>CM020437.1:167309104-168542670 GCA_009819605.1 Sterna hirundo
GGCTTGCATATCACTTTTACAGGGGAATCCTGATCTTTGTTTACATAACTGCAATGTGTTCATGACTGCAAAAAAACACACAAGTACTGTGTTCAGAGCAGAAAATGTTGAGTAACACCTATCCCAATGCAAAAAAAAAAAAAAAGTATGATAGTTCTGTGAGGGAAATAGGTGTTGTGTATCTAAATTAAATAAATGGATGGCTACAAAATAAAACCCTCTGTTTCCTAATGCCAATCTTTATTATTTCTTTCCTGTGCACTTGACAGTTGTGAAACTTATAGTTCAAGGAAATCTTTCTTAATTTCCTTTGTCATGGGAGACAAGGGTTCTGCATTGTCTTTACAGTAGGCACTGGTAGTTTCCATGATTGTAGCTATGCTGTATTATGCTTGTTTGCTTGTTGTTTTGTGTGTAAATATGAGTATGTTCTATGTTCCCTAATTCTACTTAGTCGAGATTTATCCTTGGTGACTGTCTCTCCATTTGGAATTTTCAAATATACTATGTATATGAGTTTCAACAGAGTTGCTCAGTCTGCTCTCTCAGGTACTACATCTCTCAGCCGCTACTTAGTTGTTACAGTTGTTGTACCGACTTTGTTGTACCGACGTCCTCTCGGTATAGTGTCTTAAACTCTCAGACCAGTACTTACAGACAGTTCAAAGAGTTGGTGTTGCAAGAAATATAGGGGAAGAGTTGCCAATGAGGACTAGCAGCTTCTTGCAGGTAGGGCAGGATGCATTATTTGGCTCATACATCTTGTGTGGAATTAATGGCTCCTTATGTGCACACAAAGAAGTGGTGATGAGTTGTGAATGAGGGGGGAGGGCAGCTTTACCTTCCACTGAAATACCTGCAGAATCACATTCTTTATAATAAACTGCTTAATGATTCCTAAAATTGTGGTAGAAAAACAATCATTAGCCATATTTTTATAAACCTGGTAAATATACAGTTTGTGGATTGAAAAACATTATTGATAAGCATTCTTGCTGCTTTTTAATTGTGTACAGTCAGGAAATGCTCTCCTGTTTTTAGTAGGTGATTTCTGGAATATTTTTGTGATCAGGTTTTAGTCTTGTGGATGTTAACTGAAAAACAAAGAACTATGTTGTATTCACTTCTGATTGAGTATCTGTATATACAGATATTCTCCATCTCAAACAAGCAACCACAAGTTGAAGTGTGAGCACCTGTAAAATGTTGAGTTAAAATTAGAGAGAATCCGACTTGCAATTCAGAAATTCAAAATGAATAAAGAATGTAATGATTCATTTGGCAGGACGCAGGTAGCTGAGAATCTTTGAGCCTTAACAATAAAATGTCTGCAAGTAAACAGAGCGGCAAGATTCCTTAAAAGCAGCAAAATGCAATTAAATAAGTGATGTGTTGAAATGAAAGGAAATCAAATTCTTGTTGTTTCTTAGGAATATTTTATCTCTTTTTATTATTTTGCAAAATTACATACGTTATCTATAGAAAATTAAGTACTAAAGAACTCATCCTAATAAGCCAAGACATATATATATCTATATATATGTGTGTATGTGTATATTTATGTGTGTATGTGTATATTTATATATGTGTGTACATATATATAGGACAAGATCTTGATAGCCTTCATCGCATGGAACAGTACATCACAATATCTCCTCAAAGGCCACGTGGAGAGCTATCAGCACAAAAGACATTACTGGAATCTGACTGGTATTGAGGATGTAATAAACAAGCTGTAAAGTAATCCCAGACACAATAAGAAAACCGAAATGGTATACTCTACATGGTAAATAGACTGAAGCACCAGATCTGTTGTTGTTCACCAAAAGGTTTTGTGGCTCTGTGGCAGTGGGATGAACAAGGAAGTAGCATTTGCAACGTATCAAACCATCCCATACAGTGCAGGAGGCATGAGGAAAACGTTCCTTGCATGGAATAAACATTTTACCGTAGCCTTACTGTATCTGCTAATTAGTTGTTTATGAGCATGAAGAAAACAATACCTTAAGCATGATAGATGCCTTTAAGAATACACTCCCCTTAACCCCCCGTCCCCCCCACCAGACTGTTTTTTATCAAAGCAATATTTCATGCAAATACACTACAGTCTCACATGGATAGATACCAACACACTATGCTAACATCTGTAAAACAGACAATTACAATCAACCCAGTTTTCTTCCTACAGAACAAGATGGGCAGTTTAAAAAGGACTGACGGCAATTAGTGTGCAAGTATAAACACTAATATTCTACAATTTATTTTTTTCAGAAATAAAGTATGCAAAACTGTACATACTCGTCCCTACCTCAGTCACATTGGGTGGACTGGATTGAGAGCTGTACTGTCATTTAAGTCTTTGAACAATCCTGCACTTCATTGTAATAAGCATACTTTCCAGAGTACAAGGTTTCCCTTGTGGTGTGTTTTTTTCGAGTGTATTTGGGCTGGAATGCTTTCAGTTTCAACAGCAAGCATTTGCAGATATAAACTAAATGCAAGAGCTGCCCAAGAGAACAAACTGCAAGAGCTGCAGTGGATGTTTACTGTTCTGCAAAATCAGCCATTAACAGACCTTAAGTAATCTAGAAGATATTTAGCTGAATTTTACTTTCCGAGGTTCACTTAGATAAGGGAAAAAAGAGGTGAGAGAAATTGCAGGAGGAGGAGCTGATCTGTCTCAAGGTGGAGCTGTATCTTGTATTAAATGACACTGGCAGATTAAAGCTCTCTGGTGGGGAAGGGCTTAAAGGCTGAGTCAAAAGCCAAGAAGTCTCTTTATTTACGCCTACCTCCCAGCCCCTGGCAATCTGACTAATAACAAACTGAGCTAACAAGAAAGACTAGAAAGAGCAGAGAGAACATAGAAGCAGCTTGGATCTAAAAATCTGACAAACCAAGTGATCAAGTCAAGCTCTGCTGAACATCTTGTTTGTTTACTGCATCCAAATGCTCGCAAACAGTTAACTATATGCAGAAAAGCCAGCATAGCTGTGAAGTATGCTGTGAATTTTAATTGAGGAAAAAGGACAACTGCTTACAGGATGGTCTAATGTGCACGCTGTCTGGAAGATTTTTTTCGTCAACTGAACGCTTTGTACTTTGTCTTCTGAACAAGGATTTTAACTTTATGGAGCTGTAGTATTACCAGAGCTTGCATCAGAGTGACACTCAGAAGAAAGTGTGCATTTTTCACAGGGAAAAATTACATTGCATTGAAACAGCTGCTGCAGCTGTGCATTACTGAGCGTTTCAGGGAGTGTTACTGCTGTACAGGTAAGAAAGATTCCAGTTAGTTAATTAGCTTCATGTATAATAAATTGATTTCTCAGTATCAGTTGAATTTATTTTTTTGTGTGACTTTGTATAACTTTTATGTTAAATTATGGCAGTTTATACTGTATTTCAAATGCTCTGCCAGGTGCATTTATTCAAACTGCCAACTGCATGGAATGTGTGTATTAAAGAAACACTGATTTGAGATCCCTTGAGAGGGGAGAAATGGGCACTTGTTTTTATTTTCTGAAGAACAAGAACGGTCTTAAATGCATCATCTGACTATGTTTCCCATCAGAATTTAAGAGGCAATCATGAAGGCTTTTAGAAATTACCAGTTCTTAGCTTAAGGCTTTGAAATTGTTCAACAAGCATTTTTTAAATAGCTGAATTAAAACAAACAAAACACCAAGTAAAATGAAACAAGCTAATTCAATGTTTTAAAAACATATTATTGATTACTACTTGTCAAGCATGTGATGCCTTTGCTATAGGGTGACTACTTCTGAAAGTATTCAACTTTGCCTCGTAGACAGCACTGTGACAGTTTTCAGTCTTTCAGAATTCATATTGCAAAGAGCTTAGTTGCTTTATGCAGTTAGTGACTTACATGAAAGCAGATAAAGCCAGGAAACTCAAGTTACCATGCAGACTTTGCTGAAAAGCCTCACCACATGAAAGAGAAAAAGGTCATCTTTGTCAAGTCTTTTAATTTAAATTTTATTTTATTGTGAATTATTTCAGATAAATGTTAATCATCTGTTAGTTGAAAGCATTTTTTTTTTTACAATAGTAGCCCACTGAGAGCTTCATTACATATTCCTGAGTGTTCAGACACAAAAAAAAAAAAAAGGAAAAAGAATGCAACTGTGTATATGTGTGTGTGAGAGTTCTTACAGTGTTGCTCACAGAAGTATGATGATGATTAAAATGAGAACATTTTCCAATTGGTTACAAATGCTGTTACTTTCATCTCTGAGAAGAGGGCTTTCATTTCTATAACTTAATTTCTCAATATGCACTAGAATGCAATATGCTTTTCAGATTTTTTTTTTTTTTTTTTCATTTAATTTTGCTCAGGGACTTTATAAGTGCAGTTTGAATTTGATGCAGATTGAAGCTGGAATTCCTACAGAGAAAAAGTGTTCAGAAATAACGTCTAATTAGTCACACAGTAGGTTTGAAGCTGGCATCTGTGTCAAGAGCCTGCATTTTTTACCTGGGGTCACTGGAAAGGATATTGATGCATGTAAAGCATGAATAAATCTCTAGTATAATATGGTCCTAGGATTACTCTGCCTACTTCAAAATTACATCTTGACATGTTGTGTCTTAACCAATACTTTTTGGGAAAACAAACTTAAAGATATATATATTAAACATAGGCATATGGAGTTCAAGGAGTGTTAGAGGAGACAACAAAATTATTTGTTCTACTGAAAGGAAGATAAAAGGTCACTTTTTCTCACACTGTGAATTGCACTTACTGTTTCTAACCTCATACATCTACTCCCACTTATCAGGAACTAATAATGGAGAAAACCATAATTCACTGCACACATCGCTGTTGTTGCTTTTGTGTGTAATACTCATATCACAGTACTTAAGTGCCTGCATGTATAAATCTTTGCAATCCGTTTCAAGAGAAGCCTTGAGTAAAGGGTGTTGCTGGTTACAATGGTACATGATAATTAAAATATGTATTGATGAGATGCCAAATCATATCGCCACACTATAAGAATGTTCATGTATGTAATTGAACAGATTCTTCTAAAGCATTCTGGTCTTTCAGAATTGACACTTCAGCTGGTTAATTGTGTAGTGACATTCTGTACTCCATGTTTCAATAGCTTACTTTGAAAGATCAAGTGACCTTTATTAGATGGATTACTTAAGAAACCTACTTAGTTCAGTCCTAGAATAAATAGTGCAGCCAAAAAAAGTTCTTGTGTTTTAAATCATCCATTCCATTGTAACATTTTTTTTTTCTTTTAGGAAATGTGCGAATAATTAATTAAAGATTATAAACAGAGAATTCATTCCATCTCATATATCAAGAAATACCATTGTTTTTGCTAATTAGACTACCTTGATAGAAACAAATGTAGGATTTTCAAATGAACAGTGTAGCATAAATTAATTCAAACCAATAATAAATGCTTGATTTCAATGTGTAAATTTTGCTGGTGACTACATAGTTATACTGTAATGATGCATTTATCAGGTATTGCAAAGTTCAAGACCAGCTTGACAGCTGATAATTTAACTTATATAACATATGGATGATACTCATGATCATTTTTAACTCATAAACCAGAGTTAGTTCCATATACATTTCAGAATTTTTGTGGTAATTAATGATTATAATAATTGGAAAAACCCTAATAATTAATCACAAAAAAAATGTTTGCCCCTTGCCTACCTGTTTCTTCTGACACGTACTGTGTTGTCAGTTCTCTTTTATTTTAATTGTGCACACAATTATTTTGTGTATATTATATACAAACATATTACACTACTATGTACTGTGTTCCCACTTTCATTAAATATCCACAAACTATAACATAAGCATTAAAATGTAAGTAAAGAAAAAAAAAAGTCTTCTTCCTTTTCAGTTTGGGGGTACAAGGCTTGCAAATGAAATATCTTATGATTTACATACATAACGCAGAAACAAAGGAGAGATTCCCTGTATGCTGCCTAAATGGGCTTTTGCTCACAACACATTGTTGAACCAAACCAAATCTTACTTCTTCCCTTCAGCAGCTGAAGTCAAGCTTAGCAAAGTACTCCTAAAATTTGCAGCGCTATATGGTGACACAAAGCAATGATCCAAACTATTGTATTAGCCTTAATATAAGTTGCTCAGGGTTGTCACTTATTACTGCTGTCTACTGGCAAAACATTCTATATGATATATAAACAAAGACAACACATTCCTGATTATCTCCTACTTTGGTGTATCACAGTGAAAGTACTGAAACACTCCCCGTATGACTGTGTTCATTGATTCAGTACATTAAACTAAATACATTTTTCTCTGTTTAGAGAATCATTCATATTTTTTGCATGATATTCTTTGAAAGGTGAGGCAGCTGATTACAAGTACTAGGAACGGTTATTGCTCCCCTGCGCCCCAGGAAAAAAAAAAAAACAAAACAAACACTGTGAAATCATAACTCCATTACTTTTCGTTTTTCCTTTTTTTTTTCTTTTTTTTTTTTTATAGAATCTACTGGGCAAGATGAAGCTCTGGATTTTTATTCTATATTCAGTTGTGGTTGCATCTGATCCTTTACAGTCACAGCCTTCTTCTTCTTCAGTCAGAGGATCTTGTCAGAGTTTGTGTTCCTGTGAAGAAAAGGATGATACCATGATTATAAACTGTGAAGAAAGAGGCATCAAGATGGTATCGGAAATAAATGTCCCACCATCACGGCCTTTCCATCTTAATCTGTTAAACAATGGCCTGACTATGTTACATGTGAATGATTTTGCTGGCCTTGTTAATGCTATCTCTCTACATCTTGGATTTAATAATATTGCAGATATTGAGCCTGGGGCTTTCAATGGTCTCAGCCTTCTTAAGCAACTTCATATCAATCACAATTCTTTAGAAACACTTAAAGAAGATACGTTTAATGGATTGGAAAATTTGGAGTTTCTTCAAGCAGACAACAATTTCATCACATCGATTGAAGCAAGTGCCTTCAGCAAGCTCAACAGGCTTAAAGTGCTTATTTTGAATGATAATGCCATTGAATATCTTCCTCCGAATATATTTCGGTTTGTGCCATTGACCCATTTAGATCTTCGTGGAAACCAGTTACAGACACTGCCTTATGTTGGCTTTTTGGAACACATTGGTAGAATACTAGACCTTCAGTTGGAAGACAATAAATGGGCCTGTAACTGTGATTTGCTACAGCTGAAGATATGGCTAGAAAACATGCCTCCTCAGTCAATAATAGGTGACGTTGTATGCAATAGTCCTCCTGTTATCAAAGGCAGCATCTTAAGCCGGTTGAAAAAAGAATCACTTTGTCCCACTCATCCTGTCAATGAACTTGAAGATCCTTCAGGGTCGCTGCCCTTGGTTGTAACCACCTCTATCAGTGATAGTCACCTTTCAACTAAGGTGATTCCTATCCTGAAAGCTCCTACTAAAGAACCAAGTTTAATGCTTCATACTTCAAAGCCTACTACTCAGTTTCCAGGAATCTATTGTCCCATTCCCTGTCACTGCACCAGCCATATGCTCTCAGGAGTTCTCATGCACTGCCAGGAGCGAAATATTGAAAGCTTGTCTGATTTAGGACCACCTCCTCCAAATCCTAAAAAGCTTATTCTAGCTGGAAATATTATTCAGACATTACTGAAGTCAGATCTTGTGGACTATGCTAGCCTGGAAATGCTTCATCTGGGGAATAATCGCATTGAAATCCTTGAGGAAGGATCCTTTTTGAATCTGACTAGACTGCAGAAATTATATCTCAATGGCAATCATCTTACAAAGCTAAGTCAGAATCTCTTCCTTGGCCTTCAGCACCTTGAATACTTGTACCTTGAATATAATGCCATCAAACAAGTTTTGCCAGGGACATTTAGTGCAATGCCAAAACTTAAGGTCCTCTACTTAAATAACAACCTTCTGCAGACTTTGCCACCCCATATCTTTTCAGGTGTTCCACTTGCCAGATTAAATCTGAAAACAAACCAATTTGCTCATTTGCCTGTAAGCAATGTCTTGGATGAACTGGATATGCTGGTACAAATTGAACTTGAAGACAACCCCTGGGACTGTACCTGTGATTCAGTTGGGCTGCAAAAATGGTTACAAAAACTGAGTAAAAACACAATGATGGGTGATATTTTTTGTAAATCTCCAGGACATCTAGCAAAAAAAGAACTGAAATCTCTGAACAGTGAAGTCTTGTGTCCAGGTTTAATAAACAGCCCTGCCCTACCAACTCATGCCAGTTTTGTAGTTGTGACAACTTCTTCTACTACTACCAACACTGCAGACACCATCCTGCGGTCTCTCACAGATGCTGTCCCACTTTCTGTTCTAATACTAGGACTTCTAATTGTGTTTATAACTATTGTATTTTGTGCAGCAGGAATAGTTGTTCTTGTTCTTCATCGGCGACGAAGGTGCAAAAAGAAACAAGCAGATGAACAAATGAGGGATAGCAGCCCAGTTCACCTTCAGTACAGCATGTATGGGCATAAAACAACACACCACACAACGGAGCGCCCAGCTGCAACTCTCTATGAGCAACGTATGGTTACTCCCATGGTTCAGGTCTACCGCAGCCCATCCTTCAGCCCTAAGCATTCTGAGCAACAGGAAGAGGGAAGTGAAAAAGAAGCTAATGATTCCAAACATCTCCGACGAAGTCTCCTGGAAAGAGAGAACAGTTCACCTCTTACAGGTTCAAATGTCAAATATAAGGCTACAGATCAATCTGCTGAATTTCTGTCTTTTCAGGATGCCAGCTGCTTTTATAGAAACATTATTGAAAAAGAGAGAGAACTGCAGCAACTAGGGATCACGGAGTACCTAAGAAAAAATATTGTCCAACTCCAGCCTGACATGGAAGTTCATTATCCTGGAACACATGAGGAGCTGAAGCTAATGGAGACACTCATGTACTCCAGGCCAAGAAAAGTTTTTCTAGAACAAACTAAAAATGAGTATTTTGAACTCAAAGCTAACTTACATGCTGAGCCTGACTACCTGGAAGTCCTGGAGCAGCAAACATGAAGTGATAATATGTTGGACTGGGGATGAATATCTGTAATTCTATTTTAAGTTGGAACCGTTGTAAATAAAAGTGCCTTATAATTACATGTCAACAGTCAGAACTTAAGCACAGCAGTAATCCTAGCAAAAAAAAACTCAGGGATCACTGTGGGAAGCCATGGGGTTGTGTGCAGGCAATATGTCTCACCCCAAGTTAAACATGAACTTTGTGTGATTGAACTGTGGGAGGAAGATTGCTTATTGCAATATTACTCTAACATTTTACAAAGGTGTGTATGGCACTCTCCATTCTGTACCCAATCTATGGAAAATATTTGTTACCTTTACTCTTTCATTTTTCCCTCAGTTTAATTAGGTTCATTTTGAAAAAAAAAACACCTGTGTTTGTAGTTACAAGGTTAGAGCGTATTTGTTAGGTAGGCTAGTACATGCACTGCATACATGACCATTGTCTGCAACCCCACCTAACATACCCATATAATACATATGAAAGGAGTTGAACTGTTGTCATACTAAATGTCAGTTAAAAAAAAAAAAAAAAAAAGAAAAGAAAAGAAAAAAAAAATGTGTATGCATCCAGAGCCTGCAAATGTTTAAGTATTTTACATGGAACTTCATCATGTGCATTCTGTATCAGTATGTGGAAGGAAAACATGTAACTATGTTTACCCAACATCTTCAATAAGAAGAAAAAAGCAAGCCTTTTGTTACTTTCCCTGATAGCTTTACCTAAGTTTGGACAATCTTTTCTTGAGCTGCTGCTATAAAATATTGTGCATCACTGGTGTTTCAACTCATAATCCTGGGCAATTTGAAAAGCTACTGAGAATCAGCTGTAAATATATTACTGTGTTTAATAAGTTTGGGGTTTTTATATATCTATATATATATAAATATCTTCTGTGCTGGCTTTAAATATTCTTGGAGGAAATGAGTTTGCTGTGGCTAGGAACTTCCAAGTTCAAATACAGGTCCTTTCCCACCCTACTCCAAAGCAACTCCCAGACAGAATAACTGCAACAAATCACACACATGTGGAACAATATTAGTATTGAGTTGTTTGTACAAAAATATGTTATATTTTCTGAAATTAGAAGAAATTTAAGTGTTGTGGGAAAAATAGGTAAAAAAAAAAGTAGAACACTGCAGGTTTATTTTTGCAATGAATTCTAGCTAGATTTATATTTACTATTTATTCTGTATAATTTTGTATTTTTTTTTCAACTCACAAGAAACGAAAAAGCTTATTCCTGACTGCCTTTCAAGCAAATCAAGGAACTGCTCTCTATCAATTAAAAAGAAATAAAGAGGTTTTTAAATGTCTTTTTCTTAAAGGTCACTTTTTAAAGAAGGCAGCAAATTCTGCATGCACAATTTAGAACTGTTTGGGAATTAAACACAACTCTTCTCACTCTTGTTATGTGGACAGAAGCATCTTCTTCAGAGTGCAGTAAGGACATTCAATTTCTGTGCATGAGTGACAGTGCCAAAACACAAATTCTGACCTGCTTTTATCTTCCTCTAAGCAAATCTTTTGTAAACTCACTATGCATGAACTTTTTTTTTCTAATTTCTATTTGTATAGCAAAAGATCATCTTAATTACTACATGTCTACATATGTATGCTAAAGTTAGCATTGAAGTCTTGATAAATTCAAAGTAAAAAGTTATATTCTTTAGTTGAGCTTACTGTTGATGTCTTATCTATTTGTATATACAAATGCGAGTTCTTCATGTTCTTTGTATGTAAGATTCTGACAGAAAATTTTCCTACATTACATACGAAAGTCAGATTCTCAGTTCTTTCAAATTTGCATAGAGATAATGACTTTGAAGGTGCTATCCTAATTTCTGTAATTTGAGGGTCTGACCACATGTTTTATCTGTTAACAGATCATCTTCCTTATTAATGTTTTTGAGGTGTCATCACTTTGCTATGGAAGTCAAACTTGTCTTTCAAAAATCAAAATGTCACGTATTAGAGAATCACTATCCTTTCTTCTTTTTATGAGAATAATTTAGTTCAGAAAACCTATGTATTTAGGAGGATTAAGAAGAGTAAATCTGGTGAAAACATATTTGTTTCATTGCTATCTTTATTCCAGACAAGTAAAGATAATGATAAGTGTTACTTATGCATGTAAGGGTGAGACAAAAGGGAAAATGCAGCTACATTAACTTTACATTAACTTAGGCATGTAATGTTATTTTAGCTGTCCTTGCATATTCAAGACGTGAATGGGCTTCATGGAAATGCCATAGAACCCATGGAAACCCATGCCCTGATCTGGAGGAGCAACTGGATCCTGGGTGGGATGACTTAGAGCATCAAAATGACACTAAATGTCTAAATTTAAACAAATTAATTTCACACAGAAAAAAACCCCGAACAACTAAGTAGTTTTATCATTTGAAATAATTAAGAACCAATGAAAAATTGAATTCAGTCAACGGAAGTGACCCTAGAAAGCTTTGAATAATGAATCAGACTTGCTAATATTGCTGATTTTTGAAGCTCAGAGATCTCAAATAATGTAGAGAAAAAAACCCACAAAAATAAACCAAGCAAAAACCCAACAAAAATGTACATAGTACTTGATAACAGAGTTTAGTATTTCGGCATCTTTCATTTCAGTAGTTATTTCCTTTAGTAGCAAATGGGTGTAAAAGCAATACCCTATGATTGGTAAGATGCAGGGAAATGTTGATTCAGGCCCTCAGGCTTATATTTAAGACAAGTAGTAAAGACAATTGCCACATGCACAGATGTCACTTTACTTAGCTGCTAACAGTTGCTTGGCAGAATGTTGAGGACAACTGTGTGGTAAAACCTTCTTCATTGCAGTCTCAAAGCATCAGAAAAAAAGTGAGCTAAATTCATGCCAAAGCAACTCAGTTACATAGCTGTATCAGAGCATCACTCATCAGAATTAAAGAGAGTTTTATCTTTTAGCTTTCCCTCAGCTGGGAGATTCACATCATTCATTTACATAAGGGCAACTGCACTCTGTGGCAGCCTGTAACACTGCAAGTGGTATTGCAGGATCCAGGAATCACTCGAATATGGCACATGTCATCAGTGTTCCTATCATCTGTCCCTACTGGACTGCCATGTCGTGAAAGTTTGTATGATGAGGAGAGCGGGCTCTACCTATAGCCTTATCTCTTCATAACATTCTCAGACAGTGATTTTCCAGTTATAAGGAAACTTTATATTGCCATAACAAAAAGGGATAAGAATTTGGCCTTACATGATTATTCTTCAGCTAAAGAATATCAATATCTGCTGATAAAAAATAAATCATTGTATAAGGAAGGTATCACATACAAAGAAAGCAGGATGCAATATCTATTCCTAAAAGTTCCTTGTGAAATTTTCATTAAAACAATCAGAAATGTGTCCTTGATGTTACTGGTGTTTGCAGAAATTTGGGAAGGGTATTCAGAAATTTCTTGTTAAAACCATATTCTGGTATTTATTTATTTTTATTTTCTATTGATAGGCACAGTTAAGTGGTTTTATATGTTTCACTTAGCTAGAATAGTGGAGGCTGGAAGGCAAAGCATGTTTGATCCATTTTTCTTCTGTCAGCATGATAGTTTAATTGAGTGCGAGAACAGTGCTTTGTCAAGCACACTGGTGTACGTGGCAGCTATGTCATTGTTGTTAGGGTACCTCAAGGTAACCAACACTACCTTTTTTCCCCTCACATTTGAGTGAAGAAAATATATTAAATAACGCTATAGATCTGTTCCCTAAATAAACAGAAATTAAAGCAATTTACAGCACTTCTTTTTATTTTAAACTGGTTTTATCTTTTCAACTTCATAAAAGTCAAATGTATTTCTTTTTCTTCCTGCTACAGGTATTTTTCACACAGGCTTTTAGTATTGATATTCAAATAAATTACCTGCAGTGATGCCTCTCCAAGCTTCTGAACAGAAAGAAATAATCTCCCATCCCAAAACCTGCAAATTTACACATAAATTAGCAGATCTGCCTTTTCAGAAATGGCCCAATATTTTCAAACATTCTTCTCCATTAGAATGACAGATGGACCTTTCTGTAAACAAATTCCAGATTGAAATTGAGTTTATACATTTTTGTCAGTGATGTGTCAAATCTACCAAGGCTTGAATCCAAGCCTTTTTCACCTGCCATCATTGTTTCTCTGATCGGAATCTGAGGATCAGGTTTTGGCTCCTCTTTGCATGACAAAGAAGTCCTCAGTATGACCCCAAACAGCAGATGTTTACAATGTGCCACTTACTTACCTACACAGAGATTACTAATTGTATAGTACGCTAAACTGAAGAGATAAGTTTGACTGGGATGGCAAACCATCTTATAAAGATCCATTTCTGGGATGCTAATAAAAAAATGTATTTACCACAAAGAAAACATTATTTCACAGGATAAAGTGGTAGCGGCAAGGGAAAAATACAGATTGAATCTCAAACTCATCAGAAGTAATTCTGGATTATCATTCTGAGGATGCCATTGTCTACAGCATTATATTTTATCAGCCACAAAACCACAATCTGCAAGTTTCACATAGATGCACTGAAATCATAATGAGGGAAAAAAAAACCCCAACAATCAAGCGCTTCTTTTAATTCAAAAGATCAACTGAGAAACTTACTAAGAACTCAGGCACATTTCTCTTCTCTTGTGCTCCCCAACACAGAATACCTTAATTTCCATTAATGAATTTCCATCTCAGACAAATTCTGCTTAGCCATAGACAGCTCTCTGGCAGTACAATCTTCTGTTGCAATTGAAACTACCCCTTGGAGAGGTTTTGCAGTGTGTGCATTGCCTTCAGTGGTTTCTTCCTCTGAGAACTGATGTTTGTTACACAACGTTGGATTTGAGACAGGGAAGATGTATCTATTACTGATAAAAGATCTGTCCCTTTTTGATTTTCTGAAGTTTATGACATTCTTGATCTTGTTCGAGGAGTTGGTATCAAATCCTTTTTTTCCTTGAAACAGAAGTGAACCGTAGCTGGAACCAATGTGGGGAAGTTAATCCCCATACTGAAAAGATATAGCATGGCATTTTCTTTCCTGCACATCTCCTAACAGTCAGCTTTGGCTTTTTACACAGCAGAACAAATTCTTAAGAGCCACAGTCTAATGGAAAGCAGCTAACCTTGAGGAAGAAAGTAAAATGCCAGATGCTGCTTAGCTCCATGAAAGCAAGATGCAATGAAGAGATTTATTTTTTTTTTTTTTAATTCAGTTACATCAAGATGGAGTGCAAGTACATGTGCACAGCACATTTCATAAAACATTTAGCAAAGTTTTGTGTTTTAAGACATTTACTTCAAAATATTCAGTGTGTTTCTCCTATTACTACTGGAAGGACTGCTAGTATTACTTTAAGTTTGTGCAATGGAATGATGGAAAACAGAAAAGAAGAAACAACTTGGTTTCATATTTCAAGGAGAAATGGTATTTATTGTAACTTCAGCTGTTTGCCTTTGTAGATCAATTCATCCAGATTACTTCATTTTGAGAAAAATTGTTTTAAAAGACGAGAAATTTTAAAATCTTCCAGTTGTAATTAATTACCAAATAAACAGTAAAAGAACAGATAATTAATTGTTCAAACAGAAAGAAGAGTGAAGCCTTTTTATATATGCAGAAATACTATGGAATGTTAGCATAAACTTGCACTTTAAAATAAACTATACAATTTATTTAGTTAGCTCATAAAAGTTAGTATTATTTTTAGTTTTAAATTGAGCCATCTCAGCATTTTTGCATTTTTTTAAAATTCAAAGCAAACATAACACTTCGACAATGACACATATTTAAGTTAAATACATATTAAATGGTTCCATACCAAGGCATATTAAAAAAAAAAAAAAATATTGTCAAATATAATCTGATACTCCCCCTATCTTTCCCTGCTGAAACTGCCTCATGTGTTGTGCAGAAAAAATGCACATTTTCTGGGCAAGGAGACAAAACAAGAAGATGAATTCTTTTGTAACTTTGTCATATGTATTTTTTGAGAAGTAGAATATTACGGATTCCCATCCCTGTGATGGATTATGTTCACACAGTTCATATGAGATGTAATTACCTAAGAAGTTCAGACTTAAAGCAATTAAATGCATGATATTCTTAACAGATGGGATTGACCTAAGTAGTAGTCTATGCAATCATGTTCTTTTGTAAATGTAAGGTTGTTGCAACTTCACTGTTTAAAAAACTCTTGTGTGTCAAATATCCTTTGAATATATCTGCTAAATCAGACCCAAAGATCCTCTCAAATCTTTAAGAAACTTGATAAAATGAAAGATTCCAGGCTGCCAATTCTGGGATAGTTTATGGGCATCCAGATACCCTGGACCTTTGGGTACTTGGAGGACAGTGAAAAACCTCTAAGGTCACGTGTTATAGAGGACGAGTTTTTGAGCAACAATTAAAGATTTAGATTGCTCTTTTCATCTGGCCTGAGGTGTTCAATATCCCACACCCTTGTATCATATGATTTAAGGATGAATGTAAAATACTAATAAATCAGAAATTTAGCATTTAAATTACACTATTCAAAAAAGGTAAATGATTCCATGTGATATCATGAAGTGAAGATTAAGATACAGAGACTTTAACTGCCTCATGTGTTACCTAAGTGTCTTTAAGTAATATATAACTTCAGGAGAGATGGGGGGAGGTGGCATTGCCATCTATCGACCACTCATGCATTCAGATTTCCTGAAACGAAATGTTGTGCTGAAGATAGCTATATTCACGCTGGCATACAAGATATTACAAAGTCTGAATTATGTTCTATAGATTCTAAAGTAATTGTTTATTATAGACTGAAATCTATCACTGTTTTGAGCACTGAAGTGTCATTTGAAGTCAACTGGACTTCCTGCAGGCTCAGACTCCTTGAGTAGTCTTATACATGAAAACGACCACAGAATAAATAGAAACTTTATTATTTTCCAGAATAAAAGGAATTTTGTGAAGAAAATTATGTCTTCTGAATTTTTTATTCATGTCCTGATCCAAGGGCCATTAAAGCTAAGGAATGATGTCTTTTGGATCTGGAGTTATGCATCATCATCTTAGATGTCCATGGTTTTGTCTGCAGAGATCTGTATTAAAAAAAAAAAAAAAAAAAAAAAAAAAAAAAGTGTGCAAAAACTGTGTCCCCAGGAGATTTACAGGACTTGGCTGTACAAAGTCACAGCTGGTCTAGGGGAAGCTTGAAGCAGGAGTTTGGACTAGACAGCCCCAGAGGTCCCTTTCAGGCAAAATATCTGTGTTTCTAATACGATTCTGCAAAAGATTTTTGAGGACAAAGTAGAAGAGGCCTTCTCTTCTATACATAGGCTTCCTGAATATGCAGTTAAGGAAAAAGGTAATACTCAGCAAATACTGTCATGAAATAAAAGCATTTAAACTAAGTTCTGTAAGATACAGAGAAGCAGTAATACCGATGCTGCATCAAATTAAACATTACTTCTCTGATGTTGGTCAGAATGCATGTGTATTGTGGTTACCTAAGTTTATTGTTAAAAGTTTTTGTTTGTTTGTTTGTTTTTTTTATGTGACAGGTGATTTCAAATTTCTAAATAAAATGCTGAAACTATCTGAAACACTCGTAGAGTGATCCATTTCTTTACTAGTTGAATTAATAAACATTGTTTTCTTGACATATTGGTGTTGTAATTCTTCACACGTTTCAAAGGTAATGATAATCTAACTTTTTCAAAAGGTCTTCCAGGCTTTAACAGTTCTTACTTTATATATCCTATTTGTCAGAAGACCAAATTATTATGCAGTACATGATTAATATATATTTTAAATTAAAAATATTTTTTATATAAAATGCTACTTTGAAACTTTCGGATTATGAAGCAGCAGTTGGAGCAAGGTGCTTCTCTAAATGTAACTAATTTAATAAATCAGGATCTATTTGGTATACATAGATTCTCATTGTTCAAAATCGTATGACAATTTGCTTAGCTCTACGCTCAGGGATTTGGGGGGCTGTGGTTTTTTTTATTTGCTTATGATGCTTCCAGCAAAAGTAACTTTTGGAGAACTTTTGATATTGCTAAAAAAAAAAAAAAAAAGTATCTAGTATAGTTAAGCAGCATTTAGAACGACTATACCTAATGAATTATCCTAAAAAGATCATCTTTTCAGTTTGTTTGTGCTATTCCCTGGGTGATTTATTGTTTCCTCAGCTTAACTTGCCACTTCGCTAGGATCAGATTTGCAACTGTATCAATGGAATTTTTAAACAATATGAAATTCCTAGACTTTGATGATTGAAATAAGCATACACTTTTTCCAATAAATACATTATCACAGATGTGTTTGTTGGTAGTTTATTACACATTGATTATCACCACCTCAGTTAATTGTCTTGGGTTTTACCACCTTCCTTTGGGTCATGAACCACTGCAGATAATGCCGTGTCACTTTCTAAGAATGACAACTCTTTAAGAAAGATGAATATTAAAAAACATAGTAATCCCTTTACATGTAATGTGAGTATTCAATGGGACTACTCAAAAAGAGTCATTTATCCACGTATGTTTTTTCAAATGGAGAGAAACGAGATCTCTTTGGTTTCAGTTGGACTTTGAATTATCTCAGAAAATAGATCAGGCCACTTTTCAACTTTCAAATCCTATGTTTTCTTAGAGTGTGTTGTTAAGGAAAACAAGGTATAGGTGATATTAATGCTGAGAAGTGGAAAGAATATCTGACCTCTCTTTGGTTGAAGTACAGTTCTTCATGGTAGTGTTAATTAGTAATCTGTTTTTTCACAGTCCTTATACGGTATGTTATCTATTACTTGGGACCAGATACTTCCATGTAGATTTAGAGGAAAAATGCACACAATGGTATTTTCCTTTTTTTTTATACTCTTCTCTAGGAATGTACTTTAGTCATTCTTAGTCATCCCCTAAATGGATCTTTTATTTGACCTAGGATGGCTGTTAGTAAATTCATAATATGTACATGCGTAAGATCACTGTGGAAGCCAATTTTCACAGACATAAATATAACAAGAAGTGCTTTCTTGGCTTTTTGTATGGAATCTTTTTAAATAGAATATCCAAATAATTTCTATTCTTATGATGGTTTTGTATTATATTAATCTTGCAAACTAAAACTCTGAAAGGTAGTATAAACTTGGATGTGTTTCTACCAGAGCAATTATTTAGCCACCTGAGGAGGAAGTGAAAAATTCAAATGTTTAAAATATTCACAGAGAATAATCTATAAAATTTAATGAAACATCTGCTACTTTGAGATTAAACACAGACATGAGTTCAAAAGGTTTTTTCAGAAATTGACACAAAAATGCTCCTTACTCCTACAATTTGAAAGTAGAAAATTAGATATAAGTAACGTAATTCATTGATATTTATGTCAATCAAATATGTGATTGTTTTCTACCCACATATAACAATTAACTCCCACAAAGATTTGAAAACTTTCTTCCCATATAAAAAGTTTTTTCAGACAAGTAATACCTAAGCAGGTGAAAATTAGTTATTTAATGCACAGGTAGCCATAGTATTCTGTGAGTACTCTCCTTGGTCTCACTTCTAACAGGAAGATCCAAGAGAGGACTGAAAAACATAAGCAGTGCTTTAATCAAAACAAGTTTGTAAAAAAGCCTGAAAAAACCCACAAATAAATAAATCTATAAGAAGAATAAAAAAGCTTAAAGAAAGATAAAAACATTGCAAGTATTGATCCATTGCTCTCTGCATAGCCTGTCATATATTTCTCTTAAACTTCTGATTTGCTTCTTGATCTTCACTGGACAATGGTGCAGTCTCTGTCCTGGGCTTTTAAAAGAAAACAGATGTCTAAGGTACTAATAAACTTACTAGTGTATAACTCATTACTTGGGTTCTTTTCTCTTTTGGGGTAAAAACATCACAATACAAACAAGTAAAGCAATATTTATACAGGAGGGGAAAAGAAAAGGAATTACAGCCAATTACAGCTCAAGTTGGCTGGGAATTTTCCATCAAAGTACAGCTCAATTGAAAAAATGTGTTTTCAAAACCCCCAGTGTTTCACACAAGAAGACTTTCTTGCCAAAAATAACACCTAATTTTTTGAGTTGAACACAGTTGTCAATAATGAAATATAGTCAGACCGTTCTATTTTGACATTACCCACCTCTAATCTTTCATAAAACCCTATGGAAATTGTGAGAGGGGAGCTTATGATTTTATGTTTTTCTGTTCAAAAAGTTTATTCATTGAGCAATACTTTCCATTTTACCTTTACAACTTTCCATCTAGCTTGACTGCTGGAAAGCCTAGCCACACAAAAATAATAGGAATGTGGGAAATACAGACTGCAAGACGAGAGAGTATTATGGTAGTTATGATACAAGTTTCAATGGCTGTAACAACCAAAATTGCATCAGGCAAAATTTAATGGAATGTTTCCCTTTAGGAATTATACACTTTTTTTCCCTTCCCCCCGCCCTTTTTTTTTTCTTCCTTTCTTTCTTAAGTTGAACATATTTATGAACAGCTTTTCATAAATATTTTTTCTGTTTTGCTTTCTGTTTTGGTGCAAGATTAAAGAAAGCTGAAGTTCAAACTTTTCTATTTGACCAACAGTGTGTGAAACCATTTGTGTACTACACTAAGATTATCAGTTCTCATGAACATAATATAAGAATACAAAGTACTAGTTTTAGATACCAGACTCTTAAAATGCACACCTCCTCTAAGCTCACCCATATCAACCGACTGCCAGGCCTGCAAGACTCTGCAGTGGCTGCTCTTGGATTAGTAGCAGGTGATTATTCCAACCTGCTAAAGGAGATCATGAAGGAGATGACTTGCAGCATGTCCTTAATGTTCACATGATAGATATAAGAGCTAGACCACTGATTCACACAGCTTGGAACAGCTTCTAGCAGCAAAGCAAAATATTTCACTGCAATTCCCTTCTAGTTTAGAGAAAATTTCATGGGCTTAAGAACAAGTAAGATGATAATTACTGAGAAGGTCTAATTTTGTTTTTATTAGGAAAATACAAAGTCATGTATAAGAGCTTTCAATTTTGTTCTTTTTTTTTTCTTCAGTTTTTGGTGATTTTGCATTTGTTTGTTTTTTTTTTTTTTTTTTTTCCTTTTCTTTTATCCTTTTTTAAATATCTAAGTCATATCCTTTTTTATGTATCTAAGTGTGTATCTATGTACTTTTCCTTGATATGAGGGAATGATAAGCATTATGACAATTCAGTGATTTATCTGTAATTTATTATTGGCTTTTTGTACAAAGACAGTGATTTTAGTTCTTTTTTGCTCAATTTACATATTGCACCACAGAAACTTCATTACAGTAGAAACACCATGTCACAAATATACTTTCAGTAGTCCAAATATCAAGGGATTTAAAATCATGATATTTCAAAGATCTGAGAGGAAATAATTTCATAATCTCAAGAAAGACTTTCTACTTTAGTACCTGTCTCTTGTAGAGAATACTAGTACTTTCTATACCACTTAGAAAAGACAATGGAATATCACAGGTAACATTTGGATTGTCTATTTTTTTAAGACCAGATGCTGTGGAGCATAAAAGAGGAAGCTGTAGTGTTAATGTTGCATAATTGTTTCTTCATTCCCATTTGAACGTCGTCCTCTGACCAAGTCTTCAGCTTTACCTGTGAGACATTTCCTAAAGATAATCATTTTTCCTGCTGCCAGCATCAAAACAGGAAAAAAGAGCTGAGGGGAAATAAAGAAGCTGCTCTGCTAGCATCTATCTGTCAGTTTTTCTACTCCAGCAACCATTACACGTGTTTGTCAATCATTCTTAACAAACATGCATTGGAATACATTAGTTGTCTGGCCCATTAACAGGTTAAGCTTGAAATTCAGGAAATTCGATAAGGAATTCTATCTTTGGTAACAGGTTTGGGTTGTCTATATAAAAGAAACGTGTGACAGTTATCAAATATTTTATTCACAGTTGGTAATGCATGTTAGGTGCATAATCAAAAATGAAATTCCCAGCACTACCTGAAATTATTACAGAGTTTGTTGGACCCTCCATAGATCCAGAGAGCTACGGCCCCTCCAACTACTGACACTAGGACCCCCACTAGCTTTGATAATAAACCTAACTCTGTTATTAGTGAGGATTTTCTGCATTAGATAATTTAGACCTTTGGACACTTAAAATATTAATTGGAATAACAATAAATGCTCAGCTCCATGATTATGATGTGTTCCCCTTTGCCATAACAAAATTTGAGTATACACTGGGAAACCTATCTGGTGAAGTAGACAGCCAGGTAGACATCAATAGAATTAAAAAATAAAGTGCAGAAACAAAACATAAGGTTTAAGCACTGAGGTAGCATTTAGGCAGACTGGCTTTTATACTATACCTTAAAACAATTTATCATCACCAAAACTGAGTGAGAATTGAAAATGTTATAATCATCACCAGCAATTTTAATTCAAAGAGCACAATTTACAATAATTTCTCTGCATGAACATTAGTCTATAAGGCATACAGATTTTTTATTTTGCATTTTTATTTATTTTTATTTATTGTTTCATTTATTAAAAAATGTGGATTTGCTACAGTGGTATTTTTTCTTGAACTAATGTTTGAAGGTTTCCAATTTTTTCCAGACACGAATCCTGCTTTTATAGATCCTGCTTTTTAAGTTATCAAGATGATTTTTTGAGAAATAAAAACTCTGTATTTCCCCATAGCTTATACTCTTTGTCTACATTTTCTCCTAGAACCTCATTTTCCAAACAATGGCAAGACTACGTGTTATTCAAATAAAGAGCTACTTCTGTTCACACATACAGTGGAATGCCTCATATATGTCGAGGTACAATGGAAAAAAGGTTAAATCACAAGAAAGAAAAACTACCTAAGGGCTCTCTGTTCTGGAAATTTAAGCTTCTAAACAGTTTTAACAAAAATATATAAATAAAAAAATATCATTACAGCACTAATGAGAAATGGCTGAACTTCATCATCTATGAATAGGACTTTCTAATACTATTACGCTTTACTTCCATGTGATTGTCTTCTTAGACATTAAATCCTTCTTCCCTGACCTCTTAAATGCCTGTAATCACCCAGAAATCTATGAATGCTCTATGGTTAGTATAGGATATTAGTGCATAACGCTATATATTCATATATATGCACTATACTGATACAGAAAACCCATAGGGGATAGAACTTGAGCAAATGTAGGACCAAAGCCTGACATTTTAATATATGAAATGAAGTATTACAGATTTGCTATTCCTGAAGTACAATAATTGAGAGATTAAGTAGTAAATTTAGTAAATTTCAGTGATTAATAATATTTTACCATAACACTGGTCATATTCTTATTCATTCATACCAGCAAAGACATTGTACAGACTGCACATCCCTCTAATAAGTATGTTATCGAAGACTACCATTATTTAAAACTGATTTTTTAATATACATGGGAAAAAAAAGTCCCTGAAATGAGAACATAAGTCTTTTATTTTCCTTCACCTCTGTATAGTGATTGTGTCCACATGAATGTGGGAGAAGAAAAAAAATATTTATTTGTCTTTGGAAGGGGCAATAAACTTACATTGGATTCTTCTTTATTTTACAAGACCCTTTGATAAAGCCAACCTAAATGACCAAAGCTGTAAAAGTACTGCTCATTCCTTTTTCTAAATGTCTCCAGAGAGATTTTCTTACAGCTTATGGCAAATAGAAAAAAAGAAAATAAAAGAAAAGAAAGAAAAGAAAAGAAAGAAAATCGAAAAAAAAGGCTTCTTAACTGTCAGTCTTGTTAGCTTACTAAGTAGTAGGCAATACTAATAGACAGGCAAATGACATTTTTTGCTGGTTTACAGAAAAGATCTCATTGTAAGGTTTGAATTCAGAGTTCTAATAACAAGAATTTAACTCACTCTCCGGCGTTGTGTCAGCTGTGCAGTATCAATGAAAAAATTGTAGCTTCACGATCTTCAGTAATCATAATGTCATTTGCAGACTGAAAATTAAATTAAATAGCTTAACTCTAAGATGTGATTTCTTATTTATTTCAGTCAAAATTCAGTAATTACCAAAATTCACTCTTGCATTGCTTAAAATCTGTATGTTTGTATTTTCCCTGGCATATAACGTACTATTTGTGTAACTGGCCCTTTGTAGATGTGAAAGAGAATGACATTCATACTCCATGATAGAGTCTGGATTTTTCAGCCATGAATCGCAGAAATTTTTCATGTAAGTTATAGAAAAGCTAAAGGTAGGACAAAGCAGCTACATAGTGCTGAACCATTTGTTTGATTATGAACACATTTACTCTGTAATAACACGGAAGAACACATTTTTGCTGTTTATTAACTTATTTGAAGAAAAGACAAACAGATGTTTGAAAGAAAGATCACAGACAAAGATCACCATCTAAAATATATATGCATGCATATATAGACATACAGAAGCATGAATGCATGCATACATATTACTTATAAATAAAAAAAAAAAATCCTTGGATCCCTTGGTAAAGTATTAGGGGCTTTTTGGTTGAGACAGAACAAGAAGATACCCAAACACCAGCAGAAAAAAATTATTAGATAGAAATTTTGCAAAAATTGACATTTCATAGTGGTTCATGAACTGGCTGTGATTAAAGAAGACTACTTCTGCAAAGAAAACAGATGTGAAAAAATAGTAATACTTCCTGTTTATTTAAAACCAGAAAGGCCTCAGCTTAATTCCTATTGTAAAGTTTTGGCGTCATACATTAAGAATGATT
Source organism: Sterna hirundo (assembly GCA_009819605.1). Lineage (NCBI taxonomy): Eukaryota > Metazoa > Chordata > Aves > Charadriiformes > Laridae > Sterna > Sterna hirundo. Next base: position 167,332,950 of record CM020437.1, read on the forward strand.
TAGAACAGCTGTAAAAAAGACCAGATAACATCAAAAAGATGAACAGTGTCTAGAAAATATAATTTCTATAAAAAGATTGAGTGAACTGTTCATCCTAAGGAAGAGAAAGCCATGGAAGGAGCAAGGTGACACTCTTTTTAATACCTCAAAACATGGTGAAAAAAGGAAAGGAATAATTTCTAAGATTCAAAAATGATAATTGTCTTAAAATCTAATGGGGGAAAAAAACCACCCATGGAACTTTATAAAAAGGGTGTCACAACATTTAAATACACTCTCTGAGAGACTGTTAAATCTCTGTTATAAGGGTCTTTAAATGAAGGTGGACAAGCATCTGTCAAGAATATTGTGAGTACAGTTAATGCATCCTTGGAGCAGGGGCCTCACTTCAGCTCTAAGTTTCTAAGATCAATGGTGCGGGTTTTGTTTTTACATAGCTTACAATTATAATAATTGCTGCATTTTAAGACACACAGGGCCAGGAAAAAAATACAAGTCCTTTTTTTCTTGCATTATTGTGACTAAACGCATGTATATAATATATTTTAAATTCTAACATCTGGACAGGGAGAGACAGTATCATAGGTCAAGTACTATATGTGCATAGTATATTATTACCGCTTTTACAGGAGGGGAGAATTCATGTCTTTCTCATGGGAGGAGACTTTTAATCCACTACTCAGGACATTTTGGACTCTTTGAACCACTTCCAAAAGCAAGAAAGAAAATTAATTAGCAGGTGTATTGTGCTCCATTCAATGTTGTTTTCACAGAGTTGTTAAACTAGAGCGTTGTTTATAGTGTTCAGTGCTAGCTGGTTTTTTTAAGGCTCAGAGGGTCCCCTGACAAATGAGAAGTTGTAACTAGAACTTGTGCTGCATAGAAACATATTTGTTTGTACTATAATTACTGTCTCTTCTTTAATTAAAAACCACTTGTTTCAGAAGTTCTGTCTTTTTATATATAATGACATTCCCTTTATCTACCACTACCCAGAGGAGCACTGATTTCTTATCAGATAAGGCATCATGTTAATTTGTGCTTCATGAAGAATTTATTGAAATAATCTATTCTAGAAATGGAAATATCAAGGGTAACTCTGAAAAGGTCTAAATCCATAAAAAAGTAACTGAAATTACTTTGTCTGAGGTCTTTGTGAGTGGTGGGAATTATCTTTTGGGTACGTTAGTTTTTTTTTTTTACCTCAGTCATAGTAATTCCCTGATTGCTTTGAAAACATTTTAGAAAGCACAACTGTCAAGTTCAAATAGTTCTTCCATGTTCATTTTGCTGGCACTGAGTTTATAATGTTTGTGGTATTTGGCTTTAATCATTAGATATTTGGGCCACTATAGAAGAGCTTTTTCCTGGAAAGGTACATTTTTATAAATGGTTTCATTTTCTGTTATGCATAAATATAAAGGAGTGGTTTATCACCTTAAGGATGCTTCAGTTAATGACTTTGTGTCATTGACATATTCTTCTTCTTTGAAAGGAAACAAATTTAAAAGTGATGGATGATAAAGGTTATGTATTCAGTTTAGAAGAAAATTTGTGATAATCAGCAGTATTTTGTCCCAAAAGGAAGAAAACTCTCATACAGAGTGTATTTATTGGAACGGAAATACAAAGCTTTGATGTAACTCTCTTTAGAAAGTGAAAAAGAGGCTAAACCAGACACAGTGGTTTGTACAGACTGCGTGTTTCCAAATCTTTTTGACATTCTGTCTAGAAGAATCAACCAGGCAACCAAGGGGGTTGAGAGGAGACTTCCTAAGTGATTTTAAAAAGTAATACAGTTTCTTAATTCATCAACTGTTATTAAATTAGTGTGCTCCCTCAACTGTCACCTCGGGTTTCATTCAAATACAATTCTACAGTTAAATCTAACCACAGGGCATGTATTTGCAAAACCATCTAAAATGTATCTTTTCAGTTGCAGATGTTCTCTGTATATTGTTCCACGCTACAATTTCTTTGTAATGATTGCAGAACACCAATACTGTTCAGAGATAACATTTAATACCATAAGTTACCTTTTTAGCTTAGAAATCATCTAGTATATCAAATAGATGAACATGTCTTTCTCCTTCAAAACAAGTGCTATTATAACAACTTTCTTTCTGAATAGAAATGAATGAAGTGTACATTTAAAGAAATTTCTATGTCTGTGTGTGTAAAATGTGCAAAATATGCACAAGCATTTATGTGTATATCCATACACATACACATCCTTACACAGTTTTGTCCCTGATGCCTTTTAAACATACCATGTCTATACCATAGTCCCCAACTCCATTCTCCTTCAGGTCACATCTGAAAGCCCATTTGCCATTATGCCTTGAAAAGATTTTAGGCCTGTCACTTTTATTTCTGATGAGTGAGCGTCCCATTTTTTTGTGGATTTAAACATTTATACTTTGAAGGAAGTCAGTTAACATACAGGCCACTGGACAGACAAGGCTCTTCCTCTCCCTGTTTCTTTCTCACTCTCAAGAACCACCTGCATGATCTAGGAAACCTTACCAGATAAGGGATAGGAGATTTAATGCTCGCATCTACCCGTTCTCCTAGTTACTTTTAATTTGTATACAATGCAGTGTTCTGTAAATAACATTAGTCTATATCCCATCACTTGTTATGTTTTATTTCCGAGCAAAATTTAGAGATAATTGTTTAAAGAAAAGTTCCTAACTTCAGATTACCATTATTTTCATCCTCCGGCAGGAGATGAAGAAATGGATGGAAACCTGTCTAAACACTATTAGGGATGTTTGGCCTCAAGGGAGTGGGGCATGAATTTTGGCAGCCCAACAGAGATGAGATTGCCACAGCTCCATGCCCCCGTGTCAACCACTACCACAGCTCAGTATGTATTCCTAGTAGGTACATGCACACACAAAACCACACATACAACACATACACGTGTGTTTATGTGCATACACACACACACAGAGCCAACAGAAACGGGCACACTCGGCACCCAAACAAACACAAATAGCATCAATGGTCTCATCCATTTCCCTTTCTGGATGATTAGGGTGAATAGCTCTTGTTAGGAAATATGTATATGCATGTATACAGACGTGCAATGTGGAACTTTCCTGCAGCTGGGCTCAGACCCTCGGTCTGGACATACAAGACACTGAGGTCACGGCTGGTGCAGAACCACACACATGCCAGATCGTCCAGTTGGCCATGGACACTCAGCCAATCCTGTACCTCATCCTGGATCTTCCCTGGGTGCCTCACCCCTACACACATACATGTACACAGAATGAAACGTGTCCCAGTTGAGACCCCAGACCCCAGTGTCTCTGCAGCAGATGGATTGGACACCCCTGGTCCCTCCAACAGCCAGTTTACCATTAGAGACACACATACACCCCTGTCTCCCGGGCCACTTTACCTTCTTGCTGGCTAGACCAGCTTGATCTTCGCTAGTGCTTACAGATTTGTTCACACATGTACACTTGCTCCAGTCCCTGACACCACAGACACACCGGCCCTTATGACCTGAAGTCCCACTTCAGTTGTTGGCATCTGCATCCCTCCCTTTCCCCGCCTTTTGTTCTTCACCTAAACATCCCATAGCAAGTCTTGTGCAATCCCAAAATGCTCTTCTCCTACACCCCATACTGTGTCTCATACCTCTATGCAGTGAATGCCCTCAGTCCCAAAGCTGTTCTGGAGAGCTGTTCCCCTTGACTCTATGTAATCCATTAGTGGGTTGTTATATCAGAATTATTTGTTTATAGTTGGATCTATAAATTCTATTTCAGCGTCCAGAGATTAATATATATCTATAATCCCTGTACAACTCACAGTGCTTCAGATTTAAATCTCGTGATTCTTGTGAGGAGAAAGACAGGAATATATCCCTCATTTTACAACTGACGAAAGAGCTGTAAAATGGGATTCATCCCAGGCTCTTTTTGTGGTTATGAGACACACATTGTCTCTTCACAATGTAGACATTTGAAGTAAATCAATTAATCTGCTCTAAAAAAAGTTTTTCTCTATTGATTACAATGGGTCACCAGGTGATGTAGACACCTTTATTATAGCTGCCTAAAGCTGTATGTGAGGGGACCCTCTGTGAGACCTGTCAGGATTTTTCCAAGTTCACAGAAGATGTCTTGCAAAGGGAATGTCAGTGTAGGTCCCTCAGGTCTTATTTGTAGAAATACTTTCCTGATAAAAAGAATTGTCCTGATAGTCTATAAATATAGAATTTATAGAATTTGGAGGGGAAAGACTGAGGGTGTATGATTGGGAGATAAAAAGTCTTTTTATGGTTTTATGGTGACTTGAATTTATTCATTTCCTCCATGTAATTATTCATACCTCTGATTAGTCATTAAGTCAGTGGCTTCCCAACTAATTGATCAAATGTTTTTTATTGTTATTTATATTTAAAGGAAAAATAAAGAGAAAGTAGTGGCCTTAAAAATATCCGCAAATTAAGCTGTTCAAACTTATTTTGATTTTTTTTTCTTTCCTAATAATTAATCAGAGATTCAAGACTTCCCTCTCCTTAATTACCATTGTACATTTTCCTTTTTATACTAATTATCTACAAAATTTGATAGAGGTTCAAACCATTTCCATTTAGCATGTTTCTAAACTAAAATTGTAAAATATTGAATGGGAATATCCCTATTACGTCTGCGTTTGCCTCTCATCTTGTTAATGTAGATAGAGGAAAATAAGTTATTTATCAAAATCCAAGTGTTTCTTTGGCTTAATTCTGTACAGCTTTTCATCAAGTGTAATTATTTTTGTGTATGTACACAGAGTACAAAATAATTCTAAACAAATATCTATAATCCAATTTGCATGACTGCACAATGACCTAGAAAACAAAGAATCAGGACTGTGATGTTTACAAGATTCCTTTCCCAAATATAAAGCATTTTGTAAGACTGACTTTTCATATTACTGGGGGTTTGTTTTTCTTTCTAAATACAGACTTCATGTGCTAAATCAAAACCTTAAAATATTGAATACAATATTTTACAACTTTTACAAAATAATTTCAGGCAAAATACCTTTCATAAATACAATATAGCATATATTACCTCATAATTATACTCTGAGTTAAACAGTTAAGGATGGCTGGATGTATAAAGCTCAGATAAGCTATTGAGCTTGTCTTAACTCATGAGACTCTTATTTTAAGAATAACGAAACTCAGTATTTTATCTTAAAGCTCTAAGTGTCTTAATATCTTAATCCCAAACTGACTACAGCTTTGGAGCAAAGGAATGTGCGTGTGTGTGTGTATATAAATATATATATATAAAATTCCAAGCTCTTCTGTCTCTCCACAAGCTACATTACCACTTTTCATGTAGCTGTTGTATTACATATAATAGGTAAGATTTGATTCTGGTTTAAGCATAATAAAAAACGTAAAATAGAAAACACAGACCTCTTTATTAAAAAAAATAATATATTAATTGCAAGAAAAAAACCTGTGATACACAAACAGGGTAAAAGTAGCAAAGCCACTAAAAAGGCCTGGAACCTAGAACCATGTATTTAAATGAATTATCCATACCAGGAGCATATAAATAGCAAATTATTAGAATGTATGTGTTTATTAGAAATGTTGTATGATTGCCTCCTTTTGGTATATTATTATCCCAACTACCTACGCAGGGAATGTAATCTATCATATTTGCATAACAGGGCAAATCATGCATTTATATTTACGATATTGTAACCACTTTGACTAATTTAGGGATCATAAAGCAAAACCACACACAGAAATAAGGTGAGGCCAAATGGAGGGGAAAAGTGTATAAAGCACCTGTTTTCCTCTCTTTGTGTAGGAGCACATTTCTTACTCTTCAGAACAGTTCCCTGGCTAAGGCCAGGTGAGGAAGAGTGAGCCAGCCAGAGCTGGAAGGAAAAAAGCTATACAAAATGAGCTATGTACCTGCTCTCAAAGTTGTGACTGATCCATAGGAAAATCATTGCATAGTAATTAACCCCTGAAGCTTTATACATTTCCAGTAAGTCATCTGAACATCTCTAAGTGAAAACACAGAGGAAAGACTAGGGGCTGTGAGCCAAGAACAGCAAAGTTACTAATGCTTCAGTGGCTGAAGGTGGGCTGCAGGGCATGATATGGGGACATGCACTCCCCACCTCATAGTGCTGTCTATGCTTCAGTAGGCAGGGCATCTGTAACTTTGAAAAGCAGTTTGAGATATTTTACAATGTTATGTAATTCTGTTTAATCTACAGGCTTTCATCCATCAAATCTTTTGTTGTTTTTGCTTCTTTTATACCTATCAAGATTCCAAGCTTCTTCCTCCAGACTTTGCCAGATGCAACATCAACAGTTATCTGTGCTGAGACATAGAAGCCCGTATTAAGAAGTGAATGCTTTTTTTATTCTGCAGAATATACAAAGTAACTTAATCACATCTTCCACCTTATTAATATATGGACAGTGGTGCATCTTTTTCCCCCCAAGAATGGCTGCAGTAGTCATTCGTGTTTAGAAATAAATACTGCATTTTAGTCACAGAAAGAATTAATTCGATACTGGTTTGCATATACAGGCAAAATAATGATATTTACAGTAGTTTTTCTATAGACATTAGGAACATTAACAAATGTTACACCACAATGGGGTGAACTTATAAGTTTAACTTTTACATAAATATGTATAATATAACATTGAATATGTATTCTATTGCATTTATATAAATGCATATTATGAATTTTATAAGCTTCATAAATAGCAATACTTGAGGTTCTGGAATTCTCAGCAAAGTTACTATTAAAAAAATCCTTTTTAATTAGTGTTAAAGCTAAAATTGAAAATAGAATACAGCAAAAGGAAATTACATAAGAAAGTAGACTTTTTGTGAGTTTTTCACACTGACTGCACTTAAGTAACATGCATTTCAAATAAAAAGCCATCTAAGTTAAAATTAAAATTCTGAATCTGTACAATAACCTGACTTGGCATTGACATGGATGAACAAAAGTCAAATGTATATGGATTATTTTTGATTGCTAAAATGATGGTCGTTATGCACACATAACTTTCACTACAAGATTGCATCTTTTTGTTGTGTGCACTATGTAGCAAGATTCCCCTACAGGTATCTCATTCTAATCATTTCCAAGCTTTCATGTCGTACTTTTCACTGGTGCACTTGAGCAAAATGCATAACGTGTTATATCAAATATCTTTTTAGTGATAGGCATGACTACACCATTTCTATTTCATAACTACATGATGTGATTTGCTTCAGGGGCCTCAAAAAGGCAGGGACCGTTCTGCTTTAACAACCACCGGATGATTGAATAAAACAGAAAAAAACCTGAATTATGGATTGAAGTTGTGCATTAGAATTTAAATTCATGTATTCAGAAAACTTCTGCTCTGGACTCAGCTTTAAAAGGTAAAAAGGCCAAATCACGAGAACGTTGAGTATTTTCTTTGCAGCACTGTCAAACTTTACTTAAAAGGATAGGCTTAATCATCTTGTGGGCATGGACCCATAATTTGAAATGGATTAATTCTCTAAAAGTTAGCTATTTAACCTACATAAACTTTCCTGGATATTTTCCAAAGTCAGTGGAGAGTGATAAGCCCTCTAGCACATTCTTGAAACGTGGAATGAATTACACCTACAAATCATGCCTGGCTTTTGAAGGCTTATACATAGTAAAATGAACCTTACCTTTTTTGATCCACCACTCAGCTGTATCCAACTCTTTCTAGCATATGCTGTGGTAGTTACACGTACTCGTATAGTACATGTAAAACTATGAGTGAGTTTTAAAAGGAATATTGGTGCCTCTCTTCTTGGAATTATCCTTGGAAGAGTGCTGAGGACCCTTTGTTAGAAACCAAGGCTCTCTTCACAGCACATACGGAGAGGAAGAGGCCTGAAAATGAGATCCAAAGTTACCAGCACACTGATATAGCCAGTGGTCAAGTGCTAAGCAGCAGTAGCTCTCTTATATTTGATGCCACATTGGAGATTGCTAATTCTAGAGTGAAAATAGATATGTGAAACCACTTCTTCAAAAAAACCACTGGTACTTTTTGAAAAAAACTTTGGTCTCATCTGTGTCACAGAAAATCGATTCTGAATGTATCTTACTTGCTATGGGAATTCACATACATCTTTGTGTCGTGGTTTGGGCTGCGCTGGCCAATGACAAGATAACAGATGCTCTCCCCCACCTCTCACTCCAAGGAGAGAACGAAGAGAGATAAAGAGATTTATGAGTTTAGAAAAAAACTAAACTACTTCAATGAAATATTAGTAATAAAATAAAAAAGGGAATAATGGAATAGACACAATACATACAAAACCATATCAGCCTCCCAGGGAGATGTCACTGTCAGGCACTGGGGAAACTCCAAACTTGAGTCAGTGACAAATTGGAACTGGAACACACTGACTGGGATCAAAAGGCCAACGAGCTGAGAAGGTCCTTCTCCAACATCAGCCACTGACGAAAAAAAGAGAGCCACTGAAAAGAGACAACCTTACCCCCCTTGAGCCCTCACCTTTTAGATTGAGCATGGCAGGTGGGATGGAATACCCTATTGGTCAATTTTTGTCACCTGACCTGTCCATGCCTCCCATACCTCCATGGGGTAAACAGCCAAGTCAGCTGACCCTGGTTGTCACAGCAACAAGTATAAGCAAGAGCCTCTCTCCTCGCTGAACAGAAAGTTGGCTCTGCTCCACCCCGAATCAGAACAATTTGCTGTCTTTCTAGAAGTGTCATAGCTCCAAATTTAGAAAGCTTTTATAAGTCTAGCACGCTTTACTCTCCTCCAGCTTAAGATGGGCTATTAAGAGTAAATAATTTTAAATTACCTGATTAAGAAGATTCAAAAGCCAAGGGGGTGTTTTATGAAAGGGGACTGAAGGAGATAGGTGAGTTTTATTTCTTTGCTCACAGTCTTGTTGACAGTTGCTTATATTAAATTTCATTAGAAAGTAAAACTAATATAATAAATTATTGTGACAGGGATGGGAAATCAAGGTTTTTCATCTCTGCTTAAACGTCGTAAGTCTAAGCTAAAAGGACATGTTTACATTTCCTTTCTTTTCCTGGCCCAGTAAATCTTGACATATTCTGCTAATACAACAGGTTCTTTAGAGAGAAGGAAAGCATTACCACCCTTTCTTCTATCCAACCGACAGCCTCCAGTTTAGTGCTTAAGTGACTGTCATGAGGATTAGAAACGTACATTTGCAATCCTTCATGCATGGAGGGAAACTGAAGTTCAGGTTTTCATTGTACGAATAGATAATTCAACCTGTCAGGTTTGTTTAAAGGCACTTCAGAATCTTTCATCAAAAGCATTTTAGAAGTATACAGCTGCCCCAGCTGCATTTTGTGTGTTACATTATTTCTTAAGTTGTTCTTTTCAGTAGGAATTAGGGAGATCCGACATTGTTCAGGATTTCTAACTTGGAAAAATTTAGTAATAGTAACTGTAGGGACTGATTTTGTATAATCTCCTTTCACTTCAGTGACAGATGAGTAGGCAATACAATGTTAGATTTAGATAACTACCTTCTGTTTAAATCTTTGTTATCATATGTTTTTTCTTCCATTTCCAAAGACAGACAGACCTACCTCTAAGAGTAGAGAGAACTTGTAGTTTTATAAGGCTACATAATTTTACCAATTCACACCAAGGAGGCTTTGTTTTTGAAAATAGCATTCACCAGAGAAGTAAATGCAACTCACATAAAAAAAAAAAATAAATTACATTTTCTTTTCCATTTGCCTCAGGAAGAAGTGAACAAGATCTTGATTGTGTTTTGGTTTTGATAGTGTGTGATTTTTTTAAAAGGTTGATTGCAACAAAGATTGAAGGACAATGAAGCTGGTGAAGGATCTAGAGAACAAGTCTTATGAAGAGCAGCTGAGGGAACTGGGGTTGTTTAGCCTGGAAAAAAGGAGACTCAAGGGAGACCTTATAGCTCTGTACAACTACCTGAAAGGAGGCTGTAGAAAAGTCAGTCTCTTTTCCCAAGCAACAAGCAATAGGACAAGAGGAAATGGCCTCAAGTTGTACCAGGGGAGGTTTAGGATGGATATTAGGAAAAATTTCTTCATTGAAAGGATTGTCAAGCATTGGAACAGGCTCCCCAAGGAAGTGGTGGAGTCACCACACGGAGGTATTTAAAACATGTGTAGACGTGGTGCTTAGGGACATGGTTTAATGATGGACATGGCAGTGTTAGGTTTACAGTTGGACTCGATGATCTTAAAGGTCTTTTCCAACCAAAACGATTCTATGAGGCTATAATTACTTTTTGTGCTTTTTGGATAGACGTGTATTGGAAGCCATTCAGAGCTATACTAAGCCAGACAGAACTCAGGGAAAGATTGTGCTCCAGGGACAAGTGGGTGAAAGTAACTGAACTGTGTCACCACATCTTGCAGTTTATAAGCCTTCAGTTCCTTGGTTTGAAGTATTGCAATTGTAATTGTCTTGTGAGAGAGCCAGAGACGATCTTCTGTTGGTTGTTCCCCTCAAGCCATAATGTAGAGACAGGAAATCAGAAAAGTTTTCCTGAAAGTCAACATGTAGAAAAAGAGAGAAAAAGCTACTGTGAAAAAAGAAAATCAAAGGTGACAATTTAATGGGAAGGGTTCCAATACATTTGAATATCAGTTCTAGATAATTCATGGAGCTAGTAATTAGGAGATTTAAAATACCTTCCCACGTATGTGTGAACTTGAGCAAATTGCTTAATATTGCTTAATATTATTACACTTTGAATTCCTGTTTGGTAAATGAGAATATTATTAGACCCTTAAATTTCCTTCCCTTCCCTTTCTGCTTCCCCTTTCCTGCTTCTTTTCCTCCTTCCTCTTCCTGATAATTATATTATGTTATACTTTTGGGGCTGTATGAGTTTGTACAGAATTTATTAAAGGGACAAATGATCACAGACCTGTTGTAGACTTACATGCTACCATAATATGAGTAATATTAATCTTTTTGATAAATACCATAATTCTGTCTCACTGGGTGACTACCTGGAAGATTTGACTGCCTCAAATATCTCTGACTCTTTCTTTTACGTCTTTTAGTTTATGATGTAGTAATTAATTTTGTATATATCTTTTTAGTGCTTTGGTATATTCTCTATTTTCTGTGATTTCAAAATACATGTATAAAACACAGAGCTTTCCCTAAAACAGTGCTAAAGTGCTCTTCAAAGCTTTACAGACCTTTGATTGAACTGTATTTCAGTTGTTAATGAGACTTGGAAACAGCTAGTTCTGTATAATTTTTTTTTGTCAATTTAGTGACTACAGCATAATAAAAATGTTTGCATCCAGCTTGCTGTTATATTCATACATTAGCTACTGATAAACTCTTTAAAAATAGTACAAAATGGTAAACTCTGTCAGTGTTAGAAGTCCACATTTAAAAAAAAGAAGCACTTTAGATGTACCTGCAAAATGTGCAAATACAATTTCAACATAAGTACATTCAAATAGCATTCAACACATTCTTCTAGCACATTTTAAATTAATATCTCTTTTTTCTGATCTGTAAGACTCTTGGAAAATGCAATTGTGCTTCTTTCTAAACTGCTCAGTTACCACCTTGAGCTGCTGTAACTTCTTTGCATGAGACTGGTTGAGCCGTGCAGTTCTGCCTCCAGGCTTCCTGGGGCTCAGAAGACATTTCTGCACTGGCCTGGGCTCCTCATGCTCTGACCTCCTACAGCCAGCTCCTACACCGCAGAACCAGATGAGTTTCCTGCAAGGACTTGCTTGCCTGAGGAAAATGGAGATGGAAAAACACAGGCATTTGAGCCTGATCCAAAGCCTGCTGAAGTCAAGATATGTTTAAAAAATGGACTGGTTTTGGCTTTGTCTGAGCTGTTGTGATTTGATCTTGTTCTGACCAATGTCAGTGATAGCTGTATCTGTTTCAAAAGACAACTATTCCCTTATACAGACACAATGTATGTGCAGAAACTTACTGCTGATAGCAGCAACAGATTCAAAAAATAAAGGCAAAAGAATAAATGATGCAAAAGAAAAATAAATAATGAAGCAATTATTGTCAACATGTATATAAAATTTCTCGTTCTGTACAAAAATAGAATTGCTTAATAAGAAAATATTGACTAAAAAGTAAAAATAAAAACACTTTTATGTGGAAATGCAATAGAAAATGTGAAGCATTTAGGAAAAGGAGTATGTCACATCTAATCATGAAAATACTTAAAATTATATGCTCCTACTTAAAGTTAGGCGCAAATCCTTCTTGAATTGTCTCTGATGTATTCGACAAAATAAACCAGACTGTGAATATGTTGAAGCTAACCAGATCTGTTCCTTACCTTAGAAATGTTTAATTAATGTTGACAGTCTTGCCCTGAGTGGTTAAAACTTGAAAAGTAAAACAAAATACAATCTGATCTTGGAATATAGCTGTCTTGTGTTTTCAAGATGAGCATATTTTGCTCAAAGAACACTTATTTGTTACATTGAATTGAACAGCTGAAATCTTTTGTTGGAGAAGGTTTAATGAAAGTCATTAATACAGGTGATTAAATTAAATTAATATAAACAAGTCAGATATCACGGAAAAAACTATTTTAGAAGTCCTGAATTTCCAGCTACAGATTACCACCTAGGTACAGATTACGACGTAGATCCAAACTTCACCAAAATGTTACTTAACTTCTTTTTTATAGCTAATTTCATAAATTCTTTTAAAGAAAATTGCAGTGATATCATGGAAAAATGGCAGTCATTATTGTGTACCCACAGGCTACCCACTGAAAACAAAGACTGAAGATCCAAGCTGGTAACACTTTTTCTTTTCCAGATGGATATTAAAATTCTCATAAAATGACGTAGATTTAACATAACTACCTGGAGACAGAAAAAAACCCAACATATTTTGGGCCAAGGCCATGATATTAACATTATTTAATGAAAAAGATTGTATTATAGCTTTGGTGCAGTTACTGAACGTCCCAACCTCAGGACGAGGAAGGAGCAGCGGAGAATAACTGTTACAGATTGACTGCAATCCCCATCCCCCATCCCCCCACAATGCTCACGCTCCAGTCTTTATCTTGACCCACACGCTTTTTCATCTTATTTTCTCCCCCTGTCCTGTTGAGTAGGGGAGTGAGAGAGTGACTGGGTGGAGGTCTGGCAGCCCACCAAGGTCAACCCACCACAGAGATCATGGCTTGAAACTAAAAAAGCAAAGACATAACTATGTGTTACAAAAGTGCTAGTTTCAATCTGAAGCACTTGAGGATAAACCTCTGATGTCTCCACATGGCTTCTGTATGTTTAATTGTTGAGTGAAGAACCTTGTTTTCCAGGGGTGTCGATACAGCACTTTCAATTTAAAAATAGCCAAAATACAATGACACAATGGTTTTATAGAGATATATATCAGAATAAAAACTGCCTTTCTGGAGCGTCTGCTCCAAATGAAGGCATTTCACATTTAAAACATAGGCAATGTCAATTTTACCAGATTGAGAATCTGAATTCCCTTTTATTCCATTGCATGATAATTCACCACTCCAGAGTGCACTACAACAGGAAAAAATACTGTTGATTATGCAGTTTTGTGAGAACATTAGTTTTCTGAGTTCTTGTTTTCTTTCTAGAAGAAAAAAAAAAAAGATTCATAATCTAGATGTGTATTTAAAATACTGGAAAGCAGAACAGCCAGGCAGAGAAGGACTTTTTCTAATTTGGTAACAAGTACATTACACAGAATTGTTAAGAAACTCTTGAACCAAGACTCCAGATCGTCATCCATTTTCCACTAGATAATAAAACACTTGAGACTGGAGATAAGTCTGGAAATGCCTGATGTGGCAATTTCTTGTTCTTTCATACATTTTGCCACGTAGTAGAATATATACTCTGTGTTCAGTGCCCAAACACCTTGATAGAGCTTGAGGAGAGTTACAGACCTAAAGTAATCCATGAAGCCAGGCTGCTGAACTCTGAAACAGAGTAAATTTGCTAGCAGAAAATGCTGAGGAGAGCTGCAGGTTTTACGCCTCATTTCTTAAAGAGAGGCACTTTATTCTGGTCTGGAAAAAAGCTTCTCTCTCCATTTAGGATTCATGATCCGTCTGCTGATGTTGAGGACCTTTAGCACACACACACAAAACCTTTCAGAAGTTGCAATATACTTAGCCTCCTTGTCCAATACTTTCTAGCTTAATGGTCGGAGAGCATATTTTGATGCCATAAGACTTTTGTTGAAATCCTTCTTTTGCCTGAGGTGATTTAACCTGTATAATCTATGAAGATACAGATAGGCTATATTCTGTCTGTGCTCTTACTATTGTCTAGTTTGGACAACATTATAATTATTGAATGAGACTGGATTAGAGCTTGAGTGCAAAATATTAGAGTGTCTTTTCTTGTCACAGAAGTCTAGAACAGGCTTCTGTTTCTGTTTGTATTCTGCTATAATCCCATTAAAATAGGTATCCAGTTTATTCCCTCCAAGAATGCATATAAGAAAGAGTGGGTTGTTAATGCAACTGAGTAAAACAGTAAGTAATTCTAAACTGATTATGGCACATATTCTTGAGGGGTATATTTTGAAGCTGTTAGCTATTTTTGAGTTTTTACATGTGTTTTATGTCAAGTCCACCGTATCTGATAATGAGTAACTGAGGATAGTGAGATTACAGGCATGAATAGGTGCTTGTTTAGAGTGTTTTTCAATTTGCAGAAGGAGGGCCTTGTACTACATAAAGATAACCAGCATGATGCCCATGTACTGGAGCGATAAGGGTACATATGTTAATAATTACAATTTCCATTTAATTATATGAAATGCTGCTTTGAGGTTGCTATTACAAAATATATTAATATTTTTTTAAACATTCTGTCTTAAGAGGTACTTGGCTAGAAACATTTTTAAAAGAACCGTGTCTCATGTATACCAAAGGCTTCTTAATTGAACAAGACTTGTATTTGAAAGTCATAAAAAATTCCTGTCTAATCAGACATAGTCTAAACCAATGTCAGATAATAAAAATAATTCCTTTTGATTAAGTAATTTTTTAATTCTTTTTATTTTTTTTTTTTACTTTGGTACTATGTATGTTATTTTTTTAAAATCAGAAAATACCACTGTTCACTGTCTGTGCAATTATTTTCTTTTAGTAAAAGACAAAAATTAAAAACTTGAATGAAAACTAATAGTGTACCCAAAGCAAATACAAACATGGTGTAAGATCCAGAAGTTACATTTGGTGTACTGTGTAAGAATCTAAACTCCTGAGGGTTTGATGCCATCTGACTTTCTATGCCAGGCAGGACTAAATCTATTCAGTATCTAGTAGGGTGACCTTAGAAAGTTGCTTTGGGCAGATTTCATTTACCCTAATTTTAGAAAACTGAAAGCTGGATATCTGATTCTAAGTTGATTCCCAGAGGCTTCCTTTGCAGACAATGAATAGAGAAAGGTATATTTGGATAGTAACTTTTCTAGTCCTGAAAAAAGGTGTCTTATTATTACCAAAATGGTTGCACTCTGACTTAAATGAATGTAATGAAAACCAGAGATGACTTGACTAGATTTAGTATCAAACTTTGAGGTGTCAAATATGAGTTCAAAATAAAGTCACTCTAATGGCCAAAGAAAATAAATAATTTAGTGTTTTTTCCTCCTGTTAAATAATAATAATACATGCATACAAAGAAAAACTTTGAATTGCATGGCAAAATCAGCCTATATGTGCTCAAAGACAATATATTTTTCCAAATGTTACTTTTCTGGTAAAAATCATGAAAATTAATAAATAAATTTAAATGTAATTAAAAATATTTGCATTTTTGATGCAGAGGAATGTTCCTTACATTTATGTTTTGAACTTTTACCATGAAGCAGCAATGATTCTGTCATCCAAACTCTTTTTTCCTCTTATATACAGTTATAGCCTGTGTTCATGAAATATTTCAGTGATTTTTCTTAAGGGGAATGGAGGTAATTCATCATGGCTGTCACATGGAAATGGTATCTATTCAGAAAAGTACTTGTCTAGGGAATCTATGCTAAAGAATATTTAAGGAACACAAGCCAATATGGCCTAATGAAAAAAGCTAATGATTAATTTTGAGCCTTTATTTTAATTAAAAAGAGAAGAATTTCTATAGAAAAGTAATTTTTTCTCAAGATTTTTTTAACTAAAGCAAACAAAAGTTATTTTAAAAATCCTGTTTGACAAATAGTACTTCCGATATTCTTCTGTCATACATGTTAGAAATGATGATGTGCTGATATTATATACCACCAAAAAGTAGCTGTCTTTCATCTTTAATGTGTTTGGAGGAATGTTGGGATTCATTCTTATACTCTTAAAGATTAGCTTCTGGATGAAAGATGATATAGAAAAAGACATTGCAGATACATAGTTTTCACTAAATAAAATACTAATATGCCTAAGATTTGAAACACGATATATTCTATATTCTGTCTCACAGCAGATGTGACTGCATGTATTTACTTGTGGCTTTAGATTAAATCATCCTTATTACAAATTCAAATGCAGCAAAATAGAGCTTATCTAAAATGCTATTTTCTAATATCCTACAGTGAAACAAAGCTTTTGTCTTTTAAATGTCTGTAATGTGGCATTACTGAAAAATAGCTTTTTGTAATCATAACTTCACCTCCTATAATTTGCATAGTGCCTGCTCTGAAAAATGGCATTTGATCATACTCATGGGTTACTCATACAGAAGGTTAAACTTGTCAGTTTGCATCTAACCTTCAGTTATCTATTCAGAGGACAAAGATAAGAATAGTTGCTATTTTTAGGTGTCATTTATGCTCTCAGCACCTGTGCACAAAGGTATTTAATTTCTGACAAAATGTCTACTTAAAAGTTAGCAATACATATGTAAAAATACAAATATGAAGTATACTATAGAACATTGTATTTTAGAGGGTATGTATATAGCTCTACCTTTTGTCATTAATCTTTTCCTAAATAAGATTTTATTTATTTATTTATTTATTCTCTTACAGGACACTGATTCTTTTTGCTGCAGCACTTTCATCTTTCATTTATAAAGAAAGGCTACATGTATAATCCTTTAGAGTGCTTTCAGAATTCCAGAAAAAAAAGGCCCTTCTGTTCTTTAAAGAGCGCCATGGAAAGTTGTCCTTGTTCTTTGCATTGACACAGATGTCAGCTTGTAGCCACCTCTATTTAATTTTAACAAGTTTTGCGTCTTATTTTGGGGGGGTGAGTGTTGGAAGAAACCATAAGCTGAATCACTGCCATTAAAGAAGAAATCTAACGCACAATAGAAATCTCTTATAAAAGGAGATCTCACTGAGGGAAAAAGACTTTTTTTCATGAAGAAAAGATAATGCAAAGCTTTAATCTTTATAAAGGCTTTCTATGGATATGAAAGTGTGTTACATTTTGTGTTGGTTTTTGTACTGAGACTGGCAGGTGGCTGGAAGAGGACTCAGGAGAGGTTAACATCTGTCTTTTCATAGCTTGAAGAATTCAGGTTTCATCTTTAACTCTTTTTAACTCTTAGAATGCTGAAAGTATTAGAATTTTCCCAGTCCTTTTCCACGTTACAGCACTACAAATTGTTTATATGAACTGTGGTCCTTATCTCAGACCAATTTCTAATGAGAAAGGTTCTTGGTGTTTTGGGTGAAGAAATGACTGAAGGGTAGAGCCCAAAGGGTTGTAGTGAGTGGGGCTACATCTGCCTGGCAATCAGTCACCAGCAATGCTCCTCAGGGGTCAATTTTAGGGCTAATTCTGTTCAATATATTTATGAGCTGGCTGCAGGGGTTCAATGCACCATTAACAAATTTGCTGATGATAACAAATTGGGAGGTGCTGTTGACTCCCTCAGGGGACAAGATGCCTTGCCAGGGACATCTAGACAGGTTGTAGCACTGGCCTATGATTAAAGGGATAAAATTTAACAAGTCAAAATGCTGGATTCTACGCCTAGGATGGAGTAATGCCAGGCACGAGTATAAATTGGGAGAGGAGTGGCTGGAGAGCAGTCCCACAGAAAAGGATCTGTGGGTGCTGGTCCACAGCAGGCTAAGTACAAGTCAGCCGTGTGCCCTAGCAGCCAAGAAGGCAAACAACATCCTGGGGTGCATTAAACACAGTATCACCACCCAGTCAAAAGAGGTGATTATCCCGCTGTATTCAGCGTTGGTGCGGCCTCACCTTGAGTACTTTGTGCAGTTCTGGGATTCACAATTTAGGAAGGATGTTAAGGTACTGGAATGCGTCCAGAGGAGGGCAACAAAGCTGGTGAAAGGGCTGTAAGGAATGGCCTATGAGGAGCAGCTAAGTACTCTGGGTTTATCTAGTTTGGAGAAAAGAAGGCTGAGGGGCAACCTCATTGCTCTCTACAGCTTCCTGAGGAGGCGAAGTGGAGAGCAAGGTGCTGAGCTCTTCTCCCTAGGATCCAGTGGTAGGATGCGTGGGAATAGTTCAAAGCTGCACCAGGGGAGGCTTAAAGTGGACATTAGGAAGCATTTCTTTACTAAGAGGGTGGTCAAACACTGGAACAGGTTTCCTAGAGAGTTGGTTGATACCCCATGCCTGTCAGTGTTTAAGAAGACATTGGGACGAATGCCCTTAGTAATACACTTCAACTTTTGGACAGGCAGTTGGACTAGAGGTTCATTGTAGGTCTCTTCCATCTAAAAATGTTCTATTCTATATATAAACTATATGCATAGTGTATTTACTATATACTATACAACATATGTATATACACTATGCTATACCATATTATATGTATTTTATGTGTAATTGTGTAGCAAAATGTGACAGAAGGCAGTCCTTATGGTCTTGGACTGCATCAAATGATATAAAGAACAGTCCCTCCTAACATCCAATTTGCTGCTGTTTGCACAGTATTTAAATCTTAATTATAGAGTGGATAATATTGGCCATAAATAAAAGCTAAAGGTAATGGGCAGTGGTGTATGCTTTAACTTCCTCAGTCTAAAACTACAGGAGCGTGAACAAGGAAAGGACTGCAGAAGTAAATGCTCTTTTCTGTATTCTCTTGTACTGCAGTAATATGAACCATGATGCTGAGCTGGATGGATCACTGATTTAGGGCAATAGTGGCCATTCTTTGTGTTCATCTATTCTTACTGCACTTCCTGCAAAGATGACTAAGCAAGTCAATAAGTGAGTTACTAGATTAAACTCTTCTGATCATATTTTCAGGACAATATATAGTTTCTCCTTTTTCCCAGAAGGTATGAATATGTCCAAATCCTATGATACTGTGTCATAATGATGCAAACACACATTAGCAGTCAGATCCTAATTAGAATAAGTGTTTAAAATCCTGTGTTTTTTGAAATGAAGGAATCATGTGAAAATTATTGTTAATCCTGCTTCAGTATAAATTTTATGGACATGGGATACAGAATAAAATTACACATAAAAATAATTATTTACATCTATAAAAACAGCCACATTGCAGAAATGAATGATGAATGCCATTAATATCCTGGATTCCACTTGGGTCTTGACTTTTTGAAAAATTAATTCTATAGTGTGTACAAAGCTAAGGATATGTCTAGTCTACTACCTAAAAACCATCAAGGGGGCTATCTCTGGTCCAAGGGCAAATGACACCAAAAATCTCACGTCTATATTGCTTAGAGATAGCCCATGCAGTATGTCTTGTAGACATATCTGACTTGGAAAAAGCTAGTTGGAGCAGCCTGGAACATAGACAGCAAATATGCAATCAGCTAAGCAGTGAAGATGATCAGACATGCAGTTCTTCAGCTTGTTTCCTGGCTATGCTGTATTTACTACTGCAGATGTAGACCAAGGAATTTGTTATTTCATAGTACTTAAAGAAGGAAGGCAGGCATTGGAAGAAAGACTTATTTCTAGACCAGAGGTAGTGTCTGGGTATAACCACTAAAGCAGTGAAGTCCAGACCCCCATCTTAGTCACCAGAGTATACATCAGTCTTCCTGTTTAAAAATTACAAAATTTCCTGTCTCTGGTCTTATTTTGTTTTTCTCAGTCTCAATCCAACAACCTTATATCTTTGCTCCTGCCTTAGCTTATTTTCATACCCCGTTTTGTGCCACAGGTTACGCAAAATTATGTAAAGTAACTTTGATCCTTATAGAGATTCTGCAACACAAAGGAATTATAGGTGGGTGTTAGCAATCAGTTACTTCCTACCTTTTCTCAAACAAGATGGACACATATTACAGGACAGTACAGCCAATAAGATCTAAAACTCCCAGCAATGGGTGTCACAGAAGAGGAGATGGAGTTTCACTGCTACATGGAAATACTAATTCATGACAACTCCATGGAAGCTGTTGTGAGACTAGCCAGTGAATGCGAAGACTACTTCTCCTCAGTAGCAGTGGGAAATGAGATTCCATTAGTTACGTATCCTCCCATCCCTCAAATCCGTAAAAGCTTCATCAGCACAGAAAGGAAAAAAAAAAAATAATCAATGTGTTTCACTCTTCCAGAAACTACAGTTTCACATTTAACTTCAACTAGATGACAAGACAAGTATGAACACGCTTAGTCTAAATTAATAAAACATAAAACAGTTCTTTTGTGACAAGTGGAAGTGCTAATGAAAACATCTAAACTGGGGATGTAAGATCGACTGGAACTGTTTACACGGAAAAAGAGACATAGTTATTGTATCTGTTTTATATCTTTCCCCCTTACATAAACATTCAAAATCTATGTATACATGGAAGTCAAAAAAGGGGTGGAAAGGAGGGGGAGAAAAAAAAGAAAGGAAAAACCAATCTGCATTTTTGAGTGCTACTAAAAAGTGCATTTAATGTGAGCACTCCAGTGCTAGCAATATTACTAGTCTGTGACTAGGTTTGTAGAAAAAATTGAGTTACTGTTGAGTAACAATTTGAGTAACAAGTAACTCCTGTTGAGTTACAAAGGCAGGGAGAAATAAACTAGGAAAGAGCCATCTGAAGTAAACAACAGTTAAATGGAAAGTCATCTCTCACAAGGGACACCCTTCCATTTTGTATTTTACAGTCACTAGCTACAAGATAACAAAAAAATTCTCATATTTGAAAGATTCTGCTTTTAATTGTACTTTTCACCATCTTTTTTACTCTCCTTAACCTCCATGCTCAATTTACATTTGGCATCTTCTATATTTCCAAGCCTGTTCCAAGCCTGCTGTATCCCCCCCAGTATCACTTTGATGAACATGAGACACATATCAGTTCAAAAAGTGCTCCTAAGCATTAAGAAAAGGAAGAAAATGATAAATTTTGGAGATCCATGTGTTGCTGTCACTGATGTCAGTCAATGACAAGTTAGCAGTGAACTATGAAAGAAACAAAAGAACAAAGCATGGACTTTTGACTTATTTCTTCTCTCTAACTTCCATGAATGTTTCTATACAAACTTTAATGCAACGTAAAATATTGGTCATTATTGGCACAATGGGGGAATATAATTAGTGTATTTCTGGTTTGGTTTTTTTTTTTTTTTTTGTTTTTTGTTTTTTTTTTTTTTTTCCCCCAGATGTGCAGCTTTTTAGAAAAGAAAGAAATGAGTAACAGAAAAAGATAAAAGTTTATTCCATCATCTTAAAAGGCGTCTTCTTTCTCTCTTCAAATAACCAGGTCTGCAGAACTACTTTTAAAAATCTCTTTTCAGTGGATGTGGGAAATCCAAGTTACATGCTACCATGTACCGTCAGCTTAATGTGAGCCAGCAGTGTGCCCAGGTGGCCAAGAAGGCCAACAGCATCCTGGCTTGTACCAGGAATAGCGTGGCCAGCAGGAGCAGGGAAGTGATGGTGCCTCTGTACTCGGCACTGGTGAGGCCTCACCTCGAGTCCTGTGTTCAGTTCTGGGCCCCGCTGTACAAGAGGGACATTGAGGTGCTGGAGCGTGTCCAGAGGAGAGCTACCAGGCTGGTGAGGGGTCTGGAGACCAGGTCATATGAGGAGAGGCTGAGGGAGCTGGGCATGTTTAGCTTGGAGAAGAGGAGGCTGAGGGGAGACCTCATTGCCCTCTACAACTACCTGAAAGGAGGGTGTAGAGAGGTGGGTGTTGGCCTCTCCTCCCAAGTGACTAATGACAGGACCAGAGGAAACGGTCTGAAGTTGCGGCAAGGGAGGTTTAGATTGGATATTAGGAGGAATTCCTTTAGTGAAAGAGTGGTCAGGCACTGGAACAGCCTGCCCAGGGAGGTGCTTGAGTCACCATCCCTAGAGGTATTCAAGAAATGTCTGGATGTGGCACTTCAGGGCATGCTCTAGTGGCAGAGATTGTAGGTTGTTTGGTTGGACTTGATGATCTCAAAGGTCCTTTCCAACCATGAAGATTCTATGATTCTATGATTCTATGTAATATTGAGTACCTAGGGAATATATTAAACAATATATTGTACAGATAACAAATCTTCATAGATAACCCTGTAAATCAATCTTCTAAATTGACAAATATGACCTGAGAGACTGATTTTTCTCCCAAGGTTTCTAGGAAATAGATCACATACTGAAGATTTTATAGTAAATGCAGCACAAAAGCAGCGACAAGAAAAAAATAAACTCTTACCTCCTTTCCAATAATTTCTTGAAATAAAGGTCAGTGACACAGATCACAATGCAAGAAAAACCTATGAAGCTATCCCTGTGCTATGTCATCATAATCATCGTAAAAACAGATAAATAATCAGAGAGTTAATTTGTTTCCTTGACCTACCTCTTGCTGAATTACTGTATTTCTACATTCCTCTTAAAACTTCTGTAACCTAATTTCTGGCAATTGTTATAAAAAATAATTTGCCCAATGCAAAATATTTCCTGTGTAGCTTTGAGCCTTTGAACTGTTTATGATTATTCTATCCCATCATATTTCCATTAATTTCTATTTCAGTCAAGGTATGTGTATTTAATTCCTAAAGTCTTCCTAAGCTGGTACTTCCAGCAAGTTAAATATTTTTTCTTTTATTCTCTTGTCAGTATTATTTATATTCTTTGGATAGTAATAAGAACAGTATTTCATATATTTATGCACCAGAGTATATAAAAAGGAATTATTATGCCTTGCTTATGATAGGCTATAGTACAAATCAGATTAATATAAACATGAATTCCAAATCCGTATTAAAAATAGTATGGCTTTTCACTGTTTCTACTAGGAGACCAGATACAGAACAAAGGAGACAGTTTGGGGTGGGTAGTATTCAGGCTGTTTGGTATGGATGACTAGCTTAAGTGTCATGATACCATCACTGTTGCTTTCTCTGCTGAATTTGAAAATATTGATATGTGTTAGCTATCACATCCAAGAATTCAGCCCATCCCTGCACAAGGGAATGTCCAGTTTGTGAATTTCAAGTAGCAACTATGGACATAGTTCTGTCTTTGCAGGAAATGATGGAACCATAGTCTCTACAGAAGCTAATAATCAACAATTAACAACGTTTTCTTCTGAAGGACACTGTATCTCTTTTCTCAGAATGGTGATTGTGCTTCCTTTTGTCCCATTTTGAGTGCTGAATTTTCTTAGTTCTGTTCCTTTAAAAGAAGGCAGACATGTATATGTAATCATCTAAAAAAGAAGTAGGGAGCAGGAAAAAAAGTCTGAGACATACAACAGTACTGAACTGATTAAAACAAAATCTGTCTAAAATGGGATTCTGACAGTAAACCATTACTGGACGTCCTATTTACTTTACAGCCCTTTAATGTAGGATAATGTTCTTCATGACAATATTGATACTCAAATCAGTGCGATGTGTTTTAGGGTACAATAAGATCAAAATCTAAATCTATTCTAAAGCTTCATCCAGTTATATTAAGATTTTCTCCAGACTGACAATCTGGTTTTAAATTAGTTTTTCTTCAACTCATAAGGAAACATGTATTTATTCCTAAGAAGATGATTATGTCTCTTCTTTCCCCGAAAATATTTGCTGCATTATTTTACTACATGATGAGTAAATCCTGCAGTCTGCACAGCAGTTCATGCAGGACAGAGTTGAAAGACTGCCAACCCGTCCAGGTAGCAACGGTAACTACTCGCAAGAAGACTGTGTCATCCATAAGCTCCACAACCACTAGGTCTGATGCATGAAGTCATTGCTGGGCTGCTTTCCATCATCTTTGAAAGGTCCTGGAGAACAGGTGAGGTGCCTGAAGACTGGAGGAAAGTCAACGTCACTCCAGTCTTCAAAAAAGGGAAGAAGGAGGAGCCGGGGAACTACAGGCCGGTCAGCCTCACCTCCATCCCTGGAAAGATGATGGAACAGCTCGTTCTGGGCGTCATCTCAAGGCATGTGGAGGAAAAGAAAACTATCAGAAGTACTCAACATGGATTCACCAAGGGGAAACACCATGTTTGTTTTGAACTACATCATACATGCTACCTCTGAATTTTACTTCAAGAGGGCAATCTGCATACTTGAGCTATAACTCCTAAAGTTAAGTCTTCTTGTGTTAAGTCTTTATACACTGTGTTCCTTATTTGGATGAAGAAAGTGGTATATAACATGATAGTCATGTCTATTTGCATTATTTTTTTGAATCATGAAACAAGTATATCCCTAAGGATGTTAGACCAGTCAGCATGGGAAAAATGGAAGGTCGAGAAATATGTGAAACAGATGTCACTTCAGAAATATTTTGTTCTATCCTCTAAAAGATGCAATAAAATTGAAGTACCAAATGTTTACAAATTCTGCAGTTTCTTTAAATGCTGTTGTCTAAAATATAATTGCATGACAGCAAATAAAGGGACAGTCGGGAGTCTTAGATTTAGTCCTCTCAATATGAATCTGGTTAGCAGAAGTATTTTCTTGAGAAAATAAACATAAACTTCAAAAGAAATTGGCTTTTGAAATTAGATGCTGTCACACAATATCACGCTTGAGAGACAAACGTTTGATGACCAACACATCTGTTCTCCCTTCAAGTGGTGAAATATCTAGAGTCCCTGTAATAAAGACATCATCATTTACCAAAAGTAACAGTATGGGCTCTCTGATTCTAGGGCAGTGTCTTCTTTTATAGTGATAGTAGCATATTGTATGAAAGACAAACACAAATGAGTGTACAAATGTGTGCTCACTTTCAAAATAAGTCCAGAATGGGTGATACACAATATTCCAGAGACTTTACAATATGCCAATAAGTAGTGCATCTTTTTTTTTTTTTTTTTTTTTTTTTGAGAACTTAAAATTCTCAACCCCTGAATTTGGTCTCAGGTGGGTAAAAAACCCTGACAAGATTATACTGCTTGCAGGAACCTAAGAATAACGTTTGTAGACTATTATCAGTGTCACTGATACTACTACAGTAATTCTACAATTTTACTGACTTGTGCAGTTTCAGCAGTACAACAGTTTAATTGTCTTGCAGAGACGTTGGAATAGGTGTATTCCTTAACCTTAAAACTCCTTGGCACAAAAACCTCTTCACAATTAGAAATGAAAAACAAGATTCATTAATCACATCCCAATAATGCAAGGATTAAAAAAGAAAAAAAAATCTAGAGGGTAATCCTAGTGAGAGACTTGTTAATTGTAAGATTCAATGTGCAGATTTCAAGTTATGATAATTAAGAGGAAAAGGACCATGTCACCATCAATGATCCTTTTTCTATCTGACACAGGAAATTTCACAAGAAAGGTCAGTATTCTACAGTAGCTGACGGAATGAAAGGCTTCCAAAATTATACAGTGGGGTAAGAAGAACACTGAGTTACTAGAACTTTGTCTGACAGCAACTTAAAATAACTCTTTGATGTAAGCTACATGTTTCAAATGTGTTAAAGGGGAACTTAAAAACAAAAAGAAAGACAGAAGTATTTCTGAAAAAAAAAAAAGGTCTTATCCAAAAAGAGAGGTTATCTTCAAAGACATTTTTAAACACTAAAACAACACTTTAACTCATCTAAAAACACAAATATTTCTTAATAATTTCTAAGTGATTTTTTTATGCTGGTATAAGGATACTCCTGTCATTTCTTGACATAAATGTATCTATTTCAAGTCATCTTTGATGAAAATTCTGTCTCTAGAACAAAAGTTCAGGCTCTAACTGTGCAAAAAGTGCGACAGACTTGATTAACAAGTGTCATCATATTCTACAAGGCATTAAACGTATCATAAATATCACCACCTTTACACAAAGCCTATGACAAGTTGTGAGTTTTGGACCTGGTATATCATTTATCTACTTAAAAAGTTATCTGTTCACCTTATAATTAATTTAATTTATATAGAAGTGTTAGGTTCTCTACTGTTCTCTCACTGAGTAGACCCTGAGAAATAATTTAGACAATGCAAAAGTGCCCCCAGGTTCATGGCTCAGTTATACGTAATTAGTTCGGAGAGCATGGCATATTTATCTCAATATTGTTTTCTATCTGAAGAGTGTTAGGTTATATGAGAAAAGCTTTTCTGCGTGCCACAAAGTAGCAGAGAGAGACAATGACAGGTGGAGGAGCACAGATAATAGCCCACTAGGACACTTCCAAGCCCATCACATGAGCCATTCTCCCACCAAAGGCCCATCTCCACAAGCCCGAAGCAGCACAGGCAGACAAAAGTAAGCGGGAACCCAAATTAAGGACTCAGAGGAAGGGACATCACATTCAGACCCTTCCCAGGGCTGTCCCAGGATACCCTCCACCACAATGTCCAGGCTTGAAACCAATCAAAATAAGCAGCTCTCCAGAGCACCTTTGGGACTGAGGGAATTCACTGCCTAAGGTTATGGGACACATTATGGGATGCAGGGGAAGAACATTTTGGGATTGCACAGTATTTACTCTGGGATGCTTAGGGGAGGAACAAAAGTTGGGAAAAGGGAAGGACACAGATGATTTCAGGAGGAAAAAATGTGGGTAAACAGAGAGGTAAGGTGGTAGAAAGGGGTGGTCCCGCATAAACAGTTGGCTGGGCAGTATGCTCACCTGGTCCATGCACTGCATGGTCTTATGGACAAACCGTTAAACTTAAAGCTATGTTTACATGAGTATGCTACTGAGTTTTCAGTCCTAATCTCAGGCTCAAGCATGAGATGTAAACTTGCAAAATGTATATTGCTTTTTAGCATTTTCATAGGTACTAAACCCATCCGTAGGCTCTCTTTCTAAGTTTGGAGTTACTGTCAAAAACTATGTAGGTTAGAAAGCTACAGTTTACCAGCTCTTGGTTATGGGAACCATCTAGAAATTAACTGTGGCAGCTCATTAAGTCTCTGTTACAGCAAGACAAAACAAGCAAGATTAAACCCCTAAAACAAGTCATGCAAATGACTACCAGTTAGTTTTTCCTGCAGGTGACTAGTTCTGACAGTCAGTTTTCAGTCAACTGGAAGCTGAGTTTAGACAGGTTAAAGGAGCTAAAAATATCTAAACTGCCTTTCATTTGCAAATGTGTTAGCACAGCTGAACTATGATGACACTGTGGCACAAATAATAGAGGGCTGGCCAGGAACTACATTTTAACACATTATTGATCTTTCTTTTACTTCTCCCCCACCCCACAGAAAGACTCCGTTGAATTAGCAAATATTCTCAAAAGTTGTATGTGTTTCATATTTATATGTTCATACAGTTCCCACCAAGACCACTCATACATAAAGTATGTGTCTACGGTTTAAGGCATTTATACTAATACAAGGTATTAGCATTACATTATTAACTTTAATTGTTAGAAAACAATAGAAAATCAGACTAAAGCCTAGTCATACACCAAGATGTGGTAATATATATGTTACTGTACTGCTTTGAGCTCAATAAATTAACTTCTGTATTACAGACTTCCAAATCTGATTTTTCCACTTTATTTAGGGAACGGAAGACTTCATCAAATAGAAATTCAAGGTATTACTGTAGTGCAAGATAAGATAAAGGTAAAGATGAACATAAAGATGACAGTCAGAAATAAAAGAAAAAGAGAAAGAAAAAAAGAGAGATAAGAAAAGAAAAAATAATTATGAATGTTTTTACACAAAATCAGGAAAATAATAAGAGAAGAGTCTGCTTATAGAAATGTTATCAGTTTAAGCAATGTGTTATTTTTCTTTTTGCACATATAAAATGCTTATAGGAGATAACTGTGTTTGGGGGTTTTATTGTTTTGTGAGTTTTTTAAAAAATAGTATCTCCACGTAAGTTGAAATTCACATTTTTGAGGAAGTTAGTTATTTTTGAAAGAATAGCACGAAACTCTATCTTGAAAATCAAGATAGTTTCTTAATATTGGTGTTTGAGGGAAAACACAGTAGAAAATGTGGTCTTTCATTCCAGTTTCCTAAAGGTATTTTACAGTTTATATAGTATTCTAATTATCTGTCTTGCTTAGCAAATTTTCTGATACAGTTCTAGCCCCTTCTGAAGCACTGCCTAGACACAGTGCTGAGATGAGATCAAGGTTTTTTTCCTATAGACAATATGGTTTACCTCCCTTTACTTCTCCACAGCTCTTCAGTTTTATCCAGAATGTTCTACATTTTGCAACTTATCACATGTTCTTTAGCTACTTTACCTCCCCAAGTGCATGTGATACAGACTCATCCTCAACTTTATTCATTCTGGTTATCTGCAAGGTAGCCTTTGCACTATTTTAAAAGTTTGTATTAAAAAAGCAAGATCAGGATTTTCTAGTGATCGTTGTCTGACTTGGAGTATCGGCTCTTTGAATGCCATGTATAGTATACATCTGACCAACATGTGTAGTTACAGTGTAGGAAACATACAGTGACTTTGTGTTTTTGAGACTGGAAGAAGCTGTTGTGCAAGTTTCAACCTGTAGCTGGAAACAAATGACAAGGAATCAGGTTATAACAAGAAGTAGAAAGATAGCCCCAAACTGACCCAAAGACTGAGAAGAAAGGCACCACCATCTGTCAAGGTCCATTTGATTCTCTCAAATTTACAGGACAATGTACTCTGATTTAAACTTTAGTTCACAAACTTGTTAAGAAATGTAATAAACAACCATGACAAACAGGAGCTCAATCCCCTTTTGCCCAGACTAGTTATCACATTAATTGCTTATTCACTGTTCAAGTCATAAGATTTCATAACTTATAACCCATAGGTCTTAGTGTTGTGCACCTATGAGCAAAAGAAAAGAATTAATTACCTAGCTGACGGTGAGAGTGCTTATCCTCCCTCCTCCGTCACAGTGCGGGCGTCCCCTGAATCACACCGGGAAGCATGACAACCTCAGCAGTCCAGCTGCTGTTGGATCGGCTTCAAAAGCTCTTTGGGTAAATTGATCTTTTATACTGTCTAGATTGGAGGTTTGGTCTACACCACCTCCGTAAACTGGTGGATTCTGAGGAAACTGCCAGACAGAAGATAATGGCTGCTGGAAACAGTAATTTGCAGGTGGTCATGGCTGCATAATAGCCCTTCAGATCTTCCTGGCCACATCCCCTGCCTACCTGGTGCTCTCCTTTTGACCTAATGGTGCTGCTTCCAGCATACACCAAGCCTTAGCTTGAGCTGAGTTAGCCAAAAACCAAGCAGGAGCTGAGTGAATAGTCAGACCACCACAAATATCATACTTCCTGCACTGAACCACTGAAGACATTAAAAATATTTTGTGTCAACACACCACCTTTCTGAGGCACACTGGTGTCATCATGCTTAGGATCCCTGGGAATATTAGAGGAGTGAATATAGCACCAAAGAAAAGGGCAAATACTAGTTTTACTCTATTCTAGAGTAATACTTTTTTCTAGATTGTTAATTTTCTGCATTAAGTTGGACTGTATATCTTAGTATTATTGTAACTGGACTCATGATAACCGTTATGATTGTATTAGGCTTTTAAAATTTTACCTGAGATAACAATAAATTGCCTTCATGTACAAGGCGTGTTAAATTTTTGCTTATGTAAAAAATGCAATTATTTTCATTGCAAGAAGGCAATAAAAGTAGATAGCTCCATCTTGCTTTCCACTTGTGAGAACAAAGGTCTAAAAGACCTAAACTAGAAAATGTAAGCTGTCTAGAATCAAGATTAGTCAGACTCTTTCTGACTAATAAAGAGACTAGTAAAGAGACTTCAACATTTTATTCCTCTGAGTAGATCCTGATCACCATGTTTATTGCCCACTTCCTTTTTTTGACACCCCTCCTGTTTAGAGTTCTTTATTTTTTTCCTAGTATTTTTTTTCCTTGATACTTTGCTGAAAATCTAAGATTTCTTAGAGGATTTAGTCTTATTACTACAAAGACATTCTCTGCCATCTGACACCCAGTGAACATTATCAATTTTTACTTTGTCTCTTAAGATGGGTCAGAATGAAGAAAGTATTGCATCTTAAGATATGTTTAACACAGCATTAACCAAAATAATTGATTGTACTGCCATAATGTATGTTAAGAAAATGCTAAATGTGTACTTAAAAAGCAAAGATCCATATGGAGCTGTTATTACTGTTTCTGACAAAGGTTAACTCTGCAGACCAAGGACAGAAAACCGACCTTCAGCTTGGATTCTTTCCTCCTCCATAACACTCAGCCATCACAAAGACATTCAGTTTTGAGGGTGGGAATATTGCAGTCTTTAAATGCTTTCACTTGATCTTACATGTTGAAGAAAATAAGATTTTGCCATTGATTTTAATGGGCACAGATGTGCACCAACTGCACAGAAACAAATTAGCTAAGTTTTCCAGCTAAAGCAGACATGTCACCTTCCTAATTCTGCCACCACAACAGCTGTCCACTTTGTGTATATTTCATAAGTAGAAAGAATAAGACTATCGAAGTTGACTGCTTCTGAAGCGTTGAGATGTGCAAAACTCACTTATGGCTTTTTCCCAGCATGTCATGGCAAATTTCTCTTTATATTCAGTATGATTTTTGGCATAAGTTCCAAACAAACAGAAGTATGAATAAAACCAAAAGAATAACAATAATATTTTGTAACTGGATACATATACAAACTCTGTAATTGAGAATTCATTATATGGTAATGGTCATAAAACAGCCAAAAGTTAGCCTTGTATTTCCTCTAATGCATGAGTCAACAAAACATTATTCCGGCTTCTCTTCATTATAAGCTCCATTCTGGTCCTTAGGATAGTGCTTTCTACTACCTTATTCAGACAATCATCTAAAGATGTTCAACAGAGCTATTTCTGTTTCAAAGGGGATAATGAATTTAGAGTTAACCCTGACCTTGTTGCCTATCTGAGAGAAAAAATATCTAATTTTTGAAGCAACTGTATAAAAATAACATCACTATGTTGATTTAGAAGCAGTTACAAACAGCTGCTTTTATTTTTCTCATCTGCCTGTACTGTCTCATCTTTGCTTTGTATATTTTGTGTAAAATATACTTTCATTAAATTCATTGCAACATTTCAGGATTATTGACTGATTTATCGTGAAAAGAAAGTCAATATCAGTAGTGGTAGTGTAGCAAACAGTATGTGCAATTTGGTTACCATTTTAGGTCTTGACTTGAGTGCATTTGTTAACTGCCATTTTACTACTCAGTATTCCTTGTTTTCCA
This sequence comes from Sterna hirundo, assembly GCA_009819605.1. NCBI lineage: Eukaryota > Metazoa > Chordata > Aves > Charadriiformes > Laridae > Sterna > Sterna hirundo. Next base: position 167,364,509 of record CM020437.1, read on the forward strand.
TGCTGACAGCCAGTCACAGAATTTGTCTGCTCACTTCTGTCTCCTAATTAGATTAGTTAAATCTCTCTGAAAAACTGGCAATATGCCATACCCTGTGATTTTAATATGAATTCACTGTTGGGTATCCTGCTTTATCTTCAGCCCCACTGATCTGTGCATCTCATCTCTTCATTACACCTTGGGCCATCACCAGAGGTGAAATTTCTTTAAGACTCTCCATCATACCAATGTCATTCTTACTTGCCATTTATTTGAAAACCACTGAACAATTTGATACCTGAGTGCTTCTCTAAATGTGAAGACTTAGACTGCTGATATAATTAACTTTCTATAAGCTTCTTTGAACAGATCTGCTTTTCTGCAAGTACCTGTGTTTTGAAGAACAGTCCCAAATCTTAAGGGGTAACACTTCCAAGACAGCTAAAAGTAGATAGTTATCATTCTACAGATTTTTATTGCCTTTTGTAAAATGTTGGACACACTTCTTTAAAAGTGTAGTATTCCTTGAAATACTGCTGTGTTACTTGTAGGAAGGCCCACAAATGTGATCTTCCAAGGAATATAAACTAGCAGAATTGTTCCATGTTCATTTAATGTGAAATTTATTATCAGCTGTATTAGAAACACTACTGTATTTGGTTTACCTGGCAAGGTTTGGGGAGGGTGGGGTAAGTGTGTGTGCTGTGGGGGTGGCCTCTTTGGGAAGAGGCCAGGGACTGTCCAGTGTCGGACGCAGTAAGGTCCAGCCAGCTCCAATGGATCCACCGCAGGGCACAGCTGAGCCCCTCAGCCAAGATGATGGAACCTTGGGGAAAACATTTAAGAAAGGATAGAAAATGCCGCACAGACAGAGGAGGAGGGAAAGCAAGAGTAAGAAACAGCCCTGTGAACACCAAGGTCAGAGAAGAAGGAGGGGGAAAAGGTGCTCCAGACACCAGAGCAGAGATTCCCCTGCAGCCTGGGGACAGAAACCACAATGAAGCTAGTATGTCCCTGCAGTCTGTGGAGAGGACCATGGTGGAGGAGATAGTTCCTTGCACCCTGTGAAGAAGACTATGGTAGAGCAGGTATTCCCTTGCACCCTGTGAAGAAGACTATGGTAGAGCAGGTGTTCCCTTGGAACAGCCCACAGTGGAGAAGTTAATCACTTTGGCCTGTGGAGAACTCCACACAGGAGGAGTTGGATATTTCCCAAAGGAGATGTGGCCCATGGAGAGCCTGCACTGGAGCAGATATTTCTCCTGAAGAAACTACATCCTGTGGGGAGAGCCTCCACCAGAGCAGGAAAGCAGCAGAGAGAAACAGCTACGTACTAACCATTCCACTCGCCATGTCTCCCTGTGCTGCTCGGGATGGGTAGAGGATTTATCAATGATGGAGTAAAGTTGAGCCTGGGAGAGGGGAGAGGAAAGGTGTTTTTTTAATGTTTGTCTTTGTTTCTCACTACCCAAGTCTATTCTAACCGGCAAAAAATTAAACTAACTTCTCCATGTTGAGACTGTTAAGAGATCTCTTTATCTCGACCCATGAGCTTTCTCATCCTATTTTCTCCTTCTGTCCCACTGAAGAGGAGGAGTAAGTGAGTGTCTGCATGGGGATTATTGCCCTTAGCCAAGGTTAAACCTCTACAACTCATATTTGGCAACTGTGTAATTATTTGAGTCAATTACTACTGACATTAAAGATCAGAGCCTTGATATGTGATCTGTCTCCACTGGCTAATTCCGGATATCTACAATGTGGAAGTATACATCTGAGTAGGCAATCTTATGTCCCCTTCAAAATCCATAAAGAAAAATGGTCATATTAGTATGTGCTTTCTCTGATTTATTACAGTCATCTAGTTTATGGTAAGATAAATCACACCATCCTTTCTTTCCATTGATTAGAAGGAAAGTTTGCAAGATGTAATTCAGATGATAGAGATAGTATTGGACCCTACTTCCTTCATTTTTTTTTTCTTTTTCATCTGATTTCTTACTCAAGTTAGGCTGGTTTTCCATAATGCGTTTTTAAGAAACATAAAATAATTCTGAATTTTCACAAAGTTCTCCAGATCTAAGCTCCAGCAGAGACTTGCATTTCTGGTTTATTAACATCTGAATTTTCTCTACCATGAGATGCCATAAAAGACTAGGTGAAATATGTATGAAGCTGAAAATGCTAACTTATTCTCTATTTGTGGAGGAAGGGTCATATAAGCATTGCTGGTGCCTCACGTATGCCATGTATCAAATCAGGTCTAGAGTAAAGGGAGGTTAGTGTTTGAAAACATCAGATAATAAATAGTGGGACAAACAGCTCTGACAGCAGTGCTGATCTATGCAGACTTGGCTCATTGCATTATCCCATTAGTTGTACTGGTAGTTATAGGGATATTATAGAGAAAAAATAATCAACAGACTGAAATAGTTATTTTTAATTTTGAGGAGCTTTAAGATACAGCTCCACAGACGACTAAACTCTTATGACAGGGGAAGTCATGTTAGGGTAGAACAACTATTGAGTAGGAGGTGATGCATCAAACAACATATCCCCAGAGAAATGCGAGAGAAGCAGCCACATCAGACACATCTGTTAAGGCAGGAGTACACACCTACAGACCCACAAACACCATGAGAGAGCATTCTGTGGTTGAAGAAAAACCTGGCATCAAATTCACTGTATGTCTGTCATCCTGTAGTTTCTTGCAAAGGCTCTGTCATGGTTTTCAAGGCAAAGCTGTAATCAAACATGCTGTCATACAGGACACAAGCCTACCCCTCACAGAGGTTCCCCTAAACTGTTTTCCCTACGATCTTTTTTGCCAATACAATAAATCTGTCCGTCCTCACTTAGACAACAGCATTGCCATCTAGCAGTATTGGGGAGGGTTTTTTTTCAGGTGGTGGACTTTCATCCCTAGAAGTAAATGGTAAAGATATTATGGATAGCACTTCTGTATGGCAGTTGGAACTCTGCTTTCTAAAATACTGGACCTAACTAAGGAAGTTCTTCTTCAACCACTCTTTTTCAGAACAGAAACTATATTTATGATCTTATTTTTCAGATATATTTTTTCAGGAACATAAGGTAATGCCAGCTTTTGCAACCAACCTTTTGACAGGTTACTAAACACAGTGCTCTTAACTGAATATAAAAAATACACTGAACTGAACAAAATTATAGAATACGTCGATCTCCCTTCCTCAAGTCCTTAAAAAATCTGCTGCTGTCTCCAAAGTATTTCAGGACTTTCTGCATTGTCAAAGAATGTTCTCCTACAGCACATGGAATTACTTTTATTATTGATCTTTTTTTCATATGAAGTTGAAAATTGGAAGCATCAGCTCTTCCTTCCTTATGCATGCCTTTAAAATGCTTTCTTCACTCATCCTAAGGTCGAAGACTGGAATCACCACTTCAGTTATGTCATTCTCTGTTTAGAAAGTTTTTGAACTCTTATAGCTTTTCATAAAAGTTGAAGGAAACATTTTTTTCCACTAGCTTCAGTCAACTCAGTGTCCCAAAGCATTACAAATGATATTGTCACTTTACTTGAAGCCTTTAACTACAGTCGTATGAACAAACATGGATATACTGACTGCTCAGCTGTCAGTTCATGTCACAGTTCTTGTCACACTTTCTTAATAGATGTTGCATATCTTGAATTATGACTCATAAGATCCCACATGTCTAAGAGAGTCCCATACTATCTCCAAGCCTATTCCACCCTCTGGGAGAAACTGGATGAGAAAAAGAATGCATTTTTTTTTACAACTTGAATTACTCAAGCTAATTAATCTATCTTTATATGTCACTTAAAACATAAACCAGACTGACAACACAATGCTTATAAACCTCTTATGTGGTCATGACCAACACCGTGATTTCCCGTGATATAGACGCATAAATATTGTTTTTTTTTTCCTTTTTTTAAGGAAAATTTCATCTCAGTTTAAAAGTTGTGTAAGGGGAAAGAAAAAAAAAAACCAAAAACTTGCAACAGAAAGATTTGATAGAGAAAAAACAATTCCTAAAGTAAGAAGTAGGCTGAAGTTAAGGGTTTGAAGTTGGAAGTTTGGTTCAGCATATTATAACAATAAAGGCTACAGTTTATAGAAATCTATAAACTCACTTCCAAAATACCAAATGTTAATCTTACCTTGTGGGTGAAGATTTCATCTATGCAACAACAACAACAACAACAATAACAACAATTTTATATACATATATTCTTTGCAGCATAAAAACCTCAAATTGATATGTATCATGTTCAGATCAAAAGATAGCCTGAATGAAATTTAGCCATTCGCCTAAATTTATTAGTGTTCAATTATTAGTATTTCTCTACAGAAAATGGCTGAAATAATCAGACATGTAGAATGTGCACTAGATAGATGTATCCAAGACCTATCTCTGTGATTAAATAATTATTGATAATTAAATTTAAAAAACCCAAACATCGAAGTTCAATGAATTCAAATCACTTACAGTTTTATCAGTTCAGATGACAGTCTTCTTGAGCTGTACTTTTTGCAGCACGATTCAAATGTCTTCATTTAGCAGTAAAAATTTATTGGTGATTAAACCTGCTTGCTTTAGAAAACTATGTGATTTTGGCTGGAGGGTATACCTTTACTGCTTTGTGTGAATTGAATATAATGAAGCTGACAGAAACTGCAATCATGAAGGAGAAAGAAAAAGAAAGAAAAAAGCCAGTTTATGATTGACAGCAATAATATTAGGAGTTGGAATGGAAGTATTTATATCTGATATACTCTTCGGTTACAATTGCTGGCTAGGCTTTTGTCGGAAGAAAACAGCAGAGTGCAAAATTCTACATTGATATGAAAAAGGTGGCACAAAATTGTAAAATTAGGAACAGAGTAAATAATGTATTCTCTAGACTCTGTCTGGTCTACTTTGACAAGTAAAGTTCAGGAGTCAGTTACACCTGTGCTTTTGTATTTCAGAACTTCTTATTTCCTCCTTTGGACATAAAGAAAAATACATATGCCTACAGAATTAATTCCAGTTTTCATAGATCTCTATGTCCTTGTGATGTATGACTGAGCTGTGATATTCCTCCTTGCTGATATAGACAATACTATAAAATGCATAGCTAGGCAAACTCCTTTTTCTGTGTACTGAAAGTCTCAGACAAAGGTAAAATAAGTATTTTCATTACCACACCCACATTGTGCAACCCACTTTGTATAGTTCCAAGGCACTATTGAAATAATAAAAAGGTTATGTATTGAACCTGGTTAAGATTGCAGCTGTGTGAATTCCATTAAAAAGTTAATTAGCTGAGTCATATCCTTAATGTACATTTCATCTGCTGTACTGTATTTTCAAAAATTATCTGTTAAGATGACTACTGGTGCTACCTAACTTCTGCTTATAATGAAATATTCAGTCATTCAAGAAGTTGAGAAAAATTAATCACTATTCCTTATAGTATGCCACTATTAATGGCATGAAATATATATAAAATATATTTGTGGAAAAAAAAGTTATTATTTATTTATATTTCAGTAGTGCATAAGGGCTGTATGTGTACATAGTAAGCAGCAGTAAGTTGAGTTTTTGTTCTACATACAGAAGACAGAAAACAGATGAGAAAATGAATACCACATAAATATGAATATCTGGCAACCACAACAGTGCTGTATTTCTTAACCCAAACCCAGTTTTCGCCTTTTGGTTCTTTCTTTTGTGGAAAGTACAGTCATTTGAATAAGCAAGATCAAAGCTTGTAGTAGGGCTTTGCTGCTATGTTCAAATGCAGTCTAATGTTTTGAGATTGAGCAATCATAACAAAAAAGGGACTTGCAGAGAGTTTTCTTTTAAGAAATTAAAGTCCTAAAACTGACTTTCAGATGAGAAATTTTAAAGCATGTAAAGATGCAAAACCAGAATGACATATGTTCTAATCATAACCTTTTTTCTAAAGAAAACAGATTAGATCAGCAGCAGTGATTACAATGCTAAATGATGACTTTTAGACTCTAATGCAGACATCTTAAAAATTATTTTCTAAACATAAAGATTACTATTGTTATTTCTGCAAGAAAAAAAGCAGGAATTCTAACAGAACTCCTCCTTAGAACTATTCCTGACCACATGAAGAATGTCCTGTTCTATAAGAAAGATGTGGATTTGTGGTCTCAAATTTTTCAAGCTGTATAGCCCTCAGCAAGTTACGATTACAGCAGAAAATAACATTTTAACCGTGGGAAAAGAATGCCCTGTCTTTTGACCAATGCTACAACAGATGAGGAAACATAAAAGTGCTTCCTCATCTCTCTCGTTCAATAGCAGAGGTTTTGCATCGTATTGCCACAATTGCAGGTTTATGCAGGACTTTCACAATTGTATTGAGTCAGCAATTCTCTGTAAAAGACCCCCAAACCTCCAAATCCCTCTCACTATTCATCTCACTTCTTAAGTCACGTAGTTCACACTGAACTCAAGTTACATTAGGATCACAGTGCAGAAGCAGCCTTTAACATTTTTAACTTTATTTCTCCCTTCTAATTTATACTTATGACTGTCTTCTTCCACTTCTTAACCTATATATACTGACAGCTTCTCTATACTGATGTAAACTGAAGTTTCAAAGAGAAACAAGACAAAACCACACATTAAGACAAAGCCAGAAACTCCTTGCAGACTCTTTCTTCTGTCTCCTTGTATGTGCTGTCTGCAGACTCAGTAGATATGTAGAGCAGGTGCTCTTGTGTTCATGACCAAACTTCACTGCCAGCTCAAAAATTTCATCTTTAACCTTTCTAGTGGCTTGATTGGTCTGGTCTCAGTAGGAATTCATGATTTTGCAGACTGTGATGGAAATATTTAGACAACTGGCTGCACCACAGCAGTATCTGAATGTGAGCTAGACATCTAAATGGGGCCTGTGCATGAGCAGTGTAGACAGACATTTAAATCAGATGACTCTTAGGTAAAGACATTATATGAATCTTAATTTTATTTTTAAGAGGAATGAGAAAGAAGATGCTGAGTAAGACACCTAACAGTTCTATTTGCAGTTCTGAATGTCTCGCTTTGAGTAGGTACATTCCACTGAAAATTCACCATCTATTCACTGTCAGGAAAACTACAGCATTGAAGTTTGTAATAAAGGTATTGTTAGGGGAACAAAAGCCCCAAGGAAGTAAATTGATGAACTGCCAACTTAGACATCCTTTATTTTCACACCAGAACTGAAGTACTTAGGAATTCTTTTTCAAACTTCATAATCAAATGACTCTTTAAACTTGGAAGATCCAATTTATTATCTGGTAAATATTAGAGGGCTTTTTGTTCTCTAATAAGCCTGTAAGTACTAGAAAGAAAGAAAGAACAGAGGTCAAACTACAACCTGAATGTTAAATTGCAATTGTTCCTGAGACACTGAGTTTGAGTTTCTAAAGAGTTTTCACTGGACAAGTTGGTAGACATATATAACTGTAGGAGTTTCTTCACATCCTTGTGGCAGTGATTAAAGCAGAGTGAATAACCTTGTCAAAGAAATCGTCAAATGAAAAATTAAGCTGAATTAGTCAAAGACTAAAAAAGAAACTTCCCAAAAAGAAACAAGCAGAAAACTCCCCCAAAGAATCCTCTCTGCTGTTTTGAGACTTTTCCAAATCTAATGTTTTAAGAAATTTATCTCAATTCAGAAATAGTTCAAAATATTTGAAAGTTCACTGTTTTTGAAAACAAGTATTTGTTGAATAAATGAGGCAACAAACTTTTTTTTTAATCTGACTGTAACAGTGACAGCCTTCAAAACTGAAATCAGGATGAATTGTAGTAATTCTATAGTTTAAACCTGGCAGTTGTCCATAGAAGTGACTGACACTTCTTGAAGACATTCGTGATATTAAATAGCAGAATGTGACAGCTGAACCTGAGATCCATCAATTAATATATTTAGACACAGCTAGAGTAAATCAACTAGCATTTATATTGCTCACTTCTATTTAAGGACAAAAATACAGAGAGTTATCCTAAAGAGAGGAAAATCCTCAAAGATTTTAAAGGAAGATTTTAAACAATGTCTTAAAATGATAGCCCCTATCAGAACTAGTGAAAAAATTTGCTTAGGTGAAGAAAGTTCTGGGATCAGATATCATACTATTCTAAGTATCAAAAAGATAGTTTAAAATTGAGTCATTGTACTGTAAAAAGGTACAGATGATAGAATTTTCTCCACCAAATTAATAAACTCAACTCTATTGCTAGCTGCTGTTAGTATAAGAACACTTTTTCTCTGTTGGAAAAATTAATGGTAATTATTTCAAAGACTACATGCTGTTGAAGATCTACTGATCAATAGGATGCCATTTACATAGGATCAGCTTTGAAAGGAATCATGTGAGCCATGACTGTAGATAATGATAATTTATATAATCTTGCTATATAGACATGTATTGTTATGAAGAATAAGTCACTTTACATATGCTAAACTCCACCTGTTGCCCATTCCCTCAAGATCACATGGCTAACCTTTTGGAACTGGACATTAAAAATGCAAACATTGTATTTTACATTTGGTACACTGCTGGCTCATTAGAGCATCCTGGAAGCTTCCTTCAGGAACTAGGCATTAATGCAAAATTAGTTTTATTACTGTCTGGTTTCTATATCACAGTGTAGGTGTTGACAACTGCATCAAAGTGGAAATTGGGCCATATTCTTTTGAATGAAAAATTCTGGAAATCATCCTAGGAAGAAGGAAAGAGTGAGTTAACAAATGAGTCACAAAAACTGATATTTGGATTTCCAGTCACTGTACTAATTATAATTTTTAAATCTGGACTGAGTTCCATATTTCCAGTGTGGAGGCAAGTCTAATATAGAAAAAGAAAAAGGAAATCAAGGAAGAAGACAGCCAAGGTGATTATGGTACAACTGAGTGAACATTACAGAGGATTTAACGAGGGAAGTGGTTTAAATGGCAAGGGACAGAGGAATGCTAGATCACTTGAATATTCTGAAATGATGAAGTGCATTAAGCAGCATTGTTTTGGTTTTTGGTTTGTTGTTTGTTTTGTTTGCTTTTGTTTTTTCTTTTTTAATACAGACAGAATTTCAGGTGACAGATTGCAAGCTTGAAGATGTAAATATTCAGTGATATGACTGACAAGGAATGTATCAAAACCAACGTTATTAACTGTAGGAGATGCCAGCCGCCGGAAAGGGGCAACCACACAAACTGAATGATGTCCTGGCACATGACAGTTTCCAGCACAGTTTTTGTGCCATACAGAAAGTGTTCTCCAAAGAGCTGGAGCTGAAAGCAGGCTTAGCAGAATGCATGTCCTAAAGAAACTGAGGAATGGAATATAGCCTTTGTTGCATCAAAAGAGCAATGTTTTTCCCTGTCCCTTAACTTTCATAATGTACTACATCTACAGGGTCCTAAATTAATTTATGTGTCTAGCTAGGATGCTGCGGAGATGTAACAGTAGTTACAGATAATTATTTTTTTCTGGGTACTTAATTTTTGGTACAGAATTTGGCTGGCCAGTAAATATTATCCCCAGATGCATTAAATAAAGATCTAATTATAAAACATCTTTTGTATTTCATCTGGTATAATATAACTGAGACAAAAGCATAAGACTGCATTATTCTACTGTTAAGTAACTTTGGTTTGTACTTTTAGGAATAAAATGCTGTTGTAGGACTATCTTACTAATGTGATTTAAACCGAGATTCTTTGGCACAAGAAAAAAATAAAGAAAATTTTATTAACAAAGAGAAAGGCCCAACTTGGGACAAGGAAAACTAACACTGTAACTGCCATTCTATAAGGTCTATCAAAGAGAAAAAGAATAAAAATTCTGAAAGATGAATGATGTCTGGAAAACTTAAAAGGTATTTTCCAAGCACAAAAGCAGGAACAAAAGAACTTTGAGAAAGTTCTTACTTTTAGAAAATGGTTTCCTCTTCTTATAATTAACTGCAGAAAACAGAATCTCTTTTTGTATGGATGAAAAATTCATAATGCATCCACCATCAATGCACATTAGTGATGCCATTTGCATATAAGAATTCCAAGAAATATGATTTCTGGAAGTAAGATGGTGGTGATGCATACAGCTTTGCCTTGATATAGCCTGATACACACTGGACTATATCTGGCAATGGCAAGTAATAGAAGTGGCAGTACTTGAGGTAAAATGCAATGTGTCAGTCTCAACCCATCTGTCAGCCAATGAGCAACACAAAACTGCGGTCCTCATATTTTTAGTCTGCTAAGTCTTTGTCAAGGTGATGGTTGTGGTCTTTCTGCTAAGGCTGGTAAAATTACTACACGTTAGGCCACATTATCCTCAGGTGTCACAAACACTTTTTTGTTGTTTGTATTTATTTCCAATACAGTTTTTAGAGTTACGTATGACATTGGAATAAAGCAGAAAACTTTCATTTCTGGCCAGTGGAAATTAAAACATAAAATATATGTGCATCAGACTGTAGGTAAACGTGTTTGAGCAATTTTGCCTTTACAGGAGGTTGTAATAAACTGTGGAACTCAGAATAATGCATAACAATGTTTTTTTTTAGGAACAAATAATTATAAAAATCAAACCTGCTCCATAAGAATTTTAACCCATAACAATTGATAAATTTTAAAGAAAAGCCCAAGATAGGAAAAAAGTCCGAAAATATACCAGTACAACTTTAAATAAAAAAACACTGATAAAAGGAATTAAATTATTTGTTATTTTTAAGGTTTAAACTGTAATTCTAGTGATCTTAATAGCCAGATACACTGTTTCTCCTCATGCTACTGCCAGCAGTAATAAGTGACCAGGGATTGTTTCTCCATGGAAGTAAAACATCCAGACCTCTAGCTTGTCTATGTCTATTATTATTCTGAATGCTGTCTGAAACAGAAAGAGAAGTCTGTGAAAAGCAGAGAAAAGAATAAATTTTCCAACTTTGTATTTATATGAACACTAGGGTGTTTTGACTGGGTTATACTGAGACCTTATTTTCTGAGGTATAATGGATGTAGGCCTGTTTTTTCAGAGTTATGGGCCTCAAAATGTGCTTCAAGAGGTATATATTAGTTCATGCCTATTCTGCACAGAAGGAGGTGCAGGGTTCTTTCTGAATCTCAGTAAGAAAGGTACAAGAGCAAATAGCACGGTAAAATGGCTTGAATAATAAGATAGAAATAGGAAGAAAAGTATGGATAGCAAGTAAATTTTACCTCCCCTCAGATACTGGGAACTTGCTTTTTGTGCAACATCAGATGGACCCCCAAATGAATCCTCCCATAGCACACTGCATAAGGGACACCCATATGCACACCGACAGCACACCCTCATCCCTGCTGTGGGTCCTTACCTCTGATGTAACAAACAAAATTTTACATCTTGTCTTGATAGGTAGGAATATTATCTCTTTCATAATGCTCATCAGTGCATATCTAACTACACATATCCAGAAACTGTTCCCAGGAACTGCAATTATCCGGGGTATTCTTGCACATTGCTATACATTGTTATATATAGGGGATTGCAGTGTGGTCACTCATGATCATGCAGGTTTTTCAAGCCCTAAGTACAAGCACCAGTACAGCAGACATGGCTTGCTCAAGATCACCAACTCCTCAAATACAGTATCTCCCTCAAGACTTTCAATACAATCTTCTTGCTCACATTGATAGTTTTGTAAGGAGATCAGGAGTACTAGGCTGATATTCAAAATGTTAACTCCACTGTTTTTTTGAGATATGTAGGTCTTTTCCTCCAGATAAAACAAAAAAATTCCATGTATTAATTATAGATTTAGAGAATGAACAAGTGGCCTGATGTAAATTTTTAGTTGGTAAAGTCAGAGAAAGGTAGAACTGTCATCCTTCATTTATAAGACTTCTAAAGTGCCTGGGTATCTGCAATATTTACACTTTAAGTTTATTGTTCCTTTTCATACCCTGTCCATCCATACTTCACAGCATCTAGGGAAATGAAAAAAAAAAAAAAAAGGAAACCAGGAAAATCTCTTAAATAAAGTAAACAAAGTAATCATTAATCAAATTAACAGTCCCAAACACTATGTTAAGCCATAATTGATTATCCATTAAAAATAATTGGTTTTGTCCAAGTAGCCTTCTTTTGTGCAGGAACCAACTTAAGTCTTTGGAAAATTTTTGACTAAAAGAAATGGAACATCTTTGATGGCCAGTTCCATCTATGTCTCTCTGTTTAATAATTCAATAGCTATTCTTGTTCTTCTATGAACAATGAAATAATAAATGTTTCCCAATAATGAAATCCAGATTAACAAACTTTTCATAGAAGTGTTAGGACTTCATTAACTTCACACAGTTCTCAAGCATCTGCTTAATAATTGTGATTTTCTCACTGAAATAAGGAAAACTCGTTGAAGTCTGAGCCTCCCTCTCTTTGTTTTTTAAAGAATCCTAGAAATGTTGGTAATCTAGTCCAACCTGCCACCCATATTGGGACTACCGTGACCACAAGATGAGGTCAGCTTTAACTTTGTCTATTTGACTCCTGAAAAGTTTCAAGGGCAAATATTCTGCAACCTCTTTGGGCAACATCTTCAGATTTCATCAAATCTCCTAGTGCAAAAGTTTCTTCCTAATGTCCAAACCTCACAAGCTGGAATCTGTGGGTATTATCTTTTCTATCATCTGCTACTACCAAGATGAGTTTGTTGACACTATCTTTGTAGCTTTTTCAAATAGCAGTAGGAAACTATTAGGTTATCCTGAGCCTCCAGTTCAACAGGTGAAAATGGTCCAATTCTCTCAAATCTGCTTCATATCTCATTTATTCAAGGCCCCTGGTAATCCGCATGATCTGTTGATGATATCCACCCAAATGTAGAGCAGCATCAATTTGCTGCTCTGTAATAAGAGTGGCATTCAATGTAATACTTGGTCCTTTCCACCGGAGTTGCTATTTAGGAAGTCACTTTTTATCCCATAAAGATGCATAATAATAAATGAATAAATCTTCCATTGGTGTATAGCCTTTCACTTGTCCTTACTGAACTTCATGAGGTTTCTACTGGTTTAGCCCTCAAATTCATCAAGGTCCTTCTGGATTTAATCCATTAAAGTTGTTCATTGCCGCACTTGCACTGCTTCTTGTGAGTTTTGTCCTGCTTTGTTTCAGGTCATTCCTGACATAGTACTTCCTATATCATGTGACTCAAATAATGGTTTGCAAAAGTTTAAAGGTATATCTATTGCATTTTTCACCCTTGGTCCCTTTGGACCAGGTTATAGGAATTAACATTTCATTGAACTCCTCCCCTTGCCCCTGCTTGAGCATGGACTTAGCCAGAGTCCCTGCAGGGGTGCACCTGCTTACATCACAGACTTATCCGCAGTCATGGATGTTTTGAGGTGTACCTGCTGTGGCATGGGGTTATCCATAGCCATAGTCCCTTCAGGGGTGCACATGCTACAGGGTGGACTTATCCACTCCCACAGACACTTTGAGGTATACCTGCTCCCATGTGGATTTATCCACAGGTCACAGTCCCTTCGCCCTATGTTCACATTGGAGTTCCAGCCAGTCCAGTATGACAGACAGGAACAGCAGCAATGTCTTGGCCATCTGCCAGCCCAGATGCCAGGCCATTGCTGTTACCAAAATGTTCATAGGCGCAGCAGAGTAAGATAATAGGCTGTACAGCAAGCAGCAAAAGCAAAATGCAGCCACTAACAACTACTGGACTCTACTAAGGAAAGAAGTAAGGAAAGAAAGTTCCTCTAGTAAGGAAAGAAAGTTCCTCTAGTAAGGAAAGAAAGCCCCATGGCAAGCATGGGAGTCTGCCAATTGTAAACAGCTATAACAGCTATAAATTCCATCTAGCACAATCCAATCAAATCTGTCATTTTCTTGAACTCTTCAAAGCCCACATTGGGCTCCAAAATGGACTGTTGTGGGTTAACCCTGGCAGGCAGCCAAACACCATACAGCTGCTTACTCATTCCCCCACAGCGGCATGGGGAGAGAGAATTGGAAGGGTGAAAGCAAAAAAGCCCATGAGCTGAGATAAAGACAGTTTAATAGGTAAAGCAAAACTGCATGCACAAGCAAAGCAAAATAAGGAATTCATTCACTGCTTCCCATTGGCAGGCAGATGTTTAGCCACCTCCAGTAAAGCAGGGCTGCATCAAGCATAACACTTAGTTGAGAAGGCAAATGACATAATTCCCCGACTCTTCCTCCTTCTTTCCCCAACTTTTAGTGCTAAGCATGACATCAGATGGTATGGGATACTCCTTTGGTCAGTTGGAGTCAGCTGTCCCAGCTTTGTCCCCTCCCAACTTCTTGTGCATAGGCACAAGAATGCCTGGTAAGGGTAGCGTGAGAAACAACGAAGGCCTTGAGGCTGTTCAGCAATAGGAAAAACATGGGTGTGTTATCAACGCTGTTTTCATCACATGTTCAAAACATAGTACCATACAAGATATTCCAAAGAAAATTAACTCCACCCCAGTCAAAACCAGTGCAAGCATGTAAACTCTACAGACTTCATTTGGTATATATTTTCAAATTTCCTAAAGGTTTATTCTGACTGTTACTGTAGCCAAGTGATCATTAAGTGGCTGATTTTGGTTTATCAGCCCACTTAAGTGTCCATTCATCTAACCTATGCTTCACACCTTAAATAACAACACTGTGGAAGCTTTACTACACAATGTAGACTGAATCTGTCATCGACACAGTCAATCATTTATCAGCTTGATCAAGCATGGTTTGCCCATAGTAAATCTTGCTTACATTCTTTTATGTGTTTGGAAATGGATTCCAAGAGCACATACCTTGTGACTTTATAGGTGCATCTGACTGTCTTGTAGTTCACTATGTTCTCCTTCCTGCCTTTCTCAAAGATAAACATAAAAGTTGCTTTAAACCATTTGTCAGGGACCTCCCTACAGCAGTTTTGCAATCCTGTCAGACAGCTCTTTAAGCGCTCCTGGATGAAATACGTCCAGCCTTATGGATTTGAACACATCAAGCTTCTTCGTGTAGTCTCTGTCTTCTTGTTCCCCCACTGTTCAGTGTTTACTTCCCTAACATTGCTGATATATAGAAGACTGGAATGATGCTTTGACTGGGAAGATCAATCTAAAAAAACCCCATAGAGTTCTGCTTTGTCTGTCACTCATTTGTCTCCCTATCCATTGAAACGTACATGTTTTTCCTAAACTTGCTTTTGTAATTGGCATTCTTACAGAACTCCTTTCTGTTAATGTTACTCTCACTAGCTAGTTTTAAACTAAACTTCTTGGCCTTCTTGATTTTCTCCTTAAATACATAAGTGAAGCTTTTACTCCTTTTTGTTATTGCCTGTCCTTCTTTCCAATTCTTCTATGTGCTATTTTTGTCTTTTAGTTGATGAAGAAGTTCCCTGCTTAGCTAAGAGAACCTTTGCAAAAACTTCTCCTTTTCCTTTACAACAGGATGTCCAACCTCCTCCATGTTGTGCAGAATATAGCTTGACAAGACATTCTCAACAGAAATATCATTATTTTCGTTTTGGAGTCAGTGAGAGAGGTCCCAAATAGAGAGGAAAATTTCCTCTCCACTTCTTCCTTGTCTGTCATTCATGAGCAGCGTATACCCCTGGGCTATACTGTGCCTATACTGGGCTCTAATCTTATGTACTATCCCACCATTCTCCAGGACTATCAACCATAGTTACACTAGAAGTACCCAAGTTTATTTTCTGTTGCATAGAGAATCAGTGTTTCTATTGAAAAAAAAAGAAAACAAAAACAAAACAACAAACCAAACCAAACCAAAAACTTGCTGTGTTCCGTTACTTAAAATAATATTGTTTTCAGTATATTATGTTTACTACTGCTTACAGGAAAATCCAGTGACCCTCTCAGTGAATGGAGAGGACATCATGATGAAACAAAATCAGCTTGCTTCTCATTTTTAATAAAGACTCTGCAAGGATCCTCTGCATATTCCTATGAAATAATTTTTGAGATGAAAAGATGGAATGTATTGGGTTTCACAGATCTAACACTTAGTGAGTTTGTACGCTTTCTTGTATGATGAACTGCAGTATACCTTGTAACACTTCAAGCAAAGTAACCAATCTAATATTTGGACTCAAGGTTCATCTACATGCAATCTTCTAATTTGAAGGGGTGACACTCAACCTGCATTTCCAGGCGTACTGTACTTTAGAATAAATGTAAAAATGACTATTTCTAACATTCCTTTGTGAACAAAACAACACTTGCATGCAATACTCTAAACATCATACAAGATTGTCTTTTTTTTGCAAGTTCTTTTAAACCTACTCAGAATCCAAATTAATGTACTTAAGTATTAGCATGCCTGATATCAATGTGGTTTAGTTTCAATAAGTATGTATTTCTGATTTCTGTGCATATGTCTCATGACCCACTGATAGGGCAAAGGAATGCAGAGAACTGATTAGAGGTCCATCTCTTATTTCAGACACTTGACCCTGCCAGGCCACCTAGCACTTCTGCATATTAGTTTCCCATCTGTAAAAGAGAAATAATAGCACATTTTAGCTTCTACGTCATTGAGTACATTCATATTAAAATAACTGAAAATATGCTTTATATAGAATACAGCAACATTAGAAATTCAGACAGAATGTATCATATATTTGAAATCTAAGAAGATCTCAAGATTTATGATTGTTGGAGGGCTAGTGGCATTTTTATTTTTTTTAAGGTGTGCAGGAAAGGTTCTGACACTGATGAATGATGTTGAATGAGGTGTAATGTCAATTCCAGGTGAGGAACTGCAAGAAACTCTCCAAGCAGGCTAAACTTATGTAGTCTTTGAATGCCCACCTGAATGAAGGTCCATTAAAAGCAATACTTTTTAAAAGAGTTGCCTCCAAATCATTTTGTGGGTGAAAAAGAACATGCCATTTATATGGAGCTAAGAATTTATTGACAGCCCAATTAATATTTTAACAGCAAAATCAAATGCAGCAATTATTAATTGTAAATCCTGTTCGAACATCACTATCACTCATAATCCTAATTAATACAGAAAAGTCACATTAATAATACCCTCACATTATTCTAAATGCTAACATCAACCCTCCCTTGTCTGCTATTGTGCACTAAAGACAGATTAGGTGAAGGCAAGCTGAGGGAAAACCTGGGTGCCTGCACTTCCAGGTCAGCACAAAACCTCATGGCTTTTTACTAGTAAAGGCAGAAATTATATTTACTTGTCTATAACAAAATCTATGTGGACCTATTTTTTATACCAGCTTGATCTCTTCCTTATGTGTCTGGACAATCACCTACCCAATTTTAATGTCCAGATGCTCATTTTTGCAGATATATTCAGCTTCCTTTCAGCAGAATTTTCATCTGATGTTTTTATATATTAATATTAAAGTCAAGCCTAGATTAAAAAAAAAAAAAAAAAAAAAAAAAAGTGAAAAATCTAATTAATTTGAAAGAAAAGAAACTCAAGGGGAAGTTGAAAAACAGTAAAATGTAAGCAATGCAAAGGAATACAAATAATTTTGTTCTGTAGACAATGCATGTTAACAGAGCGTGTAGTCTGCTTTCCCTTGTGCAAGTGAATAATACCATATTCCTTTATGAGAAACTATGCTAGACTTTTTGTGACACAGACCATAATGAAAAAAGGGCCAAATGTTATTTGAGGAAAGTGATTTTACTTAAGGAGACATAGTCTCTATATGCATTGCCACAACTTGCAAAGAAGAATTATTAAACACCAAACAATTGATTCTGGAAAAGATGTGTCTTTTCACAGTAAAATCCCCCTCTTTGCTAATGGTAATCTCTTCTATTTTCACTGACTATAATTCTAAGGTAGTTTTTTTTTATGGAAACAAAAAAGACATTTAAGGAACCTATTTATTTTATTACAGGTGTGTAGTAAGCAACTGCACTGTCAGGTTCACCCCTGTATGTGTCCTGTTTTAGAAGATGAAGTTGAACCCACCTTCACACATGCTGTGAAAATATATTGTCCAGGAACAGACTCATCTGTTTCCTAAGACAGGTCTCTCTATATATGTATTCTTACTGAACTTGTTCTACAGTTTATGCCAGCTGAGTACCAGCTGGACAAAGTCACAAACCTGTTTCCAAGCATGTGAGTGAGGGCTGTAACAAACAGCTACAGAATTGGTGCTCTTCCACGGCTCTTTCCAGTGTACTGCAAATTTAATTACATAACTGGAGCAGATCCAAGGCCACAGCACCAGAGCATTTTGCACTCCAAACTCAAAAGAACATTTTACTCGTTAATGGGAAGCCTTAATTCATTACAAATTGAAAATTAAATGAGAGGGGATGTCAAAGTAGACAAACTTACACATTTTTGTATATACTGGTGTCTGAGGGTGGTTAGATGGGATCGTATTTGCCTGTTGCTTTTTCATATACAGGAACTATTTGTTGAAAGGATTCATTCCTAACCAATGAAGCAAATATATATTCATGGCAAAGAACTCAGTATCAAAAGATCTACTTGTGCTGCCAAAGAACTTAGCTGTCGATACCCAGATCACCTTATCTTTCATACTGTATGAGTGTTAGTTTATTTCCAGACTACATTTTTAAGTTAAAGAACAGGTTTCCAGTGGAAAAAAAAAAAAATAACAACCAACCTTCAGTATGGTTCTTATGACTGGGACTGTATCATGCTTATACACTTTCAATCTACACAATCCTCCAGAGACATTCTAGTAATCCCAGCACACTTATACAACACTCTCCGTCATAAAAGCTATAGTTTTCTGCTATAAAAACAACACTTGGATTTGCTCGTTACTATTATTTCAGACGTTTTATGGTGAAGGAAGCATATAAATCATTATAATCACATCTTAGAGCTAGAGCAGATGATGTGGGGCTTGGACAGGGATCCGGTGTCAAATGTTTTGTAATATGGATGTGACCTGTCTCCTCCAGAAGAATCTACTTCCCCAGCTTGCAGGTGAAGAAATAGACAGTAGAGTTTATGCAGTGTAATTTAAGTTTGCGTGTCTAGTGTTTAAGCAATGATGAAAAAAAATAACAAAAGAGCAACAAAGAATGTGATACGACTGTTTGTTATTTTTAGCAGGACCAATTAGCAGAAATTCAACCAAGGAAAGAGGCACAGACATCCTTAAATGTAAAAGAGCATTAGTGACACTGATTTCAGTGTCTAAAATGATTAAATATTTGCAGAAACGTTTACAGAACAAGCCCCCAAATGATCAAACCCACTTTAGGGATAATGAATGTTGGAGATTCTTTGATGGATGTTCTCTTATTTATGTTTAGAGTGATTCCTATGTGATGTGAATGCCATTGTTGACAAATCGGATCCTTCATTTCTTTCAGAAATGACATCAAAGACTTTCAGGTCCTTCTCAGCTGGTTTGAAAATGCAGTGCAGCCTCTTTGTTATTAATTTATTACTTGATCCTTTTTTTCCCCCACTTTTAAAGGTCCAAGTGATTTGAATTAAACTGTCCCCAGGCTCAGCTTGGCAAACTTTCTTGTGTCTTGCCCCTTTCTTTTTTTTTTTTTTTTTTTTTTTTTTTGGCAGCATGTTTGTTTCAGCTGTTTTTCCCTAAGGTTTCACAGTTTCATATATAATCCATTTCTATTAAGGACAGTGGAAAGGACCACTCAGTTTTTAAAGATTATGAACTCCCAGTCATTGTAATGACATCTAAACTTTTTAAATCCCAAATGAGTTTTAATATACTTAGAGTTTGTCTGTTACTTTTTGCTCTAAACACCGACTGCTCCTTCAGATAAAATGTCCCCTCTCATTTTAATATGTCAGAAAAAAACAGGAAAATGCTGGACGTTGCATATTTCTGTATTGTACTTTTCCCAATGACAGGATGTTAAAGGTGACATGATTTACCTTGTTATATTACTTATTCTTTTTTAGTCTACCAGGTGAAAGAGAAGGTCACAAAAAAGACAGATAAAGATACTACATGTTTCTAAACTTGTTACATTCTGCTTCTTTTTCTTTTCCTTTAACACTTTGTTTTATTGAGATGTAGCATTTTTGGTATGAAATTATTTCCTTGGTAAATGAAACCATTGTGTTTTTATTACCAACTTCAGGCTCTGAGGTTGTTGGGGTTTTTTTGCTTGTTTGTTTTTACAGTACACAAGCAGACATGAGAATATCGATCTGTGTGTTTGTGTTTTATACTTCACTAAGAGTGTTTGGGAAGCTCACAAAATCAGTTTATTGATACAAGAAAATGGTATTACTTTTGCAGTTACGCTTCTCTTCACTGTGCCATTTGTTTAAGATTATCAGCAACTTAGAGCTGTTGCCCTTGAATTTGTTAGGAGGATATAAAGTGGCTTAAGCCACATGCTGAAGACTGTACTCCATCACTGCCCCTGACAGAGAGACTAATTTTACAGTAAAAGACAACAGTCACGTAATACAGGGCTACAACTCCATCACAGAAATCTTAGGGCACAGTAGTAGGGCTTGAGTTTCTGTGGCTGATTGCCAGAAACCTAAATTAATCTTTTTGTTTTAATTACAAGCATTCATGTATGCTAATACATTTATGTAAGGACTAGTCCATAAATCAGACTATCCAATGCAATGTATGCTTATTCTCTTTATCTAACACAATAGCAATGTTTACATTATATAACTATTAATTAGAAGGCATAAACACAAAAATATTACTAGATACCAAATGATATGGTCTGGTTAGCAGTTATAGATGTAAGAATTTTGTTTACACCCATAAACATTTGAGGAAGGGAGGTTTCAGTAAAGCAGCTAAAGACAAACTGTTCGAAAATTTTTAGTCATTTTTTAGTCCTTTGGTTTCTTAGAAAAAGCGTAAGAAAATTGAAAAAATAATCAATTTGATTTAATTGATTTAGAAAGATAAATTTAAAAATGCACTAACCTAAGGTGTTTATGAAAAGCAATGTGTTGTGGTTTAACTAAGAACTCTAAATTAAAAGTATAGTTGCCCCAGACATCTTTCTTTTTGGCCTAGACTATACTTTTAAAGTGCCTATTTCTGCCTGATTGTG
Source organism: Sterna hirundo (assembly GCA_009819605.1). NCBI lineage: Eukaryota > Metazoa > Chordata > Aves > Charadriiformes > Laridae > Sterna > Sterna hirundo. The sequence continues at coordinate 167,385,567 of CM020437.1, forward strand.
AAGATAGGTACTTCAAATTTAAACATCTAATTTTGAGATGGTCACAGCTAGCTGAGATTAATCTTTCCCACTCTCTGTGTCAATATTGGTAACTTTCTGACAATGGAATATCATGAGACAATCCTCAGACAAACCAACCCTCTTTTTCATCATACCTCATCTATTGTGGAAAACTAAAAAAAACAGGTGAACTAGTAGTATATAGAATCATAGTATCACAGAACAGCACAGGCTTGAAAGATCATATGGTCCAACCTTTTGTGGAAGGCACCCTGTCCAATTGTATGTTGAAAACCTTATGAAGAAAGAGCATAGAATCAGATTAGAAATCAATGATAACTTGAATTCATAAGTTGACAGAGAGTTCTAACACGGATGTGTGTAGATGATGGTGTGGAGCAAAGAGTTTTTCAACTTTGTCATTCCTTCTGTGTGTCCACCCAATGGTCTTACTGCAGCTATGATTTGAAACACAGATGTGTGGACTTCATGGGGTAGTAGGAAACCTTATATGTAAACATATAATTGTTAAGCACAGTAAAAATGAAAAGAGATTGAATTCAGTGGTACAGATTTGCTCTTACTCCTGTATTCATACTTTTTTTTTTTTTAAATGGAACTACAGTTACTTGATCTTCCTGTTCTGAAAAACAGCGATATCTCTGTGCGGTCCATGTCTATGTTTTAGACAGCTTCCAACCCTTGAGTATCACTTAAGATTTCTTCAACATCTCCTGTGCTTGTCTTTGAAATTTATTAAATGTTCTTAACTACAAATCCTAGATTCCTTAGCACCTTAGCATTTGAAGAATGGATTATCAGCATCCTTCTAAGCACTAGAAATTGTTTTCTTTGTGCAAATAGAATAGAAACCTGAGTTTCAAATTATGGTTATCTAAATTTGAATATGGGCAAAGTTATCTCAAATGATTAAAACACCAAAGAAGTTAAAATGAAGTATATAATAACTACTGATAAGTAAGTATCATTTCAGCAAAACAATAAAGCTTATGGTAATTTAATTATGTATTTGCAGGTAATGAAAACTTATACTCAGGGGGAAAGCACAATCAATGCAAACATTAAAAAGTGATGTGATCTTTATACAGTAACTTGAAATGTAGGTCTTTCTTTTCTATCCATAGGATGAACAACCTTATTTTTGGTATTCAACTTCACTACTTAATTGAGAGACATATATCTATCCTGTCTTTAAATACTAACTACTACACTATCTAAGGTATATTTCAGTAGTATTTCAACAGCACTTTCAGTGTTGTCTTTTTTCTGATCTGATTTTTGAAGTATTTGATACGTAGAACAAAAATACACTGCATCAGGTAATTCAACAGGATCAGTACTGAGGTTTGCAAGGTTATTTTTATTTTTATTTTTAAATCTTCCAGATAATGTCATGGTAGAAACACTTAGAAGCTAAGAATTTTAGACCTTGTCCCTATTTGGGAACCTAGAAAGAATTGAATTTTTTTGTAACACCCATCCTCAGTAGTACTCTGAAAATCTAACTCTAAGCACTGAACAATCTGCCTTATTAAAAAAATAAAAAAAAATGTTAATGAGGAATTCATAGTTTATTTCCAACTACACAGACTGCAGCAACAATTAATCAAAAAATACACCAATGTAACAAATTAATTTCCATCTGAGTAATCATAAAGGTCTGAAAAAAAATCCAGAATATTGTGCCTATACATTGTAATGGGTTTTGTTATCCCAATCATTTGTTTGTACTATATCAAAATAATTTTTTCCTACCTGCCAAAAAACATTTTGTCTTTATTGTTTTAAAATGACAAGTAAGTTTGGCAGCAGATACAGTGTCTTTTTCCCATGACGTTATTCTCCCATTGCTACTGTTAATTAATAATTTTCATAATATTAAATGATGTGTTATCCTTTAAAATATGCAAATTCAAGGAGCACATTCACTCTTTCTATAATATTACCAGTCTTGTATAACCTCTGCTAATCTGCCTCATTTATTAATAATAATAGGAAACGGATCAGTTCTACCTCATGTCTCAGCTGCATGCGAGAACTGAGAACATTAGCAACATTCACAACGGGCATGTGCTGTAATCCATCTGCCACAAGCTTATGCTGTCAATGCTAGATGAGAAGGATGTGACACATTATATTAGCTTCCAACATTTTCCCAGACACTGTGATACTGGAAAAAAATAATGGACTGCATTACCTGTTCCAGATACATTCACCACCCTAAAAATGTAGCATCAAGAATAAATCTGTTTTGTATAATTTTACTTCCAGAGGTAAAAACTAAAAATAAAAATAGTACAGAAGTGTAATTTTGATAATTTTTTTTTTTAGAGTAAGCAAATGAACAGTATTGTTTTTCTGACTTTTCATAATTTCTAATTACTTGATGTTCTCCCGTACTTGAAATGACAGAGTTGAAAACATTCTTCTCTGGAACAACGAAACTAATATTCTTTATGAGCACAATGCGATATGAAAATGGATTTTTATGATTAAATTCACAGACTATGGGAAACGTTTTCCAAAGTGTTTATTATGGGCATAATTTTATTCCAATGAAGTTTTCTGAAGCTTTACAATGTACCTTTTAGGTTAAGAGCTTGCAAAAAACAATCTACAGTACTAAGCTCCTGTAGATTTCATTCAAGTGTAAATACAATACGGAAAACACACACAACAGTATGTGAGTTTGTGTGTGTTCATGTGTACAGGTATGTATGTATGTGTACCGGAATGCTATCTGAAAAGTTTTTTTTGCTATGGTAGCAATTAGCAAGTGAGTAGCATGTTGTTCTTCCTGCCATTTGAATTTACCATTAGTGTTATATTCAGGCATAAAAAAAAAAATCATAAATCATCATTAATTAATTTAATTTATAGATTTGAAAATGGAAGGTATCTAATTCCAATGAATTGGAAAAACATGCAGAATGCTTTAACAAGCACTAAATACAACAAACAAATCAAGCATCTCAATACATGTGCTTGTGGGCATATATAGATTCACAGGAGAAGCATGCTTAACTTTCACTTTTTGGGGAAAAAGGCTAAACCACCTAAAAAAAGGAGTACAGTTTTGATGTAAGAGGAAATAGTTAATTCACAAATGAAAGACTTTTCTTTTTTCTAATAACTAGCGTGTTACCAGTTACTTGGATTTCTTCCTCTTTTCTGAATTTTCTGTTCACACTACTGACTCCTCCTCCTCATTATTTTGAATTACTTTTTTCAATGTTAGAAAAGGCTTTTGAATCCAATGGCGTGATTTTGATTCCAAGGAAAAGCTACATACAATTTTCTATACAGCTTCATAATCCTTCTGCAGTTTATCAGTGTAGAAATATAATGCCTTACCAGATTTAACAGTAAAGAAAGATGTAATTCATAGTGACATTTGACTTTTTTATTGATCTTTTACTAAGTCATGTTGTTTCATACTGTGTGAAAAGTGTTCATATAAGAGTCAAAAACAGATAAGATTGAAGCTGATATTTGTTGTCTCTTATTTTTTTGCCCCTTCAGAACACGTTTGGAGAGTGTGATGGCAGTGTTCGTGATGTGACATGTCCTGGTGGAAGAGTTAGATAACAAATCTTCCCAGCTTCCTTTCAGTCATGTTACTGACCTTATGTATTTTTATATTGTGAAGTGTCTAGCATTTTTGAACAATGTGACAGAGTTGCTTGTTTAATCAACAACATATTCCATATTTCGCAATTTAGCTAATTCACCTGCATTTGCCTTATGACACTTGCGATTGTGGATTTCTACTGTTTAGCTCATGAGTGTGGGAAAACAACCCATTTCTTAAAGCCTGTGCGTATAAAGGATTAGAGCTATCATGGAGTCACAAGAACAAATCAAATAAACTGTATTCTTCTTGGCACATGCACGCGCACAAATGTGATTATGTTGTTGTTTGTACAGTACCTGACCTGTCTGATATTTTTAGGCATCATTTAAATAAAATTAATATTTTTTATATAAATATTTTTATCTATCTTTTTGACATATTATTTAATCACATCTATTTTGGACTACATTAGTTTTAAAGAATTTGTTGGTTTTTTTGTGTCCATTGACCTTTTTATCCCAGTCCCTATCTACAAGATGACTTCTTGTTTTGAAAAGTTCCAAATCAGTGTCAGCCACATTCAGTGGTTTATTTTTAAAATTTTCTGCTTATAAATAAGTATGTCACAACAGAGCCTTTATGACCTGCACCAAACAATTGAAATAATGGATCTATTACCTCTTTTATCCCTCTTGTTTCCCCCCCTCCTTCCCCCATAAATGTCTCAAAAGCAGTATCATTGTCTTGTGGTTTTCTTCTTAACACTTATAATGTTGTTAAAAAAATGAACTTGTTCACCAAAACAAATACCTAAGATCATCTCACTGCTTCTTTGTATTCCAAATGAGACTTCTTACGTTAGTCTGTGGTATCTTGTTTTATACTTATCCTGTGAAATGTCCGGGATAAGTTCATCTTTTTGTTCAGTGTTTGTACTGCTCAAGGGAGTCCTAGACTGTGACAATGGGCCCCAGGCAGTACAGTTATATAAAAGGTAATTCAGGAAAGGGAGCATATTTCAACATGACACATCTAAGAAAATGTAAATTCTACAAAATAATAGATAAGACATCACTACAAATAAAATCATGAACTTTCCAGAGACTAATGCAATTCAATGCAAGTCAAACACGAGTACTGTAAATCAAAGATGTGGACAGAACCTAGTGTTAGCATAAATGAGCCTCACAGCTTTCTATTAAAGGAGTATATAAATTAATATTGCTGAAACTTTTATTTTGCCTAAATGATAATTGTGGTGGGTTGACCCCATCTGGCAGGTAAGTCCCCACCCAGTCACTTGCTTACTCCATCTGCTCAGCTATAGCTAAAACTTTGGTGTGCTATCAACACTGTTTTGGTCACCAGTCTAAAACACAGCCATATGGACTACTATGAAGAAAATTAACTCCATCCCAGCCAGGCCCAGTACATTATTGAAGGACTTGATTTTCCTTTTTTTTTAATCTGTGTTCATTAAAACACTATATTTAGTGACTTTCCTAAATATAAAACTGCTTCTTGAGAATGCTATTGCTTCTTGAGAAAGAAAAGTGTGTACCAGAATCTCCTCTCCATCTTTTAACTGCACTGAAGAGTCTAAAAATGAAGTATATGTTTTATGATCACAATAACACTGTCTTGTATTTTAACTAGTATTCTTTTGTTGTTCATTAATTCCATGGCTGAACTGAAAATACAGGGTGAAATTAGAACACTAAGAAACCATGAACAATAATTATTTGGGGCTTTCTTATGTATGCCAAGATGTGATAGTATTTCATAGATACTTAATACATCTGTTTTTCTGTGAATTATATTACTTATACTGAGCGCGCAATAGGTTCCAAACAATAATTATTTAGTGAGAAAACACTTGTAGGTAAATACTAAGTCCTGGTACCATTCGTCTATGTTGTAGTATTGCTAGAAAGATAAAGAAATACAGAAAAGGAATAAAAACCAAGCAACATCAAATTATATATTTCCTATTGGAACTTACAGAAAAGGAAATTTTATGCAAAACCACATGCGTTTGTGTATATTTCACTCAGAAGATTTCTGTATGTTTTGTTTCAGAAGAAGCGAAATTTATATTGCTACTCTCATACATGAAATTCCACCTTTGTTCTAGAAATTGCTGGATATGATGAGAGATGTTTTGAAACATCAACATGATGTATGCATATGCATCACATTCATACTGAAAACCCAAGTTTAGTTTCTTACAAAGCTACTGAAGACCATGCTAACAAGCCATCTGGGTGTAAGAAATGCCTCAATTAAACCTACAAAATAGTAAATAATACAGGGAATGATAGGTAGAAAACATGTGGTGAGAGATCTTTGAAGAGAAGCTTTAGTTACACTTTAGTTGAGCCTAACAATTATATAGCAAATGATTCCTGGCCTTTGTTAAAGAAAATAGGCTAGACCCCTTTATTTATCCAAGAATGTAAATAGAGAAGTCCATTGGACAGATGGAAATCCTGCAGCATTTGAAAGGCTGTAAAACTCTATAGGGCTTCTAGTGATATACCTGATAATATTAATAGGGCTGGCACGGAGACACAAAATAGCCTGAGTGAAAGAAATTCTAACTGCTCTTGGTACCTTAGACAACAAATTTGAAAGTGGTTGTAGATATGCCCAGTACTAAAAACACAATAATTTAGAAAGAAATACATACACCAGTTTTGCGTCTGTACGACATAGCCAATGCAGCAGATATAAGAACAGCAAGGGTCAGCTTACTCACTGTCTGTTAAGCGGCACTTTTAGCATGTCACAGTTATAAGGTGTCAGAGAATATCCAACAGTATCACTTAATGTGTTACTGGAGCTGATTCCTTTTTTTTCCTTTTCATTTCATGAATTTTCATAAGTATGCATTTTACTCCTCAGATAATTACCAGTTCAAAAACTCACAGTTAAAACGAAGTAAAAAGAAGTATGTTGTTTTCAGGTGTACCACAACCTCTCCATTTTACTTGGAGACTGACATCGATACAAGCTCACCCAAATTTCTGACAAGGTTCATTTAGAAGTTTTAGAAACTCTGGAAAGCCTTTCATTTGATAGTAACCCTACTTATTACACATACCTTCTCTTTAAAAGAGACAAGCCTTTTTAAGTTTAATCACAGAATCTCCATGTAGTTCTATAAGTAAATTAAACATTCTTTTTAATTAAGTAGGAATAATAAACCAATTAGAGCACAAATTACATTGTCTGATTGCACTTTTGATTTCACTGTAGCTATTTGTTTTCTGCTGTCTTTATCAATATTGTCTGTTTTCAATTCTGTGGTACATTAAGTTCTTGAATCTGAAGTGCTGTCGGTTATCTTCCTGCTTCACACACTGCCAAACTCCTGAGGCTTGCGATACAAATGGAAAATGCATAAATAGTTCCTAAACCAAGGTAACAATAACATATAATATTGCATTTAAATAATGGTTCAAAGGGGAACTTTGAAATGTGATTGAGCTGTCTTATAATAGAAAATAGTTTGTTAAAGTACTGTTTGCAAAAACAAATGATAAGCAGTTTTGCAATATTTAAATTTACAATCAGATTCCTTTGCAACTTAAACTGTCTGTGCTAGCTGTCTATGCTTTCTCTACTATCAACAGAGATAATTACACCCAGAATAGGATTGTTCTTAAGACAGGTATCTAAGATATCCATGTTAACGTAGGGAAAAATTGTATTAATTGGACTTTTACAGCTTGGCAGACAAAAGTTTACAGGGAGACATTGAGCAGAGAACACAGTTTTTCATCATGTTATTAAGAAAATATTTATAAGACATTAAATTAAATTATTGAGCAACATCAAATGAAATTGTTGAGCAGTACATTCAAGAATCCACAAAATACATACTTAACCTACAGAACTTATTGTCTTATTAGATAATGGAAGAAAAATTCATCAAATCTTTATAAAATACAAAGAGAAACATTAAAAATCTGACTCCAGAAATATCCTAAAAATGGAATTTTGGCAGCTGAGGAAGGTGTTCTGGGGGAAGTATTATTTCATGTTTTTAGAATTTTTCTGGTACAGAAACTAAGTACCTGTTAGAGTAGTTATTAGTTAATCCAATAATTAGATAAACTAATTATCCGTTAGATTAACTAATTAACTCTACTTATTTAGAAGTATATATACTTATATATATAAGCGTATGTGTACATGTATATAAAAATATATATACACACTTAGTAGATTATTACTCTAAAAATTAGTTACTCTAATAAACTCTAATAAAGTTAAAGATGTGTCACCTGACTGGATGTGTAGCCTGATGGTCTGCAACTGCACAAAGATCATTACCTAGCTGGTTAACTCAGACAGTAACTTTTTAATGGCTAAAACTGGAAGACTTCCACCTTTAAATGGCTAATTTGGAAGAGTTTGAGATCAAATGATAAGGTTGTTTTACTTTTTTTTTTTTTAATTCATAGGACCAAAGTGTAATTGTCATTATGAGTTATCTGGAAACTGGAAAGAAGATTTGTGTTACAGACAACCAGTTCTGATTAGAATTAGTCCTTAGTAATTTTCAAAATTGGAAAAACACACTGCCTAACATGAGCAGGTAAAAAATCCCAAGAAAATCATACTCTTTATGTGTTTGCACGGTAAAATGGACGGAATCACATGACATTTCCTATTTCTGACATTGTCCAAAATGCTAGGAGTAAGTAACAATGTGATTGGAAGCTGCTAATGCTGTAGTATTTAGTTTCTGCCTCAGAGTTCCAATTTTGTAGTACACCAACAGTGCCCCAAAAGTTTCATTTTAACTGCATAAATTAAACTGAGATGATAATTCTAATCACTCTGAGCTCCCAGTACATTTAAAGAAATATGATAGGCACCTGCACAGAGCATTCATCCTAAGAACTCAGTCTCTTTCTAAAGGGGCGTGTGTATTCTCATTGCATCTCCTTAGAGATAGTTAAAGGAAATTTCTTCATCAAGATTTTACTTTATATTCAGAAGAATTAGTTTGTAAAATCAATTCTTACTGTCCAAAATACTTCAAAGTTTTAATTTAGTCATCATTTACATTTGAAGACAAGAAAGGTGAATATTTATCTCAGTCTCTTTTAGAATTAGTTCAGCTGAAGAATAGTATTTAACTTTCCTAGAATGATAATGACTAGAATTATTTTAACTGAAGGTTTTGATGGGGAAGAAAAAGTGAATATTCGAATTATGGAAACAAAATTCAATATAGAGTTCATTAAAAGCAACAGCCTAGAGAAGTAGCTTCAGTTTCATTGCTATGAGTCATTTGGATTATACTCACATTCTCATTGTGAATCTGTACTTTTGTGCTATCATATTTTATTATGATAACCTATGCTTTTATTTCTTTGTCTTGCATAACAATGCTAAAGGCATATTCACATTTGTCATAAAATGTTTCAAAAGCTCTCCATTTAGTTCCCTTTTTTGAGGGATACACACTTTTTTTTACTCTTAAAAAGCTGTTTCATAATCTGCAGTGTTTCCAAGTGGCCATGTTCTTCATAAAAAGCCTCATACTGAACTGTCTACAAGGTAAAATAGCACCTCGTTAATATTTAAAAGATTGAACAGTAGTATTCTGAAGAATTAATGACATTCCTTTAGTAAACTTGTTCAAGTGTTCAGCAGCACGAAGTCACTGATAACATCTACATCTGAATTTAGGATACTTTGAGTTATGTTCTATTGACAACAATTGTTAATAAAGATAATATCCACAATCATGATAAAAACCAAAACCAGTTGGTGTATTTTATCTTAATATTTTAAATATCTCAACCAGAAGCACAGTAAAAAGATATCTTAACAAATTATGACTATTTCTAAGGAATCTGAAAACAGTAATACAATAACTTTATTAAAATGAACAGGTGGAATGCTAGGATAGGAGCTATAGATCCAGAAGAAAAATAAATATTATAGATATCTCTTACAAAGTGTAAGAGATACTTTGCATTCCAAACCAGCAGTTTTTATGCCTTTTCACATTTAATTTTTGTCTAGGACTTGCTTCCACTTATAAACATGGCATCAGATTAAACTCTGCCTTTGACAAAAGACATTTGTAATCTACCGATTATATGATCCAGTTTAGGAACCATGGTAATCTGCAGTCTGCCTCACTACAAAACCTAATTTGCACCTCTGTTTTCAGTATCCAGTACTAAAGTAAGCTCCCTGTATTATAAACTGAATATGCTAAACTCTTCTGTATTTGGCACAGAATAAAAATGTCTATCTAGTGTGCCTAAACCTATAGAGGCACGCCCTCTGAAAAGAGAAAGAGAAAGTCTTGTGTCCTCTCTGCAGTCCTATGCAGATGTCTTGGTATTCTAGGACACCTAAAGTAATAATAAATAAAATAAAAAATAAAAAGGTATGTTTTCAGCAAAAGGAATCAATGGGAGCTGATTCTTTGAGATGTAGATATCTACATTATAAGGGCTAAACTCAATTGCCCATACACAGGTGCTTAATGTCATTAGAGGTATCTAGTGTATCTGAGAAATCTCAATGCTGCGAGGCCAGCAGATAGTTTGGATATATATGTATATGAATGGCATGTAAGTGAAACTTGTCCCATTCTAGAGGGGTAGCTGGAGATAACACTGAGTAATGTGGGGCATTTCAAATACTGGTAGCTTTGAAGCCTGATAGGCAGGATGAAAATCAACTCCAAACTAAGATCCCTAGATATGTGTGTCCGTACCTGGATATTAAAGTTCCTATTATAAGTAGTGGAAATCTAAGTCCCCAATTCAGCTTCCAATTGTACACATGTAGTGCCAATTGTCAGATCCTACACTGAGCCGGCACATATGCCACAGGTCTTAAAGAAGATGCATGCTCATCTGGAGCAGAAACTGACAGTACACCCCAAATGTGGAAACTTTTGTGTTCTGGGTTAGGTAACTGAGTCTTACTCCGAGTGAGAGTACATCATCAGCTGAGGTGCCTTTTAGGTTCCATTTACTATAATTAGATCACCAGCCATGGTAATGGGAGGTCAGATTCCTACCTTACATGTCTGCAGCTGTAGTTGGATCCCTAAACATAAATGTCTTTAACACATCTTTAACACATCTAAAATTAAGTAATTCATGGAAATGCTGGTTCACCAAAGCTATGTATACAGAGTGGGAACTAAGACACTTCCCAGTTCCAGGTATGCATCAATTGAATAATCTCTGATTTCCACAGAAAAGAAACCCGACTACTCTGGCAGGCTGGGAATTGGAGCGCTCAAAACAGGTTCTCCTTTCTGAATGAACTGGAGCTGAGGGCTGAAAGGTGAAGAGTATAGATTTGCTTCAATTTAGGTGTGGCTGAAGTATCTGAAAATAGAAATAACTAGCATTGCCATGTTTCTCCTCATGGCTGAAAAATATTACTAAAAACCTAGTCTGAGTGAAAGAAATTCTAATTGCTGTTGTTACCTTAGAGAACGACTCCTCTGTAACAAACTGTAACAAACTGTAACAAACTCTCAGCATGCTGTCACCCCTATTGGCCTCTTGTCTCATCCTGACCAGGAAGCTTTCAACCCGCCTGTCATCCAACCCGTACAACAACTCTGTACATTCGACCTGCATCTTCAGATAGAGGGCAACCCCCTGACCCTCATCTTCCCTGCCTGTCTTTCCTGAAGAGCCTGTATTCATCCGTTGTAGCACTCCAGCCCTGTGAGCTGTTCCACCATGCCTTAGTTGTTCCAACAGCATTATAATATGTGACCACATGAGTTGCTCTAGTTACTCCTGTTTGTTTCTCAACCAGTGGGCATTTGGGCATGTACATTTGAGACTGGTGTCCTTTTGGACGAATTTATTATTCCTGAGTTCTCTTGTAACTGTCTTTATGCACTCTGCTTTCCACCCTTGTCAACCATTTCCTCACTTAACTGTGTTTTTATCTCCCTCCCTCATTATTCCCATTTTAAAGCTCTCCTCACCAGCTTCACCAACCTGTTGGCCGAGATGCTTTTGCTGTATTTGGTCAGGCACAGTCCATCTCTTCCTAGTAGTCCGAGGTTGGCAGATGGGGACTTCCATTTCCCACAGTCAAGAATCTCCCATAACTACCACCCACTGCTTCCTCCTGATGCATATGTGTAATTCAGGCTTGGCCGACTATGGTGCCTACCCAGGAGGAGCTTTATCCTCCATGCATGATACCAAGGCACTAAACCTATTCTGCAGTTGCAGGTTTGGGTGGAAAAGGAGCCGTGTTCCTGCTGTCACATGCTCCCAGCTTTCACCATTCCAGAAGTCTCCAGTTGCCACCTGGATGAGCACAGTCTCTGGCTGTTCCTCCTTCTGTGCACGTAGGTGCTTGGACTCTTGTCTCTGCAGGGTCTCTGTAAGGAACCTGTCAATCTCTTTTTCATTTTCCCTGGTGCTGCACAGTCTGCTTGCCTCCTCCCACAGCTTCTCAGCCAGAGCACAGATGCAGGCACCATCTTCACTTGCTTCAAACTCAGTGGGAGACCCCTGGACTCCCTGCAGGCCAAGCTTTGTCTGAGAGCAAGTCTCTGATGTGCTGGGGTAATGCCCCCTTTTTTGGGGGCTTCGGTGTTGTGTCCTGCGGCACACCATCCCATGTTAAGCAGTCCCATGCTGTTCTCAGTAGTTGCTGGCTCCCTGCCACATGCCCTTCTGCACAAACTGCTGTGCAAACTATTGCATCTGTGAGCTGCTTCTGTTTGCTGTGCTCGTGTTTGGTCATCACCCTCACTTTAGCCCGCAGGGATATTGGCCAAGGGTGTGCTGGGGGTGCAGATTTTGCTTTGGCTAGTTTTATCACATTACCAACAGCAAAATGACATGGCAGGGAAAAAAAAGCACTTAAAAACTACTGCAGAGAGAGAGATTTTAAGATTTTTTAAAGTAAACGTGACGTGCATTTTAGCTAGAGATCACTGTTAACATGCTGGCGCAGCTCAGCATATTTGCTTTTGTGTCTGGCTGTACTGGCTCTTTAGCCCTGTGTCCTTTGTTGCTTATCACCTGGGTTTGGGGATTCCAGATATCCCCTTTGGGGCCACCACAGGCTTGCCAACCCTCAAATAAATCTTTCTGGAGAGCTGGCTGCAGGGTGAAGACACCAGGAAGTGCCCTACAGAGTTATTTCTGTGCTTGGAATTGCGGAATTACAGAATCACTTTAGGTGGAAAGGGACTTCTGTAAATTTTCTAGTCCAGCCACCTCTGCTCAGAGCAGGGTCCGCTACTGTAGGTTGCTCAAGGCCCTGTCCTGTTGAGTTTCAAAGGACAGAGAATCCATAACCTCTCGGGTCAACTCATTTCATTCTTTGACCTCCCTCACAGTAAAAGCGTTCTTATGTTTAAATGCAATTTCATGTATTTCAATTTGTCTCCATTGCCCCTTGTCCTGTAACCTGTCAGAAGAGTCTGTTTACAGCTTCTTTACTGCCCTTCATCAGGTGTTTTTGCACAGTGATAGAACGCCCCTGAGCCTCCTCTTCTCCAGGTTGAGTACTCCCAGCTCTCGCAGCCTCTTCTCACTTGGCTATTGCTCCAAGCCCTCAATCATCTTACAATGAGACATAACACTCTAGGATGTCCATGTCTCTCATTCTGGGGAGCCTAGACCTGGGTACTCAGCACCCCAGATGAGGCCTCACCAGGGAGAATGATCGCCTCTTTCCCAGGAGGGGAAGAACCACCTCCCTTAACCCGCTGAAGATGCTTTTCCTAATGCAGGCCAGGCTTGCTTTGCCAGAAGAGCACTTCATTATTCCACTGCAAGCAGATTGGATAATGAAGTCAGACCCTGGGAGAACTCTAGTGGGCATTAAGCTTGTTTTCAGTGTTTTCTGTCAAGGAATATAAGACTATGGGACTATGGAGAGAGGTGGAGAAGGAAGAGAACATCCATAATCTGGCGTTTGGTGTCCCTGCATGCCACAAGCAGGGTGAGGGACCATTCAACAGAGACTTCCTTACTTAAGAATATGGGCATAGGGCCCCTTTAAATCCCCTTGGTGTGCCATATGTGCCAAGTGAGACAGAGAGGAGGGGTGTATTGCATAACATGCTGCCAAGTCATATGGGTGGATGTGTAGAAATGCCCGTAGGACACGTTCCGTGTTGGGGCCTGTGCCATGTAACTTGCAGTGGGGATGTGAGCACAGCATTTTAAGGCAGAGGAGATTGCTAGCCTAGGCACAAGCTGTGCCATGCCAGCTGGCTTCGGCGTCAGGCATTTAGTGTACTTATATAGATGTGGCTATAGAAGCAAAATGCAAGTGGTCATTCTTAATGTTTTATCTTTATTGTCTCCCAATTAGTTGTATCTTTCTTCAAAGGGTGAACGGTTCCTGACATAACCTTTAAGTTCCAGTCCACATAAACTAACTTTTCTTAAAAGATGCCACAAAACTAACGCATTTTAGATTTCAAGTGGAGTTTAAGATTGTAAATGAAAAAAATATTTACTTTAGATAAGGTTAGTACAATATTGAATTAGGTGATTTATTTTATTCTATGGTACCAGATAAAGGACGTTATTTTTAGGTAAAGCACATTGCTTTAAATGGAAGAAATTCACAATGGATTTTAAGAAATACTACTTTGCAAAGAGTGGTCCATAGGTGGAATATCTAAGAACCGAAGAGAATAAATGTTTTAGGAAATCAATGAATACATCAACTTTAACTGAAGGGTATTGGTAAGCTGGCAAATCTCGGGTTTGTGCATAGTCAGCCAAACCAGCTAAGTGCCAGAAGGGAATTCCTGACTGAGCATACTGATTTCTTCTTAGATTTGCAGTGATTTATTTCATATAGAGTTGCTTTTTTGTTTCCACATAAAGAAGCAATGAATGATTATTCTTTTATGTTTTTAACTTCCAGTTCCTATGGGTCAGTGTGGACAAATTACTTGGCAAATTATCCCATTGCCTACATCTAATTCGACATTGCTGTGTACTGTACTGTTCTTTCTGCTTTTGAAAATACAAAATAAATCTCAGTTCAAAACCATGCAATATCCTTACAAGGCATAAATGAGCTGCTGTTATTTATTGGAAATACCTTTCACAAATATAATCTTCATTGGGGATCCCATATGCAGGTGTCCAGAAGGAGCATACATCTGACTATGTAAGTCTTTGGTTTATATGTTGAACTTTTGCATGACAGATTTCAGACAGCCAGCTCCTACATATGTATACACAAGATCTGTGTATACATACAAGCTGGGCAGTTTATATGACTAATTACAGTGTATACAAATATTATTTGTATGTATTAATAAAATACAGACGATGTTTATAGTCCCAAGAAAGAGATTTGTGGAACAACTTTCTTTTTAACTAGTATGAATCTGTGATTAACTTAGTAATATATACATTAATTTCACCTGCTGACCTTTTGTATGTTGATGGCAGTTCTTATGGAGCATCAGACTTGCTTACTATGTTAGAATACTTCCTTCTGAAGAATGCTGTAGGTGGTCAATAATTGGACTGATCACCGTTTTTTTTAAAGTGAATGAAAGAAGCTAATGCATCTTTGGCGAGTTGCCCCTTTTGTACTGGCTTTTCTTCAAAGTACCTTTTAGCACGGCTGGAGATGTAGTCCGTTTTAACAGGATTTCTGTGCTTTTTGAAATGTTGGACGACCTATCTGACAAAATAGATCAGAACACTTTTTAATTTTTTTTGACAGCAAGTTTCAGGAGCTGGGATGAAGACTGTGGAGGTGGAAAATACTTTGATTTAGCTGGTTGCCTATTTTTTGACATTTCCTATAAAACAGCTATTATGCATTGACAATAGCATTTACAGATCTACAAATCAAAATTGTGTAATAACTTTTTATGTTTGACAGCTGTTTGTGAGGATATAAAAAATCCTGGCATCTGCAATGAAGTGTTAACTGTTTGTTGAGCTAAATATCTCACATTCACAGTCTAGAGGGGAAAAAAGCAAAATCCCTCCTAAAGCAAGCAAACTTCTTTGGCACATTTGTTAATATACAGATTTAAAAAAGGACTGATGTATGTATTTGAAGATCTTAGTGTTTACATTAGTAGACTATATAATAATTTTTGCAGTATTTTTTTTTCATAATTAAGAATATATTAATGTAACAAAATAAAATATTCAGTAATTTCAACACTAGAATCAAGACTTACCATGAATAATTAATTCTTTAATTTGTGCATTTCTAAACAGTTTTTTAATAGCAGGATAACATGGACTGGAATTTATTTCTTATAAATTCAGCCATCTAAATGTTAGGTTTCTAGTCTAAGCTAGATGTGTAGGTTCTCTCTATAGTCTCTTCAAAAACATACAGAAGCCCAGAATGCTATTGATAATAAAAAAGATGGAATTATTTGCCTTTATGAGATACTTACATCTTTTTAGACATTAGACTGGACTAGATGTTCAAGGGAATTATTTGTAAGTAGGGCTTGTGTCTTACTTATTGAATAAGTTGGAATTTGAGTAGCAAATATGGTACGGGACTGCAAGAAAAGAAAAAAGTTCTTACAATTTCAGTTTTGACAGATTAACTAGCG
Organism: Sterna hirundo; assembly: GCA_009819605.1. NCBI lineage: Eukaryota > Metazoa > Chordata > Aves > Charadriiformes > Laridae > Sterna > Sterna hirundo. Next base: position 167,401,751 of record CM020437.1, read on the forward strand.
GTCCTGCTTGATATTGAACAAATTCCAGGAACAAAAATGTGTACAACAGAGAAAAGCTATTCCTCCCACCTTAGTATAAACACTGCCATTTGATCAGGTCTCTAGATTCCACTGCTTATATTACCGGAGGGCTCATTTCTGCTGCCAGTACAGGCACGGCATATTATGAGAAACATCCCTTTGGGCCTGGCAGATATTTGGTGCTGGTGACACAACACGTATTCTGTGTGTGGTTCAGAAGAATTACTTCACAGTTGGTGCAATCTGGTCCCGAGGACTGAAAACTTCTGCAACTGAAGCATCGTGGTGGCACTGTTGTGGCACATCTTCCAGCTCAGGGTAATCAAGAGGGATCCAGTTCATGCTTCCTGAGACTGCTGCAAAATGACCTAACTAACACACGGGAAGTATAGCAAAGTAGGAATTTTGCTTCAGAAACTTGTGGATCATGAGAATTCAAACGGTTGAATGGACATCAATACAAGATCATATGCTGCATGGTCAGTCTGGAGGCATAGGATGGGAAAATGCTGAAGATTAATGATTGCAAATAACCATATGCAGTTCTATTAGCTTATCAAAATAGTTTCAGGTCAGCTGACCATAACTCTTTGATGATGTTGACCTTAACTCCTCTGTTCTTTGCATCTCAAGAGAAATCAGGTATAATAGTATCTCTTGGACTTACCAAGAAGCACTGAATTCTACTTCTACCTCTAAACAACCTCTAAACAACTTTCTATGTTTGATTACAATATCAAAAATTATGCACTTTGATCTCTTACATCTTGGTCAGGAGACCAAATATGGGGCAAATTTTGGCTATTCCATTTGAATTGGAACAATAAAATACAGTACAGTACAATACAATACAATACAATACAATTAAATTAAATTAAATATTAAATTAAATTAAAAAAAAAAAAAAACCTGTGTAAGGACTTCTGATACTGTTGAAGCATTTGTTGGGTTGAGCTATGCACAGATGATAATTTTACTAAATGAAATATAATCATCTTCTAGATAAAGAGGCAGGAGCACAGGGATTTGAAATTTTTGTTTAAAGTTTGTGGTTTTGTAACTGGCAAACACATAACAGACTAACTGCTTTGGGCAACCTGGTCTAGTGGGAGGTGTCCCTGCCCATGGCGGCAACGTTGGAACTAGATGGTCTTTGAGGTCCCTTCCAACCTAAGTCATTCTACGATTCTATGAAACATAAGCATCCCAAAGAGTTTCAACTCATGTTTTATGGTCATTCTACACTGTTTCTATATGTATTAGCAAATATATATATAGACATATATATGAGCTGCGTTACCTTCTTACAAATATAGACAGATGTTCAAACACAAAATTTCAAAACATCTGTTATTATTTTGGTTGATTAAGCTATATGCAGACATTTTGTAACTACATTACAAAGATAATTAGAGAACAATTTTCTTTTCAACTATAATTAGCCTGTATTTCAAATTAATCATGATACATCTTGCAGAATGTTTACATTGTTAGAAATGTGTACTGGCAAGCTTCAGATCTAGACACATATCTAATAACCTTATGCAAAAGATATGAAGTGTTTCTGTGCTGTTGTTTTTTTAATTATACTTTTTTGTTTACTTCTTTTTTTCCTCTGTGAATAAGGGTAGATACTATTCCCTGGAGGTAAATGAACAGTTAAAAGCTTTGAAGTCAGTGTTTTGAAGGCTTTTAATAGGATTTCCCAAATATTCAAATTTAATATGTGCAAAGCAGGCTTACCAGGCAAATTGTCTGGTACCCTTGGCAAGAACTCTTTGGGGCCTTTGCGTAAGTTTTGCAAACTGGTTGTAGAATTGAAAGAGGTCAACCACTTGACATTCTTTGATTGTACAGCAAATTATTCTGCAAGGATCTCATTGTCATTCAACATAAAATTGCTATTAATTCAATAAAGTTTCGCCAGTTTCTGTAGGTGTACTTGAAATCAGAAAAAAAATCCAGAGCTTTCATCTCCAGGAAGGGGTTTCTGATGATTGCTTATGTTTGTAACGTACTTAGCCCATTTCCTCAGTGCAGAATTTTCCCAAAGCTTTATCTCAAGTGATTATTTTGCCTGGTTTGCTTGTGCAAACAAAAGAAAAAGGAAATTGTCATGTTTATATATTTCCCATAAACATGTAGAACGCCAGTAAACTGAAAATCAGTGGTTTTGTCACTGTGATACAAAAAGATAGTTGGTTGTTACTATGATTTTGAAGTTAAACAGACCAACAGAATGTGACTGGTATCCATACCACTCTTCAGCAAGTTACAGAAGGAACAAAGCAGCAGGCATTGTGTATGCATGCATAGGCACAGCTCCAAAAAAAAGCAAAAACTGAGGCAGAATTAGAGCTGATCTCTTTCCTAAACAAGAGGCTGCTGTAGTTAATCTATTACCTAATTTAAACTGTGAGTCATAGAAGGAGCCCGGCCTTTATACGCAGCTTGCTGTTGTCATGGGATCACTTATGACTGGCTGTATGACACCAAGAAGTGGTATCAGCGGGAAGAGTTGTTCACTGGCATCCTACTGCTCCTTGTTCCTTCTGTCACGACACGAGCTTTATGGCAGCACCATGAAGGAACCAACACATTCAAGAAAAAAGATTCTGATCTTAGAAAGCCTGTGATTCTGTAACCTTTATAATCATGGAGCAGAGTCGCGAGTTTTCCCACTAATTTGAATCCACTAATTTGAAAAAGATTATATAGAGAACAAGATCCTTCTCTTTTGAGTAGAGAAGAACCTGTTGCCTGGTCAAGGGATCCAAGAAGAACCTTCTCCTGATAAAGTCTGTTGTGCTGCTCTTCATCTTTCTGTGTTTTTTGGGGTTTTTTGTGTTTGTTTTTTTTTTTTTTTTTCTCTTTGTTAAATAGGGAAAAACTTTCATAAGGATGGATAGCAAGGATAGGGACAATGATTAAGACACTTCTTGTACATGGAACAGCTTTCAACAAATGCTAGTCTTGAGAGATTCATAACTAACGTACTACCACCTGTGTTACCACCAAAAAAGTAAACTAGAGGTGAGGAACAAAATCTGTTGCTTGTTTACATTTTTTTCTCCTACACATGGATACTACTGGCATTCCACTCTTCATCTATAATTACCATCAGAACTCTTATAATACTTCTAATACTCCTCTTGCTTGTATTCTTACCCTTATTTTAGAGAGAAGAAAAGGAAACATAAGGGAACATAATGACGAGGATAAGGTCACCGAGGAGGTTGGTAGTAGATGTCAAGCTATTTTTTAAATATTTTCTTTGTGACTAGCGATGCTTTGAGCCATTTGCATAAAGATATTTCGGTCTATGCATTATTTCACCTCTAAGCATATGTTATTCAAACTATGCAAATTTGAAATTTGAAAATTCAGGCTATGCTGAATTTTAATTGTTGTGTAACTTAGAGATTGACTTTGACAAAAGGTTGCACATACATTCATTATTAGTTTGTAAAAGAGCCATTAATTAAAAAGAAATAGGGATAATATGTTTTAAAAGCACTTAAGTATCCAGAGTAAATGTGAAAGTTATTTTAGGGAAAAAAAAAAAATCCTTCTAATTTAAATTTTGTTAACTTTGAAAGAGACATAAGATTCTAAACTAATTTTTGAAAAAAATCAATGTGTTTGAAAAAAATCCATAAAATTGAAGTTTAGTGTTTTATTCTATGTCTTATAAAAATATATTCCCTGGGAAAAGAATATGATAGTAATTTGAAAGTTTTAAATATTTGTAAATGAGCACTGCAAGATACTGTAGAAATATTTCAGATAAAAATCACATAAATACAAGTGGTGAGATTTATGAGATCACCTCTGTAAAAATTCTGTTATGAAACTAAGCTTTCATGAAAACAATAGTTACTGAAATCCTTACACAGTTAAAAAGATGTCAATACCAACAGTGAGTAGCATACATTGAACTCAAAAGAAACAACATTGGCAAATATTCAGGAAAAAATGTGTTAGCGGCATTACTATTAATTATAGACAGCTATAAATATGGCTTTCACAGTTCCATCTACACAAAAAAAGGTTTGTCAAAAGGCTGACTAATTCACTAAAAGATACAAATGCACACTAGGAGAAGAGCTGTGTCATTTCCTCTTCATTTGCCATTTCATCCTTCTGAGAAGGTTGTTCTCATCAAGAGACTGTAACAATACTAAATGCCATACCACTTAGTGTTTGAGACATATGTGACGTATTTTCTATTTAGAAAGAAAACAGGCAGACTGTTTCAATGAGACAGAGATTCCCTGAGGGACAAGGAGAGTTATCTATTAAGGTCATTGACAAAATAAAATATTTGATTGCCAAAAGCAAAGGGAGGCATACACAGTGCATGCAATATGTATTATTTTCCGTATGCACAGAATGGTGCTGGCAGTGGGCAGTGACAGCACGGCCTTACCTGGACTGGTATTTTATAGACAAAAGGAAGGTTTTGAGTCTGAGCAAAGCGTGCTCAGCTGAATTTCATGGCTTTGGGTTACTCTTGTCAGTTCCTTCTAGTGAGGCTGAATCAGGCACTTCATCATGAAATTTCTTGTCCAGCAAAGCGAGTGTCATATGTACTCCAGAAATGTATATTTACCAAGGATAACTAAAAGTTTATTTCTAAATAATTTGTGTAAAGAATATATGAAATATCATAAGAAATTGAATTTTTAAAGTAAATTACTGAAGTACTTGTGATTGCCTGTCTTTTGTGCTCACCATGCTAGATACACATTTCTTATTAGGAGGTATATCTAGGACAAGAATACAACAGATTTTGAAAGATCATTCTTCCTAACCTAAATTTAAACATATGTTAAGCAGTAAGGTAGCTGGAGATCTACATTCAGGCATGTAAATTGCATACAGAAGCATAGTTCCACAGGAAAACAGAGCCTGATCTATTTACACTTTTAAAGATTTGCATGCTACTATAAACATGTTCCTGCCCTCTGGTGCTTTTACCTGTTACCCTGTTTCAGCCCTGCATCCTCAGCTATGGAGTTTTGCAGAATGCTACTGCAATTTTATGATGAAAGAGTTATACTGCCATCCAAAATAAGGCCTCTAACCCTTTAACTGAGGTTTTTAATTGGATGCCTACAGTGGTAATCCAAGGCAGGACATAGTACATTGAAAAATAATCTATGAGAGCAGGTGCCTAGGTTTTTGTATTGCTGACAGTCCACTTTGGCCATTAGCCAAGAGAAAAATCCTGCCCTTTTCATTTTCCTCTCTGACTGACGGACCATAATTAAACGATTCAGTCCTGCACCTACCAAGATCAGTGAAATGACTACCAGTCATTTCAGAGGCCAGTGAATCAGGACCTAAATTCGCTCCTGCTCCCCTGGGACAAAGTGCCATATGGCAGGCTGACTGCTCTAGCTCACAGCCCTATCTTGGAGAAGGAAAAAAAGGCTATGTGATCAGACATGGGTACCCTGCACCTGCTCCTTTCTTTTTCAGTATCACTTCAGAGTTGAAACTGCTTTCACAGTTCTGAGTATAGGAAGTGGGAGAGGGGAAGGGAAATAAGGGCTAGCTGTGTCTCTGCATTGTCATCACAATAATATGTATTTTATTCAGACATATCGAAAGAAAAATGTATGCACAGCTACAATTTCCTCAAAAATGACAGTTGGTTTTGCCTTGCTATTGTACCTAAAGTTATTTATTTTTGATGTCTTTCTATTGGCTTTATGGAATAGTTAAGGATTTGTGCTATTTCTAATGCTGAGTTATTAGATACTGCAGATACATTTTTTAATTCTGTAGTTACTAGTGTTTTCTTACTTTGAAAAATAACATAATATGTCATGACTGACAGTACAGTTCTTTTAATTGTTATGGGTCCATTCAAATATTTCACTCTTTATTATACTTGCTGACTCTGTTTCTTCTTTATATACAAGGTGACAATATTGATTAATCTTAATTTAATGAAAAGACCAAAGAGTTATAACACTTATATAAAATGTAGTTCTTTAAGATTTACTGGGTAGGACAATGCAAAACAGTCCTATAGTATTATTTTTTGAAATATATTGCTTAAATGCCACCAATTAAACATTTTAACACAAGATACTGTTATCTGTCATATCAATGTTGAACTTGACTGACACATTATAGGCTTAGATCAGCATAATAAAAATAGTAATTAAAAAAATCTAGGCGACATTATTATGTAGTTAAAAGAACACTTCACCAAATATTATAGCTGCTGAGATGATAAATTTAATGTTGAACTACTTTTTATACTGAGAGGTTGCTATCCCACCCTTTACCCTGATGCTACTCATCTCTTCCCTTCTCTTGTGAATGAATGAATTGTATTTCCAGTGGTATCATGTGCTTTCTTTGAAGATTCAGTAACAAGATTCCTATTATGATATATCTTCCCAGTTATTTCACCGTTACACCACTTTTCTTAGCTTTAAATCACTTGTCTTTCTTTGGATTGCCTTCATACACTTTATACTTAATGATCTTATTGAGAAATACTGGATTGACATTCAGGAGACAGAATTTATTTCCAGACATTAACACATTTCTTTGGAAGCTTTGCCAGTCATTTAGTCTAAGTTTCAACTCCTTGAGCGATAAATAATTATTTTTTTTTTCCCATTTCCATCTTTCATATTTTTCTATTTAGACTGTAAAATCTCCAATGTACAAATAATTTCTAACCATACATATATGCTGTACCATACGGGCAACAAACAGTGGATCTACAAGAAGTATCTTCCAGTAACAATATGCCAATGAGACAACACTCACTCCATCTTGAAGTACAGTGATATATCCATGTAGGAATTATCTATTCTGCAGTTCTAGGACTCAGAGGTTCTTCCCCGCGCCCCCCCCCCCCCCCCCCCCCATTAGTATGATGCTGTTGTTGTTGTTGTTGTTGTTGTTGTTATTTTTCCCCATCATTATGTGTTACATCTTAAAGACTCTGATTTTGACTGAAGTTGCATGACTAGCAAGCTAGTCATAAAGTTCTGTTTTATAAAGTTTAGATATCTTTTTTTTCCCGTCAGAAAACTATTACTTTTCCTCAGTAAAAAACTGAAACCTAAAGCAGTTTCAGCTTTAAAAATAAAAATAAAAACAAACCAAACCACCACAGAACTATACCTTAACAAAAGGCTTAATCTTGAAGATGTGCACAAACATAAATTTAAGAAAGTGACACAAAACTCCAAGGGCAAGAAAAGTCTGTGAAATTTCTAAAGGGTAAACTGTTCTATTTAAGAATATCCTCAGTTATGGAAGATGCAGAACCTGCCTGTGGCAGCTTTCGAAAAGGATTTTGATTCAGGCAAGTACAATCCTTCTTTAAGCTTTGAGCTGAGAATAGGAACACGCAACTTGTCTACCACCTTTGCTCCTGCCTTCATCTTATTTTTTCTTCAGAGGTGCTCCCATTGAAAGCAATGAGAGGACTCTCATAGCTCATCTGTAAGTGTCCATCTGAGAGGCAAAGTTCCTTGAAATTTCTCAAAGACAACATATGAGCCAAACACATGAAAGTTGATCCTTGGTGTCTCTAATCCAAAATTCGGGGCGGGGAGGAGGGGGGGTGGGGGGGCAGAAGGGAAGGGGAGAGAGAGAAGAAAAAGGAAAAAAAAGGTAAGTCAGTGGTATGACAGCAAAATGTTTGCTGACTATTCTGCTATAACTTTGAATAAAAATCATAAGCCCTTTCTCACCTGAAGAATTCTTTAAAAGTGGAATTATATGTTTTATAATAATCTCAGTTAAAGTAAATAGAAATGACTCTTCAGTTTTATTTGTGAGCAACACTCTCCACATATTAGCATCTTAGAAATCTCAGAAATACCAAAATTCCAAGTCAAATAAATTTGCAGTGGATTTGGATTGCTGTAGTAATTAATCTTTTTAAGTGTCAAACCCCAAATTGTTTCTTTTCTAATAATTTGCTTATCTTTTTTTCTGTCGAAAAGTTGAGAAAATAAATATTTTATGAAACTGTTATTATTAGGCTAGTCACAATTCAGCTTAGCACTTGAAGCACCTTATGTGTCTTTTGTCCAATTGACAGATCAATGTGACTCTAACATATCCTTTCTCTCTCCATCAGAGTATCTGTAGTGAAATTTAGGTCAGCTGTAACAAAAAGTTTCTGCTTTCCTGAGCCATAGGATCTGTTCCTTCTATTGCAAATAATGTCATGCTCCCAGAAGTTGCAGAAAGAAAACCTGTCCTTTCTTTTTTTTGTTCATTGAGTTTTTGTTCTCTGTTTTATTCTCTATGACTGTATTTCATTTTATATGTCTCAAAACTTAAACAAACCTAAACAAAGATATGCAAACTCTCAGTGCAATTCCACACAGTACTTCTTTCTTCTCTCCTTTCTCTGAATGGGCAAACTCCTCAACTATTGCCTCTGAAATAAGAGTCAGAATCAATTCCATTATTTGTTTTACTAATATTACTTATAACACACATTTGAAGAACAAAAAAAAAAAAAAAAAGAGTTCTACTCATTTACTCAGTCTATCAAAAAAGATAAAAGTTAAATCTGTATATTTGCAGTTACTTGTATAGATAATAGGTAGACTTATGCAGCGAACATATTTGGATCCTAACATATTCAATACCCCCAGGAATTTCTTATAAACAACACAGAGAGCAAAGAAATTCTGAAAGAAAATATGTTTATGTATGCTGAATTATTTTAATGAAATAGTAATTATCAGAATAGTATCACAGTTATTTTAATTTTAATGTAACGTGTATATATAATTTTATTATTTTCAATAAAAGGAGCTCAATAAATAGACTATCCAACATGTATTAATGTGCTTCTCTACGGTCCTTATATGGATATGATTTGTTAAGGTTAACACCCATGTCAGGAGATCAGTTTATAAACCACAGGAAAAGACTTAGTTGGAACCTGAGGGGAGAAATTAAGTTAAAAAAATGCACGTGTATGCAGCTACAGCTTATAATTAGTAAGATTCTTCATTTGTTGGGTTTTTCTTCCTCAGAATGAGCTATAAAGATTAACAAAATCATTTATAAATACAGTCATGAGATAAGTAAGAAATTACAACCTCTTTTTAGTGAATCATAAAGTAATTATTAAAGGACCCTTCAATCTGGTTAATCATGCTGGTAAAGGAATTCATACTAAGCCTTATGCAAATCTATGATGTTAAGTCTTTTTGTCTTGAGTCATGTTTTTTCAATGCTCACATTCCATAGAAAATTGATTTTCTGTTTCAAAGTTTATATATGTGCAGTATGTAGGCAAGTCTCAGTAACTACCTGAAGTTAAAGTGACAATATCGTCTTTTAAGACCTTAAAGACCTAAGTAAAACCATCTTTTTGGTATTATTTTGTAATACACCAATTCTATCTTCCAGAAATCTGGTTTTAGTGTTTCAAACTATAAAAGTTCCTTATGTCTCCAAAAGACATAATTAACCGATGGCCAGACTTTAGTCCCAAACCTATCTACATTTACCTATGTTACCTGCAGAATTAATAAACCCTCCTACTGACTATTTAAAATAAATCCTAACAGATATAAAACACCATTAAGAGCTATTTACGCTAACAGAATTAATTTTAAAACGCTTCCAGGTTTTCTGCATGAACAAGTATTTTGTAGTTTAAAATCTTGCTGCCAAGGAGCTCACATTTTAATCCCACAAGGAAGCAAATCAGTCTCCAGCATTTTGAGAATCAACTTTGTTATCACCCCTTAGTATACTTTACCAATCAAGTGAAAGAAAAACAATTATATTTCCGAAAAATACAAAATTAATATCTTACTAAGGATAAAGGTATATCTAACTTCTGAAACAACATCACAGTGTTTTATCATGGTCATTTATCTCTGTTGTTCAATTAGGAAAGTCTATCATATGTATCAGTCACAGAACAAGGAGGCTTACTGTACAGCAGGTTTGTAGAAAGGAATATCCAATTTCTAATCAATTTATTTATTTACACTTTTCTTTCAAACATTTTCCTTTTCTTCCTCATTCCTTTACTGATGTGGCAATTAACCAACATTTTTATGGTTAGAGAGGCCCTCATAGCTAAACCATTAAAGAAAACAAATAAGTTAATTCTTACTCTTGATTTAGTGAGTCTTTTAGAACCATATAGAAGGACAGTCCTTGCCTTCCTTTTTCAGAGTTCATTTTGTACCACATGTCAAGCTGGTAGAATGTATAATTTTTATGAATATACATACAAGTCAATCTTCAAAATACTGGAATGGAGTATTTCTTAAATTATTGGAGCTGTTTTTTCTACATAATCATACTAATTATTTAACTTTATATTCCGCTTCTCTTTGTATGCCTACAGGTGAGAAAAAGTGACATCTGAGAGACAAAATATGGGATTTGTAATATAAAGTTAGAGTTGCGAAATCCACGCCAGGTGATGCGTAAGCAAAATGTAAATGGAGATGAACTCATGTACTCTCAGAAACTCTCTGTTGTGGAGAGAATGTCCCCACTGCTGTATTTCAGTGAGGAGGCACCTAACTTCCATCTAAATTGATAGATTAGGTAATTAGGGCATTGTAACAAAAATTAAGAGCTGTGGGCCCAGGAAAAGGACTTACAGGTTTACCTACCTCACAAAAAATTATATGAATTTAAAATCTATTTAAAAAACAAACAAACAAACAAACAAACAAACAAACAAAAAAACCAACCAGCAAACAAACAAAAAGAAAAGACTCTAAAACTTGACATTTTCAATGCAAAAACACAGTGTTTATCTTTAGGAATTTCTGAGACTTTTAGTTTGACCTTTGAGTTCCTTATTTTTATTACATTCTTAGAAGGTTGCAAAACCTTGTACAATGGGTAGTTTGAGATGTTTTTTGAATTTAAATAGCTAAATTCCACCTCTGTCCCCATTCAGATGCTTTGTGCCTGTGCTTTGCTTACTATTTGATAGCAATTCATTTATTTAAAAGAGATTTGAGAACCTGTTCATAATGGTATTTCTCATTTCCTAGATCCATCAGTTGACTTACTGGTATGAGCTACATTAATGCTGAATACTTAAAGGTGTAACTGAAAAATCAAAGAAAGCTAAGATTCAAAGGAATGAGGTTCTACACAAAGTTAATACATAAAGCTATGAGCTCCAGAAACCATCAGAGCATGTAATTTTTAATTGGTCATTCAAAACCAGCAGATAGTTTGACCTTAAATATTGGTGCTTCAGTTCTTCCTTTATAAAAAGGGGATGGCATTATTTTTCTTATACCAGTGTTGTGAATATAAACTAGTTAATACTTGTAGACAATGCAGTGTTCTGGTGGTGCATTAGTGCATAATTCTCCTTCACAGCAGTGTTCACATAACGTGTGCTGAATAAATTGTGAGATTTCAAATCAAACAATGAGTAGAATAGCAACCTATAGTCAAAGGTGATCATTAAATCACCATCTGTTCTCCAAGTAAACAGGAAAAGAAAAGTATAAGCAGGTCATTAAAGCCTATATTACAAAATGAATAAATTGCACATGCACAAGCAATTCTGTCAACACTGTACGTTCCAAATGACCAACAAACTATAAAAATATCAAGGTTAGTATCTGACGGGAGGAGAAGTTTCACAAAACATATAGGTTTGAATGACTTGGCTGAAAAGGAATTAAAACTACGGTTGGAATTCAGTTTGTAGTTAGACATCTAAATGTAAGTGCCTACATGTTACAGTCTACCCATGAGTGTCCTGGTGGCATCTGGGAAAGAGTTAATTTTCTTTCTAGTGATTGTTGTGAAAGGAATGTCAATATGTTTTTAGTTGTCGCTAAGGGATGTTTAGACTATTCAAGGACTTCTTTTCAGTTTCCCGTAGAAACGTAGATAGACCGATAGAATGGCCAATGAAATATTCCATACCATAGATGTCATGGCAGTAGATAAAAGGGGTTAGCCGGGGGGTGGCAATTTGTGATCACTGCTCGGGATGGTGCCAATTCACCGGGCAGTGAGAGTGACCCCTGTCATTATTATTACTATTATTGTTATTATTTTTGCTATTTTTCCTTTTCTGTTATTGTTTCTATTAAAATGTCTTTATCTCAGTCCATGAGTTTGTTTTTTTTTCCTCCCTTTCTCTTCCTTTTTTTTTCCCCCTCTCTTTCTCCCCACCCTTCTTGGGATGGGGGAAACAGAGTCAGGGTGTGAGCAAGCGGCTGCATGGTTCTATTTGCTGGCTGGAGTTAAAACCTGACAATGAGTTAGACGTTTAAATTTCCACCATAGTCAATAGAGATGAGAGAGCTAATTTGTCTACCTAACTATGGAGATAGTTGAGACATCTAACAGATATGACTGTTGCAAATCTGACGCAGAGCCTGTTGGAGACTTTATTCATGTGGCACCAGGATGACAGCCGCTGTACCCTAAGGCATATCAAATGGTATGACACAGCCGTGGGTGGGTTAAAGTTAAAAAAAACCCTAGATGATACAATCTCTGTAATTTATTCCAGGTTCACAAGCTGTCTAAGTTAAAGAGTTGTTCAGCTAGGCTTGAGCATCAGTGTGAAATAAATCTTCCATACTGCTTAAATTTAACATACTCCTTTGTATAGTCTTGACCTATGTACACTCTCTCAGACATCATGGTGCTGGGAATATAATATAGGCTGAGGATTCTTCTTGACAGTTGATATGGATAAGGCCATACTGCTTTGGGAAACGAAGAGAAGGAATTCGATTGATGTGAGCTATACCATGTCAGTTAGCACAAGTCTCTTGTGTTTTATAGTTTAGATATAAACTGGTGTGTTCTGTTCACAGTCGCTTAGTTGTTCCTCAGTGAGGATACTTTATGAAGCACCTAGCTTTTTCCATAAGCAATAGAAGTAAAGAACCTGGAGATGGTCTTTAGATTCCATTCTCCACTTTCAACACTTAAATGTAAAAGTTCCTCCTCATCCTTTGTGACAATTAAAAAGGGGTAAGTTAGCAAATACAAATACTGTTATTGCCAGGTGAATTGGTGCTGATACTATTCATATTCACTTAGCAAATATTTACTTAACAAAAAAATATTTGGATTCCTCAGTGGCTAATAATTCACGAGACCAGGTGCACTGTACAAAAGATGTTTGTAATATGAAGAGAGGAGAAGTTTATTGACTCTACTTAAATAACATCACAATTTCTTCCAAACTTCCGTCTGAACATGATACTATAATGCTTTAAATTCTCAGAGATAAGCAGGAAGAAAATGCACAAGTGGCTACAACAGCTTAGCTCTCATGAAGGATTTGTGTACTTCTTATGTATGAAGTTGATTGAAGCTTGTCACAGTTCCAGCGTTTCTATCTCACCGTACATAGTGTTATTGAGAAGGATAACTAAAGGGAGACCAAATGACAACAGGAATATTTTTTTTTTTTTTTTTTTTTTGTTAGGCGAACATTTCAAGGCTAATGGGTGTGTGCGGGTGTGTATGGGTGGTGGTGTTAAAAGTTGAATACTATCAAATGATCTACGTGGAATTCAGTACAGTTTAACATTTACCTTTCAGCTCCCAGTGGAGAGGAATGGTATGTAGCTATCACAAGAAAAATTAAAGTGTGTAGCCCACAACCAACACACTTGCCCACAAGCATTGAACTGTTGCAGTTTAACACCAGTAAGCAGCTCAGCCCCACGCGGTTGCTTACTCACTCTTCCACAGTGCGGTGGGGGGAGTCAATCAGAGGGGCAAAAGTGCAAAAACTCATGATCTGACACAAAGACAGTTTAATAGGTAAAGAAAAAGCTGCACCTGCAAGAAAAGCAAAATAAGGAATTTGTTAACTACTTCCCATCAGCAGGAAGGTGTTTAGCTATCTTCAGGAAAACAGGGTCCATCACACATAACAGTGACTTGGGAAGACGAACACCATAACTTTGAACAGCCCCCCCTTCCTCCTCCTTTTCCCAAGCTTTTGTTGCCGAACATGGTATCATATGGTATAGGATATCCCTTTGGTCAGCTGTCCTGGATGTCCCCTCCCAACTTCTTGTGCACCCTCAACCTACTCGCTGGTGGGGTGAGAAGCAGAAAAGGCCTTGACGCTGTGTATGCACTTCTCAGCAATAGCTGAAACACCCCCCTGTTATCAACACTGTTTTGTCACAAATCCAAAACACACCACCATACAAGCTACTAGGAAGAAAATTAACTCTATAACAGCCAAAACCAGTAAAATGCAGTACTAGTACTAATTTTTCATTTCTGGTAGCTAACTAGACACTGAAAGAAAAATACCTTGTCAGAAGTTCTGTTTTCTCTCTTCCCAAAAAACAATAGAGGGGAAAAAGAATCTGGAGAGACAAACAGTAGAAACAGAAGCTGTTTTTCTGCAGCACTCACAGGATGGATGTCAGAAAGATAGCAGCGAGAGTGATCTTTCCGTTCGGCATTATCTCAGTGTCTTCAATACCTACTCATGAGGCAACTGACCTATTTCAGTTCTCTCTTCTGTAAGATTTTCTTGCCCACTCAGATGTTTTATTTTGCTGCTTTTTTTCTGCTAGAGTGTTGTAATATGTTTATCAGGACTACTACCATCAGTCCCTACTACTAAAGGAATGTTCAAAGACTGAGCTTTGTAGTATAATCTAATCAGGAAAGTCTAGGTAATTTTGACATTTCCCATCTGATCCTATTGTGTCTAGTTTTTTGACATATTGCATCCGAATTACAGCTTTGGCTGCATGCGTTCTCCATCAATTTATTGCACTGCAACTTACCAAATTTATGTGGACAAAAGAAATACACCTTATACTCAAAGCCAAGAACTAATGATTAATCTAACTGAAATCTCAACAGTTTAATTGTCTTTAATGCAGATATAATTATTAGAGAAAACTGAGTAATGAAAATAGAACTGAAAGAAAAAACCCAAATGCAAAACCATTCAAAACCAAACAGAAACCTCTCTCACTGACAATCTGGTTAGACTTCCTGTGCTCACATTTCTGGTATCTATCCCTTCTTTCTGCTGCTATTCTCACCCACTGCCTCTGTAATTCTAAGGCTGATGTCCTGAATCGGTGTGAGGGTGTGTTACATGGAGCTGTCAGCATTCAGAGTCCTTTCCCAGGAGAGCATGATGTTATGGGGGAGTGCTTCTTGTCCATAAGTCCATTTGGGGTTACTTCTATACATATTCTAACACACCATGTACCTTGATTTTTCTTCATTGCTACACAATTCCTCACTGTTTAGGTATTTACTATACACGTTGGTTTTTTACTTACTTTGGATACTTGTTCTTTTTTTCACTCTGTTACCACTGAAAAAGGGGCTTTACTTGGCTTCCAAGGTTATATTTCTTTAATGACTAGCAATTGGCCATTAGTGGGTAATTTACAGTCCTGAGACTTATGGCATCATGCCCACACTTTCAAGGCCTTTGCTGTCATCCCAAATCTGCACTTCTGTAAATTGATTTTCAATTTTAGGGCTGCAGAGAGTTTATTTTACATAGCATAACTGCTTGTGTTATTATATGTTAGTTATAGACCAATAAATAACATTGTAGCAAGGAGACATCATCAGACATACAAAGATATACTAAAACAAGTTTGGTAACAATCACCTGGTTGTTAGGCAATTGCTGTTGCAGCCAAAGAAGCTAAAACAAAGTTCCAGCCAACACCAAAGTAAGCCCAGACACAGAAAACTTACCTAGGCTTGGTCCTGAGGCTTCCCAGAGTTAGTACAAATACTGTAGCCTGCTACTAGCACTAAAGGTATGATATTTACTGGGTTAGAGGGTCACAGCTCCCCGTGTCCAGGCTTGTTATTCTATCCCTTTTTCATGTACCATTTGGAGTGACAAAAACCACACGGTGCTTTCAGGATGCTCACTATGATTTGATTGTTTCCAATCACCTTGTTGTGTTTGAGCATCGTTTTAGCTGCAGGTTGTTTTTTAGATATCTTTATGTCATCCTTGTTAATGTGAGATTTTTCTAGTTCATGTTTCAAGTAAATCCAGTGCTGAAACTAGGTAAAACATGTGGAGGTTTTCTGAAGCCCTCTGCACATCTGTTCTAACACAGTTGAAGTCCTTTCATCAAACTTCCTACTGTTTGGCCTTTTTTATTTTTACGAATTTTCACAAAGATCTTTCATAGCCTGATACTTTTTTTTATTATTTCTAATATAAAATTTAGTTTTGGTTTGTTAATAATGATTCTCCCTTTTCCTTTTTAATGTTTTCTCTGATTGGATACTTATCTTTTGTTTTGCTGTTTATCCTTATGAATTTATTTCCTACAGTTTTACTCGACTCAGAATTAGGGGATTCTCCTTTCAGTGGTTGGGGGTGTTTTTGGTTTGTTTGGGTTTTGTTTTGTTTTGTTTTTTTTCCCCTCACTACGTCATTTGTTGGCTTCTGCAGTTCTTCATCCATGTCAGCATCCAACTGTGAAAGATACAGGTTGACTCACACTACCAGTTAGCAATCACTGTCTTTCCTTCAAGTCCACGCTATGTCTAACATCCTTCCACTTCCAACAGGGATTGAAATCTGTTCCTCAGTTTGAACTGCAATTTCCACCATACTGTTGTTTTCGTTCATTTTCAAGTTGGTTTCTTTTCTGCTTTCTTTTTTAAGTTCAGTCTTTTTCAGCTGTAATTTCAGTATAGCAGTGCCCAGATTTTGTAACTGCTGATACAAGCTGCTGAGCATGCCTTTGCAATTTGGATAAATGACCTGATTTTAAAATCGATACAGATATAATTAGTATATGCTGGGTTTATTGTTGTCGTCGTTTTTTTTATTTTATTTTGCCATCTGGCAGGCTTTGTGTTTCTTTGTATAAAAGGAATAGGATACTCAAAAACTAGGTCAAAACCATCAGGGACAATTCTGTGAATCATTGCTCATTATTTTAGACATTGATTCCTCTGAGATATTAGATATTGTTGGTCATCCTGTGGAGGAAAGAGTGGTAGAACTGGTGTTTGCCCTTTCCTTATGCCCCTGATGGGCATACTTTAGAATACTACTGCTGTAGTATTGACATCTTCAGGAATCTGATCCATATGAATTACAAATAAGAACAGACATACTAGTTTAGACAAAACTGCACCAGGGTCTACCTCTGGCAGCATCCAGCAGCAAATGCACAGGAAATAGCAGAATAACAGAATGAACTCGGAGTAACACTATTGAAGAATATTTTTTGGGGTCCCAACAGTCTGCAAAATTAGAACCTCTTACATCAGAAATCATCTTTGAGTCTATTCTACAGCAGATATCCTACAAACAATAAAGAAATGCCATCAAGATAAGATTAACACAATTTTGATTATCACAGTCTGTTGGAATATTCTGTGGAGCTTGCAGATGTGACTGTTCTCTCAGTCTCTCTCTGTGCTCCTCAGATGGTTTGTCATTCCTACCCATATACCCACTTAGGATTCAACTCCCTATCTCAGGTATCTTGACATTTTATTTAGAGTTTTCAGTAATGGGTAAGTGATTCAGATATACCTTAAAATATACCTTAAAATAAATGATGCTTTTGTTTGTATTTACAAGGGACTGTAAAGTACAGGATAAAAAGGGGTACTCTGATCAGTAATCATGCTCCAGAAAACAGGATAGCTATGTTTGTGGAGACACAAAACAAGAGCTGATTTTATAATCAATGATGCAAAAACATAAATTCCGCTATACAAATATTACCAATAATAGACACAATAAGTACAGTATTAGCCATACTACCACAGAAAAGAATGAATGAAAGTTTATTGCTATATAAATACAGCTTTCACAAGAAAAATCAGGTTTTGCCATTATCCTGAATATTGATGTCCACAGTGTTCTGCCAAGCAAGGTATCTCCTGATATTACCTCTTATTTGTAATCAAGTCCTTTGAGTGACATCCAAGTCCATTTGGGTATACAACTGTCACCAGAAATCAGTACAATTGCTTGTAGAAGAAAATGTTTTTTCACGTTGGAGTTGCGACTTTTGGCATGAAACTTCTCACATAGTATAAAATAGCAACTGACTGAAGTGTCACATTACTATATTCAAATAAATGGATGGAGCTAAATTCTAAGTAGCTCCATGTTAGCTGGTATTTGGAGAAATTGAAGAATACCACAATGACATATTTACAGCAGACCATAATTATATTAAAGGCTATTATGAGGTTTCTTTGATCTCAGCAAAGAAAGTGTCATGAATACAAATAAAAGGTAATTTGCTAATCATAATCTGCAATGTATTTATATGCCTCTGAACAAAAAAAAAAATAAATTAAAAAATGAAAGTGAGAATATGGATATACAGTGACATCAGTGATGAGTGTTTGAGAGCTCTGTCTGCATTCAAGGTTTAGTACTCCTAGGTCAGAATAGTAGATAGCAGTCAAATACTTCTGCTGTTTCTAAAATTCATTTTGTTTTCCTACCAATTGCCTACTCAAGATCTCTAAAACCTAAGCCTCTGAGACCAAGAAATATTGTACCTATTTACTGCCCTGATCACATACTTCCTATTCTTATCCTTTCCCCATAAACTGTGAAATACATTAAGAATGACTGCAGGAAGTAAAAGCCCTGGGTAGCAGCCAACTTTACGATCACAGTAACGGCTATAAGGGTGCCAGGCTTCACAGAGGAACTGTTGAACTTGCATGCAATTCAGCAAAACAATTCTAGTGGCAAAGACGTATTTTAAAGCAAGAAATTTAATCTACCTGAAAGAGTCAAGTATTAACTATTATTCATTTCTGACATCACCAATGACACCACCATAGACACCAGTCAGACACTCATCATTTTGGATTAGCAGTAGAAAGAGTCAGACCAGATGGTGCCAGGACTGCTGGCCGTACATCTGAAGCCTTTGTGTGAGGTTGTCACAAAAGGATACAGGAGCCTGATTCATATCTCAGTTGGCCTATCTTAGGTTGTGATGAGTTAACCCACCAAGATTCTGACATGCAGAAAAAAGAGTAAGTACTTAGGAGAACTCACAACGTGAGTAAACAAGAGTGGCATATATGTAGATGTGCATATCTGAGTGATTCATCTCAAAATAGATGTGTAAAATAATTTGTTTAGGTTCAAGAAATCCCTTACTTTTCTATTAATTATAAAGGAAGTCTGTCCATCCAGATCTTGTGCAGATGTCTACGCGATAGTTAACATTAGGTGAGATGAATGCCACTCTGTGTCTGAAATTATGAAAGTGGTTCAAAACATGCAGTTCTAAAACCACAGGGAAGCAGAAAATAAAACTGCAGCATGGTAAGCTTTTCATTATGTTGTCCTCCTCTTTCTCACTAAGCCAGCCAGGACTTTAGTAACATCAGCCCTGACACAAGCAGGTACATGACAAAGATTTACAAGAATCTCTTTCAAGAAACTTTCATCTAAATATAAAGCTTATAGGTATATAATGTATACTCATAGTGATGTTGCCAGTGTCATTTACATAAACTTGCTAAAGCACTTCTGCAGCTGATTAGATGCATTTTGATTTTTAGTTTGACGGAACTCAAACAGAAATGTATTATTTTCTGGGAAAAATATTTTGGGAGAAAATGTGGAATAAGGAGCTGGGAAAAGCTGCCACTTTGAGCCCCCTAGTAGCAAATAATTCAGAATACAGAATGCCAGAGAAAGAACATGAGTCTGTACAGCAATTACTACTAGACTGATCTGAAGGGCACCTCCCTGAGCACTAAGAATAGCAAACATTAGGTTTGTATTCTACTTTGAGGAATAGGCATTAAAACATCAGTAACATCTGTGTAGGGTCCCATCTGCTGTTGATACCACATGTAGAAGCAACTGGACATGAGTTACATATCCAGAAGAGTTTTTGGGCCCGTCTTCAAAAAGCTGCGCAAGAATATTCTAAGTGCTTTTAGGATCTAGCAGTAAATTACACTTTACATAGAGCATATCTATGTGTCTTACATAGGCACCTATATGTACGTGCCATTTTGTGTGCATTAAAGGAGGGAAATTCCTTATGGACCTGGAAATAGCTATATTAGGCCTTTGAGCTTTAAACAATAACATGGTTTTCTTGATTTTTATTGTGTTTTTTTTCGGGGGGGGGGGGGGGGCGGTTCGTGTGTGTGTGCGTGTGCGTATGTGGTGGTTTTTTGGTTCTTTTTTCTTCCAGGTGGTTTTAGTTGTTATATTCAGATGGCATTTATTACATTAGTCCAGCCTTTTAAGTTAGAAAACCAGGTATCACCATTCCTTGTCATTCAGGCTACGCTCACTCAATGACAAGTACATGCAAAAATGTGTTTATAAAGATATGATAATCATTACCTAGAAATCCCTGAGTATCCAAAAAAAAAAAAAATTAATATTGTTAAATATTCATTCAAATCACACCCCAAACTAAAAAAAAAAAAAAAAGAAAAAAAAATCAAGACATGTTTTAGAATATGCAAAAGCCTTATAGTGAAATAGATGAATAGATGAAATATGGGCTTTTATGTACAGTTTCCAAATTATTTTCACTCTGACCTAGGAGAAACTCCAAATAATATGGTTTTGTTCTAATCAGTGAACACCAAACAGATATGACAAGTAAAAACAAAGCCACCTATAAACACAGAAATTACACAAAAATAGCGTCAATATAAATGAAAAATATAGTAGAAATTCCATAGTCTCAAAGACAGATAAACTTCATCTGGAGAATACCACTTCATTTCCAGCAGTTATGGTTACCATATGCCATAAGTAATTCTGATGTATAAAACACATAAGCTTGGGGTCTTTTTTTATTTTTCCTAATATAAAACTAATGAAAAACTAAGAATACAAAGAATAGAAATTCTCTTTACTAGAAAAATATTAATCTTAACAATGAAGCAACTTCACCACCATATGATTAGAATAAGTATTATGGTAAAAATACTGAACTGAAAAGGGGAGGAAGCTGTCCTATGAAACCAATTGCCTACTAGAAATAGTGTCTGAGCACTACAGAAATTCAACCTTTTTGATACAGATGTTTCTTCAGTAAAAATTTGCAATAAAATATTACATACAAAGATCATGGTTAGATTGTACCTTCTTCATGGGTAACAAAAAAGATTCCGTAAATGCTAGATTTAAGTATTTAAAATTGGCTTTTCCTTTAACCAACGGGAGGAATTTTTTTCAGGAGTATGTTTTCAGATACATAAGAATTCAGAAGTGGAACTGCATTTAATATGAAGACACTGAAAGTTTTCAAACTCTTTTCAGTGCAGTCAACAGGGTGTGATGCAGATGAAAAGCAGCTTCTCAAGTCATAAAAAGCCTTATGAATTTCACAGGATCCAACAAAGTATTTTGCCCTCCTGCATAGGTAGTGTACAAAACTCTGCATGACACTGCATCCTTTAACAAAAATGCAGAAATGAGCTGTACTGTACCGTACTGTTTAGCTACATTCTGAAGAGTTTAAAAAAAAAAAAAAAAAACAACAAAAAAAATCACTTTCATTTTAAGTTTAGACAGATCCCATAAAGAGGATGATAGATTTTTTTTTTTTGGTCATATCATAGCCCCTCCACAATATTTAGTTTTTCATGAGCACCTGAAGGTATCATTTGCTACTAAATCATCTCTTCTAATTTAAATGTCTTCTAATATAAATCCAATTTACCAAGTTATCACAGTGTAGAAGACAACTATTTGAAAACTCAATATTATGGGTTTTTTTTTTTTTTTTTTGTGAGGACTGCTTACTTTATGGTTTTACTTCTCCTTAGATGTTTTGAAAATGTTGGAAATACCATCAACAGTTTCAACTCAAAGTCTAAGCTTTAATCCTGCATGAAAAATTATTTATCATGTGTTCTGTAAACAGTAATTTTATTTATAAATCATTACAAACAAGGATTAAATAGAGGAGGAAACAAAATATACCGCTAGTTATCTAATACCTTTTACTTGACTATAAGATTAAAAGATGGTAAGTAGTCTTTATTCACATATTTTAAAAAAAAAAACAAAACAGTTTGAGCTGAAAGTCAGAGTACTTGTCTGTATGATACAAGTATATATATGCTGGCTTTCAACTTGATTGAGATTTTCAAGGATACTGTAAAATTTCAAGGATACTGTAAAATTACACACATTAGAATATGTAGCTGGCACATTCCTGTGCTTCACTTTGTCCGTCTCTAAGAGATATATAAGGAACTTAGTGACTCCTAAACTAGATATCCCAGATGTAGTCCTAGAATTGAAAGGTGCAAAACAAAAACTGCTCTCAAATGTTGGGATTATGAGTCCTTGTGCCTTCCCCCATCATTGTACTGCTTTCAGGTGTAAACCACCAATTCTGAGTGTTATTCTGTTGTGCCTTGTGAGTGCTGCAGCATCACTGAGCAAAGTTGGTGCCTCTGCACAGTGTAAAATATAGAGCTGGCTTCTGAGAATTTTAGACTAGCAGTGCTCCCCTGCTACTGATAAATTCTTTAACTTTTATTTTTAACTGCCCTCTCAAGTCAGTTTGAAGTATCAGAGGTAAAATTCAGTTGTTTCTGGATTTCTGTATCCAGCAGCAGTAAAACAGGAAGGCGTCCAAATTCAGATGTAGGCTTTTAAGTAGAGGTGTCTCAGATGTAGGTATTTACATCTGTCTACTAGAACTGTCTACAATTATACTCAACAGACAACTAGCGCTCAGTTCAGGTTTTCACTCCTACACGCTTACTGCAGCCTAAGGGTAGGATGTCATAGGATATCCAAGGCATCCACAAAAGGCTAGTAAATACAAAATTGGCTTGTGACAAACTTACATTCTTCTACAATGACAGCTGAAATCCAGGCAGAATGCCCCACGGTGTTAGGAGAGGTAGTAAGCGTGTATGTTTTGGTAACAGATTGCTGTCTCTAGTCAGCTGATAAAATATAAACATGTTTAAGAGTGAGTGGAAAGCTTCTCCAGATTGTACACTTAATTAAATTGTGTAGACATTCAAATTTTGAGCAATTTGAGTTGCCAAATATTATTATTTGACATAATCAATAGGTTATTCAAAACAGCAACATGGAGCTGTGAGATACGACCAAGAAGAAACTTGTAAACTGCCAGATCCAGTAGATGGGATGTCTAAGGGTATCTAAAATTGTACTAGAAATGTATTGATTGGCAACTGAGTCTTCCCTAGCCAAAATAGTCAATGTAGAACTTGATTCAAATGTTTACATATGGCATGTGATGTTAATTTAGATGCCCAAAGTCATAATGCCCACAGTTGATATTCTGCAATGGCATATACCTACCATAGGTCATACTTGTCAGCTCAGTGCAGATGTCTTAGAAGTCATGCGACATCTCAAATAGTGGTAAATTAAATGTCACATGTATTCACCAGTATGTAAGTGTCTGCAATAAGGATCTTAATCCTACAGCTTCAATGACTATGAGTTTATTTTCACATGGTCTTCCCAAAATTAACATTGAAATTAATGTTGCAGGCATAAATTGATTAAACAGCCACAGAATATTCAAGCTGAAGGTCTGCACATGTCTTTACAGCAAAGCAAAATCATCAAAAAACAAATACATTTACTATTTACTGACCTTTTAACCAAGACATCCTGTTAATGTGTTAAGACCAAGTTAACACCTTGTTAAGACCAAGTGTTAAGCAAGAGCTTTTTCATATATACTTGCTTTCTAGACAATTTTTTATCTGCTTCAATATCAAGACTTAAGGCCCTGTAAAGGAATCCTGTGAAAGATATGAATAAAAGCCTTTTCAGTTCAAAGGTTATTGTAGACTAAATATGAACTTGCACAGACAAATTCTTCATCAGTCTAGTCTTTCAAAAACATTAAAGTTTACAAAGATTTCCTATTTCTATTTTCTTTACTGTTCATTACAGCTAAACTCAATGGGGATGCCACAACTAAGAAAGTTGAGGCTGAAATGTTTGAAAATGTGACAGATGGGATGATAAGAGAACAAATTATTTCCTCCAAGGCAGAGGCTTGGCCACTGAGCAAAATTTACTGGTATTATTTTATGCTTTTCACTTAATATCAATGATAAAAGTATATAAAGTATTTCAGTAACACTAAGTAAGACACTAAATGACCCTTTATCCGGAAAATAATAATAATAGTAATAAAACTTCCTGCAGTGAGAACAGAGAACAATCACACTCCTAAAATTATCATAGAGAATGAAAAGCAAGGATAGACCAAAATAAGATGACCTTATATTTAGATTGTATTGTAAACTAAACAATATGGAAGAGAGTTTCTGATATTGACTTATTTTAATTTTTAGATGTAACTACAAATTGACAGAACAAAAGCAATGTTTACATGATAACCCAGTGGAAAACCCTGCAGGCTTCTAGGAGTCTAATACTTGTTTTCTCAGATAGCCAGTGTGTAGTTTTACTTCCCTTTAAAGGGTCATGAGACAGGAGCTCCTAAGGGAGGAATCATGCAAGAGGTTCAATAAATATTCAGTCAGGTATAAATCAATGACATTTTGCAAACCTTGTAGAAAGAGGTAGATACAAGGAATATGAGAACCTGGGGAAAAATTGGGAGTCTTCAAATAGTCTGCCACAACTAGCAGAAGACGTTAAAATTCTGTACAGAAATCGTGTGAAAGCCATTTGGTTTTTTCCCCCCTTGAATATAGCCCAACCATAGCAAATCAAGCACAAAGTTAGGTACATAGAATATGTATGACTCTGTGGTTAGCTTGCTTCAAGAAATCTGATTGAAGATAAGCAAAGAACCCCAGGCAGCTTCAGTCTTACTTAGCTTCTGTCAAAAACAGTGCTGTTCCCTCAAACCCCCTTTAAATGGATTTACGTTATTAATTCGTAGCTTTTTTCCCCTTTAACTTGATATTTATGAAATTTCTGACATTTAAGACAGTAAAAAAGGGAAGGATCCTTAGTATCATCCACAATTTCAAAGAAATAAATGCACAACTCCTGAATAACTTAAAGATTCACAGAATCACAGAATCATAGAATAGTTTGGGTTGGAAGGGACCATTAAAGGTCACCTAGGCCAACCTCCCGCAATGCGCAGGGACATCTTCAACTACATCAGGTTCCTCAGAGCCCTGCCCAGCCTAATCTCAAATGTTTCCAGGGATGGGGCATCTACCACTTTTCTGGGCAAACTGTTCCACTGTTTCACCACCCCTGTTGTAAAAAATATATTCCTTATGTCAGTCTGAATCTACTCTCCTTTAGTTTAAAACTATTACCCCTTGTCCTCTCTCAACAGGCCCTGATAAAAAGTTTTTTTCCCTTCTTTCTTATAAGCCCCCTTTAAGTACTGAAAAGCTGCTATAAGGTCTCCCCGGAGCCTTCTCTCCCCTAGGCTGAACAACACCAACTCTCTCAGCCTTTCTTCACAGGAGAGGTGTTCCATCCCTCTGATCATTTTTTTGGCCTTTGTCTGGACCCACTCCAATAGGTCTGTATCTTTCCTATGCTGAGGACCCCAGAGATGGAGGCAGTACTCCAGGCGGGTTCTCAGCAGAGTGGCAGAGGGGCAGAATCACCTCCCTCGACCTGCTAGTCACACTTCTTTTGATGCAGCCCAGGATATGATCAACTTTCTGGGCTGTGAGAGCACATTATCAGCTCGTGTCCAGCTTTTCATCCACCAGTACCCTCAAGAAATTCTCAGCAGGGCTGCTCTCAATCCGTTCATCCCTCAGCCTGTATTGATGACTGTCCATCAGGTGTGTCAGCCACACCACTCAGCTTGGTGTCATCCACAAACTTGCTGAGAGTGCACTCGATCCTTCTTATTTTGGGGGCTCCAGAGCTGGACACAGTACTCCAGGTGGGGTCTCACAAGAGCAGAGTAGAGGGGCAGAATCACCTCCCTTGACCTGCTGGTCACACTTCTTTTGATGTAGCCCAGGACGCGGTTGGCTTTCTGGGCTACGAGTGCACATTGTAAGCTCGTGTCCAGCTTTTTATCCACCAGTACCCCCAATTCATTCTCCTTAAGGCTGCTTTCAATCTCTTCATCCCCCAGACTCTATTGATACCAGAGGTTGCCCCGATCTAGGTGAAGGACCTTGCACTTGGCCTTGTTGAACCTCATGAGGTTCACACGGGACCACTTCATGAGCTTATCCAGGTCCCTCTGGATGGCATCCTGTCTGTTGGGGGTGTCATCCACGCCACTCAGCTGGGTGTTGTCTACAAAATTGCTGAGGATGTACTCGATCCCACTCTATGTCATTGATGAAATTAAACAGTACTGGTCGCATTACAGACTCCTGTTGGACACCACTTGCCACCAATCTCCATCTGGATATTAAGCCATTGACCATTCATTCTCCACTTTTTTTTTTTTTCAGTTTCCCCTCAATCATTGAAAGAACAAAGACTTCCATTGTTTCAGAACAAATAAACCAAGACTGTTGAGCAGAATGATTTATGATCCACAATGCCAATAAGACCTTGTAGTGAATAGATAAAGTAGGAGACATTACAGTCTTGCATTTCTCTAAGTATTTTGCTAGGCACCAGTTCTGTCATTGGCAAAGATCTCTCCCCAGTGTAAACCAGTTTTTCCTCAGCCTTTTTTCCCAAACTCTGCAGGTATGTAGCCTCATATAAAGCCCAAATACTATAAAACATTTACAAAACTAACTTTTGACTTCGCTTGGTTTATGTCTGCTTCCCTCTACAGTAGGTTTTTCTAGGGCAAAGACAAATCAAGAGAGAACTACCATTAAGAAATATGAGTGATCAAGCAACTATTGATTACTTTGATCCTCTTTTATTCAGCAATAAAACATAGCCTATTTTATCTCCTGTCCTAATCTATTTATCCCCTTACTTTTGTATTTAAATTTTCCTGTTTCTTTTCTTCATCTGAGACCAGCTTATCTCTCCTTTCAGAATTACTTGTCAGTTTTGGTCTGTGAAAATTCTCTGTTTTTATGGTCTTTGAAATAAATCCACAAACCTTGTAATGATGCTTTAAAACTCTTATGACTACTTTATTTTTTAATTCTTAAATGTTTTTGTTACTTGCTTCCTCTTTATTCTGTTCTAGTGAAAAAGGTAAAAAAGTGTTAAAATGTTGTCCAATATTCAATTTGTATGGAAGAAGTTATTTGCAATGAACTTGTTTATACTGTTGACTCCAAAGGAAATCAATGACAAATTCTTATTCATAGGAATCGGAGTGTTCATCCAAAGTATGGATGAACTTTTTAGTCACTCAAATTGGTCAAGTTTTCTGTGGATATATTAAGAAATATGGCTATTAGGCTATTCACTAACAGAATGACTCTTTTCACTGCCTGCTTTTCAGAGGCAGGTGTATAAAGCCTGCGTTCCTCCAACTGTTGCATTATAAGCAACAGCTTGGAGGTTTTTATTGTGTTCAATTTCACAAACAGTAAATCCTATATAGAAATGCAACCTATTTCATGTCACCTAAGGTTACCTAACAGCTTATGGCTTAATAAACTTCTGAGAGCATTTTGCTGAGTTTCAGCATGATATCCCCTGGCTATATGCAATATTGAAATTGTGTGCATCTAGTTTTATGGTTAGCTTTTCTCATTTACTAATCATTTAAGATGAAATCAATAAAGACGATTGGGTTTGGTTGGGTTTTTTTTGTTTGTTTGTTCATTTGTTTGTTTGTTTGTTTTCCCTCTCTATATGCTACAGAGTGACAAAATTCAAGTGTTAATTACTTGGATTTTTACTGGAACTCCTGCTTGGCCTTCAGATGCTGATCTAAAAGTTCTATATAAGATACAGAATATCTTATCAACTTTATCAATCTATCAGCTGAATATTGTATCAGCCTTATATAGGGAACCTGGTTAACACAAAATGTCTCCAAAGGCACTAGGCATGCATACTATGGAAGTTAAATGAAGCCAATATTGGTTTTTACTGGCCTAAATTTTACAAAGTATTTGCAGTAGGTGATCTCTTTGGATTCCGGCAAAGACTTTTCTTTTTCCTGTTGAACTCAAAACCCATATTACTCAGCTTACACACATAAGTGAAGGTCTTCAGCCCACCTAGAATTTTAGTTCAATTCTTGTGTTCCTTTTCCCAGTCCATGAATAATAGTGTTCAAAAAAAAAAAAAATTATCATTCCCCATCAAGTTGTGTAGAGGTAAAAAACACTCAGAGTCTTGTACAAGAATGTTTTCTGATTGTGCTTTGATTCAGGTGAAATCACTTCCAGATGCCAAACTTAATTATATTTAAGTTTTTGCCTAGTGGCTTCTGCCACTCAGTTAGAAGGCAGGCACTGGGAAAATCCCAGACTGGACTCAGCAATGGACTGGAGCTGAACTCAGGAACTGAGTTCAGGTCGGGATCAAAGGCAGATGAACAGACAGAGTCCTCCTCGGATGCTGGCCATTGAAGAAAGAGGGCTGACCCTTTGATCAGTCAAATATACTGACCATGATGCAGATGGGATGAAATTTCCTGTTGATCAGTTTTGGGTCACCTGCCTTGTCCACTCCTTCCCACAGGTGGGACCCCCTTCCACTTCTGACCCTCCAATGTGGTACATAACAAAGATAGCTGACCTTGGTTGTTATAGCAATAAGTATAAGCAGTAGTCTCTTTGCATAGCATACCTTGGTATTAATTATAAACATCAGGCATTATCACTCTGGTAGCAGACTGCAGAATATGTCATTAATTTCAGAGAGTTAGAAAAGGCTTAACTGAAAAGTAAAATTACTGAAAAGAAAATTGGTTTTGTTTTACCTCAAACTAGGAAATTTTGTAAGCTTCTGAAAAACAATCCAGATACCTGAAGAGGAATGAAATTGAAGAACTCAAAAACAATGGCATTTTGTTGTTTAGGACCTTACAAAACTTTATGAACAAAAAGAATCAAGATATAAATAAGTTGGAAGCATAAGAAGTCTGCTTGTTCAAGCATGTAGTTGCATGTGAAAATTAAAAAAAAAAAAAAAGTTAGAAAAAACAATGCATGCTTGGGTTTTTTTTTATTTTTTTTTAAAGAATATTTATTATACATGCTCTGATACTTTTAGCCAGGTATACTTTGCATTATAAAAATTAACTAAAAAGTCTCTATGTCTTTTTTTATAAAACTGTATGAATCTCTTAATAACAGCACAGCCGTGCATGAATTTTGGAACATTTCATGTGGATTTGTTCCTTACATTTAACAGACAAAGCCTTTCCCCTGTATTTGCAACAGTCTTTAGATTAACAGGTAGCTTCTGTTCATATCACACGATGTTGCAGGTCAGATAAATGTCTAACGAAATTTTATTCACAGTCATATAAGCTCAAGTCATTTGCCCACACTGAAGTGCATAAAGCACATTGAAACGCCTCACAGATATGACACAGGATGTCTATTCAAGTTCACATGGAGGCCATGTGAAATGCGTTAAGCTGTCTTAAATGTCAAGAGATGATGGCCTGTGGACTGTAGTTCACTACAAAGACAGCATATCAAGAAAGTACAAACAAAATTCCCATATCACTGGATAGGATTGAAATCATGGATTCAGACGCTTCAATTTATGTGAGGTATTCAATCTAAGAAAAAAATATAGGTGATAGATAGATAGATAGATAGATGGATGGATGTCTACGTGTCAGTGAGGTGCCTAAGTTATTCATATACCCAGTGATAAGCTTTTCAGTACAGTTTAAGGACCCTAGAGTGTCGTACAGATCACTCTTAAGATACCTAGGACTACATTCAGTAGCCTGAATATAGGTGTTATTGTGACTGAGATGTCTGACACATCTGTATGAGATGGCCAAATACAGTACAAAATTTAGAGGGTTCCTATGTCCTTATGGAGAAGCAGCTGTGAGTCATGTAGAATACCCAAGGGCATTTCAAATGTTTACAGATGCCTATATTTAGGAAGCTGAATTCAGCTCCAATTAGCTATCTATCTCCTTATTGTACTATACACCCTACACCTGAATGCAAATAGACATATGAAGAAAGAAAGAGACAACTACGATTCTGACCTCTCTGTTTACCAACCAGCTGTACACTTTGGGACTCCCAAAAACAATTCTCCCTTCCAGGCAGAAACCTGCGGGATACTGGCCCGTGCCAGTGAAGTTCTGCAACACTTCTTCCTTTGGGCTGTGTCTAAATGACATGCTAAATCTTCACTAAGCTTCTAAATTCTGTTTGTAAAGCAAATTGTGTTTGTCAGCTCCATTGCTACCAATTTCTTGTGTATTACAGACTGATAAAAAGTAGTGTGATGTTACATTTCCATCTGTTCTCAACTTTCTTTCATGTTGCAATCCATGCTACAAAAGAAATATGTTTAATGTTGTGTTAAATGCATAATATATTTAAAATATGGCATATTTGTACAGCATGACTTTGAAAATATATTGTCATGTTTTGAATAATGTAACGTGTCTAGTTTCAAAAAATGATTCTATTTGTTGTACAAAATGTGGCATTGAAATATGCCAAATTTTAGAAGCATTACGGCTTCTTCTTCCTCTAAAATACAGTGGAAAAATACTTTTTATTTGGAAGATCATGCTTTCCTTTCAAGTTTTCTTCCTACTTCGCTCTCCTCCTTTAAAGTGAGCGGAGCTGTCAACAGCTGAGCATGACAATAATGTAGTTCTGTTTGTCAGCCAATAGAGGGAACACTCAAACGTGGCCCTTCTGCAAGATAACAGGGTGAAGTGTTGCTGCCGAGACACCTGGACAATTAATGCTTTCTTTCCTGTGCTTTATTGCTGTAAACTATTACGGATGGCCTACTTTCTTTATCCTCTCTAATAATGTAGAAAAGTATCAGATCCAACTAAGCTGCCAACGTGGTTTGTAATTTCCAGTTTAGAAAGTAGCTGCATCCCAAATGAAAGGTAGTGGATCAGATTACCATCTTGAGCTGCATTATGCTAGATAACCAAGGCTAAATAAAGTTTTATAAAAGACTTGAAACCTGACAAGATTTCCAGGATGAGATTTTTTTTCCAAGTTTTATATGAGTTCTTCATCTTAAAAATGAAGTGTAAGTGCCATAATTTAAACTTGAAATGGACCTTTACAAGTTTAGCTAACAATACTTGCTCTGTGAAAAAATATTTTCGTGAAATTAACATCTGGACTCTTTTTGAGGTAAAGAAGTTGAACACAGTACATCAAGAGTTAGGTTACCTTTCTTCTTTCTGATGATCGGCCATTCAATTCCTATTCAGTGTTGTCCAAAACAAACAAACAAAAAATAATTAAAATCTGACCTTCTTACATTCCATTTGATGTCTTAATTTATGTGCCACAGAAAGTGTTCCTTCTTTGACTTACACTGAAATGGATATTCAGGAAACTTCTGACATACACGAGTTGGATGAACATTGTTAAAGAACTGGGCCAAGAACTCTAGGAAAATGCTCAGAGATACACAGGGAAGGCTGACAAGTTTCATACTACAGGAAAACTCAATTTTGTGTTAGTTGAGTTTAAATGACCGTGGAGAATCAATTAACTTGTCTGGATGCTAGAGAAGAGAGTAAAGAAGCAATTATGCTTGGGAGTATGATGTAGGCAGACACAGATACTAGTGTGCCTTGCAGCAGAGAATTCATACCTTCACTTAAATTCCTCTGAAATTCAAGGACATTTGGCTGTAGGGTGTAGTCCTGGATTACTGAACATCTGCTCCAATTGCTCCTGTTCAGTCTAGACTTTCAGTTTGGGCCTCTAACTATGAACAATATAATAAAAAAGCTAATTATTCTAAATACTTGCAGAAGTCACTAATTACTACATAATTTATTTTTTCTAATCCTTATCGTTATTCATACTCAGTTTTGGTTATTATGTTTTAGCTCCTTAAGCTGTTTATCCTTTGCTTGGTAACTGCCCTTTGTTCACCATTAGAAATCAGGTCAGAATTATGCTGGACATTCCTAATTTGGCAAACATTGTGGAAATCCTTTTAACTCCAGATGCTTAGTAAGTAAGAAAGAATAAGGATTCTTGTACTATTGTTATACCAAGGTGAAGGTTTGTAAAGTTATTTATTGCAGTCTAATAATAAAGCCGATGGAAATACATATATTCTTAGGGTTAAGATTTATTTTAATTATATAAAAGTTCAGAAGACAAAGCACTTCATTGTCAGTCCACTCGTCCACTGCTCAGAAGGTGAGCAGTTCATTTTTATATTTTCTCTCCACATTTAAATATTCGCTTTAACTTATCTTGGGAAGCCTAGCACTTCTAGTTCTTTATGGCAGTACTCAGTATTTACCTGTAAGAATAGTAAGAATATAATAAGAATATAAGAATATAATAACGTACAGGTAATCTTTTTTACAACTTCTTTTTTCTCCCTGTTCCTTACATAATCCCTAATGATCAGATAAAACTTAAATATAAGAAAAGATTTTTTACAAAATTAACTGTTGCTTTAAGTGTATAAAATAAAAGTAGGGATTGACCAAAGAATGCAAAAAATCTTAAGTAACTTAATGTTTTTGCATAAAAGCCAGTTATTCCTCAGTTGTATTATAAGTAAGAGAAAGAAATATGTCTTCATTTCTGCTTTCATGTATACGTTACTTTTTCTTCAAGAATTATTATTATCACCTAAGACTGACTACAGAAACACATGAAAGTTCCTGGTCTATTGTCTGAATGCAGAGGAAAAAAAAGCCTCGACAGATCATTCAGTATGAATGAACACATTCACATTTAATATAATGCATGGCTGCATTATTCAGATAATTCAGTAGGTTATGCATATTAGTGCCAGAGAGGTGACTGGTTCTTATTCTGTTCGAAAGACAATTCTGGAAGTAATACCACTTTTAGAGAAATCCTTTAACAATGATATTGAAGAAGTAATTCCTTGAAAGTGATGTTGAATTAGGTCATCAGCACAGCCTGCTGTGTCGTCTATTTTGCCTTTTCCCAGAAGACTAAGATATCACATGTGAGGATTTTATACTTTGCAAAGAAGGATGGAGTGAGGAAGGGGTTATTTATCAAAATTTCATCTTAGCAGCCATGGAGTTCATTTATTAATGAATGTTTAAAAAAGTGTACAACACTTAAGAAACTTTAATGAACCAGAGCTGTAGTTGTCATGGTAGTACAGAACTTCACGGATACTGAAGTTTACACTAAATATAACTGCATCATAAACATGATACAGTGGACATCAAAGTTTCTAGTATTTTTTCAGATTTTAACAGTAAGGTTCTATGCCTTTACGTGCATAGCTGTTGTAGAAACATATTCCTTGGTAGCTGCACCCAAGCTTGTGTTGTTTATCAATTATATTAGCACAAAAGGAAAAAAAAAATCAGTTATCCAAAGGCCAGAAAACTCAAATAAATCTTCTTCGAAATTATTTAAACACAAGGGTTTCTTACGTACAGCATCATCTTCTGAAATCACCTTTAAATATTAATTTATTTATGTTTTATTCTGAAAGTGTTGACGGGGCAGATTAAAGAAAGAATTTTCACTTGATCAGGAAACTTATTTTATTTACAGTTTGCTTGCATTGAATCTTCTTGTGTCTTGTCACATAACAAGACTGATGTTGATGATGTTGTAATGCATCCACAATAAATAGTTCTAGAGGAAATGCAAATTCCGTGCACTCCCTTTGGCACTTAAAAGACTTCAGAAATTTGATGTATATTTTGCTCACTCCTACATTAAAAACAACGAACGAGGTCTTCAAATGATGTTAATCAATGTGCCTCAAAGTGTAACTCTAAATTATATCAGCTGAGGACCCGGATCTTTTCAGAGATGAACATGAATTACTACATAAGCTATTAGCTGATGCAAAAGGTTGAGATGATTGATTTTATTTCATCCTAAATATTATATTTTTGGGTTGACTTTCTGAAGGACTGTGCATAAGCAAATCTCTGATAAAGCAGACCAAAAAAGAAAATAAAATGGTGAAAGTGAAGACAGCAATTTACAGGGGTTTTTTTTTTGGGGGGGGGAAAGGAGAACAATATGCCAACCAATATGAAAAGGATGAGTTAATAAAATCCACTAAAGCGAGGCCAAATTTGAATAATACACTGAACTTACTGAATTTTGTATTCAACAGGGCATTTCAATCACAGTTAGGTGATGACATTTCAAACAGGAATGCAGAATATGCTTTCCTGGACAACAAGTCCCTTACATTTATGGTAAGACATTAAACTTTCACTGTTACACTTTTCAACCAAGAACGACTCTGTTCAGATTTATAGTTTCTGATTCTCTGCATGAACATAAAAAGACAAAATATATTAGTGATCTGATGGTAGACCTATACTTAAAACTAGTGATACTGCATGGTTCTTTTGTTATTAATGCGGTACCATTAGACTAAATCTGAATATTTGGATATTTGATAGATCATTTGGGCTTACCATAAGCCTTGAAAGTATACATTCAATTGGCATACACTGGATATATTGAAAGTAATGACTACAAAACTAATCAGTCTAGGGAGGACTTGCTGACAGGAATCATCCTTCTTAAAGGTCTCCAGTATAGATATTTATGGCAGAAGCAGATAATCTAGTCTCCCTCTATAGACAGTGGAGGAGATATGAGCATTTTTAGGGTACAATTAATTTGATAAAATACAGAAATCCACTTTAGGACTACATAAATTTCACCCTAAAATGGTTTACTTTCATTGTCTTTAAAAGGAGATTAGCATGAAATGTTTAGTGCAAATATCTGCATCTGATGAGATAAATATCACCCTCTGTGTTAGCTTAAGGATATTTACTTACTAAATCCAAATCTCAGATTTTTAATTCCCTAATTTCTCAGGATTATAAATCTCATGAATTTTAAATCATACAGAAAAATAAAAGTATAATTTCCAAATTAAATAGAAGTCAGCAAGATATATGATTTTTCTCTGCTATATGCGTGGGACAATTAAAAAATCCTTCATGTTTGTGAATAGTTTCTCTTGAATTCTTATCCCTGAAAATTTCCTCGTGCCCAAATTATTAGGTTTTTCATTATTATGGTTTTTGGTTTGATATCCAAAAATCAGAGTATTGGAGGATCTGGTCAGAATAGAATACGGCCTGACCATGTTCATAAGACTATTTCATTTGTTCTTTCTGTACAAGAAATATGAGATATTAAGTGAAATTATACTGTGAAGACAAGCAAATTTTTAATTCGTTTTTTTAATTAAACAAATAAATTAAAATTACTATAAGTTTTTGCCTTGGTCATCCTATAATCCTGAAGTGGAATAACATATCTTTTCTCCAGAATTTTAAAATTTTCATTTTAGCTCTGCACTCTGTTGCTACTCACTACTTATTTATTCTATTTCTTAAAAAATATTTCTATTATAAAGTTTCTTAACATTTTGAATTTTCTTATGAGTTGACTATTTTCCATTTACTCTTCATTAAATCAAGCATTCTAGTAGAATGACGGTCTAGGACTTTGTGAAATTAAGCTTGAGGTACATGGATTGAAAATAATCACCATAAATACCTTGGACACCATAAATATAAAATAATCACCATAAATACCTTGTTCTAAAATTTAGAACATTTGACATGAAATATTTCTGGTTTTTTTTTTCTGAGAGATCCCCATGCTAATCTCTCTCTCAAACTTTTCTTCCCTCAATAAATTTTAAAAGAAACAACGTATAATAACTTCTTGCCAGTACCTTTAGAAAATCAATAACGGGGATGATGCTGTAAGAAAGAGATTTGCATTAAAGTTCTAGGTCTTCATTAAGGATATGTCATGATTTTCGTCAGTGTAATCCCCAGAATTTAATTGCAATATAGCATTGATATTACAATTATACTAGTGAATGCTTATGATTTTGAGGTTTCAGCCTTGGGATTTGCAGCAATATCATATACATGAATGGACATTACTTTTTCTTCCTCAGCAAGAACTGGAGGGTGTCAAAATAAATTACCAGGAAGGAAGGAAGGAAGAAAAGGGTGGTGTTCATACAACCTGTAATTTAACTGTGGAGTTAAATCAATCACAGACTATTAAGCACAAAGACTACCTTTAACTATATAAAATAGGATTACAGACTGTTAGCCACAGGTCAAATGACACAGATTGGCTTGTAGATATACTATTACCCTCAAAATTATATTGGCCATGTTCATACCATACAAAATTTGTCACTTGGGTCTCCATTAGACCCCAGTAAATTTAGTTGGAAGGTACAAAATAATTAAGAGAGCAATCCCCAAATCAGTTCAAACCTTGCAATTTCTTGGCGGCAGGCAAGTAAGTGACATTTTGATGAAAAGGAATTGTTTTCTGCTAATACAACTAAAGAAAACCGTTGTGCTCCTTACGGGAACTAGGAAGTGAAAAGAAAAGAAAGTTGACAAAGCAAAGGTGATGTTACGTGTATTTTCTCATTACCATAGATATCTGGTTTCACGATTTCAGGGTTCCTTTGGGATATATCTAACACCTTGGAACATTTTGTATGTTAAAGAGCTTAAAAATGCCTACTATCTTCTAACTTCTTTGCTCTCCACTTACTCTTGAAGTCAGTCTGGCAATTTAGACATTTTAAAAGTTTCTGTGTTGGGGGCTGACCTGCTGGAGAGCAGCTCAGTGGAAAGAGACCTGGGAGTCCTGGTGGACAACAAGATGACCATGAGTCAGCAATGTGCCCTCGTGGCCAAGAAGGCCAATGGCACCCTGGGGTGCATCAGGAAGAGTGTGGCCAGCAGGTCGAGGGAGGTCATCCTACCCCTCTACTGTGCCTTGGTGAGGCTGCACCTGGAGTGCTGTGTCCCGTTCTGGGCTCCCCCGTTCAAGAAGGACAGGGAACTGCTGGAGAGGGTGCAGCGAAGGGCTACCAAGGTGATTAGGGGACTGGAACACCTCTCTTATGAAGAAAGGCTGAGGGATTCGGGTCTCTTTAGTCTGGAAAAAAAGGTGGCTGTGGGGGGATCTTATCAATGCTTATAAATACCTAAAGGGTGGGTGTCAGGAGGATGGGGCCAGGCTCTTTTCAGTGGTGCCCGGGGACAGGACAAGAGGTAACGGGCACAAACTTGAGCATAGGAAGTTCCACCTAAACATGAGGAGGAACTTCTTTCCTTTGAGGGTGGCAGAGCACTGGAACAGGCTGCCCAGGGAGATGGTGGAGTCTCCAACTCTGGAGACATTCAAAACCCGCCTGTATGCGTTCCTGTGTAACCTGCTCTAAGGTGACCCTGCTGTGGCAGGGGGGTTGGACTAGATGATCTCCAGAGGTCCCTTCCAACCCTATGGTTCTATGATTCTGTACTTAAGGGGAAATGTGAACTCTGTAATCTTCAGGTGACCTGTTTATGAAATTTGATTAGCTCAGTAAATATTTTTAGGGTGTTTTTTTTTCTCTTCACTTCCTCCCCACACCCCCTCTCCCCAATATGTGTATTTGTCTGCACTGTCTGCATTTGTTCATGATTCAGAAAAGAAAAGGTGAAATATGATAGGAAAAGAAAGTATTGTCAGACTACCAAGTGTGCCAAAACTACTGTTAGAAATGCAAGTCTTATGAGAGACTTTTTTTTTTAAATTACAGCTTAATTCATAAATTAAGAAGTTATTAAATTTGGATACATTTCAAAAAATATATCAATTTTTCTATGCATAGCTGAACCAAACTTACAAACATTTTTTATCCTTTACTGATTTTAATATAAATTGTTTTGCATTATTTTCAGCATTGTGGGCCTGCTGTAAAGCCCTCATGTGAAGCCCTCCTGAGAAATTTCATGTTTCATGCCCATTATGTGATGTACTATGCAAATTAGACTATGAAGCAGATGCTTTTTTCCCTTTATTCCGTGCTTTGGGATCATAAAGTCACAGTAAACTCTACAAAATGAAGAAAAATAAAAGGAAAAAAATGAATGCAGCATTATTCTATGCTTTCATTTAAATCTGTATTTACTACAGGATTTTTTCTTTAATACTATTCAAAGTTAGTATGCTTTAAAGGATAAGTGATGTGTAGATGAGGACCTAGATTTACAAAACAAATATCAAGAGGAACTGGATTCTCCCATATGCACACACATGCTGTTTTAGTTGAGACTAACAAGGAGTTTGCTCCCTCTGTAAGCTCCCATTTTTCATTTCCCTGCCATGGTACTAGTGGTTCCTGCAGCACTGCAGTTTTCCCTGGACTGTCAGTCCTATGAATTAGATGAAATTAATTAGTCTGACAATCACCTGTAAGTACTATATAGAAGGTAAAAAGGTACTGTTGCACGGAGTTGTATGATTCTTCCCAGGTGTAGCCTTAAAAGACCTGAAAGGAGCTGATGGGGCCATACTTCCATAGTCACACCTGATACAGGGACAGAACTCCGTCTCATATGACATGATCGCAATGATCAATTTCCTTCCCACTATAGTTAAGGTTGCACCCACTCTTCTTTCTCACATACATCAATCTGACTTACAGTACCCTTCCTTTGCATAAATAGTGATAAAGTAGACCTGACCTGCAAGTACTGTATTCTCCTATGAAGGAGAACTCATTGATCTTTTTTAGTGACATCCATAGAACATGATTTCCTTATTTGTCTTAATTTCCTGGTTGTTAGTGGTACAGGGGAGTGGGAGGGAGTGAGGTTGCTGAATTTTGTTTTGTGTTTTGTTGTTTTTTTCTTCTAGGAAAATAACTAAGCAGTTCCCGATGACACACCAAAATGACAATGTGGCTCATAATCTGAGGCTGATGAACAAGAAACACTCTCTTGATTATACAAGAAATTTGAGCAGGCAAACATTTCAAAACTTCAGCTGGATTTTACTATCTCAGCATGTATTTTGTTTATTTGTTGTTTGTTTGTTTTGCTGATAAGCTGAACCTGGATGAGTGGGTGTTCAACTCTGTTTTCATTTAGAGGAGGATGTTTAGACTATGAAAGAAAATCAACATAGTAAAACATGCAGTACTTCCTTCTTTTAGCCCCATATCTGTATTTACACAGGCATTGAGGAGCCAGTGAATTGCTGTTGATGGTAACTGGTTAATCTGAGACTATAAAGCAAGAGCACCGTGGTAATAAATTTGAGATTAACTGATTTGTTATTGATTTTTGTAATAAAATAATGTAATATTTTCTTCAAGTTTGTTTTGGAAAACAGATCACTATAAACTTTGTTTTAAAATTC
The DNA here is from genome assembly GCA_009819605.1 of Sterna hirundo. Lineage (NCBI taxonomy): Eukaryota > Metazoa > Chordata > Aves > Charadriiformes > Laridae > Sterna > Sterna hirundo. The sequence continues at coordinate 167,440,985 of CM020437.1, forward strand.
ATAATAGGCTGACTATACTTTCTTCATCAGTATAATTCACTGCTCTGTGATAAGACATTATTACAAGAACCAGAAGGGAATTTCTAATTTCCCTTTGATTATGATGCAAAATCCAGGTTTGAACTTTCTCATGGATTGCGAGCATTCTGAACTATTGTCCTTAATCTTGAACCCATTGAATATGTTAAAAACAAAATAAAAATATATATAAATTATTCATAGCACTGATTTCCTACCAACACCCGACTCTACTGTTAAGGAGAAAAAAAGTGAAATTAATGTGTTAATTTTCCTTCTCTTCTGGTCATGTCATAGAATACATTGGAATAGTACTGTGGCGCTTAGAAATAAATGTACCCCTTTTATAAATAGAAAGGTAGAACTGTGGTTCCTGAAATTATATCTCTTGACATGAGATCATGTGGTGAAGTAGGTGGTAGTATGAAAAGAGGAGACAATGCAATCCACTTAAATTCTCTCGTAGAGCCATAGAAATCCTTTGTTGTCCAAACGTTTAGCTATTTTTCTCAGTTAAATCAGTCAAATGAAATACATTACCTCTCCCTACGAGTCTTACCTCGTTTAATTCCAAGTCAAGCAGAGCAAGGGGTTTTGCCACTTTGTTCAGGTAAGGTAATGTGTGAAATAATGACTGTAACTCCTGACATCTGATGCCAAGAATTGTTAATAAGCTTGCAAGCTTTTGTATTTATCATGCTGAAAATACTCCCAGAAGAGCAAGTTCTGGCTATGTGGGATTTTTTCTATCTAACTATCTATCTATCTATCTGTCTGTCTGTCTGTCTGTCTGTCTATCTGTCTATCTGTCTGTCTGTCTACCTACCTGCCTACCTATCTATATCAACATCTAATCTTTGTCAGTATCTATGTCTTTCTGATCTCACACCGTACATGCACAAGACAGCTTCGTTTCATAACTGGCGATTTTTTAAAAGAAATAAAAACACCAGAAAAAATCCAGTGCTCCTACTGTTACTTCCTCAGTTCCACGTAAGAATATTGAAACATAGGAAATGTCCTACTGTGCCAGACAGTCTGGGTCAGTCTATCTAGCTAAAATTGATGTGTCAGACAGTGACAATGGGAGATGCTATTAAGGAAAAGAATATGAGCCAAGACAATTTCTTGGTCCATCTCCTTTGTATTTCTCCACTATCCAGAATTCTTGTAATAGGGGCGTTACACAATATATCCCTGCACAGTCCCTGTTGTAAGTTAACCTTGTCTGGTTTCCAGGTGTCCACCAAGCTGCTCTCTCACTCTCCTTTCTCAGCAAGACCAGCAGAGAAAGTAAGATGAAAGAGCTCATGGATTAAGATAAAGACAAGGAAACCACTTGCCTATTACAGTCAAGGGAAAACGTGAATCAACTTAGGGAAGATTAGTTTAATTTATTACCAATTAAAAAGAAAGTAAGATGGTAAGAAATAAGAATAAAACTAGAAACACCTTCTTCCAGCCCCTCCCATCTTCCCAGGTTCAACTCCACTCCTGACTCTTCTACCTCCTCATCATTCCTGAATAAAGCAAGGGAATGGGGAATGGGGTTGCCGTCAATTCATAATTCTTTGTCTCTGCTTCTCCCTTCTCCTCATGCTGTTCCTCTGCTCCAACGTGGAGTCCCTCCCATGGGATAAAGTCCTTCAAGAACTGCTCGTATGGGTTACAGATCCTGCCAGAAAATGTACTCCTCTGTGGGTTCTCCATCGGCTGCAACTTCCTTTAGGGCACATTCACCCTCTGCGTTATGAGGACCTCCATGTACTTCAGGAAGGATATCTGCTTTTCTGTGGTCCTTTCCATGGGCTGCAGGGGAACAACATACTTCACCACGGTCTTCTCCATGAGCCACAAGGAATCTCTGCCTGGAGCACCTCCTCCCCCTCCTTCTTCACTGGCCTTGGTGTCTGCAGGGTTTTTCCTCTCTCCTCATTTTTCTCATTCCTCTCGCACACAGCTGCAGACCAGTATTTCTCACCCTTTCTTAAATATGCTAGCACAGAGGTGCTGCCAAAGTCGCTGTTTGGCTTGTCTTTCACCAGCAGCGTGTTTGTCTTGGAGTCAGCTGGAACTGTCTTTGTTAGACATCGGGGCTGCTCCTGATTTTTTCTTACAGACTCCACACCTGCAGTCCCCCGATACCAAAACCTTGCCATGTAAGCCCAATACAATCTGCTTGGAACTTGGTTTTGGAGCTGTCCTCCAGGAAGATGTCTAATCTCTTTTTGGAAGTATCTTTTTCATAGCGCTTTTCTACCTCGACACTTTTCTCTGCATTGTGTTTCTTACGTTCCCTAACTGGTTTGTAAAAAAGTACCTCCTTTATGTATCTGAAACTAATGTCTTTCAGGTTTCGCTGTGTGCCCCTTAGTCAATAACTGTTCATGTTCAGCTTAACTACTACTTTCATGATTTTACAAATCTTAGCCATATTCCTTCTCAACCTGTTCTTCTCCAGGAGTTCCAGCTTTTTTAAGCCCTCTTCTTAAGGCAGCTACTACATCTTGATCACCATTGTCCTTCTCTATACCTCCTCTACCTCTATCATAAAGTTTTTGAGATGGAGAGAGTAAAACTAAATACAGTTGTCAGGATGACAGCGTTTTATTTGGTAGCAAATAGTGCTTTCTGTCTTCATCTTATAATCTGCACTCCTGATAAAGCAGAATACGGTTAGAGATACATTCGTCTTTTGGATAGCAACTGCACGTGAGTGGTGTTGGGTTAAAACAAAGCAAAAGAACATTTCTGGAAACTCCAGTTCTCCTGTCTTTTAACTGATGCATTAACCAGAAAGCTGGAGTTAGGCGGAACTATAAATCAAGGTAAAATTATTGCTAAAACATCAAAATGTCAAACAAATGTCTTTAGAAAGTATTCTGAGTCACTGTGTTTATGAAAAAAGCAGGATGAAGTAGTAACAAAGAGCTATGTTTAAAATCACATGGTACTTGTACTGGGTCTTTTGCTTACATGGAGATTCCCAAGCTACTAAAAAGTTGCTATAACGGTACATTTTACCTTAGTATAAAAAAATGGTTAGAAAATAGATCAAAGGCTACACAGAGAATATTATTTTTTTAAAGGCCTAGAAAAAAACTTTAAACTTTTGGGTCCAGATGTAGACATCTACAGCGACAAGCTGATTTCCCTGACAAGAGAAAGTAACATCTGCTTTGGAGTTTATAACAATGTACATTCTGAAACAGCAATAAATAAGGACATTTTGTAAACAGGAAAGGCAGTGCTATAAATATAATTCATACTTTTCTTTGACCAAAATGCTCTAAATCAAACCCCAGACTGTTTATCTATATACAAATTCCTGAAAGGTTTTGTTGGTTTTTTTTTTCATAGTTGTCATCATCCCAATGAAGATAGCAGTGGTAATTCATTAGCCATTTTATTTTTCATATCCTGTGAAAGCATTTATGTGAAATGTAATGAATTTAAAGTCATTACTGCCAGGCTTTATATTCATGCAGGTCACATTTAAAACAATTTTATCACTTTCAGTAACTGTAATCCTCGAGCAAGTCAGGAGACTATCTCTAGGAGAAAGTGAAATTTGTTCTAGTTCTATTATGCTTGTTGAAGGTGATATAAATTAAATTCATCCCTGCATATGTCCAATACTTTTTTTACATTTAGAAAATACTACTATTACTGAAATCCTGTTTGAGGTAACACAATGATAATAAATTGGAGTAAACAAAAATGATGTAATCTGGCATTAATTTCCATAGATAAGCATATTTGCTTCTAAAGCATATTTTAGTCTAAAGAAATAAAAATTTTTCAAAGTCTTTAGTTTAATTAGCTTTAATAAGAGGCAAAATTGCAAATCATTTAAGTTGTTAGTGACTGTATTTTTCCCCTTTGTGGAAAAAAAGAATAGATATACATTATTGGAATGTTTTATGAGACAGCATATCCTGGCTCCTCAGACTGGAAAAACAAAAGGAACCTTCTGTCATATCACTGATAAACACCGTAATGACCCATTTTTCAAACTACCCAACTGAATTAGATATGTTGACAGCTAGAGACATTTCAGCTGCTTTTGTTTCCAACTGACTGTTCTTCCTAGCCCTTTTATATATATATATATACATTTTGGTTATAGAAATCTATACATAAGACAACATTTTGTTTTTGCTTTAAGTGGCTGGAGATCATGAGATTCAACTGTAATTCAAATGACTTGAAATGTAAGACCTCTACCCTTAAAAGATAATTAAATAATTCAATTATCACTAAGAAGGTGTTTTCTGGTTCCAATAACACTTTAATTCCAAGGAGGAATTAAAGTTATCACTGGCATAGGAGTTATGAAATGCCATCTGCATGAAGATGATGATGCATCATCTTGTCTGCTTGCAGATAATGTTAACCACGCCATCTCATTTTGTTCAGCACTTAACTGACTACGTCTACACTATTTTGATAGGTGCTTCAGAGCGGATGTAAGCGCAACATGCTCTGAATTACCCTGGTTTTCCATGTGAAGGATTATCTGTAGTAAAGCAGTAAGTGAACACAGCTGAACAGAATATTGCATACTCTGAACAGCATATGTACTACAGCCATTTTTGAGGCTGTTTTTCAAGCTCATTGTCTGGAAGGCTGATGGATGTTAAATCTATTGTAGCTTCACAACTTTTTCAATACATTGTTTGGAGAATGTCACTGAATTAGACCATGCATAAAAGAAACTAGTTACTGCTACGAAGTTGAGACTAGTGGAGAAGGGGGAGCACTTCAAACAAGTCCTCTTGCAGCAATTGAGGGTTAAGTGGATCCAGTGGTGAGGCAGTCGTCAAGCCTCATCATCAGTCCCATATGATCTTTGAATGACTGGAAGTTTGTCCATCTGTTAAGACTCAGCATGAGCTGTGATAATTTACCCACTTGTGATTTCCAGGCTTATTTTTTTCTTCTCTAAAAATAAAATAATGTACTAGAAAAACAAAACACCAAAAACTCCCCCTCGAAGTTGCACACACATTAGAAGCTTGTTTTCACAGAAACTCAGGTCTCCAGGGCCTCCATCACTTTCTAGTTCTTTTCACATTAAATGTTCAGTTCTATTCAATATTCCTCTCTGTGCTTCAAAGCCCTTTGTGAGACTGATAAATTAGCTAACTGATTTTTTGTCCTTTTTTTTTTTTCAATTTTCAGTCCACCTGACAGCTACACCTCATCAGACTTCTAAGAAAAGACAGATATCCAATAAGAATGGAAACAAGATTAAGGAATTCATGAATCCGATGAGAATGTCCTCAAACATCATTATGTTCTAAGCTCACTTCTTTGAGTTTTGTTTTCCCTCAGTAAATTCTTTTCAGTTATTAACACAAAAGTATAAAGTGAAATGGAATGGAGACAGTCTGTCATAGTTTCCTCCTAGTAAAGGAAGTTACTTTGATATTCTGCTAGAAAGTGACGTATAAAAATTCAGGAAGAATCCAAATGATTTCTTAGCATAGTGGTGAGAATTTTTATTAGAAATTTTTAATGTCATTATGAGTTTCCATTGGGAAAAAAAAATGTAATGTTTTGGTGAAAAGTTTCATAACAGAAGTAATTTCAAATTCTGGAAAGAGAATCTGAAAGGTTTCAGTCCAAGAGGAGATGATTTACCAAACTATGTTATTCTTGAAACCCTTCACAATACAATTTGGTAAAGGTAAGGTAGCTGTAATATCTTTTCTGATGAAAGTTCGTCCAAGACTTCAGAGCTGGATTTGGAAAAATGGTGAAATATTTTTTTTTCTTAATTTTAACTTTTCAGCTTTATTTCAGGTTTTTTGTTATTGTTTGATTCACTTCTTTATCACAGAGTAATAAAGAAGAAAGTAATGTTTTGGGTATCTGAAGAAGAAAATGATAGTTTTTCAGTAATCATTAATCTCTATTGAGGTCCAGCCCATTTCTTCCCATCCCTTCCGCAGATTCCCTCTCCCATGGCAGGGGTAAGATTTATCCACACTGAAGAGAATTTGCCAGGATAGAAGGAAAACCAGTACCCAAACCCACTACAATTTAAGCTTTATTTTGTATGCGGTCATACTGTGCTCATGTGTACTGACCATAGAATCAGAGAACGGTTTAGGTTGGTAAGGATCTTAAAGATCATCTTGTTCCAATGCTCCTGCCATCAGCAGGGACACCTTCCACTAGACCAGGTTACTCAAAGCCCCATCCAACCTGGCCTTGAACACTTCCAGGGATGGGGCATTCACAACTTCCCTGGGCAACCTGTTCCAGTGTCTAACCATCCTCATAGTGAAAAATTTCTTCATGATATCTGATCTAAATCTACCCTTTTCCAGTTTGAAGCCATTACGCCTCATCCTATCATTACATGCCTTTGTAAAAAGTCCCTCTCCAGCTTTCTTGTAGACCCCTTCTGATACTGGAAGGCCACTATAAGGTCTCCCCGGAGCCTGCCTGAACAACCCCAAATCTCTCAGCCTGCCTTCATAGGAAAGGTGTTCCAGCCCCCTGACTACCTTTGTGGTCCTCCTCTGGACTTGCTGCAACAGGCACATGTTCTTGTGCTGAGGACCCCATAGCTAGATGCAATACTGCAGGTGGGCCTCACGAGAGTGGAGCAGAGGGGCAGAATCACATCCCTCGACCTGCTGGCCACGTTTCTTTTGATGCAGCCCAGGATGTGGTTGGCCTTCTGGGCTGCAAGTGCACATTGGCGGCTCAGATTGAGCTTCTCATCAACCAACACCCCCAAGTCCTCCTCAAGGATGTTCTCAATGCATTCTTCACTCAGCTTGTATTTGTGCTGGGGATAATATCATAAAGTACATTATCTGTGCTTTTTATTCATAGATAAATTATGAATATCTTTTTCAGTGTTGTGTCATTATGAGTCTAATGTAGTTTCTGGACTCAGAATAGCTTATCTTTCAACTTGTTACGCACCAATGAAGTTAAATGTGACATGTTTCACCAATTTCCTCACAGTTTCTCCTCAAATCACAGTTTTTCTTCTCTTTTTCTTTTAGAATTCTAAAATAGTACAAGGTTTTGATTTCAGATGCTCTTTTACATAGACTTCATTAAATTCATTTTACCTGGCTTTGTAGTATGAATTGACTTCCTCATTAGTTAATCAGATTAACTCCAAAATTAAACCTTAATTTAAATGATTCTAGAGTAATAGCCTTTCAAGCCTTCCCTTAACTAGCGACTAAGTTTCTGACAGAATTAATTACATACTTCAACTTATCTTATTTGGGTCAGCAAGTAAGAACCAGACAGCTGACCCCTTTTTCCAAAAGTGAATGAAAACCTGAGATACTTGATGACTCTGTCACATTTTTTAAATCTGTTTTGAAATATACCTGAAGCAAGACACCAGATATTTGTCCAAACAATTTTTATAACAAATTAAGTTTCATCAGAATCTATTATTGAACAAAATCATAAACTTTTTTGAAAGCTTTCAACTAGGAAAAGAAAAAAGTCTCTTTAGATAAAATAGAAGCTACTTTTTATCATCTTAGAATGGAAAAGGTGAATACTTTCATTTTAAAATATATCTCACAAATTTCCTTCAATAAAAAATAATACATTTTAAAAAGTAACTTAAATATACCTAAGCAACGAGTTAATCTGCATGAAAAATAAATCTTGTATTCCTCTTAATCCCAATTTTAGTTAATTAGTTTCCTGATCATAGCTGGTTTATAAAATGTGGCTTCCTCCTTGAAGTTTCCTCCTTTTAGCATACACATAAGCCTAGTTGATGAGCTCTAGCTTCTCATGAAAGTATAGCTACTGTAGTTTTGCCAGCCTGAAATGCTTCATTTCAATCCAGTGAGTTTGCAAAGTCTATCCAGTTCTGGTCGTTTGTTCTGGCTTTACTTGTTCTTTTAGGGATTTTTGTTTCTTTTTTTTTTTTTTAATTTAATGTTGTTAAGTCTAAATAGGTCGAAAACAGATATGCCACTAGCAGTATTTGCCACCACAATCCTTTCTGAGTAACACTTTGTTTCTTAGAATTTTTTTAGAATTTCACCCAAAAAAATCATATAAAATAAAATTTAAAATAATTTAATAAATAAGTTGTGGGCCAAATCAGTGCTGATTTACACTACTTGCACGTCCTGAAATCAGCAACAGTAGGATGGATAAATTAATATAGGTCATGGACTGTTGGGCCCAGTTATTCTACTCCATCAAATTTCCCAGATTACAGATCCCAATTACAGAGTCACAGATCCCACCAAAGATGCTGAAAGATGAAAATCGTCAGTACTTTTTTTTAAAGAAAAATACAACACAAACCCTTCTGTTTGTCTTCTTAGTATGAATATAAAATAGGTGTAAACAATCTAAGAATTTTAGGAACCTTTGTTTTTGTGTGAAACCACTTTCATGTCTACCAAAATAAAAGTATATTCATTTATTTCCCTCAAAAGCACCAATGTAGGAATATATGACCTCTCTACTATAAGCCGTTGCTTGCAGACAGAGAGGAGCAGAGGAAGGATTCCTGCTTTAGTAAAGGTGACTTTAATGAAGATGGAATATTTTTGTCTACAGCAGCTTCAAAATAAAACTAAAATATGATTCACAGGAATGAAAATTCTAGAACACATATGCAGGGGCTCCCTGAAGTATAAGGCCTGGATGTCCACATCTGAGCCTTCGTGTAGCCATGATTAGTCTCCTCAAGAGCACAGAAGAGTTTTATGAATTGGAAGGAGTGTCAGGTACTGCTTGTGTGTCCTGTGCGTTAAGGAATGAATTCTGATGCAGAACTCTAAGTTCCTGTATTCCCTAATCAATATAGACAAATAGACTTCTCCAAGGAGAAAACCAGAGTGCCAGTTTATACCCAAGAACTAAATTATTCTTTATAGTAACCCTTCCCTATATGGAAGATATGACAAAACCTAAGATATAAGGATTATTAATTCAGATGCCAAATGAATGGAAATACCTCCACAAATAGGTTACTTGCACTTTTATCATGGAATCATAAGCTCAAAGACAAGACTATTGGCACTCCTGCCTCCAGCATGATACATACTCATGCACCCTCGTTCACCTCAACTAACTGCTGTATCATCCGTATATTTCTATATTTTATTTTTATTTATTATTGTTAAATACATAATTTAAATTTTAAGGATATCAGATACATAGAATATAACAAACACTTAAAAGCTGAAGAAAACTGAACCTCATCTGATTTCCTTTTTGCAGCTGGACTACTTTGCAGTCAGTAATGAAGAAGTAAAGTGAAGTCATCACAGCTGACTCACAAAATAGTCTTGAATTTCACTAAGAGTTTCACTAAATGTTATAAATACTGTGAGGTTTAAGTATGTTATCATCAGGCTCTCCCGTTTGCTGGCTAATGCTATATGTAGTGAAAGAAGGTAAGGCAGCTACACATATAACAGAAGTAGTCTGCTTTTCCATTTGGAGAAATCTTAGTTGTCTATACTTTGCTGGATTTCTTGTCCATTGAAATCTACGGAACTTGGACACTTAGTTTAGGTTTGTCCTCCAAAAGCTAAAGTCCTAGAATGTGGTGCATCTCTGCATCATTAGTCACATAGTAACTGTCTCATGTTCTTTCTTTTTCCCTTTCATTGCTATATGACCTAAAGACCTTGTCTCTGATAGAGCTTGAAATGTGCAGAGAAAATGGGAACACAATTATCTGAAAATCTATTTAGTGAGAAGTGGAGGCAGAACCTTTAGAAAAGGGGACGTTTGCCTCTTAGTCATGAAGGACACACAATATATAAGGAGATCTTAGGATATGAAGGCTTTTGAAAGTAACTTTATAGTTGAAGTCAGAGAGAAGGCAATATTAGGGGATGTATTCAGACCATGTACCAGTGGTGGTTATCTTAGTGACCTTAAAGTCTTAGACATCAGTGGCCAGTTCTGACAGATTTTGCCTCTTTATATTATCATGATAACTTAACTTCTATAGGTTGTCTACCTGCTTCTTCAATGACTTCAGAGTGAATCAACTTCCAACAATCCCAGATAAAAAGTAGCTTAGGTCCGATATTATTCTATAACCTTACTGTACCTCCTTCCTTCCTTCCTTCCTTCCTGTACCCCCTTCCTGTACCTCCTTCCTTCCTTCCTTCCTGTACCTCCTTCCTTCCTTCCTTCCTTCCTTCCTTCCTTCCTTCCTTCCTTCCTGAATCCATCCTTCCTTCCTTCCTTCCTTCCTTCCTTCCTTCCTTCCTTCCTTCCTTCCTTCCTTCCTTCCTTCCTTCCTTCCTTCCTTCCTTCCTTCCTTCCTTCCTTCTTTCTCTTCCCCCCCATGCCTGCTCCAGCATTTGATTGTGCTATCTAAATGTGACTCAAAGTCAAAGCAAATGACCATGAAAATAATCTTTGCAACACGGTTATGGATAAGCAGAGTAAGAGTGCATTTTTCATGACTAAAGAAACTGACATTTTAGTAACCTAAGTATAGGATTGTGAGAGAATGGATACAATTATAGTTCTCCATGTCAATCAGTTAAATCATAGATCCATAGAATGGTTTGGGTTGGAAGGGACCTTAAAGATCACCTAATTCTAACCCCTTGCCATGGGCAGGGACACCTCCCACTAGACCAGATTGCTTAAAGTCCGATCCAGTCTGGCCTTGAACACTTCCAGGGATGTCTGCCTCTTTATCAGGTGACATAATCATAATTTCAAAATATTTTTTATATGTTCATTTAAAATGAAATAACAAATCCCTTCTATATATTACATCTCCTTTGATATCACACTCTTTTCCAGTATCAAGTGGTGAAAATAAGTGAGTAATACTTGAGTTGCATCTAATCATTTTAATAAAACAAAATGTCGGACATCTACTCCAAGACAATATCTGTGTTAGAATATGAGAAATGATCATTTCAAAAAATCATTGAGCATTTGTCACTGCTCTCACTTCTTTTTGGAAGGACTTGACAACCTAGACTGTTAGACAGTAGTATAAAACTAAAATAGACCTAGCTACTCTGATGTCAGAGTAAAGAAGAATTTAAAAGTAATTACAAGATTTTTGAGAGTTAGTGTACATATAAGTTAGTTCAGGTGAAGAACATGATGTTCAGCTACACTGTGGAAGAGAAAATTAATTAATTTCTCTATCAGGTGTTTGAATTTCCAATAATAAGTGGGTTTTACAAGTGCAAGAGCGGGGTACTTACTAACAGCATTTTATCTCACTAAAGGTGAGTGGCTTCTAAATGAAATCTATACAGTGAACAGGTAGTGAAATCGAGAAATAAAGCAAGCTGTCAATAAAGCTACAGAGAGAAAGAGAAGAGAAGCAATAGAAAATGGAAATTACCTTTAAATAAACATATGTTAGGAATTTTAGCTTTCATAGCTTATCAAAAATAATTTTTTTTCTTTTTCTGTAACTCATACTCTTGTGGGTTATTTTGGGTTTATGTTTAAGAGAAGACAAAATGTCAGAGGTGAGACAGGCAATAAAAAGCAATCTATAGCATAGAGTTTGAATAAGAAGAATGATTGTAAAAAGAGAGGATTGCATGGTTAGGGAGCACTGATAATTTAAAATTTGTATATAGCACTCCTATCATTAAATTGAATTACAGGGTGAATGAGAAAGGAAACAACAGAAACCTATTTTTACACAGAAGTGTCCGTACAGGAAGGAGAACGACTGCATAATTGCAACAACATCCAAATAAGAGTAGCCTTTTTTCCCATTTGTAGATGAAACTCTTTCCAAATCTGAAATCTTCTGACAGTTGCTCACCTCTGCTTGCACATATATTCTTTATAACATGAAAAACGGAGTTATTGTTATGTTTTAATCACTATACATGCACAAATTTTAAGGGATTTTTGGTAGGTTTTTTTTTCTTCCTTTTTTTTCCCCCCTAAGTTATTTTCTATTCTTCTGGCTATAGGTTTCTCTCGTAGTGAACCAGCAGAGAATCCAAAAGTTAGAATATATTTTCTGCTGGTCAGTGATGAGGATTTGTTGATTAGAAAAAACTCTCTCTCAAATAGTATACTTAAAAACTAACAGAAAAATCCATTGTTAAAGAAAATGTGCATTTGATCTTGTCTAGTCCTTTTCTATTGAGAGACTAGGAACAGAAAAGGAAAGGTCTGTGAAAAAAAATGCTCATTAAAATGTAGCCTTAAATTGGACATCGACCGCATGCTGAGATTAAAAATGTTCAGTCTCTAAGTCATGTACTTACCTTAGAAGAAGCTTCTTCTTTATATTTTGGAAATAAGACTAATTGTATAAAAAATAAATGATAGTAAGAGCACAGCTTTCATTTAATGCCTAAAAGGCATTAAGAGGTGTGATCTGATATGTGACTGTGATCTTTCCATTTACTCAAAAAGCATAGTCAGTTGCAATATAGCTGTATTTTTGTCAAATCTGTAAAGCTTCTTGATTTTTTTTTTTTTTTCTTTAAAGGTAATACTTTTCCTTTAACTATGGATTGAGAAAAAAAATACAAGGATTGATCTTAAAGAAAATAATGATTCATAATAACAAAACAGAAAATGTTTAAAAAGGGTGTTTATAATTTTCATTGGAAATTCATTGTATTGTACACAATACATGTTTAAAATTGTAGTTGACACTGAACCAACTGTCAGACCCCTAATTCTTCTTCTTGAAGGACAATGGCTTTTATTTGGCTATCACAATGAGGCAATGAGAAAATATAGATCATACCAATCTTAAAATAGTCTGACTTATGAGGTTATATGAGTTATGTTTCCAACTAACAGATTTAAGAGAAAGCATCACATTTGCAGAACATCAAAGGAATTTCCGCCAGTTGTTGCATGTAGCTTTACACCAGCTCTGTGTCTGATCATGAAGTTCTTTTATAGACAGGATTGTTATTTCATTGCAGATGCAGTTTAAATTAAACATTTCAACATATATTTTGTGAAAGTGGCCTGGCCTCCTCAATTCTTCAGGCATATTGAAAACTCCATTTTGAGGAACCCACTCACTTTTTCTCTTTTGTTTCTTTTTGTCTGTCCTGACATCTGACAGTCTGTGCAGCTGACACTACATTAGGAGCTGGCCTTCATTTGTAATGCGGTATGATTACAGCTGATAAATTTCCTTTCTGGACATTTTTGGCCGACTGGGTGCACCTTACTATTGATTTGCAGGTGCTTTAATTCTGAAGTTCCAAAGCATGAGATTTCAGTGTAGCCTGAAGGATGCATACATACAAGGAAGTGTAAAGCCAGTCAGACTCTTCTGAGACAAGGTATTGGGGCAAAAGAAAGATGTATTTTGGGGTGATATGAAAGAATAGTGATCTTGGACTTTCTGCAATACACACGTTTCATGCCGTAGAAACTGTTATTGCCATATTTGACTTTTGTATATATTCGTTCTCTTTTGGGACTTCTTGGACAATAAGCAGTTTAGTTCAGATCAGGGGTGCATTTGTCCATCAAATCTCCTGATTGCATCCACTTACTACGCTTTATTTCACAACATGGTGTGCACAAACAGGTTTATTTACAGATGTTACTGAACTGGCAGGTAAAGTCAGGTGGACACCTGATGCACTCCAGCTGCAAAAGGTCACTGAGTCCATGGGGCTAGGCTATAGCTTGTCTAAAGAAAAGTAAACATCAGGTCCCCAACACCAATCACTTTGGTTTTTAGGTCTGCTCCTTTTGATCCATGCTACTTGGTATTACAGGGTTTTTTTCCCTGACATAGAATGAAATTTTGCTGTTGATAATACTAGCAAGTTCTTTACATATGTGGAAATAGAGTAAAAAATTTGTATTGGTGAATTTACTGGCTTTTATTAATGAAAAAACCCTTTGGGGAATCATTTAAAAAAGCAAAATATTCCCGAGAATGTCTTATATTTCTGGTCTTTGTGAACTTCAGGATTTGTAAATAGCTCACTAACTCTGAGAATCAGAGCAATGTGACTGAAGATCCTACCAATGGATATTGTGACATAACTTTGCTCATTTGCATTTCAAAATTTGGTTTAATAATGTCTCTTAAGGGGGGTCTTTGGTGCCCCTGGTCAGACATACTCAAGAAAGAGGGGCAGGAGGAGAGAGAGGCTGCAGAGGAGACAGCTGGAGAGGCACTCCTGAAAGGATGCACTCCATACCAAAGGAGGGATATTCCTGAGGGACTGGGACATGGGTGATCCATGCTGAGGCAGTGTGACTGCTGAGGGACTGAAGCCCATCGGCAACCCATGCCAAGGCAGGAATACTAATAGGCAAAAAGCAGCGGAGGAAGATGAGTAAGAAGTGAAGAGTAGCAGTAAGAAATCACTAACAGACATGACCTCACACCCCAACCCCAGTGCTGTCTGTCACCTCATTGGAAAAAATGGGACAGACTGAGTGCAACCTTCAGTGAAAACAAGGGAATCAGAGACAGTGAACAAGAAGAGGTGCTTATGTTAAATTGAGTTTTGAGGAAGGGGAGGAAAACTATTTACTTAAATATTTTTTTGTCTATATTGGTGGTTCCGCCCCCCTCCCCAGCCCAGTACTGGAATCAGTGATCAGAAGTCATTCTTAATTGGACGTAAGTTTAATTAAGTAAAAATTCCCAGAGCTGAGGTTGCTTTTCTTGCAACAATAATTCAGCTGGGACTGCTTGTCTTTAAATGATGGTTGTTTGTAATGTATGATTGGATACAGAAATATCTTTGTGATGTGGTTTACTTCTTGCTGCTATTATATGTAGATGCTTTTTGCCACCAAGTTTGTTGCAATGACATGTGTAGCACCAGGATAGCTGAGGGGGAAAATACATTCAAGTGTTCCTATTCTATACAGCATGTGAAGGTTAGTATATATTACATACACCCCTTTATCCTAACTCCAGAAAACTGTTAGGATTATGCAATTTTTTTATTTTATTGAATTGCTTCGTTCCTCTAATTCCCTATGTTTGGCATACCAGAGTCTTTTAGAATGAAAACAAATTGCACATTAAGCAGAGGCAAACTGAAGACTGCTGTACATCTCTATAGCTGGCAGCTACATCTTGTTTAGTAAACTGCAGTTTAGTGTTGTAGACCCTTTTGGAGAAATGCTTTGTCTCCTGCTTTCTTCTATACTTGTAACATGTCTCAAAGTATTGTTTCATATGAAGAAAGAATGTTTTGAAACCCTCAGTCTTTTTATTGGTCATCTTTATTTTTTCCATCCCAAGTAACTGTTTTTGCAAAGCACAAAAACCAGTGCATATTTGTATTTGCCTGTGGTTTTCCTCAGATGCTCATTAGTGACAGAACTAATAGTTTCTTAGCATTAACATATGGTACTGATAAATGAGAGCAGAGATATATTTCAGTCTGACTGTTTGACACATTTTAAGAATATTTTCCCCCCCCAAAAAAATTACATTCTGGTCCATTGTTGTGCAGTTTATTTTTTTTGCTTGTTTGTCATTGTGTTTTCTTACAAAACTTATTTTCTTTGTATATATCAGATTTCAAATAACTTAGGCATGTTTTTTTTACATGTTAGAAAGCTACTTGGAGAGGACTAATATATCAAAATAACAATTTGCTGAGAGTCCAAAGAGAAGAAAACATAAGAAACATTTTGATGATTGTGTTATGCAGTTTGAACACCAGAAATACATGGATAAGAAATTAATTGCCTTTGCTCTTAGGCCATAATTTAAACTAGACACACAACACAAATCAGATAAAAGTCTATGCTCCTGTCTTTCCATATATTTTGATCACTTTAGCATGCGTAGGTATTTACACTAGAGACTTACATGTAAATCAAAAAGAAAAGCAATGTTTTGTTGTTTTTTTTTTAAATGAGTTATCAGCTACTGATCAAAAAATCAACATCAAAATAAGCAAAGGCTTTATTATCTATAAACACATCCCTGTTCTTTATAAGAAACTGAAACTGGAACAACATTCCCATACGTGTTTAGTAGCATTTAAAAATACATTTTAGTAGGTTCTATTTGGGTCAAACATATACAATTAGACCAGATATCAACTAATGAAGAATTAGGCAGTATTGCCCACTTTAAGCTTTTCTGGATTTTGTGAAGCATCATAAACAATAAAGGCACAGTAACCAGAGTCTTCATCATAGAAATTTGTTAAGTTGGTCAAGCATGACTTCCCCTTTGTGAAGACATTGTTGTTACTCTTAATGATTTTCTTGTCATTCATGTGTTTGGAAATGGTTTCCTGGATTAGCTGAAAAACTTCCCAGAGATAAAGCTAAGGCAGACCAACATGTAGTTTACTGGGTTCTCCGTTTTGCCTTGAACTTGTGAGTCACATTTGCTTTCCTCCAGTCTTTGGGTACTTCCAATCACTGTGATTATTCAAAGATTATTGAGAATAACCTCACAAAGACATTTCTCAGATCCCTCAGCACTCATGGGTGCATTCCATCACGTCCCACAGACTTATGTATGTTCAATTTGCTTAAATATTACCTGATATGATTCTCTTTCACCAAGGGTAGGTCTTCCTTGCTCCAACATTTACCCTTAATCTTTGGGATCTGAGATTTCTGAAAGCTAGTCTTGCTAGTAAAGACTGAAACAAAGAAGAAATTCAATGCTTCAGCCTTTCCCATGTGCTGTATAACCAGGTTCCCCTTGAGGGGAATGGGTTCACGTTTTCCCTAGTCTTCCTTTTGTCACCTATATATGTATAAAAGCCTTTGCCATACACTCACGAAATATATAAGAAAATGCATAACAAAGACAAAACAGAAAAAATATAAAATTATGAGATCTTATACTCAAGGGGCACCATAAAAAGTTCACAGAAGATGTAGGGACAAGTTCTGTCTAGTGTGGACATGCCTAGTCTGCACTAGAAGATGCACCCAGCATAGTGCAACCTCAAATCAATTCTGCATAAATTGGTATGTCCATGCATTATTCTGTAATTCCAGAAGCAGAATGGCACAGACCTCTATCAGCTATACTAAGGATAAGTAACTCAAACGAAGTACCAAATAGATAGAACTGTATATCCCATGGTTCCTATGTTAGCTTCAGACTTATCCTCAGTTATCTCTACACCATTTTTCAGTGCATGCTGTCTCTTTCCCAACACAGCAAGCCTTTCTGAAGTTATGTGAATGACTCATAACTGACTTTTAAAATATTTCTTATTGTCATTTTGTACTAACATCAGGGAAGAACTCTCAGCCCTATTTGACAGAACAGGCATAGAGGAAGAGAAGCAGCTTATCGAGATGACGAAGCAGTGAAGGAACAGCTAATTCTGGAAAACATTTCCAGGCATATGAATGACGAGAAAATCATCAAGCGTAGTCTGCATGGCTTCACCAAGGAGAAGTCATGCTTGAGCAACTTGGTAAACTTCTATGATGAAATGACTGCCTTGGTAGGTGAGCAGTGGATATTGTTTGCCTGTACTTCAGTATGGTCTTTGACACTGTCTCCTGTAAGGTTTTCATAGACAAGCTGTTCATGTATGGGCTGGATGAGCAGAAAGTGAGGTGGATTGAAAATTAGCTGAATGTCTGGGCCCAGAGGGCCCATCATCTGGATGACGGGGCAGACTGGTGCCTCAGTGAGTTTGCAGATGACATTAAACTCAGAAGAATGGTTGATATACCAGAATGCTGCCATCCAGAGGGACCTAGACAGGCTAGAGAAATGGACTGACAGGAACCTCATGAAGTTCAACAGGGGAAAATGCAGAATCCTCCACCTGAGGAGGAACGGCCCCATGTGCCAACATATGCTGGGGTCTGTCCAGCTGGAAAATAGCTTGGCAGAAAAGGACCTGGGGGTCTTTTAGACACCAAGCTGAACATCAGCCATCAATGTGCCCTTGCCACACAAAAAAAGGCTAATGGCTCCCTTGGTTTAATTAGATGAAGTACTGCCAGCATGGTGAGGCAGGTGATCCTTCCCCTCTACTCAGCACAGCTGAGGCCACACCACAAGTCCTGTTTCCAGTTCTGAGCTCCTCAGTATAAAAGAGACATAGACATACTGGAAAGAGTCCAACGAAGGGCCACCAAGATGACTAAGGGACTGGAGCATGTCTACTATTAGGAAAGGCTGGGATTGTTTAGCCTGGAGAAGAGAAGTCTTGGGTGATCTTATCATTGTATACAAATATCTGGAGGGAGAGTGTAAAAAGGATAGAGCCAGGCCCTTTCCAGTGGTGCCCAGTGACAGGACCAGAGGCAACCGGCACAAACTGAAGGACAGGACTGTCCATCTGAGCTTCAGGAAACACTTTTTACTAGGAAGGTGACTGAGCACTGGAACAGGTTGCCCAAGGAGCTTGTGAAGTCTGCATCCTTGGAGATATTAAAAATCTGTCTAGACGTGGTCCTGTGCAACTGGCTCTAGATGGCCCTGCTTGAGCAGGTCCCTTCTAAACTCAAGCATTCTGTGATTCTTTGAACCTCTAACAATTAGGGAGTTTGAAAGCAAAACATTCTCTTAATTCCATACAGTGTGTTGTACAAAACATGTAAGAGTTGCTCTTTTCTGCAGATAATAATGATGGTTTTAAAGATACCCCTTCGTAGGAAATGTTTTCTTCTAAATCACATAGCAGAATGCCTACTAAGAGAGGAAGGAATCCTGGGTAGAATGTTCTTGGGGAACAATTCATGGACTGGCATAAAAAGCAGAAGCTAACAACACAGCGATTTCACTAAAAGCTGAGATTATTGGACTGTGATCATAGCCATTTCCTTTTACTTTCATGCTGTGCCTTTCCAGTTTTACATATCCGTATCTAATAGTCACGCTCAGTATTTTTGCTGTTAGTAAGTCTTGTGTTTTAAAACTCTAACCTCATTATTATAGTATACAAATTCCTCTTATCTCTTCTATTTATTTTTTTTGTAATGCTTTTGCCAGTCTTCATATTTCTAACTCTGAATGGAAAAATATCAAAATGAACAGCAAATGAAAACACAGGTACTTTAGAGGTGCAGGTTAGCAAACACCTAACCCAGAAATCTACTGATTGCTTTCCAGTAATTTCCTTACTTATTTCAAAACTCCTAATCTTATCATCAGATATTGAGGTATGAACAACACTCATTGAAAGTAAGATGTATTTGCTAAATTATTGTTTTAATAATTGAAAAAAAACAAAACCAAAACCAAAACAAAAAAGCACCACTCATGACATCTCATCCCTTTGTTTCCATTATAAATAATGACACAATTCCTTTTCAAAATGCAGAGTTCATCAACCCTGCCTCTTAAAAACTGATGCTACAGCAGACACCCTTCAGGGAAGACAGTCAGGAGAGTTGTTTGGACGAATCTTCTTCAAGAACTTAACCTTGGCACCCACAGCAAGTGAGAAACCTGGCTTAAAAGGAAGTTGCTGCTCAGAGATGTCCTGCCTCTGGGAATCTGTCAGTGAAAGAGGGGCATAGCCAGGTCAGGCTTTAATTTTGTGTGTTTTGCCAAGTGTCACCACAAAGCAGAACATCTATACTAGCTCAGACAGAACTTGAACAGCCACAAGCCAAATTCCACATTGTGAAATTTGGAAGATAGCAGAACATGCACTTTGTCTTCTGAAAGAAAGAAAGAAAGAAAGAAAGAAAGAAAGAAAGAAAGAAAGAAAGAAAGAAAGAAAGAAAGAAAGAAAGAAAGAAGGAAGGAAGGAAGGAAGGAAGGAAGGAAGGAAGGAAGGAAGGAAGGAAGGAAGGAAGGAAGGAAGGAAGGAAGGAAGGAAGGAAGGAAGGAAGGAAGGAAGGAAGGAAGGAAGGAAGGAAGCTGAGTACATTCAGAAATATGTGTGGGATCAGGCACAAAGATTTTACACCACACATTTATGCCCAGTGATACTTTTTAAAAAATAATTTTAACTGGAATATATGGTTGGATTTATATACTGTAAATACAAAAAAAATAATCGAACATGTGATAAGCATTACAAAATATGTGACATTTTAAAATTCCCTTAATGAATAGCCAAAAATATTATTGGAACCCTAGTCTGGCAGAATTTGTTTGTATGTATGGCATTTAGGCCTACACTATATAAAAGACTTTCAAAGTGTAAGATTATGAATGGACTCTACTGTTGAGGTTACTATGAACTGTAAAATTCAGTGGAGTGCCAGAAGCTGCCAGCTGGAAAGAAGACAAGAGAATATCAACAGGCTGCATTCAGAAGGAATCCTGATGTGTTGATGTAATAGCCAGATAATGAAATGATTTGCCTGCCTTAATATTCCATTTACAAAGAACTCATTTAGCCTTTGAAGTGGAAGACTTTGGAGATCATATAAACATATCCTAGGTTGAGAACAACCTCTTTAAGAGCATTACATTTGGCTTTGTAAACATTAATTCTAATACATCAGTAGCTAAGGTTGATATATTTAATAAACAAATATAGAAATGTATTTGATACCTTGCTGGCTAAAAATTTAAAAATAATCTTTCTTTCAGCAAGCTCTGGAAAAATTAGATTTATCTGTCTGGACAATGGCAAGCATATTGTCATCACATGAACAGTGTAACTGAATAACTGAAAAGTCCAGACACATTGTAGGAAACAGTGAGCAAAAGTGTACAGTTTTCAAACGGTCCTGAGGAGACCTGCCTCATAAATAGTAACTTCATCCAAAACCCACTTAAATTAAAGTTTATTTTCTCAAAGTCTTCATATTGTGTTTAAATGTTAAAGTTGCAGCTGATAATGCAGCAGGGGAAAAGCTACATATCTCTTGATGTTCCTCATCATCTTACTGAAACAACTGCATGAAATATAGCAATGGAATTAAGACACAGTCCTACTTACATGACAGAAACTATGATTTCCACCATCTCATAAAATTTTACAAAGCCCTTCATTATTGCTCTTTTACTCATCAAATAAGACTGCACTCATCTGAAAAATGCATGTTGCATACCACATATTTTTCATTACATCATACTGTTGCACAACTCTGTTGTTTTGGGAATTTTTTTGGAACCTCTTTAGATTAATACTTTAACATATTTTAGTAATAAATACATGATAATTCTACAGCTGAAAATCAACTTATTTAAGTGTCCGGGTTTGTGGGGTTTTTAATAAAATCTGGAGGATAATCATAATAATTTACAAACATATTTTTGAGGTTTGTCTAGAAATGGTCTTTTTAGATTATTTCATATTTTTCATCCCCTGTACTTTAAAATAACTACTCTTGGTTTTATCTTTTTGTATCATGCAGTTTTTTCTGAGCCTGTAAAAAACACTTTAAACATGAGGGATCTCTAAACCTGGAATAAAAAGGAAAAAGGATAAAATACACCAACCCCACAATTATTTTCTCACTAGGATCATTCTCCTATGAGAAAATTTAAATTCTATGGCACTGGAATAAATTAGATATGATTTAACAGCAGTGGAACTTGTTCGTCCTTTCATAACACAAATCTCAATTTATATCTGAAATTTATTTTTATTTCAAAGTAATGTCTTCTAGTAACTTCTGGAGAATAACAGCTGTCCTCATCATCAACATCTAATAACGTGTTTTGGAGATGCCCATTACAATCATGTTGCTGTCTGCATAGGAGGAAGGATGATCACTGTGATTTTTTTCAAGCCCTGATTCTGCAAAGTATGGACTAACACAAATGTTGATGTTAATTCCTTTGATATCAGCAGAATGATGGGTGAAAATACCACACAGAGTGTACATTACTGCAAGGTCTGACACGTCTTATATTTTCCATAATTTTCTCAATTGAGTCACGCTATCGCTTGCAATAACAATGCATCACAACCTTTTAAACAAGATTAATCCATATTATCATAACATAAATCGTTTTTGAGGTAAATAAGAGTGAACTTTCTCAGTTTGCAGACGGAAAAATTTTCAAAAAAACACACATCAAAGCCCAGATTCCATTTCATAGAGTAGAATCCATTTGTGTGTGTGTGCATATCTGAATGTGTATCTCTCTATGATAGCTGCATTTCTAAGCTCCACTAAGATTAACTAAGTTATAGGTGAGATTCTGCAAATGAATTTGGCAAGTTATTCAGTTTGCCCGAAGAAAATACCTAATTTTGGTCAAATGAAGAATTTCTATGTCTATAAATAAGATGCTGAAATTTAAATATGTGGACTCATAAAGGTCCTAAAAACTACAGTGCATTGTCTAGTATTACAGTCATTGCTATCAAATTTAGAATGCAACCTTGCAAAATATTTAGTACAGTAAGAAAATATTGGGAAAATTATATGACACAAAACAAGAGACAAAGTTGTTTCTTCTTGATTAACATCAATGTAACATATTGGTATAAAAGTATATCATTCTTGTCACAAGTCAGTAAAATGTGAGGGTGTTATCAGTAAAATGTGAGGGTATTTTCTTGAAGATTTTTTTATACATTTTACCCACTAAGCAAGAATGAGCTCAGGGAGCACCACAACCTTGAAAAAAACACAGAATAAACTGAAATAGTGGAACAGAAGTGAGTCATTCTTCATCTTTAAGCCAGAAGAGGTATCCAGATGGAATGGATCACCATGAGGTGATCTATCTTTGAACTTTCTACTTTGTAATTGGGATCTGCTATGGGTTAATAACTCCATTCAACCTACTTTGAGAAAGTCAAGATTGTTTCAACAAGAGAGCAGCTTTATTTTAAACAAAACCTTATCAAGGCCTGAAAACAAAAAGAAATGGCTACATATAAATCTTCATGTTTCCCTGCTGGGGGCAGGGGGGGAGCGGGGGGAGCAACAAAGCAAGAAAAAAATTCCTTTGTTGTTTCCAAATTAAATGAAGTAAGAAGACCTGTTAAATATAATTCCCAGTGAAGTTTTCTAGTTGCAGCTTGCTAAAAAAGCTAGCTGATTTAGAAGAGGGTGATTGCATTTCAACTGCATCAGGACAAGTTCAGCCATCAAAAAAGAAGACAGGCAGATAAGGTGTATGAATTTTTGCCATGGGAGAACTTGGGGGGGGGGGGCTGCAAAAACAGAATCACACCGGTCACTGGCATAAAAATTATTTATTAAACGGGATGGGTATAGCAAATGGATAGGGATCTCCTTCCTAAGGTTTTGTTCTACAGAACCCAAAGGATCCAAGATTGTGTCCAGAATATACACTCACAGCAATTAAGTGCCTGTCTTGCTGTGATGGGCACTATACTCTTGGGGGAACAATCAGCATGTCAGCCTGTCTTTTACCCACCTTGGGCTCCCCACTTTGTCATGGTGTTGAACATCCCTGGATGTGTTTCCCCCACCTTAAGGCTTATTGTTTTCACTATTTATTGCTTTCTTATTCAAATAGTTGTCAGAAGGTGCCCATTGCCTCCTTATTCATGTCCACCTAGGCCAATCTCTCTGACTTTCTCCATATCTAAAGTCAATTAGCATTTGTTATGTGGTTTACAAATATCTGGCCCAAGTGTGTTAAAAGGATCTAAAGCTGATACCATTTCTCTGTGCTTTGCTTCTTTCCCACACATACCTTAATTGCTAACAGGGCAGATGTAGTCCAGATTTTATTTAGCAGTGCTTACAGATAGCACCATTGTGATAATTATCTGGGTTTTTTTTTCTTTTTCTGGCACATACCAGAATCGTCTCATCAGTTGAAGCTGGACAGATATAGCCAAGGACTTATTTTATCTGAATGAGTAAGTTTCACCTTGTGATAATATTGTTTTACAAGAGACAACAGACACCTATATTTGAAAGATCCAAAAGTATAGTTATTACAGTTGTGAATTATTATAATTCCCGTACATAGAAATAATATGATATACTACATGTATGGTGATATATACACACACATATATAGATAGCTATAGACATATAACCTCTCTCCCTCTTTTTCTTTCTCATATATCTACTTATATATATATAAATGTGTATATATATATATATATGCAAACATCCATATATATTGTAATGCATTATTCTGTAACCAGAAAGAAATACATCCCTATGTCATTATTACTGCTTCAGAAATCATGCTGCACTGACAGCTTAATTATAAAATGTGGGTAGTGGAAGGTAAGTCCCTTTAGCTGCCGGTGCCCTTACGCTACTGAGAAGACTAAACAGATGATTAAAGGATAATATAGCAGCTAATAGGAGGAAAAAAATTAAACGCACCTGTGCAAAACATGGGAAAAAAAGGCTGGAGAACAGAATAATCTCCAGAAGAAGTTGTTGCATTTTCAACACCTCTGAGAGCCAGGTGACATTTTGGTTCTTCAGTATGAAGGCAAACTACTAATCTTAGCTTGCTGGCTAGTCCTGCTAGCCCTGACAAGAACAGAAGCTTGTCTCCCTTAGAGCCAAGATAAAGACAGTGGCCACAAGATTTGGGCATACTGATTCAATTTAAATAAATATATGACGAGTTTGAATGCTGTCACTGAAAGCAAATACCAGTTCTAGTCCAATTCTCTGATTCAAATTCATCTCCAGTTTAATTTCATTAAAATCACTGTTGTCACATTGCAAGAATTAATTCTATATTTTATTTTGCATTTCAAAAAACTTGCTTTTGTGAATAGCCTGTACATGACACAATGTATTTTTCTCAAGTGCTTTTCTTGCACTAGCTTTTCTCTCACTTGTAAAGTTAGTAGAAGTTGGTAAATACCATTAAACAATGCTAATATACAGCAACCAAAGGCACTAAATTAAAATTGGAAAACAGTTGTTTTCTTTTTTTGTATTCTTACAAGCAAGAGCAGAAACATTATTGTTTAAACTCTAATGAAGAACTGAAAATTCTGTGAGTAGTTTTGTTTTGTTTTGTTTTGTTTTTTTAAATAAGGAAAAAGCTGACAAATTCTTTCTTCCCAAATGGTCTAAGTTATTATTTACACTGTCACTTCTTCTCCTCCCATGCGCATATACATACATTTTTATATATTAGCAAAAGTATAATGAAAAAAACACACTCCTTTTCTATATAGAACTAGCTAAAATCATATAGGCCTGGTCAAGGATTTGTTCCACTGCAGACACAGGTTGCTTATAGAAACATATGAAAAAAATCAAGAGGATAAAAACTTCTGAACTTCTGCAGATTCAATCTAATCTTTTTAAAATATATTTAGATGGAATTATGAATGCTTTTGTAAATGTTGATTGCTTCAGGTAAAATAATAATTCTTTAGTATTCAATTTATTTCTTGATGTTAAACAAGATAATAATACAGTAAACGTTCTCTCAACTTCTACACATGCAGAGTGTTTTTCCCTTGAGTTAATCTATTGCTTTCAAGATTTTTGGAGATGTATATGTGTTCTTTTTTCCAATTTATAAAACAAACTTTAAAAAACTGTAGCACAGTGATCTCATTTGCACTTTCCTCAATGGATGCAGCAATCTCATTAAAGGCATTCCATGAGTACAAAACAGAAAGGGATATGAGAAATCACCCTGTCCTGGAATTTAGGCATGAATATATACCCTTTTATAGAGAGTATAAAGAGTTTCTAAAAGAGAGCTGCATCCATGCATAGTTCATCAAAAAATATAGTGGGACTGGCAAAATAGATGGCTCTTTTGTTCATTGATCTGTAATCTTGTTTATCATGGAAGATCTTTCAAAATAAGTTACAATTTAGAACTGCTCGTCTAGTTGTGCAATGTGAGAAGTGTTTCCCACTTTCACATTCCTTATTTTACTCTGCTTAAATTTATGTTTAGAATTCAATTTAGTAACAGTAAGAAAATAACTGAAAACTAATTTGATAGCAGTCCAAGTGCTTTGCCTAATACACATTTCCCTGCTCTTTCCTCTGTTTTGTGAAAAATAAATAAATGCATATTTCCTGGGACTGGAATAGAAGACATCTGTCACCTGTAAGCACGCCAAAGAGCATTAATATCAATCTTGCTCGCATTACTCATTTCCAACATGACAGGAAAAATCTGGTTACAAACTGTGTGCAGAGCACTGTGCTTTTGTCATGCCAGCCATATCTGACATACGCGTTGTTCTCCTCGCCACTCACATGTTCATGTAGCACTGTTGGGCCACCGACCGAAATGTCTTTCCTTGCATGCCTGTGGCGGGGCGTTCTCCTCTGTTACACTATGCTCATGCTGCAATACAGAAAGAAAAAGACTCAGCTCATTTAACTTTAGCCGTCTGTTATTTTAGAATATTTTTAATTTGCTTTCTCTTCAAAAGGGTAGAAAATTCAGTCTTAAATCACTTTGAAGCAGTACCCAGGGTGTTCTATAGATCTTTTGTTCCTACGTTTTTCAGTGTTAATCAGACATATTTGCTTTCCTATTTTATGTTACAGTGGATATAGGGATATAGTCTAGATTTTAGGAAGTTTATTTCCATATAAAACATGCCAAGAGGCAGACAAAGAAATAAACAAAGGAATCAAACACTGAAACATATACATATTGCTAAGAAATGTCATAATTTCTAAGGGAATTAAGTATACTTTTGTGCCTTTCGTGCACTTCATGAAGGAAAACATTTACACCCATACTTTTTTTTGATGGGAAAAAACATGTAGCTTTTTGAGACTAATGGCCATTTAACAATATTTACAGCCATAACAGAATCTCAAAATACTTCAAAATTCAAAATGTTAAAACACTGGAAAACTGCTGTAACACACACTCCCTGGAGCGTAAATCTATAGCAATAATGAGCTGTACACATGGGATTTATTTAAAAAATCTGTACAAGAAAATAGTGTAAACTTCTTTTTTTTGTTCCCCAAGGATACCTCTATATTTAGATGTTGGAAAATACCACTGCACACTCTGGACTATCTGTTAATAGATTTCCTTTCCCTAAGAACTTGATTTTATGTGGAAAAAAAAATTAAAAAATTGGAGTTGACACATTTCAGTATTGTTTCCATATAGAGTTAAGCTGAGGAACATTTGCTCTGAGAAATATGGAATGACTTCATAGCTCATAGTCAAAAGCCAGTGAGCAAATCAAAGTGTTAATCTGTATGTAGGTTAAAGAAGGGAAGAAGAAAAGCTCTCGTTAAGATTCTAGTGTCTGTAGTAGACAGGTAATATAAGTCTAGCACGCAGAAAAGTTAGTGTACATTGGTCCTTTCACTTATGACTTTCTCTGAAACTAAATTCATTAACTTCAACAGCACTAGTTCTGTAGCACATGGTAGTTAGTACAAAACGGCTGAATCATTTCCAAAGGTGATGTATAAACAAAGGATTGGCCACCTTTAGAGGACGAGCGTCCTTTCTCAAGAGGCCCTCGTCTGCTGCTTTAGGAGTATTTTTTATAGGAAAACCTTTCCAACAGAAGCTGATAATAGAATCTCTCAGCTTTGCTGACCAGTTGACAGCATTCATGCAGCCAATATACAGACTTTCTTACTGATATTATATAATGCAAAAGAATTTTCTTAGTAGTTTCAGCATGCCATCATTACCCACACTTCATAAATATTATTTTGATTGAGAACCTTTTTTTATTTTATCCTGATCATTTATAAAGTAGAAAGAAAAAATTCTACCACAGAACATGTGGTGAAACATACCCAAGTCTAATGTATCAGTTGTTTACCTGAAAGGTAATATTTCAGTAAATCCTCCCCAAAACTTCCTGTGTATTATACACCTGAATGCACAATTTTCTGAGTTATCCATACAAAAGTCATTCAATTTCATAGAAATTCTGTCACAGATTAATTTCATCTGAGGTTAGGAAACTAAAAAAAATATTTTTGCCTTCTTAATCTGCCTAAATCATTGGGAGAAAAGAAAGGGATCAATCAGATCCTATGCCCAGAGTGATTAGGCACTAAGTAAAGAATGGTTAAATATGTGCTTACACATCTGTATTTAAGAAATTTCTCAAAATAAGGTTACAAGGAGTTCATTTTCAGTACTTTGATGCTAGCTCTGTTCTGTTAAGAAAAGTGTTTATATTTTTATATCACAGCTAGAGGCAAATGTTGCTCCTTTTCATTTGTGCAAGCTGTTCGCCCAGGTTTCCTAGTAAGATTTAGTGAACATATTCTAGCGATTTATTTCATGCTTACCCAGAGTAGGGGGAATAAATGATAAATCTAAGTAGACCAGATAATCTAGTCATAAGGGAGCTACATATCTACAGGGGCTTAGTTGTAGCTGCAGTGTAAGGCTTTCTAACTCTGCAGGAAAGGACCTGGGCATGGTGGGGGAGTTTGAACCACAAGCTGAATATAGTAGGAGTGTTGCCTCCAGAAGTGAAGGGTGGCCTCAGCAAAAGCAGGCTGAGGAGAGTGATTATCCTTCCTGGGAGGTTCCAGTGGTCATATATGCCCAGATTTGTGACCCCCAGGCCAGCTCAACACCAATAAATTGGAAAGAGTCTGTAAGAGTGACACTTAGAGGGCCTGGAGCACAAGACACACAAGGAGAGTTTGAGGGAGACAGGTTTGTTTAGATTGGAGATGACACAGGGAGGGAATTTCACGGAATCACAGAATTATAGGGGCTGGAAGGGACCTTCAGAGATTATCTAGTCCAACGCCCCTGCCAAAGCAGGTTCACAGAGCAGGCTGGACAGGAACGCATCCAGGCTGGTTTGGAATATCTCCAGAGAAGGAGACTCCACAACCTCTCTGGGCAGCCTGTTCCAGTGCTCTGTCACCCTCAAAGTAAAGAATTCACGTTGAGAAGGAATTTCCTGTGTTCTAGCTTGTGTCCGTTGCCCCTTGGCCTGTCACCCGGCACCTGTCAGAAGATCTCTCACCCCATCCTCTTGATACCTGCCCTTCAGATATTGATAAGATTCCCTCTCAGTCTTCTCTTCTCCAGGCTAAACAGACACAGCCTTTCCTAATAAGAGAAGGTGCTCCATTACCTTGATCATATTACTAGCCCTTATTGCTGCCTTCCAGAACATGAAGTGATGTTAAAAGAAAGATGGACACAGCCTTTTCTCACAGGTACACAAAAAATGACAAGAAACAACAGATGCATAAGAAATTCTGTTTAACCAGAAGGAGAAGAAAAATTTGTGATGACAATGGTTAGGCCCTGAGTTGTGGTAAAATTTTCATCCTTGGAAAATATTAATGGTAAATGCCCTTCAGGGCCTTGAGCCCGATGTCCTACTGAACTCAGTCCTGTGTTCATGATCTCCAGAACTTCTTTCCAATTTAAAGTTCTTTGATTTTCTGTAATGCTAACTCTAACATTTTTACCTTAGGTTTCATTTCTTTGTTGTTTTCCTTTGAGCTGCCTAGAGTGATCATATAAACCTCTCTGTTCAGCATTGTTTTTTGTAAAAAGGCAAGTGTTAGCCTCTGTGGTGAATATAATGTGTTTTATCTGTTTTCTGCCATTTTATATGCTATCTTCACTTGAAAAGATGATGACTGAATGTGGTGGGACTGATGGAGAGACTCCGTCTGCCTTTGGCAGAGAATAAGCAAGCTCAGGAAAAAGTTTCCAGATTATCGGGAAGGTCAGGAAGAAGAGGAAGTAGAGAGTAAATATTTATCAAGTATATGGGAAGCACAGGGTGCTTACAGTGCAACCGATGTTTGTGATGGCAGATTTTGTAGGAACCTGGGGAGCTACTGAGTTGACAAAAACTGTATGTGAATGCAAGTCCCAAACTGGACGGACACAGTGTATATGAAGATATTTCCTTATATGTCCCTTTTGTCTCTATTCTGTCTTACCTAATCACTTTGAGTGGCCTCTGTTTCAAAATATATACATTATTCTAGTTCATTTTCTAATAAAATATGGCACATTTTGGTTCAGAAAGACCTTTTTTTTTTTCCCTTGGGAAGCTTAATTTAAGGAGAAGGTTCAAGGAGACCTATAACAAAACTCTAACCATCTCATGTCTTGTCTTAATCCTTAATGCTGAAAAAAAAAAAAACCAAAAAACTAAAAGTATCCCACAGCTATCAAGAAGAAAACAGAAAGACTATCATGTCAGCTATTATAGGATTGCTCATTTGAAAGCTCCTTTTCCAAATATGTTCTCCAAATAGCTCGCCCAAACCTCATTCAAACCTAGAAAAGGAAACTGATTACAATTAGCCACACAGATGTCAAGAGCACCGTATGGGAAACTCAACTACAGCTACCAATTAATCCTAGAGTGTATCTACTACTGATCTAAGATATTCATTCCAAAAGGGTAAAGATGAGTTTTCAAGATTTCAACCAGCCCTCTCCACAGGACTAAATTTCATTAAATACATTTAAAGCTCCCTAATTTACCCACATGGAGATTTCCAGGTTTGTGCTATAAAATCAGGTATGCATTTTACTTGAAACTTTGCAAGCAATGTAGCATAAGACTCTTTTCACAGTATGAATTTAAGAAATGCACCCACCATTTTCCAACCCAGTATGCTATTGTTTTAACTGGAGATTTAAAACAAAAACAAAGCAACAAAAAATCAAAACGACAAGTTTAAGAGAAACATATTAGTTAATACATTTTTAGCATTTAAATCTACAATATGAAACAGCTGTTACCTGGGACTGTGACAGTGTTATGCTTTTTGTCAAGAACTTCGAAGTAAAAATAAAATACTAGTGTTTTTTTCTATTTTTTTTCTGCATGCACTGCTGGATTTTAGCTGGTGAAGTGCTTTGAAATAATTTTACAAATAAGGAAAAACAGCAGAGGAAGGTGCTGAATCCATATTATTAGTATTATTAGTTCTTTGATGAGTTCCACTGAAAATGAAACATTGACACACTTGCTAGTTAAGCTGATAATTAATCTGCTTTGTTTTTTAAGATTGTATCTCCTTTGCAGCATGGGGACACATAACACAACCTAAGTTTAGTATAACTATAAAAACTACACAAAACATACCACTGAAACATACCGCTACAGACTTCAACATAGGTCAATCACTTCAACAAAAATCCAAGACTCCCAGTGAACACATACCATCTGAAATGAAGCTTCCTCCACCTTACTTTTTACAAAACTATAATTCATGTTGTTTAATGTAAAACAACACAAAACATATGTTTGATCACCTCATCACCAAAGTTTAACTCTCAATATCTATTTGGAATTTCAAATACAAGGGAATAAAAAAATCTGCCTATAATCTTCTCTAGTAGGAAAATTTCTAACTCTGTCCTGCTCCTCTGGTCACTTTTAAAATTAGAATCCATACTCTCCTCTGCTTTTGCAAACCACACGTTGTTCCACTGTTTCTCATAGCTCAGAAACATGTAACAGTACTACAGGATAATTTCATGTCACTTACTTTACAAATAAAAGGCAAGTTATTAATGAAATATGGTTCCCTTATACAAAGTCGGATTTTTAATTCACATAGAGCCATTTTTTTCAGCTACAAAATTGTTTATACTGTACAGTAACATATCTCACCATTATAAATATTTACAATATTTGACTAAATGTTTGAAGTGAGTTTGCCAATTCAAGTAGCTCTATAAATTCAGAAATTCTTCAACCAGTTTTCAGCTTACAAAGCACATTTATAAATTTATATGTTTGTGTGTGTATATGTGTGGGTTTTACCTCACTTTTTCCACAACTTGGATGTCAAATTTATCCATTAAGCTACTGTGGAAAAAGCATACTGTCACAATCATTGTTAGTTCACCACTACTTCGTGTCACTACTTATCCTCTGTAAGTCTTCTGAATTATACCTCAATTAGGTTTTGGTTGTTTCTTCTAAAGGAGAGAAAAAAAAAAAATAAATGAAAACACTCCCCCCAACAAAACCCCCAAACCATAAGAGACCACATTCTCTTTTAGTATTTTCAAATTCATAAATAGTTTCCAGATGACTGAAACCACATTATAAAGATATATATATATTTTTTTTTTAAAAAAAAGGCAAGACAACTACTATTTTCAATAAATTTCAGCAATATAATTACAAACTATCTGAGAATGTATAAGGGAATTAATTAATTATGATTACACAGGAAATCTTCCCTTGGGTATTTCTGAACTATGGAATTCTTGAATTTACAATAATAAGGTTATTGCACCGGAGTGTTTTGCTTGTGTGTGTGAATGAATATAAACTGCCTAAGACTGAAAAAAAAACCCAACAAATTAATTCTTTCTCCTCTTCCTGCACAATTCTCCTGTGTGCTGTACTGATTGCGCCATTACTATGGGGTGACAAAGATTTATATCTGGTAGAGGATGGGAAACAGTACTCTAAATTCTAGATTTCCTTCAACAATTTAATAGGCAGTGCTTTCCCTAGACCTAGGTTCTTTCTGTTTAAAGAAAAAGCCTTGCAGTTAGGCTTTCAGGGTTTGGTTTGGTTTTTTTTTTTTTTTTTTTTTTTTTTTTTGTTGTTGTTTGGGCATGTTATTTTTTCCTATCCTGACTTCTTCAGCTGATACTTTTGTCAGTCTTGACTGTAATAGTTAGCTGCCCAATTCTAATGCAGGCATCTAGAATCCCTCAGATGGAAGAAATTTCTTCTCTTTTGTAAGGGAAATGTGGTGCATGTAGCTCGACTATTGACATCTTCATTACAGACAGCTAAAACTATATTAGATGAAGGTGATTTCTTATCTCAGATCCAGTCCTGACTATTCAGCTTTCCTAGTTTTCCAAGTTTTCCTGCAAATCCAGCTCCAATCTCCTCTGCTGCTGTCTCTTAAATTTTTATCTCTTGCTTATTCCAATTTACACAACCTTCTTCCAAACCAAAATGAATCTCTTCTTATGCTCGTCTTCTCTCTAGTTCTCTCTCCTCATCCTACCAATACCAAATATTTCTCTGCCAGTTTGATTTTTCATATGAGCTTTGTTTTTGTTGCTTGGAGTGTAGGAACTCCTTTCTCATCTCTATATGTGATTGGTTCTTTCCTGTGCCCCCGTTTTCCAGAAGTCTCTTTTCCCAGACTTTTTCAAAACTAGTCTCTTAATCTAACCTTTTATTCATTATCATAAATCTCCGCTCTGACTTCTTTCTCTTCATCTATTTTACTATACTCCTCAGATGGTCCTCAGATGCCTGGAAAATCAGCTGACAATTTCATTAAGTGACTTTAACAGTATAGCTAGTGATGGCAGTTCCACTTGTCAAGTTTAAGCTTTGTTTTGCCTGAACTGTTCCTTTCCTGTAAATTATGTATCAGCCATACAAAAAGGACATTTTAAAAGTTCTATGCAGGCATTTTTATCTTCTATAACTATTTCTCCCTCTTCCAGCATTTTGCTATCTTGATGCTGTTGCAGCTTTTACACCATTATGTTTGTTGATTAAAAGGGAAGGACAATAATTTTAGTATTTAGTATTTTGGTGTTTAGAAATATACTAGTTCATGCTGCTAGATAGTCTGCTTTAACTGTCTAACACTAACATACACCACAGTGCACAGTACTTGTTCCACAATTCACCAGCGATATACTTCTTATGTTTAAAGGTAGCAAAGATAGATTAAGAATCAAGTTTAGAGAAAACTAAACTAATGAAATATTACTAATAAAATAAAAAAAGGAAATAATGAAATAGCCACAATATATACAGCATATGCAAAGCCATATCAAGTTCCCAGTGAGATGTCACCGGCACGCAGTGGGAAAGTTCCAGACTGGACTCAGCAAAAGATGGGAACTGGATTCTGGATCTTGATTCAGCAACCCACAGGTTGGGATCAAAGGTAGACAAGCTGACGGGGTCCTCTCCAGATCAAAGCAAGAGAGAGCCACTGAAGAAACCAAGCCACTGAAGAAAAACCCAACCCAACCCCTTTGATCCCTCAGCTTTTATATTGAGCATGGCAGATGGGATGGAATACCCTATTAGTCAGTTTATGTCACCTAACCTGTCCACTCCTCCCCACAGGTGTGGCCCCTTCATGGGGTAAACACTAGATGTCTAGAGGTCCCTCCCAACACTTACCATACTGTGATTCTGTGATTCTGTGACCCTGGTTGCCACAGCAACAAGTATAAGTAAAAGTCTCTCTCACTGAAGAGAAAGTTGGCTCTGCTCCACCCCAAACCAGGACACCTCCACCCAAGAGTGGTACAGGACTTCCCATGAGAGGGGGCCATTTCATAGCCTTGTCAGATCTGAACTGTGATCATCTATTGGTTGTGGTCCCAAGGCTCACCTGGGCCAAGGTTCCACGTTGGCTGGGGATCCTGGCTGTTGACTAAGGGTCCCACCTCCCTTTTCCTGACTGTGAGGGGAAAGGGCTCATGCTGGTCTGCGCTTGACCAGGGTGCATACATGCAGCAGCCATGGTGCACTGCCAGTAGCACAAAAACAAGGACAAGAAAGAGCTGGTCTACAGCCGATGAGGGTGCAGTAGTCACAATGCACTGCCACTGTCGCGAAAGTAAAGGTGCAAAAGTGCTGGCAGCCACTATATTAATACCCTAGCCCCTGCAGGGGGAAGCAGGGGGGGAGGTGTGCTCCTGCTGCAGGTGGGTGGACAGTTTGGTGGATGAGAAATTGGTTGGGTGGTTGCACCCAGAGGGTAGTGGTCAACAGCTCAATGTCCAGATGGAGGTCGGTGACAAGTGGTGTCCCTCAGGGGTCTATAAAGGGACCAGTACTGTTTAATATATTCATCAATGACATAGACAGTGGGATCGAGTACACCCTCAGCAAGTTTGTAGACAACATCTAGCGGAGTGGTGCAGTTGACACATCCAAGGGATGGGATGCCAGCCAGAGGGACCTGGACAAGCTCAAGAAGTGGTCCCATGGGAATGTCATGAGGTTCAACAAGGCCAAGTGCAAGGTCCTTCACCTAGATCGGGGCAACCTCTGGTATCAATAGAGTCTGGGGGATGAAGAGATTGAGAGCAGCCCTGAGGAGAAGGACTAGGAGGTATCGGTGGATGAAAACCTGGACATGAGCCGACAATGTGCACTTGCAGCCCAGAAAGCCAACTGCATCCTGGGATGCATCAAAAGAAGTGTGGCCAGCAGATCGAGGGAGGTGATTCTGCCCCTCTACTCTGCTCTTGTGAGCTCCCCACCTGGAGTACTGTGTCCAGCTCTGGAGCCCCCCAACATAAGAAGGACACAGACCTGTTGGAGCAGGTCCAGAGGAGAACCACAAAAATGATCAGAGGGATGAAACACCTCTCCTGTGAGGAAAGGCTGAGACAGCTGGTGTTGTTCAGCCTGGAGAAGAGAAGGCTCTTGGGAGACCTTATTACAGCCTTTCAGTACTTTAAGGGGGCTTTTAAGAAAGAAGGGACAAACATTTTAGCAGGGCCTGCTGAGAGAGGACAAGGGGTAAAGAAAGAAAGTAGATTCAAACTAGATATACAGAAGAAGTGTTTTACAATGAGGGTGGTGAAACACTGGAACAGGTTGCCCAGAGAGGTGTTAGATGCCTCATGCCTGGAAACGCTCAAGGTCAGGTTGGATGGGTCTCTGAGCAACCTGATGTAGTTGAGATGTCCCTGCTCATTGCCGGGGGCTGGCCTAGGTGACCTTTAATGGTCCCTTCCAACACAAACTATTCCATGCTTCTATGATTCTTAGAAAAACTTCTCATGTACTGAGAACTGAAAGAAAAGGAAAAAGGAGTATAAAATTTATTTGCTAACAAATGCATCAAAAAATATTAATTTGGTCCACAATGTCCAGAAGTAGCTAGGAATTTACCATTCCTGTTAAGTACCTGGGGGAATATCTCATATTAGTGTCTTGTAAAAACTTCTGTTTTGTATTTATTAACACCACAATGAAGAATTACATCAGTGTCAGCATATTTCACCACATTCTATTCTGGTGTACTGAGTTCATTTACTCATTGTTTGATGATAGTGTAGAGAAACAATCTTTCTCAGTGGAGACTTTCAGCTAATTCAGTACCATTCAGATGGACAATGATATTGATGACAGAAAAAGAAAAGCTATAGTTCTTTTTTATTATTACTCAATAATAAAGGGAACATACTTTCATCACAAAAGCTTTGAAGCTGATCCAAGATCTAATCTAGCTCTATCATAATTAGGTGGATTTCAGAGTTCTCAGTGTATAAATACCTATGAGGCGCTGCCATAATTCATTGTCTTCTCATTCAAGTTTCTAGGCAGTGGCAAAGACATCTTTACAATTTTGCAAAACATCTGTTTTGCTCCAATTAGGCAGGAACTAAGATATAAAAGAGAAAGAATGGATATTGCTGGAAGAAGATTCTCCAAACATAGCAGTCTCCAGATGTATAAAGCACAGCTGGATGTAAAGAGTACAAAGATACAGTTCTAATTCTTGTAAAGTTGTTTATAGTAAACACTTGGAAAGTGTTCGAAATTTAACTTTTTTTTTTTTTTCTTATTCTAAATGCATGTTGTGTCACATTTTCAATATCACTGCATTGAACCGAATAAACAAGTGAATGAACAACACAAAATTAATCCACCCTTTCTTCCCTCTGGGGTGTTTTATAGATTAATACTTTTCATTTGCACAGGCTTTGAAATGTTTCAAAAAGCATTACAAACACTTAATAATATTATTTCTATATTAGCCTAGAGATGAAAGATGGCAAAAATGTACATACTTGGAATTTTCAGTTTGTCCTTAACAAGTCATTTCTGATCCAGCAAAAATTTAACTCACAGTTGCTACAGACCAGAAATTTAGTATCTTTCTTTGCCAGAAGTTAGTAGGTATCTTAATCTCTACCAAACTAGCACAGATTTATGTTAGAGTATAACATATTCTCCAGATTTACCAGAATTTGTAACTAAGAAATTTTTCTTAGAACATAATTGAGTGAAAAAATATCATCCTGTGATAGTTCACCTCAAAAGGTTTGTTTATTCTCAGTTCTTCTCTGTTTCTTTTCTTTTTTCCTAAATGTAGTTTAAACTTTTGAGGCATACAACATTAACTTTCCTGGCAAGAAATCTGCTGCCTCATGAATTCCTGAAGTTGTCTTTGAATCTTAGCTTTCATATGTCTTCCCCCACAAACGATTTTTTTTTTCTTTTTTACCTTAACCCATTCAGAAAATTAATCTTTCAAGAGGCTGTTGACAAAGTTAGCTGAAAATTTCAGAGAATTTTGTTTAAGTTCTCTGTAAGTGTTATCATGAGATCATTTTCTCCAAGTGGTAAAATATCTCTAGGAGGCTCTGAAGGAGTTCTACATTGCTCCTTCGTTTTCTTAGAAATAATGTATTTTTTAGTAAAATATATTTTATTATCTATCTATATATCTAAATTTATATCTAATTACTATATAAAGCTTTTTTATCTTGCTAAATAAAAGGTTGTAGAAAAAACCAAACGTGATGAATCCCTGATCTCTTGTCTCTCCTGGACTCTTTTTTGCTGCATTGCAGCTCCTTCCCAAATCAAGCTCGGGCATGGTTCTAGGAGCAGATGACTACATGATCATTTCCCTAAAATAGATGATTTTTTTTTCAGGTTTGTTTCCATCTGGTTTTCATGCCTCTTTCACAAATAATTTTGCCTTTAATTTCTGGATGAAATTTTAGTATTCTAAAGGAGTGTGACTCTTCCTTGTTTTCTTTTTAGGTTTAGAATATGTGCAAATATCGCTCTTTTCAAAGGTCAGACAAAGTCCAGGAGAGATACTTGTCTTTAGAATAAACTAATCCATCATTTCTCTTAAAAATCATAGCTTTCAGTGATTCATGAAGGCTTTTCATTGTGCTCTGTCTATTTTAGACCTCTTTTGTATTGAATGAAAAAAACTGGGAATTGTTACAAGGTGATCTATTAAACTTAGAAGTATAGAAGTATATAAAGCTTCCTCTTTTGACTAAGCTTTGTATAGCTTACTTGAGTGATATGAAACCTGTGAGTAAAATAAGTGTTCAGGGAGCTGAATATTACCCTGAAAACCTAAGTAATACCCTTCCATAATTCCTCTGTTGTTGTCTATACTGTAATAAATCAATAAAGTATAAGGAAATCAGATAGCATTAAAAGTCTGAAATCTAGCTTTTTATCAGAAGCACTAGTTTAAGACACATGCTTCTTTAGCTTAGCTTTCATAGCACATTGAATATCCTTAGTTTTTTCCATCTTTTTGTAAGGAGATTTCCTTCTGTGTTTCAAAGAAAGTGCTAGGGCTGCTCATGCTGAGTTCTGAGAGTGCCTCAGAAACATTTAGAAGCCCTCAACAGAGTCAAATGAACACAGCTTTTGAAGGGAAAAATACAAGAAACAGCATAAAAAAAAACCCAGTAAGTGACTGACATTATTAAAGTAGGCATAGCACTTAATTAATCTGTAGCTATCTGCTTCTTTATTATTCTTTCCTCCACGAATTACAAGCAAATTAAAGACCAGTGAAATAAAATTACTCTACGGATTCCGAGCATTATACTGCCACCTTTGTAAAGAGAGATTAACTACAAAGGGGAAATTAGTACAGTTTATCTCTTGAAATGGATTAACTAACCTGCATCTTTGTATGGATGCTTATTTAGGATTAAAATAGCATTAAAAATGGTTCCATTTCATTCACTTTGAAATGAGTGTACCGACTTTCATATTTAGCTTTATTTCAACACTTCAAATTGTACCTTCAGTGTCATAAGTTACGTTCATGTGCATCTCCAGGTAGACAAGATCACTCAGAGTGAAATACTAAAATAAAAATACTAAAATATCTAAAAAACCTCATGCAGCATATGCTCAAAGAACCTAAGTTACTGGCCAAGTAAATTATTTGACCTGAGAAGCAGAAGTACTTCTTAGCCTGCCCAAGGGTTTGTAATTCACAGTTTGTACTTCACAGACAGATAGTTAAAGGATCACAATGTCCGCAAGTGGGTGGGTAAGGAAAGACTGCAGCAGGGAAGAGAGACAGTTGGGACACAGGATTGGTCAAGAAGAAGATAAGACAGTAGGGAAAGTGTGGTAACTGCTTTGAGTCTTTACTGTACTTGATTTGGGCGCTGCCATAGCTAGTCATGACACAAGGTCGTTCTGTTCTAATTTACAAAGGAATGAAAGGAAAATCAGAGAGATGTATATTACATGCGAAATGAAACAGTTGGTAAGATGTTGCAGTAAGGAATAAAAGAACTGGGGAAAATACAGTGACATACAACCAAAAGAAAGGAAAAATAAAAAGGAAAAAAGAAAGAAAACCTGTGGGAGTTAAGAAAAGAAAATAAGAAAAGTTATACAAAGGCTTGAAGAAAGCTACGCCCTAAGAATAATGGTTATGAGCAATTGCTCCGCTAATTCTGAAGAAAGAAGACATGCAATCTTGCCAAAAATCCATAAAGGAGAACTAGGAAGATAGCAATACATAATTTACTTTTGTTAGCAAGAACAAAAGAAAAAAATATTTAGAGGAAGCAGTAGGAAGCATTTATTTTATATTAAAGGAAAAGTTCATCTAAAATTAAGTTTTTAATGAATTATGCTGAGGAAGAATGTAGGATTCATACTGTCACAGAGAATAGTCAAGGTTAACATGTCTCGGATGTATAATTCAGGCATAATTTAAACAATCTTACCATAGTGAACAGTCTTCTTGAAGTCCTAAAACCAATTTTGTTCAGTGGTTACTGACTCTATAGCTTCTCCCTCCAAAGGCACAATCATTGTCTAATCTAAATGATTTTGTAATGTGCTCACTTACACTCTTTCTTTATCAGGTATGTGTTGTGAATCCAATTTCAGTAACAAAATTAAGAGCTTAATTGCAGTCTGTTCTTATGTACCAATGAAGTCCATAGAGTTTTGTCAAATATCAAAGGCTTCACTGAATAAGAATCTGCTCACTCAGTCTCTAACAAGTTTTTCTCAAAATGTGGTACTATTTCTTCATCTGTTTTATACCAGCATGGTTAGATTGACATGCCTGAAATACTTTGAAATAAAGAGCGTTAAATAATTATTGATAATAAATATGGTAAACATGCACAACCTTTTCAACACAATCAGTCGTACGCTGCCACACTGCAGTAGGATTAAGAATTAACCAGTCTTAATCCTGCAATATTTTAATATTTATAACCAAATGGCCCACTACAATTTGATATATTTACGAAGAATACATTCAGAATATTCAGCAAAATCTTGGGATTTAATTTGTATTTAATCCCTTAAAATTTTCACAGAAATCTTTTCTTTTTAAGTATCTCTGAGGAAAATGAGGAATTAGGTCAGCTTTCTGTTTTTTCCCCTCAACACAAGACCTATGGAATCACTTAAATCTCATTAATATCAGAGCTTTCATGGTGAATTAGAGTGGTACTCTCTGTTTTGCCCCAAAGACAGTGTTCAATTATATATTACATCAGTTACTTTCAGAATTAAGCAACTTTCAGTTGTGTTAACACATGTAAGTTAACAACATGAAAATAAGTATGATTAAATAATAGCATATTTGTTCTCTCAGGTGACTTGCTTTGATCTGAATTCCTTAAATACAAATTAAAGTGAAATTTTACTGCTCAGGTCTCTTTATTATTATTTTAAAATTTCTCTCTTTTTTAAAGAAAACCTTTTTAATAACTTTTATGTATTCGTGTTACTTCTTTATATACACGTATGTATATAAAGTAAAACAGATTTAGCATAAACAAAGGCTTTTTTCATCATCCGTTCTGGATTGTAACAGAAAGTGCATTGATGATTAAGGCTTATAAAAAACTATGAGCTTTTAGTGGCATGCTCCATTGAAATTAGTGTAAAGACTTCAGCTGCCAGAACAAGCATCAGTCTGATAAACACAAGTAAAATAGAGACAAACTGAAAGTCCTTTAACTTTTAATATATGAACTATTTGTGCCTTCAAATGCTGTACCTTATAATTCAGATATTTAGGTTGCAACTG
Source organism: Sterna hirundo (assembly GCA_009819605.1). Taxonomy (NCBI): domain Eukaryota; kingdom Metazoa; phylum Chordata; class Aves; order Charadriiformes; family Laridae; genus Sterna; species Sterna hirundo. The sequence continues at coordinate 167,481,782 of CM020437.1, forward strand.
TCAAGTAAAAGAAGGAAGATGTGAACTTGAGTTTAAGAATTTTGAAGTATTCCAATGACTTGATAAACAAAATAGATTAATAATGTAAGATTTCACATTATTGGAGTGTTGACATGTTTATATGGAATGGAGCAATAAATGCTAAATATAATAAAATGAGTAATACATAAATGCAAAATCTACTAAAATGAGTAACAAATGCAAATTAGTTGATTGTTATATAATTTATATCTTAAGCTCCTTAAAATCTCATATTCCCTGCATTTTAAATTCTTAGCAACCTAAATTCAATGTATTTGTGTAGCGTTAAAATTTTGCAGGCTGCTCTCATTACAAAAATAGATGTGGAATACAAAAGTAAGCTTCTGTGTTCACAGATAATGATATAAATAACAAAATATTCTCTAAAGGAAAGCCATTTAGCAGAATTTCATAAGTATCTGGCACTGCATTCCTTCCTGGCCACAAAAATACGTCAGAAATTAATCTCATTGAAAAATTATAGGGAAGAACAGATCTTTCATTTTATACAAGGAAAATATGCCTGGCTCAGATGTAGACGTTTACATTTTCAGCATGTAAAGATAAATAAGGTGCATCCTTCAAAAATATCTTCACTTTTTCCCCGGAAGTACTCTGGTCACAGAAGTTCACTGAATTCTGTATGGAAAATACCCATGCTACAGATTTACAGCAGTTATTCAACCCTAACTTCAGAATTCCTTCTTATGGATACTGCAAACAAGCTGGTGCTTACAAGGTACCTTCTATTTCTGTCCACTTTCCAAAAAAAGTAAGTTGCTCTGTATTTTATAGTTGACCATGATAAAACTGAAGTTTCAAATAGCAATTATTTTTTCTCTTGTTTCTAAGATTTATTTCACCATTTGGCATATGTATTGCGATACTGTACAAGAACTCAGAGGTTATTACTAACACTCAGTGTGAGAATTAAAAAGCTCCTTTCATATCTGGACCTCATAAAGAGCTGCTTTGGCATCCCCAAGTCTGAGTACAAAAGACACAGCAGAATCTGTGCAATCTCCAGTTTCCCAAAGGCTGAATATTTTTCATTCCACAAGGCATTTAAAAACAATCTGTAAAGTCTCACAACACAGCAATGTTTACTGAGGATGCATGATTAAAGTCAAACAACTTGAGAACTGGCGCCATGCTTCACTGAAATACTAGAGTTTTTTGTTGCTCTGTTTTTTAAATAAGCAGGGTAGTTCATATATAGTTGAACAAATTTAGAGCCATCTTTTACTCCTACTGGGAAAATATTAAAATACATATTTAGGAGTAGAGATTAGAAGTGCCATGAGTTTGTGTTATGTGAAACTGAAGGATGGTACATTGAGTATATTAGTGGCTTGTGTGGCCTATTCAGAGATGGCTTAGGAAAGTTACCTTCATCACAGTGCAGAGCAACATTTTCTGTATGGTATTCTGGAGCTATTCGGGAAGATAAAATTTTGTTTGCGAAATTAAATAATTACTAAAGAAAAGGAAGAACTATGCAAAAATATACACCTAAGGACCTGTACTGAAGAAGACAGATCTGTGAACTGAAAACCACTGGATTCTTTCTAGACTCACTGCCAGCAGATGGTTAACTTACCTTCATTGGAAGCCAGAGCTGCAGCCATGGCTGAGAAACAGGGAAAGCATAGGTTGGGGAACCTGGCAAGCCACCAAGCACAAAGTAAAACTCTTTATTTGGAGTTCTACGTTAGACACAGATTTTAGAAAAGTACACGAGATCCTGTGCTCCCCATTCTACAGCAGGATAGTTCCCAGGATGTTCTGAAGAAACTTGAACATCACACTAATGACAGTAGTTGAAGCCTCAGTAATGACATAGATATCTACGTATAAACTAGCTAACCTACCCCTCCTCCGCCGTTAGTGAGAAAAACAGGTATCTCACTTATATGATTTCAGACTAGATATCTGAAATACATCAAAGAGATGAAACACCCATAAGCCCGTGTCTGAATGGTTGCTAACATAGTTATAGTAATCTGCCTTAAAGGTATCAAAGGTAGGTAAGATTTGTCTTACCTATTTGAACGAATTTGGTATCAGAAGAGAAAAGTGTAATCAATATAGAGGAAGTTATTTTTCCCTTTCATCTCACAAATGATTAAGGCAATTCTAGTCAAACCTAATACTGCAGAATATAAAGTATGCTCCTTGGGGTAAGATGAATACAGTACTACTGAGAATTACAAGCTGGACATGAAAATTAATAACCCTTTGGATTCTTCAGTATATTACAAATTGCATTTTATCTAGAAGTCCGCTTTGAAACAACAGTGGTTACAATGCAAAAAAAACCCCAAACACATTAAGGAGGGGTTTGACTAATACATCGATTGCACATCACAGCTCTGAGTCGTTGGAGCACAAGAACTGGTAAGTGCTCTTCAGGTTCCTAGTTAAGGGATGCTTGAAGCTGCACATGAATAAATCAAATCAAGTCAATGACAATAACAGCAGTGTTTTTAGTAATGGGCTTATTGTAAGTCATTACTATGAAATGTAATAAAAATAAAAATAGGCATTCTGGATGGTAGTGGTAGGTTTTCACTCTCCTCTCCTTTTTGGCACGGCACTTGCAATTGTTGATTATAAAACTTTGAGGACTGGAAGGAAAACAGGCATATATGAACTAAAATGCAGCATAAAGTGGTAGAGAAAATAAGTTTTTGTAAACAGGAAATGAGGATAGGTTTATACTTATTGTTGGTGAGTGATTTTTTTATTTTTTTTATTGTACTTGTCTTTCTGTTTTGCAATGCAGTTGAAAAGTCAATGGCTTTGGAAAAATACCAAATTACCCTCTTCTCTCCCCTCTTTCTTTTTCTGCCTCTAACGTCTTTGCAATTTTCTATGTTGCAAAGAACACTTTTCCTAAAGTCTGGTCAGAAAGAGTTCTCATATCAAGATTATTTCTAAACATATAAAAATATAGGTCCTGCTTTGTAGGTATTTTTAGAAAGGTTAACTAAATTTTAATTGGTGACATTGCAAATAATTTTTGTGAGCCTGATCATGACACTTATACTCATGTTGTGTAACAACTGTAAATAGTTTCAATGAAGTTTTGTTGTGTTTTTTTTTCTGGTTACAACTTGCAAGATGAAAAAATACTGTCACAGGTGGACAGGGGAGGCAGAATTTGAGCCTAATAACTGCATGCATAATTAAGAGAAAATCCCTGGGGAAATCAGCACATAATATAAACCAGAATTTTGTTCAAGTTTCATGATGACAAGAAACTCAGAAGAGAAATTCCCATGTACCTGTCAAAACACAAAAATTTTTGCTATTGAAAACAACAACAAAAAGTACATCTCCTGCATGTTCTCCGTTGTTGAAGGTAGGAACTTTAAATAAATTTAAAATGTTATAAAATAAACTAATTTGTCAAGTAAAGTGATTTTTACTTGTGAGTAATCCAAAATAAAATCATGAAGGCATGAATCATAAATCATAACTCATAAATCACAAAGAAAATCAGAAATTTTTATTTTAAAGACATTGATTCAAATATGCCAAGACCACAAATGAAAACAATTTTTTGTGTTAATCTGGACCCCAGTAGAAATAGCACACTATGGAAAACTCCTCAAGTTTTTAAAGTCATTAGTCTGAAAATTGCAGTTTTGAAGTACTGCAGTAGCGAGTACAAACGGCAAGAGTCAGAAAGTAATAGGAGCAGAAGGTAATTTATGGAAGGGTTCAGTTTGCTGAGCCCTTAGGGAAGGGCTCAGTAAGTCTTTCCACATAGTCATGCACATTTTTTTCCACTTCTTTTCTGTTAGTTAATGCAGTTTAGTAAAAAAAAAAAAAAATAGAAACAATAAGCTGGTCTCCAATACCATTATATCATCTACAATTCCACTGTATTTCGTTTGAATGAAGAGGGATTACTCATGAGAAAAAATATTCTTTAGCTTAAAGGGTGACGAAGTCCAACTGTAATTGAAAGACTTTAAAAAGGCATGAAAACAAAATATGAAATAAGGAGAATAGACATGTCTACAAGACTGAACACAGACAGAATGTTAATGATCTAAGAGTGACACAGAGCTTTTGTCTTCAATATGTGAAGAACTAATTACAGAACTGTTTCTTTTTTGTTTAAAAATATTACCCACCCCAAACACTCTGTCCCTCCCTGGCTCCAATTCTCAAACATTTTAAAGAACTGTACACTTTCTGTGGTTATTGAGACTAACAGTCTATGTAAATGTTCTCTTCAAGATCAAATGAAGCATTCAAACACATAATATAAAAGTTTCATGCCAATGTTTAGCCCAGCCATAATTTTTTAACCTGAAAAGCTACCAGCTATACTGGTATTAAAAATTGACACATAAAACTTAGACCTTTAAATACATTTATTTTTATATATATTTTAAATGTTATACATACTATTAATTGAATTAGATAAGACCCGCTTTTAAAATAAATGTTCACATTTCTGTGCAGAAGATCTCTGCTGACTCCATCGTAGCAAACTTTTTCAGGAACTTATTTGATTGAACACAAAAGTAAGTTTTTCAGTTTCCCCTGTATTAGAACTAATATCCCAAACCTCTTGGGAATAAGGTAATTAAAAAATACTGAAGTTCAAAACAGCATGAAAATTAAATGTCCAGTACAACATATATTAATTGTACTGCAACTTTATTACAGCCAATAAAAGAATAACCTTATCATAGATGAATCTTCCAAATCCCAATATTTTAATTATACCAAGATAGAGATATTATCTACTCCTTTTGTTACACATTACCCACTCCATGCAGTCACAGAATTTTATTTAAGGTTGGTGTATACGGTATGCATCAAAGAACTCAAAGATTTCTCCCAGTTCTCACTAGCAGCCCTGCCCCTTTTTCCCTTGCACTCATGTAATCCAGTTAGTCACATAATAACGCTGGTATCAGGAAAGCAGAAGTCTCCCTGTTTCTTTTTCCGCACTTCATTGCCCAGGGAATGCCTAATACACTGAGTATGCCTGTTGCATACTCTTTTCAGAGCCAAAACATACAAAACACTTCCGATTGCCAAAGATTTCTTTCTTTTTTTAATCTACAAAAGCTAATCACCTATCACTTTAGACCTGTGAAACAGACCTTTCTGTTTAACAGACAAGACTTGTCCTTCATTTAAAAAAGTTATGAACATAAAATGCCTGAGAATCATTTTCGTACATAAACTTGTACTTAATCTGAAGTTGGTCACTTCTCTTTCTCATCTAAAGAAAGACTTGAGAGCCTGAAATCTTGTCCCTTTTTGTTCCTCTTCAGCCAATAAAGATATCTGTTCTCTTTATGAAGTTATGTTCACTTATAGAACTAGATAAAGTCTGCAGATAAGTTTAAACAGATTTCAAAGACTCAGACTCTCCTCTCAGTTTTTGTGAGTGTTCTATGGAAAGAATACAGAAAAAAAAAAATGTTCACAGAAATAAAGATCAATAACTGGTGCTAAGAATGACTTCATAATAATATCTGCTCATAATAAAAAAGAAAAAAATGGATTTTCAGCAGCACTTCAGAAATGTGAATAAGATATTTTTAGTAAATACATTGAAATTTAACTAAATAGGCATCATTTTATCCTAATTTGACCTTTAACATTTAATCTCATTTTGCCATCTCTGTAAGAAATGCCATTAGCAAAGACAGTAACAGGAAGATAAACACTTGTTTCTTCTGTCTTTTGTTAGTGGATGTCTCTATAAAGATATCTCAGAGGTAGTGAAGAGACTTACAATAAAGTTGCCTACATGTCCTGAGCTCTCCTTGTCTATCCCTATTTAGCAGGTCGTCTGAACGAAGAGGAGAGGATTTATACAATGAAAATTCCTGCTGAAGATAAGGAATCCTTATTTTCCTCATTTCGGTGATTTTACTTTAGACTGCCTCTGATCTGGTATAGTTATCTGAATGCTTACAAGGAGCTGGTGTCCATCAGGTACATTGCTGAAAATCATATTCTGGTTCAATTTCTTATTAAAAGAATTCATGACATCATTCTGGAATTATAACTAAAGATGGTAGATGGACACTTTTTATAAAATTCTGTAGACAAGAGAGTTTCTGATATTTTATGGAGTTTTTCATGTGTTACCAGCTAAAAATGTAATAAGAAAACAACAAACACCCTTGGCTTTACATCAACGTACTATCATTTGTTTGTTCTATTTTCAGAATCACTTTAGAGATGTCAGAAGAATGATGTGACCTCCTTATGTCATTACCATGCAGTATTAAGTTCCAAATCTGGTTTTACTCAATGACTTCAAAATCATAATTTCTGACATCTGTCATCACTAGGATCTATTTAGAAGATATTTTCACTGAGATTTCTAAGTCACTATTTTATAACTTTTTAAGGATTTTTCCTTTTTTAATTTAAAATTCCTTTACATTTCATGTTTTTACAAGAAAATGAGATTGTCAGTGGCTAAGAGCTGAGAGCATCTAATTAAGGCCATTTGTTAAGATACCTCTTCTTCTCTGAAGGATTTTTTTCACTTGTGGACTTAGGTGAAGTTGAGTTCCTGAAATTAATGTAGAGACATCCTGCATAGAAATTTGTCTACAATAAGTCTGCAAGAAATATTAAATAATCTCATATGAATGGTACTATGACTCCAGGAATGAAAGTGGTTCTTCATATTTCTTTTTCACAGATAGATTTACTAATCATTATCTGACAAATCTTCAGTCTGAGGATGTACCAAGAGGACCTACGGATCTATCAAACACCAGTCAATCTAGACCATCATTACAGGAAAAGAAACAAAAAGATTCAGCTAGTATCTCATTCTGTAAGATAATTTTCTCTTCAGAATTTAGGAAACAGCATAAAGCAGGGAAGACAATATATCATAGAATAGTTTGGGTTGGAAGGAACCTTTAAGAACCAACCTCAATGTCCTCCACCAGTACCTCTGTGTTTGTCAGTACTAGGTCCAGTAGTACTGCTCTCCTTGTTGTCTCCTGCACCATCTGTGTCAAAAAGTTATCAATACACTGAAAGAGCCTCCTGGACTGTGCATGCTTGGCTGTGTAGCCTTCCCAGCAGATATCGGGGTGATTGAAGTCCCCCATGAGAACCAAGGCCTGTGATTGTGATTCAGCTGTCTGTAGAAGGCCTCATCAGCTTCCCCATCCTGATCAGGTGGCCTGTAATAAACACCCACAACAGTATATCTCATATTCGCCTGCACCTTAATCCTTACCCAGAAGCTCTCAACCCTCTCTTCATCCGCCCCTAGTGAGAGCTCGATGCATTCCAAATGCTCTCTCACATAGAGTGCAACTCCACCACCTCACCTCTCTGGCCTGTCATTCATAGCCATCCACGACAGCATTCCAGTCATGCAAGCTGTCCCACCATGCCTCAGTAATTGCAATGAGATCGTGGCCCTGTGACCGCACACAGATCTCCAGCTTTTCCTGCTTATTCCCCATGCTGCATGCATTGGTGTATAAGCATTTCAGAGAGGGAGTTGTGTGTGAAGCTTTCAGCCTTGAGGTGTGGTATGCCTGTCTCTCAGAAATACTGGCACACTCGCTTACAAGTGCTGAGCTACTACACCCAGGTATCTCACAGGCAGGCCCAGTAGCATCCTCACCCACCTTCAAATCTAGTTTAAAGCTCTCTCAATGAGCCCTAATAACTCTTGTCCTAGAACCCTTTCCCCTCTGCAAGATAAGCTATTCCCGTCTGTTACCAGCTTCGAGTCAAGAATGCACTGGTTGTAATTAAAGACAGACAACCTGACAGAGTCCTCAGATGCCAGCCACTGAAGAAAGAGGGCTGACCCTTTGATCTTTCAGCTTTTATACTGAGCATGGTGCAGATGGGATGGAATATCCTGTTGATCAGTTTCGGGTCACCTGTCCTGTCCGCTCCTCACCACAGGTGCGACCCCACAACGCTTTTCTGTTTCTCACCCTTCAATCGGTCAAATAGCGAAGTTAGCTGACTTTGGTTGTTATAGTAATAAGTATAAGCAAGCGTCTCACTGCATACCATTCCTTGATATTAACTACAAACATAGGTCTTTTCACTCTGAGAACGAACAGTTTCTGCACAATATGCTGTTAATTTTGAGAGTTTCAGAGAGTTATAAGAAGCTTAGCTAAAAAGTAAAATTTCTGAACAGAAAGTTGGTACTCCTCAAACGAGGACAACTTTACAGGAGCCTTTCAGTACTTAAAGGGAACCTACAGGAAAGATGGGGAGGGACTCTTTATGAGGGAATGTAGTGATAGGGTGAGGGGTAACAGCTTTAAACTGAAAGAGGGGAGAGTTAGATGAGATATTAGGAAGAAATTCTTTATTGTGAGAGTGGTGAGACACTGGAACAAGTTGCCCAGAGAAGTTGTGGCTGCCACATCCCTGGAGGTGTTCAAGGCCAGGTTGGATGGGGCTTTGAGCAACCTGGTCTAGTGGGAGGTGTCCCTGCACATAGGAAGGGGGTTGGAACTAGATTATCTTTAAGGTCCCTTCCAACTCTAACCATTCTATGATTCTATGATTTTGTTAGTCTCAATTTTTATTTTTAATTTTTTAATCTTTAAAGAAACTCCACCATTTGCATTGTGAATAAAGATAGGATCTGAAGAGGAATTACCAAAGGTTGTGAAACCTTTATTTAAAAAAGAAAGTTAAAAGCCTGCAGTAAGAAACCACACAGGAAGCTGTTGCTACTTCAAGTACTTGCTTGCAAAATTTCACAAATACTGAAAATAGAAATGTTGTTCAGTCTGTGGTGTGCAGGGTGATCATCACTGGGGAGATCCTCAGACCAGGAATAAGGAGCACAAAAACATAAACAATGACTAGCTGCGTGAAATAGTATGTTTTCTCTTTCTTGTCTCCTTCCTTCTTTTCCTCTTTGTTTCTTAATGTTATTGAGGCTAAGTGTATGTCCGCTACAGGACTACAGCTTTGACAGAGTTATTTCTCTTTCTTCTTTTAAAGGATTTCTCAGTATATGGATACCAACTACAAGTTCTTTTTTCATGTCACAATGGGAAGAAAATTTCATTTAAAAAAAAATCCCATTGACTGGAGAACATGGTGATGCCTGGAAAGATACAGAATACAGATAATATCATCCCTAAACTGAATTATCTTACACTTAGTTTCTCTTGTGCAAGACATTAATTTGTGTGCGTGGGGGGGTGGTGTTTGGTTTGGTTTGGTTTGGTGTTTTTTTTCCTGGTTCAGAGAACAGCCTTTTTTTTTCTGCTTTAAAAATTATCTTTTGGAATCAAAAGATGTATACATAAACCTAATAAAGTGTAATCAGTACACTTAATCTATCACAAGGCATGATACCACTTAATAAAGGATAAAAGCACTTCCAAGTATATCCAAACTTTTACAGAAGAAATATGATTTTTCTTCCTGCAGTCAGAAACCTTTTAGATTACACAGTTGAAGTAAGTTAAATAATACACACAGGAACACACATCACAAGAAACTAAGCCATAACAAATCTGCAACACAATGCACATATCAGTCTGAGCTTTCCACTTGCTAACAGAATACAAGCATTGAGACAAACTGATTCAAATGGAGTCTTTCTGCCACTCTTTCACTGGTGTTTCTTACTTTAGTGGAATTTGAGAAACTGCCTATGTATTTTTGTTATAATTTTTTGTTTGGTTGGTTTCAGTCTTTACAGTCTGTGTGAACCACCTGCAATCTCTTTTAATTTCATGCAACAACATTTAGAGAATTAACTCCTCTCAACATTCTCAGTAGGCTGCAGTGGTCTACAAGAAGGAGTTAAATCATAATGAAAATGAACCTCAATCCTCAGTCTGTAAAGGAAAAGAGAAAGATACTGAAGAAGGCAACAGCTTTACTTCCAAGTTTGCTATAGTAAACTGTCTGCCTTGTTACAAACATACAGATGTATTATAAGTAATGTATAGCTTTGCTGGGGGAAGGAAAGAAAGAGAAAAAAAAAGTAGAAGCTTTAGTTACCTGAAAATTTTGCTTCAACTGGAAAACATCTCTATTACCATGCACAGACCGTACCTGTAGATACTGTACTGTATCTTGTTTTCCATTTAGTGTGCCACCTACCTCCAAGGCCATAATATGACTAAAGGATTAAGGAGGGTGTTTGCCAACATAAGATTTGACTATGAGAATTTATGTGAAAATGAGTGAAATTCATCGTTGACTTGCATCTCTGGGAACCAAAACATTTTGCATCATTGTGACAGGAATATCCTTCATAGCACACATCGTTTCAGAAACTTCACTTACATCAGTAATTCCCCACACCAAAGTCTATATTACATCATCACAACACCAACAAAGGTGGACAATTATCACACACTCCACCCCCTCTCCCTTCACCACATGACAACAACAAAAACTTCCTACGGTTATCTGGCCATGGATATTTGAGAACCAGTATTTATGTAGGCTATTAAATCCTTCTCACAAAACCCACAGCTCAATGAGCTGATACAATAATTACAGGAGCAGGATTTCCCACTTTTACTGACTCAGACTGTTTCACCAGGTATGTGGCTATCTCGAGAAATGTACTGATAGAGCTATCTATTCAGTCACTAATATAATGACGGGTTTAAGTCTCACATAGAGATAAACAAACAAGACAGGATTTCAGCTTGGCCTTTCCTACAATTCCAGTATTTAAAAAAGGCAACTGAAATAATATTGTTCCAAAATTACTATTAAAGAAATGATGATGTTTTCAGGATATGTAATCATTCTGTATGTAATCAATTGTAATTTGTAATCAATTGTAATCAATTGTAATCAATTGATATGTAATCAATTCATGCTGTTCAGGAAGGTTTTTTTTAATTCAGTTCAGCAAGAATGAATCTAATTGCTGTACCTTTTGTGATTTATACATGAGTGTTTAATCCTTAAAAGTATTGTATCTTTGTTGCTTTAATAAAAATGAAATCAATGTGACTTAGAACTAATTTCCATTAAAGGCTCTTTAAGTCTACAGAGGAAACTGGAATCCTCTGCTTGTGATCTCAAATTACTCCCTTACTAGTCTGTTCAACATAACTATAGATACAGAGGGATTCTTCATTTATGAAATCCAGTCAATGAAATATTATCTACAATTATGCTGAAGAATATTTCTATTCCCTTCTTCTTTTTGAGATAAATGGGGTAGCTTACTCTATAAATGGAAAAGACCAGAAATTCAAGAAAGCTCAAAATTACTGGGAATTTATCATGTATGCAAAGCAAGCAATGATAATTTATTAGTGTCTAGTTTTCACAAGAAGCTTTTCTTTAATGTCATGCTCAATCCCTTTTTCCCCTTTGATAATACACTCATTCATTTCTGTGGCCGTACTGTGTTATTTATGTGCAGCACCAAGAAAGCCGTTATCTTCTGAGCTACTGTCAGACAACAGTGTAACCGTGGCAATTTAAAATGCTGTAGCAATTTGGAAGGTTTATCAATTCAAATTCTGAAATCGCATTATTAATATTTGTTGTTTCAATATACCAAGAAAAATATAGTGCCATATGAATTCCTTTAAAAATCTGAGTAACAATGCAATAATAGATTTTCTGTTTCGAACTAATTGATAAAAAATCTGTTGCAGTCTGGGATTACGAATTTCTAAAAATTAATAGGAATATGCTTCTAGATATTGGTTATCCCCTGTAATTTTGATGGTCCAAGTGTGAAAGCAAGCTCCACGCTCAACTCACAGTCTTTCTTCCAGTGGAAATTCTAGCCACATTGTTCAGGATCACATGTTTTCATAATAATGTACTGCTTGTGCAAGCATCTGTAATCCTGCCCTAAAAAAGAGGTCATCTGTCATTAGAAAACATTAAGTATGCAAACAAAGCAGCCAGCAAAAACCAGAAACGTTTCATTTCCTTCCTGTATACCAGCATGGTCCTATCTGCTTCTCACTGAAGGCTACCTGGGTCTGCTTCAATTGCAAAATTGTCACCTGGACCTCTGTAGCTACTGAGTTTATAAAAAGTGTTGGTTTGGGGTTTTTTCCACACACAGTAATTAGGGAGAGATGAATGCAAACCACTGGCTGAATGTTATATGTAAAATACATGAAAATGCTACAAGTACTTTTTGGAAGAAATGAGTATTTCAGTCTAAGACCCACTCTCAAGAATACACAGATAAATTGTTCACAACTAAACTAGAAATGCAATCCAATGGTAACACAACCAGAACCAAGATACAACCAGAAGGGTATCACTACTTATGGGCCAGCAAGCCCATATTTTATAACATTAAAATATTAAGAGTGACAGGGGGTTACACATTGGCAAAACCTTCTATATAATACATGCTATGTATATATTGTGTGTATGTATGTATATATTGTATACGTTGTATACGTTGTATATATTGTATATGCTGTATATATTGTGTATATATGTGTGTATATAGTAATGTATGTACACTACTGATAATTACTAATACTTGGTCATAGACAACACATTAAGAATGACTTGGTAGTGGAGAAGCTTCAAAAGAAGGCAGGGTGATTTTCAAGTCTGATCTGTAATAACTTCAGTGACCTTTATTTTCTAATAAAAAAATTAGAGCTGGTCATTGTGTTAAACAAGCAGCTTAGTACCTGACGACACGCTTTTTTGTATGCATGAAAATATCACAATTCAGACCTAAATCCCTTAAAACCGTATTTTATGATCCACTTTGATTATAAGCATGTGAAAGAGCTTTGAAAAGGAATATGGAGTTAAAGATAAGGAAGCATTAAGTCCTTAAATAATTTATTTTACTGTGTAGGATGGACTGACAAATAACAAGTGCCAGCACCAAGAACACGAAATAGGTGAAATACATTTGCAGAACTGGAGGAAGCATCTGAAGAAAGACAGATGGGAATTAAAAGCATGGTCCAAAACTATGCTTCAACTGGATTTTGGATGAGAATATGGAAATTCGACAACCAGTCTGAGAAACTCAGAAGCATTTTGGGTCCAGTAGGATAGTCATAGTTGTTGTGAAGCCTTGAATAACAATATTTTGGTATTCCTATGCCTGAGAGGAAAATGAGTATCCAAAAAAAGAGTTTCACAAATGAGCAACGAGCTTAGACTGAACCTTTCAATTATGCATTGCAAATCCATTTACAGTCATTACTGGGAAGCATAATTAAATTTCCAAATATTGTCTGGCTGGCAGTAGCAGCCACAGGTTTAGCTTCTCCAGAAAATTCTCTCTGTCCCATGCATGGAAGACCAGTCAAAGTTTTTCTGTTTCTCATGATCTGATCTTATTCCGGATAGATTTGATTAAGGTACACTACACTTCTTTTTGTACTAAAACATGCACAGCATTTCCTCTGAATTACCGTTTTGAGCATTATTTCTCCAGGTTTCCATAGAAAAATCTGTGACCGATCACTTGTTTTTCTTTAAAATGAGCACAAATGTGTTAGTTAGGATTTTACTTCCCTTTTTCTGCTACTGGGTAGGCATTTGTGTGTGTTTCAGAGAACAAAAAAAGATACCTGCTGTGTTGCTCACAGTGAAAATGGTGAAAAAATCCAAGAACTGCTAAAGCAAGAAAAATTGCTATTGCACCTGGAGACTTTGAAGTCAATTGTTCAATGGTTATTTCTTGTAGGATTTTAAAAGTTAATGTCTGTGAACAGGAGGGAGCCTCCGAACAAAACAGAGTTTTAGATATCTCACAATACCTCTTTTCTGTCCTGTTTTGTAGTGCAAAATGCTGCATCTATAGAACAGGAGTTATGAATTCATGTGCTGAACTAAAGGGGGAGATCCAAGTATTTAGTCACGCTGCATGTCCTAATCTGCCACATCATAATGCTGCATGTCATAACCCACAGCAGTTGTAGTATGGTTCTGAAAGTGGTAAAAAAAAAAAAAAAACATGGAAAAATAACCTTAAAAAAAACCACAAAACAATAAAAGATACTCGACGAAAAGGAAAAAAACATCCAGCTCAGAAAAGCCCTGAGGGACTCAATAGTTCCATCTGCTCTTCTGTAGCCAGCAGTATCTGCTACTGGACACTGATAAAGGCAAGGTATTATACAGAACATTTTTATCAAAATGGTACACTCGGAAATACTGAGCCTTGACTTAACTCTGCTCACACTGCCAGTGCATTCAAAAAAAAAAAAAAAAAAAAAAAAAAAAGCGTAGTATGAGTTTTATTTTAAAACGTATACTGAATGTACCGGTTAAAGACTGGAACTTTCAAAATTATACCAGCAGGTAGAACCAGAAAAATCCACTGAAGAAAAGGACTGCTTTCACAACAGATATAAACAAAAGATGAAAGATGAGGTGGGAAGGCTTCTCTGCATGCTGATAACTTGCACAGAAATCGGCAAATTTCTTCTAATAAGAAAGGGCTTAATGTTCTTAAAATACAGGAAGGAGAACCGCAAGACATCAGCATTATTAAGAGAGAGCATATCTTAAAAGTCTGCCAATTTTCTTCCTGTGGTGTTTGGAAAGGACTGGAATTATTTAGAGTATTCACATGTTAGTCAAAGACTTATTTTCTTCTGTATTCATAGGAAAAATATTTACGGGACTTTCTAACAGAATCCTTGTGACAAATACGCATTAACTATTCCATACATCAAAACCAGCTTATCTTTGATCTGAATTTTTTAACAGGTAGTCTTTGTGTAGAAGAAAGACATGTTTCTCTCTTTGGATATTTTGCCTTTGAAAATATTTGGTATCATGCGAGGTCTCAAAATGCAATTTAGGGACCCTGTGTATCTTAGATGAAAATTAACAAATTAGACACTTAAAAAGGGGGATCTAGAAGTCACATTTGTCATACCTACATATACAAGAAACCTTTTGAACAAGGAAAAACTCAGTAACAAGGCACTGAGTTGCTGAAGCACCAATTCAGTTAATCTTTCAATGATCTGATTTTTAAATGCATGTACCCCTCAGCATAACTACATGCAAGGTAAGCTTTAAGGGTAAAAAAGAACTGTACTGCAACTTCACAATAAATACAACAGTGTAAAACAGTGTCATCTGATGTGCTTAGCTGTTGCAGTTGAATACCTTTCTCTTCCTATCATTTGCAAACCTTTCACAGTACGAATTAATATAAATAAGCTACACTGTGCAGGACAACAGTTTTACACCTCAAATAGGCATGAAACTATGTAGGCGAGTCTATGTAAGAATTCCTATGGCTAATTCCATTTTCTTGAGTCCTAGTTAAATTTTAAATGTAATTGAACTTATCAGTATTAAAATAAAACCTGATTAATAACTCTTTAACATATTCTCCCCCTCTTGCAGGTGATTCTCAAAATAAGTCAAAATATCTTACAGGTAAAATATGCAAAAAAGCCCCCACCAATTTGTCCCATTCTCTAGAGTGAAATGACCTCTATTATTCAAAGTCTTAATTCCTTTTTGCATTTTTATGTAACTCATTTTTCACAGAAAACCAATTTGCATATTCCTGGGTATTGTTGCTCATTCTCAACATACAGGGTGTGTTAGTACAAGTTCACATCTCAATCTTTATAGTTACACCAGAGTTATCTGAAATTACAGTTAAAGGAAAAGATTTCACAAAGAAACAAAGTTGGATGTACACATAATCCATATTGGCTTGTTTCCTCCCTCAAAATATTTTCTGGGTACAGATATTCCTGTTTTCTACACAGGATAGTTTTTCTGATAATTTAACTGAATCAAGAGATTCCCAGGCTAGTTCAGAATTTTACTGACTGCAGAAAGTGTCAAAAATTCATAGAAAGAATAGGTGGTTCTTTTCTGTTCTTTCATGTTTAATTCTTTATCCTCATTGATAGAAATTGGAAGCAAACCCAAGAAATTTATAAGTCCTCAGTGATGAAAAACACTTCAATCTTACATTTTGTAAATGATTTATTCTTGTATTTTTCTGATAAAATTAGATGTGGTTCCAACGTTAAAAAAAAAAGAAGTTAAGAAGTCAAATAGGTTTACAATAGGTAAACTGAATTTTGAAGTCTAGAAAAAAAGTGATTTTTAGAGGTCTTTGTTTTGAAGTAAAAATAAAGAACAAAAGCATGTAAATTAAAACATCACCCTAAAATGGAAGAAGAAATAGAAAATGTATTGGCTTGTTTTTTTTTTCCCTTCTTGTTGTAGATCTATTATGTATTTTTGGGACAAGGGCATGTCTAGTCCACCAGAAAAGACACTTCAGCACTAACTAGAGGGCTGGCAGTCTCACTGTGAAAGCCTGTCAAGGCCTCTCCAGTGCCTGATTTTCAATTAAATTCCATTTCCTGAAGGAAATAACTGAGGGAAGTATTCACTCGCCCTATCTATAGTTGAAATCTGACTGGATAATCAGGCAGGAATCAGGAAGAGGGGGATTGCTCTGAACCAGGAGCAAGCGCTGAAGCTGTGCCATGATCAGAAGGACTGGCAGGAAGAGCTGGTTTGAACGGCAAGCCCAGGCTTGCCACACTGGTGAAGCATGGAGGTTTAATTCTGTAGATGGGAGTCTGCCTGAGGAAAGCAGGTTGGAGAACTTTCTCTCTTGCTACGCTCTGTTAGGAGCACAGAACCTAAGTTGGTCCCTCTGACACAAGGGCAATGCTTGTCAGCGCAATGTTTCTCTGCAAAAAAAGGACAGTTCCTTTCACACAATAACCTAAGCTTGTGAAAAGTACTCTTAAATAAACTAAAGACTGCTACCTTCCCATTCAAGTACACAGTATGTTCCTAAAAGCTTTGCAACCTGTGATATAACTTAACAGCAATGTGAGTATTAAACACTCATGAACAAAGAAACTCCAAACAAATATCAACAAAGACTCATACCAAAACAAAGCTCTCTGCTCACCTGCTTCTGCCTCACTGCAAAGTATGAAAACATACAATATATGACAGGTGTCAATCACATTTCTGAGATGTACTTACGTACTCCAGTGATAGGTACGCTGAAAGAATATATATTAAACTACAGCATCCAGCTGACTAAATGAAACAGTGCAGCATAGAAAATGAGATCCATCAGCTGTCTTCTCCCCATCTTCTTCATTTGATCTAAGATAGTCTGTTGTAAGGGAAATGTAATTATGAATAAATAAGCATTTCCTGCCTTTCACAGGACTTCAGCAGTATACACAGGATGCAAGCAGTACCATTATCGTAAAAAGCGTGAATGACAGAAGTGAAGGATGGGGAAGGAGGAAAAGCCCTTGTTAGTGGCAGTCTTGTGACAGTACTGTGGTTATAATGCACAATCTCAGCATGATGGTTCTGGGGAATATATACAACCTCTGTACCTAACTGTAGGGTAAGGTATTCCATATTGGATCTGCATTTACCATCAGAAAAGCAATACTTAAAAATGCAGAAAGGCTGGTTTGCTCCGATGATTAAAAAGGATACGTGAATTCATAATTGCAAGACTACTTCCCTATTCACAGACCTATTGAAAATCAATTTTATTCTAGATAAAAAATGTATGAACAAGGGACAAAATGTATGTATTATGGCAGGATGGGTTTCAAAAGACTATATTCTGAGTATCTATAGAGTTTCATCTGTGAACATAACCTATTAAAGTGTCTAAAAGCATATATTACAAAACAGTGGTGCTGACTGAGCTTTTCATTAGATACTTAATCTAAGAACCCTGCTCACAGAAATACAAAGTACTTTTTCAAGACCATGCATAGATTTTTCCTGTGCAAGGAAGTGATACTGCCTAAAGAGTTTTTCACAGAAATATTTGAGATTTCCAACACTACTTAGAAAAGTTGAAAGCCCTGTATGTAGTAAGAAGTAGGCTTTCAAAAACATCCTAAGGCAATAGCATCTTAGCCTTTCACATTCAGCAGCTAGTAAACAATAGTTGTTCTTGTCCATAAAAGGCACATTTCATCACACTATTTCCACAATTCAATAAATTATATAAACCCAAGGCAGAGGTAGTGTACTGGGAGATTTACACTCTAGTTGAAACCCTTCTGCATAAAGAGATTGGGCTACCTCAGTATCATCTGCACAGAAATTTCAGTATATCAGCATTTGGTGTCAATTAAGTGGTTACCTGGTTATCTTCAGTGTCTTTGACTATAGAGTTAAAAGTCATTAAGAATGAATAATTTATGGGATTACATTGAAGCATAAAACTTCAAATGTAAGGAAATATAATGTAGTTTTGGAAAATCAACATCTTTATTCAGATTTGTTGGCCTGTAGCCACTGTGTTGTTATAATTGTGTAAATCAGAAAGCAGATTACAGAAATGGTTAAGTATATATTTTGAACAAATTTTCCTAGTACAAAGTGCAAATCTTTTGTCTTTGTACAGGTATAATTATCTGATTTATTAATTCCCAGATCTATTATTCCAAATCTTCATTCTCCCACGCTATTTTGGACTAATCACATTAAGCATTAGCTAATTAAAATGCTCAGATGTTTGGAAATGTTTATAGAGAATGATACTATCTCCATTTCAACTACATAATTGATATACAGTCATTCAAAATGACCTACATTACCCTTTAGGCTTAAAAACAATGAATATTTTTTACTCTTTTTTTTTTTTTTAATTGCTTCTATGCATGTGAAAAGTGTATTAATTCTACTTAAGCGTCAACTAATTGGAAATGAATAACTGTCCATTCCTACATAGCACAGTGGGTAGGAATACAGGATTGGTTTCTGTTTCCATGTAAAATCAGATCTGGTAGCTGATCGCAAGGAATGAACGCTTTCTTCCTACCACACTGTGTGTCTGATACGTTATCTTTTCCTTTTTTTTTCCCCCCAATGGTGCATCACACTAATATTATCAGTGGAAATTCATCTCCCATCATTTGCACATAAAAGGGGCTATTTCAATTTAGAATCTCTGGGAGCTCTGGTCTTATTTTGGTGTGCAGGTAGTTTTCAGACAGGTACTGCCTATTCATTCAACACAGCCTCAAAGCACAGTGATTTATCCCTTGTTACAGAGCTATGACATGAGAACACAGAAGGTGATTTATCGTTTGTGATTTAGTTCAGTGAACATGTACTGTCAAATAGTAAAATGAAGCGTGTATATTGTATAATGAGGGAACTCAAATAGAATTTATAAACTGTCAGTTTATTGTGAAATCCTGTGCAATTTCTACTAAACTCTTCAAAAAAGCCTTATTGCAAGTTGTTTCAGCAGCAGCTGCAGCTGTTTAAGACATGCTGGGAAGAAGCGATAATGGCAGTGCTTGGCACTTCATTACATATCATTAATTCATGTCACCATTATGCTTCTCTATTTACACTGTGCTGGCACATAACTTATCTGATTACTTTCCTATAAAATCTGTACAAGGATTATTTCCACTAACTTTCATTGCCGGATTTTTCTCAAATAAGATTGGAACTCCTATTAGCCTCCTGTATGGGCATTTGAAGACTTTCTTTTCTGCTTCTGGGAGTCCTGCAGCTACGGTTAGGAAGCTAATCAATGATGAAATAGCTTAAGGCATCCTCTTTCAGGAGGAAGCCGCATGCCCTTTGCAGCCGCAGCCAGATTCCTTGCAAGATTTCTGATCTATCAGGAACATAAGGTGCATAAGGTGGTAGGAAATGGTATCTCATACGTCAGGCTGTTGTTAAGTTCATTCCATCATACTGCTATTAAGCATAAAAAGAGCCACATCCTCTTCACCTGGGAGGAGAAGTAGAACTGCTTCATTTCTCCTGAGGCCAATGCTAATGCTGCTCCTTCACTAAATTGCTCAAGAATGATGCAAACTGCAAGAGACTGAAAAGGTCACCTTGCAATGCCTCCTGTTTATGTTAGCCCAGTGAGCAGTAAACCAGAGGCTAAGTGCAGAGAAAATTCACGTCCCGAGCAAACTGGCAAGTAACCCTATCAAAGGATCCACCAGGCAATTTCTTCATTTAAACATAATGTTATAACTGTTGTTGTTATTACTTGTGATTAATGAAGGTACTTTTTTTTCCACTTGCTTCATATGTTGTTACTACAAAACAGCTGTGCTCTTTAATTTTAACCCGGTAAATCTCCAGCTATTTCACTGGATATGTATGTTCTAAAAATTGCTTCTATGAGCATTTTGAAGCAAGAAAAGGAGGCCAACTTTATAATGTTGAAACAAATGTTTATCTTGTGGCATGAGATGCTTACCTCAAGCATAGGTACATCTCCAATAAATTTCATATGAACATGTAAATGTTCTGTCCAGCTTTAAGTAAGACCCCAGTGACTCATACTGAAATAGGACTATGAGGAATCCACAGCAGCAGGCTAGCGCAAGAAACATCAAAATAACTTCCACTTCAAGAACTATATCAAGACTCTATGGCAGGCACAGGATGAAATGAAGTGTGGCTGCTTTGTTTTGTTTTACGTTCATATACATGTATATATAAATAATTTATTAAGAAAGTTAATTTTCAAAATATTTGCATATCTAGAGATAGCTCCTCCTAAATCAAATATTTTAAAAATTGTGATGTTGGAAAGATTTTTTCAAGAATTTTGAAATAAACCATTCATTTTCATGGAAGAAAACCCAGGGAAATACATGATACTTGGAAATTCCACTTGTTTATGTCATGGGAATGAAGGGAAGAAAAAAAGAAAAAAAAAAAAAAAAGAAAGAAAAAGTGAACTCCTGACTAAATTTCTCAAGCTCTGAGTTGAAAAATAACAGGGGCACATGAACATTCCTCGGGGACCAAACATGGTTAACACAATCAGAACGTGTAAGACCGCAGAATGTACCAAGAACATAAAAAGGTAAATTTGCAGAACATTTACTTTGGATGATACCCCCAAGTGTTTTGTTAGAAGAAAAAATATGCAACATGGAAATCCCTCCATATTTCTAATGAGTTTATTTCTTTGTTTAAAAAAAGCAACAAAACCAAACCAACCAAAAAAGCTCCAAAACCATAACTTGCATTCTTGTAATAGGTTGCAATGTTGCAGTTCAGCCATAGAAAAATAATTGGCCCAAGGCAGACAATGGCATTACTGTCATTAAGGAAAGATATCTTATAGGGTTCCAGGTTTTTAGCTCGACTGAGTTGACACTAAATTCAGCTAAGTGGATCAGGGAGAAACTGTGTTCCACAGACATATTCCCCCTCTCAGGGAAACACAAAAGGTACTAGGGCTCTCTCCTGATCAGGTCACTATATGTCTATGCTAATTTGATACCATCCTGCCATTCCTGTTTACTGTGAAAAACTCCATCTGCTCTGTGAGATCTCATTTCGCCTCACAATGCATAAAAGGCATTGAGAGGTGGAGACCAAAATTCTACCTCTTTTATGCATGTTTTATTCATAGAGAGCGTTATTTATTGGCTGTGTGGACAGTCATGTAAATAATGATGAAGCAGTCAAGCTCATCCTAGTCCAGACACATCAGCTCCCACTTTGACTAAAATATTCTCATTAATTGACTGCTGTATGGAGATTGTGATACGTGGTTATGATCCTTGCACAAAGCTTTTAAGACTATAGTTACTGGCTCATGTTCAAGGGAAAGGACAGACTGGCATAGAATACCATTCTTTCTATTTTAGAAAAATATATTCATTTGTACAGCCAAGCTACTCCTGGAGGGAAGAACAGCCTGTTCTCTGCTATTATGAGCACTTCTACGTTTTAATCTATGTTCTTTGCTGCACAGCTGGTGGGAGCAGCAACAGGCCTAGAACTGAGGGATGGAGGGAGGCTTTCAAGTGCCATGTCAGGAGTCTAATCAGAATATCTGAAAATACAGTATCTGAGTGCAAGAGAAGATGAAGAAAGCCCAGTCCTGCTTGAGACGGCAAACTGTTACTTCACATCAGTGGACTCTTTTAATGAAACACATCATTATACTTTTTTTTTCTTCAGTATGTTATTTAGAATTATTTTAGCAATTTCTTAGTAGTGCATTTCATAGAATCTTTTCTCTAACTTTCTGACAACTGTACACTGAACAAGCTTCAGTTCTTGACAAGTTTTCACCAACATAGACACATTGTAAGACTGAAGGTCCAGGTATATGTTTGTGAAGTCCCATACATGTGAAATTTAAGTTTAATGGCATGATTGTGCTATTAAAGACTGAGTCTCTGTCCTGGTTCCGGCAGGGATAGGGTTAATTTTCTCTGGTATTCCATACCACGTGATCCATGCCAACCTTGAAATGCCGGGGGGAGGGGGCAGGGAGTCCACTCTTGGAGCGGGCTGAGGCGTCTCGTGTCCGGTCGGTGAGCGGCGGTTTCGTAACCGCGTTTGTGTATTCCTTTGTCCGTGTTATTGTTGTTGTTTTGCTTTTTCCCTTCGCTGTTCGGTTAAACTGCCCTTGTCGCAACCCCAGAGTCTTGCGGGTTTTTTTTCTCTTCTTCTGATTCTCCCTGTATTGGGAAGAGCGGAGCGAGCGGCACGTGGTTCTTTGTTGCCGTCTGAGGCAAAACCACGACAGTCTCATATTCTCCAGTGGAAGGAGTTGAGATAAATTCTTGAGCTCATATTCAGAGTGCAATTCACACTGCCTAACTTTTTAGTATCTACAATCTAAACACCTAGAAGTGCAGTAGTCACTTCAGGCTCCTGCTTTGGTTAGCTCAGGAATACTTTTGGCTTCTACATTTGAATGGCTATATCACACCGTAGA
Organism: Sterna hirundo; assembly: GCA_009819605.1. Lineage (NCBI taxonomy): Eukaryota > Metazoa > Chordata > Aves > Charadriiformes > Laridae > Sterna > Sterna hirundo. Next base: position 167,504,493 of record CM020437.1, read on the forward strand.
AAACTCTTTGTTTCTCCACTGCTAAGATCATGATAATTAGATTGGAATTCCATTCTCTAGATTCACAAAAGAAAAATACTTGTGTTGAGCGAAGTGCAGAAGCCAGGATCAGCAAAAGCTATGTTTGCTAGTCAGCACTAGTTAACAAATTCAACATATGCATTCTGAACAGACTAATAATAATGAAAGAAAAGAAAAAAAACTGTCAGAGGAAGGCTCATGGCCAAAAAACCCCTGACAATATTTAAGACATAAACCAGTTCTTTTGAAAGTATATAAAGGATCTGTCTCCAGCAAGGGACACACCTTCAATACACTTTCTATGCCTTCTAGTACACTTCAAATGTCTGTAACATTGCTATCTTAGAATGATGCATGAAAGATTCCACATAGTAAGATCTACAGATATGAAGTATTAAAATTAATTTGCTTTTGTCTGCATAATATCTCATATATGGAAACATAAGACATTGGAACTTTGTATAGCAGTTTACTTGCAAGTTTAGGGGGAGTATTCAATTTGTCTATGATATTTATCATGACAGTGGCTGTACTAAATTAATTGCGCTTGCAATTGCATGTGTTTCAAAGGGATTTTAAAAATTAATGTATAATAGCACTGAAGAAATTTCTGTAAGCAATTGAGAATGTTTCAGAAGATATGTATTTACTTTTAGCAACTAAAATTTAACAATTGCATCAGGATATGCTGGGGGTTGACTGTCAAGTTGACCATAAGCCAACAAAGTACACTTGTGGCAAAGGTGGCTAACAGTATCTGTGCTGCATTAGGAGAAAGCTCACCAGCAGGTTGAGGGAGGTGATCCTTTCTGTCTGCTGAGTACTGGTGAGGCCACACTCGGAGTTCTGTGTCTTGTTCTGGGGCTGCTCCTTCTGAACATTAGGAAACTCTTTTTTACTATGAAGGTGACTGAGCACTGCAATACATTGCCCAAGAGGGCTGTGGAGTCTCCATCCTTGGAGATATTCAGAAGCTGACTGGACATGGTCTTCGGCAATCAGCTCTAGACGGCTCTGCTTGAGCCAGGGGGTTTGGACCAGATGACCTCCAGAGGTCCCTTCCAACCTCAGCCATTCTGTCATTCTGTGAACTAAAATCCAATAGTCTTATATGCATTCATACTACTGCATTTCTTCTGAAATATCTGATTTTTTTAAATTCATTTATTTTTTTCATATTGTCACGTAGCATAATTCCATACTGTTACATTTTCCTGAAGTAAAAGCTAATATCTAAAGAGGAATTCAAAAATGTACATCTAGATGAAGTGTTGTTTGGAAACTCTGAGTTTCTTATCAAGAACTAACTGAGCACTTTTGGGAAGGACATTAGCTGCGATAAGCTAAACCAAGTGGAACAATGCCACTCCCCCATCTGACCCAGCTTGTAGTGCAGACTAGTGTGGTTAAACAGAGCAGCTGACAGGGGAAAATCACAGGGATATGAAGGGAGGAGTATGAATCATCATTCTGTATGTTTATTGTACCATTGTGCTGGCAATGTGTTTGCAAATGCTAATAAATGTGCAGGGGGATAGAAATGTGTCATAACTATAACAAAGTCTGTCCTTCCTTATGCAGAGCGTGAAAAGGTCTATCAGCTTCATCTGCACTAAACTTGAACGAATGTTAGAATCTGAATTCTGACTGAATGACTCTTACATTTTCGTTTTCCAGACACTAAAATACGTACCTGTCACTGCTTGGCTCCAATCAAAAACTCTAAATGCACGTATTGTGTAAGTATTAAGGAACCCACACGATTTCTGAGGAAAGATTACCCTTACTAGTGGTTAGGTTTTCCTGTCTTTACCTGCTGATCTAGCAATGATACTCATTTCCAGGTGGAAAGTGGTTGTTTCTGTTATTCTCAATTTCTTATTCACACATCTAAAACTTCACGTACTTCTGAGACATTATACCAGACATTTTATTTTTACCATCATGAGCCTCATGAATTATTTTGACCTATAATTTCAATACAGAGAAAAACAATAAGGGATGATATGCTGTGTTTTCAGTATGCAGTCAAGTAAGTGATGGGAAGAAGGATTTCCATTCGCTAATTTAGCAGTACCTGCTCAAGTGTAAATAGAAATTCAGACACATCTTATGTAATTCTAGAGACTTTAGTGAGAAGACTTTATACCTGTATAGTCACCGACTACAAAGGGAACCAAGGAAGTCGTGGCAATTAACTTAGGTGTCTTGGTCACATGTCTATGTCTAAATGGAATGAGTCAAATAAGTCCTCCTATGATACTTTTAGCAAATGTGCCAGACTCCGACCTAGCAAGGCATCTTGGAGGATCCCATCTCTCCACTGTTCACGGAGGGAAGCTTCTGACAGGTAGCCTATTGCCTACAATACTGCAAATCACCCAAATTATGTTCATATACCTAGCTATTTAGGTACTAAGGCACTAGAAATGACACATCTGCAACTGACTGGAAAACTAGTCATTGTATTACTTGACAAAAGGGAATGTGGGAAAGAAATTATATCTTATCATATAACTAAAGACAATCAAGGGTACAATACAGCCTAATTAAGGTTACACAAGTTATTGTAAAACTGGAATCCCCTAGCTTTTCACTGTTTCAGACTACTATTGGATAACTTTATTTTATGGCTATAAAACCAAAACATTGATACAGACAATAAAAGAGAAGGGAAAAAAAAAAGAATTTTAAATAGCATTTTATACAGCCAAGCCTCATTATACTCACAGGTGACAAAGAAAAAGTACTTCTTTACTCCAGGGGATACAAAATTTAGACATTTGGTATAAACACAACAGATGCTGACTCTATCCCTCCCTTCTGCAAAAACAAGCACACACACATGCAAAAACCACCCCTAAAATAAAGACATAAACATAAAAATAAAAACCATACTGGGATAGGAGGAAGGTCTATTATCCTATCTCTTACAGTGGCTAAGACATATATCAAGGACAGAATTTAATAACGAGTGAAAAAATGTAGCAGTACTTTATTTGAATACCTACTTGCCTTTCAACGATTTGCAATTCACGGAGGTGGTGACTTTGTAATGAATACTCTTTCGTGGATTTCCTTCTGATAAACTCCTCCCTTAAGCTTCTATTGTCTACGGTATTTGGTAGTAAGTATCCTTAATGATGAAAAATACTAGAAAACCTAATTATAAGCATTGCTTTTATGCTTCTGTAGACAGATAATTGCTATTAGTCATAACTCCCTTAAAAAGTAGGTATAATGTCAGTGAAATTATGCTTTCTCAGTGCAGACACAGCACAAAAAAACATGTATGGAGGGAGAAAGGAGAGACCTGTAGGTTAGTAATGACACTGAGGCAGATGCTTTTTATCTTGATAATACTCAAGTGAAAAAACTGCTGGACTACTGATTAAGCAACCTAGTATCTTCGTTGTCTAATTCTCATTTCACTTACTCCTATGCAATCTTATTTAGATGACACTGACTACTTGCAAAATTCAGCCTTTCTTCACAAGTACTCCAAAGCATTGTAGAAATGAAACAGAAATGAAACAAGCATAGCAAATTTTAATATATTCAAACAAGATTTAGTCATTTCCTTGTGTCACAACACCATGATTTTTCATGCATGTCTAACAGAAAAGCTCAGTATTACATGCATTTGCATTACATAAAAGCATTTGCAAAAAGGTCAGTTCTAAAAGCAGGTGAGCCATAGTCACACAGGACAGCAAACTGCTCATTTTTAATGTTCTCTGTGAGATATAGCCCAACTATGTGACCAACATGTCCTGTGGAACCCTTTCTCAGAGTTTTCTCTTCTTTTTCACTTTAAGGGAGAATTGAGGGCATGTGGTGTGGCTTATTACATCTCCTCCATCTCTCCAAGCCTTAGAGAGAGAAAGCGCTACTGTAGTGTCATGCTATGTTCTTTGCTTTCCTTGCTGCATGACCACAGAGGAGAGCATGCTGGGGCTGCTGCGGAGGAAGCAGATGTAGTGAGTGAAGGTAGCTCATAGGGAAATGAAGGGAAATAAGCTCATAGGGAAATGAGACGGGAATTATGAGGGAAAGGGTTGTCTGTGATATGGATGGGGATCATCTGCCAAACTAAGAGGTGGAACAGGAGAAGACAGTAGCTGTGCCTCATAGAATCACAGAATGGTTAGAGTTGGAAGGGACCTTAAAGATCACCTAGTTCCAACCCCCTTGCTGTGGGCAGGGACACCTTCCACTAGACCAGGTTGCTCAGAGTCCCATCCAACCTGGCCCTGAACACTTCCACACTTCATAACCCCAGGAAGGAAGAAAGAATGTGGGAGAGTAAAAAGATGTGAAGAAGACTGAAGAAGGGGAGTAAGAGAGATTTCTGCTGTAAAGCTACAGCTCTCTCTTAATTGTTCCAAGCTTTCTAGTTTCACCTTCGTTCCCTGGAAACTCTTCTAACTTTTTAAGACTCCCTTTCTCATTCATGACTTGTTAAAAAACAGCTCTAGACCTTGACAAATCTCTCTCTGCTGTCACCAACCTTCCAAAATACTAATAGACCACATTTTCTCCTTAAATTCATTTTGCTGTGACCTCAAAACTGAATTTTTTCTTCACTACTAAGAAGCTTTGAGCTGTTTCTCAGGGTACCCAAGACCAAATCAGTTGGACAGCCAAGAAAGCAGTCAGGTTTCCTTTCCTCACCAACAGCCTGTAATGAAAAGATGCAAAGGAGGAAAATCAGTCACATCCTTCCTGTCTAAACAGTTTCTGACAGCTCATTATAGTTATTGAATGTCAACAGTAAGTTCAGCCATATGCAAACATATGGACAGAAATGGTTCCTGCACAAGATTCAACTGGTTCAGAGACATAACAAAGCCTCGATAAGATTGACATAGGTTAAACAATTTACACAAATAAATATGCATGCACAAGTATACAAGACCATGATCACTACCTTAAAATTACTTTTTAAAAAATTAACTTTAGCAATGGCTCTTATGACAGCCTACGTTCTCTCCCTTCTGAATAAAGGTACAATATAGTATGATCACCAATATCAGAGCACAGTATCAGTTTGTCTATGGCAATACATAAATGCTTCAGAATCTTTATCATAGTCAACAATTGTCCAAACAACTGAGAAGATTTAGTAAAGAAAGGATGTGCCTGATGGAAAATAAAACAGCTTTCCCGTCTTATATTTGTATATTCAGATATGCCATAAAGCAAGTCAAATTCTATATGAGGGCAATGGTTGTTTTGATTATGTATTTACCCATGAATCCACATTTTTCTGATACATGACGCTTTTTTCCCAATTTTTCCATTTTATTTGGAATGCATACTCAGCTACATCAGTGTTTACAATAATTTTTATTTCTTTTTGGTAGAAATTAGACTTCTTGTCTCGTTATTATTCTAAGGTGCTTTGTACATTTCTAGTCTCCTTAACCTCCTTTATTCAGGCAGTGTCTGTATCTATGCGTAAAAACAGATGGTCCAAACATTTCCTGAAAAAGTCAGCTTCAACTGGATTTCCTCATGCAGAGAGTGAATTGAGTGAGCTACCTAGAAATGAGGATGAGGACAACCATCACGTTAACTGCAAAGGAGGCTTAAGCATCTTTAAATCTAAAAGGCCTAAGAAGGCTGTGTATCTACCTTAAAGTCTGTGCATATTCCAGGCTTCAACCACATACTTGAGAAACTGGGACTGAAAGTCTGCAACATCTCCCATGTTTACAGAAATAGGTATTTCTCTTTTTACGCTGGGACAGTCCTTTTTTTACGGATTATTTATATATTCTAGAGAAATGATACTGCAAAACAAACTACCTCTCTGCCCTTAAAATTACTTCAGTATCCTGAATGTTCCCCTTAATACTGAATGTGAGCTGTAAAAACCTTCCTTTGTTCCTTATTTTTTGGGACTGTTATTTTTTCATTAATAATTTGACAGTGATGTGGCTTCAGCAAGGGCATGAGAGCCTGCTTTCACCAACTCTATCTTCGTGATGCTATGGTGGTCAGGGTAGCCTCCTGAGAGGACAGCATCAGAAGGATGATACTGAGGAAAAAGATTGATACTTAAATTCCACTCTTACTAGACAAATTTTCTTTATTATGAGTCTTGCACTAATTGATATGTTCAGGAGGTTAAAGAGCAGGGATTCCTTTTTGTTGGCTTCTTTGTGCTTTTTGCAATCAAAACAGCAAAAAACCCATGTTTGACACAAGCTGTTACATGTTTTTTAGGGACTTAAAAGATTTTTATGCCCGTAATTTTAAGTAGATGGGGGTCCTCATACACGGAACAGGTCAGAGAAACTCTCATGAATGAAGGCTGCTAAACTCTAAATGGCAGTTCACAGCTTGCTTGGATGCACGTATGTGCTATGTACAAGACATGGTCATGTCATAAGAATTTTGTAGCAATATCTTTTAGGGCATTCATATTTTTTGACTCTACTCCTATACTATAATCACAAGGATCTTCTCTCCCTAATTAACTACAAGGAAAGGAAGATTACAAAAAAACCCTTTATGTCCCTTTCTTACAAGAGCTCTAGGTAACCACAGTGCTGCAGTGCTGTTGCATCCATCCATGTATGTGGTACCTGAGCAGTTCTTGGTAGTCCATGGTAGAATACAGTCCTATTTTACGTCAGTGAAACTTTTTAAGTTTTAAAGGCTCAAGCTATTTTTGGCTGCTCTGTTTAGTAAAAAAACCCACAAATATATTTCACAATTAGGCAATCGGAGTTATCTGTTGTGATTTCTTTTCACCTGATCCCATGGGAGCCTGTGAAGACACAAGGTCAAGAAAAAGAGAGTAGTAATTGGGAATGGCAGATTTGGTTCATTAAGGATTTATTTATTCCCTATATGCTGGTGTTTGATAGCTTCTTCACCATAAGTGTTCCCTCTCTAATTTATTGTCCACTCCCATCAGTCCTTTTCCTATCCCTACTGAAGGATGACTAGACTGATGGGGTGTGATGGTAACAGAGCTGATCCTGCAATTTAAAAGAAAAGAAAGGCAGTGGATGGTTTTGTTGCTATTTTTAAATGCAGACTTCTGAAAAAAAAGTATTTCTAGGAAAAGTTCATTCATTTTTTTTTCTTTTTTCCGCTGCCCTTATAATAGTAGGAACTATGATTATATCACATACACACTGTATTTTGGAAACAAACTATTCGTTTGTATCAATTGTGACTCGAGCTGACCAACGGCACCAAATAAAGACACAGAAACAAAGGGTGAGTCTACAGAACGGATGTAAGAGAAATAACCGGAGTCTATAATAGTATCTTGCGATTCAGTTTAAGCTTTAGGTGTTATTTTATAGTCAAATGGTGTTACATACAATACAGATATTGTTAAACAGATTCCCTGTTCTTTAGAAAAAATGGTCAATGGAAAGTTGTGTAGTTGTTTAAAAAAATTCTAACATATTCTGTGTTCAGCTAAATAACTTCATAGATAAAATGAACAACAATAATCTCACAAAAATTAGTGGAAAACTCTAAATATAGGGATAGTAAATTACCAATTTTTAAAAAAAATAGTTTTGATTGGAGTTGCATTTCAACTGTAATTACATCTTAGCTGTTGCTATTATTTTGAGTCATATGGAGTGAAGTCTTTCTGAATAAGTACACAAACATTTCCAGTACAAATACTGAGAAATGTGCTCATTGAGAATAGTTGTTCCTCTAAACAAAGTAACTGAAATATTCATGAAAGGAGAGCAAAGATAAATTAATGGAAACTTAGACCAAATATTTGTAGAAATTTCTCTCTAATTATTTTCTCTATTTTATTTAACTTTGCAAACATTACTGAAGACAGAGAATGCTACGAATTTAAATATGGAGAAATTGCTAGGACTGAAACTTCAGTGTAGACAATTGTAAAAATAACTACTATTTTTATAAGACACTGATAGTAAAGAATTATGTTAAGTAAAGTCCTGTGTTGAAGGTCTCATACACAAAGCACACCTTTTGAGTCTTATCATTTGAGGTAAATTAAATATATACATAGGGAATTTCTACTTTCTGTTCCTTTTGAAGGAGGAAATTTAAGTCAAAGAAAAAGTGATTTTTTTTTAATATATGTTTTAAGAGAAAAATAATGTTTAATTCAGCTTTGGACCACATCTGCAAGTACATTTTTGTTCAATTAAAAGCATTACTTCCTGTGCAGATCTTGAGCAAATACTTGTTTTCCTCAAGTCACAGGCTCTCTCTCTACTTCTCTATAAATGTCAAATAAAATCTGGTGGAGCAGATTTCTCATTTGTCCTGGCCCTTGATGCTATTAGCCTCTAAAGTTAATTTTCACAGGCTATAAAATTCTCAAACAGGCCTCGGAAATCCGGCACACAGATTTTGTCTGCAACATTTGCTTTATTTGGATTAATTGCGTTTGAAGATACAATACACTCCTACTGTCAGCCACATCAAATTTGTCCTTCCCTTTAGAGGAACTTAGTCACTTTTTTCAGCTTTCTGCTGAGGTTTCTCAGGATTCTTTCCTTCTTGTCCTTTTCTTCTTCCTCAAAACATTACGTGGGCAGAGCTGTAGTCATTACCCTCTCGGAAGTGCATGTCTTTACATCAGTTTACTTATCTCTAAAATGAAATCTCAGCCTTTCTTGTAAGTTAAAATCCTAGTAGGTTTGTGTGGTGGGTTGACCTTGGCTGGCCAACAAGTGCCCACCAAGCCGCTCTCTCACTCCACCTTCTTGACAGGACAAGGGGAGAAGATAAGATCGAAAAGCTCACAGGTCAAGATAAGGGCAGGGGATCACTCACCAATTAACATCATGGGCAAAACAGACTTGACTTGGGGAAATTAATTTAATTTATTGTCAACTAATAACAGATTAGGATAGTGAGAAATAATAATAATGATTAAAAAAAAATAAACCACATTTTCTCCACTGCTCCTTTTTCCCAGGATCAACTTCACTCCTGACTCTTCTACCTCTTTCTGCTGCCGAGTGGCACAGAGGGACAGGGAATGGAGGCTGTGGTTAATTCATAGCACTTTGTTTCTGCCAGTCCTTCCTTCTCATGCTCTTACCCTGCTCCAAGATGGGGTGCCTTCCATGGGTTATACTCCTTTAAGAACTGCTCCAATGTGTATGCTTCCCATGGGACTTCCTTTCAAGAACTGCTTCAGTGTGGGTCCTCCCAATGGACTACAGACTGCTCCAATGTGAGTCCCCCCATCGGCTTCAGTTCCTGCCAGGATCATGCTCCAATATAGGCACTGCCCAGCTGCAATCCCTTCAGGGTATGTCCACCTGCTCCAGCATAGTGTCCTCCATGGGCTGCAGGGTGGTACCTGACACATGGATAAGTCTGAGCTGTGAACTGCCACTTACATGGAACGTAGAAGCCGTGCATGACAAGCCCAATCCACTTTAGACACCTCTTCAGCCTGGAAGAGAGAAGGTTCAGGGGGACCTCAGCAATGCCCCTAAATACAGGAGGGTGTAAAGAAAACAGACACAGGCTGCTCTCAGAGATATCAGTAACAGGACAAGATGCTATGGGAAAAAATTGAATTACAGGAATTTCATTTAAACATGTGTTCTCTGAAAAAAATAAAAATAATTAAAAAAAAATAATCAGAGAATCCAAACCAACCCATACTCTTCCCTCAGAGACGTAAAACTCAGGTTTCCCCAAAAAACTAAAAATAAGTAGGCTCAAAGATGCCGTCACAAAAGGTGAACAGTGCAATTTCCCTATAAATCCCCTTTTTCTATCTCTATGCGACTACTGTCTGCTGTGATATATTTAGAAAGAAATCCTTTGGAGCAAAAGTGACCTCTTTACTTTGACTTCATGCAACACTGGGTGCTAAGGACACCCAATTCCCAATGGTACATTTTCTGCAGAGCTTCAGGCTTCAGAGGAACCTTTATTGTTCAAAATATAATGCTGCTTATTTTATTGGCTTTTTGAACAGCACAGAAAGTAACAGTATAAATCCAGAAGTGGGTCAGAACAGAACATATATTAGAACAAAAAAGTGAGGAGGGGAAAACAAAAAAGAATGTACAGGGATTTTAATTAAAGTTATTTACTGATGTATTTAATATTTATATAATTTCATGTATATTTTTAATATATTAAAAATATATTATGTATATGTAATAAATTTAATTGTAAATACTAATTGTCACTTTGAAAGAAGTACTAATATTTGAATCAAGAAAAATTACTAACAAGGTAAACAAAAGACATTCTTTACCCATGAGGAGCAAGCTACCCACCTGTGGAAGTTCCTGTGCTATTTTTAGGTCATTCTGTGCACAAGTTGCAAGCAACTGTAAAAAAAAAAAAAATCATATCTATTAAGTTAACCATATGCTCATGGAGAAAGCAGATAGTTCAGGAGGGAAGGACCTTGGGAAGGCTTTAGTCTAGTTTCCTGTTCAAAGCAGGGCCGGGTCTGAGGCAAGACAAGGATGCTCAAGGATGTGTCCAGTTGGGTCTTGAAAACCTCTGAGGAACAAAACAGTACAACCTGGCCAGGAAATCCATCCTATTATTTGACTGCCCACACAGGAAAAAAGATTCTTCTGTCTGAACTTCCCCGGTTTAATTCATGTGTATGTCCTCTTGTCCTCCAGATGCTCACTGCTGTGAAGAGCCTGGCTCTGTGTCCTTGCTGACCTCACCATATCTTGGGGGCTGCTGTTAGGTCCCCCACAGTGACCTCTTCTCCAGGCTGAAAAAGCCCTGGTGTCTCAGTCTTTCCTTGAAAGACAAGTGGTCTAGCCGTGGACGATCCTAGCGGCTCTCCACTGGATTCACTCCAGAGTAAGAATGTCTTAAACATCTGACGTTCATAACGAAAAGGTTATCAAGCTCTTCATATCAGTCAAAATAAAATATACTATGCAATAGAAAGCATTCAAAAATATGACAGCAAAGATAAAGGTAAATTTTACAACAGAAATTGAATTGTACATTGTCCTGAATTATTCTTGTATAATTAAGATAAAAAGTTGTGCCATATATTGTAGATCAAATGTTTTAGATACTAGAATTAGTGTTATAAATGACATTAGTATATATTACTATACTGCTCATATTAATGGAATATCATTTGGTTCTGTGCAATACAGCAGGAGAAAAATGACTCTTGACACAATAAATGTTTTTTGATGGGCAAGCTTAAAAACACTGGTTTTTCTTAGACTTCTGAAGTTCAAACTACAATATTTTCCTGCTGATAGTGGACAAAACAATGGTTAAAAAAGACCTGGTCCTAGGAAAGTAGTACACAGAAAAATTATCGCAGAACAGTTCTACATTCTTAGCTCTGCATGTTCCTTTTCTGTTTCCAGCCTCTCTTTCTTAGGAGTTAGGTATTTTTAGAACAGCAATCCCTGTGCTCTAAAGGTCCAGTTAAAATACCTGAAATATGATCACGTATCTCTACCAAACAGCTCTGAGAAGTCCTGGTTTCTGAAAGTTTAGTATCAAACTTTCAGACTAAATTTAGTTCTATCTGTTCGCTATAAAGGAAGTCTAAAACAAAAAACTTACTGCGTGTATTGACTTTATGAGGTATTTGGTGTCAACACAAGTTCACAACACCTTTCTCTGTGCCTCTGCATATCCTCCACTCATTTCTCTGCCTTAGTAGTTCCTGCATTGGCTCAGAAAACTGTTTCAGTTGGAAACAATTTACTTATTTATTTATTTATTTATTCATTCATCATTTTAATTCTCAACACAGCTAGAAGTAGTTAAAATCAACTAAAACAGTGACTGGAGTTAAAGTGGAAACTGATAAGTTGGTATTTGCATGTTGCAATATCAAATACCAGCTACAGAAGATAACTCTTAGACAGCTAAATTTGTATGAAAAGAATCTAACCTCCATTTGGGAAAATAAATTAAAAAAAAACAAAACAAAACAACAAACATTTAAAGTAATAAGTAATGAACCAAAAAGAATACAGGGTAATATTTACTGAAATTAACTGTTTCCAGACCCAGTTGATAAGATTTGCATTCCGGATTTTCTTTCCTTTTCTTTGTGGCGTGAGAAGAAAGAATTTTAATATAAGATTTTAGAACATATCATACAGTCTTGAAAATATATTTTGATGATATTGAAGTAGCTGGCTTCATTATTAGAGTCGCATTTTTATTTAAGTTCCTTTTTTAATAATTCCAGAATTCCTGAGCTTATTATTTCTTGTTCCCTCCAAAAAGCAGGGAAAAATTGTGTTTCATTGCTGCTGTTCTGGTATTTTAAATATAAAATTAGAAGGGTCTTGTCAGAAGTTACTTGCCACTGGTTTTTTAAGTCCTTTATTACTGCTGCTGTTTCTCCAGGCACAGACCAGTTTATATTATAAAACGTATTTATTAAACTTTGTTATTACTTTTGCCACAAATTAAAAAAAAAAAAAAAGTTGAAACAAATCTGCAAAATTTATTTTGTAGAATAGTTTAGATCTGACATTTATATCTCAAATTTATATCTTAGTAAATTTTGTGGTTCATTTCAAAGAGGAAAACTTGAAGATAAGAAAGGGTCAAACATTTACAATAAGCCTTATGACAAGCTCCAGACAGGGAGGTCTGAAATAAGGCTTAGGTGGAACGGAAATAACTATGTCTAACATTGTGACCTAAATCCCTGATTCAGTTCCTGCTCATTCCCAGAAGTTTTCTTAATGTAACACTTTTCAAGCATTCCTGGAGTTACTCAGAAGTGATGTTCTGAGTCTTGGTGGAGCTAAGCGTATTGTCATCAACACCTTGGCATAAACCTAAGTGGGCTCTGTAGCCTTTTCATACTGTCCAAGAAACTCATTGTTGTAACAATTGTCAAAGCATTCCTGATGTTTGCCTAAACAACTGGAGTTCACCAAAATTCAGTGTGGTTGGTTTCTTTCATACACAGCTGGGCTTAGTCTCTGTTTTCATTACTGCCTGGTGGATGAAATATTTGTCAGGCAAATCATTGCTTCTTATGACCAAGGGGATTCAAATCTTCTAAGCTCTAATTTCCAATAAATGCTTTGATAACTAAATCAGAGTTAAGCTAGAGAATCAATGTACAGAAGGGAACTGTCTACTCTTGTGAAGCTGCGCCATTGTGCAGTGAAAAGTTCTTCACTGTGCAGTAAACAGTTCAAGGTTTTAGAGTGATAAAAAGCTTTGTAGGAGGAACACAATACCAGTGACTACTAAACTATCTGGGAAACACAATCTTTAGTTTTCAAGTATACCCACACCAGGCTTGGGTGGTGGTGGTTGAATTAGATTGTCTGTTTTTTGCTTTCTAACTCTGTATTTCACCCCCAAAACCACCAAATTAGTGATAAATCAAAGACTGAGATTTCTCAACCCCAGAAGTTAGAGTAGTATCCTTCCTTGTTCCCTGTCTGAACTGGTAGACCTGAAACAATTTGCTAGAGAGCATAAAAACTCTGAAAGAGGAACAACAAATAACTTTTCTCTGCCTTGCAGGCAGAATAGCCTCTTACTTAAGGTGGTCTCCCGAAAGACAGGCAAATTCAGTTTACGTCCCCTTACATTTTCATGGGGAGTTCAACTTGGGACTCTGATTTGCTGGGTTGAGAGGAGCAATGCAAAACATCGACCTATGGTACAAAAGTAAGTAGGTAGTGTTTTTTCCAGAGTATCTTAACATTATTGTTGTTAAGGTTGCAGGCAGATGCCTAAGCCCTGCCCTGAGGTGTAACTGAAGAGATGATGAGAAATTTCTGGGTGTGACATGAGAAAAGACTGAGTATGGCTATGGTTTTCAAGTAGGCATTCAGCGGTCACTAATCCTCAGTATCTTGACATCAAAAGCATTCTGAACTGAAGATTCCTTCATTCTAAGCTTTTTTGAAAAACTCATTTTGCAGAGCCTAAATTTCTTTATAAATTGCACTATCAATCCACAACCCTAGTTTAGAGGTCTTTAGGGAATCGGAGTTTAGAACTATGTCTTTATATCCCTTAGATGTTTTGAGTTTGACCATAATCTCATACACCTTCTGCATATTGCATTCCCAGTGAAAGAAGTATTCCAATGTGCTTTGTAGGCTTATGTTTTTCATAAATAGACCAATAAATAGCTAACAGGTATTCTACTTTGTTAAATATTAATCAATACTTTCTAGTATTTTTGTTAGTTGTGCCTTTTAATGCTTCTCATTTTCTTCTACTCAGTTCTGCTTACAGTTACAACATTTTTTTTCTGAATGCTTTTGTCTTTCTTTTCCTCTTATTTTAGGTTTAAGATTTTTTTGTCAGCTTTTTTTTACTGTTTATGAAAGTAAATAGTAGGTACTTTAGGAGATAAACCACCTGTTTTGTACCAGATAATTCAGTTTTAGTGCCTGACAACCTCAGCAGTATGGTTTAGAAATGTTATATTGGTACATTTTTCACTTGGCTTGGACACAGTAGATCAAAGAAAGAGAATAACTGCAATTTACAATTTCCTAATCTTAAAGTATTTCACTCCAGTGCAAAATAAGGACACTAGATGCAAATTCTAACTCATTCCTTTTCTACATTTTTCACTGCATTTTTCTATTCCTCCTTCCTTCATGCTTTCCATCAAGATATCTTATGCATCTCTGCACCTCTGAAATTCACCCTACCGTCCTATATTCCTTGAACACATGGGGGGCATTTTATGCAGGAAATGAGGGAGTAGTTTCTGCCCAGCTTTTTTTTCTTTTTTTCTTTTTAAATGTTCTGTATTTCAGCAAATGTTACCCATCAGGAGAAAGGATACATTAGTAAATTACAAAAAGTAAGTCTGAACAGAGAAACAGCAGATTGTACTGTTTTTAGAAAAAGCTTTTTTTTTTTTTCTTTTCTAAATTAAGATAGTGTGGAAGGAGAAATTATAACAAAAAAAAAGAAAATTAAAGACAGTATTTGATTTGAAACTAGATGACTGAATAAAATAGGGGAAAATAGTAATTATTGCGATACAGAAGCTCTGTTTTGTGTTCTTTTAAATCCTTTGTCATAAAAAAATATTGTATAATATTAAAAACTTTCACAGGTAAAAGAAAAAAAGCTGATATGAAATGAAATTAACCTTCTGATAATATGCCACAGGGTACTACTTAATCAAATGTCTCTAGATAATCTTTTTTTTTTTTTTAAAGTCAGGGTTTATATCAATCAAGAAAGAAGGCTGCAGTTACATGAATTAAGACACAATTAAAGAGATTTTTCCTACTGATACCACAAAAATTTTGACCACTGTGATCAAAGAAACATCATCCAACAGCATGTCATTGAAGAGCTGGGAATATGAAAGTGTTTTCACAGATGTCAGTAGTAGAAAGAGAACACTAGACTAACAGATGTTTGTCTACAGAGTGAAGGTATTCCAGAAATATCTGAGTGGTATGTCTGGATAGTTGGTAAGGTATAACAATGTAACATAGTTTAAACATTTTATAATTTCCAGGTATTTTGATAAGGCTAATCTTTACTGTAATACATCTGTCTATTAACACAATAAAGAGGACTGGAAACATCCACATCACTCTTGCAAAAGCAACCTACCAGAGTCTTTCCCTTTAGTCCATTTCCCTGCCTTGAATATTCCTTAATTACTACAATTTTTTAAATAGTTACATCTTCTTGTTAGGAGTCTGTATAATGGATAAGCTTCCTTTGTTGTCTTAGAAACAATCACCTCCTCCTCCTGCTTCTATGTGGTTTTAGAAGGGTTTTTTGGTTGCCTTAGGCTTCTATGAATTGAACCCAGATGTCTTTTCTCTTTGGAGTTGTTGAACATTTTGAACTAAATGTGTCCCTTGTGCAATAACTGAGTGGAAGAAAATGTTTTGCTTCAATGTTAATACCTTTCAGGGCTTTTTATATGCTTGTTGCAAAGGCAGCTTTACTTAGGTACAAAAATGTTTTTCCATATTAAAAATTAAAAACAAAACAAAAACAAAGACAAAACCAGAACCCTCCAAGCCATAAAAATATCAAGATAAGAACTTAAAACATTCTGTGGTTTGGGGTATTTCAATCTCAGAAGACCAAAACAGACGTAACTTAAAAGAGGCTCGTCAATGCTGCCAGACATGCTGTCGAGCAACCAAAGCCTGGAAACAGCCACCTGGCTATACTCAGCTGTCCGGAATACAAAGGATTGGATTGCAAGACTGAGTAACAGTGTTACCTAGTTAAGAGGCAAATCTATTTTTGCTTTTGGGTTTTGACAGGATGATGCTCTACTTAACAGGTTTTGTGTACCCCCCCTTTCCTCCCTCCTCCTTCCCCCTGCATCCTTCAGACTGGCATTTTTGCTGTCCCAGCCTTGGTTTTCGCCCTCAGTATAGGTCTCACCTTGTGGAAACAATCCTGAATGGATTGGCTTAGGCTTCTGCATTCTGTCCCTAGCCACAGTGACATAATTTCCATATCCATTTATCTGTCCCTGAAAAGATCTGAGTGCTTGGAAATTAATTCACAACCTCAGAAGGATTTTAAGTGCCAAAACCTTGATGCACTCACTCATTACTCATTCCATTTTAAAGTTTGCCTAACTTTTGTTTCAGCAGTTCTCATTAATGCAGGGAAAGGTAAAAAAATCCCTTTAATTTGAAAATACTTAATAATTCTAATATGAATGATTAGGCCCCTTTCTATGATGCAGTCTAACAGATAAAACCTTTTATTTCTGCTTAATCTAACATTGATATTTTCCTTACTTCCCTGTTACTCATGATGTTTTAAAGAGGAGGTTATACTGCTATATTTCAGTAAATTCACCTCTTCAGGAAAAAAAAAACAACAAACCAAACCAAAACAAAAAAGCAAAAAGTGATAGCGTCAGAACTATCAAAGGACCTCTTTTTTCAGATGATTTTCTGGTAAAAAGCGATGACTATAATCACACAGATAATGCATTTATTTTAGCTCTGATTTCAGCTAACAGAATCTGACAACCTTTTGCATAGTCTCTTGTTCTTAATTGTGCTACAGCTATGACTCTACTTTTATTATATTAGACATGATACTGATATATTTTAAATGGCCTAGTAATTACAGTAATGCCCTTAGGCTACTGCTAATTTCAACTTCAGCTTTAATCTAACTTAACATATGTGTGTGTGCATCTGAAAAGGAAAACAAATGGACTATTAACAGTTTATCTATTTAAAACTATTTCAAAATAGTAATTAATAAAAAAATCCTTAGAGTATTTTACTATGTGCAAGCTGCCAATAATCTAACACTATTTCATCAATACTATTTCTCAATAGATAAGTCAAAACAGATCATCTTAGCTACTCAATATGCTTATATGCTTGCTTTTTTTTTTTTTTTTTTTTCTAGGACAAGTATAATAAGTTATCAGCAGGGTAGAAACAATGTAATAACAATTTTCTGAGTAGCAAGCTGGACTGGTAAAATACAAGCTACTGCTGCTACTTGACAGCACGTATGCTATAGGACAATGAAATAAAAAATATTGAATTTGCATTCTCAGTTTAAGAAACCTTAAGGAAAAACAATTCCAAGTCAAGCACCCAAAACAAGTTACTTTGGTAATGATAAATATAAAAAGACAAAATTAACTTTTTCTTTTACTTTCCTTCATATATTAAAGTATACAATACCTGTTTGTTAAAGCAATTACAAATTTCCAAAGGCTTTTTTGTCTTTAGAACTTTATAAAAATAAAAACTTGAAAATAGCGTACTAATTTTTATACTCAGCTGGTGTTTGTGAAATGCAGGGAGTAATCATCACAATGCGTATTTGTGCCAGTGGTATTTGCTTTGTTTTCTGAATAATAACTTGAAAGCTTTAGATGCTCATTGTCCTTTTCACTGTCATGAGAAATTATTCACAACAAAACAAAAGAGGTGTGATGCAATAAGGGGAATATACATGCAGTTTCTTTGTTTTCCCA
The DNA here is from genome assembly GCA_009819605.1 of Sterna hirundo. Taxonomy (NCBI): domain Eukaryota; kingdom Metazoa; phylum Chordata; class Aves; order Charadriiformes; family Laridae; genus Sterna; species Sterna hirundo. The sequence goes on from CM020437.1 coordinate 167,522,446, forward strand.
ATCTTTTTAAGCACATGGTGTGGTTTTAATTTGTGAGTCTGCATTATTTTTCTTAAATGATATAAGAAACGGGCTTTCAGAACTGTTTGTAGTTTACCATCTATACGATCTGTTTTCTGACATTGTTGGAACACTCCCTATATGACAAAGGTGCTAGATTTTTATAAATATGTAACTATATATGTAATGAGCATCTAATAAAAAACATATTTCTTAAAGCTCTGAACTTGCTGTATTCTAGAGCATCTTAGTATCTTTTATAGCAACCTTACAAGGATGAATGACCAGAGGGCTAGTGTGAAGAACCTAAGTTAAAAAAAAAAGGCAGAAAGGAGAAGGAAGAAACACGACTAATGTCTCTTCATTTTTGGCAAAATTTAGGTTTATCTTTCTGAGGTGTAGAGTCCACTTTGGTAATTTAGGGACTTATTCTGTACCAGGAGGGGCATGCCCATTTACTTTAACAGGGACTAGTATGTTAGTACTATAATTTCCTTCAGGTAGTAATTTAATTGAAGCAGAAGTTGGGAACTAAGAAATGTACATTATGCTTACTGGTTTTCTGCTCACATAATCACATGACAATATTTTTACTGAGGTATAAATATCAAAACTTGGGTACAGGCAGACCTCTAAAATTTTTTATGTTGTGTCACTGAAATAAAAGGAGAAATTTTTACAACGCTAATGCCAAAGGAAGTCAAACAGTATGGGTCTGTTATGATTTGTGGAGAAGCAAAGGTAAACAGGCTATCATGTACTTATTTCGAACCTTAAAGAAAAAAAGAATCCTTCCCTCTCTGTCAAAGGTTGAATTAGGCTTTAGCTTCAAGACTTTGTACGTACAATTTTAGTTCTTTGTGTCACAGAATTGCTGCAGGTAGTGAGAACTATTCATGCCATCCCTGGTCTTCTCCATTGAGCTGTGTTCCACAATGCGGATACTACGCTGCATGCATGTACACGCCCGCAGACCTTCCTAAAGGTCATTCCAGGGAAAAACTCCTGAACACATGAGTTGCCTTGCAATTAGTAAGATATTAGAAGACTGTTAACTAACATAACCTTAGAGAAATATTTTTTCTAGGGTGTTTATTGCCTTAGAACATGGTGGGGTGGTGACTGCGTGGTTTGGCCTCAGACAGCAACAAAGGAGCACGTGCCACTCGCTTGGGCCTTCCCAATACGGGAAGAATCGGATGAAAAAGGCAAAACTCTTGGGTTGAGACAAAGGCAGTTTAACGGAACAGCAAAGGGAACGAGAAAACAATAACAATAACACGGACAGAGGAATATACAAACACGATTACGGAACCGCCGCTCCCCGACCGGACCCGGGATGCCCCAGCCCGCTCCAAGCGGTGCCTTCCTGCCCCCTCCCCCGGCAGCTCAGGGTGGGCATGGCTCACATGGCATGGAATACCTGTGTCCTGGGGAGAATTAACCCTGTCCCCACCGGAACCAGGACACTGTGCTGTTTAAATAATCGTTAAGAAAACATGGGTGAAAATCCAGGAGACAAACCATATAATTTTATGATACTGCTTTTCAGATGTCATATGAGGATCTCTATATCATATGTGTTTATCATTTTGCACCTTCATAACAGCTCGAAGCATTTTTCTCATAAGTTATACTATTTCTGTTAGCAAAAAATCTTCCTAATTCAGAGACATAGGTTATTAATGATTTACATTATTTTCCACTTAAAAAGAAAAACAGTGCGTAAACAACTAGATATATCTCCAAGGGAAAAAAAAAGCTATCTTTATGATTCCTTATATAAGTCGGTTGTTTTTATATTCCCACTTTGTGCCACCTGTACCTGATTGGAGATCTACATTTAAAGCTACGCGGGGATGATCCTAAAAGATGTTTAATATATCCATCCCATTCTAGAAAATGGCAACAATGTTTCTCCTAGATTTGAATAAACACAATTTCATAGGTATATTTTTGGTTCTGCTAAAATAATAGCAAGGTGTGAAAACCCCACTTCTCAGCTGTCTTCATCACAACCCACATAGGTAGAATTTCAAAGACTACCTTAGGGCTTTCTGTCATGAAATACCTCATGCATGGAATAAAATCTTAAACAGTAACATAGACAGGTCATTGGTCTTTCTAAAATGTTATTTAACCAGACTACCTGGGATATAGAAATGGCAATGACATTTTTAAAGAGCACCTCTGTGTTTTTAAAGAGCACATCTGCCCTGCCAAAAATTTAGTCCCCTTTTCATTGCTGGATTCTGATTCCCTGACTGCGTCTATTGCACAAATGTTCCTTCTCTACCTGGTTTTCTGTTCATTCGTAATATCTAGCTGCTTATAAAAAAAAACCCTCTCTGAAGTTTAGGGATGTGGGCATCACTCTGAGAAAGACAATACAGACAAGACTTCACTCACCTTGTCTCCCTCTTCTCTACAGTCTTTCAACAAGATCTGTCCCTCAGAGACCCCATCTGCTATCACAACATCCAGAGCAAGCAAAGTATTATTCTGCTTTTACTCTATAAAAAACATTACTCTAGCAGGCTATAATTCAGCCTTATGATTATAACACATAAGGCATCAGAGAGGTATTCTCTCAGAAACAGGTAGAAGCCCAAATCTGGATACAAATGTTGTGCAAAGGAAGTGGAAATAGCTGATCTGTTTCTTCACTGTCACACGGACATAGTAATGTGGGCATAGAACAATCTGCACCTGTTGGCCTAAATGCCAGGGACAGGCTTTATGGTGTATTTCACAAAGATGCTATAGCCTGTCTTCTCTCTTCCTTTGCTGTCTAGTGGATTTACCTGCCTAAAAAGACACCAGGACCTGAAGCTGGGATCCTTAGTATCTGCAGAGGAAGAGCAGCAGGCACAGGAACAGACTGTTCACAGGTGCAGGGGCTTCCTTTAGAAGCAGAGAAAAGAAGTGAAGCTTGTGGGTCTCCTAGAAACAAGATAAATAACTCAGACTGATTTTCACCTGTGAATTTGTGGTTTAAACTCTCCATAACTAGGATTTCTAAAATAATGCATTAATACCTCCCCTCAATTACATCTCAAAATCAAATTTAATAAAAGAATTCCAGCTTGTTAAAAACTAGATTGTAACAAGCTTGACTCATCTCTATAAACAAGTATTAGGTTTTTTGGTTTCATTGTTTTTTGTTGTTTTTTTTTTTTTTTTTTTTTTTAAATCATAATCGGAATGCATGCATACAGTTCCTATCCATTTTCAGCAAGATTTAGAGTTCTCTGTCCTCTGATATTTTTGAAAATCTCTCCCATACTCACTTGAAACCTAAATTCTTTTTTTTTCACAGATTGTTTAGATGAATGTTTAACTACATAAAGAAAAAATGACTGTGATAATAAACAAAGAAGAGGCATAAATCACAAGTTTGGTTTTACCATTAAAAAAAAATAATTCTTGCCTATCTTTGGGCATTAAAAATGTAATTTTTGATTAAAATTTATTCTCTTTTTGTACTCTATGTAGAGAAACTTCATGTGTAGCTTGGGGTGGTAGAAATACATGAATTACAGGGAAAAGAGGTTGTGGGCTATATGCCATGCATATACGTGGTTAAACTTACACAGCAGCTCAGTCTGTGACATTTCCCTGAAAGGAACAGGGCAAGGTGGATTATTCAGACAGAAACCCAGGTGACTGAGTCAGAGTTTTCATTGTTTGCTTTTGACAAAAAGCTGTTAGATGTTCTTGTCCTGATATAAAACATACCACAGTGTAGGAACCACTGCAATGTCACCTAGACATCAGAAATGAACCTCCACTGGGATAGCAAAATTACTCGATTCTGTCAATTTGTGTTGAAGAACAGAACTTTTTGTTACCTGTTCAAACCAACATAAGTTATTTACAATAGAACTTTGTTACAAAGTAGATGACTTGCTATTTTTTAAAGTTCAGGTTCCAGTAGTAGTCTGCTACTTACAGCTGCACTTACAGGCATGCAGAAAACCTCAGCCTTCAAAACTAAAAAAGTTCAACCAGAATGATCAACTTTGATCCACCTCGAACTGTATAGTCCAAGCTTCATGGCATCTGGATTTAATTAAAAATCATTGTTATGTACTGCCTAAATATTAATGCTACTGGACAGATTTACTAAGGTAATATTTCAATTCCTCAGTTATTCATCACATTTATTGGTATCAAGAAGAGTGATATCTTCTTGATATTGATATCAAGAAGAGTGTGGCCAGCAGGTCGAGGGAGGTCATCCTCCCCCTCTACTCTGCCTTGGTGAGGCCGCACCTGGAGTACTGTGTCCGGTTCTGGGCTCCCCCGTTCAAGGACAGGGAACTGCTGGAGAGGGTACAGCACAGGGCTACCAAGATGGTTAGGGGACTGAAACACCTCTCTTATGAAGAAAGGCTGAGGGATTTGGGTCTCGTCAGTCTGGAAAAAAAGACAACTGAGGGGGGATCTTATCAACATTTATAAATACTTGGTGGATGTCAGGAGGATGGGGCCAGGCTCTTTTCAGTGGTGTCCGAGGACAGGACAAGAGGTAATGGGCTCAAACTTGAGCATAGGAAGTTCCACCTAAACATGAGGAGGAACTTCTTTCCTTTGAGGGTGGCAGAGCACTGGCACAGGCGGCCCAGAGAGGTGGTGGAGTCTCCATCTCTGGAGACATTTAAAACCCGCCTGGACACGTTTCTGTGTAACCTGCTCTAAGGTGACCCTGCTCTGGCAGGGGGGTTGGACTCGATGATCTCCAGAGGTGCCTTCCAACCCTATGGTTCTGTGATTCTATGATTCTATATCAGCACAACTATATTCCACTTTCATTCATTGCCTCAGCTGAGATGAGACTACATTAATAGAGGGAATGTTTGTGCTAGTATTAATATAGAGATTTCAACCTTACACTAGTGTTTATATTTAATATTATGAATCAGTAACAGTAATGTCATTTCCAGATGTGTCTATATTTTCCTGTGGCAGAGACTCTTTTTTATTCTGGAACGATTATATTCAGAAAGTCCATAAATCATTGACAGGAAATTTGGCCTCTAGAGTAATAATTCATTAGAAACAAACTGAAGGGTGAATTGAGGTGCTTTTGAAATTCACTGTGTAGTCTTTAATTTATTTGAAAACACACACTTTTGTCTGATTGAGGCTCTGTGAATTAGGGTGTATGTGCATTATGAGTACATAATGCACTATTTCGCCTCTGTTAAATAGCTATGAGGTAGGATAGCATAGAATTTCTCCTCTTGTACAGTGTTTTGAAGATAGGTACATGTGAGACTTGAAACATGGTGATTTTCATATCCCTAGGGAGTTTTATTTCAATGGGTATTTTCACTGTCATGAGTGGAGAACTCAGCTAGCAATTTTATAATATTCTTTGACTTAGAAATCACTACTTTAGATAAAAAGTTTTACATCTCATGATACTGAAATTTTTGGGTTTATGGGTCTTTTTTGTCTGGGTCTTGTTTTGGGTTTTGTTTTATTTTTGGTTTTGTTTTTTTTTTTTTTTCTCCCCCCCCAGAAGTCTCAACGAAATAGTTTATTGTGAAGTTTCAAACTTCCATATGAGTTTAAATGAATAGTAGATACACTGGCTGGATCCATTCCAACTGGCAGATCATTAGCAAGGCAGCAAATGCTACTGTGAACAAGAAGTCACTTTAACAAGTCAGAGTTATGAATTTCAGCATTTCAAACCTTCAAAGCGTTTTCTGTATTTTTTATTTTTTTATGCTACAGCTACAGTTCTTGATCTGGAGTCAAAAGCAAGCGTGATACAATTCCCTGGCCTCAAGCATAAAAACTTTCTAACAGCATTGTGTCCCTATCATGGAACACAGTATGTGCGTGCATCTGTGTATGGATGTAAGTTGACCCCAAAAAAAAGAGATTAAACAAGAAGAGTGTTACTGAAAATGTATTTTTCTTTTGGCTAAAAATATATCTGTCAAAATACAAACTTCTTCAGCTTTTAATTAAATATTAATATAAACGGGAAGACAAGTATCCCACTTAGTTTCTTTCCTCAAGCACTAAATACACAGCATGAATGTGCATGCACAAATTGCATTATTTTCAACAAATAGGTCTCCATAATATTAATACTTTTTTTAAGTGTTCATCTTAAACGTGAGCAAACAGGAACAGATGTAGTGGCAATTCTTGTACATCTCATTAGTTTGCACTGTGCCTTGAAGGTTACAGACAAACTTAATTTCATGTGCCTGGTACTCTTATCCTCCTCAACACACACATTTCAATTAAAATACCTCCTTTCCAAGAGCAGCTTTCACAAAAAAAAATAATAATGGATTCAACATGTTATCCTGTGGGTGCCTGAATCGGTACTGTAAAAGTGCTAAAATGCATATGACATACACTGGTGTTGCCATATGTAAGTCTGCCTCAGTCCTTTTCAAGGTCAGAGATGGTCTGCTAAGTGGTATGAAAACATTTAACCAAATGAGTTTTGGCATAGAATCTTAAAAGCATAAATAGGCTAAATATTTATGCATATTTAAAAAACAAAAACTAAAACAAAAAGCACAACAACAAAACAACAAAACCAAAAAGCCAAACCAAACCAAAAAGACAACAAAAATAAATTTTTAATACTGTGTGACTTTCTTTGGTTAAATATATTGACAAAATAAAAGCGTTATTGCAGCTATTCAAAACAATCTGCTACAAGCACTACCTCAAGACAAATGCAAAGATGGAGAAAATATGCACAGATTGATTCCTATGTTACATAAATTTGGAGCCAACTTTGACAAGCTTCCAGCTGAGGCTTACTGGCTGCAGAACAGTACCAACACTGGAAATCATCATGCATGCAAGATGTCTCACTGAAATCAGAAAGACTTGTCATGTGGGCGCATGCTCTTATTTGCATCAAATATTTGTAAAAGGGAGTTCCTCATTCAGATGTTACATGTGATAAAAACATGTTGGCCTGCATCTAGAAAATGCATGCGTACGGTGGGTACTGCACAGATTTGTTATGTTCTGTCTATTGTTTGACAAGCAGCTAAATGACTTAGAAATATTTACCTCACACTTGAAGCCTTTCAAACTTTCAGTGAACTTATATTAAAAAAAAAAAAAAGAAAAAGAAAATAGGGGTAGCGGGGGAGAAGGGGATATCCAGTAGCACAGCATCGAGGAGACCTAGATTTCAGTTCTCACTTTCTCTCACCCCCTATACTGGAAAAGCTGTCGAGGCAGCTGTTCAGTGTTGCCTGCTGTTTGGTTGCCATTCAGCGACGACCCATGGTGGTGCTGACGAGAACGAAACTGCAATATTGCTAACACCTACTATTTTATGGTGAGTCTTGATACGTGCATTTCCTTTAACATCACTGTCTTGGAATGACATGATTACATTTCAGCTTCAACTTTCAGTTACAAAGCTCTCCTTTCTGATTATACAGAAACGGTAAATGCATGTTCAAACCTGTGTTAATGTAAAAAGTTTAACGTTTTAACTACAGAAACAAGCAACCCTCCTCACTTGTTATTCAAAGTCGCTGATTGCCCTTAAAATGTGTACTTAAATACAATTTCTAATCTGATAACGAATTTGACAGAAACATTATTCTTCTGTTGTTATTTTATGTAAAGTGTTAAAACAAAAAATCATGTCTCACTGTCGTTCTGTGTATTTCTTCATTTCAAGAGCAAAAGCTTCTTTTTTAATGTAGAAATGACCCCAAGTATTTTTATAGCCTGTGCCATTTTAAGGTGCTGTATGTAAGGGAGAGTCTCTTTATCAGTATTTCTCAGGAAATGGGCTCATCATCCATCAGGAACGTTTATCTCAAATTAGGTTCCAAAAATTCAGAATGAGTTTGCAGGCATTTCAAAATATTTAAACAAGTTTTGATGTCGTGCTAGTTGCCAAAGGACATACATTTAAGGAGATATTTCCTGTTGTTGAGGGGTGCTTTAACGGTCAAAAAACATGTTACACCTCTCCTGATGTGCAGTACTGTGGCAGAACCTATGCAAAATTTATGAACATGACCTGTTTTATTTGACTATATAGAACTACTCAGAAGAAAATCTTTCTTTTTATGGCAACCGCATTAGCTGTAAGTGATTGAAAGAATGGTAGAAATTTTGGTTGAAAAAAATCCCTAAATTTTTAATAAAAGCAATTTATAATGAAACATTCTTGCAATAAATCAAATAGTTTCCTTTATGGTAGGAAGAAGAAGGAGACCTTTTTGTTTGGGCTTCCTTCAAAAATAGGTGTATTTCATTGTGCTGTAAAGATGAGGGAGAGTCGGAAAATAAAAAATCTAAAAAAAATTAGTTTTCTAAAGTAACCACCTTTTGAGAGAGATAATGAGACTAGTTATGTTTAAACATTTGGAAATAAATGCCATAAATAAAGTGTTGATCATTGTTATTTATTAATGATTAAGGGCTGCTGAGAAGATATACAAGACAAAAAAAGGGTAGTGCACCTCAGAGTCCTCCAATAGTTCTAACATTATAATGCACACAAACTACTCAACTACAGGATAAAAGTTGACTTAGTTCTTTTTCCTGCCAAGTTTTTTCTAATGATTTAATGATTTAATAAATGTAATTAAAGCTATTTACTGCACTGTTCAAAATTCTTGAACTAATATCTAAACCCAAAGGTTTCAGCTTCCAAAATTCTCCCTAAAATATTCCTTTTTTTTGAAATGCAGACAAAAGCATCCTTTGGGAAAAACATAAACAAAAAAAACCCCAAACAAACAGAAAAAAAACAAGCCACACAAAAATAAACAAACAAACAAAACCAACAATGAAGCTAAACACAGTTTGCATGTTTAAAATAAAAATATATTTTATTTTAAAATAACTATTCAGATATTACTTTGAAGAAATGCATGGTCTTGTATTCCAAAGACATAAGCAAACACATTGTTACGTGCACTCATCCAATTTGCTAAATCTCTAATTCCTGCTGAAACACACCTGTTGCATCCTGGGGTCCTTCTTCCCCTAATCATTCAGACACACAGAAGCAGTCCATGGCTTCCTGCCAGCCCAGATGGAGCATCTTTCTTTCCAATAGAAATTAGAGCTCAAGAGGAGCTGCTGCATGCTTAAGTCTCAGTCTAGTTGAAAATTATTGATCCATAGTGAATCTTGAGGCTAAGCGGGAGAATGCTTCAGGCTACTCTGGTCTAGAGAAAAAGTGCATGCTTAAGGTGTTTGTTTTGCAAGGTATTTGCAGACAAGGATAGTTCTGTACGCGGCACTGGTGAGGCCTCACCTCAAGTGCTGTGTTCAGTTCTGGGCCCCTCCGTACAAGAGGGACATTGAGGTGCTGGAGCGTGTCCAGAGGAGAGCTACCAGGCTGGTGAGGGCTCTGGAGACCAGGTCATATGAGGAGAGGCTGAGGGAGCTGGGCATGTTTAGCTTGGAGAAGAGGAGGCTGAGGGGAGACCTCATTGCCCTCTACAACTACCTGAAGGGATGTTGTAGAGAGGTGGGTGTTGGCCTCTTCTCCCAGGTGGATAATGACAGGACCAGAGGAAATGGTCTGAAGTTGCAGCAGGGGAGGTTTAGATTAGATATTAGGAAGAATTACTTTACTGAACGAGTGGTCAGGCACTGGAACAGCCTGCCCAGGGAGGTGGTTGAGTCACCATCCCTAGAGGTATTTAAGAAATGTCTAGATGTGGCACTTCAGGGCATGCTGTAGTGGCAGAGATTGTAGATTGTTTGTTTGTGGTTTGGGGTTTTTTTGTTCTTTTTTTTTTTTTTTTTTTTTCTTTTGGTGCGTGTATGGTTGGACTCGATGATCTCAAAGGTCCTTTCCAACCATGAAGATTCTATGATTCTATGATTCTATGATTCTATGATTCTAGACATGCATCCTTAGAAATATGCAACATAAGTATTTTGAATTGAGGCCTTAATCTTAAATCCTTCTGTTTATAGCAGTCCCAGGTGAAGAAGTTACTGTCCCTGCTTGTCTATCAACACCTGTGAAGAAAGTATAAAGCAACAAGCCCACAGAAATACACAGGACTGTACCCAGAACTTTGTGTGCCTGAAAGATGAACTCCAGCACTGGGCTATAGCCCCTGATCGTACTTCCACTATCAGAGAAAAAGTAATAGACCGTTGGGTGAAATCCTGATCATACTAATCTTAACAAGACCTCTTCCACTGATTTGAATGGGACCAGACTTTCACTCACCATGTGCTAAAATTAAAAGAAGACGCTGTGTTTAGAGTTAGTGAGACCTGGTCTATTTACTTCTGTACGTTCAATTACAAATTTCTAAGGAATGAGGTATTAATTATGACAGAAAAATAAAGTTAAGACAAATTAACATTAATGAAACAAAGATGACATTTTTTCATACAGTATATCTTTAAAATGAGAAATATTGTAAAGATATTTAAATGGTGAGCAAAAACATTTTAAAATTATGGTACAAAGGTAATAAACCTCTATTCTTGGTAATCAAACTTAGAACACACAATGACAGCACAGGAATTTCTTGCAAAATGCTCAATATATGCCCTTGCTCCAAGTATATCTTAGTGTATAGAAATAAATCAGTGTGCTTACACTGGTGAAAGTAGGAGGCGTATCTGTTGACCTGAAGACTACACTTAGTTTGGTAATTTCTTAAATGTCTTCTACTTATTTTGTTTTCTTATTTTCCTTTTCATTTAAGAAACATGTTTGAAAACTTTATGAAAATGAAGTTCTTATGTACACAAATGTTTGATTTTATTTCTCTTATAAATATTTCAAATGAGACAGTGAAATGACTTCATGGACATTTCTCTGTGAACATGAGTAGGTACAGAATTAGAAGAAATATTCTGAAGTTCAGATAAAATAACTTTTCTGACAATTAAGCAAACCGTGTAGGTAGTTTACATATTTGAAAGCCCTAAGAGGTAGCCAGTACATTATTAATTTATGAAATTACAGAGGAAGCTCAAAATGGTGGATGTTTTTAGCTTAAGCAATCAACTTGTACTAGCTGGGTTAAATTATAACGTAAAGGTATTAACGATAATACTTTTGCACAGAAATCTACCGCTTTGGGTATTGCACAAGAAATGTCGACAATTACCTAGAGAAGTCGCTTGGACCAATGAACAGGGCAGAGTCTGATTTCAGCTGTGTCCTCCTGCAGCCAGCAGGAGGGCCACGATCCTTCTCTTTAATTCTGTAAAAACTGTTCAATGAAAATGAATTTAACTGAGGGAACAGGCTTTCCAGTGTTTTGTTCCTGGCTGAGTGATATCACCACTGGGCCATGATTAGGCTTTCAGTATCATCACAACAATCTGATAAAGGAACATCCTGTTGATATTGCTGTCATGAAATGGAGAAGAATGGAGATAAAGCAACTTGCTTAATATCACAGAAGACATCTGTGGCAAAGCCAAGTGCATGAATCTAGCTCTCCTGACTCCTGTCATATTAACAGCACCATTCTTCCTCTTCTTAGAGTATCTGAAAACTCATAAAAGAGTGCTCAGTACAACTGGAGATTAAGTTGGTAACACACTTTAAAAACTAATTATGGCCTTTTAAAAATAGAAATGCCATAATGCCACTTTTTCTAGCTGATGGGAAGACCCTAGAGCAGGTCATCATGTAAAATTTGTACTAATGAGGGTTCGTGCACTGAATTTCAAACCTGGTTTATTTCAAAAATCAAAAGATAATTTATCCAATTAACATTCATGATTCTGGAAGACATTATAAGAATATCAAATTTGATCCCTCTAGGAATTCAAAGATGAAGTTCTCTGGGCAATGGTTATTAATGTGATGTTGTTATTCTGCTGGGGCAGATAAACAGGAAGAAGAAAATACGTCAACACCTCTGCTTGCATTTTCAAAACAAGAGAAACATTAAAACAAGTAACATATTGCAAAATTGGTGAGAGAAAAAGTAGTATTGTGAAGAGTAGTCGAGTTTGAGTATCAAAGGTGTTTTTAGCTCCAAAGAAAAGCCTTTATTTAAGCAAAAAGATGTTAAGGTTGACACTGTCCCTCTAAGCAAGAAGTGTCCTCAATCTAAAACATCTACTTTCACCCATCAAAACACAGTATTTCAAAAAACCTTTATAGAGGAATTATTTGTCATTTTTTTCCAGACTGTCAGCCTGATGAAAGGATTTTGTTGTTTTTCAAACAATACTCAGACAGCATTGCCCAAGTTGTTCAAGACGCAAGTGTTCGAAGCTTAAAATACCATGAAAATCATCTATTAAAAATAATTCTATCTCAATACATCCATCTTCTTCTGGCTATAGGCTTTCAGAAGTGGGTGAAAAAGCAGGCAACTATATGATCTTAAAGTAAAGTTCAGTTCCTAAAGTAAGTTTTTTATTTCTGCCTTTTTCAGTTCCCTTCTGAAGCCCAAATTAAGCTTACACAGAATGTGAGGTCTTCACTTTTTTTCTTAATGTTACATCAATGCATACCACGGTGGAGAACAATAATTACTTTCATATACCTGCTTTCGCCCTTAAATAACTTTAGAGATTTTGTTTATATATTAATCACAGGAGAAAAAGAAAAAAAAAGGAGGGGGCAAAAAAATAGAGTGACATGATTCAATATGTCTTTCCAAGTGAAAACAGAAGTTACATTGCAGTGGTTCCTCCTGTTGGCTACAGCTTTTCAGAATGATCTGTAGGTCAAACTCAAATTCTAGCACTCCGTTCTGAAAAATAAATTAAACCGCATTGTTCTAGAAGAGATATGTTGGGGAACAGCTAAGCCTGACATTTTGTAATATAATGTAACCCCAGAAACAAAAATAACAGACCCAATTTAGGAATCTAAGTTCTATTTTCAATTTTTTATGCACTTGAATAAATCTAAATATTGCTAGAATACATTAAATATTAGTCCGTTTAATAATGTCATGGAACCTCTGTATACCATTTATCCTCTCTTGGGATTCATCTCTGCCTTAATCCAAATAATTATTTGTGTATGTGAATGAAGATGACAGATCCCCTATCAGCACCATTTTCAACCTGAATGGCAATGGAAAATTTTGTCAAGTGGCTGCGTGATGAAAGTAGATCATTAATTCCTTAAAGTACAATTTTTAAAGTCCTTACAGAAAGAGGGAGAGCAAAGCGGAAAGCAAAAGGGAGAGAGAGACATTTTTTTTCTGACAGTGCTTCAGCAGGGATCTCAAGTTTATTTTTCTCCCCAGTGTAAAACACTGATATTCCATACGATTGTATTGAGGAACAGGCCACAGTACTGAGAGAAAACTGGCTAGTGCACCTCTTACCTTGACTTCTTTAAAGACTGGTAGGTGGCAGATCCCCTAGCAGCTGCACAACTTCTTGATCTCAGTCACAGCCATGCTGGAAGATGTCGCTAATCATCTTATTACACAGGAGATGTTACAGAAACCATGGAGATGAATTGCAAATTTAGCTATATGATAGCCTAAATCACAGAATCTCAAAATCACAGAATGATTGAGGTTGGAAAAGACGTCAGGAAGTCACCTAGGCCAACTGTCCTCCTCAAGCAGAGCCACCTAGAGCTATTTGCCCAGGACTGTGTCTAGATGGATTTTTAGTATCTGTAAGGATGGAGACTCCACAACCTCCCGGACAACCTGTTCTATGCTCAGTCATCCTCATAGTAAAAAAGTGTTTCCTGATGCTCAGAGAGAACCTCCTGTGTTTAAGTTTATGCCCATTTCCTCTGATGTTGTCACAGGGCATCACTAACAAAAGCCTGGTTCCTTCTTCTTTACACCCTCCCTTCAGGTATTTTTACACAGTGGTGAGATTCCCCCTGAACCTTCTCTTCTCCAGGCTAAACAGTCGCAGATCTCTATGCCTTTTCTTGTATGACAGGTGCTCTGGTCCCTTCGTCATCTTGGTGGCCCTTTGTTGGACTCTTTCCAGTATGTCCATGTCTCACTTGTACTGAGGAGCCCAGAACTGGACACAGGACTCGAATGTGGCCTCACCTGTGCTGAGTAAAGCGGCAGTATCACTTCCCTTGACCTACTGGGAAGACTATGTCTAATGCAGCCCACGGTACCATTAGCCTTCTTTGCAACAAGAGCACATTGCTGGTGTGCATCAGGACCCCCAGGTCCTTTTCTGCCAAAGTGCTTTCCAGCTGGACAGTCCCCAACATATGTTAGTGCATGGGGTGGTTTCTTCTCAGACGCAGGACACTACATGTCTCTTTGTTGAACCTTATAAGGTTCCTGTCAGTCCCTTTCTCCAGCCAGTCAAGGTTCCGCTAGTTCATCTTCCATATCAGCTATCCCTCCCAGGCTGGTGTCATCTGCAAACTTGCTGAGAGTACACTCTGCCCCATTCATCCAGTTAATGATAACGGCAAACATTATTGACTCTTGGCGTACACCGCTAGTTACTAGACTCCAACTAGATTTTGAGCTGCTATGAAGGAGATAAAAGTGTTAAATTATAAAATAAAACATGATCCTACAAATTAGCAGCTAGAGTCTGGTGCTGTAGCTACAATGATGTTTTCGATAACAGTAAATCCTGAAAAGAACAAATTGTATTCAACTTAAGGATTTTCTTCCTCCTACCTCTGCATTTCTATATTAATTTCATAGTGTCATTAGTTTACATTATTACCTGCTGCCACTGCATGCTGCCAAAATTGGAAGACAGACAGTATCTTTTATTTGTCCCACTTATATACTTGGGAACAAAGGAAGCACACATATTTTTTAAAATGTTCTTCAAGTCTGAAAAGGAAGAACTAAACTTGATACTACATAAATGCTGGGAACAGTTGCCATGAAATTCAGTTCACTATGTTAACTGATCAGTTTCACAGAAAAGGGTAGGTAGCATTCGGAGTCGACTGACAGGTTAGCAAGGAGAGAAGTAGAAGATAAAGCCAGTGGGTAAAAGATGTAATTTCATGATGCTGTTTTTTTAGGAAACGCATTTTATGAGTTCCTCATCTTGTCCCTGTTCGTGCCTCTCCTCGGACGTAGCTGAGTGAAATTGTAGGGGTCAAAATGGTGCCTTATTCCCAGTGCAGGTAATTTCAGTGAGCCATTTTACAGCTGCTGCTCAAGCTGTTGTGCAGGTGAGCTATGATCAAAGGGAGCAAATGGCATGGCTACTCCAAGGTGGCTTTGAAAGAAAAGTCATTGTCTTATGAAACTATACAGTGGGGGGAAGAGAGAAGGAGAAAGAGAAAGAGAAAAAGAGACACAACTGATTCTTGTGGAATAATGAGGGTTAGCAGAAGGTGAGGGTGAAAAATTTGCAATGAACCATAGAACAATGCTGCTTAGAAGTCCACTGACTGAGGAATTTAATTTTTTTTCTTTCTAGACAATTGCAGCTACAAGAGCACAACTGTCAATTGATGGCACTATTTTTTTTTAAACACAATACATCTGCAAAAGGAAAAAAAAGTATCTTATTTGAATACATATGTTTTCTCCTAAAGATAGCTACCTTTCAAAATAACCCCAACCCATCAATATAACATACTAGTTCTTTGTGTCTATTGCTGTACAATATTCAGGTTTTTGAGAGAAAGCAGGAATTTTGACAGAACAATCTTCATATACTCTAGCACTTATTTGCATTGACTAATTACTTCCTTTTAATGACACAGAATTTATAATAAAAACATCTTCAATGCACTGTTAGAATTCATTTATTTTGCTTTAGTTTCCTTAATTTCCCCAAGTTGCAACAAGTAGACATCTCATCATTGAGCAGGATTTGATGTTTAAGTTAAATCTTTGGTTTAGTATGGTTGATGGAACTATGCATTAGCATTCTGACTTTCAGGTAATTTATAAAACATTTTCTGCAAGGTGGTCACTGTATTTACAGTCACAGCCACTTAATGAAATGTGTCTCTAACATGAATGTCAGGCCGTAACTGCACTGCATATTTCTTTAATAATTTTATTGTGCTTTAAAACATTAAGTATAGTTATTTTTGATTCCCTGTGAATTTTTGGATAAGAGAAGGACCATCTAGCTCCACATATTTCTTTCGTTTGCTTTTATTAGAATGCAAATTTAAAAGGAAATAAATTATATTACTCATTTTTCATACTGTTAGCCTGGTCCACTTGCCGCCATTATAATTATACAAATCGTTGTTTTTCTTTTATTATGATACCTGTATTCTTTGATGAACTGACCTTTTTTCTGTCTGCAAACTAAACAGTCTGCATGTAATGAAAAGACCACATGCAATGAATAAATATTTATTCAAAGAAAATGTAATGCTCAAATTAGAATTAAAAGGTCTCCTAGAACTAAACATTATTCAATTATAAAAGGGCAAAATAAATATCCAAATTAGTCACAGACTTAGCAGGCTTTCCATGTCAAACTGGAAGATTTCAACTTAAAACAGAGAAATAGACAAAGATAGCTAAAATGCTTTGTTTCTTATTTGTTCCTGCATGACTAGATTCTCCTTATGTTTTCCTCAGTTTACATCAGAGTTAGTAGCTTTATACCATTAGTACCAGAGCAATTGTTTGTTTCCCACACTAATAACATCCTGTTGAAGGAATTTCCAAAACAGAGGACTGGTGCCTGGAAATGAAGATCCTTTTCTGTTGCACTCTTGCACAGTTAGTTTGAAAGTAAGGATATATGATAGAGAGCAGTTGTGCTACCATGTATTAAGACATCTACTCTAAAGCTGTAATTGACAGTGAAGAAATTCTGAGTCAGTCTCAATTATAAAAGAAGTATATTAACCTAAAATACCCACACTGAACAGCAGACTAAGCATGAACAATAAGATGGTATCAGACAGTAGCTTAATCTTCCTTAGCTGTACTCTGGTACCTCAATAGGTTCTGTCTTGCTGGGAAAGAAAGTAGCATTTGTCAACATAAGCTATTTGAGCATGACTTTAGTTAGGGAGTTTTTATAATCAAACCAAACCAATAGGGTAAAATTTTTGACATCAGGACCATCTGTCTTTACAGTTTTATGTGTCGGGTTTGCCCAGATTGGAAGTCTATAAGGTACTCTACTTTCCAGAGCTTCTGATCTAACCTGGCATAGAAGTGTAAAGCTAAATGATGATTTTTTTCAAATTCTTATAAACTAATATTAGAAAAATTGGGGAAGTAAGATATCTGGAAGATATTATCAAGGGTATGCTTGTAGGATTTCTTCATTTTACTTTACCAGCTGAGCAGTCATTTTGTCAGACTAGAACATATGCTCCTTCACCACAGAGGTCAGCTGTTGGTACTCTATGACATTATTCCCCTACAATGGAGAAGTCTAGCTTATTCAAACATGACACTTCAATTTGAGAGATGCATGAAATATTTTATTTCTTTTCCTTTGAACAAAATCATATGGCAAGCATTTTTTCATAAACCAATTCACAATCAAAGAGCATTCTGCTCTGCCTGTTTCAGCTGGAGTCTCATCAGATTGCTCCATAGTCCACGCAGAGTTTCAAACCTACCAGATAAACCCAAACTCTAATTTTTTTTATTTTTATTTTTTTTTTTTTAGTTGCTGGTTTAGCATTGTCATCTGCCTATGAGCTCTATAGCAATTGAGAAAATTAGCCTTGTCTGCTTAGGGTAATTTCTAAAACAACAGACTTCCTCCAAAACCAGGGAACTATGACCACAAAAGGAAAGAAAAGGAGGAAATGAAGACACATAAATCCTTTTTCATCTCTAGCTGTATCTCATAGATTTAAACACACAGCACATTTTTATCAAAGAAATGGAGCGCTCCTTACAGCGCTATTACCTACTCCTTTTCTTCTCCAGAAAGGCAAGATGGCATGCATATTTTGTACAAACTCCAAAATCCTGTTTAGATTGTGTTATTTTCTCTAGGGCTTTTTATGCAGAATGTATTCTGTACAGCGGTTTCTAAAGGACTGTTTTCCATCAGCTAGTAGCTGTTGTGCAAATTTGACAATATCAAAAAGCTGACCAGAGAATAAAAAACGTGGATTATTTCTCCGTGAGCTAAAGCTGGACTTTGCTACATTTGACTGTGAAAAAGATACACTGCCATGCATAACATTACAAATTTCCTAACTGGTTACAAAATACTTTTGTTTATTTTATACATACACATCAGTTTTTGTGTATCTTGCATTCTTGTCATGTTTGGAGATACTCTAGCTGTCAGTGGGCTTTTGATGTAGATACATACATGGATGTCAGGCACACACTTGCTGAAAGTCCAGCTTGGTTTGGTTCAGTTGCAGGCCTTCAGTCTCAATCAGTTCTATCGCAAAACCGGTTTCCTGCCATACACACCAGCAGTAATTTCTAGATTGACCGATCTGTTAGACACTTAGTACTTCTGAAAAGGTAAATTTATGATGCATTTGAAACGATCCAGCAGAAAGAGGCTGCAAATTCAGAAGCACAGAAGGTTGTGGTGTTTTTGTGACTTTCATTTTCCTATTCAGAGGGGTCCATTTTTTACTCATCTGAATGATGAGCCACAGCTGTTGGCCTGCTAGCCTTGAAGTAACAGATATTACATTTCCTAGCATTAATTATAGGTGTGGAGAACTATTGATTATTAATTGTTATTCCTCCATCTTACATACAAATACCATGCAAAAATTTCAGCAACATGTTGTACCTTCTATAAACATAGATTTGCTTTTGCACATACCGTAATCTCTTGGGATTATAAAGATTTGCATTTGGTAACTTTTTTTCTCTCTCTCTCTCTTTTTTTTTTTTTTTTTTTTTTTTTTAACCAGGCAACTGGAAATTATGCAAACTTCATTTAAGAGAACAAACTAGAAAACAAAGTTAATAAACAAAGTTACATCCAGACTTTGCATACAGAACACAGAAAATGAAAAGATGCTGAAAGAAGCAGTAGAATACAATGTTTTATAGTTGAAATAACTGTATAGAGAAATAGCCCTGGGTTCAGGGAGGAGCGAAATACACACCATGATACAAACATATGAGCCTTCTCTTTTATATGTGGGAATAGTCCTAAAGCACATTGTGCTGCATGCCATTTTAACATGATTCTTTTTGGGAAACTTCCAATTTTTTCAAATTCTGTTCCAGACATTTATGTGTATATATTCAATTAACTACAACTACCTTTTAAGCTTTCCTTTCACATCTGAAGTTCATTTCCAGTGGCTCCATTTTGTATTTAACTTCTGTTTCTAAGGTTGGATGGGGTTGGTTTTTATTATTATTGCTTTTGGGGATTTTTTTAGATTTTCTTGAATATTCTGAGTTTTAGGAGGGTTGGTTTTGTATCAGATCAACTGTGGAGTGATTGCTTATTTAATTAAGTATCAACTATGTTTACCATCCAGGCAGCACTACACATGATGGCACAATGCTAATCAATATATTTGGCAATTTTAACTAAGGCTGAACAGTACTTACACATGCAATGTAAAATCAGGCTGACTATAAAATAGCAATCAATATAAGTAAAGATTGTAAAATAGAATCCCTGATACTGATTGATGCGTAACAGTACTTGTTTCTGTGTGCTATTAATTTCTTTCCAGTGATTTATTTTGATTGGTGGACATGAAGCCATCAAGACAGTTATAGCTTATCTTTACTGCTCTAATTGCTTTTACACTGTCTCAGGAGTTTATGCACTTGTGTAAACATGTAAGACACATCAAAAAAAAAAAATGAATGAGCACTTGGAAAAAAAATCTCATGAAATCACTGTAGTGGAAAACAAAGATCAAGGAGAAGGAAACAGTCTGGTTTTACAATTTATCTCCCCTCCTATCAAAATCATGTCAAAATTCCTAATGACTTAGACAATCCAATGTTTCAGATGATGGTTAAAAGAGGCTATTAAAATTTACTCGTAAACAGCATAACTCTTTCAACTTTAGAAGTTTGGGGAATAGGATTTTCCTTTGTGGAGAGTTCTGGCTGCATTACAGGGCAAATGTTAATCTGCCATAACTTCACTACTTCTAAAGAGAAGTGAATGTCTTACACAACAGATAATACAGAGGTCTTGAAATGAACTATTATTATTTTATTTAGGTCACTAAACCTTGAAGAGTCTCTTAAGTGAAACAGCTGGGGTCAGGGGTCCCTACTAAAGGCATTATTGTACACTTTGATTTAACACTCGTTAAATTACAAGTGTTGCAGAATTAAAAAAAGGAATGCATGTAACAATGTCCTCATTACCAACCAGAATCCGGCTCTTTACTTTTTTCTTTTCTTTTTCTATTGAATGCACTAGTTTAAAATTACAGAGTACACAGTTAGTAGTTCTGAAGTCTCGTCTTTAGCTTTTCTGTTGCTTTTTTTCAGGGACTGAAAGATGTGGGTTCAAGCAAGCAGGCCTAGATCTAAGTCCTGAGAGAGCTCTGCAGTGACAAGGTTCACACTTCTCAACTCATTAGATGCTGTGTCCCTCATATTTAAACTTTAAATCAGTCTTTAAGGCTGATTATTCCCAGAAAATTCTGCATAAACTTTCTAATCCTGGAGGCAGGGACTTCTTTACAGTCAAGAGATAGATGCAATAGCAACAGGTGAAGCAGGAGAACACTGTCTCCTGTCTCAAGGTGTAAAGACAGTCTCTCTAAAGAGATTTGATGTGGCAGCTATTAACACCAGAGTCCAAAGTTCAGCACCCTTTCTCCTTAACAAACTGCCTCTGATGGAAGGACAGAATTAAAATCATCCAGGCTGTTTGACTGAATGAGACACTTCTAAGTAATACAGTCCTGGTTGAAGGCTGCACAATGCACCAAAAGCAGGTCCATTTGTTTCTAGTTCCTGTCCAACCATCCACCAGAGAGTAGTGTGCAGATGGCAAGCTGCTTCATAACAGTGATTCCACATAAAAAAAAATCTTGACCTGTTTCCCATGCTGCTCCCATTGTGTTGCACTCACATTTTTGGTCAGTTTAGGTTATCAGGCACATTTAAAATAGAAAGCAACATTTAACAAAGTTTAACTTTCAGCAGGTAAAAATAAGTTTACTTTCTTACATGCTTACCCTGTTTTGGCTAGAATTTGGCTTCTCTAGATCTTTTACACTGGATATAACTTTTGCATTAAAGCAATATTTTTCATTAAAGCAAATCGTATATGTAAGATTACTGATTTCTAAATACAGAATTGAACTGAATATGAAAACACCAGATTAAGATTTTGTGACCTTTACATATACAAGTCCCACCCATTAAGTACAAGGATTACAGTTGTCCTCAGCTGCAGAAGAAAAAAAAATTCTGAAAGAATTGTTCTCTTTTTTTCTTTTGATACAATAAAACCTATCTACATCTGGGTGGATCCTTTCAGCTCCTTTTACATGCAGTGGAGAGAGATGAAAACTCTTTATTCCACTGATTGTACGTGAGGTTGGGGAATTGTCTCAGAGACAGACTCCATTTAGTCACACAAATTTCCCCTTTTGCATCTAGTGACTTCCTTGTCCAGTCAGTAGTTACACAATTATAATACACAAAAATGATAATTGAAATACCATGCAAATCAGCTATGCAAATGATGAAGATATGATTTAAATCCAGCTGTCATTTAAATTTACCAGCATGGGTCCAATGGCCATAACAGGCCAGCTAGGCACTGTGCTTCTTACTGAGGAGACTCAGAGCTACTGACTGCAGTTTCTGTTTAACTTAACTAAAGAGAAGATGTTAAATTAGAAGCCTGTCACATCTATCACTTATATTATCATGTTGCACAAAAATATTTGTAACCTTCTTCTCTGTTCATCTCAAAAAAAAAAAATAGAAAAGAAAATAGTTCTGTTTAACTGAATCACAGAATCATAGAATGCCAGGTTGGAAGGGACCTCAAGGATCATCTGGTCCAAGCTTTCTTGGCAAAAGCACAGTCTAGACAAGGTGGCTGTTCACTCTGGCTAGCCAAATCTTAAAAGTATCTAATGCTGGGGAATCCATCACTTCCCTGGGGAGATTACTCCAATGGCTGATTGTTCTCATCGTAAAAAATTTTCTTCTTGTGTCCAATCAGAATCTCCCCGGGAGTAACTTGTACCCATTACCCCTTGTCTTTTCCATGTGACTCCTTGTAAAATGGGAGTCTCCATCTTCTTTTTAACCATCCTTTAAATACTGGAACATGGTGATAAGGTCTCCCCTAAGCCTTCTTTTCTCAAGGCTGAACAAAACCATTTCTCTCAGCCTTTCTTCATATGGCAGGCTTCCCAGTCCTTTGATCATCTTTGTGGCCCTTCTCTGAACACTCTCCAGTCTCTCCACAAACTGAAATTTCATGAAAACAAAGAAAAGTTTTAAAGTCAGTTTTCAGAAAGACTACTTGCATAAGAAGCAATCTAAAATGCTGGGGATCAGGCCTTACAGGAGCTTCATGAATTCAGATTTACTGAGAACAGAAAAATAATATACCATGTACCCTTTTGAAGATAGGGATGGAGGTGATTTGCACCTTTAAATGACATTCTTAAAAAGAAGAATGACAGTAAATTAAGACCATTGAGTTAGCATATTTTTGCTGTTTCTCTTCAAAACTTGCATATTTTTACTTTTCCTTACAATGTTCATAGCACAGAGGTGTTTTTAGAAATTCAGAACTCTTATCTTACTTCAAAGGCACGTTAGATGCAATTTTATTCCTGCCTGGAAAACAGTAGGTGGTTTAGAAGAATTTGTGACATACTCTTATTCATGAGTTTCAAGTCACATTTCTTTTATATCTTTTCCCCTAAAATCATTACATTTGAAACATAGAAATAAATATGTTCATCCTGATCCTAGTGCATAGCAATAGAGAATCAAGTTTTAAATTACTAATGTAATAATTTCTTTAGCAACCAGTATCAATGGTTAAAGTGATAATTGTAACAGATGTTGTCAAATATAAGATTTGACGGGATGAATCTGAATTGCTTAACACCGACATGGGCACTCTCTATTATGAGTACCCTTCCTTTTATAAGAATCTACTATTGGCTAAGGAGAAGGAATTTGGATGCGTGAGGCAAACGTCAGTAACAAGACCTGTGGTTTTAATTTAGTAGATCATAGAAGTGTTAGTTCTTCTGGTAGTTTCAGGTACAGATTCTGCCTTTGCTGCCCTTGTTGGTTCATTTGACGACATAGTAAATGACGAGGCAAAGGGTTAAATATGTCCAATGTCTGTAATATGAGAACCATGTGTACATTTTGTCTTCATTTGAGTAGGAAAAGCCAAAAAGCTTTTATTTGACTTCCTGTAATTAACCTTGCCAGGCAGACCATGAAGAAGAGTAAATAGGAAGTTGACAGTCAAGCACACAGTTACCCTTCTGTAAGGTCATATATTGAATTTATGAAAAGAACAACTACTCACCCCTCAATAACTCTTCTCAAGATATTGTAATCAGGAGGAAGACAGAGAAGAAATACATATAATCAATGCATGCAGACTGTAATTAAAGTGTCAGGAGTATGTACATGATCTAATGTTTTTCCTGTATTCCCAGGTAAGCATATGAAAGCTATCAATATCCCTCAGTTTTACTCCCACCCAGAGAATATAATCTCTTAAAAGAAAGAAGGACATTTGGGGGATATCATCATCTCAGGTCTTTCATTAAAGGGCATCTCAGGCCTTATTTAAAAGGGCCCTGGATATATATACTGGTTTAGAAGTCATCAACAACAATCTGCCTCATGCACAAGAGGTGGGGACAGGCATATACGGGGAAGCTACGTTGCACATATGAGAAACGGTACTTTATGGTTATGTCTATGTCAATATATTTTGGGGACTAAAACAAATGGATCTGCAGCAAGGAATTGATGCTAAAAGCCTTACTTCACATAATGTAAAAATTGTGTCTCATATGTTCCTCCCCACCCACCCCCCTTTTTTTTTTTTCAATTCGCCGGAGTCAGTCTGATGCTATAGACTCAATGCAACTGATGTTCATTAAATACACTTTTTGGAAAACCTTTCAGCTCACTGTCATCCAAATGAAATTCTGTTCTTGTATCCTGAGACCCCTCTACATTATGCTCTAATCTGAACAAAAACTGTAATAAGGACGTGCACCATGACACCTGCCGGGACCTAAACCCTTATAGACCCATAATCTCAAATCATGCTCCAGCTTAATAACTGAAATAGGAGAGATTTACATGCTAGCTGTTGTTCATCTTGCCTTAATTCCATCTGTAGCATGGTGGTTAATGCTATATAGCATCTAGGTAAGGCTAATTCTGGCAGTAATTATGACAGGAATCATAGGAATGTTGGTTAGATGGGACCTTCGAACTTTGCATTATGTGTCATCTTTTAACCCCCTAGGCCACTGTAGTAAGCAGTAGTCATGGTGCAAAACACTTTATGTATATGTTCAGTGCTTTGGAGAACAAATAGCTTTAGGCATCCAGTTCTGATAAAAGAGGTAAGACATGTAGTTCTTCAAATTAGTCTTTAAGTAGGAAAGAGAAGAATCAGGTTAAACTTGAATTCCTTTTTACTGCCTTAGGTGGCAAGATGATACAGAGGGACAACAGTTCCCACTCAAGCCCCTTACCCTTTTATGGTGTTTAAGGATATAGACAGGGTCAGCTTAATTGCAATATACTATGTACATGTAATTTAATTCTCATGTAATTATTCCAGACTTGCTTTATAATCAGAGTAGAAAATCAGAAATTCTTAAGATGCCATTCAGTTAATCTGAAAACAGCCATGACAAAAAATTCAGTCAAATTTTGATATTCAATGAAGTGACTAGTGGGATACAAGCAACTCTCCACTTAGTTTTATTGAGAGCAGTTGTCTGAAGTAGAGAGCACAACTGTACAAAGTCAGTGGAAAACATTCACTCGGCCATGCAGATACCCAAACTCATACGCATAGAATCATAGAGTCTTCATGGTTGGAAAGGACCTTTGAGATCATTGAGTCCAACCATACGCACACCAAAAGAAAAAAAAAAACAAACAAAAAAACCCAAAAAACCAAACCCACAAACAACCAACCTGCAATCTCTGCCACTAGAGCATGCCCTGAAGTGCCAAATCTAGACGTCTCTTAAATACCTCTAGGGATGGTGACTCAACCACCTCCCTGGGCAGGCTGTTCCTCCTGGACGCTTTTCTGGCCTGGATAAAGCATCCTCACAGAGCTTGCACTCCTGATTCATGTGGTACCTTGCAGCTTTGATTTGGTGTGCACAGCAAAACAAATGCCCCAGCAGTGCCTGGACCCTGTTCTTTTCCATCTGGCAGGCTTCCTGGATGAGTCCCTGGGACTGTTGGCTGAACGTCCAGTAGGTAGCTGCACCCGCACACCCCAGTCAAGCCCAGAAAGACCACTTTTGTGCATTCAAGTCCCTCTTCTCCTCATCCAACTCAATCCAACATTGGTCAGAGCTCTCTCATCCCTTCATCTTCACACAGGCAGCCTCAGCCCATGTGGCAAACTTCTGATACGACCTGCAGTGTGTGACTTCCTCAGCATCACTGGGCAGGAGATAGCAGAGATTGGTGATCCTTGTTCTAGAATCATCATGCTTCCTAGGAAGTACACATGCAGGACAGTCACCCTTGCCTCGTAAGGGAGCTCTTTTCTGTTCATGTGGTGTTTGCTCTCACATACTTACTAGAATGTAATTGTTATATTCACCAAAGATGACTTCCATGTCAATCACATTTTATCTTGAAGCAGCTCTGATGTTTCTGTCTGCTGAATATCCATTCATACAGAGGGATTCCTCAACAAAAGAGGAGAATGGAAAAAGGTGCAAACAAATGAACACACATTTATACTAAAGAAATCAAGGCACAAGAGCAAGCAAGGAAGAAAAGAAAAAAAAATAGTTGCTTATACACCATGATCCTTGGGTTTGTAAGAATAAATGTCTAGCAGGATTACTCAAATGGTGCAGAAAGAATAATGTGACTCAAATATCAATGAAAAAAGATTATAAACTATTAGGAAGATGAAGCGAACAAGGGAAAATGATAATATATATGAAAAATACATTACCTTTTTCTGAGTCACTGACAACTGAAAAATGATCTTGATTGTTTATGGATTAGCAACCTAAAAAAAAGTACAAAGCATACCTCACAAGCCATAAAATCATGCAAGAGAATAAGACCAGACTCTTCAATTCTTCATAATATGTAAAAAAAAAAAAAATACTTTTTGAGAACTTTCACTCTCATGCTACTAACACTTACAGAGATTTGAAAGAATAGTTACAGATACAAAACAATGCTTTAAATTAAAAAAGTGCATTCAGAACCAGAAAAATCTGTATCTTGAGGAGCACCATGAGAAAAGAAGCACTGATCAAAGGACATAAGATAAATGTCATAAGATACTCATAATTAAAAAGAAGTTGGGGGATCGTCTCTATTGAATCACATCTTAGCTACCACTACAAATATTTTGAAGAACTAATAGGTATGCTACTATTGTATTTGTGATAACATTCTGTGCACATTAAGTGTACATGTATAAAAATATGTATACATGTATATGCATAAAATAGCACATACACATGCATGCAAACACACATACACTTACAAGTGCACATAGCAAACTGAAAAAAGAAATTGACCATGTTGATTAATAAGGGAAGTGAAAATGCAGGAAGCACAAAAAAAAGAACTGAGGAATAACAAAGAGATTAGTAAAAATGTCAGTATGTACATTTAGCTGTAGATATATACTATATATATATATATATGTTTATATACACATTATATACCCACATATATAAAATATTAATATCCTATTGGCTGCTTATAGGGAAAAAGCCAGGTAACCTTCATATCACACGATAAAAAATTTCCCACTTCATCATAATTAACAGGCCAATAAAGGGCATCTATTAATGTTAGAATCTTAATGTTATCAGATATAGATAATGGGCTTTAGACAATTTTAAAAGAGCTAGCTGCTGGAAGCTTTGAAAGATAAAGGTCAATCTTCACTAAGTGTCTGGAACTGATGAAATTACAGTTGCCTGGGAGAAAGTCAGCGTGGTGCCAATGTCTAAAAAGCATGAATAGGGTGAGTTAGGTCATTAAAAACTCATAAATGAGCTTAGTTAGGCCATTACAGTTCTGACACTGATCCCAAAATAATGGTAGAGATGATACAAGGCCTGGTTTTCTCTGTCTTCAATATTTCTTTTTACCAAGTCTTAACTTTGTTTGATAGAAACAGTTGAATGATATATTTATTCAAATATTTAAAAGTAGGAGTTTAAGTGTAAGAGAATTATTTAGATTAGTGATCTGATACTAGATGAATGAGTTTATCACAGCACATATTATGCAGGATGCATTACGCATCAGCCTTTATATAGATATAAACTAACATACTATCTTCTCCAGTAAGTGATGTCACACAATCTGCAGTTCTTAGTCTGCCTCCAAAGTTTAACATCTTTATCATTGATTGGTAACAAAAACAATCACAGGTGAAATTCACAGATGACTGTTCTGAAAGTTACGTTGAAGAAATAGGTTAGTGAGATTAAAAAGTCTGTTTTTCACAGCAAAATATGCACAATCAGGAAAGATTAATTTCGTTATGGCCTACAGAGGCCTCAGAGGGAAGAATGCAGATAATACCAGATGGGAAAGGTATATCTCGGAAAGTAATCCTAATGAAGATATAAAATATTGAATAACTATTGACACAAGGAACATTAGCTATCCTCTAGACTTAGACATGGAAAAAAACTATATAATTTTAAATTGATAAATGAATACAGTAGTAAAAAAAATTATTACAATCACTGTCTCTTTTTTTCTTATGTAAGAGGAATTTAGATTTATTCTTGTGTTTAACAACAAATAAAACAACTGAAACTAGAGAACTAGGAAAGGACCATTGTTATCTGGGATACTCAGACAAGTCAGATAAGGCTTCCTTGCTACATATTTGATACCGTAACTTTCAAGACAGTGAGACGAACAAAACCAGAAAATTGTAACAAGAGTAGACTAACATTCAGATTTGTTTTAAGCATTAACTCAGAGCTAATCCAGGTGACAAACATGCCTTGATAGTGCTAAAAGGGAGCTAATCCAGGTGACAAAAATTTAAGACCTTGAGTCATTATTGACTATGCTGGGTCTGCCATGGGCACTTTGCCCAGACAGTAAGCCAGAGACAATAATAAAATGGAGCTGTTAAATATATGGTCTGATTCAAATATCTTTGGACTGCATTTAGATTTGGAAATAAATTTGGAAAAGAAGCTGAACTGTTTCTGAAGAGTGATTTTATGGTAAAGAAGCAGTGCATAATTTTGGCTTGTTGTACAGAAGAAAAAAAAACAAACCAGCAAAGGTTAGTAATCTATGGATTCTCAGCTAGGAAAAAAAAAAAAAGGTGTGTCGGAAAAGAAAAGTAAAAATTATTTGAACTGTGATATACTTCTTCAAACTTTTGTTTCATAGATTATTACCCAGATTCTCAGGATGCTTTTACTTCACAAAGAACAGGACAATGTAATTCATTAAATTTCTGCCATTCTTGAAAAGCCAACTCAGTACCATTTGGGGAAATATTTTGGTTGCTTCAGGTTGCATCTACATTTATTATATCTTCAGGAAATTTACCAGAAGTGTTAGAAGAAGGGCAGTGTATTTATACTGTGTTGTCTTCTTGCAGCTTTACTTAAAAATGTAGACTGCTCCTTATTCCACGTTACACCTCTTTTTTGGTATTAGAAGGTCATATCATAGGTCAGAATCTTTCATACACCATTGAGGTGCTAATGTTTTCATTAAACTAGCATTCATTTTCTGTGTTATCCTTCAGTACCAGGGCTGTCAGCCAGCAGCTAAACCTTGGTTTTAGTAGTGTGCAAATAGAATACAATCAATAACTAGAGAAGCCTCTGACTTTGTGAAGTCAACCTTAATCAGGAATCCGTTATCTCAGATTTTTTGACATAACTCAAATAGATTCTGCTAAAGCAGAGAGTGGTACCTGAGAATTTATGACAAGGTCATAACCCAAAAGTGTCAGGGACTTCCCAGCCCTGCCTTGGGCGCTTGCAGAACGCTGACCTTTAAAGCTTCTCCTTGTTTAAAATATTTACTGCCTGTGGTGTGAGAGGAAGCAGAGAAGGGAGAAAACGGAAGTCTGGAGCAAAGGTCACGTTTCTGGTGACCTCTAGTATATGGTTTTGTTATGTCAATTTATAGGAAAAAGCAATTAAATGGATAGGGCAGAAGGAGTAAAAGTATGTTGTAAAATAGAAAAGATGTTGCAGATGTTGCATATATATGTTATAGTGACCAAAAAGCAATTCTACTCTAACATAACTAATTACAAGGTACAAACAGTGCCTTATACAAATTGTATGGCTCTCACAATCAATACTATCTCCAGTACAAAGTATAAAACAACTGTACCACTTTTAAATATTACTGAAAATTATAATTAAAAAAAGTTCTACTAAGTTTCACATGTTTTCCCATTTAGCTCCTCATTTGTTTAGTAGAGTGACAGCACAGTCTATGCAGCTAATTAAAGCATTTCTGGCTGTGATTAGAGTGCTATTTCTTTCCTGCAGCCACATTCTTTTAGTGATAGGTCCTCCTTAGAATGTCTTTTACAACAAAACAGACATAAAATATTAGCAGTATTTTTATGATAAGAAAGCACAAGGAATTTTTGGGTTCTATCCACAAAGGAAGTTTATTCTAATACAGGAAAGATACAGCTTTCATTACAAATGTCTAGTGTGATCACATTTGGAGTATTACATTTTGTTACCTCATAATCAGAAAATTGTAACATCTGAATCTTAATTCTAAAAGCATTTGGGAAGAACTGGGAAATTATAGAGATGGAAAAATTGGTGAAAAATTAAAAGAAAAATTAAAATAAGTCAGGTATGTATGATTTAGCTAAGGGACAATGACAATAATGAAAGTGCAGGAATACATAGGAATTCAGAAGCACTGTGAGATACTAAAACTTATAAAGAAGGATTATTTAGAGTACCTGAGGCACAGTCAAGTGGAAAAAAATTAGCTGAATAAGCACAAACTGATAAGGCACCTTGGCACCAATCCCTGTTAAATCGATAATTCATCTCCCATAGGAAGTGTCTTAATAGACTTGTGGTACTACTTACAATTAAGAAATAATTGATCTTTGACAAAAGGATTCTCCTTCTCTGTTCAGTCCAGTCATTGAAAAGATCTATGGGCTCAGGCAGCTCTGCTAATTTACACCATCTGAGAATTCAGTCTCACTACCCACATCACATATCATGACAAATAGATAAAGAGAAGCATAATACAAAGCATGGAAAGCATTTGTGTGGCTCAATAATCAGTTTAATGTTCAGAGTCAGACAGAAGAAGATAAACAGCATTGCCACTCTAAGACACTACTGTTCCACTTCATTAATCTACATTATTTTAGAAGAGTTCTTTGCTTTAATCTAGGAATTAGCTCTTCCATAAATTCAGTTACTATTTTTTTGATAACACATCATGAGTCCTCTCCACTTATCATGCAAATATAAATCAAATTTTTATCAGTCTGATTGTCTAATTCCAAGCTGCATTAAGCTTTGCTCTAGTTTAACAGTTATTTTTTAGCTTCCAAACGTACATTAGCCTGGACAAGGGTTCCTGTTCTTACATTGGAGCAGAGACAATCATAAATTTCACACAGAATCCTTTTTTGCTTTGCTCTAAACAGACAATGTCCAAAACCTTGCCTGACATTAAAAGGCTACTATCTGCAAATTCTCATTAAAAATACTTAGGAGATTTATGAATCTGTGTAGAGTAATTCTTTTTCTGTTTTACATTACTCTGCAACATTTTTTTAAGGTGGTGATTGAGCATTAGCTATACAGACTTCATACAGAGCGCAGTTCCCTTCACAGAGAAATGCTGATAGCAGTTTTGATTGCAACATACAGCCATAACATTTTATTCAGTTATAGTCATTTGAGCCTGAAAAAGAAAAAAAAAAAAAAAAAAAACAAACTTAAAGAAAATACACAAATACACAAATAAATAAATAAAAATCCAGATCTAGGAAAGGCACGATTAAAGAAAAAGAGAAGCTGTATTTTCTGGGTTTGGGGTCTCTCTCTTTGGGTTCTTTAACAATTTGTCAGTTAGCTTCACATCCTTACAGATATCAGTCACTGCCCTATAAACCCATACTGGTATTTTGAAGCTGAGAATCCCTTCACTTCGGAGAATGTACCTGAAGTGACCATCTGAAGGTAAATAGAAAGACAAAGAGTACGACAATAATAAAAATTAACATTAGCTTAAAAAAAAATTCTCTGTACCTGCTGAGGACTTAATAATAGTGTTAGAGCACGGCTCGGCACCTAGCAGGACATGTCAGAGGCAGTGACAGGTGACAAGATGGAATCAATGCAGAGAGCAAGTAGGTGTCAACATGAAATTGCTGAGAAATACAAGCCTCTATATTTTCTAGCTTTTTTTTTTTTTTTTTTTTGTTTAAGCCTTTGACTGCTCTAATAGCAATTCTTATGCACAAAATCCCCTCTCTCTGGCAAAACACACAGTTCAGTCCAACACGGGAACACCCTCTTTAACCCTGGCACAGTAGACTGTGAGACCCTGGCTCAGTTACTCTGCTGTAGTGAAAAATAATTTTCGCATATGAATTGCCTCTCTGAAACTAGCATCAGTACATTTTTATTGCTTGTTTTTCCCCTTCACTCTTTTGCTTGCATTCATTGTAGAGCAGTAGCAGAGTATGCAGGTACTAATTGTTTGCATTACCTTTTCTAGGAGATCCACCATCAGTCCCCTCTCAGTCTTTTCCAGTAAGTAACTAGAAATGTGGCCTCCAAAAACTCAGTGAATATTCCACACCTGTGACGTAGTGGCCTCCAATAAGCTGTTACATGGGTGTGTGCCTTTAAATTTTTTCGCTATTATCAAATATCTATAAGTTCTCCACATAAATCTACTTCTGAACAGAAATTCTGTCCTCCAACACCAGCTACATCAGCTGATATAGACCTCTTTTAAATTGCAGTAAACTATATGGAGTCTTGTGCGGTAAAGGAACAAGAAATGAATTGATATTTGTTTTCTCTTGTTATCTAAGGCAAGAATCGAGTTAAGCCACTGTAGCTGACATACTAGAGGTTAGATTTAGAGAAAATTTTTAGGCATCATCTCTCAAAATATTGAGGTTAGTCTCAGAGAAAGCCTTAAGGCATCGTCACTCAAATTATTGGAACATCGGAAATCTAAACCTCTGCCTTCAAGAATGAACACCAGCAGGCTTCAAAAACAAGGCAACTAAGAGGGGTTTTAGAAGAATTCCTTTAGCATGCAAGGGGTGTCTGGGCCACTGGGAGATAGACTGGCTGAAACCTCACTTGATTTGGGCTTCAGCATCAACTTCAAGCCAAGTGATAGAGAGTTGCAGTCTGAATGGCCCTAGTGACTGGAGCACTTAGGGAGCTGGAGACTTTGCGTAAGGTTTTCCTGACCCTCAGGGTATTGCATCTTTCTTTTCCCACTTCCCAGAGCTTGCCCTCATTAACACGCTATAGAGTAGGCTAGATAGAAGAAGAAACACACATTCATTATTCCCCATGCTGAAACTCGACAGCCCTGCAAAGAATGCAAGACTGACAGCATCAGAGAGAATAGACAAGAGGGAGTCTGATGCTTCGGGCCAACAAGGAAAGTGCCTGTGCTCCCCCAATGCTGACAAAGGCAAAGGACCCTCCACCAGATGCAGCAAACTGTCCAAGAAGGCACAGAAATACTAAATCACCATCACTGACTCTTGTGTAAAAGTATTCCTTAAGGAATATCAACATTTAAGAAAGCTCTATCTATTTTGTAGAGGAAAATGTGCTACCTCATCCTCATAAAACACTCCACAAAAACTCGACCTTTCTGGGGACATTAGGTCTGCTGCCAGTAGGACAATATTCTGCTTCTGTTTGGCAGAAAGGAGAGTGACATCATTCTAGTCTATCAGGTAGTAATCCTGTCTTCTTTGTGCTGCAGATCCATTGAGCAGTATCAGCTCTCGGATAGGCTAGAAATAATTCTTCAAAAGGATTACTCTGAAGAGTTACTTTCTAGAAGTGACTAATTATATGACCTCAATGGAGAACAGCTTGAAATAGTTTCAGACGAGATCAATGCACTACCTAAGAATGACAGACAGGAAAAATAGCTTGGATAGCTTGAAGGAAAGTGAGGTAAAGACAAAGTAATTAAAGACTGCTCTGTAAAATGAAGCTTAATCAGAAAACAGAATAGCTTTGGAGAATCAAATTATCACCAGTGAAAATGTAGAGAAAGCTACTTAGAACGACTATGAAAACAGCTATCGCTACGTCAGGTTGCTTTATTCAAACAAAAACAAACCAAAAATGGAGGCTGTACATGTTAAGAACGAAGATTAAATTCTCAGAGAAACTAGGATTCAATTGTTATATTACTGAAAGTGGCTAAACATGTCATCTTAGGGTTCTATGTGTTGTACTTTTAATGTTTTTCCAGTTTAAGAACAAAATTTTTTATCACTAAGAACCAGCCTTGCAAACTCACTATGGGGTCTAGGAATCAAAGTCGGCTTTTACAGTTTTATATATCATTACCAGTTTTGCAGTAAGAATTTAGCTGAGAATTCTGTTTGTATGTAACCCAGAACTGTCAATTGTATTTAGTTGCAGGTACATAATATTGTCCTGACAAAAGCAATGGGCTTTTGTGAGAAAAAACTATACAAAAGGTCAAGGTTAGCTAAATTTCAAAGTTCTTCCCCCCCCTCCACAACTTTTTGATCACAATTTAATTCAATTATTTGAAGGTAAAAAGTGTTTTTACCAGCAGCACATCAGATAAAGAATCTTAGATACATACTACACATCTGGTGCCTATCTGTAAGTACAAACCAACAAGCAGGAATTAAAAAATAATAAAAAGCAGATTCCGGCTGAATCTTCTCCTATTGCCAGACAAATATATTGATAAATTGCCAAGAATTTCAGAACTGCATGGTTGTCACAAAATTCAAAGCTAAACATAATTCACATTTACCAAGCTGCTGACATAACACAAGGCGTTGACTACTAGCAAAACCCCATACATATTTATATATATATAGCTATATATATATTCACTAAATTCCTGAGGGTTCAGAATAGATTATTGATTTATATTTTATGTATTATAAATTGGGGGACAGGAGTAAGGAACTGAGAATCAAAATACTCCATAGGTGGCCAAGAGTGAGAGTGATAAAAAATAAACGCCAGACTGCTTGAATAGCCAAGACGACACCTGCTTTCTCTAGGGTACATACTTTGGTGTCTGCAGTTTTGCCATGCCACATGCCCAGAAGTACAGACACCTTAGAAGGCAAATAAACATCATCTATCTACTTTCTATTGTGAATTAGGATTCATTAGCTGTGTGCCCTTGCATCTATGAAACGTAATGCCTCAGCCCGAGAAAACCTGATTAGTGCAGTGTCTTCTTAATATGAGGAAGTTAATACAACGGAGGAATTCAATGCAAAGCACAAGCAGCACCTAACACTTTCACCAGGATGAAAAGCTGATATACCTCCTATCCTTGGCTGCTCCGTGGATTCTCTGATGTCTCTGCAGAGACATTGCTTGATATTCATCACACCACAATGGTCTAATGATCAGAGAAGCTGGCAGAGAAAAAGGCACACTGGTGTTCTAGTTCCTCCACCTTAGACTGTTCATAATCTTCTTCCAGACATGCAAAGATAAAAAAAAAATAATAAATTCATAAGGTAGAGTACTCCGTATCTTGCTACGTCCTACTTAATGGATCTAGTCAGTAGTCTTGCCTCTGGATGAAAACTGAACTCCCTTAATCATAACAATAACGACTGTTAACCATAAACATTAAAGTTCACAAACTAAGGATATTGCTAATATTTCTGATTTTTAAAAAATAATACACAGAAGGCACTATCTACTGCATCTTGTCGGTGAATGCTGAACACGTAAGGTAGTAGTAGACTAGTACTACGTAGAAGCAAGTGAGGGCAGAAGTTATTCTAATTTCTGAGATCAACTTGCTGGCTTTAAAATTCAATTACAGTGTGGGAATGTCCTATCTGGGGCTGTATCTGGAGGAAAACGGCCATGTGAGCCAGCTCTCAGTATGAAAGCTTAGACTGATTAATGACCCTGACAGAGGCCCATTAGGGTCACCTTGGAGAGAAGAAGAAGGAAGTAAAAGTGCTTATGTTACAGCAAATGCAGAATCTGTTCCTAGTAAAATAGGAACAAGATGCTGAACAAGATGCTGACTTGAGGAATATTGTTTAAGATTAGCATTTTTAAGTTGTCCAATCAGTGTATGGCTAATATCGCTTGCATAGCGCGTGGACAGTATGCTTAACCAATCGGGTAATTGCGAGGTGTATGTACGGTAGTGAAAACTATAAAAAAAGCAGATGTTTGGTTTTAATAAACGGCTTCCCTTGATTCACACTGAATTGTGTGGAGTCCAGTTTCCTCTCCTCAGTCCTACCTCTGTTTTTGTAAAGTGTGTACCTCTTAAAGAACCAGTTTAATCAGGAAACTTTTGAATATAACAGGAATAAGTATGTAAAGTTTTTAAACATGCCTTGATAGTGCTACTTTGAAAATGGGGTGGTAGACTTAAATATGTAGTCTAATGGTCCATGGAAAGAGAGATCCTACTTAAATTAACATAGCCAAAGGAGCTGATACCAGGAATATTTCTCTCTTTGGTAGAGGGCTACCTGAATGTGAAAAAAAGTGAAGTTCACTAACATTTGATTGTTGAAATACACTTTCTTTTCCACTTGTCAAACTTACACATCTCCTTGGTCAGCATGCTTGTTCTTTCAAACCAGTGTGTGTCTATACAAAATTTTCTAACTAATTCAAGGCTGTGAATTGTGTTAGCTTAATAGAAGTAGCAATGTTCTGACATATAGAGTCCAATTCCCACTTATGGACCTCACCTTTGAACTCTCTGTTTTATTTTTTCACATTCAATGTTTTAGTCATGTGTTTGTTTATCTTTTTATCCAGGGATAACTTAGAAAAGAGAGCACCACAAGGTTTAGAACGAAACACAGATACACTTTTCTCTGCTAATTTACACAAGAAACTGAACCGACCATGCATGAAAAATTGCAAACTAGAAACTAGGACCAGTGTTTTAATACAGATCTTTGATAAGTTTAAGTATATGGCAAATTCCTTATGTAATCAACACAAAGTACATGCTGCTCATAAAGCAAATAGTAGTAGCAGAAGGATATATGACTATGAAGATTTGAGCATGAAATTCTGAGGTCACCCTTCCATTCATTCATTCACTTCACTTCAAAACATTTTTAATGTTAGTTTAAAACTACTGCAATTAGATGAGTTGTTTATCATTCACTTTTTGACACTTTGATTAAATTTAGGAAATCTTACCTTTGACATACAAGGAGGATCACACACTGAAGTCCCCCTTGCTTTTACGTGATAATGTGAGAGTGTATCAGCATGTAAGTTAGCTATATGACAGTAGCTGCTGACTGTGTTCGTTATTTCCAAATGCCCTGAGCAAAACCCACCAAGCCAGTCCATAAAATCTGATCTTAATAACTACAATAGATTCTGAGATAATGCCTATACATCGTTGAGCAAGTTTACACAAAAACCTGGATAGGAAGACCAGAATAGGAAGCATTCTGTCCACAAAATTGTAAAGACTAGAACTGTGCAGTTGCAGAACTCTCTTTGTTGGCACATAAACTGTAGGCCTACTGTAATTATGGTAGTCTTCTTATCTGTGCACAAAAAGTACTGTACTCCAAGATAAAATCAGACTAGGGATGAATTTATACTCCAACGTCCTGGGAGACAGTATGTGCCCAGGTGTACAGGCATAACTATAGCAGTCATGGCACAGCAGCATGCATTGTTCCCAGCACTTCCACCTGCAACATTACTCACTTAGAAACCCTTCAGTTACTTTTACAGAAGAAGATATAAACCCCAGGCAAACTACTGTGAGAACTATGAGGTATTGAAGGATGAGGGTTTGGAGCAGAACACAAATTATCATTACATCCTTCCATTTACACTGAACTCACTGCTCTGGATTGGATAGAAACAAAGTCTACGTAAGAACCTCTGCAAGGGGCATTGAGAGAAAAAGAACAGTGCTGCAAAGATTTCATTATGTTTTTTTTTTAGTATATGTGTCTCAGAAGTTCTGTTCTATTACCTTATGAGACTGGAGAGAGCAGTTAAAATTTAAAACAATGGACATTGCCACTTTTGGTCAGTAACAAATATTACAGAAAGAGAGTACTTGCCAATTACCTCACCCACAGTGACAAGTAGAGTATCCTGTATTTAAATCTCATAAAATGTTCTTCTGAACTCATTGCTTGTGAATAGCAAACTGTTACTCCTCTCTACAATCAATTTGATTAGATGTTAGAGTTTTGGGGTTTTTTTCTGAACAAAAGCAGCAATACTGTACTCCAAGAGCTTTCAAGTAGTTCTGGGACCACCTCCTTTATAATCTTTTTTTTTTTTTTCCCCCTGAATCTGCATGTACTCTTTGTTTAAATCTGCATTACGGAGGTGCTAAAAGCTGAAACTCACCATGGGAGGCTGATTTTGCAGAGAGCAGCTAAAAGAAGTACTTTGTCACACTGAAAAAGATTTCCATGTGGTTACACAGAAAATAAAGTCTACACAATAAGACATCCGTTCATGTAGAAAAACTGACGTGAATTTCACTTTTTTTTTAACTTATTTTTTGTATTCTAACGTTAAAGACCAGTCAAAACTAGAATTCAGCAGTTAGATATTTCCCTTGCCCCACTGTGTTAGTATCAGTTAATATCAATGCTTGACAAAATTTATTTATTTCTCACCACCTCATCACCGGTTATAATTCCTGTCTGACAGCAGAAAAGTTAAAACACAGAAAGACTGGATGTAACAACTTAACCTTAAGTTATAAGCATCTGGCCTCTGCAGAGAAATACAAAATACTGAAAGAATCGTTTTAGATTCTTACTGTAGTATGTAGGAGGAGCATGTGGTTTTAAGTAACAATTGCCAAATTACAGACATTTAAACAGGGTATTGTTTAAATATAATTAGTTCTATGAAAAAGCCAATGAGCAAGAGAATTGGCCAGAAATTTGATTGTTTTGAAGGTTGCTTATTGCTTGCAGCACTGATTTTGATGCCTTTGTCTGTTTGGAGTTTACAGCATGCAAAATTCCTTAATAGCTTTGCTGTTCAGTTTGCTTTTGTTCATTATATACAAATTATACAAAGGATTATATACAAAGGATAGATAAATCTCCAAATCTTTTATGATATAGGAAATTAACAGTGAGGATTATTCCACATTCCAACGTGAAAGCTTAAAGAAAGGTATTTGAAAGCTTCATTGCTGTGACCTCAGCCTTGCTTAATTAAAAATCCATATTATTATGCAAAAAAAAAAAGTTACTTCATTCTTATTAGAAGTTTGGTCAAATCATAACAAAGGACATGTGAATAGTTTTTCCCTGTAATTAATCAGTCTCTATGGTGGCCTGTAATTTGTAAGTCTGTGAAGAATATTTTTGTGAGGAAAAAAAAGTCCCTGGAGAGTTAACAGAAACAGACCAGTATGTGAAGGGCCTGGAGAATAAATCTTATGAGGAGCAATTCAAGGAGCTGGGACTGTTTAGTTTGAGGAAGAGGAGGCTGAGGGGAGACGTCATCACTCTCTACAACTACTTGAAAGGACATTGTAGAGAGGTTGGTGCTGGTCTCTTCTCACAGGTAATTAGCGATAGAACAAGAGGGAATGGGTTCAGGCTGCAGCAGGGTAGGTTTAGGCTGGACATTAGGAAAAAAATCTTCATGGAAAGAGCGGTTAGACACTGGAATAGTCTGCCCAGGGAGGTGGTGGAGTCACCATCGCTGAGTGTGTTTAAGAGTCGTTTAGATGTGGTGTTAAGGGATATGGTGTAAGGGAGAGCTTAGTAGAGTGAAGTTGATGGTTGGACTCAATGATCCCAAGGGTCTTTTCCAACCTAAATGATTCTATGATTCTATATTATTTTACAAAATGAAGATAAAAAAGGCATTCCATGTTTCTTTAAATCTTAAAGTACAATAAACTTGTTTTAAAGGAAAGTTCAGCTTGGCACATACCTTTATCATTAATCTTTGTGCACGTGTAAAAAAAATCTATCAAATGCTCTAACAATCCTATGGAAAGGTTTTGCTTGGTGTAGTATCAATTTCCACTTGTAAAAAGGATGATTAATTTGTGGGGTAAATAGAGTAGAAAATGTTCAAAATAGTTATTTGATCCAAAGCACAAGTAATGCCTTTTGTGATTGATTGAATTCCTTTCTAGTGAAACATTCCATGCCCCCAGGGCAGGGTGCAGGCACCACCATCTCTGATCACACCTTAACAACAACTTATTCATATACAAGGATAAGGGAGAAAGCTCCTGAGTCTGGCTAATGTCCAAGGAATTCATACAGCAGCTCATTCTACTAATGTAAATGTGGGAGAAATGTTTGTGAACAAACAAATAAAAAAGTGTTAAACTGATGTGGACCAGGAACACAAACAAGAGCTTCACCATATTTTTAGGTATTCAGTTAAAAACTCTTAGAAAGAATGTTTGGGAAAAGCTGCTAATTTAAGAGAAAAAAAAAAAAAAAAAAGGTTAGAACTACAAAAGAATGAGATTTTTTTCAATGCTTAACTTTACTGTAAGTTGCTTGGTTCGACCACATACCAGAGCAATGTATTCATACACCGTGTTGGGCACAGATGTCGTAAGAGTGAGTGAGTGAATGTGTGTGCATGTGTGTGTGAGTGCCTCTTGTAGAACTGTAGGGGTTTTATTTTAATATATCCGTTCTTCTAAATCTATTGGTATGCAGCAATTTTGAAAAGAAACAGATTGTTCAATGAAGGGTCAAATAGTAAACTCCTGAGTTTGTGACTGCAAAGAAAACTCAAAACATATTATGAGATTATCATGGTTTCAGCTAGGATGGAGATAACTTTTTTTGCTAGCAGATGGTGTAATATTATGTTTTGGATTTGAGGTAGGAACAGTGTGATAGGACACTGGTGGTTTTTATTGTTGCCAAGTACTCAACATAAGTGCGAAGCGCTTCTCATACTCCACCGCCAGCGGGCAGGTTTGGGCGGTACAAGAAACTCAGAGATAGAGCTGGGACAGCTGACTCCAACTGACCAAAGAAATATTCCATGCCATACGATGTCATGCTCAGTATATAAAGCTGGGTGAAGAAGAAGGAAGGGGGGACATTTCGAGTTATGGCACTTCTCTTCCCAGGTAACTGTTATGCATGATGAAGCCCTGCTTTCCTGGAGATGGCCGAACACCTGCCTGCTGATGGGAAGCAGTGAATGAATTCCTTGTTTTACTTGCTTGCGTGCACAGCTTTTGCCTACCTATTGGGCTGTCTTAATGTCAACCTGAAAGTTTTTTCTCACTTTTACTCTTCCGATTCTCTCCCCAGACCAAACTGGGGGGAGGGAGCAAGTGGCTGCATGGTTCTAGCTGCCAGCTGGGGTTAAACCATGATAGAGCTGGAAACAGTAAACTCAACCAGGGAGGAAACATGTTTGGAATTTTTAATATTAAAGCCTCACACTTCATTTGTGGAGATGAATATTTAAATGGGATTTTATTTAAGGCTATTGTAAAAAATAAGATAATGAATGGATCATAAGTTGAGTAATTTTGTATTGTTTATTAATTTACATAAATTTCAGACTAGTGTAACTACTGTATTTTGTGTCAGAAGCAATATAACTGATTTACCTAATAGCACCCTGAGTTTTGTACCTGATAAACCAGATTCAGAATACAGGAATATGAAATATTTATTCAAAGACAGATTATGCTTGACAGATGTTCTGAGTTTGTAACTACTTAACTTAATCTATCAAATTATAAAAGTTGGAAAAGATAAATGATGCACAGTGATAACTAAGTCCTGAAAAGAATGAGAAGAAGCAAAAAGAAAGACTTATAATTTTTTTTCCCATTCTTATATTGTTGTCCTGCTAGCGGGTATTTCAGGATTTCAGGCAGCTTTCACTTTCATAGTGAAACCAAATATCAAAAAGTAACACAACTACAAAACTTGATGACACTGTCCTCTGAAAGAAAAGGTGACATGGATTCAAATTTTAAAAACATTGATATGTAATGAAATGTAGAGTGCAAACAGCTTTGGCTACTTTTCAAATGAATTTAGTTACATTTACATTAAATTTAATTCTAATGATCTTTGTAACTGAAGTCACTGTTTGACAGAGAACTCTAGAAGGTGAAGGTGTTGCTGAAGTGTTAAGTTGGAAAGACTTGAGCTGTTTTCTGGCAGTCGTCCTCAAGAGCTATTGTTTGATTGCTTTTGGCCCTAGCTACAAGGTGAGGGCTTGAAGGTTTGAAATCATGTGGACTTGTTGCAGTTGGAAGAAAAAACCAGCAGAATATTGCTTTCCTGTCATGTCTTTGACTTTCTATATTCCCCTCTATCATTTAACTGAAGGACGTAGCCACACCTTTTTCAAAGATGAATAAATTAAATATTGGATATTATCGATATTTCGTTGGCTTTGTAGGATATTTTGGCTGGCTATTCAGCATATGAATTTGCAATCTGATAACTACCATTGGTTTTGTAATGGGAATTCTCAGAGCATTTGTAAAGTACTGCTTTTTTTTCATCCATTTTGTATATTAAGATATTCCTTCAGCTCCACAAGCAAGAGCTGAATTCCTGCCTCACATGACTTTCTCTTTTCTAATATTATCGAGAGACATGCTTCAATTCTCAAAATATTTCTTCTAAACCTCAATATTTCAAATATTTTCAGTTAAATATTAAGTGAATAAGTCATAAACTCTTCTTCATAGCAAGCTTTGTAGAGGCTTTTCTTGTCTCTCCACATTTAGTAAGCAGCTGTTTTACAACAGTTGATGATTCAAAATGCATTTATTCCAATACTACCAGTCTTACATAGATATTTAGATTTATTGTTCAATGACTTGATTGCATTTGTGCAGAAAATGTTTTATTATTTGGTTGAAAAGTAGCAGCAGAGAGTTATCACATGAAGATGTGATATTTGCAAATTTTATTTGCAAATAAACACCTTAATAGAAATAAATGCCTAGGTATATATATAAAGAACTTAGGATTTACCCCATATATGGAGACACAGGAGCAGACATAACTGAAATACTTCCCAGCTCCACATGTTCTCTCTAAAGTTAATCCAGTTAAGACTTTAAAGAGCTTACGAAAGACACAGCTTTTTCTTAGTGTACTGTAATATCTTTTTATGGGGAATTTAATTGAGCGTTCATTTTCCAGAGAGGAGGTTGTCCTTGTTTCCAGATCTTCAATAGGTTGAATTGCTTTTAAGTAATGACTCTCTCCACACTGAGACAAAAGGAAATTCATTTCTTAAGTGAAGCCAGATGAAGCTGGCCACATTGCTGTACTGGTTTATGACATACTGTGGCTATATTTCTGCTGAAGATTTCATTATGTATTTCTGCTGAAGATGTTCTGTGAGAAGCTGCCAGTTTGAAGTGAAGTGGCACAACAGGGTGAATAGCAGCAAAGCCTCACACAAAGTGTCCTGATGTCTACTCAGTCATGAAAGAGAAAGACCCTACTACAACACACCAGATGTATGGCTTGGCTTGACAAAGCAAAACGTATAAGTAGCTCATTTACAACGAACTGTAGAATTTATCAAGAATGACCATGTTTCCCCAACATAGAACTGTGAGAATGTTCTAGAGACATGCTTAATTTAACCCAAATGACCAACCATGTATTCCAAGCCCTTAGCTGCAACTTCACAGCACCAGACGAGCGAAATTTAACAAATTAGGCATTTCTATGAAAAAAAAAAAAAAAAAGAAATAGGAAAAAAATTCAACTTCAAGAATGACATAGAAGTACTTACTTTAACAAAGTTGTGCTCTGAATGTTTCAGGAAAAATAGTAAGCATAGATAAGCCAGTGGAGTCATCTCCACAACCAATATAACTCTTATCCTGGACTATGAGAAATTCTTAGCATGGATCATTCAAAATATCTGAGTGGGACTGTTTATTTAAAGAATAAGTAGATTGATCGCAAGTGCCTGTTATTCTGATAATAACCACTTTCTGTTTTATGCCTGAAGGTGGATTATGCATGCTGCAATATTTGCTCTCTTTTCTTAGCAGGCAGAAGTTGTAGCATTGCCAGATCTCATTACAAGTAGGTTGGGTTTGTGGGTTTTTTTCCCTTTTTTTTTTTTAATGCCTCCTTACCCACAC
Organism: Sterna hirundo; assembly: GCA_009819605.1. Classification (NCBI taxonomy): domain Eukaryota; kingdom Metazoa; phylum Chordata; class Aves; order Charadriiformes; family Laridae; genus Sterna; species Sterna hirundo. The sequence continues at coordinate 167,565,843 of CM020437.1, forward strand.
CCATATAATTAATGAGGATTCCCCCTTGAATAAAGTTAAATTTCTTGCTTTTACTGCAGTGGAGAAAAGCTTGAGAGCATGTTTCACTGCATCTTAAAAGTTAAATAAAATAAAATAATCGTTTCCCAGAGCTACTGTTATCTTTAAGCTATTTCTTCATTCTCAGGGGTCTATCATTATTTTCAAATATGCCAAAATAGTATTACTTGAATGGAGCATGGTTTTACATGGGTGATAGATTTTCTGATTGCTGTGAAGATGTTTAACTTAAAAAAAGTTATGTATACCCACACAGACACGCAAACATATATGGTTTGTCTGTGCATAAATATATGTATTTGCCTGAGTGTTAGGGGAATTAATTACAGACCACTTCTTAGCACATTTTAAACACATGGAGAAATTTGTTTAAATTCACATAACTTCACTTAACTCCATGCAGACCTGTACATTAAGAGCAACAAAATCTGACTGAGGAAAAGCCTTTCAAATTAATATTAATAAAGACAAGAAAAAAAAGCTAGTGAGCTGCTGATTGAAATCATAGAATATAATGAAAATAGGTCATGCTCCCTACTTTTTCATTCTACATAATATGATGGACAAGAAAACTTGTTGAAATTCATTAGGCTTTTCTTTATTTACTACCAGAAATAGAGTATTCAAGAACTGCCCTCATCTAGGCTACAGAATCTGCACATGTTGTCTGTATGGAAATGACAAAAAGGAGGCGAAGCAGCAAGCTATTCTGCAGCTGGCAGATGGTGACAAAAGAAAATCTGTCCTATGAGTTCCCATCATGAAAAGTTTGTCTAAAACATATAAAATTATCTTTAACAAAGATTCCTGAGATCTATTGTTACAGAAACATGGGCTCACAACAACAGTTCAGAACTCTGTCCCACCTAGTGAGATATTCTGATCCTGAGAGTGACCACGGTCTGGCGCTTCAAGCAATGAGTCAAAAAATTCTGTATCAATTGAAAATAAAGTATACACTAATTTCTTACAAAGCATGAATACTTCAGACATAAATCTGTAATATTTTTTTTTTTTTTTGCAAGAGTACCATTAAGATCAGAGCCTTGCACAAGAGTAGTGGTGAATTCTCAGGTAAGTAGATAGAAAATATATATATATTTTTTTTTAATTTTTGGTTTTGTTTTGAAGACATTTTGTTAGAAAGCCCTTTAAAAGTAATTATTTGAGTTTTTGAGGAATGACATTGCAAACTTTATTTTGTGCTTTGTCCAAAATATATGGAAAAGTGCTCATCTTTTCCCTTTGAAAATACGTTATTCTTTCACTCTACATTTAACTTTTTTCCAATAATATCATAAAATAATAATAAAAAAAATTCCAACATTGGAGTTTTTCTTTCTTTTATTATTTTTCTCTATTTCTTTAACAGCCCATTATCTCTAAGTTAGCTTATAGTTCTAATGGATAATGAAAACAGTAATATTCTGTATTCTAAAAGACAGGCATTTACATAACTGATTTATTGCAACATGCTGAAACAATTGGCATTATAAAATATTGTGAGTGCTAAAAGTGTTTTTTTCATTAATCACTGTAAATGTTTCTGATGTTTTTTAAGGGCCAATTTTACGTGGATATTATCCAAACCCTTTGAGTAAAACGATTTGTTATTTAAAACCTCTTAACGTGGAGTGGTGGTACTCCTTCAATTTGTTTCAAGAGACAATTATATAGACTTTTGGGGGATAATAATAACCATACCTAAAGAAAAGATTTATTGAATTTAGACATTTTTAGTTATTTTTGTTATCAGTAACTAACATTATAGTTGTGCTTTTCCGTGTAAAAATACATTTTTATGGTAAAAATGAGAAAAGGATCAACCTTTCATTTCAAATATTTATTTCTACAACGTATTAATATGTAATGGATTTAAAAATCCTGAAATGTTCCACAGTTTTGTAAAGTGAAAATAAAGAATTTTTACTCACCTCCTTACTATCACAGCACTTCGAGAATTTCACTCATGCATTACATTTTTTTTAATTTACCTTAACTTTCCTCACAGAAAACAAACTATGCATTTCAATGTTGTTAATTTAAAAAAAAAATATTGCTTGAAATGACTATTTCACATTAATTAAATTGCCTCTGGGAATTATCTTTTTTGTTCATCATTAAGTATAATTTTTCAGTTCTTTCAGAAAAGTAAGGGTAACTACACATCATACCTGTAAAATATCCTAGTCTCGCCTACTGAAACTGGATATTCTTTCAATCTTTACAATGCAGACAACTTCATGAACTTGCCCACTGAAAAGTCTAAAATGTGCATTCACTGAGATACTTCTATCAGGGGCTGTTAAGCAGGGAAGGTCTGATCTTGTCTGATCATCTGGAAGTACCAGCATAGGTGACCTCATAGTGCTTGTTAAGCACAATATTTGAAAGGATTTGAGAGCATGAAGATGATAGTTTTATTTCATCATGCCATTTTCTGTACAGCACCAACTGGTAAACATTATCTGTGTACTGCATTTCTCACTTCTCAGTGGCTTTTCTTCCTCAGGCTTCTGAAATGAGGGGCTGGGGATACAGAATATATCACTGAAAGCAAATGAGGGGAAAAAAAAAAAGAAAAAAGAAAAAAGAGAAAAAACTTTTTCTTCATACTGAAAGAGCAGTAAAGTTTTTCTTGACAATCTGACCTTTGTTTATTTTCTCAAAGTTTTCTACCTACTCTTCAGACTTAGTTTTAGAAGACATCCCAGACCACACTGGTTTGGGTCTGCAAGGCTCTATTCTCCTCTTCCTTCAGTCCCTGCTATGATAGAACCCCTTGTTTTGTTGCAGTCGTGTGACTCCAGGCTATGTCTATGTATGTACAGGAAGTGAAAAAGGAAGACAATGTGAATTAATTACTTTGCATTAAAAATTGCCTTTCACAACAACTGATTGGACTTTGATGAAAACTGACAGTTGAGAAAACTTCTTTTTGTTTGCAAATTATTGTATGGTTTTCTTTTATTGTGGCTCTTCTTGCACAGTCCAAGATTATTAACACTTCAGGCTATTTGTGAATATGTTACTGTGCTAGTTTTGGCTGGGATAGAGTTAATTGTCTTCATACTAGCTAGTATGGGGCTATGTTTTGTGCTGAGAACAGTGTTGACAATACAGGGATGTTTTCATTACTGCTGAGCAGGGTTTACACAGAGTCAAGGCCTTTTCTGCTTCTCACTGCACCCCACCAGCAAGTAGGCTGGAGATACACAAGAAGCTGGCAGGCGACACAGCTGGGACAGCCAACCCCAACTGACCAATGAAATATTCCATACAATATGACATCATGCTCAGCAATAAAAAGCTGCATGAAGAAGGAGGAAGAGGGGACTTTTGGAGTTATGGGAAATGGTGAATTAATTCCTTGTTTTGCTTTGCTTGCTCGTGCATTTTTTGCTTTACCTATTAAATTGTCTTAATCTCAACCCACGAGTTTTCCCACTTTCAGCCTTCCAATTCTCTTCCCTATCCCACTAGGAAGGAGTGAGTGAGTGGCTGTATGGTACTTAGTTGCCATCTGGGATTAAGCCACAGAAGAGTTACTTTCTCTGAAGATTGCTCACAAGTTTGTACAAGAATAAGCTGATGTGTAAGGATTGTAATTCATTATTTGTCTGAATAGCAAAAAAAGCATTCTTCCTTTATCTATTTAAGATTATTATATTTCAGATTAATGTGATCGTTATTCAGTTATATATAGTAGATTAGACAGGAATTGAGAAATCCAATTGTGTTTGAGGAGGGACTCACGCAATTCCGAATACTCAGTAACACCAGGTTTACTGTAAAATCTTAAAAAAAACATGGAGAGTGAGTAGTGTTGATTGCTGCTTCCAAGGTCTGCATCTCTTGCTGGCTACTGCCTGCAGCTGACACGACAGCCATTACTTTCAATAATCACCTACCCTCCAGCTGTTTGACTCAACTGTTTCTGATAGCTTAGGATGGAGCATGTCACCAATCACAATGGGCTGCGACAGAACGTCTACAGAAACCAGAGTTCCCCATACTTGCCTAGCAGCACAATTTTTATTGAACACTTTTTCACAGAAATTTATTTACTCATGGCACTATGATAAATAGCAAGTCTATCACTCTGTACCAGTATCACACGGTGGGCTAAACTGTTCAGGAACTTGAACAGCCAGGAACCATGTTAGGCAAGCCAAAGCTAAGAAAGAATTAAATCTGGCTAGGGACATCAAGGGCAACAATTAAAAGTTCTATAAATCAGAGATAAAAGGAAGACTAGGGAAGATGTGGGCCCTCTCTGGAAGGAAGAGGAGACCTGGTCACCCAGGATATGGAGAAGACTGAGGTACTGAATGACTTTTTCCCCTTGGTCTTCACCGGTAAGGGTTGCAGAAGTCCAAAAAAGGGGCCACGAGAATTGAGAACTACCCACTATAGGAGAAGATCAAGTACGAGGGCATCTGAGGAACCTGAAGGTACATAAGTCCATGGGACCTGATGAAATCCATCCATGGGTCCTGAGGGAACTGGCAGATGAAATTGCTAAATCACTATCCATCATATTTGAGAAATTGCGGCAGTCTGGTGAAGTTCCTGCTGACTGGAAAAGGGGAAACATAACCCCCATTTTTAAAAAGGGAAAAAAGGAAGACCTGGGGAACTACAGATCAGGCAGTCTCACCTCTGTGCCCTGAAAGTTCATGGAGCAGATCCTCCTGGAAACTCTGCTAAGGCACATGGAAGATAAGGAGGTGACTGGTGACAGCCAACATGCCTTCACCAAGGGCAAGTCATACCTGACAAATTTGGTGGCCTTCTATGATGAGGTTACAACATTGGTGAATAAGGGGAGGGAAACAGACGTCATTTACCTCGACTTCTGCGAAGCATTTGACACTGTCCCACATGACATCCTTGTCTCTAAATTCAAGAGACATGAATTTGATGGAAGGAACACTCAGTGGATAAGGAACTGGTTGGACAGCTGCACTCAAAGGGATGTCTAAATGGAAACCAGTGATGAGTGGCGTTCCTCAGGGGTCAGTAGTGGGACCAGGGCTGTTTAACACGGACAGTGGGATCAAGTGCACCCTCAGCAAGTTTGCTGATGACACCAAACTGTGTGGCGTGGTCAACACGCTGGAGGGAAGGGATGCCACCCGGAGGGACCTGGACAGGCTTGAGAGGTGGGCCCGTGCAAACCTCGTGAAGTTCAACCAGGCAATCCCAGGCACAAATACATGTTGGTCAGAGAATGGATTGAGAGAAGCCCTGAGGAGGACTTGTGTGTGAGAAGCTCAACATGAGCCGTCAATGTGTGCTCACAGCCCAGAAAGCCAATGGCATCCTGGGCTGCATCAAAAGAAGCATGGCCAGCAGGTCAAGGGAGGTGATTCTGCCCCTCTACTCTGCTATCATGAGACCCCACCTGTAGTACTGTGTCTAGCTTTGGAGTCCTCAGCACAAGAAGGACATGGACCTGTTGGAACAGGTCCAGAGGAGGGCCACAAAGCTGATCCGAGGGATGGAGCACTTTTTCTGTGAAGACAGGCTGAGAGAATTGGGGTTTTTCAGCCTGGAGAAGAGAAGGGGGGACCTTATAGCGTCCCTCCAATACCTAAAGGGGGCCTACAGGAAAGATGGGGAGGGACTTTTTATCAGGGAGTGATATCAGGGACCGGTAGGACGAGGGGTAGTGGTTTTAAGCTGAAAAAGGGTAGATTTAGATTAGATATTAGGAAGAAATTCTTTACTGTGAGGGTGGTGAGGCACTGGAACAGGTTGCCTAGAGAAGCTGTTGATGCCCCATCCCTGGAAGTATTCAACACCAGGCTGGATGGGGCTTTGAGCAACCTGGTCTAGTGAGAGAACTCCCTGCCCATAGCAGGGAGGTTGGAACAAGATGGTCTTTAGTGTCCCTTCCAACCCAACCATTCTATGATTCTATGCATTCAGAAAATTCAGCTACGTCTACAATTTATGCATATTTCAATCGACTTATTCCATTATGTTATGCATTCTTCTATAAAGTTACTATCTTCAATATGATTCCATCATAGGCTTTCTGTTTCTATTTTCTACTTTGTCCTTAAAAGAAGAGTGTAGAAAAGTTTTAGTCACTGTTTGTTTTGTGCTTGGTTCATACTACTGGTCTTTAAAAGATATTAATCGATATTTAGGGGCCTTTAAAATCTCACTTGTCTTTCAGTAAGCATACGCTTTCACTAGTGCTTTGCTGAACATCAGAAATCTTACTTCAATATCTAACTACTTATCTGTCATATATGAAGCCGATCTCATTTTAGCACAATTATAATATCTAGATTTCATGGTTTTTTGCTTAAAAAGGTTGAGTTGCAATGGTGGAATATTTGAATTATGAACATCTTTTTTTGGTCTGATTTATTTTAACCTAAGGAAATTAAGCTTATGTGATTATTGTGTTCCTGGCTGGATGCACAAAACTGTCTGCCTTGCTTTATCGCAATATCTTTTGAACTCTCTGGTTAATCTCAATCAGAATTGCTAGAAAGATCAAGACATCATACAAATCAAGATGATAAAGATGTCATAGAGATAATAGACATCAAGATGTGCTTCAAGCTTCTGAAAATAGCCAGCCAAATGAGAAAAAAAACCCTTACATACTTCCCTCATACAGTAAGATTTCAGTGAATGTTTAAACCTAACTAGACACTGAAGAAAAAAATTTTTAACCATATTTGCACCAGATACCTATGAATCCAACCACATCACAAAAAGCTATAGAAAATCTGACTTGTCACTTCCAGTGTCCTTGAAAGTTGCTTCTATAGAAATTACCTGTAAGATGGTGTCTTCAGCATTCACCTAAGGTCACAATGAGCACTGCTACAATAACATAACTAGTTTATTTTCTCAGCTTTGTTGTATTATTTTGCCTAAAATTTATCTCTAGAATCCTCAGTTTTAATATTAATGGGGTTTTTTTGTTTCCTGCCTTATGCTTGTGTTTATAACAAATTACATTTATACAAAGATCTGATCCAATCAACAATGAAGATATTGCATTCATAAATGATATAAGTTTTTTAAGTGAAGGCCCAAGATAACTTTGAAAGACCTTTGTAACCCTAGGAAAATATCAAAGGAAACCCCAGGTCCAAAACTCTGCATTGTATGTGACTTGCTGGAGACAGATGAGTTGAAGAATGAAGGTTTGCTGTTTTCAGTCAAAAAAGCTCTCCTGGACATGCAAGTTGAGACAGACCCTAGAGGTATTTAGGAATATATAACTTTGGAAAAAATGACTTGGATCTAGTTGGCAACAAAGCTGACAGTTGCCATGAGGATTGGACAGAGGAGATGGTTTTTATGTTTGTTATTCACTTATACATATTTTACTCTCTAAATTATCTAAGATTATCTTTTTAGGTTTGGCATAACAGAAGCATAACCTGAGGCATGACATGCCAACAATTTCTAAAGTTTGAGTTCCATACTTTGCCTGTTTTAAATGTACTTTGTTTCATGCAGGTACCTGAAAAGGAGAGGAAATCCTGCTATCCTAACAACAGGTATCTGAACACAAAGAAATTCAGAAAGATATCAGCACTTTTCATGATGCCTATATAAAAGTGTCCTGTACTAATGAGGTCTGTTACTATTATGCTGTATCCACACAACTGGAAAAGCCACAAAATCAGGAGAGAAACCTGGTAAGGGTCTTGGTCATAAAGGACAAAAAAGAAAATAAAAGGAGTGAAAGATAAAAGAAACCATACTTAAAATATATATTCCCAGAAGGGTTCATATTTTATGCATGGTTTATATAAAACTCCTGTTTGGTGTATTAAATTGCTCCAGAAACCCATCTGGAAAATAACCCTATTTGCAACTAAAAATCAAATTTACCTTTAACATTTTATCCTTCAGGAACTGTCTTTAAATAAAATATTGTTTTTCACACTCAGCTGTTCTCTTTGTGTAACTACAGGTGTGGCCCTTCTAACTTTTACCCTTCTTAGAGTGAGATATATCTTACAGTTTTTCAAAACCTGAGAAAACATGTTATAAAATGTAGTTGCTCAAAAGCACTTGATTACAATTGTATTAAAAGCAGATGTTTCAATGCTTTTGATTAGGAAATAGCAATTAGATCACCCTCAGTGGAGCTCAAGTCACTTAACATATCAACAGTGTTGTTTACTTGTGAACCATAACATCTTTGTGTCAATATAGGGGAAAAAAAAATCAGGGCATGAATTATCTGATTTATTTTAGCTATCATCTGCTTTAGAAAAGACATTGCACCTTAAAGAGTCTTCATCAACACCAAAGAAAATTTGGCTAGCTACCACAGCTATATATTGAAAAGTTTACATTTGGTCAAACAAAAATACTTCCTCAATAAAGGCCCCTTTCACAGCTGATACTGGATGGGTAAGTGGATTATAACATGCAACTAAAAGAGAAAGCAGAAGACAAATGGTATCATTGTCCACGCCTAACTTTCTCAAGCAATTTTAGGTGCAAGCATAGTGCTGCTGTAGTGATTTCGAGGTTAAGATCTCTATTCACATTAAAAAGTACAAAGGGTTATACTGCAACTGTGTGTCATGGAGTGGTGTTTCCTACACTTGCTTTCTAACACTTTCCCATCTCTTAGAACGCCTGTTGCAGAGCGGTACAATAACAGGTGATTTTCTTTCTCATGGAGAAAGTGTTAAAAGGAATGACAGTATCCAAGTCACGTCCTGGTATGGTGTCATGACATGACTGCAATATGCATCTTAAGCAGGGTTTCTAGATCCAATTACATGCATGCAGCCTGTTGCAATAAGCAACACCTTACAAACTAAAAAATACTCTGGTTTGACCTTATTGAAACGTTTCCGATTTGCTTACATGAAATTATATATCATCAGATTTGAGACATTTCTGTTCAATGTTTCAAGTTCTGTGTAACAGGATCTGTAAGAAAAAAAAACCTGAAGAATTAAAATGTTCTCTGCATTTTTTTCTTTTTAATTTATATGAGCTCCATCTTCTGTAATTTTGCAGCACAAGTTTTTTCACGGAAGATATTACTAGGCTTAAAATAGAGAAAAAAAACAGAGAAAGAGGTGGAGAAATGTATTATTTATAGATCTGTTTCGTAAATATCTGTCTACTGCACAGTAGCTGGCAAATAAAAAGTCACATACCTTTTTTGCCAAAATGTGTATGCCATATGGTTGCCAAAGACATATGCATTAGATGTCCTTTGGGTAGGCAATACCTCGTTTCCTGAATGACCAGTTTTACTGTGTCCAGAATAAAAAAGTGTATATGAAAAAATAATATGTTAAAATAAAGGAAGAGCAGCTTTCCACATCTGAAAACTGAAAGAAACACATTTACAAAAGTAAAAACAAAACAAAACAAAACAAAACAAATACACGAAAAACAATGCAAAAAAAACCCCGAAGGAGACTTTTTAATAATGGTTTCCTAAATACAGATTAAAATTCTAATAACATTTCTTTCTGGTAAACCTGTAAGCATTTTGACAGTAATCACCCACTTAAGTTATTTTAACTTCTCTACTGGAAAAGGTTCTCAGTTCCTTTACAGAGATTATACAGTAACTAATGGTTTTGGTTGGAAGGGACCTTTAAAGATGATCTAGTTCAACCCCCCTGACATGGCCAAGGACATCTTCCACTGGATCAAAAACCCATCCAACCTAACCTTGAACATTTCCAATGATGTAGCATCCACAGCTCCTCTGGACAACCTGTTCTAGTGTCTCACCTCCGTCATTATAAAAAAATTCTTCCTATCTAAACCTAAACCTAACCTCTTTAAGTTTAAAACCATTGCCTCTTATTCTATCACTACAGGTCTTGATAAAAAGACTTTCTCCATCTTTCTTATCAACCTTCTTTATGTATTGAAAGGCTGCAATAAGGTCTCTCTGGAGACATTGATTGATTCAGTATTTATGTGTTTAAGTAGACAGTAAGACTTTTTGAAATCGTCTACAAATTCATGGTAAATCTTGCAAATGGATTAGAATGCACATATTGTAGAGCAATATCTTTTTTTTTATGAATGAATTGTAATTAATTTATATATTATGTGGCAATTTGTTGGTTAAAAAATTTCTTTTAAATAATTACATTTTGTCACCTATCTTTTAGATATCATTGCTGTATTATCATACTGGATATCTATTTCACAGTTTTAACGCAAATATAATTAAATTCTATGACCTTACAAATAGCACTTGTTCATTGTAGTTTCACACTGGCTTGCAAGATTAAAGAGAGTCTGATATAATGACTTCAGACCCAGCACATTTGCTTTCATTTATTACTGAAGCATGTAATTCTTTCAGTTCACACAACTAGTTTACTTGTTTAAATCCATTTGGTCCATAGTATCTCTATATTCTTATTCTTTGTGTCTCGTTTCCTCTCTTCCAAGATTCATAGACAGTCATATTCAGCTTTTAGATGCCTTGTGAAAGCACGAAATTTAATAATGTCTGTCTGTCAATAAATATTTTCTAAGTAAAATCTTTTAGATGAGACTTCCATAACACATCACTTTTCGACTGGACTTGTCAAAGTACTGCATCTGTTGTTTATCAAATACGTAATTCATTGCATTAAAATAAGTTTAAATCCCCTCAAAGTATTCTGTAAGAGCTTTTGATCAATGCAAAATTATAGTGTTTCTCATAGGGGTGTGTCTATCACAAATTTGATATCTGCATCTGAACTAATTGTCCCTATGTTTCTTCTATAGAAAATGGAGACAAATGGGCACTTTGAGATTGTAATTTCTCTGACTTATTTTAGATGTTAACATTAGGACTAGATTTATCATATCCAAAGGTTCAGTCTCCATTTGGGATAAAGGAAGACTGTGGACAACTAGCTCAAATATAAATATCAACATCATGTGTGGCAGGAATCTCAACCTCTCTGTTGTTCTGTTGTTCTTTTTAATTTCCTTTGTCGTTTTTACATTTTTCCCTTTTCCATTTTGCCTTTTCCCAAACAATTACTCTTTATGTTTCCCTGTGTGCTTGTACTCTTGTGTGCTATTATAAAAATTCTAAATGTATAAAGGTTACTCATCCACTTTGAAGTAATTAACTACACCATAAAGCAGTGTCTATACCTTTTGCTTGTCTTGATTCATGCTTACATATCTATACATACCCCCACAAACATGTTCTTTTGTATATACGTATTTACAAATATCTTTTGAAGGCCAGACACCCAAGGTGATGGAAACCAATTTGAAAATGATGAATTTGTAAAACCACTATCTGAAATGCCTTCATAGCTATCTATGAAAATATTATTTCTGTTTTCACCATACTCTCAATTTTGTCAAGTGATCTCACTCAAGTAACTGTATTGACAGAAGTTATTTTGGATAACAGGAGAAAAAAAATAAATATTTGAATCTAGAAGCAAATATGATAATTAGTTACATATAATTTATGTTATTATAAACAAAGTCTACAACTGTTTAATTGTACATTTATAATGATTTATTCTTATATAATTTTAAGAACAAGTTGATTGTGTATAGATACAAACCAATGCTGTTGTGTAATCCCTTTTTCATCATACACCTATAAATAAAACTCACAACTTAAAATCAATATCTTTGAACTTTGATCTTTTGTACCTATTCTGTGAAATGTTTGTAGAAAGTTTGTTGTACTCCCTGACATCGGATATTGGTATCAGATACTTTTTATTTCAATTTCTGTTTACTAGACATTTTGAACCACACCTTTCCCGAGGTAGTGCTTGATCAGCAATGAAAACATCAATTTTGTTTCCACAGAATTTGAGAAAATTTTCCCTTTGCACAATATTCACTGGAATAACATATCACAAAAAATATCTTTCTTCATAAAATGTTGCTTGTCTCCTTGCTCTATGGACTGTTTACCATGTTGTATCACATGTATCTTCCTCAATTTTTCTCAACAGTTGCACAAGTCTTTACCACTTCCCAGACCTCATCTCAACTTCTCAACTTGGAAAGTTACAATTATGATTTTTTTTGCAGTGTGCACACTCCTGAATACTTTGGAAATAGCTCAGACTATATGTTTTTATGCCTCTAATTGTGATTGCCTGTACCACTTTTGGAGACATGTATCTTGCTTTTTTGACTATGACTTTAAATTATCTGAATTGCAGACAGCATTCAAGACCTGAAATAGGCAGTGAAAACAGGCTACAGTATGATTTGCATTATCACATTATGTGGGGCTAGCAAGTAAACTTTTTATTCTTTGCTCTGCATTTGATAATCTGCTTTCTGTTGTTAGAGTGGGTTCTAAAAAGTTGGTATCTTTCCTCTGAAAAATATCAATGTGTTAATTTATTTTAAAAGTAAACAAGGAAAACTCCAGCCTTAGTATTTATTCCAAAAACGGAAAGAAAAGGAGAATATAATATGTATGCACATATATTTTAAGATAACAGCAGAGGTGTAAATCAAACACCAAGATACCTAGATTACAGGGCTTCTCTGTTTCAAACAGACAGGAACAAAATCCTAGACCACATAGCTGAAAAGTTTTTCTTTGAACCAACGCGTTGTGACAGGCAGGTAACTCAAGGTTATGTGATATTTTTGAAATATGTTAAGATCTTGGTAAAACCTGATTTGTGAGATGGAAGCCTGATGGAACAAACACTATTACAGCTTCAAGGAGGGGAAAAACACTCCACAAACAAACTGTCAGGAATCATTCTACAAATATCTGAAGATGGTGCTGACACAGTTTGCTTGGTAGTCATAGCTGGGAGTCATTCTGTTGTCCATTTCTTCTGAGATCATAGATAATGCACATTGTTGTTGGTTTATATGTCATGCAAAAACCTATTATTTGCACTAATCTCCCTCAAACAGTAATAGGGAGCTTGGTTAAATCCATACCACTTGCCACTAATTGGCTGCTGCAAATGTCAAATCTTTCCTAAAATAATCCATCATTATTTTCACTCAGAGATACCTTAATAAGCGTCATTGATATTTTACTGGAAAAATGTGGTGGAAAATATTTGGCTATGTCTATACCAGTAAACTAAATATACCCACGGGTGTTCATGAGCACTGACATTGGCTAAACAGAGTGGCCTGCATCTGCTCCGGGACGGTCTTTTTGCCTTCAGCATAAGGTTACTGCATGAGAATTGCCTATGTTGAATACTCCTTGGAAAATTCAAGCTCCCAGATTGTGCCCAGAAACTGCTAGGGACAATGCTAGTAGCCATAAGAAAAAACATGTTTGAGGCCCTTCTAAGATGGCAACAGTATATGGAGTTGTATTTCAGGGCCCAGGAATGCTCCTGAGTGACATGTACTCTATTCCTAAAGGCACGGATTCTGGTGCTTCCTGTAAGATCCCGTTTAAATAAGAACTACATTGTGAACAGTATCTGCTCCCAAAAAACCACTGTCTTTGTTTAATCACTGACTGTGTTTTGTAGTATTTTAATTTCTCTGATGGCTAAGAGTCTCTCTCTTTGTATTTTGTTTTATTTTATTTGTTTCTTCTTCAGTGTGACTCCCTGTTCTACAGCAACTAAACGAATCAACTCTACATAAGGATTTAATAAATGAGTTTTTTTCATTTGTTTTTCAGCTCACTAATTTTCTAGTAAATATCACAACATAATGGCACAGATTCTGTAGTGGTTAGTAAAATAAATTAACATAATATATAACCACCCCAGACTTCATAAATCAAATAACCATTATTATGACTGCAGAGTTTGCTTCCAATGACACAGTACATTGGTTCCCACAGATGTCACAGATCAATTTTTGCTTAAAAATAGAAAAAGGGCCCCTTAGTAGTCATTATACAATTAAAAAGAGAAAAAAAAAAAAAAAAAAAAAAAAAAGGAATATCCACTCATTTCCAGATACTGCTCTTCTTTTATGGCCAGAAGACCACATTATTCTTATTAAGCCTGATGAGAGAATTTTAGATATGGGAAAACAGAGCAGAAAAACAGAACCTATACTTATGTGTATATGATTATCTAGAAGTCTTAAAAGATTATTTATATGACTCCATATAAGCATAGAACTTCTTGAAACAATCTTGATTTTTTCACAAGACAGTTATAGAGTTTTCAATCATTTCTTCTTAAAGAAAGAATATTCTACTGCAAGCAAGAGAAATATTAACTCATTTTTATTCCACTTGTTACATCATTTTCCAAAATACAGGAAATATTAGATTTTGCAAGTTTATATGAACTTAGGGGAAGGCTTCCTTTTTTCCTTGTCTTCTTCCCATATTGAGATAAATCAGTCCCCTGTTTCAACATAAATGGGTCATTTTAATATGTGTAACATGATTCCAGAGAGGGAAGAAGGAAGACAAGCCTGTCTTGAGGATAATGCAATCTACCATAACTACGCATACATAAACATTTGATTTGAATAAAACAAAGCCACATAATGGCCCAAGTACAACACAGAGTATATTAAACATGAGATTTATGCATTACTCAACACCACCAAACAAGTTCTGACTGAAATTTCTCATGGTAGAAACAGAAACACTAATAACAATAAGGTAGTAGAAATGCCCAGTGTCAGAACAAGAGACAATGGGTACAAATTGAAATACAGGAAATACCATTTAAACATAAGAGAATACCTTTTTTAACTGTGAGAGTGGTAAAAGAGTGGACTTATTTGCTCAGAGGGTGTCTCCATCCGAGGAAGTCTTCAAAAGCCATCTGGACATGGCCCTGGTCAACCAGCCCTAAATTGCCCTGATTGAGCAGGAGGCTGGACCAGATGACCTCCAGATACACCTTCCGACTTCAACCATTCTGTGATTTTGTGAAAAGCTATGTGATGAAATACAGTAAGGAACTAGGGATTTTCCAAGAAAAAAAAGATTATGATACTGATGAACAAGTATAATTGAATGGGGAAATAGCTGTAATGCATTTAATCTGGCTGCTTTGAAAACAAAAGTTTTAAGGTGGGATCTTTCATCACATGTAATCCAAAGTTTATGGAAGGAAAGAAGGAAGGAAGACGAGGAAAATGATGAGGAAGGGGAAGAGAAGGAAGAGGAAGGAAGAAAAAATGTGTCAAAAGTTCCTGAATGCTTTACAAGGAACCTGGTTTCTAAAGTCTCCCATTGGAAATGAACAAACTAAAGCAAAAAAAAAAAAGTTAGGAAATAGGAACTCAGAATAGACACTTTACACACATATACACATCTATATTGACTACATAATTTAGATAATTTCATAAATAGTTTTGAACATTTAAATTTCAAATAACTTTAATAGTTATCTAGATATGTCAGCAAAATATTAATCACACACATCTTATTTAGAATAAAAGTCACATTACGAGGTTGGTCTGCTGAAATGGATAAAGCATTTTCTTGTTGTGAACTTTAAAGACACCTCATTCCATTATCCAAAGCAGTTCAAAGCAGAAGATTTGCTCACAGACGATTGAACAATCAGTACAAGAAAATGTACTTTAATATCGGTGCCAAAACACAGATGGTTTCCATGTAAAATTAAAGCTTTTTCGAGATAAAGTGAGTCTCTTTAGGTTTGACTTTAAAAAATTATTTACATAGGTGACATTTCAAGCAGACTTCAAAGTTTAACTAAAATGCACTTTAAAGTAAATTAAAAGCAAGGTATTTTAATTTCTAAATTACATCAGAGCACTCATGTATGCCTGGTAAATAAAATTAAAAGCATTTCAAGGTGAAACAAATAAGCCTTTAGTGCTGGTACCTATATTCAGGTTATTTTCTGACAGCAGCAGACACCATTGTGATCAGAAAAGCAGGAAATCACTTCACATGATCCAGATGCAGATACAGCCGAAGAAATAAAGACGTTTGAAAACAGGATACACACCTTGGTATCATGGTGATAAAGAGTTTTAAACAATTATATTTTCATTTAACTGAAGCGGAAATACAGAAAAACAACATAATCAAAACATAAAATAAATTTTTAATAAGATTTGCCTGTGGTTCTAAGATTTAGAAATGACTGTAAATTTCAAAATCTCATTTGTTTTTGAAAGTTAGAACGCTTATTCCATTCATTTGTAAATTACCCATATAGATTATTCACATTAAAAAATGTTCCCATATTTCACATGGTCTTAATCTGAGTACAAAATAGTCTTCAATATACAGCACTGTCTTTGTAGTTATTTGTTTCAATCATTTGTGTCATATTCCTACCTAATTTCTTATACATGCTGGTGAATTTAAAACAAACACATAGGGTGGAAAGTAATCCAAACATACTAACATTATATTTAAAATGATTTTATGTTGGATTTTGGTACTGCGCATTTTACTGTCTCTTTCATTTTTTACAGAATTTATCAGAATTTTTTCTTTTCTGATTTGTCTGATTTCTGGGAAATTACCCTGTCCTCCAAATAACCTGGTGATAATTGTATATTTTTTAAAATTGTTTATAGAATTCCCTTATATATTCCAGTATTTTTATTATTCTTTCCTATGCACATTGTTTAATATTTTTCTTCTAACTTGAGGGTCAAGAACAGTTATCCACATCCTCTTTCCCTTTTTGTCATTCCTAACAATGACTGAGTAAATACTTCACTGCAACTTTTTGCATCTTCAGATGGGTTGCTTGAGAACTACTGCTATTACTGCACTGTTTTTTTATTAACTTAAAAAAGTATCTGAAGAGTTCACAAACTCTGGAGATCTTTTCATCTAATGTAACATACACTAACTCACATTTACTGTCACTTAGAATATGACTCCTGAACTGTTCTGTTTATGTTTTGTTCTCTAAATATTCACTGCTAACCTCTATAGCAGACGTGGTAGTGCACAAATATAACCATGGGGTTAATTTTTGCACTCACAGTTGCATTCAATATTTTGCACTCCGTTGCACTCAATAAATACATGAATGTCTGTGCAGTAAGTCTGAACTCTTGTAGGATCAAGATACAATTACATGGTTGGCATAATCAAATGCATTGTGATAAAAAAGTTGTATTGCAGACCGCTCCAACATGTGTTTTTTATTTTCTAATGAGGCCCTCATTTGGATGGCAAATGCATGCTTATATCATGGAAATTTTTACTTCTATTAGCTAAGCCTCTGAAGTCATTTCAAGGCACATGTATTTGAACTGTTTTATTTCCTTTTCTTTGAACACTTGTCAGAACATTGGACTTCATAAACTATATTTAGAAACAGCAAGACTGATTTAGAACAGAAATACTCTTTTCATGAATAAATTTCAAAATTTCATTACATATCATAGGTAAAATTTCTCTTTATCTGGAAAGAAGACTTTTTTACGAAAAGCAGCAAACTCACATTTGAGCATAGTGTCAACACTACAGTTACACAGCAACTTCAACACTAACTTCCTATTATTTAATCCAACAACTTTAAATAATTAATGGGAAATCAACTGAATTTACAGTTTTATAGCACAGATTTTGGCTATTTTTAGAGTGAAATTATATTGTTCTCTCACTTGGCACAGTGTAGCATAACAAGCAGTTCTTCTTTGCCTAAGTAAGAAAACTGTATTGACAAAAATCTACCTTCCCTTTCGGAGTCCACTTTTTTTATTTTTTTCCTGAAACTTGTGTCAGATATTTCCTTAACAGCATTAAACTTCTGTTTGGTATTTACTTATCACTATAGGAGGAGACAGGATGTGTTTTTAGGCTCTCCAAAACTTTATTGTAACAGGATCCAGGAAGAAACAGTGTGAACTGCTTTGGTGACAAATCCTACTATTAGGTCTCTTCAAGCTGTAGAGAGTCCTGCTCATCTTCCTTCATGTTCCAAACGAGTGCTTCTGTTTATAATATTGAGAGACCTGTAGGACCATGGTGCTAGAAGTTGAAGTTCTTCAATAAAGATATCCTTTTTTACAGATTTAATTGATTACATAATATAATGAGCTACAACACACGGAACAAATGAAACTGATTCATACATGCATATATATTTACAGCACCATGGGACTACATATACTGACAATGTATGCCATCAGAAAGAGAGCTTTTAAAGTTATAAAGTGTCATCAATGTAAAAAAGATAGGATTTTGTACCTGTTAGGATCACTGACTCTAGCAAACTGAGTAGAAGATGAAGATGCTGTGAGAGGCCTAAACATCTTTTTGGAAATCTGCACACTGAAGCATGCACCAACTATATACTTGTTTTGTGCATTTACTCCCAAATATTTGATTTCCTCATTAAGGTAAGACAGCATGCTGGACTACACAATTTATTTTGCTATTCAATATTCACGAAACCATTTCCACCAAAAATAATCTAGACAATCAAATTAAATATGATAAATAAGCAGAATGTAATACCATATTAACTGTCACATCATATGTCACAGAAAGTGATACACAGCCTCACATAACCTCATAAGAAAGAAAATTAAAAGGCATTCTTACCTGGCCTTTATAGTGCCTACAGCTAAAGTGAACATCAATATTTAATAGTCTGAAAAGAAAACACACACCAGCGCTCTTTCAGTATTTACCACAAAGTTATGAATCCAATAACGAACCTTTCTGAACTACCTAGCTAACAATCAAATACAGATCAGTTGAGACTTGTTTTATTTTCGTGTCACTGTAGAACAAAAGCCTTACTTTCTCACACACTCCCCAAAATAATTTATGAGATATGTGTCATAGTTTTTATTTTAGTTTCAAAGATCACCCTTTGAAGTCAGTTGCATAGAAAGAAACTCATATCCTTTTTCTTTATCACTATTAGTCTTTTTTTAGTTATCTTTAATATATCCATGACAGAAAGTACATTGTGTTCCTGAGCGGAACTTGTCTTCTGATGTGGTATTTAAACTATTTTTACTTCTCAAATTAAAAAAGAGGAAGATTTTAATTCTGACAATGGCATGGAAGTGGGAGAGACAGTTACTGTTTCAGGCCTGGAGGGAGCTCTCTGAACTGCAGTCAATAAAAGAATAGGCCTTTTCATGGTCTTCTTTCAAACTGTAAAACTGTTATTTTAAAATCTACAGCACAGCTTGTTTTCTAGGCGACACTTTGATACCATGCACTACCATTTACCAGTTGATAGCAAATGCTATCAATTGGTACATTTACCTTCAGCACACCTGAATAGCGATCTGGAAATCCAGCCAGTTATTCATTCAAAATATAAACAAGTGTATCCATTACTTGACTAACTTCTCACTCCATAGTTCGAGCCAAAATTTCAACTAATTTAATAGAAGAAATCCATGAAAGAAAAAGAGATTCCTCTTATTTTTCTAACAGAAAGTTTAAATGATGGAACGAGTTTCTAAAGTGTCAGGAATACACAAGGAAACTATTGATGTGTCCACACTGGAACTAAAATCTCCTTGGAATTAGACTTTCTTGGATGGAAATTAAAGTATCTTCAGTGAATTTGCTGAAGGACATCAGTAACTCAAACCTTCACTGTTAGGCTACAGACAGGAACAATGCTGCTGCTTTTACTCTCAATTATTAGAAACTCAGTTGTTTGCTTGGTCTTTTCTCAGGGATCAACACTATATCCTACAATGCTGCTGAATATTACTAGCACAACATTTGAACAGGGTGTGATCAAGAATATTTTAATAACACAATCACAAAAAAGGTCTATGTGTGGTAAACAAACAAACTAGTAATAAATAGTTGTGATATGAAATCTGTGCTAAAAGGGGTTACTTACAAGTGTCTACGTAAATTGAAATTACACAAATACAACATTTACAGATCAATGACTGCCAAAACAACTTTGTAAGCATGTTCTACAATACTTCACTTATGTCTCAGATTTTTATCATGGAGGGAAAAATGGCCCATGTTACATTGCTGTTTCTCCTAAGAAGTCAGTTCTATATCTGCCTATGCTAAAGAAAAATATTATGTCTTTTAAAGCCTACTTCTGGAAAATTCATGAGTGGAAAGAGGGTGTGAAAAGATCCTCTGCAGAATAATCTGTGATTATCTCATTGAAGTTCTTTGATTTAGGAGTTGTATGCTTCAGTGCTTTCCCTCTCACATAGTCAACTACATACATAAAAGCCAAGTACAATTAAGTGTGAACCTTTGTAACTCTAACTGAGGGATTTATCCAACATTTGCATAACAAAGGAAGTGGATAGCATTACGCTCAATTTGCACAGTCGAAATATCATACAGTCAGAGCTAGGGATTCCCATGAAAGGAATCTTTCATACGCACTATGCATAACTGATCCAGAGATCTCTAATCTGGGTTCCTAGTTACAATACTGTTCTGATGGGTAAGTTCAAAACAATGAGGTACTAAAACTTCTGCAGCAAGCAGACTAATGCACACCTAAATTTCGATTTACTAGCTATACCTTCATTTTAGCAAGGAATCTTAAAATAAACAAATGTTTACTGTTATTGTACTGTAATTTAAATTTTTTTTTACACAGGAATTATAACCAAAATCAGCTATGAACCAGAGCTCTTTTTTCAGCATAGCAGTTTCTTAGGCAGAGATATGGTTATCACCCTATTAATAGAAGTTGTTTTAAAGTTATTACTTTGCTGACGTTTTTAAATGGTAATCTCTAAAATGAAAAGGATTTTTTTTAAAGAAAACCTTGAATTCTTTTATTTTCTACAGCTATTTGTAAAAATACTTTTCCCCTTTTATATATTTCTTCCCTCACTGTATCATGCCTACTTTCTTAAGGTCATAACCTTCCACCTTCTGTAAGAATAAAATCATTGTACTAAAGACACGAGCTTTTCAGCATTATTCTGTATGGTGTATATTTTGCATTATAAAACTCTAATCATTTTTATAGGGTGTTCAAGTCCTGTAGTAACACTAGACAACACTAGACACTAGAGCAAGATGATTCACAGAAAAGAACAAAAGGTAATAATTTTTGTTTGCAATTATCTAATATATTTGACGGTTAGCTTTCTTATTCTTCCTCCCTCTTGTCTGATAATATAAAGATTTTTTTTTTCTTGTTGAATAGACAAAATCACTATAGTGAAATCCTTACTCCTGGCAAAGAACTTCATAGCAGAGTCACTGTCCAAAGTCACAGCAACAAACAGCAGCACATCTGAGAACCTTAGGCTCAGGAGTAACTTCATCAAAAGGGTCCCAATCACATATTAGATACTCTTAATGTTAGTGCAGAATTATCATTTTGGATTCAGATCCATAGATTGGGTGAAAATGCACAGAAATAATCAGATTTAAATCATATGAAAGTGAAGGACCATTTGTTTGAAAGGAATAAAGCCAGTAAGAAATTAAATATGATATATGCTGTATGTCTCTCATACTACTATAAAAAGGAAAAATAAAGAGTGATTTATTTTTAAGAAGCAGAAAAATATGCAGAAAAATCAAATTCATTTTTATTTAAATGGCTTTGTCTTTCCTTTGGCTTCCACAGTATCCCCTGCAGGGATTTAGTAGACGTTGAGAAACTACCTTCTAGGGCCTGTCACATCCCAAACATACTAAAAAAAGAAGCATTTACATGGACCCTGATTTCCATAGGAAATAAAATCAGACTCAATATTCAACCATAAAAAAACATATGATTTGAGGAAAATAATTTTTCTGTAAGCGTTCTCCAGAGAACCTCTGCAGGCTTCAATGGCTGAGCTCGCATGAAGCCTAATTCTAATTCAGCTGCATAAAATCTCACCTCACTGGCTCTGCAGCACATGTAGCACAGGCTTGTTTTTAAAGCCCTCTGATCCATACAAAGTCTCTTGAAAATCCTCTGCCTTGGCCAAAGCACCCCAGAAACTTCTGTTCAGATTCTGGAAGCAGAATGGGAGTGCTAACAAAAACCCAAAACATTACATTGACAGTAAGTACATCCTATAAAGCCAATAAAACATGTAACAGAGATGTAAATTTCCTGGTGGGATTGAGAGACAGTATCAAGCTGAATAATTTCATTGGATCAGGTTCAACTGAAAATTTGAAATTTCACTTCTGGCATTCATTTAAACTCTGAGCCTGAGTTCCGGAAAACAGAATAATAAGGGTCTTGTCTGAGGACTTGACTTAAAACATTGAAAGTCAGGGTGTCACAGTAAATTTTGGAGATGTGCTGTCTCTGAGGTGAAATTACGTGTTTCTTTTCACAGTCAGTCAGGCTCAACAAGCAAGTGATAAATTTTTGTCTCAGGAAGTCATGGAAGAAAACTCTTCCTACCTTATTAATTCAATACTGCTCTTGTTTAAGACACACATTCTCTCCAGCTCAGATTTTTGATATACCTTTTTCACTAATACATTCTAGGAGTGTATTTCTTTCATCATTTGTTTTAGTCTGGGTTTTGGGTGTTTTGTTGTTGGTTGCATTGTTTGTTTTTCCTTTTTTTTTAAATTGAGAGAAAAAAGGAACTCCACATAATCAACACGCTAATTTAAAAACTCACAGATGATAAAGTATACACACATAAAAAAAGGAAGCTCTGAACCTACAACACCCTCTGATGCAACTCATATTCTTCCAGTAAAATAGTGAAATGCTATTTTGGGAACAGAAAAATAAATACTTTGCAGTACCGAAACTGTGACTTGTATAGAGAAATATTTTCCTTCTTTTAGCTTCAATGTGCTACAATATTACCTCAGGGATGAGTTTTGCTCATACTATATATCTGGATGACAAAGATGTTTAGCAACACATTTTTCAATTAGAGGGGTTTTTTTTATTAACATTTTTAAATACAAATATCTACAAATAATGCACATACTGGAGAAGTCATTCTTGTAGGTTCTCCAAACAACATTTCCTACCCCAACACAATAACCTGAGTTGCTGAGACTACAAACTAGTCAGCTGCTTATTTAAAAGCTGCCATCCTTACAAACTTATATATTGGAATTACAACCCTTGGCAGTACCGAAGGGATTCTTAAATTAAGACCTAAAACTTTCTACATGTGGGTGCATTCTAATGGCTAGGGATGACATAATTTACTTTAATCAAGTACACAGGGAGTCTACCAACTCAGTAAACCTTCATTAGATCTAATGAAAGCTTAGATAACTAAGTCACATGTAGAGAACTCTTTATAGACATCTATATTTAGGGGTGTGAATTTGAATTCATTTTTAAAAGTGTAGTTACTACACAGTCCAAACTGCTTATTGGGGCAGTTCTTTGAGCCATCTAACTGTAAATGCTCCTAATTTTGTCTGCGATGATGTATAGTTTTACCTCCATGGGAAGGAATCTGTGGACAGTCTCTGATATTAGAAGAGGAATCATACTGACAAAGTAGTTCCTTAGGTACTTCTTCAGTCCAAACTGGAACCTAGGAGGTCTGAATGTGTTTCTAAGCAGGTCAGTAATTCAATATCTGCTCAGGCCTACCTGAAATATAAATCTCAACATTTCAGCTTAAAACTGGTAAAGGACCCAAATAATTTGGACTTCTTAAGACATCCAATTAATGTGTAGAAAGTTTTTTTTTTTTCTTTTTTATGTTCCTGAGGTTTTACGGGTTGTTTTTTTTTGTTTGTTTGTTTTGTTTTGTTTTGTTTTGTTTGTTTGTTTGTTTTTTCTTTTCCCCCTCCTCGTCACTAAAATAGAAGACTAACAAGCTGATCATTTGTGATTATTTCTGGTGACATATGGTCCTCTATGGCTGATAATGTCCCAGAAAGCTAAAGAAACAGAGCCAAAATATGTTCTGCGCACTGGTATTTTATAAATGCAAACAGATTAGTAACATTTTATCTTTGTCAGTTATTCATTGATGCTAAATGAACAAACCACATACATTTGTTTGTATATAAAATAATTCATACAAGGCATTCAAAATTTTAAGCAGATGTCCATGTTGTAAAAATAATGTGTGTAATTAAACATGGTTAAATACTAAGTGTATACAATTCCTTTGCTCTCCATACATCTTATTGCTAGAATGACGAACTGACTTTTTTTCTCTGCTGTATGCCCAGATAGGTGACAGGCATAGCCATCTGGATTGTGAATTTGCTTTGCAATCCATATGCAGAGCACATTTTTCCCCTGTCTCCATACTCTCACATGAACACCAAAAAAGCAAATGGTAAACCCCAAACTTTCCAGATGACTTAGTGTATTTATTCTGTACTGTAAATAGGAAGCTCTACTCTGTACACTGGAAGTAAAGAAAAAACAACATACAACATTTCCCCTCAACATTTTGCAATTTGGGCCTATAATACAAATAATTTGTTGCACACCAAAGACTTTATTAAAAATAATCAGTTTTGTAATTTTCAGCCTATTTTTTTCTGCACCTTTGTAGATCTGTGAAATTCTGCTTAGCTGACAAGAAAGTAAGCTTTTTTGTGAATAGTCCTAAATTAATTTTGTGGAGTCCCAGACCTCTATTACAACCTTTTAGGGAAAATATGTATATTGGAAAAAATACACAATTATGCAGCTGGTGATATTCATTCCTCTTTTATGATTTTTTTCAAAGATCCAAGTAATTTTATTCCAGAACACTGAGCACTTTGAGTACATATTATCACACTTGACCCTCTCAGCCAAGTTTCTACTTGGGATAATTAACTGAAATCATTCAAGAGCACATTTTGTTCATTTTGATTAATCTCATAGGGCTCTGATAATTGTTTATAAATAGGTAGTAACGGAATTGACTGACTGAAAAAAACACAGTAGTTGCAGTTGCAGAAGAACTAAATGCTTGCTTCAGACTAATCAAGATCACTTTGAAAATAGTTTCTGGTTGTCAGTGTCTGGGAAGATAGCGAAACTTGTTTTCAATACATTCAGTAAGAATAACACATATAATTAAACATTACACAACCTTCGGTTTTCCTTCTTCTAACTTTTTCATCCATAAATTAGCAATATGAATGTTAACCCCAGGCATATTGTATGTCAAATGTCAAATATCATCTTTGAATAAGTCCCTTTGTTATAAATGAGCATGTGTTGCATATGTTGCATTTTCCTTAAACAGAGGACATTAACTTCTGAAGAAAAGATTCTCAGTATTTAGGACTGCTATTTATTTTATGAATTAATTAAAAATACGTAATTTCAAATGCCATATGTCATATTAAACATTTGTCATTTTAAGAAATACCACTTTTAGAGTGCCTTGTTCACATTCCCACTCTAGAAGTTAAATTTAAGTGAAAACTGCGTCAAATCAGACAATATATCTGCATGTTATGATTAAATGCAAAGTAAGTTAAGCCATCATACTAAATGGTTATTTTGTGACATCAGAAGAACTCAAACTGTATGCATGCTAGAATTAGAGCTGTTGAAAATGCGTCTTCATACATTTATACATATGGATTTTTAGGTTTAAATAATGACTAAGTTTTCTGGATTTGTCTTTTAGGATAAAATTATGTTAATTTGTAACCCCTACAATAATATTACCTGCTTTAAATCCTGAATCCAGTTCAACATAGTTTTGCTTTAGTTTTGTTTTTCAGTATCAGTGAATAATGATTTATTTGTTTGTTTCTTCTTTATATATTTAAGTACTGTTTACAAGTTTAACTGTTACATTTATTTATAAAGGTATGTTATCTATAACATATATACATTTCTTCAGTAGTTATACGTGCAATGTTGTCTGAAATCCAGAAATGATGTTGGGGTGTGATTAAGAACACAGACTTCTGAACAAGAAATAACCAGAAGCCCGGAATTACTGTGTTCAGAAAGAAGATGCATCACTGAGAGCTAAGCAATGCCATCTTATCTCCATACAAGACAGCGTTGTCATTGGTGGCAAGTTGTCGCAGAGCAAAGCTGCCTGCTTCAAAGGGTTTGTCAGGGATTTGCAGCTGAGCATGGACTTAAATATTAACCTTGTCATTAACAAATCACAACTAGTTAGGATCACTATACTTGAGCTAGTCCCCACCTCACATTCACTGCTAGCTACTGACTGATTAGCCACCACTGCTAGGCTAGGCTGACGGTGAAATTCAACATTGCCAGCTCACATCAGAGGGTCCCTAAATAAAGTCCAACTTCAAGTTACATTTGGAATTAATATACATGCAAAGACTGCATTCTTTGCTTTGCTGGTAGAAGTAGCTAGCAACTTCAACATCCCAGACCTATGAGGAACTGAGCAATACTCTGTGCTCTCTAGAGAAACAAGAATATATAAAGGTTTATAAAATAGAAGCAAAACAGACAGGATGGTGAAGTATTGTTATCCTAGTTGTTTACCATAACATCAAGTATTCCACACCATTTCACCAAGCAGAACGTGAGGCTTGATGATAGGATGCTTATTGCAAGCTGAACAAACCTGTCTTTCTTACTTTGCAATTAGGTACACAAAAACACAGCATTGAAGATCAGTGAATTTCCTCTGTTTATCTCAGCTTTCACTTCCAATTCTTAAGGCGAGTTTCATTATTTTTTGAGAGGTACTGACAGGCTCAGGGAACGTAGCTGTCCAGAAAAAGCAAGTTCCTTCAGTTAGAGTATAATGTGGAATTTTAGTTGGGGCATTTGATATACAAAGTGGAAAAGAAATTAAGTTTCATGATATTCTGTTTTCAGTCCTCAGACGTTCTACTTGTGAGACTGACAAGTCAATTCACTCTCTGTCTGCCATGATTCCTACAACTTGCCTCCATGTGGCTTATAATTCTGTTGTGTAGCTCCTCAAGGGGCAGAACTGGAGGTGTGAACAGATTTCATGCACTTCATCATCTTGGCAATGAATTTAAGTTTCTGAACAAAATTGCATAATACAATACTGAAAATGCCATTGCTGGTTCTGTTTTTTCGTTTGTTTTTTTAACCAATCCTGCTGCTCCAGCAGTAGTCAGTGAGGCTGACGGATGACTTAGTCTATGGAGACAGTAGGCTTTAGTCTTCTTCACTGATTTATACATTTATGTGTCTGTGTGTGTGTATAATGGATATATAACGTACAGATGTATTATTTTTTTCCTTTAACTGACACAGACAGGTAAGAATTGGATCTTTTGTGTAAATTCTGAGGCTTTTTTGAAAGAAATATTAAATATCAAACCTTTTCAAAACAAAATCTGGAAGAAAATTCTTTTCAGATCAGATAAAAGCTTTTCAGTTGCTACGACAGAAGATGTTTTAAAACGAAAAGTTAAAGTAATATATTTCAATGAAAAATCAAGGTATTAACAAAATATTAACATATCTGCAATTCTTTAAGTGTTATTCAAAAAAAAAAAAAAAAAACAACAACAAAAGAAAGCAAAGAACTCTTGCTAAAATATACTTAATTCCTAACTATTTAGATTTCAGTAAACCAACACTTATAAACAGCAAAATATTTTGCAGTCCATGGACTGTCAGTTCTGTCTTCACCAAAAGACATATAATCAATCAATCAAAATATACTCTTAAAAGACAGAGAATCATGTTATAAGGCATAGAGCAGGCTATCGGTGATGCATTTCAGGAAGAAAATTGCTTTGCTCTGGTTATTTCATAAGTTCATCTTTTACACACAGGCAAGCTGCATGAGACAACAGACTGTAAGGGAAATAGCTATTGTGCTGCTGCCTAATTTGGCTACAGCAGAACCCTAGAAAGTAGTGCCTTCTGCTGATGTGGCACCCTCCTGCAGTGGCCCTGATTGAGCTGATGTGCTAAGCATATTCTAAGTAAGGTCCTCTAAGGCCTGATGGTGAGCATTAGTGATTAGTATGCTGCGCTCGGGCAGAGGTACTTTTACTGAGGTGGCCCTAAAAACATGCACGGGGGGGCAGACCACCCATGTCTTCAGAGACATCAGAATATGGGCTCTTACTGAGTCCCACTTGATTATGTCTATCATTTTTACTGAATCTATCTCTTAGGTTTATCCTTATCTTAAAACTGAAAGTTACAGCCCTAAATCAGACAACACTGAAGATAGTTTCAGGACTGGGGAGTTCTGTGCCAGTGCTGTTTAGTCTGACCTTTCAGTGAGCTGTAAGTAATACATTTAACCTTATGTGATCCAGAGCAATGGGGTGAATTTTGCATTGAAGAAATAGTTTTAAAATCTCTTACCTTTGATTTACATGAGAAACCATGATTTACGTGTTTTACATAACTTTGTTATGCAGTTTATTCCTGCAAAAATATTTTCCCTCACTGTTTAAAATCAGCCAATGTATGTAACTGAAAGAAACAGAATTCTCAATTGTTTGGCTTCAATAGAAAAGTAACTCCTTCAATTGTTTTCCAGTAATCTTTACTTTTTAAAAACAAATTCATCCATTCATAATTTGTCCAAAACAAAATTTTTACTCATTCTTCCATCTGCAATATTAAAAAAAATAGTTTGAACATAGTCCTTTGGAAAAATCAGAGAACTCATATAACAATTTTCTGCACCTGTAACTACATCAGCCAGCCTGCTTTGCATTATCATTCCATTTCTATATAAAATACCTTTTTTTTTAACAGTGTCCAATTCTACTGTAAACCTTACAAAAGAATTCCCTTGACATATGCTTGAAAACTATATTTTTACTGCTCTTCACTAGTAAGGATTTCCATATAGGGTCTTTTTTTCTCAGGATCAGCAGCTGTTTCAAAAGAAAATGTGAACATGTTTTCAGCAGTTCCTAATAGTTTGAGCAGCTACTGACCTCTGGGTGAAAAGAATAAACAGCAGAGCTGAGAACAAAAGGGGTCCTCAGGCTACTATTAACTTACAGTAATAAGACAGACATGATGTACTGTGGTCAGTACAAGTCTCATTTGTAGATAAGCTGTAAAGAAAAAGCATTCCATCACCAAAGAAAGGTCAAAGGTTAAAGTATGATATGATTGTTTTTAACTAATCTTCCAGTGACAAATTTCTGAAATATGAATGAGTTCTTATATTTTTCAGATATATTTCAGGGTATTTTTATATGGATCTTGATGTTTCAAGATGCACTTAGCAAAGAAAAAGCTTTTCTGTAGATTTTGGAGGAAAAGAAGGGCTGAAGAGAAGGGGATGTTAAGTTTCTTTCATAACGTAGTTTATTTTACATAAAATCTTCACACTTTTCTGGCACCTAATCTTTTATAAAAACAATTTCTTTTACCTAGCATATTTTATTTCAGTAGGAGCATGAAATGTAAGGAGGGAAAATGATTTTTAATAAATGACTTTGACAATTGTTAGGAATACGTAGAATACCTCAAACATAATTAAATAAGGTCAGATTATGTATGTTTCCTTACTTGGATTTGATTCTTAAATGGTATTCCTGTTGTCATGTAATTTTTCTTTTCCACACAACTTCAGGCCTTGGAAAGCTGTCCTTGAGAGAAGGAGGAAAGAAATAAATATCATATAAAATGCCCTCAATTTCCTTCCAATCAGAAGCTGATAGTTGCATATTTGAAAAACATAGCGCTGTTAGTTTAACCATAGTTACATTTTTCTGTTGCAGATCTGATGCACGACAAGTCCTAACCAGCCTTGGGCCAATGTACTAATACATGCCTTGACTATTCCTATCCAGTAATCATAAGAGCTCTCCCCACTTTTTCAAACCAGAATATGTTAATGAAGATCCTGTGGCTGGATTCCATTTCAGTACTTGCAAACCTCCAGAAAAATGCAAGCCATCTTTATGAATACTCAAATATTCATTAAAGCACATGAATAGAAGAGCTGTGGCAAGAGTGATCATTTCTGATGTTTGATAATAGAGGGATCCTGAACAGTAACCGAAGGAGTGTCTTTCTATTACAGTTCTGAAAAACAGGGTAAGGCTTTAGGAACATGATTCACCACACCTTTCTATTGTAATTCAGAAATTATTTTGAGATAGGTGTCCAGGCTCCTTCAATAGACAGAGAATAAAACTCTTACAGTGAATATCCCATTACATTCTAAAAAGAGGTACCAACAGAAGCGAGATTAACCACAGGAGTTACCAATTTGCAGCATCAACTCATAGAAGCATCAGCTGGTGACAGAAATTTGTTTACCACCACTTTTTAAGCAAATAGAAACGTTATCTTTTTTGAAATAGCAAAATAAAATAAGGTCTTAGGTAGTTAGAAAGTCAAGGCATTGAATTAGATAGTAAAGTTGGTCTATGAATTTTAAAATCCTGAATTCAGAGATGTCACAAGAGGTTTTGCCAGGCCACACTATTCCATCAATAATGTTGATTCTTTCTCATAGAATGAGAAACATATTTTCTTTTAATGTGCACATTTTCATTTTATTTTCTGATTTTCTACGGTATTCATCAGTGACCATCTCCTTCTTACTTAACCTAAGCCAGGGACCAGATTCACCCCTCTATTCATTTATTGTTGTTGCTCATTTCTATTGATAAACTTAGGAAGAGATAACTGAAAACTTCATATTCAAATATCTACCTTTTATGATCTTGCAACTCTATGGGTAATATTCTTACTGGCTAGACTATACAGAACAAAAACTTCTTTTAACAGCTCTGTATTAGCCATTCTCTTATGATCAAACCTTTATGTTGTTATAGTTTGGCATGATGTTAATGTTAATTTTGAGCTTGCAAATTCTAGTTTGAAAAGTGTCTAATGTCTTTTACTCATTAAAATGTATATTAACAATTCTAGGGCTTGTACCTGGGAGCTTTTGTCTTTTGCAAAGCTACTCACATTCCAGATGCCCAAAAGAAATGAGCATGGTAATCTACCAAGTCCTGGCCTTAAATTGGCCCTTCCCTCTCTTCTCCAAAGTTATATATTAAAAAAGTTTAAAGCTTGATGTTAATTAATACATAATCGTAATAATTCTGCCTGTTTAGAACATCTTTAATGCACAAATTGTAAACAGTTATGCTCTGAAGACATAATTACAACTGTAGTGGTAACTTCTACATAATCAAGAAGGGTTCCATTTGACTTTTTCTTTTCCCCTCAGTAGTGTTTTTAATGGATAGTTTAAGAATTGCTAATGCTAAATTAAAAATCAGACCCTAAAAGCAGATTTTATGAGATGGTAATTATTTGATTTGGCTGAAGCCTCCAGATGGATTTGACATATTCTTCTCTTTTAAAATCTGTTAAGAGGACAAACTGCACGAGGATAAACATCATAGCTTTACTTTGTTGAACACAGCAAAAAAAAGTCCTTTTTACCAACTCACTCACTTCAGATGAATGTCTCTAAGGCTAATATGTTTTGGAATGAATTAAGGGAGAATCTAAGTTGCTTGTTATCCTCTCAAGCAAGGAACTGCAGCACTAATAAGGACTAGAGGAAGAATGAACCTAAATCAAATGACAAGAATTATTTAGCTTTGTCTCAAGCTATTCAGCTTCTGAAGGATGAGTCAAAAAATGTAAGATAATGAGCTGAGCAAGACTGAAGAACTGCTTTCTTATGACATCCTTTCTCCTCTTCATTGTAAATGTAGTAAACTTCTGAGCATTGCCTGGAACGTAGCTTTTAGCCTCAAGAATAATTTCAGCATAGTAGGAAGCATTTCACAGCCTCTGTGTTTCAGCATTTGAGAATGATGCCTTGCATGAGAAAGTTGATTGATGGACTCAGCGTAGTCAGTCATATGGGTGAAACTGCTCAACAGGTTGTGTGAGCCTTGTTCCGTGTTTCCCACCATGGCTGTGAGTGAAGGCTGACAAACTTGGCATTGCATAGCCTAAGGAATTCAGAGCAGAATTTTCTGAGGTAGGTACTACTAACCTAAGTTTTATGGAGGAGCCGATCCACACCTTTTTAAAACAAGCCTAGGAGAAACAGTCCCTAATGGTCCTATGCACGTTAATCAAATTTCCTGGTTAAAATGTATTCGCCCAAAGGTCAGGTCTCAAGCCCTCAAATCTTCCTGCAGAGCTCTGCAGTATTGCTTGAATTCTCGGCAGAGAGCTGCTGCTTTGGAGGATAAGGAGGCATTTACATAATAATGTTACACAACTCCACAGTTAAAAAAATCAACACCTCGTGACTGATAATGAGAAAGAAGATGTAAGATCAAAAGAAGTAAATGTAGCAGCACCATTGCAAACCAAATACTGGATTACTGGATTACAAAGTGGTGGGGTTGGTTTGTTTTTCCCCACATACGTATGTATCCGAGAAAAGGGGCTTCTGACAGCTTATTTTGTGGTTTGGCTTACCTAAAAGGAAGTAAATTTTATGGTCTGGAAATTTTAATATAAAAATATACTCATTAAAGAAGTGAAAAAGTATATGCTAAATTCCCAGTCTTACCTAAAATATAGATAAATTTACCTTTTTCTCTCAGAAGACAGAATGGCATTTCTGTATTTCTGTAGTCATTACTTAATGCTCATGTCACTTAGCCTACATTAGAGTTTAACTTTGTGGTTTTGAGACTGATTACAGTTTTAGTAAAAAAAAAGACAGAAGTTGCATGAGATATTTTATTTTAAAATCATTTCTCCTCTCACCCGAAATTGTTTCTCAGGCATAAGTGTTCTCTTTCAGACACACACAAAACAAAAATCTAAATTATGGTCACAGTGAGATCATCATACAATGACCTTTGCTCTCAATTCCTCTGTTGTCTCACTACCGACAAGAGGAATGCCTCAGCTCTCAGTGCCTCCCGTGCTTGCCGCAATGGCATGTGTATTTCTTGCTAAACTGTGCAGTAATTTTTTCCTATTTCTATTAGCATCATCTCAAAAACAGTAAGCAAAGAGCATTTGCAGGCACTTTGGCTAGTATCTGACTCTAGTGAAACAAGCTTCAGCTATGGCTGTTTTGCTAGAATTACACAAAGATACTGCACAAGAGGTAATTCAGTTCAGTGTGTAAACAGGGTGATGACAGTAACAGCAACTGAATAAAGCTGTTACTTCATAGCTTTTCATTTAGTCATTACTTACTCTCCAGCAGAAAGATTTTTTGAAATTCAATACACTATTTCCTGCCCTTTTGATCTAAAAGAGGAAAATGATCCCCTCTTTTCAAAGACCCAATGTTTAAAAGAATATAGGAACATTCTGCAACTGTAAACTGTAAGCATGTAAATTACTGGGACCAGTTGCTGCCTTTGATGCTGGAGGAAAAATGAGAACTTTGTTTAGTTGGAGGCACAGTGATTGATAAGCTATCCTGAAGGTTTTCTGGGGTTTTGTTTTGTTTTAGGTTTGGGGTTTGTTTTTAGTTTGCTTTGTTGTTTTTATTCTGATGTTAGTTTTTTGTTTTGGTTTGGTCTGTATTTTGAAAACCAGATCAAGATTTAAATACAGAATCCAAATTCAGTGGATTTTATTAGTTTGTAACAAAGTTGCACATCTCCTTACCTTAGAATTTGATCATTCAGGCTTATATCTAAATCACTTCCTACGATTTTTAGGCCAGCATCAGTTAGTTAACTCATTGTTTCTAACCCAGGAAAACTCGTATCCGAAGTGTGTTGCTTGTTTGAATTTTTCCATGCATCAGAGCTTGACAAATGTTGTACAAATTTTTTTTTAAAAAGTTAGTTTTTACAGACATTATCTAAATTAGATGAGTTTATGGTACTTAAAGGTACTTTTTTTTTTTGCATTTCAGTGTAAATAAATGAAATGTAAATGGAGGAAATACTTTAGGAAGGATTAGAGGCTTTCCAGTTGCATAAAAGGTAAATTAAAACAATTCTCACTCATGGCTTTCTCAGCAGCATCATTATGAAGAAGAACCTTTTGGCAGTTATCATCCTAGAATTAGGTAGAATATCAAAAGTAAAAGCTTTAAATAAATCTTCCTTTATTCAGAATTGTAGGTGGTGATAGCTGTAACAGCAGGAGCAGTGGCTAAAAAGTCTATTCAATTAATTCATTCTTGTGGAGTTAAGGGTCATAGAGAATAGGGTGGAAAAAATAAGACTTAATCAGGGCTGGTTATGGCAGATTAGTGAAGAGAGAATATGAACACCAGGATTTGGGATAGAGGACTCAGAATTACAGAGGTAAGTGTGAATAAAGTGCTAACCAACAAATCATTTCCGTAAGCCACTGGTTGATGTATGCTATATATTTCCTTCTCTTTCTGATAATCTCATTTTAAAGTCTGCTTTTAGTGTCGGCAAGTGTATTTTCATTTGCTTTTATAGATCTAGAAGTCCCTCTTCAAATGATACGGACTTTGTGATAATGTAATATCTTTTTCAGGGAAAGGTGGATAGGACCACTAAAGGCCATAGGTGCCTCCAAAACATAGATAATTTTCTCATAAATTCTCTTCTCAAAATCAAAATTGTAATCCAGCTTTATTTCTGCCCTCACCTGTTCAAGAGAAAGACGAACACACTAACAACCATCAGCCCTTCACGTTTCATAAACTTTCCATCTCTTTCTCTGCGGATCTGGACGTTCTCCAGTTCTTTCATACCTATCTAGATGAAGTTTTCTGGCTCTCAGCTGAATCACAAAATGATCCAGAAAGTAAATAAAACATTGCGTACTTCTCTTGTGAAATATGATTTGAGATATATTCTGTATACACCTCACTTATACTGACTGGATTGTGTAGTGACTAAAATGTTGACTCAAAACGTCTTCAAAATGAGGTAAGAGGAAGAAACACAAATTATGCCCAATTTTTACATACAGTTTACAGCTATGGTATTTGTCCAAAAGTAAGGAACCTTAATTCTATGCCTGCTCCAGTGTATATGGATTAAGTATAAAACTTCACATCCATGAGAGTATGTAGCATCTAAGCTACTGATTAGGCTTTAATTGGGATATGTGGGGAACTCTACATCTTATCTGTTAAATAATGTTATGGAGAAAGAAGTGTAATTTCATTAATTCACTGGGAGTTTGAGAAAAAGCATGCTGTATGTGCTTATGCTGTTTTTTTTTTTTTTTGCAGAGAACCGTCTCTTCTTGCAGTCTTATCTCTGTCTTGATTTTTCTTTTAATTTATAAATTGCTGAATTTATAGAATATTTTCTTACTTGTGTTTCCTGTTAGCTACTTCTTGTTGACTTCTTGTGCTGCATGTGCTTCAGTTGAAGATTCATGCATATATCTTTAGCTGAAGCATCTATCTTTCCCTGTGCACAATAGGATACCTAGTGCAGGATTTGTCTTCTGGTGTACTTCAGCTGTTGCAACAGATGACTTGGAAATCCAAAATTTCTAGTTTGAATCAGATTTGGGGAGTTTGTTTGTTTGTTTTACTGGTTGGAATGAATAAGATTATTAAATACTCCTTAAAATGAAGGAAAATGCTGCAAAATTGAACAACATAAAGTTCTTGTTTCTGGTTCAATAACAATAGAGAAATGCAAACATTCCTGCTTTTAGAAACTGTGCTAGTGACTTGGCCTCTCTCATGCAATAATTTAGGACCATTAGTCCTCAAAAAGCATTTATTTGGTAACCACAATTCTAACTATCTGCTTTACTCAGCCAGTATTGGTAAATAGACCCATTTTGTACACAGAGGAATAGAGGTCCGTCTCCTGACCCGGTCACCAAAGTCAGTTGTCGAGCATATCAGGAATGAATCCAACAGCTTGAGCACTGAAACAGCTTTCTGCAGAGTCAAAGCATTTGGCTTAGCTTAACTTCAGCAGCGTAGGAGGAAGAGGAGAAAATAAAAGTTGATGAGCAACGAAACAAAAGAAGCTTCCCAGTTTCCTGGAGATTGCTGACATACGTTGTCCTCTTGCTAGTGTCTGGGGCTTCCTTGGCAAGGCAAGTTGCAGCCTGCCCAGGGCTGGCTGACGGCAGCACCAGAGTCCATGGCTGCTGCTTCTTAGAACAAGGTTCGGTTGCAAACGTCTTTTCATCTGATGGGACATCAATTTGGATCTCTGCCCTCCATCCAACTGACAACTTCCCCAAACCTATTGGGAAATGCTTTATCTGTAAGACTCTGTACTATTCTGTCAGTTTTGGTTAATAAGCCATCAGATTCAGAAGTTACTGATGCAAGACAGATAGACAGCTGAAAAAGTATAGTGTTTACATAAGCCAAGTTTCTTTAAAAAAGCAGGCTAGTGCAAAGTAAAAAACAAAATCTAAAACCACTGAAAGGAGAGAAACAGAAATATCACAACAGAAGAAAAGAGCTTGATCACAGATAACTGAAAGAGAGATATTAAAAGAAAGAAAAGGAAATAAAGATTTTAAAGCAGGAAATGGATAAAGCAAGAATGGATATAAATATAGACAACAAAAGAAGAAAAAAATGAATGTGAGCTACACTTAGAATTAAATATAGAAAAAGAACAAAAAATGTTCAGAATTAAAGGAAAGCAAAAATAAGACTAAGGTGTGAGCTAAAACTGGAGATGGGCAGTTAATTTTACTTATATAACACTTTATTTTACTCTTGCCAGGTTAAGGTTTTCCAGCAAAACTTTAATTGTCACAGTGCTCAGCTTCCCTGGATATCTTTACTGTCTCAATCCAACCACAACATGAATATTTCAATTTCTTAACTATGCAGTGTTAAAGTCTTTCATTTCCTATTACTGCAGTAACTGTGAGCTATAAAATTCAATTTTTTTATAAAATTGTATCAAATGTATAAACTTACTTTACTCTATCTTAGTTTGTATTTAAATATTTTACTTTCAAATGATATGGAATTCATAAATTCGGCGGATTTATTTAAAAAAAAAAATCTGTAGCTATTTGACATTTCCCTCAGTAGTCCCAAAGTTCTGAAATAAACATATTTGTGTTTGTTTTCAGAACCATAACTTTGCTATACAAGTTTGCAAATTTTTATCAGAATACACAGATTTAATCTGACCTAGGGCCTCATCTGGAGCTCATTGGTCCCCAATTTTAGATTGGCTTACCTTATTTACTTATAACTTATATAAGATTGTCTTACCTTATTTACTTATTTAGTTACTTACCTGATAGACTATACTTGGTGGATGGCCTTTTTGATTATAATTTAGATGCTCCTGATTTTGAAGCAGAATCTTTAAGTCTGTGCCAAGCCTAGAATCATCACAGAAGGAGAGAGAGACAGAGAGAGAGAGAATTCAATTATCCTACCTTTGCTTCCTTACAATGTTTTAAAAGAAATATTCTTAGGAGATGAGTTTATAGATTAGGAGTGGTGATGAGTAAGCCAGCTGCTAATTGCATTTTTGGTAAGTACTATTACTAGTAAATTATTATAGAAATTGTGCACCAAAGCTGTTTGAAATTTTTATTTATTATTTTTATATATTTTTAAATAGATTTCTTGTTGTTATTTTTATTATTTTTATTTATTTATTTATTAGTTTAGACTAATGCATTCTGAATTAAGAATCTCAAGAGCCCTAGGTAAAAGAACGGCCAGGTGAGCCATATGCTCACCTACTCTGTCTGGGGAAGTTTCTAACATGAATAGAAGCAGGACTCTTCTATTCATTATGCAATGTCTTTGCCTTAACATTAGCCAGCTCTGCTGCAAATACTTATGTTGCAGATACCCAGCTTAGTCTCACTTGAGAATTAATGACGAGGAAAATGTCACTTCATGTAGTATGATTCATCCCGTGCTAAGGTATCCTTCTAAAATAGGTCAGTCTCACTCTACATATATGTACATTTCTTTCTTTTCTCTATACTGCAGCTATTTGAAGTTAGGGCAAATTTCACAGCTTAAGACCTTTCCAAACTACCAAATCAAATAAACCCATAACTTTCTATAAAGGATTCACATGTCTCAAGGCTTAAAGCTTCAGGGACGTTTGGATCACATTTTGTAAGAAGACATCTAAGTTTCAACTAAATCTTGCTTCACGCTTTACACATTGGACCCCGTCTGTAGTGATATAAAGGACTGTTGCACAGCTATTTTTTTTAAACCATTGCTAGTTTGACCTTTTATTTTTCCCCACTGAAACTAGGAAAATATTTTTGTAGGGTAAATTATATCTAATTTTAAACACACAAAGATTACAGAATAAATAACTAAACCAATTCAGGTTGTAATGTTTACTGCATATGTGATTGAAGGATATAAAGCATTCATTTGGAATGGCCTGCACCACTCAAAAGATCTAGCCATTCCAACCTCATGTCAACAAGACCTTTATACCATAACATACCATTTATTTCTTCAATTCTTTACAAGATGTAGAAAGGTGGTAGTAAAGCTCAAAGGGAAAAAAAAATAGGTAGACATTTTTATAATAATAGTATTAAGAAGTTAATGTTGCAGCAAAAAGGATGTTGAAAAAAAAATTCTCAAAGTAACCCACTGATTCCAGTAATCCAGTACCAGTGATCTTCCTCCCCACCCCACAGCCCTTAGTACTTAAGGTTCAAATCTCCCATAACTGAGATAAACCTCGTGAAATACTCACTTTGAACAAGCACTGGCTTTATCTGTTCATACTACAGATTGGAAGAATCTGAAAACAAAGACAATCCTCTTCCCTTTATGCTGCTCTAAGGCTGATCTGTATGGAGTTGGACAGAAGCAGAAATGCTAGCAATTCTCTAACTGAGCTTTACATTTTAATGACATTAAGTAAAGCATTAAGTTAGAATTTGCATTATAGCAGCTTTATTCTTAAAATTTAATTCTTCAGGGGCATAATTGCAAGCAATGATGTGGAAATGAGTCAATTTGGTGTTTTGTTATATGCTGGGGTAGTGTAAGTTTTATACCTAATGCAGGATTATTTCTTTTAAAGCTGTCCTTCCCCTTGTCCCCACGATAAAGCTGTTAAACAGGATGAAGTACGTCCATCTATTAAGCTAGGATGTGTAATCTGTTTTCCCTGACTCTTTATAAATTGTTCAGCAAGAGATGTGGAGATCAGTGTTTGCTGAGGAAAGCTCAGCTAGTATATTGCCCCTACAAAATGTCAATGCTCTTTGGGCTGAAGGAACTTTACTGTGTTAGGTGATTGGAAGCAGTTCTTTGAAAGGGACTTGTCAGAGCACTGCGAATGAGCCAAATGTGAAACATTAAACATTTACCTGAGAACTTTCACTTCTCCTTAAGTCTGCATGATCAGTGGTAAAATATTTTTCTGTAAAGTTATTCTTTTCAGTCTTCTTAATATGGAGTCTTTGCTTCAATATTCAAGTGTAACCTTGTAATTTAAGCTGTCTAGAACAAGGCTTTGCTTAAGATTTCTGTATTAACAATTGTGGTACATTTTCCTTTAGGTTTATCTTTATAAAGCTATATGTATGACTTTGCTTTATGAAAACTTTGTCAATAAGGCATTTGTGAAGAAAAAAAATTAAAAATCTTCATCTGTTTTTATGATGCAAACATAGAGAAGATAATATTGAAACTAAAGATTCACAGTGGTATAAATTTTACAAACAGGAAATTTTACATACAGGAAGTACCTTTTCTGAAAGAAAAGAAAATCTGATAACGAAAAACAAAGCATCATCATCCCCTTCCTGTGTGAACAGAATGCCTATGTGGCATAATGACATAGATCACAGCAAGGTCTAAATAGGCTTTAGTGAAAAACAACGGAGGGAGCACCAAGATCAGGGAGGGAGTAGGAGGAAGATGTGCTCCATGGCACCAGATCAGATATTGCCACTGTCTGTGGAGGACCCATGATGGAGCAAATTTTTTCCTGAAGAACTGCAGTCTGTGGAAGAGCCCTCTACAGAGGAGAGAGAAGTGTGAGAGGGAAGGAGTGGCAAACCATGACCCTCTAAGCCCTGTTTATCTGTGCCACTCGGTGTGGGTAAGAGGAGTCAGGGATAAAGCTGGGCATAGTAAAGAGATGGGGAGGATGGGGAGCAAAAATGTTGGTTTAATGTTTGCCTTTGTTTCTTACTACCGGAATCTATTTTAACTTGGAATAAATTAAGTTAATTTTCCCCCAGTCAAGTCCGGTTTTCCCACAAGAGTAACTGGTAAGCAATCTACCTGTCCTTATCTTGACCCACAACCTTTGTCATCCTGTTTTCTCCCCCTGCCCCTCAAAGGAGGGAGAGTGAACGTACAGCTGGGTGGGTGAGTGGCTGTTAGGCAAGTATCACCCAGAACAGGAACAATATTCTGGTCCTTGGAAGATAAAACACTGTTGGATGTACATATAACTGATAG
This sequence comes from Sterna hirundo, assembly GCA_009819605.1. Lineage (NCBI taxonomy): Eukaryota > Metazoa > Chordata > Aves > Charadriiformes > Laridae > Sterna > Sterna hirundo. Next base: position 167,605,908 of record CM020437.1, read on the forward strand.
GAAAGCTATATTCTGACAGTATTTATCAGGGTTTTTTTGTTGTACTAAAGGATTATTTTTTGTCCCAGATCTCATAACATTCAATATTAACAGCTTGTATAAAAAGATAGCATTTTATTGATTTTGGTGCTGACAGTGGAAGAATTGAAAGCCGTTTAGGTGATAAGTTTAAGTTGAACAGGTATCAACAACTCAGACAGATACTCCGAAAAGATGAGATTTGATAAGGCAAAATACAAAATTTTTAGACTTAGTGATAATTGGCTGAAAGAGGCAACATTAGTGGATAAGCAGTAGAAATGAGCAAGGGAACTGCGAGTCCCAGTGAATAATAAGTCGTACAATAGATGTATTGTTTGAAACAAAATTAATTGATTTTTCCATCCTACAGGGCAAGTGGTAAGTCATCAGCTCCAGTCATGTATTTAATTTTGGGACACACACAATTTAAGGATATAGGCCAATTGGAAAGAACCCAAGGGAAAGAAAGAAAATGGTCAGAGATCTAGAAAACATGGTGATGTATATAGAATGGTTTAAGGAACTGGGGATATTTAGTTTAGAGAAACAAAAACTCTAAATGGTAAGACCTGATGCACAGAAGAAGGGATTAATCTGTTGTCTGAAACTATGTTAGTCAGCACAAAGAAGAGTACGTTAAATTATTGTGAATGAGAGAGAGAGACAGGGTGTTTTCCTGCAGGAAATATAGGGAAGCACCAGATTAGATAACTTGGGAAACTCAAATTTCTATCATGGGAAGTCTCTAGAAACAGTCTAAACAAGCACATGTACTGAATGAACTTGGTGTGTATCATTTGGCACTTCTAGGGCATGCTCTAGTGTCAGAGATTGTAGAGGTTTGGGGTTTTTTTGTGTGTGTATGGTTGGACTCGGTGATCTCAAAGGTCCTTTCTAACCATGAAGATTCTATGATTCTATGATTTTTGCCCCCAGGCAGGAGAACGGGGTAAATAAATTTCCAAGATCCTTTTCATTTTTTTTAAATGTTTTTTTGTGGTGTTCTTAAGACTACTACTCTTGAGAAATATTTAGAATAGTTTGAAATAACAGTATCAATTTTTTTTTATTTTTTTCTACTGTCATCAAACTGCCAAATCATAAAAAATCTCATAAAAATTTCTGATATACTTGAAGGTACTAATTTCAGTGAGATAAACATAACCAACCTGTGTTTATTTTTAGACTCTTCAAATACTATTTGCCCTCTGGTGAATACTTTTATTCATTGCCAAAGTTTTCTAAATATCGGAGGGACTGAATAAATATCAATCTTTGACATCAGCGAGAGCTGCATGTTTTCCAGTCTTTCACCTCTGTTGAAAGTGATATGTAAACTTTTTTATGACTTTTCTTCTTTTATTTTTTGGATCTATCTCCCTGTTTGACAGAACGTAGGCAAGTTCTTCTGGCCAGTTATGAGTCCAGAACAGTAGGATGACATTTCTTTGGAAAATCATGTTGCATGCCATCCTCAGAGCACAGCATTATGGGTATAATTATTTATGAATGAACTAAAAGAGACATTTTGGAAACAAATAGTAATGTTCCTTATGCAGGCAACACATATTATTTAAAAATATAAATGGAATCCTAGAGAGACTTGGAAACAATTACTAATATAGTTTTATGGTGTTAATATACGGGTGCTAGGAAAATGCTGCCTGACGAACCTGATCTCCTTCTTTGACAAGATGACCCGATTATTGGATAAGTGAAAGGCTGTGGACATTGTCTACCTGGACTTTCAAAAAGCATTTGACACTGTCCCCCATAGAATTCTCATAGAAAAACTAGCGGTTCATGGCCTGGATGAGCATACGATCTGCTGGATCAAGCACTGGCTGGATGGGCAGTCCCAAAGAGTGGTGGTCAGTGGAGTTAAATCCACCTGGCGGCCAGTCACAAATGGTGTCCCTCAGGGCTCGGTGTTGGGACCATTTCTGTTTAACATCTTCATTGATGACCTTGATAAGGACATAGAGTGTATCATCAGCAAGTTTGCAGGTGACACGAAGCTAAGCGGGAGTGTTGATCTACATGAGGATAGGGAGGCTCTACAGAGAGACTTGGATAGATTGGACCGATGGGTCAATGCTAATGGAATGTGCTTCAACAAGGCCAAGTGCCAGATCCTGCACTTGGGCCACAACCACCCCATGCATCACTACAGGCTTGGGGAAGTGTGGCTGGAGAGCTGCCTGGCAGAAAAGGACCTGGGGGTTCTAATTGACAAGTGGCTGAACATGAGCCAGCAGTGTGCCCTGGTGGCCAAGAGGGTCAATGGCACCCTGGCTTGTATTAGAAATAGTGTGACCAGCAGAAGGAGGGAGGTGATTGTCCCCCTGTACTCAGCACTGGTGAGGCCACACCTTGAGTATGGTGTCCAGTTCTGGGCACCTCAATACGAGAGAGATATCGAGGTGCTGGAGCGAGTGCAGAGGAGGGCAAGGAAGCTGGTGAAGGGCCTGGAGAATAAATCTTACGAGGAGCGATTGAAGGAGCTGGGACTGTTTAGTTTGAGGAAGAGGAGGCTGAGGGGAGACCTCATCACTCTCTACAACTACTTGACAGGACATTGTAGAGAGGTTGGTGCTGGTCTCTTCTCACAGGTAATTAGCGATAGAACAAGAGGGAATGGGTTCAAGCTGCAGCAGGGTAGGTTTAGGCTGGACATTAGGAAAAAATTCTTCATGGAAAGAGTGGTTAGACACTGGAATAGGCTGCCCAGGGAGGTGGTGGAGTCACCATCGCTGAGTGTGTTTAAGAGTCATTTAGATGTGGTGTTAGGGGATATGGTGTAAGGGAGAACTTTGTAGAGTGGGGTTGATGGTTGGACTTGATGATCCCAAGGGTCTTTTCCAACCTAAATGATTCTATGATTCTATGATTTATTCTGTGGGCAAATAAAAACAGTATGTTTACAGCATCCATGCAAGCAGCAACTTAAAGAGATAAGATTTTGTTTTGGTTTAATTTTCATATTAGATGTTTATTCTGTCTTTTCCTGACTTTAGGAACATCTGAAAGTAAAAGCTTTCTGTGTGAGATCTAAACATATCAAAATTGGTAATCTAAAACTTCTGTTTTCACTATGTGGTATTTTCCAATAATTTTTAAGGGGAAAAAATACCATGGAAGTAATATATGTTTGTTTTTTTTTTTTTTTTTTAACAGATGACTATAACTAGGAGTATTTAAGAAATAATAACTATATGAAATGAGCACTGTATTTAATCACTTCTAGAAAAATCCCTAGGGAATAAATGTTTTCTATTTAGAAAAAACACTCTGTGATTATTTTTTTTCCAGAAAATATTATTGGAGCACAATAAATATAATAGTCAATTAACCAATAAATCCAAAATAGATTATATCTCATTTATTGTTAAAAAAAAAAACAAAAAAAAACAAACAAAAAAAAACCCCAAAAACAAACCCCAAAAAACCACCATACAATCTTGGGCATTCTGAAAAGACAAAATAATTGTGCATATACGTATATATTTGAAAATTTAAATATCATGACCTCTCACTATAAAGGAGAATAAAAAAACACATGGTGCTATAAAGAAAACACTAGAAGTAATTTCTGCATTTCTGTTTTTGTAAGGGTTAGAACAATATTATTTCTTTTTCTGCTTGTAAGATCTTTTTAGTTTTGCTTCATAAAAAATCCTTGCTGAAAGCACTGGTCTACCACTCTGTTGTGAAAACGTCTTTTTGAAAAAGTGCTAATGGTAAGCTAGTAAAAAAAAAAAAAAAAAGCCACAGGTCTTTTTTGAAGTAAAACAAGAAAAAAATATTTTCAGGATTTTTTAGTACTATTATTTGGTATTGCTGGAGAATTTTATCATGAATATGTGGTCTTGCATTTTAGTTTTTAAATAGTGAACCTGTTGGATGAAACATGAAAAATTTGGGCAACGTTTGTATTTTTTTATATTTTCAAGAAAAAAAATAGAGGTAAAACAAAGAAATGTATTGTGTCTTGGAGAGGTTTTAACACACTGAGTAATAAAGAAAATATTTGTGTGATCAATGTTACTTCTTTTTTTCTTTTTTTTTTGTTATATAAGCAATCAGACAGGGAAGAGGCCAAAAAAATTCAGAATTATCCTGAATGGTTATAAATTATCTGTCCAGCTTTTATTTATTCCCTTTTTTTTAATAATGCAAACTTAACACATGAAATAGAAGGTGACTTGTAACATGAGCACTCCCAAACATGGAATGGTAGGGCCTTTTCTCTGTGGAATTTCATAAGAAATTATTGTCTCAGTGTTGTTGTTTTGTATATATGAATATATGCAAAAATATGGAGAAATACCAAGTTAGGCAAAAAATAAGTTTAAATGGAACTACAGGATCCATTCACTGTCTTCATTTGTAGGCCTTATCACACTAGGTCAAAGTGTGACAAAACTAGTTTCTGTCTAGTTCATCATGTTGTCTAATTTAGAGCTTCCCAAGCTTCCTATAACCAGGTTTTTCCATAATGTGATCTTGTAAATAATTGAAGAGAATTAAACATAGCTTCATTAAATCTTCCTGCAGAGCTGCCCACTGATAGGAAAATTCTGTACAATGTATGAGGTCGATTGAAGGTTAAGTCTGAGTATTGATTGTAGATACATTCATACAATCCAATATGCATTTCAAGAACATATGGCATTTTAGAGAACATTTTCAAGCTATTTCTACACCGAGATATTACCAAATTTTCAAATGACCTAAAAATTGTTTCATCCTTTTCCTTCCTTCAGGGCTTCGCAACTGCTGTATTAGTTTGAAATTGTTACCTCTTGCTTATTCCTTTTCCTTGCTGTTGAAAACAGGAACATAAACAAATCACGTGAGCGAAACAGGTTCCTGTGATTCAATATTATTTGTCCATTCAGAGCAGGAGGCCATTTACTACTTGATGAAAGTACTGTCAGGGTTGAAGTCACGCTGTTTGTGATTTCTGTGCCTAGGATCATGAATCATGTTCTACACTCAGATTTATACACCATATAGTATGCTTCTCCTGATTTTGCATGGCTAGACTAGATGTGTTAAAATATTTATCTAGGAATACTAGAAATAGTAGGACAGAATATTGAAAACGAAAGCCTGCAAACACTTTACCTGTATGAAGTTACTTCACCTGTGTGAAATGCTTTAACAGGCTAAACTAATTCATAACAATGCAAATTTTTTATTGGTCTGAATACATAATAAATGCTTATCTTGGTGAGAAAAAATATCCTTCTAGTCCATTACTCTAGTAGCAATAAGACAAAATGCTGTTTGGGGAGTGCATGCAAGGCTGGCTGCTTTGTACAGACAATTCCCTCCATAGCCCATGGCATCCACAACGGGTAGCCATGGTCAGCCTTGGTCCACTTGCTCTGAGTCAGAAGAGGCTAGGTATGCTCTGCTCAACAGTAGGAGATGCACTTCCCGCTGCCACAAACCTACCCCACCTCACAAAATCACAAGACCGGCTTGGCCTCCCAGATGAAACACGAAGGTCCATCTACCAGTTTTCCACAGAAAGGAGTTAGACTCATTGGCTTTTAGCTCTCAGGTTCTCTTTTAGAGGAGGTTCTGTAAAACAGTTGCTTGCCTGCTATGAGTGTTTCGTGACCTTTTAGATTTTATTTGGACTCTATTTCTAAGATTACTGACCTGAACAGTTATCTAAACCTAATGTGCCCGCAAAATAAACTGTTTAAAATTTTTTAAAGCAATTATAAATTCATTCAAATGCAATATTCTGATAAGCAAACTCTTGGAATTTAGAAGAACTTTCATTTGTTTTGATAGGAGACTTAAATAAAATGTTTCCCAAGTTCAGAAAAATATGTATCATGTTTGTATTAATAAATAACAGACTTATTTTTACGTTTCTAATGCATCCAAGGCTGGTATGACACAGGGTAGTATGATAGTAGAAAAACTTTGTGTAAAAACACCAAGATAAAATCTTAAACAATTAACTAAAATGTAAATATGAAATTGCACAACACTTCCTTACATAGTAGAGAACTATAACTGTATAATTTCAAAGTAAACAAGTTCAGAAGCTAATGAACAATTTGGTTTTAGGCCTGATCTGAACTCCTAAAAAGGAAGTGTGGGTTTTGCATCTATAATTCCCTCTGGATATTTCTTCCTGCTGAATGCGTATGGTACTGTTTGTGCATCTATTGTGTAACACTTGCTGTCACCATGGGTTGCAGTTGTGGGTTCCAAAGAGTTAGAAATGTACTATATTTATGACACAATATTTGCAAATTTCCGGAAATTATGCCAACTTCTCTGCAATTTGTTTTAAAATTTCGCAAATGTTAACATGATCAGTGATGATGAGGTTGTGAAGGTTCAGAGTTATACATTCCGTACTGATTCCTAGTGCAGGAAATGATTCCGCAGTGTTTAACTGCCCAAGGAATATTTATCTGAGTTCTTCATCTCCCAGTTTGGTTGTTTCTCATCCAATTGGGAAAAAAATATCTTTTGCCATAGACAGTGACAATTTCCCTGCCTCTTAGGCCCCTTCTCTGTTGGATAAGTATTGTGTATTTGTCTTTCTTTCAGATTTCATTTTTCTTATTCTGTTGCTGTCACAAATGTCTATGTTACAGTCTTCCTTCTCATGTTTCACTAATAAATTTTCCAGTAAATCAGCACAGCCTTTTATCTTGGAGACTTCTACACTCTTATTGTCTGCTTTCCTAGTAAGCTCATTCTAACTGTTCTAAGTACCGACTTCCTTAGATCCAATTGCCTGTTCTCACATCCATCACATTATGCATTATTTTTTTTCTACTTAATCCCCAGGATTTCTTCAGGGCAGACAGACATCTGAAGAATTTTCCTGAAATATCCATTAGATATGCAGCTACAAAATGGCAGATCTCTTTAACATATATAGTTTCAGATTTATCAGGAAGCTGGTAATCTTTGTTAAATTAACTTTCTTATGTATTTGACTAATTTCTACTTCCTTTCAACTTCTCATCTTCCTCCTTTTTTTCTTTTTTTTTTTTCTTTGGTCAAGTGTTAAGCTATATATGCCCTCAAACAGAACTTCAGTCTTAGTATCCATTACGTCTAGTATTCAAGAATAGATTTCTTTTAATCAGTGTCCTTGTCTCCCATAGGTGAATGTAGTTTTACTATGGGAAGCTATGCCACATTTGTGATCATTCTTCTAGTACTACTACTTCAACAACAAAATCCATACTTTGATAATATAGATGTACACTCCTCATCCTAGTTTTCTCAGAATTCCTCTTTTGCTTACTGTTACCTTTATTATTCATCACTCTTAGAGGTACAGACTACTCTTGTGGCAGCTTCAGGTAATATATTTCTAGTTGGTCAGTTGTTCAGAAGTCACTCGAGAACAGTGAGTCTGTAAGTACTCTCTTCAGTGTCAAAATTTCTAGCAACACAATATAGTTCTTATATTGAGCAATGTCTCAATATTGTGAAATGATACAGACAACTTAAACTCTACTGCACAACATCACACATTTTCCCGGACAACAACGAACTCCCTCACTGTAACATGAAGGCATGTTGACCCACAAAAACACCCATTATTTGTTCGCATGCATTTAAATAATGGTGCACCTTTAAGAAAGGAAATGCACAACTAGAACATGAACTCACATGGTCAAATTCATCTTACATAGTGGAGATTAAGCTTAAAAAGACCACGAAAACATAGAGGAACAAATTCACACAACACTACAACACTTACTAGTGTCTGTAAATAAGCTATTGAAAATGGTAAAAATTGTTGAGGATGATAATGCGCTGTGCCTTTTGAAATCCACAACGAGGTCAGTTTGTTATACACAAAACAACCACAAAAGTTTCTGCTGTTATTAAAAGAATAAAATTGTATCCAAAGAGAATGCAGCAAGAGATTCTAAAAAAGACTCATGAAACTCACTTAAATATTTTACAGTAGAAAACTGAACAGGTGAAGCACATTATTTGGTGCTCAGCTATAAACATTTTCAAATAAGAAGTGGTGAATACTGCATTAACTCAAAACATTATAGAAGGAACCACACAAATAACTCGTGGTACTTCTAATTCTCTGTTGTTGACAGCAATTGGTTATTGATCAACTTGTACATGGGAGACTGGTTATAAACAATTTTATCATCATACACCCTCTTATAAAATTTACCAGACAAACATGTTAGTAATACGTTGTGAGGATGAGAGTCTTTGCACTAGAGAGAAATACACTTAGGAAGACCCATAGAATCATGGAATCATCTAGGTTGGAAGGGACCTTTAAGAACATCCAGTCCAATCATTAATATAACACTGCCAAAAACACCACTAAAACATGTCCCTAAGCACCACATCTACCCGTCTTTTAAATACCTCCAAGGATGGTGATTCAACCACTGCCCTGGACAGCCTGTTCCAATGTTTTATAACACTTTCGGTGAAGAAATTTTTCCAAATATCCATCCTAAACCTCCCCTGGTGTAACTTGAGGACATTTCATCTTGTCCTATCACCCATTACTTGCGAGAAGAGACCAACCCCCACCTCACTACAGCCTTCTTCATCATAATACCGTCTGTGCAATCTTTAACCTTGGCATTTTTGCAAATCATTGCAGTTTCTTGTATGTGTGCTAGCATTCTTTATTACCCACAGCTCTATGCACTATCTGTAATACATTTATAAATGTATTTCAAAATGCTCATACTATCCAAAGTAACTTTAGGCTACTATTTCTGTTGAGTAGATGGACAAAACATTACTTGAGAATTGATGGGCTTCACTTACAAGTACAATAATGAAGCTCAAAAAAGCAAAATATTAAAGAGTCATTATTAAACCTCAAAGTTGCGTATCAAGACATAATAAAATAAAGCTCTCTGGACAGATGAAAATTATTTACTCAGATTGAAATAAAATAAAATAAAATCCAAATAAAATCAAATAAATTAGTTATCTTACTACTTCAGTAAACTATTTCATAATGAATTTCAATAACATCTGGAAAACCTAAGTTTGCAAAGACAAAAGAAAACAAACTGGCACAGTAACACAGTTAGTGGTATACCCTACAAAATATGCAAGAAAATACTGTTATGAGCAGAACTGAAGATATGCAGATGTAAATCACATTATGGTTTCCTTAAGAAGAATAAGTCTATCTGCAACAGTAATTTACACACCCTAGCTGTCTAAATGTAGGTATTTTAACTATTTTAATGTCTGAAGTTGGGTGAGAAAATGTCATAACAACCTGATATGACTGTATAAATTCTAACTAGGATGCTGAAAAACTAAGGAGAACATTTCTATTAACAGGCACATTAAATTACCTGCTTTGCAGAAAAATAAACTTAATTTACCACATAATGATAATGAAACATTGCCCTATTCAGTGAGTATTCTTGCTTCTGTGAATATTACAACAAGGGAGTCCAGTATTTTCCTTTAAAATTGTTTCACTGAATTTGAAAGGTGATTGTTTGGCTTTAAAGTAATGAATTCAGAAAATGAAAGAAAGCTTTTTAACAGGTTCTTTTCATGGTTTTGTTTTTCTTTGTTTTTTCTCATGTTTAAAAAATGCTGTCCAATCCTGAACTTCTCCATTTTCTCCTACTTTAACATCTGCCTTTCCACCATGACAGAACATTAGCGCACTGAAAAACAGTGTCTCAGCCTTGGAAATTTTATGTCCTTTATGTGAGAGAGCAGATGGAATACATGGAGCTCTGCCTGGGAATGGATGAGGAGCCAAGGGAGGGTTTATGAGTTAGTTTTAAAGAGAGGTGAGGCAAAGATGATATTATAGCAAGTGTCTGCTACAAGCCACCTGACCAGGAAGAGCAAGTGGATGAGGCCCTCTACAGACAAACAGGAGCAGCCTCACATTCGCAGACCCTGGTCCTCATGGGGGACTTCAACCACTCAAATAAGTGCTGGAGGGATGACACAGCAAGGCATAAGCAAACCAGGAGGTTCCACGAGTGCATTGGTGGTGACTTCTTCCAAGTGATAGAGGAGCCAAGGAGAAGAGGTGTTCTGCTGGACCTCATACTCACCAACAAGGAGGGGCTTGTTGGGGATGTAAAGGTCAAAGGCAGACTTGGCTGCAGCGCCCATGATATGATGGAGTTCAAAATGCTGAAGGCAACAAGGAGGGTGAAAAGCAAGCTCAAAACCCCGAACCTCAGGAGAGAAGACTTTGGCTTCTTCAAAGATCTGATCAGAAAAGTCCCACAGAATGAAGCCCTGGAGGGAAGAGGGGCCCAAGGAAGCTGGTTAGTATTCAAAGATCACCTCCTCCAGACTCAGGAGCGATGCATTCCATAAAATATAGTGTCAGGCAAAAACATCAGGAAGCCTACACAGACAAACAAATAGCTCCTTGCCAAATTCAAACACAAAAAGGAAACATACAGAGGGTGGAAGTAAGGGAAGGTAACCTGTGAGAAATACAGAAATGTTATCTGAGCATACAGAAATTAAGTTAGGAAAGCCAAAGCCCAAATGGAATTAAGTCTTGCCAGGGATGTCAAAGACAGTAAGAAGGGCTTCAATAATTATATTGATGACAAAAGGAAGACTAGGGAAAATGTTGGTCCATACCTCAATGAGACAAGGGACCTGGTTACACAGGATATGGAAAAGGCTGCCTTTGCCTCAGTCTTTACATGCAAAAGGGATCTTCAGGAATCCCAGGTCCCATAGACCACGGAGAAAGTCCAGAACAAAGATCTGCCTTTGGTGAAGGAGGTTCAGGTCAGGGAATACTTATGCAACCTGGACAGACATAACGTCATAGGCCCTGATGGGATGCACCCATGAGTGTTGGGGGAGCTGGCAGATGTCATTGCAAAGCCACTCTCTGATCAATCATGGCAACCGGGAGAAGTGTCCAAAGATTGGAGAAAAGCAAATGCCACTCCTATCTTCAAGAAGGGCAAGTACAAGAACGAAGGGAACTACAGGCTGGTCAGCCTCTCCTTGATGTCTGGAAAGGGGATAAAGCAGCTAAGCCTGGAAACTATTTGAAGGCACATGAAGAACAAGAAAATCATCAGGCATAGTCAGCATGGCTTCACTAAGGGGAAATCATGTTTGACCAACTTGATAAGCTTCTATGATGATTATGGCTACAAAGATGATTAAGAAACTGGGGAATCTCTTTTATGAGGAAAGGCTGAGACAACTGGGTCTGTTTAGCCTAGCAAAGGCTCAGGGGGTATGTATTTTTAATTTATATAAATACCTGAAGGGAGAGTGCAAAACAGGAAAGAGCTGGGATCTTTTCAGTGTTACCCAGTGACAGGCAATGGGCACAAACTGAAGCACGGTAGTTTTCTTCTGAACATAATGAACACCTTTTTTTTTACTGTGAGGGTTACTGAGCACTGGAACAGTTTGCCCAGAGACACTATGGAGTCTCCATCCTTAGACATATTCAAAAGTTGTCTGTATACAGTCCTGAGCAACTGGCTCTAGGTTGCCCTCCTTGAGCATGTTGCTTGGACCAGGTGACCTCCAGAGGTCCCTTCCAACCTCAACCATTTAGTTTGATTCTGTGTATCCAGCATGAGGCACATCTTATGTTGTGACAGCAGTGCAACATAAAAGAGTCTTATCTTCTGCCTTTCCCTCCACTTTCAAACACATGTCCTTTCTTGGACACTATGCTACTGGAATGTTTAGTTTCCTGGCAAATGACAGGAATTAGCAACCAGCCCATGGTCTTACCCCTTACCACTTCAGAAATCTGAGAAAAAGATGAAATAGGTGAGAACAGGCAAACAGTGGAACAGTTTGGGAATATTTTATTTCTTGATGCTTTCATGCATGCAATATTTTTAAAGCCTGAACTCAAAAAAGACTTTGTTTCCTTTCATGCATATTTAGAATGTCACCAAGGCAAACTCTTTTTTTTTTTTTTTACTTATAATCACATAGTAGAGCAGATTTTTTTTTTTCACATTTTTATTTTTATTTTAAAACAGTGAACATAAATTTGAGTTCCTTTTGGGTCTTTTTTGTCTGTTCAAAGACATCTTTGATCGGGCCCTGTCCAGAAGGTCAATAATGATAAAAAGCATGAAAACAGTTACATTAATTCAAAGTATCAGATGGATGAAAACCATTCATAATGGCAAAATTAAGAATAATCATTAATGAGATAATCTCATGTATGTTACTTTCTTTGTATACTTGTGTAAGTAACAAGTGATAGGACAAGAAAAATGGCTTCAAGTTGTGCTAGAGGAGGTTGAGACTACATATTAGGAAAAATTTCTTCACCAAAAGGTTGTCAAGCATTGGAACAGACGGCCCAGCGAAGTGGTTGAGTCACCACCCTTTAAGGTATTTAAAAGTGTAGATGTGGTGCTTATGGATATGGTTTAGTGGTGGACTTGCTATTGTTAGGTTTACAGTTGGACTCGGTGGTGTTAGGTTTATGGTTGGACTCAATGATCTCAAAGATCTTTTCCAACCTAAATGATTCTATGATTCCATATCATTATTTATCTTGGTCTCTGTCCCAGTGCTGCATCTCATGTCTAAGGATTTATAGTTTTGTATTGCCTTAGACTGTCTTATCGGTGTTATAAGGATACACTGAAAACATTATCAAACAGCGAATACTAACAGGACAATCACAATAGCTGGTTTTTCACAGGTTTTCTTCAGTAGACAAAAATGCATTCAGACATGAAAGAAAGAAAAAAAAATGTTTATACTAAACTTCCTCAAATTTAAAAAAAAACATTATTTCACATCTGGAGACACTAAAAAAGACTCTGAAAACTGTGAATGGAAAAATATATACAAATGCTGTGGACAAGCACGCAAACATTAGACTAGCTCCTCATTTTAAATGTATTGTCTGAGCTACATTTTCTTCTCCTGTTCACTAGTACTTTTAGTCACCCAGTTATTCATGCTGTTTTCACTTGCTTCCCTGCTGCTACATTTTGATCTTTGCTTCCTGTCTTTCTTCCCTGCTGTTCTTTTCAACAGTGTTCTGCTTTTTGTTTGATGAGCAGTGAAAATTGCAAGATTCCTGACCTCTAAAGGACAGAACTTCAGAAATCAGGAACCTGAATCAGTCAAATTGTACTTGGCTGCTGATACGTGGAATACTATTAAACATCAAGGACAACTAATCTTAACAAAAAAAAGAAAAAATGTATATAAAAGGTCTTAAGCTGCATTATTGTGCATGGAATAACTTCTGACTCTGGCATTCATTAGTACATGCATTCCTGGCACAGCTTGTTTGTTTTTAATTCTGCAGAACAAAAGCAATTTCAAGTTAAAAGCTGAAGTAATTTTTTCTTCCAATTACAAAACTTCTAGAAATAAGGGGTTATCATTTACGGTATCCAAATTATTATTACTTTCTTTTTCCTTCCCCCACATGGACAATAAAAGTGGAACATTATGCACAACAGATGGTGGTGATTTCATGATTAACTTGCATACCCCCTGTGCCTTGAATAACATAAAGATTCCATTTTTCTGAAAGCTTGTCGGGTTTGTCAGAACATGCGACATCTAGTCTTTGGTATATGGGAATTCTGGTATATTTGGTATTCTATGTTATGTAGTACTGAAATCAGACAGACATTTTAATTAGTTTAGCACGTATGTGCATGTGAAAAAATAGTTCACGTAATGGTATCTGAAAGGTAGCATGCACAACTGTACAGAAAAGCAACAAGTTCTTTTGAGAGCATCTTTACCTCATGCATGGCCACTTAGTTCACTTCATTTTTTGGGATCTCAGTGAAAACTAAGCAAAATTTGATCTGGTAAACATGAAGAAAAAGACTTTCATGGCAATAGTTTACTTATATTCAAGTACAGGAACATTATTAATAAGCTCAGAAATTAAATACCTTACAGCAGTTCAAGCCTCCAACACACTTTAAAATTATTTATTCTCAGGCAGCAGTGAATCAGCAGCAAGTTGGATGAGTGCAGCTTTTACTTCTAGAAAAATTTTATCTTCATAAATAATTTTCTACTTTTAACAGTATACTTTTTGAGGCTCTGAGTGCACTAATCGGTCTTAGCTGCCTCAACCAGCCTTACTAGCAGCCTCAGCACTGCATTTAAACTCAGGTCTAGTCACCCAGATCTTGCTGTAGACGTGTCTGTATTCAATTGTCCTGGTTTTCTAATTAGAAGTTAAAATTAGAATGCTTATGGGTTTCAAATTGCTTTGCAGGGAAAAGAGGGAAGTATGGTTCAATGCTTGGCATATAATTCTAGTACAATTCCGGTAGAGCTTCAAGTGGGAGATATGAACATGTGCAGAAATGGATGAGTCTGAGGCCACCCACACCATCCTAAGGCTGGGATATACAAGCTACCTATGTCAGCTGAACAACGACTCTTTCTCATCAGCCCTAAAGATACAGAAATCTCTATTCTATGCCCGTAGATAAAAGGCATTCTTCTCTTAGCAAGAAGGTTCTTTCAAGGACATGCTATGAATAGCTACCTCTCTCCAGTAGAGATTGACAAGATCAAATACTTAGCAAATATGATTTTTCTCACTTCTCTTTTTCCTTGCAAACCCACAACAAATCTAAAAAGTCTCCTAAATTGTTACAAGAAATCTCAACTCGTCGTCCCACCCAACTCCTTATCCCTTGCTCCTCCTTAGCGAGGATAGCAAGTCTTGAAAAAAGAGTTACCTGTAGACATCCTAGCATGAAGACAGAGGTGTAGAGAGTGTTACTATGAGGTGCTATGAGGTGTTATATTGTACATATTAAAAACAAAATGGAAAAAAGGATTAAATAAGTAAGGAAAGAAATACATGCTTTCTGTTGGACAAGTGAAAATGATCATAGATTCATGTAACAGTTTGGGCTGGAAGGGACCTTTAAAGTTCATCTAGTACAACCTCCCTGCAATGAGCAGGGATACCTTTAACTAGATCAGGTTCCTCAGAGCCCTGTCCAATCTGATCTTGAATGTTTCCAGGGAAAACCACCCTCATAAATGTCTTCCTTCTATCTAGTCTGAATCTACCCTCTTTTAGTTTAAAGCCATTACCCCTTGTCCTATTGCAACAGGCCCTGTAAAAAAGTCTGTCCCCATCTTTCTTGTATTTAAGTATTGAAAAACCACTGTATGGTCTCCCCGCAGCCTTCTCTTCTCCAGGCTGAACAACCTCAACTCCCTCAGTTTTTCCTCATAGGAGAGGTATTCCAGCCCTCTGATCATTTTTGTGGTCCTCCTCTGGATCCACTCCAACAAGTCCATGTCTTTCTTGTAATGAGGACCCCAGAGCTGGATGCAGTGCTCCAGGTGGGGTCTTACCAGAGCAGAGTAGCGGGACAGAATAACCTTTCTCAATCTGCTGGCCATGCTTGTTTTATGCAGTCCAGGATGCAGTTGGCTTTCTGGGCTGGGAGCGCACATTGCCGGCTCATGTCCAGCTTTCCATCCACCAGTACCCCCAAGTCCATCCCCAAGGCTCTCAATTCCTTAATTCCCCAGCCTGTATTAATATCAGGGGTTGCCCTGACCCAGGTGCGGGACCTTGCACTTGGCCATGTTGAACATCATGAGCCTCACATGGGGCCACTTCTTGTGCTTCTCTAGGGCCCTCTGGATGGCATCCCTTCCCTTGGCTGTGTCAACTGCACCATTCAGATTAGTGTTGTCTGCAAACTTGCTGAGGGTGCACTCGATCCCACTGTCTATGTCATCAGTGAAGATATTAAACAGTGCTGGTCCTAATATGGACTCCTGAGGGACACCACTTGTCATGGCTCTCCATCTGGACATTCAACTGTTGACCACTACCCTCTGGATGCAACCATACAACCAATTCCTCATCCACAAACAGTCGACCCATCAAATCCATATCTCTCCAATTCAGAGAGAAGGATGTTGTGGGGGACCATGTCAAAGGTCTTACAGAAGTCCAGATAGATGACATCTGTAGCTCTTCCCTTGCCCACTGATGTAGTCACTCCATCTTAGAGGGCCACTAGGTTGGTCAGGCAAGACGTGCCCTTGGTGAAGCCAAGATGATGCCACTTGCCAAAAATTATTTATTCATCTTACATAATACTGGTATATAAGTAATAAGTCTTTAGTTGTACATATTCTTGAATATTTGAAAGAGAAGAATATGGTATGAGGACCACCACAGGTTCCTGGATCACTAGAACATCAATTTCAGGTTGTCCTTCTACTATCTGTATTTCAAGGTATCCTACATTATTAACACTATTTATGTAATCATTTCACATGTATTTCCAAATAAATGTCCATGTCAAGTAACTTGCCTCACTTTTACACGTCAGAGTGTTTATTTTCAGGATGTAGAACTTTAAGCTAAATCAAATCCACATTAGGTTGCATATTTTGAAGGCGTACTTAAAAATAAATAAAATAAATAGAAAATTACCTTGCATATAAAGTATACAAAGACATAGTACACATCTGTATTTAGTGATTAAAAGTGAGGATACAGCAAGACAAAATATATAGTAATATGCAAACAGTATGTCAGCTAAATTGTTCTGTTATTCAGTCTCATTCAGAGAAACCGGCTTTTTATTAGGTACATCTGCATCAGTAGATTTCTTTGGCTGAAAGATTCACAAATCTGTTAACGTGCAGGAAGTCAGTAACCTTCTCCAGACTCTTAGAAGTTGTGTTTGAGTTTCTCTATCATCCTCAGAAATAATAAATAGTAGCTGCTAGATGCGAAGTCAAGCCTTTCAAAATGGAGAATGCTCTTCTAGCTGAGGTCAGAACAAGTATCCAATGTTAACTGTCACATCATTGCTCATGGTCCTGCAGCAAAAGAAAATTGCTTAGCTGTTCATAAAGTAAAATTTGCACTAGGTTCCTGTTAGCAGTTTATTTCCACTCCTGTAACTGTGATCCCTTAACTGTAACCATCTCTTTTTTCTCCCTGGGTTTTTAATGTGAACAATAATTTAAATAATCAATATTCAGATGGGAATACATATTCTCAGTATCAGCTACTGTTTGGAAATACAAATACCATTCTTTATTCAAGACATTTTTCCGCAGGTTTTTAAATACCTTGGTCTAATTAGGACATTTGGAGCATTATGCAATATTTCTTTAATCTTCTGTTCAAAGTCTGGGGCTTTAAAATGATTACCGATACTAAATGAAGTTCTGACAGTGGCACAGCTATGATGCCAAGATTTTGTTTTCAGTAACGTATTTAGAGAAGTGCATTAGTCTCACAATATTCCATCTACAGAAGCAGGAATAGTATACATTTTATTGGTAATCACAGTTAGTTCATGCTAGGTTTTTCTAAAGTCATATTCTTCTAGGAGACTTGGCACTGAGGCTAACAATTAGAATGTAAGTGTTGAATCAAGCATTGACTCATTCTGTCTTAATGAAATTATTCCATTTTGATATTAATGCAGTTAAGTACCAATTGACCACTTTTTTTACATTCAAATAAAGGCAGATTCTAGATTCCTAAATAGTTAACGTGTCTGAAGGCATGTAAATCTATGCCTGCACTGCCTCTGCCCCTGCCCCTGTTGTGGTTTATTCCTTAATGCTTTTGATCTTGCACAGGACTTTAGAACAGTGAAGAGGAGAGAGAAAATTATCCCACTCGCATTTAACATGGCTATTTGATGCAAAAAGCATGAAGAAGGGGTGTCCCTTTGTATCAATTCAGTGGATACAGAGTTCTGTCCCTTTTGTAATTATCAAAGCATTTGAAGAAGCACTCTGAAACCCCTGACCCCCTCATGTCCTGGAATCATTAATAGGTAAGTTATTTTGTAAACCTGCCTACTTTCATCTTGAGCTCTGACTACAAATCCCATCCACTTTTGCAGCAAGCAACACCAAAACATTTCTAGGGAAGACTAAAGGTTTTCAACTTATAGCCATCTTAAAGAGTGCTATAAGAGCAGGACATATCATCCCAGGAATCTGCAACTCAAGTGTCCCTACAAACACCCTCAAGCATGCCAACTGATAAGGCATGTGACAGTGTTATTGTTATGGCCTGGAGGTTGCCCTTGGCATCACTGTATGTGTCTTGTACTATGGCCTCTCAGAATTAGTGAATCTTTGCTGTGCATTGTTAAATCTTGGATCCAACTTAGAACTATCAGTAGCAAAACTGTCACTCTGACCAAGGGATGCACGTTGAATATTTTTCCTTTACGTGTTTCTTTTAGTTACAGTTTTGAAATTGACAGCAACACCATGCTTTTGATGTTTTGAGATTTTGTTCTCTAAGAAAGTTCTTTCTAACTCAGTAAGGAATTTAACAGATTCACCTAATAAGAGCAAAAACAGAAGGTGCGGGGAGAAGAGAGCTCCAAGTATACTAAATATGCATCTAGTGAATTATATTCTTTCAACGCACTTACCTGCAGCTGTATGCAATTTGCATAATGGAGACTACAGCATCAGAAGGATAAGAGCAGTGCGGATATTGGAAGGAATAATAATGTTATTTATAAATTGCATAGAATATCCCCTTAATTGTGTTTTACTAAGATGTTGAATTTGGCTTGTTAATAGTTTTAATTTCTTGCTCTTGTTTAATTTCCAAATAAATAAATTTTGTCTGCAGACTTTTGAGATTCTTACGTGGAAGATTGTTTTACATATTTATTTTAAATGCATATAGTGTGGTGTGATGACTAATGCAGTTGCCTTTCTGAAGTTGTATCAGACAAACAGCTGATCTGAATCCCTAATTACAGCCCCTGTGGGGGGCTGGAAAAGTCTACATTTTCAGATCACCCAACAAGCTAGTTGTATACTTATTCCATCTCCCTGATACAGCAACTTGTGATTCATAGAGATCCATCATCTTGTCTATGAACTATTTTTCTCTGTTCCTTGTGATATTTTGCAAGCGTGTCTTTGTATAAAGATTTTAGCGTGTTGATCACCTATGCTGTAGCATGAAGAGTTTTGTACAATAGGAACTTAGTATTTTCTTTAAACCTTTCTTACTGGCATCTGAAACTCCTGGTTCAATACATCCCCTTTCTGTAGATGCTAAGGAATAAAATGGATTCTAGGGAGTAAACTTCATGAGATTATGATGAAGGAAGGAGGTATGTAATAAGCCAGGAACAGAACATTCAGCAGAAAGCACGCACAACTTGAAACCTCAAACATAGTAAATCTGAAACCCCTGCCCAGTATGTACAGTGTGAAATGGACAAAGAGTGGCAAAGCAGGGTGCCACAAACCTGCTCTGGCACAAAACAAAACTCTGGTTATACCTTTAGCTTTAGAAACCTGATTCAAGCATTCAGAAAGAGCTGGTGCATCATCATGGCAACAATGAAGAGGAGTCTCCAAAGCAGCGTTACACTCAACAAAACATACACATTACTTACCTGCCTTTTTTGATACAAACTATTGAGGGCAACACAGTCACAACTTGAGAAAAATGAAACTACTACACTGCATCAAGATGCTAAACTAGGAATAGTTGTATTTTATCTTGAAATAAGACTACTTAAAGCTCTGCAACTTTCCCATAGAGCTCTGAGTGGTATATGATTTACTTTTCAACAGTCCCTTAGGTCTAAGGAGCCTGAGATAGACCTCCTCCATTCATAGCAGGATCCACCCTACTGAACTTATGATGACTGTAGTATAGACACCTGCATCTGACCTGTTCACCCGGGATCATTTTATATTTGATGAAGAACAGTAGCTATTTTCATAGCGTGATTCATTCAGCTTACTTTGGACAACTACGTGAAGGCAATTCTAGCACAGTCAATATTTTAGCATTCTCAAAATATCTCTATTTATTGCTGACAGAAGGAGCTAAGGATGACTGCAGCTATTGATATTGATACTGGATGGATGAGTTCCGCTTTCAGTTTTGTTACATGGACACGTTGTTATGACTGGACCTATTTACTGGAAGTAAATTAGTCATGGTCTGAGCAGAGGGTTATATCAGACCTCCAGAGGTTCCTTCCAACCTAAATTATTATCTGATTTTCTAATCCTAGGACCACTAGATCCAAATTTGACACATTTTCATTATGATCATTTTAAGAAGGTACATAACTTCTTTGTCATTTATACTGAATATTTTAATAAAAAAGAACTAACGACATCTCTCCATGTGCTGAAAAGATAGTTGAGGACTTAATAAGAAATCTAATTTTGTAATCACAATAACAGAAGTAGAACCACAAAGAATTTATTCCTGTGATTTGGCTACAGTCAGGTAATTACTTTTATTTTAAGGGTTTGGTTATATGTATTACTTTTCTTTATATTCTTAAGCATTTTGAAGTTCTTAAGCATTTTGAATTGCATATAACATAAAAGCAAACTAAAGTAAACTATGTTGTACTTATAGGCAAAAAACCCTATCTGAAAGAAATCTTTCTGTTGTATCTGGCACTTGTTGTTTGAGCCAAGATTTTGTTGTGATATTGGGATTTTTCTCACTTTTATGCATTTCCCAATTCCATTTACAAGTCATACATTTTTATGGTTAATGATCATACCAGGCTTACACAGTAGCAGAACAGATTACTCTCTTAATCATCATTGTTGTGCATTAGGGAGAAACCTGTCTCTGTGCTACACAATCTTTTCTTTCCAGTACTGAGAATATGATTCTCATTAAACAACTAGGTTAAAACATTTTATTGTGAGTTAGCTAATGCTACTAGGATTTACTTTGAGATGTGTCCTAAGTCAGTTTGGGAACATAAAAGTGTAAGCCTGTGAAGCATAGATACTGCTTTGTTTGAAAAAAAAGGATATTTGGGAAAAAAAAAAAAAAAAAGAAAAAAGAAAGTGCAGCACTTAAACTGCAGTGCCTGATGGCAGGAACTGAAAGCAAAATATTGCATATCCAAAGACCAAACTTGCCAGTAGTTGTTTATGACTAGTGGTAGCCATAACCTTAGTCACTTGTTTGTCTTTTTAAAACGAGAACCTCAAAAGCCTGTTGTATTTCCTTAAAATAAACTCAAAAAGATACATCCTTTTTGGCCAGTTTAGTTTTCTAGTAAATACCATTTACTCCAATAGAAAAAAATAACAGGGATATACTTCATCCATTTTTTAAAAGTATTTAGTTCTTTTCAATTCCATAAGTAGAACAACAGTAACAAAGGGCAGGGTGCTAATAATTTCATGAAGTTATCTCCCTAATGAATACTTTTTATGCTGTATTGATTTAATATCTCTTGGTCAGTGGTTTTGAAATACTTGCTATAACCAAAGGTTTGTTTTTCTGTTATTGAAAGCAGCGAGATAAGTATCACTACACTGAGGGAGAGACCAGACTACACAGCCAGGGGAGGACATAGTGCTCCTGCTTGATGAAACTCAGGGAACACTGATCATTCTGACCATCTCTTTTTCACATCTAGCAGTCCCTATTGTACGTTTGCTGATGAATGCTTTTTCAGGCTGGTCACCTGAAGCTGCTGAAAGTAAAGACATCTGCCATTTTTATGCTTATGTGGTCTTAGACAAAACTCCCTCTGTTGTTCACTTGACAGAGGAGAATAGAGCTCATCTTACTGTAGAAAGCCTGGGACCAGACTTTCAACATCAAGTCTTTTTGTTAGACAATACTTTTTCCATGATCAAAGCACACAAGGGATGTGGTAGTCACATTCAAGTTTGTGTTCACTCTTCTTTACAGACAATGGAAAAGAAAAGGAATAGATGTATTTAGCCCAAAGAAACAATCTAATTCTTTTCTAGAAATCTGATTTTTACTGGAGACCACAATTTCTGATCAAAGATATAAGTAGCAGCATTTGTTTAAACTCTTCTGTTGCCACCCAGTCCACTAACAAATGTTTTTTTTTCTTTGAGGTTTTCTTTAATATTTTATTCCTAATGTGACTTTTCAATAGATTATTTTCTTACTTTTTTTTTTCCCCTAAAGCCCATTACTAAACTGAAGAAATATATCACGTTTAGAAATGCAGTCATGAAATGCAGTCACATTCATAAGCACATGATTACTGATGATTAAGGAATATTTTAAACCTCTTATGTTTTCTCTTATTGACCAGTATGGTGTTCAGTACATTGATTCATTAGGTGTATTAAAAACAACTGCCAGATTAGTAAATTCTTTTTTGTTTGGAGAACCATGTTTGCAAGTACTGAAAACTGGTCTGTGAAAACTGAGTGTAAGTTTTATTAGTGTAAAAACTACTTCTGTGTATACCAGCTAAACATTTATAGTTTAACGTCATTATCAACAGTGTATTTTGAATGTATACAATTGCATTTTTTCAATGTCATGTAATATCATATTATTAAATTGCTTTCATTTGCTTTTTGTTGACTATTAGAAACTTCTTTACTAAAACTGTAATTTGCCTATATGCTGAATTAAACTACTGAAATTTATTTATGAATGGATATGTTATTTCATAGTTTTCATCACCCTTGAAGCAAGGTAATGAAAAATTGGGATCATATAAAAAAGTT
This sequence comes from Sterna hirundo, assembly GCA_009819605.1. NCBI lineage: Eukaryota > Metazoa > Chordata > Aves > Charadriiformes > Laridae > Sterna > Sterna hirundo. The sequence goes on from CM020437.1 coordinate 167,628,435, forward strand.
CAGACACTAATATTCGAACCTTTTGTCATTTTATTTGTATTTTTAAAATAATACATACTTGCATTGCTGTTAGAATTATGAAGGATTTTTTATTACTTTTAAGTCTTATCTATGGCTACTAGTGTTCAGAATGTATCTGAGAAAGCCACAGTTTTCTTAACATGGGAAATTCTTGTTGCTTTTATTGTCATCACTATTCTACCCCCCCCAAAAAAAAAAAAGTTATTTTTTTTTTATTTTATGAAGGGAAAATAGTCAGAGAAGACTAGATACTGACTTTAAAAATTCCACCAAAAAAAAAAAAATCATGCGGACTCTAATGCCCATGTTCCAGAGAGTGACTGTGACCTCTATATTAATTTCCATTGAATTCCCATAGTATCTAAAAATCTGTTGGGATCTCTATTTTTGGTCTCTCTGTGGGCTATATATATAGGAGCTCTTATTTGGAAAAGTGGAAAGAATCAGTGCACAGGCATCGATAGTCTTTTGGAGCCTTCAGAAAAGTCCAGTCAGCTAAGTATGTTCAAATCACTCAGATAACATCAGGTTTAGTTTATAGCACAGAAAAAGCAAACAGATCCACTCTTGCATAAGTGCTGGTGGTTATCATGGTAGCTATTTCAGAAATTCAGAAGCCTAGACTGAAGTATGTCCCAACCTGAGAAGGTCTAGACCAGCAGTTCCCCTTGCAAAGTCTGTGCTCTAACACCTGGATAAGTTGAGGCAAGAGTGACCTTCCATTTAATTTGCAGATGCCTTGGCTAGGTTGACAACTATGTAACAAATGATGGAAGTCAAAAGCCAGATGAACGAAATACCTTAGCAGAATTTTAAAATTCAATTGAAATCACATCACTGCTTTGAAAAAAAAAAAAAAATAGTTGGTACTATACTCAAATGAAAATCCAGCTTTCTCTATTGAAAGAACTAAAAAATATTAGATGGCTTTGACTAGAAATCTAAGCGTTCTCTGTTGGTATTTGAAGCTGAAATCATAGGTAATAATTTCTAAATTATATGTTCTTCTCTGGCTTTTATAACTTAAGCAAATGTATTTTGGAAGCATTTCCAAAATTATCAAGTTCTTAGACAATGTTCATCAGCTTCCATATGATGCATGAAAATTCTCCATTTATTATTTTAAAATAAGCCTAAGTATAATGCTATATGCAATTCTTCTGTAACACAGTCTTAAAAGAATTCTATAAAATGCCTCCTCTAAATGCACGTGTTCTCAAACTAGCCATTTCATAAAAATACTGGGTAATTCTGTAATTATTCTGGATATTCCAAGGAAGCCCATATGTCTCATAGATATGCATTTCATGACATAAGAAAAATAAATAAGGAAATAATTTTGTTGATACATATTCACTGTTCTACCTAACAAAGGATAAATTTATACTGTGCATATTAAGTCATAAGAGTTTATTTACTGTGACCTTTTACCTTAAAAAATCCAGTTTCCTTCAGGGTGTTAATATAGTCTTGCTTCTTTGAACATTAATTAAACATTCCCAGTATAACTATAAGGTACACATTCACTCTTCCCTTGTTTACCATCATCCTGATGTGCTGTTTGTAAACAATCTGTTAAATGTTTTGGGAGTATATGATAAAATATATTGTTACTACTAAAATTAAGCAATGCATATTAATAAAATCTGCTTTACTGCAGTCTATTTTATCTCCAGTTTTGGGACAAATTTATTTACTAAGAGTATATCCTATAAAACAAACAATAATTAATTTAGTGTTTGTCTACTACAGAAAAAACTACCACAGACTGGTACCCTTATTTGCATATCCAATTCCATTATAAATAAATAGGACCAATTTATTTTCATGTGGCTTACAATTATATAAATATACATACATGTATGTATACGTACGTAATATGCATATATACACATATTTACAATAAACCAGAATTCAACAAGCTAGTCTCACAGTCTTCCCAATCATTTAAAATAAGCATGTCAGATAATTTACATTAAGACCTTAACTATTATGCCCTCAGCATACAAACCTTATATAAATTGACATTAAACTGTCAACTAAAACAAATTTTACCACTCAGCTTTGAATCCCAGCAAGATTTTTTTCAGTTTCTTGGTTTCTGCCCCCATTATTACAAAACATGCTTAAACCTGAAACCACATTAATCCCTGCCATAGTTCTTTGCAATTGCATAATAGGTGGATTTCTGCCCCTGTAGTTTTACATGGATGGTATGTGCTTCACCTGCTGGGGATGGGATGGCACTATCAGGATCGAGTCACTCTGCATTTCTAACAGGAGAATAACACTTTCATAATAAAAAATGTGTAGATCCAGAAGAAAATCATACAATTTACTGGAATTGAGAAAACAGCTGGGACCTTTGGCAAATGTTGCTATTCTTGCCTGCTATTGAGTGTTTATTCTAAAAGCATCTGTAGCGCTGCAGGCAACATTTCTTTCTGAGTGAAGAACCCTGTGTGTTTAGTGCTGAGTACTTCACATTTCCTTCAAAAACAGCATGAAAACTTTCCTGATTTTGAAACTTTTTCCTTTATTGTCTTGTGAATGAGGCAGAAGATAAAATCCGAGAAATATAAGGTTATAAATATGCTATAAGTTTTTCCATTTAGAAATGCAAAGTGATTATTGCATCAACAACAGTTTTGGATTCCCATGCTGATATTCAACTATCGAAATTAGTTAGTCTACAGATAAAATTATTGTTTCTTTCTCAATAAAGCTTCTGTCTTCTTTGTGTCCTCTTTATTTTAATCTTTATTATGAATATTTAAATGAAATACAAAGCACTCTAAAACTATGGAGTGAAATTTCTTCTCAGTTTGGCTACGTATTGTCAATAAATTCCTTGACTAATTTTTCTTCCTATATTCTTGCTAATCATTGAGGCATAAGCACCTTATGATAAAGAAAGAGGAGAAAGTAATTTTGGGAGGCATTGTAAGTAGAAAATAATGCAATATTTAATCGACAAGGATGCTTCCTGACAGAAGGCTTTAGAGAGCAGAATAAGAAAAAATGAAGAGACTAAGGTAAATTAAGGGAAAATTGTTGATGTTTTTCTCAGTCTTCTTAGATAGCTTGTTAACATTTCTATGAAACCTTTCTGACCAGGCTGTGGATTGGCTTGTATCCCTTTCATTTTATGTTCTTGAGAACTTGAAACAAACACCTTCAACCAAAGCTTCCAAAGAAAACTTTTGACCTATGCTGAAATTTTACTCCTGTTCTACTTTTTCATCTTTTACTACACATCTTCTTGAAAAGTACATAGAACATTCTTATGTGTCCTCATCAATTGCTAGCTGCATTAGAGACTGCTAGATTTTCCCGTCCTGAAGTATTTATTTAGATTTTTCAGCACTCCTGATGGCTATGCTACACATCTGGGGGAAGTATATGCCACGTTCTCTGATCTTTTAGTAGAAACATTCTGCTACAGCACAAACACAAGTTGCATGTTTGTTCACAGACCCTCTCCCCCACACTGCTCCTTTTCCAGAAAATGTCTTCAGAAAGACTTTTCATGATAATTACTTAAGCAATATGTCATTTGAGTTCTGTTTCTCTTCTGGAACAAAAGAAAATGTCTTCAGCAATACTTTGCAGGTAATAAGGATTCACCTTTCTCAAGATTTTTTCTTTAAACAGTCGACACTTTTTCTAATTTGTATCCTAATTTAGAAAAAATGCATACAAATGCGTAAGCAAGCTATAAGGACAGTAGTTATTTCTTCTGCTGTTTTCCATGCCCCTTCCTCTTTCCATCTCAATACTTAAATAAATACTGAAGAACATATTGAAAGGGGCAACAATCTGTCCTCAAAAGCCTTAATTCTCATGAAACAAATAACATCTGAAAATAATCTGGAGATTTATTTTGAATACTGTGTTTTTCCTGTGTTTAACACAAACTAGATATTTGTCTCAAGGTAGCTTACAGTTCCATGAGACTAGAAGTTCTCCATAATTTGTAAAACTGATGCTCTTAGTAAGGTTTCTGTCAGGGGAAAAAAAAAAAAAAAAAAAAGCCTGAGGAAAACTACCAGTTCTTGATAAATAAACGTGATAATCCAACTTCATTCCTCCGTTATTCCAAAATATTGCAGTAACTTTTTTTTCTTTTTTTTCTTCTTTTTTTTTGTTTCTGATGGGCTAAATTATTGCTGCCATAGAGAGCTTAGCTGTCCATCCGAAGTCAGTAACATCAATAAGTTGTCACTTCGATTAACATGGGAAATAATATTGCACAATTCATGTCTATAAAACAAGCTAGACTGGAAATCCAAGGTGGTCTGTCATGGTAATTTGTTATAGGCATGATAATATTACTCTTTTTGATGTATGCTATTAGCCAAAATTTGAAGTCCAGCAGATTGTATCAATTATGAGCAGAAAATTCCTCTCAGGAACTGTTTAATTATTTTCAGTCCTGTTTATTTATAAACATTTTTTTTTTTTTTTAACCCTGATCACTGCACAAATCAGATAAAAAGAGATTTGGAACTATGACCACAGAAACACTAAACTAAAACTGTCTAGAGATGGCTGTGTCCCTGGTATTTGCCAGGTTTTCATCCTTTCTCTGCACTTGCCTTTGTGGAGGGAATTTACATTTCTCCCTCAAATGTCATATCCAGTACATAATATTTGTGAAATATTTCTACACATGTAAATCATGTTCTTGTCTCAGTTTTGGGTAGTGCTACATTTGTTTTGGCACTGCAGACCTTATAAAAAAAACTTTTCTTATTAAGTTATTTTAACACATCTAATGACGATATATAGTTGGAAGGAGAGAGCTGACATTTAATCTGGAGTAATAACAATATCTTTAGAGTTCCGTTGGTTGTAACCTTCATATGACATGAAAATGTGAATTTCATTGCAAAAATTTATGATTGAAAGTAAAAATCATATAGAAAAAAAACATGTTTTCTGAAGCAATGAAGGAGTGATGGAACACAATAAATAGGAAGATGAGAAAGGTATTTTGAGAAACACTGAGATACATACATAGCAAGCAGAAAGCACTAGGACTGGATCCAATTATGTGTTAATCTAGCAGTGGTTAGATTTTGATCAACTCAAAAAATGTAGCACTATTGTAGTCCATCAGACTACAAAGATTTAAAAGAAAGGAAAAATAATATCAACTTCAGAACAAAATCATGTATGTCACTTGTCTTGATTAATTAGTTACAAGATAAAGTTGTAATTGAGTTAAATATGTCTACCTGCCCTTTAGAGTGATTGCTAACACTACTAAAAATGTACTTATCCTCAGAATGTTCTTTTTAAGGACAACAGAAAAATTCTTTTAAATACTCCAAATTCTATTCCTTCATTTTAATGTCGATTTAGTACTTTACAATGTAAAATCACAGATCACTGGAACACAGAACTGTTTTAAATGAGTTTTCAAAAACTAGTATTGGAAACCTAAGCAAAGTTGAGACCACATTCAGTTCTGCTTACTATAAAAGTACAGCTATGTACGCTTAGTGTGACTACTGTTAGGTTTAAAAAAGCCTGTTAATGGTACTCCAGATAGAAATGGACAAAAATCAAATAAAACAACAAAACCCTTCCTTACATCATCTTTCAGACTGATTTTGTCTAAATATGGATGACTAAAACTTAGGAGCTAAGTCAGTTTCATGGAATTCTTCAATAGCTAGTGGAAAGAGAATTATTCTAGCAAGGAATTGATTTCACTTGCTCTTTGCTTCTTTTTCTCTATACATACAAATGTGGAATATTGTAGATCTAATTTGTGGGTAGACAGATTTAGGCAAACTTTGTTAGCACAGAACTTGTGCATATTTATGAATTTTTTTTTATATTTCAATCAGTTTTTATCAATATATTTATGAGCTTATATATCTACCATCAAGGTAACAGATAGACAATGAGGTTGATGAACTTGCAACATAATAACAAAAGCATATATGTAAGTTCTTGAAAAATATCTACTTTTTCCCTATTTATTCATCTTTTACTGGAGAGAGGACTGAAGTCAAAACTGTCCTGCATATAACACTATTTTTGTATGAAGAACTGATTTATCTATTTTTAAATTTTAAAATTAAAAGCAGTCCTAATTTTTATATGAGCTTCTTCATTTTACATAGCACTCCATCCAAGGATCTTGCAGGAAAATGAGACAAGTTTCTTTCCTTTATTTCAAACTTATTAAGTGAAAGAACCGACATGCTACTGCTATAAGAGCTGTACATTTTCTCCAGTTTGGAAAAGATGCACCATTTTTGTGATAATGCCAGTTTGTGATAAGGCTTTGAGAAATGTTATGGCAGTTATGAAAATACAAAGTACTAACAGCAGTTCCTGAAGGATATAGAGCTTTTTGCTGTAAATATGAACACTAACAAGCTGCAAAAGTACTCTCTCCTTATGGCTGATGTCTTTTCAGAGACAATACTGTAGACATAAGCTCATATTTTTCCTTCAAATCAAAGGATATAAAACAATATTGTTTAGAGTTTTATTGCCTCAAGCATTTGCAATCAAAAAGATAGTGTTATATGTTCAGAGAATGCTTCAGGCATGATCAATTACTTTCTGAATAGGTTTTACTCTTTCATCCATATAAATCATGTGGTACGTATCCAAAAAAAAGGAAAAATTCTACTTTCTCTTGCAGTGATGCATCAGTAGGGAGAACTGAGAAGTCTCTTCTCAGTAACAGATTAACAACAGAATAGGTAGTTGTCTTTTGCTTCCCCTCCCCCCCTTCCCTCCCGCCCAGAAAATATAAGCCATAACTTACCACTTTACCTGCTATAGCTGCCAGTAAAATCCTGATATTTGTCCAAAGTTACCACATTGTTATACCTGAGAAATTAGCTGTTAGTTACCACACAGATATACATAACTTACCAGGTAGCATTACATATTTGTCCACAGCTTTTTAGAGTCTTTGATAATGACTGCTGCATTTGTAATACTAATGTAGAATTTGAACACAATATATATAAATCAGTGTCAAAAAGCAATATAAAGTGACGTACGTTTTACATTGATGAGCCCAAATAGAGAAAACTGTATATTAGGTTTTTTCTCTAAAGTTTGTTACCAAACAGATATTGACTTCTGCAGAAGCACAGACACCTATTCTGTAAACCTGGAATTCTCCACTGAATTTTCAACAGTCAGGATTAAAGAAGCTTAAATCTAGCAGTAATAGTTGCAAAATGATTAAGATCATCAGTTTATTAGACTTTGTTTCATGTAAGAAAAAGAATAATGAGGGGGAGAAAAAGGCTTCTGGTTTAGCTAAACGAAGGCATAAACAGAGATGAATTTACTTAAACAGATGGACATAAACTGGCCAGTAATAAACTCGAGCTGTAAGTTACATGGTGTCTTACTTTCAGAGTGCTGATGTTCTGAAACAATTTTCACATGGATTTCTTGAACTACTATTGTCCACATAATACAACTGAATATAGCAATGAATACATGTATATACCTGCAATAGTACTGGAAGACACCACGGATTGCTTTCATTCCTTTGTTAAAGAAATGTGATCAAATCAAATCCATTCATCCCTGGTATTTAATGAAGACTTCTCAGCAAGGGCAATACTTTCTTACATCATCTGTCAGTACTCAAATTGTCAGTGTACACCTGCTCAAATAGAAAAAGTAAATAATTTTCATATTAAAGAGCATGTATTCTACATGTTCCTACTCCCACATGTCTGATATTGTTTTTTTTTTTTTAAAACACAAATATTCATAACCAACAATTACATTAAAGAGATTGTGAGTTAAATTTTCAGTGAGAAAGGAAAAGACTGAAGAGAATGCATGACCGAAAGTATTATCCACCTAAATTTCTCAAAAAAACCTACTTGTGTTACAATATAATTTTGAAAGTATTTTAAGCATTTTTTTTTCCATGAATAAGAATACCAAAAACATACTACTCTTTGCACATCACTTAAACTCTTAAAGTGTATGAAATTTGATATTACATTTTTCCTTGTTTTTTCCTACTGATGGTGTTTCTATTTTCCTTATGCATAATTCACAGACCCACATACATTTTCTCGTTGTCATCTCTGCTCCAGATACTGCTTTCATCTTTAGTTCAGGAGGATGTAGGGCTTTTTCTTCAGTAGATTTAAGGAACCTTGATGGTCTTTAAGGAACAATTGTCCCTTGGTGGTCTTTAATTTGCAGTTACTTCACATGAAATACTATACAGACACACGGTTCTTGTAAAATTAATCAAACACCAAGCCATCCCTTGACCTTTGCAGAAGCTCTATTTCTCAAAATCACACTTCAAAAAATATGATGAAAAGAAATAAAAGTAAAAAAGAATGTCATACACAGTTTCCCTAAATATTATTTTAGCTTAATTTTTGGAGAGAGGAAAAAGTCTGACAGTCTCTTAATGAAAATTTCTGGAACTAGATTAATGAAGTCCAATATATTTACTTCTTTACTTCTGTTCCTCTTCTGAAACTTCCCAAGGAAAATGAATACCCAAATAAATCAGTTTTGATTTAATATTTTAATTGGTTTAAATTTAAGCTTAGCATGTACACTCATTTCCTTTAACAGTCAACTGTCAATATATTCCCTTAAATGTAGTTTACAAATTTTCATTTTTACCAGTTGGATACCAATATTTCTAAGTTAGTGTCTATATTACAGACATTGGCATTGGGAACTTTGGGACATTATCTTCAAAATTAAGTTGATACTTTTCTTAGAAACTCAAAGGCCACATATGGAGCTGAAATAGTCACAAAACGTAGTCATGGACAAATGGAGATAAAATTCATCTATTTTCTATTTACACAATTTGCAATTTGCCTCTTTATCTTTTTCATGCCTGCAACAACAAAAAGGAAAGTCTACCATAAAGCTTTGCTTGAGAAGATAACTGTAACTAGGATTTGATGTCACCATAAACAATGAAGATGTTTTCAATCATCAGTTTATTAAAATTGCAGTATTGTTTTTTGAGTACCTTGTATGCTGTTAATTTATACTAAGGAGAAGCAATTGCTGAATCTATGCTTGAGTTGGTAAGATAAAATGGTGTGAAAAGACCATGCAAACTTTATTTACTTTATGCATCTAAAACTTTTTCTGGTCTAGCTTCTCTAGTTAAACTGCAGGGGGTTTTGTTAAGTTGCTTTTGTAGGGCTTTTTTTGTGGTTCGTTCTTTTCCCTTTGTTTAATAACAGGATTTAATAAAGAAAATGGAAAATGAGTTTAAAGACTGAGTCTTTTTGAAAACCTGAGTACAGAAAAAACCCTAGTCATCTCTAGCCAATTTAGGATCTTATTATAGACACCTTGGAGCCTTGAGCGGTGCTTTTATTTCAGTAAACTGACCCAGGGATGACCTTGAGGTTTCCTGTCTTATCTGAAGTTGATTTTCTAAAATCAACATCTAGGTATGGCTTTTGCTTCCCTGACAGGATTATAGAATTGCTTTTTTTCATGTGGTGGTGATGTTTATTCTTGTGATTATCACAAATTTTGTCACTATAACCTCAGGGATGAAGGTATTACGAGCATATGCTTCATTTATCTGACGTGAGTAAAAAAGCAATAAAGAATGGCATCTCCAGTGTCATCTTTCAACAAAATGAACGAACTTTTGATTGAACTGCCCAATATAGAACTGGGCAGTAAAGATATAGCCTGCCATTTCCAGATCCCTGAGGACTTCTGCTTGTATGTAAGATCTGACAGAGAAATCGTTCCTGGGACCATTCTGCATCTAAACTGCTAACGGCAAGCCTTGCCTTTCCATCTCTACTGTTCTTTACTTCACAAGGTTCTAGTCCCTGCCCAAGTTTAGAGAAGGTTGCCAGAATGTGAAAGCCACTCCACAGTGGGAAGCACCAGCTGGCATTCTGGCACAGAGGCTCAGCACAATATTTTTACAGATTAACCATGTACAAGATGTGGTTTCTTGTGATCATGCTTTGGCATCAAACATGAACAGTGGGTCTGGCACATAAACTATTCACAAGTTCTTGTTTTGAGGCTTTAAGGATTTGAAAGTGGCTGTCTGTCTCTACTAATCAAACATTTGAAGGAGGAAAAGCTGTCATTTACCAACAGCTGTTCTTCTTCAAAATATGTATATACATTCCCAACATTCCTTCCTATCTCTTTGTCTTACAACAATTCTAAAATGTGGGACTTTATAGCTGGCAGGAACTACAAGGGGAGGCCATATGGACCACACACAGAGGAAACGGTGCCTCAAATGCAGACCTAAGAATAATTATATAGTAGAAAAATTCTGATTAACAGTTTTTATATATAAATAACCACAAGTGTAATTTAGATGCTAGTCACACCATTTCAGTTCATGACCACTGATGACACTGCCAGCAAGACTGGCAACCGGCATGAAACATAGTGACTGTTTAGGGGGTGTGCATAATTACCACTTGGGAAGTGTCCTGTGGCAAATAAATTCTTTCTTACAGGCCCTCAATTAAAAACAAATTTCAGTCACTACTGACCTGGGATTAATTAAAAACAACATTCTAACAACTCAGGTTAAATCAAAGAAATATAGGAGAGCAAAATCACCTTTGCTATTTTAATATACTTCAAAACGTGCCTGACCTTTCTTGCACAGAAATACCTTAATAGCAAGTTGTGTCAACAGTGAAAGTAGTACCTCTGAAAATCAGAAAATTTAATATTTTTCTCAAAAATGAAACTTATAATAAAGTTTCCCCTTCTTTTTGGGGGGAGGGTGGGTGGCTGGAGGCAACACAGATAAGCAGCACTCTTTTTCCATATATGTGATTTCACAGCTATGAAAGGCTGTTGGCAAATTTCGCTGGAAGTCATATAATCTAATCTCATGAGTCTAATGCTCTTCCCACGTCATATTGCTCAAAAACGTTTTTCTTTTAACACAAGGTTCAAATACAGAGTTCTTCCTTACTCACTTCAGAAATCCATATTCTAAGGAACATTAATTTCACTAGTATTACCTTTCTTATTAAAATTAAAAAGCCTAACAATCTAATAAATCAAATCAATATTTTTTATACTTTAGTCTTCATGATCCTATTTATTTTATCCCTCTTGTACGTATATTAGGCAAACTTAAAAACTAAGATTTTCTTTGCTTTTTGTTACTTAACTGGAGATACCTTTTAAAGAGCCCTCAACTTTTAGAAATTTGTAAATAAAATAAATTATTTTAAAAGCCTAAGGTTGGATAACTGAATACTGTAGAATTCCAACATATTAGACTTCTTACATTGTTACTTCAAGCCATTATTAATTCCACTGGCATATTATGATAGTTTTGAAGTTGGATCTCACTTTATCATCTTGCACAGTCTGCTACGAAGTAAACTGTATAGTCTGTTGTACAAACTAACTAAAACAAAAACCTTACTGTTAACAAATTCCCAAGAGAAAGTACAGCTATTCTACAATGTGATTTTTCTTTATTCAGCTAAAATGTCATATTTGCAAAAAAATAAGTGTAACAAAAACATTTCCATGTTTTTCAGTATACTTACCTGTCTTGAAGGAGTGAGGATAAAATATAGTTCAGACATGTCTCCCTCGTTAGTTCCAAAGAGTTTCATTTGCAATTGACCTTTTGCTGATTCATAATGAGGCATTTAGAAATGTTTTATGTTTTGCATAAAAGGAAATGAACCAGCATGCAGACTAATGATAATGTTCATGAGAAACATCAGGTATTGCTTAAAAACAGGAAATGATTTACAGGGAATAATATAGAAAAGACCTGATGAACCCATGTAACTTTTATATTCCTGTATCTGCACTGATTTTACTACGATTACCACTGATAGGCATTTGTAAATGAGTCATACGGTCCCTCCATATTCCTCTCAGATAAACCTGAATTTTACATCTGTAGTATTTTTTGGGTTTGAATAGATGATGACAGGCACAGTTCAAAAGACATTTGTATGAAAATTTCATACAGGAATATATAATAATTGTTTCCTATTATTAAATAGATTATTAATTTCAGATTTTAGTTATTCAGTACAAGCTCTTTAGAGAAATTAATAGTAGGAGGATTTTTTTTTTTTTTTTTTTTTTTTTTTTTTCTGGTAAAATCAAAATATTTTACACCTCTGCTAACAGAGAAAAGTGAGAGTGTAAGGTACCATGCTCAGGAGAAGTGCATTACTCTCTTCAACATGAGTAAAAATGACTGAATTTCAATACATTTTTATTATTATTATTATATTTTATTTTCTAAACTGTAAGCAGAGAAAATATGTTCCAAAATCAAACAGATATTAACAATTTGTATTTGCAGATACTAAAATATTGTAACTTTCTTGAAAATTATTCTCTTAAAGTTGAAATTTTCTCTACTCAAAAGGGTTTGGCTTTTACATTATTCTGACTGAAATGATCTATGTTTAAATATGCCAACTCTTTCCAAGTATTAACTATTCAGGTAATGTAGATTTTATAACCCTACTTCACAGAGAATTAAGTTAACAGTAAATGAAATTAGAGCAGACTAATATTTGTATGGGAAAATCACTACTTCACATTTGTCTTAGCAGTCCTCCAGCTACCATCTATTCTGATTGCATTTTCCATAGATTAACTGATATGTTTACCTGCCTTACCATCTGCTGAGCTACCTGTTTGTGAGTTACCTGCTTAAATACTGGCAGAGAGAATGAATTAAACCATTTGTCATTGTATGCTTGTAAAGTGAAAAACATTTTGACATTAGAATAAGTGCATACAGAAAACTACTGCAAAGGAACAGAGTTTACGTTCCTATATTTGGCGATGTTGAATGAGGAAAAGGTTGGAAAAACTCAAGGCCAAAAATCTAAAATCCACCATGTTTAAACCATCCATCCCGATTTTGAAAACAGTGAAATTGGAAAGCATCCAGTTTATCCTTTTCTTTTTCTTATTTGTCTCCTGCTGGGGCAATCACAGCAGCAAATTACTTCCTCTCTCTGTGTACAGAAGGCAGTACATTTTCTTTAACTCTTCCTTTCCAACACAATAAAATCACAAAGAAAGCCCTCTAATTTAATATATTTGCTACAGCACTGTCAAAAGTATGCACAATCTGAATGAGTTACCCTGACAGTTAGATAAATATGCATCTGGAAATTCTAGAAAACCCACAAATTCCTCAACATTGATAAAGAAAGGAGTGAGGAAGCACAATACAAAATAGTGAAAAACTATTGAACACTGTGCAATAAGAAAGTTGAATCTAGAATGAAAGGGGGATGAAAAATTATTATAGTTAGAATAACAGAATCATAAAATGGTTAGAGCCAGAATGGACATTAAAGATCATCTAGTTCCAAACATCCTGCCGTAGGAATGGACACCTTCCACTAGACCAGGTTGCTCAAAACCCCATCAAACCTGGTCTTGAACGCTTCCATGGATGGGACATCCATAGCTCCCCTGGACAACCTGTTCCAGTGCCACACCACCCTCACAGTAAAGAATTTCTTCCCTAATACCCAATCTAAAACTACCCTCCTCCAGTTTAAAACTGTTATCCCTCGTCCTATCACTACACTCGCTGATAAAGAGCCCTTCCCCATCTTTCCTGTAGGACCTCTTTAAGTACTGGAAGGCTGCTATAAGATCTCCCTGGAGCCTTCTCTTCTCCAGGCTGAACAACCCTCTTTCAGCCTTTCTTCATAGGAGAGGTGCTCCAGCCCTCTGATCATCTTTGTGGATCTGTTCCAACAGGTCTGTGTCTTTTTTATGTTGAGGGTTCCAGAGATGGATGCAGTACTCCAGTGTCTCATAAGAGAAGAATAAAGGGGCAGAATCACCTCCCTTGAAGCTGCTGGACAGGTTGAGATTGCCCTGACCTTGGGATTGCAGGACCTAGCACTGGGCCTTGTTGAATTTCCTGAGGTTCGCATGGGCCCACCTCTCAAGCCGGACCAGGTCACTCTGGATGGCCTGCCTTCCCTCCAGCATGTCAATCTCACCTCCCAGTTTGGTGTCATTGGTAAACTTTCAGAGTGAAAAATTGGCACATTGTACCAGAATTCTACTTCAGGCCTCTAAGAAGAAAATTACTTGCCATCTTGTTCAACTCCCTACTGGGAAAAAGGAATCACAAAAATTGTGGAAAGAAAAGGGAAGAATGAATAGATAAACGTAAGAACAAAGATTTTTTCCTGTGATGGAATGTGATAAAAGAACAATATTTACTTTTTTTTGGACAGTTTAACCGGCATTCCCCTTAAGATCACACTTATTAGCCTCCTATTTCAGAAATCTGACAGAAAGAGAAAGAAATAAAGAAGACCAGGCTTAGACGTTCAAGAGTATCATCAAGCATACAAAACCAGAGAGATTAAGTATGTTAAGGACTTTTCTGAGCCTGGGCGAAAAAAATAATTCAGGTTGGGAGAAACCTCTGGAGGTTATATTGTCCAACTACGAAGAAAATAAATGTATTAGCACATCATAATGATCTGAAACTGAATGAAATGTGACTTCCATAATAAAAAAAAAAAAAAAGTGTTGAAAATGCACAAAAAAAAGGAATATCATGCCTGGTCTAACAGTAACATCAGTGATCATGGTGGGAGTATCATAGGGTATGTAGAAATGCACTCCCTTTGAAGTAACTAGCAGATTACATCTTGCCAAATAGGATCCACAAATGGATTTAAATTAACAATTACCACAAGGAACATGAGCAAAATGCAAAGTTTCACACCCCCCCCCCCCCCAAACCATTCTCAGTTTCTAGAATTTGTGCTAATATGTGTTTGGAATAATTAGGTTGCTGCTGCCCGAGGAAAAGGACAAAAAAGGCAGCTGGTGTGAGGAAGATGTATGTGGAAAAACATATCCCAAGAAAAGCCCCGGGCCAAGAGGGGTGCACCCATCACAGGCACCCTACTCCTCTTGCCTCTGACTGCAAGGTGCTGACCTTCACTGCAACACCTACAACCCCAGGTTAAGGGCACAGTCAGCCAGGGACCCCCAGAGTCATGAGCAGGGACTTGTAAACACCAGAGAAGAGTGGCTGGTGTTAGTGTTAGCTCTTGTGTAACACTTGCAAAGGTATCACTAATGAAAGTTTTCTTTGCTAGTTTAGAATATAGCTATTAATATATTTTGTTACTAAGTAATGATAATTGTTGGTTTTTTGATTTGGGTGTTCAATGTTTCACTTCATATAAAATTGTTGTGGATGTTTTTGTCCATAACAGAACATAGCACTTAAACTGTGACAGTATTCTTATAGTGACATTCTGTACGTTGAATAAAAATAACATAAACAAATGTTAAGTACTTTATGTAGAACATAATAGTCTTCTGTCTTTATTGTATTCTAGAAATCCTGCAAAAGGACAGGATGAAAAAAAAAAAAAAAAGACAGACAGACCAATCTAACTGAACAGCTGCTTTTTTATTTGGGTAAAAAGGAGGGTAGAAGAAAAGAAGCATGCAAAAAGTATTAAGGGTTTTGGATAAGACAGCCTGGCAAGCTTGCATTTCTGCTTATTAACTTACACTCCCATGAGCAAGATCCACAACCTTCTCAGGCCTTGAAGGTTGCAGATACTTTTTAACAGAACTGGTTACTGACAGCAGGTCTTTATAGCCTCTTTGCCTTATTTAATAACGTGGGATACAGAAACAACAAAAGTGTTCAGATGGAGACTGAATTTAATGAAAAGGGAAAGAAAACATTTTTGTAGAATTTTAAAAGCTTGAAGCTGCATGTAACCTTGGTTGATCAAAAAAAATAAAAATAAATAAATTGGGAAAAAAAGGCTTTCCTAATGTTCCAAACATCCTTTTTTTCCTCATCTTAACATTAGCATGAAAATTTAGATGGTCTGAGCAAAAGTCTATATCCCCTATTCACCTTTATGATGCACAGTGCTCATATTGAAACCAGAAAGTGAAACACGGAGAAACCTTTAAAACATGGATGTAATGATTTTAACCACAAGAAATGCAAACACTTGCCACTCACAGCCTCAGCAGTAGTTACATCATTCCTTCAAATCTTTTTATGAACATAAGAGAAGGACAAAACAAATTTATGCATTTTAACCTTTCTAATCAACTCCTTAACTTGGAAACACACTGACTCATTTAGATAGAACACTCTTTGAATAGCTGTACAGCATCAGCTGTTTGGAAGAGTTCAGCATGAATAATAGTTTTTCAAATTACATTTTTTTTTTTTTTTTACATTAAAACACAAATCAGCTGTGTGTATCCCACTCTGCAATGTCAGTGTCATTTTCAGAATTAGTGTGCTGCCTAGTAATGATCTTAAAGGTACTTCTTTTCTTCCAAAATCTCCATTAATCCCTTCCTCAGTGAGAAAAACTTAAAAAAAAAAAAAGTGGATGTGCAGTGTGGATATCTGCTCCAATTTTGTCTTCTCCATGGTCTGTAGGGAAATTCCTGTTTCACTTCCATCTCTTCCACAGGATGTAGGAATCTGCTCCATTGTAGTCTCTTCCATGGGCTGCAGGGGAGTATCTACTTGTGTGCTCAGAGCGCCTCCTCTCTCTCCTCCTTCTCTGACCTTGGGATTCACATTGTTGCTTCACACACTTTTTTTCCTCACTCTTCACTGCTGTGTGGCATTTTCCCCTTTCTTAAATATGTTTTCAAAGCAGCATCATTTCTATGATCTGAATGAAGCTATCCTAATGTATATCTGCTAAAGTTGTAAGCCGATACAACCAATATTGCCAGCTGTCCCCACAGATATAATGCTCACAAATAGTTAATTAAATTTCTTTCACGAGCTTTCAAAAGACTATTTTTTTTTTTCAACATTCTCATTTTCACATCTAAAAATAGTCCAAATCTCATGGGGAAAACCAGAATAGACAGAATGAAGCAAAAATATTTTGAACGTGTTTATCAAAATACTGTGACATATGGATAATTAGCTAGCAAATGAGTAATAGGAAAGCTAGAAAGATGACATTAGCTAGCATCATTCATACAAAATGTGCTTCTAAATAATTGTTCTTCTTTGTAATTTCTTCTCTATGCCAACTAAGCACCATAAAGCAAATTAATCAGGCTGGACATCTGATTAAAGAGACAACAATGAAAACAATGGCAAAATCAGAACAAACTCTAATGGATCAAAAGAAAAAAAATTTTTTTTTTTTTTTTTTTTAAAAAGCAGTATGTTATATTTTAATCATTGTTCATCCACCATTTAATTCAACTCAATTATGCTGACAAGTCTGCATACTTGAAAATTGTGTCCCTGTATTTGATTAATTTATATAACATTTACATTTTGGAGTAATATAAAGGATACTTTTTGGAAGAAATTATGTATCTGGTCAAACTAAGCAGTTTTTGATATTACACTTTGGCACCATACAATGAAAAATAAAAATGCTATTTTTAGATTAGCTTCTCATTTAGAAAAAAAATAAACTCATCTTCTCCACGTTTTCTAAATTCTAATTCCCCTCTAATTCCCACACATCTGTAAAATTTCAAACTAACAAAACCAAAAAAGCTATAAAGAAAACTTTTCTCAGGTTCATGTTCAAAGTTAAAGTCTTGCCTAACTTTTTGACGTTGTTTTTTCGAAAAAAAAGTTAATTGGATTTAAGCAAATGTTTTATTTCTTGGGTCAATCAGAGCCTTTAATCAGTATTTAGATTTCATTTCTAAAGCCCTAACTCTGAAGGAATTCCAAGGTCACCTGTCTATAATTAACATACTTCTGTGAATTCTCAGCTCAGTGTCACAATTGAATAGAGAGACTTGGCAACCTCCTGGGATCTTAAAAGAGGATTTTGTAGGGTCCTATGAGAGAATTATTTAATTCTGTCAAACAGGGACTAAAAATGTCTGTCTTTTCTGTGACTAAAACCATAAGAAATTCTTATTCAGAAACCTTGAATGCATTTGATCAAGCTATATCAGAAGACACATGCTCATCACAGAGAGGTTACTCTTCCAATGGTTTTCAGTGACTTCAGAAACCTAATTATTTTCAAAATATATTCTTGCCTAAGCAAATTAACCTTTAAAAGCACCACTTATCTCTGAGTTACAGATTCAGTACAGGAACTTTTACACACAGAAGTGCTCAGCTAAGAGAAACCATGCTCATTTTCAAGGTTTCTCATCAAGGAACTTTAGTGCCCCATGTGGGAGGGATTAGTACTGAGCAAGGGTGGCCACCACTGCAAATGTGGTGATGGGAATGACCACTGTTACTGGGGTAACGGGAATCCCCTGAGCAGAATTTAGAAGTTCCTTGCTCTGCTTCAGCTCCACCATGAGAGACACCACCTGGAAATAGTCCCACCAACCTATAGCCACTATCCTGTACCTTCTTGCATGCACCCTTTAAGCAAGGTGCCACAGGTAAACAAGAAAATTGCTTACAGCCATCACTTGCTTTATTCAGTCCACTTTTTAATTACTCAATTTAAGAAACTTGCATTGAAATATTAATCTTGTAAGTTTGATAATTAAATTTTATTTCAAAATAGACAATGAAAATTTTTATTTGCATTGTTTCAGTCCTACTTGTCTAATGCAGTTTTGGATTGCAATTAAAACTTCTTTGCTTATTTAAGATCTCCTGATATTTGTAAAAAATTGTGATATCCACTCCCAGCACCAGTCTTGCACACATATTAGAAACTAGTCCTTTCCCAGTAAACAGTCAGTTCTCAATGTTAAATAATCTGCTTTAATTTTAGAAGTTAAATAATACAGTTTACATTTTTCTCTCTTTTCAGCCGCATGTAATTTTCTGTACTGACCTTCTTATTGTTGTATTAATTGATCAATTAATTGGAGTGAACAAAAGATTGAGGCCACTTGGCTAAAATTGAATAAAGAAATAATATGAGCTATCATTCAAATGACTTTTTTCTCAGCTCTACCAAAAGGCTTAAGCTTTACATTTTTGATGCAAGGCAGAGACGCACATATTATTATTTTCGTTTTTATTTAAGTGAAAACATTCACATGATAGTAAAAGTGACAGAATCTTAAATGCCACAATAATTTCAGAAAATTCCCAGCTTGATGTGGCTTGTGGAGGATGGAAGTGTTCTAATTTCAGGATTCTACCAAAAAATAGAAAACTTTTTAAGTGTTTAATTTTTTAGAAATAGTAGTAAACTGCAAAGCATTAAGAAGTAGCTCTTTAAACAGAGAAAAATTAATTCTACTTGTGTGAGTTGTATTAAATAAAAAGGCTTGATAACAAGTATCCTTGGATGCATAATGTAAATCTTTCTACTAGTCTTTCTTTCCAGTCCGACATTTTTTATAGTTTAGACTGAAGGGACTCCAGTCTGTTGAGTCCCTTCTACCAAATCTGTCGTTTGGCTTTGACTCTCCCTCATACTGCAGATAAACTTCTGGTCTTCTGCCTGTCTTTGCTCTTCTGTGGACTCTCCCTGTTTTCTCTCCTTAGCCCCTATCTACGTGAGCTGCAATAATAATGCATCTCCTAGCTGAATTTTGTCAGTACTGGTATGCCTCCCTAGAACATAAATACAGAAGAAAGATGAACAAGTGGTTTATTTCACACCTATCAATTTTATATTTTTTAAAAATAAAAATAATATATAGTACAGATACAGCGAATTGAAAACAACATAAACAACTCTACTTCCATTAGTATTAGAGGTAACTTTGGACAAAATGAATGTATATGAAAGAATTAGAGAAGTGACTTTCAGCTGCTAAGCTGTTCGTAATTACTCCAAACAGTTAAGGCATAGAGGGTCGTGTCTTGCCCAGACTTAGAAACAGTTGCATATATATTCCTGTAAAGAATAGCTGGAAGAGAAAGAAACTGAAAAGTAATAGGGGTGACTGAATTCTTCTTTAAAATATTTCTGTAATAATAGCAGAAACACAATAATAGTGGGAAAAGGCTTGAATTAAAAAAAAGGATTTTCATTTGAATTACAAACTGTGTCAGACATTAATACAAACAGGATTAGAAAGGGTGACATACATGAGAAAACTGAAAGGACAAAGTGAAAAAAGGATTTGCATTATATCCACTTAGTTGTTAAAGAACGTTTGAACTCATATGGAAAGAAAATGCTTGCTACAGTAGAGATGTGGTAGTAACTTAAAAAACCTGCGATGAGTCAAAAATTCAATAGAATATTAATAGCAAAAAACAATAGCAATGCAAAATAGAATTTGAGCAATAAAAGAA
The DNA here is from genome assembly GCA_009819605.1 of Sterna hirundo. NCBI lineage: Eukaryota > Metazoa > Chordata > Aves > Charadriiformes > Laridae > Sterna > Sterna hirundo. The sequence continues at coordinate 167,648,686 of CM020437.1, forward strand.
TGGAGAAAAAGTATATTTAACCACAGATATGAGTGTGTGATTGAGGCTTGTGATTTAAGATATTAAAGACATCTTCTTTTTTTCCTGCACTTGGGTCACAACAACCCCATGCAATGCTATAGAATTGGGGAAGAGTGTCTGGAAAGCTGCCCGGCAGAAAAGAACCTGGGGGTGTTGGTTGACTGCTGGCTGAATACGCACCAGCAGCGTGCCCAGGTGGCCAAGGCAGCCAACAGCATCCTGGCCTGTATCGGGAACAGTGTGGTAAGCAGGAGTAGGGAAGTGATCGTCCCCCTGTACTTGGCACTGGTGAGGCCCCACCTCGAGTGCTGTGTTAGGTTTTGGGCCCCTCACTACTGGAAATACATTGATCCAAATGAAAGCTCGTGAAGGGCAATGAAGCTGGTGAGGGGTCTAGAGCAGAAGTCTTATGAGGAATGGCTGAGGGAGCTGGGGTTATTTAGCCTAGAGAAAAGGCGGCTGAGGGGAGACCTTGTCACTATTCACAACTACTTGAAAGGAGGTTGTAGAGAGGTGGGAGTCGGTCTCTTCTCCCAAGTAACAGGCGATAGGGCAAGAGGAAACGGCCTCAAGTTATGCCAGGGGTGGTTTAGATTGGATATTAGGAAAAAAATTTTACACTGAAAATGTTATCAAGCTTTGGAACAGGCTTCCCAGGAAAGTGGCTGAGTCACCATCTCTACAGATATACAGATATGCAGATATGATGCTTAGGGACATGGTTTAGTGATATTTTTTGTCAGAGTTAGGTTGATGGTTGAACTCGATGATATGAAAGGTCCCCTCCAACCTAGACAATTGATTCTATGATTCTTTTCAAATATACTTTTTGATGGGAGGCTAAGAAGAGAATATTTCAATATTCCGTGTATGTTCAGCAAGGGAACTTCAGTAGTTATTTATATCCTAGAGACAAAAATAAATATTTAGTGAACAATAATATATACATTAAAAACATTTTTGGAAGCAAGTTTTCAGAATTCATATGTTCAGCCAGCAAACAGAATATTTTGGAGCAGCCGTGTCACACAAATTACTGGGAAGGGTCTTTTATGACACTGTGAAGAATAATTAAACTGACATGATTAAATTTCCAATTCCTAAACATTACAAAGTGGGCAGCTTTGAATCTATGTTGGAAATAGCTGTAGCAAAAGTAAACAGAAAAAGTTGAGTAACTGAGAAGCTAATGTGACCTCTGCTGAAGGTAAGTACGTACAAAATGACTACACCAATACTGACACTTCCAGTGCCTCTATGACCAAAATCTCTTTTACATCAATAGCTCAGCCCAGGTTTCCAAAGAAAACCTGAGGCATTTATGTCTAGGATGCTGTTCTGTTCTAACTGATATTGCAGGAAAGACTTTCCTTGCTTTAATGAGACCTAGATCAGTTTTCTGCTTTCTATCATACAGTTCTTCACATGGATTTTTTTTTCTTCTTTAATAAATATTATATATAATAAATATTATATTAAAATGTAAATAAATATTTAATAAATATGATAAATATATATATATAATAAACATATATATATTATAATATCTTCTATAATAAATATATATAATGGTATAAATACTGTTGCAATCTATTGTACCATGAATTTTAGTAATTAGATAATTTTTTTCACTAGAACTTTTTCTCAGAATAAATTATACCTTAGGATATAGGATTAAAGGTATAAAAACGAATACTCAGTTTTAAAACATGTTCTGAAGAATGTCAAGACTTTGTTAGTTTTCCAGAGGCAAAACATATTTGCTATGTGAGGTAATCTTTTAGAAACTCTTCATGGGAATATTTTCCTGAGAAACTCGGGAAGATATGTTTGAAGTAGAAGTCTTTAATTTTACCCATTTACAATTGGATATCTACTCTGAATTAGTTCATCAGGCTCTCTACTGAAACTGTCTTCCTCAGTGGAAGATTCACTCCCAGAAGCAATTCAGTATGCCTAGTTAGACACATACATCACAACAGGAAGAGTCTTGCTTTGGGGAAGTGCCGATCCTCTTTCCATTGACTAAGGACGGACTTAAATGACTGCTTCTGAATGACCATCTAATTTCTAAATGCCTTGAATTAAATGAAATGAACCCATCCTTAAGGGCACAATGCAAACTAATAATTGTTCTATTAGTCACTTCAGTGACTTACGTACACTATATTAAGTTTGCTTAAGGAAAACTTTAAAATAATATTAAAATATCCAAAATCCTTTTATATGAACTATGAATGGACAAGCAGTAAACAATCAGGTCTTCAGTCAGCATGAATGAACATAATAAACCTACTCAGTGCTATCATACCACAGTGTATTATTTCAGGATACAACTGGAAGTCTTTAATTCCACATAATACAGGTGGGATAGGAATCAATGCAGCAGCAAAGATTTTTTGACAAAGGCCCTTATCTCAGCTCTGCACATAGAGCAATAACTAAGTATCCTGTTACTGCCCTCAAAGAAATAAGCTGGCAACAGTGAAGAAACCAGGAGCCAGGCGGCTTGATATAACAGGCATAGAATCATAGAATGTGTTGGGTTGGAAGGGACCTTTAAAGGTCATATAGTCCAACCCTCCTGCAGTAAGCAGGGACATCTTCAACTAGATCAGGTTGCTCAGAGCCTCATCAAGACTGGCCTTGAATGTCTCCAGGGATGGGGACTCCACCACCTCTCTGGGCAACCTGTGCCAGTGTCTCACCACCCTCACTGTAAAGAACTTCTTCCTAATGTCTAATCTAAACCTACCCTGCTCTAGATTAAAACCACTGCCCTCGTCCAATTGCTACATGCCCTTGCGAACAGCCCCTCCCCAGCTTTCTTGTAGGACCCCTTCAGGTACTGGAAGGCCGCTATAAGGTCTTCCTGGAGCCTTCTCTTCTCCAGGCTGAACAACCCCAACTCTCTCAGCCTGTCTTTGTAGGACAGGTGCTCCAGCACTCTAATCATCCTGGTTGTCCTCCTCTGGACCCACTCCAACAGGTCCATGTCCTTCTTGTGCTGAGGGCTCCAGGGCTGGACACAGTACTCCAGTTGGGTTCTCACGAGAGCAGAGTAGAGGGGGAGAATCGCCCCTCTGTATCTGCTGGCCACGGTTCTTTTGATGTAGCCCAGGATGCAATTGACCTTCTGGGCTGCAAGCACACATTGTTGGCTTATGTCCACCTTTTCATCCACCAGTACCCCCAAGTCCTTTTCTGCAGAGATGCTTTCTGTCACATCATCCCCCAGCCTGTACTGATAACGAGGATTGTACTGACCCAACTGCAGGACCTTGCACATAGCCTTGTTGAACTTCATGAGGTTTGCATGGGCCCACCTCTCTAGCTCGTCCAGGTCCCCCTGCATGGCAACCCTTCCCTCCTGTGTGTTGACTGCTCCACACAGGTGGATGCCATTGGTGTTAATGGCAAACTTGCTGAAGGTGCACTTGATACCACTGTCTATATCATTGATGAAGATATTGAACAAGACCGGTCCCAGTATGGACCCCTGAGGGACACCACTTGTCACCCCTCTCCATCTGGACATCAAGCCTACCCTCTGGATGTGACCATCCAGCCAGTTCCTTACCCACCGAACAGTCGACCCATCAAATCTGTATCTCTCCAACTTAGAGAAAAGGATGTTGTGGGGGACCGTGTCAAAGGCCTTGCAGAAGTCCAGATAGATGATATCCATTGTTCTTCCCTTGTTCACTGATGCAGTCACCCCACTGTAGAAAGCTACTAGGTTGGTCAGGCAGGACTTGCCCCTGGTGAAGCCATGCTGCCTGTCTCAAATCACCTCCTTGTTTTCCATGTGCCTTATCATAGTTTCTAGGAAAATTTGTTCCATAATCTTCCCATGCACAGACATGAGGCTTATAGGTCGGTAGTTCCCAGGGTCCTCCTTTCTACCCTTTTTAAAAATGGGTGTAATGTTTCCCTTAAGTCAAGTCCCTCCTCAGCAGGCAGGTACACCACAACCTTTAAACTAATTAATCAGAGTTACAAAAAATTATTCTGTTGTAACTCCCATATCACAGAACCACCTTGAAATGGACAGTTAAGTCTTTCATTGCCAAAAGGCAAAAAAACACAAAAAAAATAAGTAAATTCTTGAGGTCTGGAAGGAGCGCTGACGTAGCAAACAACAGAAGAGGTCCTTGGACAGAAGGGACATAAAAGTCCCCACAAAGAGAAATCAAGTTATAATTATTTATGGCAAAGCTATTGAGTAGTCAGAACATACAGAAATTCTGAATAAGCCTTTTCTTTGGTCAATTTATTATGAAGTCATGATTGGAAAGTGTCAGGATTTTTTCTTACACCATACTAGCTAATTTCCCCTTACATAAAACACAAGAATAATCCCATTGACAAAAATGCAAAGATCCCTAGCTGTTCATGAGACATTATAGTTTATATAGACCTGTAGCTTAGTGTGCTATTCACCATCTGCTTGGATATGTAACATTTGAAAATAACTCTAAAGAATACTGCTATAGCTTTTTTCACAAGGTAACTTTTCTTCTTCCACTTAGATTAGGGTAATCTCCTTTCATTTTATTCCTAGAAAAGACAAGTATGCAGTCCAAACATTGTAAAATTGAGAAACACAGACAATGAGAAATTTCAGTATTCTGTAAGACCAGTGTATGTTTCTTCCATCCCAAAGGCAAATTTTTTGAAAGTTTTTTCTTTCAGTTAGAATATGTTTATAGTTCCAGGTTTAGTCAGTATCTGTAATTTCATTTATGTAAATGTATTTAATTTATAAATGTATGAATACATAATTGTTTCATTCTGGCCTGTAATAAGTACCCTTTCAAAAATTATTTACATTTAAGTTGTAAATTTACATGCATTATTTCATTGAAAATTTGGATGCAATAGTGGCGGATAAATCTCAAAAGGTGAAGTGTCAAAACTTAACTCTTAACTGATCTGCAAACCAGTTTTGAAACAAAATAATGATAACACTTTCAGGATTTTACATTTTTGAGGCCAGAAATTCTGTCAAAATTTATTTTATTCTAATATATTTACTTTCTGTAGGTAATATGATTCCCATATTTTTTTGATTTTCAAAGTATTTGGAGTTTCTGCCCAATTTTGTAAAAATTTCAGTTTCATTCATTTTTTGGTAATCCAAACCACTTTATTCATCTTTAATAATTAAGGAATGAGATGAATAATCGGCTAGTCATCTTCAAAAAAGGAAGAACAGATTGACCACTGTTCTTTGCCATTGGGAACACTGCATGTCGTGCAAAGTCTTGCTAGCATCTGTTTAAAATTATGAGCATGGATGTACAATGGATTGCATTATGCTTGAATCAGCCCCTTTCACTGAGTAAATGAAGACTTTGGAGAGTGTCTGGAAAGAACCATAGTTTTCTTTTATGACCTACGCTTTGTCACGTCATTGCGTCTTGCAGTTTAGAAGGGAATCTAAACTAGGAAACTGAATGCATCCTAAAAATTTCTATTTTGAAGTATGAAGCATATGATTATTTTTATAAAAGCAAAAATATGCATATTGAAACACTTATTTTAATATATAATGAAATAAGTATTGTTATTATATTTTCTTTTTTTTAATGCCACTCACATTTTAATAATAATGATAGAACGTAATTTAATAATATAATAAAGGGTAGATGGAAGATGTTTGGTGTCTTCTGTTAATTGTTTTGTCTAGGATTTTTTGTCCCCAAAATTCACCTTTGTTTTGAACTGTGTCCACTTTGTACAGGTAATCCTTGTAGACTAGATGATGGTTTTATAAAGTAGCGTAATACTTTAAGACCTGATTCTACTAGCATATCATCATGGAAAGACTCCTCATCCCTTAAGGACCTCCTGGCAGAATTGAGCATTTTGTATTTATGAGTGGAAAAAGGATGATTTTGTTATAATAAATCTATTCTAAATCGTACCTGAATTTCTGACTTGATACTTTTTTAGTTATTATTTCTTAACCAAGGATGGATATGTAAAACTGCTTCTGTCTTAATTTCATGTGGAAGATTTTTATTCATTTTTTCATATATAAAACTGTAGGAATTAAATTAATGTAGAAATAATATTTTCAAATTAGATTCCAAACGCAAATTACTATAACCACACTGTAGAACCTTAATGTATGTGATTTAATTACAGACTTGAATTTCTATAATATGGATTTGATTTTGGTTTTCATAGAATGCTTCCAAATTGTCTTGAACACTGTCGTCTGGCCTTTATTATACAGTTATTTGTTTATTACTGCATTCAGAAACAGTACAGCTAACTTTTTCCTTGAATAAAAAAATAAATGTACTATATAGTTATATATAGTCTTATACAATACACATGTGTTTTCTGTTTATCTGTCTAGTTATGTTTATTGATACTCGCTTGCAAGAGTGGAATTGAGAGACAGACTTATGTGTTTCTCGACTGATTGTTGTTACACATGATTAACCCTTTACTTGTGTTGCTTTTCTGTGGTCATGTTGGTTTCCATTTCTTACATATGCTATAGTCGATTAAATCAAAATAAGATCTAAGGTGAAACAAATTGTCCATGCAAATCACTGTCAGTATGACAATATGCTTATTGATACCCTGCTTTTCTATATTTCAATTACTTGTTTTAAATGAGGTTAAAGACCTATATCCTGTTTACTTTTCATGTCAAATTCAACTGAATTACTTCACACGAGTACAGAAGAATGCATTATGAGACCCAGAGACAGAGATTAAGTTCTAGATTTTTTTTTATTTCAGCAGACCTCAGGAGAAACTTCAGGCTGATTTTTCTAAAGCATGAATATCTGACTTTGTTAAAGGTTTTTTTCACTTCCTTATTTAAAGAATGAAAGCGGACACAAGAAAAGAATATATATCTTTTCTATGTTAACACTTCAACTACTCTATTTTATCAGTTGTACCTCTAAAATAGGATCTAAAAGCTCAAAATTAATTGTGCAGACCACCTGTACATAATGAGGTTTGTTGACAAGCAGGCGGACCTGAACTTGAAACAGTAAACAAAGCATGTACTTCTTTTCTTGCCTTTGTTCTTTAAATTTTGGGCAAGCGAGGGTTTCTCTTTTTCTAGACTTTTTTTATTTTTTATTGGTTTGGTAGATTCATTAAGGTGGTCTTTCTGCATGTTTTATTACTGGATTCTCCAAGGTAATAATCTATTGTGTGATTGAAATTGTACCACCGCGGTGCCAAGTTCCTCAAGAAAAAAACCACAGGAGTGTAATTACTGCCACTATAGCAGCAGAGAAGGACAAAGTAGAGGACTTAAGGTTTGGCTACTTTACCTGATTGGCAGGTATTCCAAATAGGTTATACTTTCCTCGCTTCACCCCCAATTTAATACAAATTCAAGCTATTTATGTATATTTAGCAGTTGTTATAATTTCTGAGGTATAACTATAAAACCAGTTAGGAGAGGATTTCAGTTTTCCTTACCATGCAGTATACCATGTACATTTCCATCCCCTTTTAACTCTAATTTCCATCCTATCTCAAAGCAAGTTGTTCACCTTATACTCATGACTACCTGCACAACGTAATCATAAATATATGATTATAGCTATTTGGTGTCTGTGAAGCAGAAAAACAGATATCAACATTTTATATTAAAAAAAGGATTTTAACAGTGTGTTCTATGTAAAAAAAATAAAAAATATTTGAATCACGGAATTTTTCAGAGTTGGAAGGGACCTCTAGAGATCATCTAGTCCAACTCCCCTGCTAAAGCAGGATTGCCTAGAGCACATCCCTCAGGACTGCATCCAGGCGGGTCTTGAAAATCTCCAGAGAAGGGGACTCCACAACCTCCCTGGGCAGCCTGTTCCAGTGCTCTGTCACCCTCACCGTAAAGAAGTTTTTTCTCATATTTGATCAAATTAATCATGTTGTATTACCTTGTTTCCGTTTTATTCTGTTTACATTTCTCTCATATTGCTTAATTACAAACATAAGATAAATACTTTCATTACATGTGCATATGCTATATTTAATATCTGAATTTAAAGATCTAAGTTCAGCATTCCAGAAATAAAATTTCATTAAAAATGTAAATTTTTATAAGATTTTGGTTTTGTTTCTGAAGACATATTTGCAAGTTTATTTTGTTTTAATGTTGGAAAAGATGGACTTTTCTCATGAAAAATAAAATTTTCTGACTATGCATAAACTGATGCCTGCATATTCTGATGTCTGTGCATTAGTACATTAGTACATTAGCACACCATGTCTTAAAATAGTTTAGAGTATTGTAAGAACTAAACCAACTCTGAACTTAAAGCTGGACCAATAGGAAGAGCAGAGCTGAGGAGGGAAAGAACAGGATGAAGTAACCTCCATCTCGTACTTGTTAAAAAATGAATCAGTGTGATTAAAATCCATTCAATATCAAAGGATTCACAATCTTTCAATAGGAACTGAGGTGGCTTAACAAATAGGAACTACGTGCCAGCAATATAGATAGAGCTTTTGGAGTCCTGTGATTACACTTGAAGGTTGGTTTTGAGGAAAATATTTCTAACTGTTAAAGTTTCATTAAGAAACTTAAAACCTTGAATAAATAAAACCAAGGGTATGAAATTTGCTTGTGTGCTTGAACCAATGGTTTATGTAGGGATGAATTTCCCTCACCCTCCAAAGGTGAGGGAAGATTTTAACTTAAAGTCACACTGTTGCAGAAGGTTCCATAGACCTTCCAAAACAAAACTCTATTTTTCGAAAAGACTGTTCCACCCAGTTGTGGATACAAATTCCAGCTGTTTTGTTGATGGATGATGAAAGGAGGCAGATTAGTCCTGACAGAGGATGGACTGCCAATGTTTAAGTTATCATTGTGTTTCTACTGGTAATGCTGCTAGTTTAGTTAAAGTTACTGGTAATCACAGTGTATCCAGTCCTCTGGCAGGACTTTTTAGACTGGGATTTTAATAGCATTTCAGATGAAAATCCGCGTACATAAAATGTTTTACTCACACTTACATTAAACATTTGAGTCTACAAATGTTATGAATAGCTTATTTTGGAACATTTTCTTAATTACTTTTGGCCTGAACACAATATGAAAGGTCCCCTCTCTCCCAGCCCCACCAAACAATTTTTTCTGGAAATGATGTTAGAACTTATTCCCATACATTCTAAATGGAATTATAACTATTAACATGAATTCTGTACATTTAAGCATTATTTAAGCATTAAGGCTCTAAACAGATGGAGTCATGTAATTTGAGGAGACAAGCAAGCCCTCAGGCCTAGTCTTCTTCATCTTCAAAAAGGAGCAAAACTTCAAATAATGTCTGAAAAAGGATGGGGAAAACATAGTCTACAGTATTACAGCACAAATAAATTACTAGCTTAATTGAAAAGTGACTTTTTTTCCCCCTCGTTTATTCCCAACTCAGCTGTGCTGTTTTCAGAAGGAAGCTGTCATACAGCAATGAAGCTGTTGTGCATACAGATGGCTGTGTCCCCTTGTAGGCACAGACAGCTGTACCCATCCTTGGCAATTGTATCAGCACTTTCTACTAATTATCTTTTCAATGCACTCTGATTATCCTCAGTTCTTTCCACTAGAAAGCTATGGAGATTTATTTTTCCTTTGCTCTGTAGAATTAAGGTTATTTTCAGAGTTTGATTGCACATACATGCCACAAATACACATAAATTGTGAATGTGCACAGTCACTGCACAAGGTTATTATAGAACAGAGGAGATTTGTAAAACCTGTATAGTTTACAAATATTGCTTAGGAAATGTTCGCATTTTGAAAATTATGTCTTAATTGTTTTATTTTTCCTAATCATGACAGTACAAATCTTTGCATACTACCAAAAAAAAAAAAAAAAAAAAAAAAAAAGGCAAATAGGCCAACTCAAACCTACAAATGTTTCAAAAGGCAATTACATCAGTCGGAAAATTAAATGAAAGCATCCACCAGAATCTAAGTATTCTCTTACAGGACTGAATATATGGACCAGGTATTAGATTTTTTTTAATAGCTTTTTGAAACTGTGTCCATCATTGACTCAATGTCTTTCTCATTCATAGCACCTTGGGGAAAAAGAACCTATATAGCACTATCTGCCTGATCCTATGGAGGATGACATATGCAACCGTTCTCCTATTCCGCAGTCCTGACCTACACCAGTACTGAACCAATCTGTCCCAAATTCTGAGGTTGTCAGTGAGTTTAAACTCCTATGTTAGTTTCAGGTATCTGCTTTTTCCACTTTCAGATACTTTCTAACTGCTGCAGCTTCATAAAACAGCTGTGACTTTCATATGAGTAGCTGTAGGATAGAGAAGATACAGTGTAAGGTATCTTGTATAAATACGTTTATTCCTTTTTAGTTAATGATTTCTTAATATTAAGGAAAGAGGAATTCAGCTGTTCCTCCTGCCTCTAGTGATTGAAACAACCTTATTTTTTTAACTTAAAGGAGCTACAGCAGTGGTTGCAACCTACCTGCAAGTCTGAACAACTTGATGCCTCCAAGAGCCTGAATAAAGGGATGTTCTCATTTCTTGGCATACACACGGCCAGGAAGGAGGATCTGCCCCATTAGGACAAAACTGGTAGGATTCAAACTATTATCTGTCCGTCTATCAGAGTAAAGGATATTTTTAACCTCCTGGCTTATGGTGAACTGACAGAGCCTCTGAAGATTCTGATATTGTTAACTTTCTTGGAAGAATTGTAAATTTCATTTCCTTTCATAAAAGGAAAAAGTTGGTGTAACCTACATTTAGAGGTAACTCCATTTTTCACTGTCGTTTTTTTGGGTTTTGCTGTTGTTTTGGTTATTTACGTGTGGTTTTTTTGTGTGTGTTTGTGTGTTTTGTTTTTTGGTTTTGTGTTCTTTCCCCCACACCAGGAACTTCCTAAAATCATAGGTAAGGAAAAACACTGTATTTAATGAACCAATATACTTTTTTCCAGCTGAAACTTTGACTTGTCCCTATACAAAGCTAATAAATTTCCAGAGGCTGGGGTGACATATCCTTCACGTCTTTATTGTTAAGTTCCTGAAAAATTTAAGAATTAATCTTTAAAAAGTACATAACCAGTCTTACTATAGAAAATATATATTCATATGCGTCTGTATCTAGATATGTAGATTAGATAATGGAATGTATTTTGCTAGAAATCCACCACACTTTCCTCTTCAAATTCTCATATTTTGACAGACTTCAACATAGGAGTGTACAAGTGAGGTATGAAGATATGACTCAGTTACAAAATTTGTGTTGATCTCATTCCAGTTTTATGTGCAAATAGTCATATAAAATTAGTAAACATATCCAAGTTCTGTAAGAACATGTGCTTTCATTTGTCAGTTTATTCTAAGTTGATATCATGTTTTTACCCATTATATCATTTAAAAGCCATAATTATTGTGTAGGTATTCCAAAGATGATGTCCAAGGTCCTTCTGAAATAGATAGAGAATGTGAATGTCAAAAATCATAAGCTTCAGCTTCTCACCTTAGGTACTTCTTTTGGGGTGGAAGGAAGCCCTTTAGAGACATCTTGATTTGCTACAGAGAGTACCAGAACATAAGCTTCCTGGGCCTAAATCTGATAATAATAATTACTATTATTTATAATAATAATGAATATAATAGGTTTTATAAAGGGGGGGGTTACAGTAAATAGCTGATCTATCCCCTTGAAGATACACTTGTACAATGAGTACAAGTCCAACAAGTACAATTTTGACTGCTTAAGTCAAATCAAAGCAAGTTGCTTTTGAAAAGGAACTTCATTCCCTTCTATTAAAAGAAAACTCTACTGAGACTAGTTAAGATGAGTAGTACCAATGATATTGAAACTAGCATGAATATCTACTAAGTAATGTATTAGATATTCCACACTGCATAGAATAAGAGTTGTAACACTGGAGTGTAATTAGAGAGGATATTGCTTTGTATGAACTCAGAGGATTAGCACGGTAAGAAAAGTTATATTTTTTTAGTAGAAATGCATTTATTCTCTTCCACATTGTAATTTTTTAATTTATCATAGCTAGCTGTTCTGTTTCAGGAAAACATACATCAAGAAGACAAAAAAAAAGAAACCAAAAGGATATATATAAAAAAAATATAATCCTATTCCAGGTAGATTTTCTGCATATTCATACAGAATATGGAATCCACTCCATTAATACATTGAACAGACTAGTACAGGTTATAAACAGAACAAATTACAGTATAAAATCAAATTCTAAGTGATGAAGAATTATAACAGTCTTTTCTGATCAGGAGTCCAAAATAAAGCCTACTACAGAAGTCCTTACACTTTTTAATAAATATGAGGAAATAATTTATTCAACCTACAAAGACCTGGAAAAACCAAAAAGCTTTTCAGTTAAAAAAAAAAAAAAAAAAAAAAAAAAAGAAACCAAAAGGAAATCAAAGTTCCTCAAAAAATATATGCTTGTCACCAATGTACTTCACAGCTAGAATAGTTTCAGTATCTCAATTGATTGAAAAGTAGCCACTCAAAAAATCAAAAGCATAAGTTTAGACACATATACAACAAGTATTATATATGTTATTAAGAGTATTCACTTTAATGGTGTTTATTGATATTTTAAATACATATACTTCATGTAATTATCATGTGCTTGAAAATTGTTGTATATTACCTACAAGAGTTAGTCAGCATCTTCAGCTAGTCAACATTCAGATGATATTCCTCATGTTGTAAAACCTGGTGTATTTAAACTATGAGAAGAGGTTAACTTTAGATGCACAGCTTCATGCTGTTTTGGTAAGTGGTGACAGGAACAATTTCATATCTGAAGAATTAATAGAAATGATTAATGGAATTAATCTCATACAGCTATGGGAAAACATTTTGTGTTACAAATTCTATCCTCCTTACGCTTAAATTAATTCCTTTCTTCCTTACATCTGGATTAATATGTCATGATGAAGCAATACAGATTGCTGTATTTGTACTATACCTCTCATATGCAGAAAATATGGCTACCAAGACCCACTACTGAGATTTCAGGATTTGGCAAGAAGACAGCTGATATTTCAACAACTCTATTATGTATCCTATAAATTATATAGTGAATTAAGCATACAGTTGAGTACTATGAAAAAGTAAGCTTATTCTCTGAAAAAATGTAGTCAGGGAGTTCAAGTTCTATTGTCTCTTGATGACGAGTAAGTAAAAAGATTATCTTTTTTTATCTTTTTTTTTTTTCCTTCATCAGTTAGAAGATTCTTGATGACCAGAATCTTCAAGGGGAACATACATAGTTTCTTTTAATGCACCATCATCATTAAGAACTTTGATAGCCTTAACTTAATTAACACTTTTGTTAATGAAGTTTGAGAAATACAGTAATGTTCTCCAACCTGCAATGTTTTTATTGCTTATAATACTCATAGAAGCACTTGTGTTTAAATTCAACTTATTACCTTACTTCTGAATAATTTTTAAATGTAATAGTTTTAAAAGAGAACCATGCAGAAAGTTCTTCTGTGGTAGAATTTAGCAGCTTTATTATTGGTTGAAAAGCAGAGATTTTATGTACTGGAATATTTTCAGAAAAAAAATTTCTAATTTTTATGCAGTGTTTTCTGCAAATGAAATTACAAAGTATTCCTTCAAATTTCTGTCCCATTCTCCAGCCAAAATTGGGATCATTCTCTTCCCCTAACCTCCTTTTCTGCCAAAGTGAGGGGCAGAAAAATGTCAAAAAATACATCTTCATCAAGACATTTTTTTTCTCCAAGATTTTCATACATTGAACCTTTCCCCACCTCCTCGTTTCCACCACTCAAAGCTCAAAGCTATTATCAAACGTACTGCAAAAAAAAAGCAGGAAACAGAAAGGCAGGACTAGAGCCCTGAATTTGTTCTGGTGGCTCTGCAGAGGACATCTCTCTGGGCCCATTTTTTGTCTCACTTAATGCAACTAGACTCAGGTGGCATATCTCTTGGCTCACATTTAGGTAAGTCATGAAAATAGCTGCCACTAGTCGCACTTTCAAACATACAAAATATGTCCCATGGCCCTCATGACAGTATGGGTTACAGTACTGAGCATTTGGACACTCAATTTTGACATACATATGTCCATACATATGGACTATTAAAAAATATGAAGTTGGGCATTCTCAATACAACTCATAAGTATCAGGCATCTAAAAAATTGAATTGAATTGCATACTGCCAAAGTTTGCCAAATGTTGCAAAAAGAAAGGACTATTAACTTCACATCTTATTGAAGCTGGTCAATTGCTTAGGTCTGTCTTGAAAGTGGTTCTTTCCTGTGCTGTCTAGCCATTAGTGCTGTTAAAACACATAATTCTGGTGACCCCTCTACTCTGCTCTGGTGACACCCCACCTGGAGTACTGTGCCCAGCTCCGGAGCCCTCAGCACAAGAAGGACATGGACTTGTTGGAATGGGTCCACAGGAGGGCCATGAAGATGATCAGGGGGCTGGAGCACCTATGCTGTGAGAATGGGCTGAGAGAGCTGGGGTTGTTCAGCCTGGAGAAGAGAAGGCTCCAAGGAGACCTTATAGCAGCCTTCCAGTACCTAAAGGGGGCCTACAGGAAGGATGGGGAGGGACTCTTTATCAGGGAGTGTAGCAATAGGATGAGGGGTAACAGTTTTAAACTGAAATAGGGGAGATTTAGATTAGATACTAGGAAGAAAATCTTTACTGTGAGGGTGGTGAGGCACTGGAATAGGTTGCCCAGAGAAATTGTGGATGCCCTTTCCCTGGAAATGTTCAAGGCCAGGCTGGATGAGGCTTTGAGCAACCTGGTATAGTGGGAGGTGACTCTGCCCATGGAAGGGGGGTTGGAACTAGTTGATCCTTAAGGTCCCTTCTAACCTGAACCATACTATGATTCTATGATTCTATGATTCAAGTAAGTGAACACCAGGCCTGGAGGCAGGACTAGACACTGGGCTGGGCATAGGTATCCCAATGAATGTTGTCACCAGGGGCCCAGATGAGCCGAAATGAGGTCCTGGGCTCTGGGCAAGTGGGTTTTACGTGAGGTCCATCAGGGTGGTGAAGCTAAGCAGTACCTTCCCAGCCCCAACAGTAGCAACCCTGGAAGAAGAATCTCATTCTCACCTGAGTCTCAACATCTCCCTCTTATTATAATCCATCCTACAGAAAAAAAAACAACCAAAAAAATATGACTTGGATCAGTGAGATGGCAATTATTTTGCAATAATTTGGTGTCAGATTCTAGTCAGTCATGTAATTAATAAATACAGAAATAACATATACAAGTATGTCTGGGCAGATGACAGATGTATGACTACTGAAAATACAGGGTTATTTGTCCAAATGTTTCTCAAAACAGCTGGATTACCACAGTCACCTGAGTTGAAAGTCAGGTAAATTCCATTAAAATTAGGTTTATATGAAGATATTTAAGTTCCAGTGGTTTACATTTACACATGTATACCACTGAAATGATTCCTTAAAAAAAGACCTATGTAGTTCTGCATTATTTTTATTAAAATTAAAATTCAAGAAATTTTCATGGACCATTGAGTTAATTAGGAAACAAAAATACTGAAAACATTAACCTAGACTTTAATTTAGATTGCATATGAAAATTCTACAATTCCTGTCTCAACAATATAGCTTTTTTTTCATGAACTGAACATAAATTTTAGTAACAGCAACTTCTCAGATTCTTAAGTCTGTCATTTCCTTTTTGACCTTATTTCTTTGACAGAAGCTTACAATTTATTTCAAACCTGGAGCATCACATATCCGTGTTTTTTTTTTTTTTTTACTTTTTTGAATATGTGATAAAGAATGATTATGTAGAAGACAGTGTCAGAAGAGTGGAAGGAAAAGTGCAAGTCTAAAGAAGAAAATGCATAATTAGTACCAAGAATGTTTCATGTTTCCTTCAGATGATCAGATGTTATTTGCTTTTTCCTCCTCCCACAGGCACAATGACAGCAAGCCTGGGGTTTAAACAAGATCACAGAGGGAGTCATTAATAGGTTTCGTTTGGACATATCCTTCACTGAGAAAGAGAGCTTGTCCCTAGGATGATACTTCTGTGTTTAATTCCAAAAGTGGAAAAGAATAATAATTTAAAAAGCATGAAAGATCTTAACTTCTGGACGCTATTTCTTTAACATATACATTAGCAAATATTTCCATCCACTCTATACAAAAATAAATAACAACTCTGCATATGAACACACCTATCTGCCTTTTTTTTTTGCGTCTAGCAAGGTGTGTTATAAGAAATTTTTCTTTCAGTTTGCACTTATGGGCAAGGAAAAAAAAATATGTTCCAGGAATGACATCCCAAGCAGCAGTGTACACAGGCACATTAGAAGCCAGAAAGCAGAGACAGGTTCCTTTTTTGTTACAAGGTAGAACTAATTGCTCCCAAGAAATATATACCATACCCTTAGATTGTTTGCCAGACACTTTCTGTCGTGTTTTACACACAAATTATATATCAGTAGTAATAAACACTTCACTTTCTATCAACTCAGTATTTGCTATCCTCACACAGTTCATTATTTATAGTTAAACTGTACACATTTCCCCAAAAATGGCTACTAAATGTGTTCCCTAGAAATCAATCTGTTCAAAAATTTAAGTAGAAAGTAAAAAAAAAATTAAGTAAAAAGCAAACAAAAAGCAAACAAAATGCAGTGAGAAGGGGGAAAAAAAAAGCGCAACTATTTGGTTTACATTCACAACTAAATTGGTAAGACAGATGGAGACACTTAAGAAAGCCAGAAATGAAATACACATTTTTAGAGATTATGTATAGCATAGATCAAATCAAGAGAGGAAAGGTTAAAAGTTGAGATTTAAATTATGTTCCAAATGAATGTTTATGATTCAACAGATACAATTCACAGTGTACAAATTTCCTAAAATCTATGGAACTGCTTTTCAGAACTGTATTATCAGATAGCATATTGCATTAAATATCTTTAAAAAACATGTTATTACTTGATCCATAGAAGTTGGCTTTAAAATGTATTCAGATTCTGTAGAGGAAATAGTACGGTATTGATGATAATGAACATTTATGGGTTTATGGTTTGGATCACTTGCCCAGGTTTACTTGCTAATGTAAATGAGAACTTAGGTCTTATTTCATCATAATCTTATTTATTAACACAGTTGCTGATAACTTTTGCCCAGGCAGGCATGATGATTACCCATTTTCTCATGAACTGGTGGATTTCAAGTACTACATGCATTAAGGAGAAATGTGCAGAGTAGCTTATTCCTGCCATAATGAGCTTTTACTTCCTCTCTTACAGGTGGTCATCTGTGTGGTTTTTATATATTATGTTCTGAATGCTGGAATATCTATGGAAGTTTTTTTCATTCGAAACAAAGAGAATACATTAAGAAAATTGAGATCAGAAAATTTGTCCCAGATAGGCCTAAAGAGATTCAGCAAATCATAGTAATGAGGACTTTCCCCAAAACTGGTGATCTGTTGAACTGTATTGGTAAATTACAAGACTTGCTTCTCTAGGAATGTCTTAGATTTATCATTCCTAACCTAGAATCTGCAGATGGCCTTGTGGCAGACAAATTGATCCAAAGGTAAACCTGTAAGGCATCATAAAGATTTATTTCTAGTAATAATAATATTTTTTTTTTTCAGATGAAGTTTAAATTATTTTCTTTTCCTCTGAGGCTTTTGAAATATGGATAGTTTTCCATTTAATAAAATTGATTATTGGTTTTAAGCTGGAAAATACTGGGTGAAAACAAACAAACAAATAGTTTAAAAAACAGGAATACAGAGATAAAATTAACAAGACTAAGATAAGTGACAGGAAAGTGTTTATGCAGAAAAAAGCAAATAGTTGTCTAATTGACTCAGAGGAACTTGTTGAAATTTAGACCTTTTTTTAGAGAAAAAAAAATGGCAAAAGTAGCAACAGGCAAAAAGACACAAAAAAGAACAAATTAACTTGAATGTATTTTGCCCCTCGGTTTTATTATGTGTTCCTAATGAAAAAAAGAAAAGGGATAAAAGCTTAAATGTCTCTGAATGTGACAAACAAACCACAACAAAAAGGTAAGGCAAGGCAAGGAAAAAAAGAAGACATGTACAAGATTCTTAAGGGCATAAAGTTAATTTAAATTCATTGCTTGAATTCCCACCCTTAGTAAAAAAGAAGATTAAAAAAAAAAAAAATTTTGCTGTCACTTTTCAAGACTAAAATTAAGTCCTAAACACTATAAAATCAAGGAGATGTCCAGGAAGAATCTGATGTAAGAGTGTAAATGATTTTAACTTATTTTTAGCAATGCTGAAACAACCCTTTAAACACTATCATGTCCTTAGACTTTGTACTGAACAATTTAACGTCCTAGAAAGTCTCCATTTCCTTGAAACATCATAGTAAATTGTTATATTTTTTTTTATGGCAATGTGCTATTTTGTTATTGTCGATATTATAGCAGGAAAATCCAGAAGGTCGAAGTACAGGCATTTATTCTGAACTTGCTAACAAAAGGCAATGTTCACTTAGTAAGAGCTTCTGTTTTAAGGTCCTGATCTTTCAGCTGGATACAAAAGAGTAGAACTTTGGATAATTTCTTAATACAATTACAAATACAATAGACGCCAGATTACCATGCTAGAGCCAGAAAAGGGAGCAAGTTAAAAATTTGGTCTGTCAGCACAAAGGGAAAAATTGGCAGGTTAATATGAAGGAAAGTGTAGGGCTTTTCTATATTTCTCATGACATGTTTAAATCTTCTGATAGTCTTACTAGCTATATCCACAGTTACATAAAATAATTCTGGTTGCTATATTGCTTTCATCTTCTCTTTCCCTCCACCCAGATTTGGAGTCAGGAGGTATCTGAGGTACTCCCAGGTTTCCCTGGGATATCATAGATACCATAGTAAGCAATGGTTATGAATAACTTTCTCATTCAATTAACTTTCATCTTGGGTGTAGAACTTAAACTAAAATATCCTAATAGAAGCAAACAATAAGCTCACAAATCAAATATGTTGTTATGTTCTCAAAAAGTACTCAGTATTGCAAATCCGAAATACAAAAACTCTTGTGGCTTCTTGTTTGTTTATTTTGTTGTTTATTTTTTCCCCCTCTGAAAGCAGATTTCTGTATTCTAGTTTCCACTTCTGTTTTAGACAAGAAAACAGCATAAAAGAAGAAATTCTAAAAAGGTTCACTAATGGATATATCAACAGGAAGTGTCTGCCACATCTAGGAAAGTTCTCACAAAGGCTGTCTGAGTACTGTTTGCAAGTGAGACTAAAGCAACATAGAGACAAGACAGAGCCTTATAAAAAAATCTGAAAATCTCTCAGTAGAGATTTTTCAAAGACCAGGGATTGTCTCTGGAAGAATAAACTGAGAAGGACTTCAGCACATAGGGAGGATTTGGCTTCCCGTGAGGCATTCGCAAAAGCAGTATTTCAGAAATGTATAGCAGAAATGGAAACACACTTTTTGGTCTCCCTGACCTGTTAGCCCAAAGCCAAAGATGGAGTTAATAAAATATATATTTCTCTATAAAATATATGTTAAAACTATTGCTTAAAGTTTGGAGACTTTTCATAGAATGCAAATCAACAGCTGAATTTGGATAGCACAAACAAAAATTTGGAAATGGGGATTAATGAGAAGCATTTTTATAAGAAAATTTCTTTACCTCAAAACAAATTCTACATGAAGTTAAGATCTGTGCATTTGACCTTAAACAACCATTCATTACCTTTAGCTATCATTTTGAGAATCAAAGGATTTTAAATTTCTTTATTATCTTTGCATAAATTATTTCAACCATCACAAACATGTAAAATGGTATATTTAAAATTTACTTTTAAGAAATCTAGTGCCACATGAAGGAGCTGCAATTATAATCACCTTGTACACTAACAAGTTTTGGTATTAAAGGATAGTTAAATCACATATGTTAATCATGATATTTTACATAGGATATAATATGTTGGACAAATACACACAGAATAAATAGATAAGGCCATCATGATTCAAGGTCACATCTGCATATTATTTATATATTTATAATTGATTTAATCAACATGTCAGTGACTGTCATTATAGCATTTTTTTCAAAAAGCAAAGATATAGTGCCTATAAGGAAGAAAATTTATGTTTTCAGGGCAAAGTAGAGATATGACATTGCATGATTCAGTAAATCAAGCAATAATTTCCAAAAGGCTAACTGTTGTTTGGAAAGAAAAAAAAAAAAAAAAGAGGAAAACCCCAACATCCTAGTTACTACTGATGGGATATTAAACCCATGATTACATGAAACTAGAGCTGATGATAAAAGGAAATTCAAGCATTGTTTCTAACACACACACACACACACAAAAAAAAACCAACAAACTTTTCTGTTCTATGAAAATAAAAAGATGCTTCAGAGTCATTCAAAAGCACAGCCATTCAAATAAATCACTTGTTTGTGGTAGCAAAGATAAATAACATTTTTTTCAAGATTCATCCATAAATGAAATGGTACATCCTGCCTGGGTCAAAACTACAAAATTTTGTTGTTGTTAAGTGATCAATAAATGTAAGCTCATAATTAAAACCTTGGCATTAAGTCATAAAAATAGCAAAATGTCAACAAGAATTTCTTTTCGTTCGAAAGCAGAGTGAGCTGCTGAATTATGTATCAAATATCAGTAAAACCTTATTAGGCATACTTAATATTTAAGAGCACTGCAATCAAATTATTTGACCTTTGACAACTAAATTCCCCTTACAGATCATGGAATCATAGAAACATTTAGGCTGGAAAAGACCTTTAAGATCACCCTTGGGGAAGGGTGCCTGGAAAGCTGCCTGGTGGAAAAGGACCTGGGTGCATTGGTTGACAGCCAGCTGAATACGAGCCGGCAGTGTGCCCACAGGGGCAAGAAGGCCAATAGCATCCTGGCTTGTATCAGAAATAATGTGGTCAGCAGGAGTAGGGAAGTGATTGTCCCTCTGTACTTGGTGAGTCCCCACCTTGAATACTGTGTTAGGTTTTGGGACCTTCACTTCAAGAAAGACATTGAGGTACTGGACCACATCCAAATGAAGCTTGTGAAGGGCAATGAATCTGGTGAAGGGTCTAGAGAAAAAGTCTTATGAGGAGCAGCTGGGGGACCTGGGATTGTTTAGCCTGGAGCAAAGGAGGCTGAGGAGAGACTTTAT
The DNA here is from genome assembly GCA_009819605.1 of Sterna hirundo. Taxonomy (NCBI): domain Eukaryota; kingdom Metazoa; phylum Chordata; class Aves; order Charadriiformes; family Laridae; genus Sterna; species Sterna hirundo. The sequence goes on from CM020437.1 coordinate 167,669,920, forward strand.
TGCTCTCTACAACTACGTGAAAGGAGGTTGTAGCGAGATGGGGATCGGCCTCTTCTCCCAAGTAACAAGCAACAGGACAAGAGCAAACGGCCGCAAGTTACACCAGCGGAGGTTTAGATTGGATATTAGGAGAAATTTTTACACTGAAAGTGTTATCAAGCATTGGAACAGGCTGCTCAGGGAAGTGGCGGAAACACTATTCGTGGAGGTATTTAAAAGACGTGCAGATGTGGTGCTTAGGTTAACAGTCAGACTTCATAATCATAGAATCATAGAATTGTTAGGGTTGGAAGGGACCTTAAAGATTACCTAGTTCCTATCCCCCTGCCATGGGCAGGGACACCTCCCACTAGATCAGGTTGCTCAGAGTCCCATCCAGCCTGGCCTTAAAAACTTCCAGGGATGGGGCTTCCACCACCTCTCTGGGCAACCTGTTCCAGTGTCTCACCACCCTCATGGTGAAGAACTTCTTCCTAACGTCCAGTCTGAATTGACCCATCTCTAGTCTTAATCCATTCCCTCTAGTCCTACTATTACCCAACATCCTAAAAAGTCCCTCACCAGCTTTCTTGTAGGCCCCCTTCAGATACTGGTTGGCCAATATAAGATCTCCTCGGAGCCTTCTTTTCTCCAGACTGAACAACCCCAACTCTCTCAGTCTGTCCTCATAGGAGAGGTGCTCCAGCCCTCTGGTCATCCTTGTGGCCCTTCTCTGGACACATTCCAGCACGTCCATATCTCTCTTGTAGTAGGGGCTCCAGAATTGGATGCAGTACTCCAGGTGGGGTCTCACCAGAACAGAGTAGAGGGGCAGAATCACCTCCCTCGACCTGCTGGCCACCCTTCTCCTGATGCAGCCCAGGATACGATTGGCTTTCTGTTGAGGCTCATGTTGAGCCTCTCGTCCACCAGCACCCCCAAGTCCTTTTCTCCAGGGCTGCTCTCAAGCCAGTCACTGCCCAGCCTATATCGGTGCTTGGGATTGCCCCGACCCAGATGGAGGACCTTGCACTTGGTCTTGTTGAACTTCATGAGGTTGGCATGGGCCCACCTCTCCAGCCTGTCAAGGTCCCTCTGGATGGCATCCCTTCCCTCCAGCATGTCAGCTGCCCCACACAGCTTGGTGTCGTCGGCAAACTTGCTGAGGGTGCACTCTATGCCACTGTCCATGTCGTTGACGAAGATGTTAAACAAGACCAGTCCCAGTACTGATCCTTGAGGGACTCCACTTGTCACTGGCCTCCACTTGGACATGGACCCATTGACAGCCACTCTTTGGGTGCGGCCATCAAGCCAGTTCTTTATCCACTGAATTGTCAGTCCATCAAACCCATATTTTATCAGCTTGGAGACCAGGATGTCATGTGGGACAGTGTCAAAGGCTTTGCTCAGGTCCAGGTAAATGATGTCAGTTGCTCTCCCCTTGTCTATTGATGTTGTGACCTTCTCATAGAAGGCCAGCAGGTTTGTCAGGCACGATTTGCCCTTGGTGAAGCCATGCTGATTGTACCCAGTCCCCTCCTCATTATTCTTATGCCTCAGCAGTGCCGCCAGGAGGACCTGCTCCATGATCTTACCAGGCACGGAGGTGAGACTGACTGGCCTGTAGTTCCTGGTTTATCCTTCCTTCCCTTTTTGAAAATGGGGATTATGTTTCCCCTTTTCCAGTCAGTGGGGACCTCACCAGACGGCCATGACTTCTGGAATATAATAGAGAGCGGTTTAGCAACCTTATCTGCCAGTTCCTTCAGTACCCATGGGTGTATCCCATCAGGTCCCATGGACTTGTTCACTTTCAGGTTCATCAGATGGTCACGAATCTGATCTTCACTTGCAATGGGCAGTTCTTTACAACCCCTGACATTGTCTTCTGTGACTCTGGGAGTGTGGCTGGAGCCCTTGACAGTGAAGACTGGGGAAAAGAAGTCATTGAGAACCTCGGCCTTCTCCATATCACTTGTCACCAGCTCCCCCATTTCCTTTCTGAGGGGGCCCACACTCTCCCTAGTCTTCTTCTTAACATTAATGTACCTATAGAATTTTTTTTTATTTCCCTTGATCTCCTTGGCTAGAATTAATTCTAACTAAGCTTTAGCTTTTCTCACCAGGTCTCTTGCTCTTTGGACAGCTTCCTTATATGCCCCCCATTCCAGCTGTCCTTTCTTCCACCCCTTATAAAGTTTCTTTTTCTGTGACAGTGTGTCCAGGAGCTCCCTGTTCATCCAGGCAGGTCTCCAAGCATTCTTTCCTGCCTTCCTCTTTGTCAGTATAGTTTGCTCCTGGATACGGAGAAGGTGATCCTTGAATACTGACCAGCTGTCCTGGACCCCCCTTCCCTCTAGGGCTTTGTCCCATGGCACTTTGGCCAGCAGATCCCTGAAGCAATCAAAGTCTGCATGCCTAAAGTCCAGGGTCGTAAGCTTGGAATATATCCTCCTAGTTGCCCTGAGGATCTTAAATTCTATCGCTTCGTGTTCACTGCAGCCAAGGTTATCCCTGAGCCTCACGTTGGTCACCAGTCCTTCCCTGTTTGCGAGAATGAGGTCCAGCATAGCACCTTTTCTTGTTGGTTCCTCTACCATTTGGAGGAGGAAGTTGTCGTCTATGCATTCCAGGAACATCCTGGATTGCTGGTGCCTTGCTGTGTTGTCTCTCCAGCAGATGTCAGGGTGGTTGAAATCCCCCATGAGGACCAGGCCCTATGAATGCGAAGCCACTTCTGTCTGCCTATGGAGGGCCTCATCTGCTTGGTTCTGCTGGTCAGGTGGCCTGTAGCAGACCCCTACTGTAGCATCACCTTCCCCTGTCTTCCCTTTAATCTTAACTCATACACTCTCAACGAGCTCCTCGTCCTTCCCCATGTGGAAATCCATCGATTCTAGCTGGTCACTGATGTAGAGGGCAACACCTCCACCCCACCTACCCTGCCTGTCCTTCCTAAAGAGCTTGTATCCATCTATCCCTACATTCCAGTCATGGGAATCATCCCACCAAGTTTCAGTAATAGTCACTATGTCATGGCTTTCCAGCAGCACAGTGGCTCTTAACTCATCCTGTTTATTGCCCAAGCTGCGTGCATTCACGTAGAGGCACTTCAGCTGGGCTGGCCGTGTCACCTTCTTGCGCGAATCCCCCTTGATTCCCTTGGGGTGTCCTGGTGCATCGTCTCCGGCTTGCCTTAGGGCAACAAGTTGAGAGCCCTTACTAGGACTCCATCCCTCTGCCCCCGATGTGCTGCCCCACTGTTTGCCACAGGCAATCATGAAATTATTGTCCCCTTCCCCCTTCAAATCTAGTTTAAAGCCCTGTCAATGAGGCCTGCCAACTCCTGCCCCAGAATCCTTTTCCCGCTCTGGGATAAGTGCATCCCATTAGCTGCTCGCAGCTCTGGTGCCTCATATACCAAGCCGTGATCGTAAAATCCAAAGCCCTGTTGACGACACCAGTCCTGGAGCCATGAATTGACCTGTTGACTCCTCCTATATATTCCCTTGTCTATCGCTGATGTCAAAGGGATGGAGGAGAACACAACTTGAGCTCCTGATCCCTTTACCAGTTGCCCTAAAGGCCCTGAAATCTTTTTTAAATGATTGTGAACCTCTCATTGCTACTGCATCACTTCCCACCTGAAAACACCAGGAGTGTGTAATAACCTGAAGGGCTCACAAGGGTGGGGAGTTTACCTACAATGTCCTTTACCTGGGCACCAGGGAGACAGCAGACCTGTCTATGAAGTGGGTTTGGTCTGTACATCGGGCCCTCTGCTCCACTCAGCAGGGAGTCACCTACAACAATGACCCTTCGATTTTTCTTTTCAGGGTCAGTTTTGATGGCCAGCCTGAGGCAAGTTGGCCTTGGTGGCTCTTCAGGTCTTCAAGAGCCCTCTTCCTTGCTTGCAACCAGTTCCTCCTAATCCTAAAAGTCTTTTCCAATCTAAATGACTCTATGATTCTGTGACTCTATTAAGTCCAACTGTTAACCTAGCACTTCCAAGTTCCTCACTAAACCATGTTCCTAAGCCCCACACTTACACATCTTCTAAATACCTCCAGGGATGGTGACTTAGCCACTTCCCTGGACAATGATAATATTACTGTTGATTTTGTCATATTTTTTCATATTTTGACATATGATTTTGTCATACTTGTTGATTTTTTTTCATATTTTTCAAACCATGATGTAACATATATTAAAAGAAAGTTATGTTTTGGACTTGAAAACTCTTCTAAAAAAGATTTAATCACTTGTTTTTCCATCTGCCAGAAACCTTTCGGAAATACAGACGTAGACCTGAAATACCATCATAAAAAATATAATTTTGAAGCTGTGGAAATGCAGAGGCTTTTCTCTGTAAGATGTTAATGTTTATTATCTTTAGTTTAAAGGATTTTAACAAGTACTTATGGTATTAAAATTAATTTTTTGTATTAAGTAATACTTACTAAATTTTAAGTTAATATCATAGGAAATTATAGTGCCAGAGAGAAATTTTAAGGTACTTAACAGTTCTATATCTTTACCAATGTGTTAACACATGTGGTAATGATGCATTCTTCACATTATAAAATGTATCCTGTATGTTGAAACTTGGTACCTAACATTTATTAAAGATTCTGTTGGAGTAAAAGTGGTGAGAAACTACATAAAACAATGGTGAAGCAAAAATAAAAATTGAAAGGGTTTCAATAAATATACATTCTCTCAAATAATAGTCTTCATATTTTGATTTTACTTAAGATTACTGTCATCCGATTTATTCAAAGCTCAGCTTTTTAACTATGCAACATAGCCATAAATAAATTAAAAAACAAACAAACACACACTTGAAAGAAACCTAGATACGATTTGTTTGTATGAAATATTCATTGCAGTAGGCCATTCATTAGGTAAATGTGCATGGTGCAGGAGATTTTAATTAGTAAATGGTTGAACATTTCTTATTAGAATCTTATTTTATTAATATTTAAAATCCTTTTGTTTTGAAGTACCCATTTGAACTACATTAAAGAATGAACTATGTTCACTCTTAACTCATGGAAAATGAGTATTTTCCTATGATAAACAGACATAGACAAGTTGCAAAAAGGTGCTCCATAGTCAGTACATGGTCATTGTAATTCAGTTAGGGATTAAGTGGTTCAAAATAATATGTGCAAATAGTAATATAGTGAGTAGTTTAGTAGTAAATGTAGTTTAAGAATGAAATTACTGAGAGGACATGTTTTGAATGTTTTACATGTACACAGTTTGACGAGGCATGTGCTCAAAGGCATTTGCAGGGGAGGCTATTGCACCCTTTCATGTAGTCAGTTGGAAATGGAAATGCTAAGGATGTGTCTTAAACTATTTTTCATTCAGAGTTAGGGACAGCAAACACCCTGTCAGCAGGAAAATATCTCCATCTGCACAGTTACATATAGCATGACATGTAACATGGACAACCATTGCAAACGAAGAGATAACGTGTTAGTTCCTCAGCTGCTCATAAAGTATTCTAAAATATGGATAGACCTTGAAGGATATGCAAAGAACAAAGCTAAAATTGAAATGTACCAATGATGAAAATGTGTTACAAAATGCCAATATTTTTATAGTCACAAGTGTATGACCTGAAAAGATGCTCCTCTTAATAGAAAACTAGCTTTTTAATTATTTGCAAAGGATTTTTATCATTCTTCCTTTAATTCACTTAGTTTATAATCCAGCACACGCTAGTCTTATGGCACATTCAAAGAATCACATAAGGCCTGCTGTTTCTGAGAGGCTTGCTCTGCAAGCATTCACTCCTGATGAAATAATGTCATAGAAAGAAAAATAGCCATCATCTTCCAAACACCTGACACCTCTCTTTTCATGCTGTTGAGCTTACCTGATCATATGAACTTGGGAACCTAGAAGATTCCTCCTCTGTGTCACCCAGGCCTCCTGTGGCAGGAGGTCCTCCTCTAGGACCCAGGTTTCTCACAGTCCTACTCAGTCCCCTAATCTGTCCATTAGCGAGGCTCAGTGTGTATTGATAGTTCATGGTACATACACTACATATACACACATACTCACTTATACACACATACACATGGCCAGACACACAGATCACAGACAGACACACACTCACACGAACACAGACAATACCAATGACCTCATCCTGCCCCCCCCTCTGGCTGAGCAGGATGAGGGTCCACTACTGAGAATATATATCTATACATATGTTCAAAGTGGATCACTCCAGCAGCTGGGCTGACACTCAGCCTGCCCAGTAGCTGGACCTGGATCCCAGTCTCCCCACTTGCTGGTTATGGCCATATGATTCACCAACGCTGAAGCCTCTTGCTGTCTCACCAACACACAGACACAGAGACACACACACAGCGGGCCAGAACTCCGCTGGTCCTAATAACTAGCGCCCCTGTGCTCTCACCCTTAAAGGCTCACAGGTGCTCTCACTGTCAGAGCTGGCCCTTAGGGATCTCCACTCCTCCCCATCTCCCGTGTTTTTTCACCACCTAGCCCAACTTGATCTCCCTCCGCTAGAGATCATAGACTTATCCTAACAAAAACTTGCTCTAAAAGCTTCTGGTATTAGAACTACGCTAAAATACTTCACTCAAATGTTCTGTATGGTTTGCTCACTATATATGTTTTGGGACCTGTCAGAGGATGATATACAATCTTGATGTTGTATTTAAGATGCTTATCAGTCAATCTTTTGCATAACTAAGTGATTCTAATGAGTAGCCTTGGACTCTTCCTAATGTAAAAATGTTGTTGACTGTCAAAAGGAAGGAAAGGGGTAAAACTATAATAATTGTTCAGAAAAATCAAGGTCTTCCAACTGTGCTACTGCAACAGTTGCAAATGCATATACAAGGCTTAGGTATACAGGTACCACTAAGTAGTATTGTGTGATGAAGCAGATCATTCTTGTTTCAAAATAAATGGAAAAATATGTTAAAATGTCAAAGATGAAAATGATAAATACATCTTGTGAACAGAAAACTGCAGACTTCCCCTTACATGCATACTGGCCATAGTTAAAATAACTAAGCTGCCACAAATGCAATTTTGTGAGACATCTGTTCAAATAAGTACACTATAAGATTACATCTAGTCTACCGTCTGTAACATGCTATGACTGTTGTCTGGTCAGCTGGTGTAACTTTCTCACATTTTTTACACCTGAATTTGGCCCTGGACAAAATCACATCAGTACGAGCATTCAGGTTGTTGCCCTGGCTCTTTCAATTTACTAGTAGTATGGTAGTACACCACACAGTATTCTCCTGTATGGTACTGTTTGAAGGACTTCGAAACCAGTAAATTAAAGTGTATATCTGTATAGTCAAATATCTTTTCTTCTTAGTTCACATCTGGATCCTGATTCCTGGCTATCCACACTGTGTAAATATTTATTTGTTCTGAGGCTCTCTTTTAAAATGCCCTTTGAGAATGATGAAGATTGTTGACTGCTAGGTCTCAGGGTATTTCTGAGAAGGCAAAGAATTACAACCAAGTGCCCAAGCAACTTTTGTATCAGACAGGAAGGCACAAGTCTAGTGTTAGTTATCAAGTGTGTGTCAGGGTATTAGGGCTTTTATGACCATATACTTGGGAATAGAATAATTAGTTTTAGCATACTATTGCCTTGTTTTAAACAGTTTGGGTCAAGTTTTGACTACCGTATAATGAACCAGTGATGTGTGCTTTGATACAATTCAGTGCTGAATACTGTTCCCAGTCGCAATTAAATCCAATTTAATAAGTCACATACATGGTAATTCCACAGTAGCCATATTTTAACAGGAAAGAAGTGGGCACAATGGAACAGGGAATCATAGAAACATGGAATCATAGAATTGTTTAAGTTGGAAGGGACATTAAAGACCATCTAGTTCCAAGCCCCCTGCTATGGGAAGGGACACCTTCCACTAGACCAGGTTGCTCAAAACCCCATCCAACCTGGCCTTGAACACTTCCAGGGAGCGGGCATCCACAACTACTCTAGGAAACCTGTCTGAGTGTCTCACCACCCTCACAGTAAAGAATTTATTTCCAATATCCAATTTGAAATCTCTCCTCTTTCAGTTTAAAACCATTTGCCTTCATCCTATCTCTGCAATCCCTGATAAAGAGTCCTGTAGGCCCCCTCCAGGTACTGGAAGGCAGCTATATGGTCTCCCTGGAGCCTTCTCTTCTCCAGGCTGAACAATCCCAACTCTCTCCACCCGTCCTCATAGGAGAGATGCTCCAGCCCTCTGAGCATCTTCGTGGCCCTCCTCTGGACCTGTTCCAACAGGTCCGTGTCCTTCTTGTGCTGAGGACTCCGAAGTTGGACACAGTACTTCAGGTAGGGTCTCACCAGAGGAGAATCACCTCCCTCAACCTGCTGGCCATGCTTCTTTTGATGCAGCCCAGGATGCGGTTGGCTTTAAGAAGCCTACAGACATGGCTTTGAAATACTGTTGATGCAGCTCTACCAAAATCAAGTGCAATTATTTGGGATTCAAAAGCCTGGTTTTTTGTATAAGATATAATTTTTCAAACTGATGATAAAAGAATTTGTCCTCATGAAAGAGCAGGAATTGTCTTTGTCAATGGAAAAAAGGGGGTAAAAGTGTTGAGAGAGTGGAAGGGAAGAGGGAAAGGAAGGGCAAAACTTCCATCCAGTTGAAGTCAGAAAAGAATATACTGGTAAAAGGAAGCAAAGGACAATAAATAAATAAATAGTCTAGTTTAAATCTCAACCATATAAACTAAGATATGTTAAATTACTATAACATGATATAGATTTTGACAGTATTATTCAAGAAATCTTTTCCCTTCAAAACCGTGTAAAACAAAAATCAAAAAAGCTCAAGTAAGCAAAATCCTTAATAGTACAAGAATGTTAAAATTGTCTTGAAGATGCGAGTGAAATTAGCCTTGGATTCAAGTGCTATAATTTTATTTTCATAACTTTTATGTGCTATTTATGACCTGCTATTGGCAGGACAGATCAGCAAATAAGGTATATTGATCTACCAAGATACACCTTGAACTAGTTTATCATTAAACACATCCACAAAACCCCCCAGAAAATCTGACTTTAGAAAAGATTGCAAATTTCGTGAAAATATGTCATGGAAGAAATATCTTTTGATGTCGATGTTCTTGTGCAAAAGAAATCTTGTTAGAAGTATTTTTTAAGAAAAAAAAATAAATGTCCATCTTTTATAGGATTAAATCAGAAACCTGTTATTATGCTTAATGCAATTAAATTTTTGTATTCAGTTTTTTAGAAAGACTGTTACACTACTGCTCCTGTGCTCTGTAGACAGTGGTGTACTACATGGAGACTTGTACTACATTGAACTAAAAAAAATCTATGCTACTAGCAAAGTAATAGAAATATAATGCAGACTGCTGTAGGAGCCAATCATATCTATTTATATACCAGAAAAGAAAACAAATACTTCTCCTGAAGACATTTTATATGCTTCATAAAGCTTTGACCAAACATGGCTTAGTATCATAATTTTGTTGTTTGAGTTCTTTAACACAAGAGCAGCCACACTCCTGAAAGACATATTGTGTTTAAATTAAATTTAAATTACTGATTTAAGGGAAAATAAATAAGTTCAAATTTTTAGGAAATTAAAATCAATTTATTTTGCTCTTCACATTTTTATCTTTGTATTTTTTGGACAGTTTATGTACCTTAAAGGAAACAGTTTTCTCTTTCCCATATAAATCAAATTCCACATTAAGCTAAGATTATATTTTTGCACCTAAACACTTTCTCTCACTTTTAGATAGGAACCACAATTTAAGCAATTGAAATAAGAAACTTATTTAAATTTCTTTAAAAAAAGGTTACATCACTCCTAACTTCAGTGGTTTATTTTTCTTAAGAGTCTCAAGAGAATATAAAATATTTTTCATCACTCCCTATGGTAATTTTATTTTTCTTTAATTAAATGTGCTTCTGTAGGGACAACACGGGATTATTTTTTTTTTTTTTTCGTACAGACTGAATAACCCTTTGACAATCACCTCATTCTGAGCTGAAGGCATAGCAAGCAAACTGAAACCAGGTCACTTTGATACTGCTTCCGGAAACATGACCTACAAACCACAGAATTTTCTACAATAGCAGCCTGGCACCAATCTCACAGCCTTTTTGTTTCCTTGGGCTTTGATATATCCTGAGAAAGTACAAATACTTCTTGTCTCATATCAAAGAGCATTAGAAATCAAGGAATTATCATTTCAGTATTTAGCACATTTGTATCTGAAAATGTGGTTTTTTATTCAACAGACAGATACACTTCTGAAAAGATGATATTATAATTTTTGAAAACAGGTTGGGACAATTAGAAGAAAAGTTGAGATAGAAAATACTTGCAGAGGGCTATCAGGATGAAATTATGATCGAAAGGCATGACTTCATTAATATGGGAACACATATATAAATACAGCGATTGGCTTGCAGAAACTCTTCTGTGGATTTTTTTGCGTGGGAATAGGATATTTTGTCTGTGCTGTTTTAGAATTGTTTGCTTTTTCTTACCTCATTATTTTGAAATTTATAAATATGCCAGTAATAGGAAGCCAATACCAAGAGTTTGCATCTTACTGATATAACTGCTATCCTGCAGACGAGCTAGTTGTCTTGCAAATATACCAGTTCCAACACAAATGGTGGAGAACACTGTTTCTTTTACACTTTTTTTCCAGTTTTCCTTCCTTTCCGCTTCCAAATATGATACAACTGGGCAGCAAGAGAAGCCTTGTTCTTAGGACAGTTGCCTTCTTTTAGATACACCTAACACTCATTTTAAGTGCAATACCCATTTTAAGTGCAGAGGATCTTATTGAGATGCCCAGCTCATGCGTTCTGAGACATAGTATTCGCTACCAGTATCAAAACATATAATGCATATCAACTAAATTATGTAAAATTATTGGGCATTTTATTTTCATGCTACAAAGAAGTAACTCGTAGTGATTCATATAAATAGAAACTGCCTCATAGTTAAATCATGACCTAGGAGGTCTGGGTTCTTGTATGAGTTCTTACACAATAACGATACAGGAATTTGGACTGGAATTCAACATGTGTGTTGCTGAGCCCAGTTACAATCAGATGTTGGTAGACATACAACAGGCATCTGGTTTTCCATTAAGTAGCATTCTTCTACCATAAATGAATGCTTCAAAAACACATTCATAAGTATTTGTGAGATATTACATTGCATGCAGGCAAGGAAGGGTTTTTAAAATTGTAGAAATATTGTGCTTACTGAGAGAATGGAATATAGCAATGGTTATTGGCTACATACAGCTAAAGTAAGGTTGTTATGATACGTAAATGCATTTGGTCTGAATGTGTTTTCATATTCTTTACAGGAAAAAAAAAAACCAACAAACCAACACGTAGATATTCATGTAACATGCTTCAGGAGTATAGCTTTTTTTTTTCTTAGTTTTTTTTTTTTTCCCCTCCTATATTTGCTTTAATTTTTTTGTCCTAGATAAGAAGTTTTGCTATTAACTGTTAAAATGAAAGTGGTACTACAAAATAGTGTGCCTTTTCTTTAATGGCTTTTATTTATCATGTAAATTAAAAGATAAAATTGAAATATATCATATAAATACGTCTTAATCAAAGACGACAGTGAGCATTTAAACACAATTCTGTTGTTAATTGATCCAGTACACATATCATGTGGCAGCATCAATACTTGGCATTGAAAAAGATAGCTTAGTTTTCTAAGCAGAGCTCTCCCCTGTGGAGCTGCAGTTACAACTATTAAACGTATTGTTACTTTGCCAAATACTGGTTTTACCTGCAAGATTTTGTTTGCACTGTATCTAAATCAGAGTGGCAAGTTAGATTTAAGAGTTCTTCAAGTTTGGGTGTTTGTAGGGTTTTCTTGAATCATATAAGGTTGAGTTTTTGACATTAGTGTGGAATAATTACTAAAATGGCCAAAAATATGGCATTGTTCACACATTAAGGAAAGGTATAAAATCAAAAGGCTTCTAAGGTAGAATACAGCCGCAGCTGGCATGCAAGAATGCAACATATGCGATTCCCTGTACAATATTGCTTGCGAACCTACATGGGGGATGTAACGGAATGTGACGATTCTGTGGCCTTGCCCTGTGACGTATAGTAGATATGGGAACGAGATAGTGCTATGGAACCGATAAGCTGCCTATTTGCTACCCTGAGCCAACATTTTGTCAAATTTTGATGAAATGCTGTCCTTTGTATGAACTTTGCTCATTATAATGTCATTATAATACCAAAACACACCTCCATCCTGAAGGCTACCCGCCTCCAAGGTGCGACCACTCCTCCTTGAGTCTGTGCCCTGAATTTTTTGTAAAATATACCTTTAAGTGTGAAGCAAGAGAATTTTACACCAATCATAATAAAAGTATTTATGACTAAAGTCACTCAAACTCCACTTTAAAGATAAAAAATAGTATAAAAATAGCCCAAGAAAGGGGGGATATCAGGGAAGACACCATTGTGAACAAGTCAAGGAGGACTCCATCACTGACTGCCTTTGACTTCCAGGACCAGTCGACGGGCTGAGCCTTTCTTCCCCCCACCATAGGGATACCTTTGGGTAAAATTATACCGAATGCTTTCTCGGGAAACTTAGAAATTTCTCTAGAGTCTCTCTATCCTATATTTATAGCCAGGCTGTATTTTTTATAACTTTGTCACGTGTTTTGTATATTTAACAATACCTTTATTTGCACGTGCTTTGCAGACAGTGTAATTATCACCGGCAATCCTAAGAACCTATGTATCTGTTGTTTAAATAAACTGCACTGTTTAAGTAACTAGTCATTTCGGTTTCTCACTGAATGCTACCAAAGACTCGAGAGTGGCCATGCTAGTTCATGAGCACGACTAGACTGAAGGTGCAGTCCACTATTAGTTTATCCAAATCATAACAGTTTTAATACATATTAAGTGCGACTGGACTGATAGTGCTGAACTGGGCATCACTCAGAATTTAAACCTAGCCACACCTGGCCTCCCACCTCAGTGAGGAGTGTTAGAATGCAAGGGGGTTTATCTTCTGCCAAAACTGCTTGCTCCTTTCATGCAACAGAAATTGGGCGTAGTTGGCAGGATTGCCATGAATAAACTGCTGCAAAAATATGATTGTGCCCCTTTCCAGGCTGGGAAGGAGTGGGCCCAAAAATTTTGGAAGGATGAAGAGAAAGTGGGGGAATGTATTGAAGAGTGTCGGGCTTCACTAAAGCCCAGAGTGGGAAAAGGCAAGGGTGTGATTTGTGCGGTGTTAGGCGCCTGTTTATCTTGTGCACAACAAGAAGCTAGGGAAACCCCTGCTCCTAATCTGATTTCTGCAACTCTGAAATCAGAAAATGAGGTGTTGAAGTCATCATTAGCTTTTCAGAAGGAGACAGGAGAAAAACTAAGAACTCAAGTTGATAAGCTTGTGAGTGAAAATGAAAGTTTAGGCAACTGGAATGCTCAACTCAGGAGTGAAAATCTCCAACTTAAAATGTTATTGGAAGGGGTGACTGGGCTCTTAGATAAAATGCAGCTTTTTGGCCCAGGTCCAACAAATTCATAAGTTAATGTGTTGTCCAAATTCCGGAACTCAGACTGGAGATCTTTGGTCTAACAGTGAGGATGATGAAGAAGATGAGGCAGAAGGGACTTTTACTGTGAAATCCTGAGTCGCTCCTTTATGACCTCTGGCTAAAACTGAAACTGCGATTGATGATGATGATGATGAAGTCCACACCACTGTGTGTACTGTTCCATAGATATCAACAGAGTTGGCGAAAATAAGGGAGAAATATTCAAGGCGGCCAGGACAGTCGGCTGTTGAGTATGTGTGGTGAGTTTTTTCTGAAGGAGGAGATAGAATTATGTTAAGTGAGGAAGAGGCAGGAGACTCTTGGGGACCAGGAGTGATTTTAACTACTGTGCCCGGGGATCATAATTATTCACTAACTGCTCGAGCAGCCTATTGAGCAGGTGGTATGGATCCGTGAGAGAGGGAGGAGCCGTTAGAGATTAGAGCTACAGGCTACTCTGATCTGTTTGCGGCTGTACAGAAAGCAGCTTGTCTGCAAGCCACGTATGACAGAATGGAATTTCGGAAATCCCCAATGTCACCCCCTATCGACCCCGATCAATTGGCCCCTCTCAACTGTGGTCTTCCCGACTGCCTGAAACCATTCATTGTCAGCAATCAAGATCACACACGAGATGTTTGGGGTACTCATAGGCAGAGCCGGCGTCACTACATACCCACCTGGAATGAATATGTACAAGAAATAGATCAATACGGGTGCTGAATGGGCTGGGCCAGCCTAACTAGTGAAAAATCCTCCAAACACCCTCAAAAGGTTCGCCAAGTTTGAACTCACGCTCAAAACCCTAAATCTAAGCCTGATAAGGACCAAAAAAAGTTGTTTAATTTGATGTTTTTTATCAGTTCTGTTTCTTTTACAAAGGGAATTGTATAGTCAAACCCACGTATATCATACTTCTGGTTTTCTTTCCACCTGTGAACACAGCTACATGGAAAATGTTTATCATAGCAGGTACCTTAAGACTGGAAAAGCCTGCATCCTATCTACCTTCCTACTGTGACATTTGCAATTGATCCTTCAGGCATCTTTGTTCAAACTCATTCTATTTTTCCCTTCACTTGGCATTGAAAATAAATGAACTGGATATTAGACCAAGGTCTTCAGGATATTAAGTCAAAACTGAAAACTTTACATTTTAGGCTTCCTGGTAGTTCTCCCGTGAGTCTTCATCTTTTAAAGTATTATGCATCAAGACATTCCCATATCATAGAAGAAAAACAAATAAATGATTAGTTAAGACAGTAGATCCCCTCAGGGTCTCTGTCAGACCTGGATGTGTTGACTTGAATTTCTGTCCTAGAATTTTAATCTAGCATCAAAGAAAAAGCTTAATTTTTATTATATTTTGGTTATCCTTATTCTGTGTAAATTTAATCTTACAGTATTGGTCATCATAAAGCTTTTTTCTAAACAAAAAACTTTTAATTTACCATTTCTTTCTATCAAAAACTTTTGATGTGCAATAAAAAAAAAAAAAATAAACTGAATAGAACATGTTTTATCGAGCTATTGAGCATATATGCTCAAACATTATTAGAAGACCGTCTCCAAATGTTTTTCTGTTATTGTTTTGAATACAGTTTTTTTGACTTTTGCCTCTTTAATATACCAAATACAAGTAATTATAACAGAATAATGAAATACTTCTTTTCAGTATTAGTATTACTAGTAGTGCATCATAGCTAGAAAAGGGAAACAAACAAAAAATCGGATTCTACCTTATCTATTGCCACTTGATAGCTAACTCTCAATGTTTACTTCCAGATATAAATCAGTTTTGAATATAGATAAAAGCAGATGCTGAAGTCTTGGCATTTAGGATTTATAAATAAATCTCAGTTCAGCAAAGAATTTAAATATGTATGTGATCTCTACAAATTTAAGTGAGACAAATAAAAAACTAAATGTTTTGTTGAATTAGGGTTATGGTCAGATAGCTTTTAATGTAAACAGTAATAGTTTTGTTTGCAGCTTAACATAGACTCATGGATGCAAAGTTGAAAGTATAAGTAATTTAACCATAGTTGTGTTGTACGCAACATTAAATAGCATTGTGGTATTGTATTATGCACAGAAACAATGACACAAGTGAAATAATCATACATGCACACACAGATCCACATACAATTTATTTTCACCTATTCATGCATATTCATCCACATTTGAATTAACATTGTTGCACTGCTTGTTAACTTAATCTATAGTTCTCTCCTATTTTTTTGCCAGTTATAACTGTTGATGTCTGAAATTATCATTGCTTATCCTGTAGAATATACTTTTGCCTGTTTTTGGAAAAAATACTTCAACGTTTCAAGCACTGAAATTATCAGTTTTATGGGTTTATATTTATGTTTTGCTTATTTAATATCAGTTTATGTTTTATGTTTTTCAATATTAAGTAATTTTGATTTTCTTTAAAGACTCTATATTGTATCTAGTTCATTATATCCTTTTTTATTTTATTATTAATTTTTTAGTTTAGGGTTTTTTTTCTAAACTCATAACTCTTTATATTGTTCTTCTTCCTCTCCTTAGAGCAAGAGGTAGGGGAGAGCACCTGTTTTGTCATTGGCCAACCTAGCCCAAACTGTGACAAAATCTAAACTTTGTTAAATTTGTTTATGATACTAATATTCAAACAAATAGTTAGCTCCCCCTGTGGCTTCTGAATTGAGCCTACATGTGAGTTATTCACGTATACATGTTTGTATTAACAGAAGCAAACCCTGTAAGATGAGCTAATGCCACATATAAATTTATAATGTTAGTAATATATTTAATAAGGGAGTACAACAGCTGATAAAAACCAACTTTCTAGATAAAGATATATACTTGATGGGCAGTTTCATTATAACTTTTCTTGTTCCCTCTGCTCTGTTTTAGTAGCTTTAGTCACTCTCTGATCATTTGATCCCTTGCATGTAAAAATTAATTTTCCACTTTAATTCCATTATCTGTTGTTAATATTGTATCCATTGTTATATCCATTATTTCAAAATCTGTCTGGACATAGTCCTGGGCTACTGGCTCTAAATGTTCTAGATGCACTGCAGAAAAATGTCATAACTGAGGTTTTGATGGTCTATGCATATTTTTGGCACAATATGATGCCAATATGCATCAACTTTGCATTCATGAAATTGAGTCTATGTTAAGCCGCCAACAAAACGTGTCTGCTTTCTTAAGGCAAGTCCTATAGAAACATTACTTAAATTCCTATGTCCAGAAATAATTAATAGGGTTAAGTAGAAAAACTCTTAGCACAAAAATAGACTTAGACTAGATGCATATTGAAAATGTAACTTTATTTATGCAACTGTTTGCTATTCTGCAGCAGACCAATTGTCTGTACAAGAGGTTTAAGCACACCTTTATAGAATAATCTGCCTAGAGAAGAAATTCTTAAATCGCAAGTTATGCCCTTAAGTAGGAAGGTTAGTAACACCTCTAGTTTATTTTGCGTGTTTATTTCAAGGGAAACTAAATTTCACTTCATGACAGTTTGCAGAAACATAAACATCCAAAATTGGCAAAATAAGATGTTGAGGAAAAAGTATTGCTGAAATCTGTTCCATGTACTTACTGACAGCATTGTTGAAAATATCGCAATCCAGCACTCTGTACAGGCTTTGCTTTCACTTCAGAGATATCACAAAGTAACCAATATCCCAACTACAGATTCATACTTTCCCTAGAAAAATTCAATAGTGACTTAATGTGTTGATATGGTAATGAAATTCCATTCCTGTCCTAGGCTGGGCTGTGAAGTTGTAAGTGGTGTGAGGAGGCATCAGAAGAATTGTACATATGAAAGAGTGGGGTTTTTTGGTGAGCTGTGCTGCCTGTTGCACCAGTAAGGGAAATTCTAAGGGACACATCCACTAATCTCTGGCATTGATATTGAGATCGGTTTCACATTTTTCCTTCTTTTATTCTTTGTATCACACTTGTACTGAAATTCTAGGGTAGTTTTCAGAGGTACTCGGCCAATGCACAGAAATGACGTGCTGGACAGCTTTCTCAGGGAAGAAATGGATCATGAATAAAGCTGTTTTGAGATTTTCTATTAAGACATTTCTAAAAAAATGTGATTTTTTTGAAAGGAAAGCATACATATAACTGGATGCAGATATGATTGTAAACAAACAAGGAAACAGATACCACACTATTTCCCTTTTGTTTCCCATGTTTTGAAAAACACTAGTGAATTTACGAATCATTTAGGTTTGGCGATCTGAAACAAAGTGCAAAGACTTGTATTTCTCCTTTTTCTTAGTTATAGTTAGAATTGCAGATACCTAAAGTGCAGTATAGCCTAAGAGGTTATATATTGCTTATTCATGGCAACAAGCTCGCTCGGTCGCATAACAGTCTTGTTTTGATTGAATTGTATACTTCACTGGGTTTGCAATCTAGTGATGAAGACAGCCTGTGCAGACAACATGAGAGACACTGGAATGAAAAGTCTCAACAGGTAGGGCGTCAGGGTGCAGCACAGGCTGGTGGCTCCCTGGGGATGGGGACTGGAACTGTCTGGGGCTCAGACAGGGCACAGTGCCTGCCAGCATGGGCTGATCCGTCCCCTCAGCCAAGAGCACTTCCATGGGTACCAAAACAGGCCATGGCTGGGCCAGTTCAGTAGGGCCCGTGTCCGGGCATGGTGGGGCTGTGGGGAGCTGGAGATAGCCCTGCTGGGTGCTGGTGGCCCTGGGGGGATGAATTGGGGTCCTGGGCTGTGGGCAGGGTGGGAACAGCCAGGACTGGTGGTGCCTACAGGGCAATGTCACTCTGAAATATTATAGGTATGTACAGTAAGGAAAAATAAAATAGCTGAATATTTTGAAATCAATTAAAAAAAATATAATCTGTGCATGAAAAATTATAAGATAGTTTAACTTGTTTTCCCAGTTCATAACTGACTGAATCTATCTATCTGGAGAAAATCCTTTTCCCATAAAGTCCACAGTAGAAATGATTGTTAGCTAATTTACAAGCAGAAGTTACTTCAGAACCAGAAATGGTGAAAGCACAGACAGAAAAGACTTCCAGTCTGTTGTCAACAGAATATGAAAAAGGAGAGTCATCTACAAAGCAATGCCACCTTAATAGCACAATAGCTTACAAACTTCAGCTCTGCTTCACCTAGCAATGTATCAACTACTCCTGAAACTTGATAGTGAACAGCAGAAAATAGGGGCCATTCACTAGAACTAAATAATACCCTCTTTTTGCCTGCCCCAGCTCATTTATATCAGGAGTGCACTTGCCCAAGATATTTCTTGAGTAACTCTGTTTTCAATGCTGATATGTTTGATTCTTTTTTTGGCTAGCTTTGTGTTGAGTTTCTCTTCATAATATAATTAATACACCTTCCACCACGATATGAAATACAGTGGTTGCTGTCAAGAGACTCACAGTTTTGATGGTTTTAAAAAGTTTTCTCCTCCATTCAGTGTGTGAAATAATAAAATGAACCTACACAAATCTTGGTTCTTATTAAGCAGGTAGATAATTTATTAGTGCTTTGTTGTTTTTACAGCTAAATTCACAAAGACCCCAGGATCTAGAAAAACTCATCGATAATAGATAGCAACAAATAATAAAGTGTCAGCCTAATAGATTAAAAAGTGCAAAAGAAACAAGTGACTTTGCTTGCTTTTTGCCTGCTGAAATGAGGAAAACAACCTAGATTAAAGTTTTCATTTGATATTGCAGAATATTTAGTTTTGCTAATTTTTAGCGAGGTATATTTAAACTCTGTCACTTGCCAGGTGCGCATCTATTCACAAACATCTTGGCTGACTCTTATGTGGATCTTATGCTATTTTTAAACTTTGTCTGGCAGTTAAAATACCACAAAAATAAATGACCCAAAAGAATGAATAGAAAAGGTAAATAGATTAAAAAAAACACAAGGCCGCCTCTCCTACCATTACTCACTTCCTTCCTGTTTTCACCCCACTTCACACTCAAAAGTTTAAATATTGATTAGGATTATTGAAAACTATCCTATCAAATTATCTTTCATCTGAGTCTCTGAGGCCTGAATTAGTCCATTTAATTTTAAGCTATTAATGAGTGCATAAATTAAAATAATTAGGTTTTAAAAAGACTAGGCTTTGAAGGTGACTAGTAACAGGAAGTGGCTTCATATTATCAAACAACAGTTCGGCACGTCTAAGGTCTCACTCTCCCTCTAGATGTGACTTATTTTTCTTCATTAACAGAAGGTTAGAAGGACAACTGTGGTTTTTTAATTTAAGTGCCTCAGTCAAGCACTGAATTTCAAGGCAGATGATTAACTGAAGTGTGTTCACCATCAGGGAGTGATTATATTACATGTGATTACATTATAGATGTCAGTATCAGTGAGAAAATAGAATTTTTTTTCCAATGAAAATTCTCAACCTAGAGCAAACACGAAGTATTTTTCCCCCCTTTTCAAGATGACGTTAGAAAAAACTCAAACCACTAGAAGTAATTTACAGGTTGTGATCATGCTCAGGCCTTTGATGGTTAGAATTTGGGGAACACACCTGGATGGCTGCAGTTGGAAGGGAAGGACTTTGGAAGCGGGCTGGGTCATTCGCTCTTGTTGCACGTGGTGTCTGCCTCTGGCATTTAATCTGCAAGAAATCAGGGCAACTGCCACCTGTACAAATACAAGCCCTCATCAATTAAGGTTTACACTCACAACCTGTCTTTATTATTTTAATAATATTAATTTCATTTTTGAAAATTACATCACTATTGCTTGAAATTTTAGATTTGCAAAGGAAAAAAATTACACTGCAATGTTAGTATACTAGAAAATCCTTCAAAAGCTCAAAGTCAATTGCTTTAAGGTGGTTAAAAACCCTAATATTTTTACATTTAGCTTTACTGTTAAAGTAACAGTTCCTATGAGCAGTTTCATTAAAATCGAAAGTGACCAGTGGCTGTAAATTCCCAGTGCCAAGGACAATGTCTCGCTTTACATTATATTTTGAAAAGTTGTGGCAGTCTGGTGAAGTTCCTACTGACTGGAAAAAAAAAAACATAACCCCCATTTTCAAAAAGGGAAAAAAGGAAGACCCAGGAAACTACAAACTGGTCAGTCTCACCTCTGTGCCTGGCAAGATCATGGAGCAGATCCTCCTGGAAACTCTGCTAAGGCACGTGGAAAATAAGGAGGTGATTGGTGACAGCCAACATGGCTTCACCAAAGACAAATAGTACCTGACAAATTTGGTGGCTTTCTATGATGTTGCCACAGCATTGGTAGATAAGGGGAGAGCAACTGATATCATCTACCTGGACTTATGCAAAGCGATTGACACTGTCCCACACGACATCCTGGTCTCTAAATTGGAAAAGCATGGATTTGATGGATGGACCACCTGGTGGATAAGGAACTGGCTAAATGGCTGCTCTGAAAGGGTTGTGGTCAACAGCACAATGTCCAAGTGGAAACCAGTGACGAGTGGCATTACTCAGGGGTCAGTACTGGGACCAGGGCTGTTTAACATCTTTGTTGGTGACATGGACAGTGGGATTGAGTGCACCCTCAGCAAGTTTGCCAACGACACCAAACTGTGTGGCATGGTCAACTCGCTGGAGGGAAGGGATGCCATCCAGAGGCACCTTGACAGGCTTGAGAGGTGGACCTGTGTGAATCTTATGAAGTTCAACCAGGCCAAGTGCAAGGTCCTGCACCTGGGCCATGGCAATCCCAGGCACAAATACAGGTTGGGCGAAGAATGGCTTGAGAGCAGCTCTGAGTAGAAGGACTTGGGGGTGCTGGTGGACAAGAAGCTCAACATGAGCGGGCAATGTGTTCATATACAGCCCAGAAAGCTAACAGCATCCTGGGCTGCATCAGGAGAAGCATGGCCAGCAGGTCAAGGGAGGTGATTCTGCCCCTCCACTCTGTTCTTGTGAGACCCCATCTGGAGTGCTGCGTGCAGCTCTGGAGTCCTCAGAATAAGAAGGATATGGACCTGTTGGAACGGGTCCAGCAGAGGGCCACGGAGATGATCAGAGGGCTGGAGCACCTCTCCTATGAGGACAGGCTGAGAGAGTTGGGGCTGTTCAGCCTGGAGAAGAGAAGGCTCCGAGGAGACCTTATAGCAGCCTTCCAGTACCTAAAGGGGGCAACACAGAGAGTCTTTAGTGGAATGGTTTCATGTAGTAAACAAATATATCCCTGTATGAAATACCTCAGTGTTCAGAACTGATACTGTAACAGTGATAAGCATTGCAGTTTTATTCTAGTACTCATAAATAGAAAAGAGTTAATAGATGAAAGAAATTATCTTAGGTTACAAGCAAGAATAGCGTAATCTTGAACAGCGGAACACCAGAAATTTTAATGTCAGTAAGAAATGGTATTATTTGTTATCAAAAATGCAAATAACATTCAGCACCTGTATCCAAATTACAAGGAAACCACATAATACGGCAGGACTGAACAAATACCTTGGACAGGTATAAAGTGTATAAAAAGTAAAACAAAAGTCATTGAAAATCTTTTAATTGGCAAATTTCTTGAAGCTTTGAAAATAGAAGATGATGTAAAAGTGGCCAATTAGTTTGTTGAGCTGAATGCTGCAAAGCAAATAAGGAAAATCATGTGTAGGTTTTCAGATGTATAAATAAGAAGAGCAGATGTAAATGATGAGACCAGTCACAGTACATTGCATAGGACAGAGGTTAAGCCAAATACACAAGAACTACAGAAGCAGTATTTTACCTCATAGACACATAAGGTAATATGTATCCACATGTTAAATTACATGAGTATAAAGAAAACATGAGTGAAGAGACTGCAGTAATTGCAATTACAGAAGACAGGTGGAAATAATATTCATATCACTTATTACAACGAAATAATGGTCCACAGATTTACAAACAATAGCAAGGACTTTTTACTTGCTGTACTAGAAAATCACAAATATTATATGCACAAATACACCCTGAAAAATTACAATCCCGTGAATTTGACCTCAAATCTAGTGCAGCCTTAGAACATATTTTGGATCAGGAAGTAATCAATCAGATGTGCATGAATGAGAAAGTTAAATTACCCCAAGAATTTTATGAAAAGTAGATGTCATCACACTAACTTAATTAATTTCTTAAAAACAGCAATCTGTCTAAACTTAAGTGAAGAGAATGAGGATTCAGCCATGCTTTCAGACTGGCAGATAACTAACCACACATCAGGTAGCTCCCTCATCACAGTTGGAGGCATTGTATCTGGACTTGTGTATGTCCAGTTTGCTTAAGTGTTCCCTAACTTTGTTTCTTCCACTTTCCCAAAGAGACCCTTAGTAGGTTCAGAGACCTGGGAGTCCAGATGGCATACCTTACTAGTGGAAGTTTTCTATTGCCAAGATAATTGGAGAAACCTTTCTTGTTGCCTTTCACATTTCTAAGCTTTGGCTTACGTTCAATCAGTGTCTCTCTGCTCCTCTTGGATAGTTCATTCCTGCTTATTTAGTTGAACATATTATGTAATTCCTTGTCCATCCATGCTGTCCTTCTGCCATGGATGCACTTCAGAATGTACCTTATTATTTGAGAGGATTGTCCTTGAAGATCAACACCGGCTTTCAGCCATTGCAGTAAAGGCTGCCTTAAGTTTACAGGTCTTCAACCAGTTCTTCCTTTTCCGTTTTTGTGAATAATAGCCCATGTTAGTAATCTTAGCTACTAATTAGTAAGACATGTGTCTTTTTCATCATCATCTTTCCATATTTTTTAAGCATGGTCCTCTTCTAACCTTCATATGCCTTAAGAGAAAAGCCCTTTACAGACATCTCCTCCATAATATTTTGTCCTGGTCTCATTATATGTCTAGAAACAAAAATTCTCTGCTTTGACTCTTGTTGACGTCTGTGATCACTGTTCATAAAACAGGGAATAAAATTGCAAATAAAACTATAAAACCACGACTGTGCCAACAATTCTCTTGGCATGATGCAGAAGACACTTTTATAAACAGTTCACCCTTCCTTGGATTCTCTTACTTCAGCAGTTTCTCCCTTATTATTTGTCTGCCTTGAGACATCAAAACGCTAGATTTTTACTCATTATAACTGATTGTTCTTACTGGACTGAGGTCTGCAAAAAAAAAGAAAAAGAAAATTAAAAAAAAGGTTTAAAGGTCTCATATCTGTAGAAATTTATCAGTAAAAATCAACACTCATTTATAAAAAAAAAACAACTCGGTCCTGTTACTAAACTTATTTTTTATCATTGCAAATGAATGGGAGGTCTAACAAAATTAATGTTATAATATAATCCTTATGTAAGTATTTGTTTATTCATCTTGTTTGATTATATCTACAACCATTTGAATTTTAGAAGCAGATATTGTCTAGATTTTCCCTTGCGAAGCATCTAGGACGGACTTACTTCACAAGATTCAAAAAAGTCCTTTTGTCAGAAAGGACTATCCTAATTCAGGTTGTTTACAACTACGTGGGGAAACCATATGAGCAGCATAAACTGAAGCAGTATGTCCAAAAAGACTAAAAAGTATTTGGTTAGAGTATCTCCTATCTCCAGCCTTTATCTGAAGGATTTTTTTCAAGGATTATCCACTGGTCTTCATACGCATTTCCAAATCAATGAAATTCTCATACAGTGATATTCTTCCTTGGTCTCAGATAAAAAGCAAGGCAGTGCAGAAGTGCAGTGGTTGCTGCTGGTGAAGGGATATATAATTTTACTTTGTAAAATCACAGGAATGGAGAGAATACAGGGGCCTACAGGAAAGATAGGGAGGGACTCTTATCAGGGAGTGTAATGATAGGAGAAAGGATAATGGTTTTTAACTGAAAGAGGGGAGATTTAGACTGGATATCAGGAAGAAATTCTTTACTGTAAAGGTGGTGAGGCACTGGAACAGGTTGCCCAGGGAAGTTGTCAATGCCCTGTCCCTGGAAGTGTTCAAGCCCAGGCTGCATGAGGCTTTGAGGAACCTGGTCTAGTGGGAGGCGTCCCTTCCCATAGCGGGGGGGTTGGAACTAGATGATCTTTAAGGTCCCTTCCAACCCAAACCATTCTATGATTCTAATAAAATCAATTTTACAGATAGAATCACAGAATGCAGTGAAAGAAATTTGGATTTATACTATATTTCCAGTTACCTACGTAAGATTCTACAGTTTTAAAATGGACACTATGACAAAGAGCACGTATAATGTTATTACAACCTGTAGCTGTAGTATTAACGTGTAAAACTAAGGAATTTTGAACACCATCTTTTCTGTAGTTATCCAGTAATGCCCTACTGAGATGTCATTGTTTTCTCTTTTACTTCATAGGTACAAAAGTAGGGAGAACTTACCCTTTTAAAAATAATGATGATAATAATAATAACTATTATTATTATTATTATTATTATTATTATTAGTGCAATAGTTTTGTCTTATAAGTGCATCCTACTGCTATTGATTGTCACCATACTGCAATTACTGTAGCTGCTGCACCATAGTGTCAAGTATGATATTTGGATAAGAGATGTACTTCGTAAATTCCTTTTTCAGTAATTCAGGTCTAATTAAGAGTTATTATTAAGCAAAAATATTATGGACAGTACCCGTGATTGTCACTCTGTTAAATAAGATAGCAACTTCTCATGCTAAACGTATTTCTTTAGCATCTATATAACAATTCCGCATCTGTTACACAGTTATGCAGAAAGCAAATAGGAAAATAATTGATGTTGTGTTATTCAGACACTAAGGATCAAGGGATGGTTGCGTCCAGCCTCTTCCTTTTTTCCAGTTAACTGTGCTCTCAAAGTCTGAGAATTTCTTTTAGGATCAAACCTAAGAACCTATGACCCCAAATGACATGAATATAACAAGAAAGTTACAATTGCAAGGAAATTTAACTACATTTATAGGAATTAAATAATTCAATAATGATAACCTTCTCTTACGTCACTAGAAACTAAATGCCATTCATAAAATAACTATTCAAGTGGAAAATACATACAGATAAGCATTTTCTACAGTGCTGACATAATGTGTAACATGGCCATAATTCTTACTGTTCAGCACTT
This sequence comes from Sterna hirundo, assembly GCA_009819605.1. Lineage (NCBI taxonomy): Eukaryota > Metazoa > Chordata > Aves > Charadriiformes > Laridae > Sterna > Sterna hirundo. The sequence continues at coordinate 167,695,604 of CM020437.1, forward strand.
TAATGGCTTTATCCTACATAGTTTCCCATACTCATACATAATAGCTAAGTACCCTATGGTGAAAATATAAGCTGAATAGCCATGTGCCTGCAGTCTTCTTGTGAACTGAGCAGGTTTTTGATTGGCTCTAGCAGGTTTGGGGAAATGACCATTTCAGACAGGACACAGTCAAGCAGAAGGTGGGCAGATGCTGTAAGTTGCATAATCAGTACAAAGAAAACTCATCTGCCATTTATAGTACATAAGATTAACTGATGGGATACCAACTGATTCAGGCTAATTTAATGACAACCTCTAACCATCTGGCTAGAAAGCTGCATTTTACAAAGCCCTAATGCTGACCCACATAAGCTAGTCTAAAAAACATTTGGTGAGTTTAATAATGGATTATACATCAAAGCAAGAACTCATTACTGTTACAAGTCATGAAATATTAATTTTTAATCTGACAGTTCTACTACTGCTAAACAATAAGAGATTACACTGTGAAGCAGTATATATAATAAATGACTGACTACTTTTCTGCTGCGCTAGTAAATGCAAACCTTTCTGAGCCCAATGTTTTCACTTGGTGACCGTGTGAAATAGTAGGAAATAGAGCCTCCCTGTTCTTCAGTGGCTTCTCCAGCACTAAATCTTCCTTTGCTCTTTGAACTTAACTTACAATTTTGCAGTCATATTAGCCGTAACTGATGGATTCAACTAACTTTTTAGTTTCTTTGTATTTAGCTTGATTTCACAAATAGCCAGCATCCTGAAACTCAAATTATACCTGTGATGCTCTGTGGAATGTCATTGAAGAAGGAAACAGGGGAAAAAAAGCGTAATTAAGGGCATAATTTGGCTGAACGATTCAATTTACTAGTGATGGTTTGTGACGTGGAAAGGACCCAGTCTGATTCTCAAAGCTCAGAGCTGATGGTTAGAAAATGTAGATCAGCAAACTTGATTCGAAGGCAGTGAAGCGATAACCATTCAACTTCCACAATGCAATTTTTATGGAGTCCCTGTTATAAACAGAGCCACATATTAAAATGTTACTGAAATATGGTAATGGCAAATGTTTTTCAGACAGCCTATATTATTTTCTGAAGACATGTTCCCCAGTGTACAGATGCATAGTGATGTTTTCACATTTATGTTTTTTCCTTCTTTTTTTTCCCCTCTTTTTGTAATCATGTTTAAATACAATTGATGTATAATAGCATATACAGGTTGCTGAACATGTTATAACATATTCTGTTCAAAGCATGAGAGATCTGGGAATGGAGGAAACTGATGAGGAATCAGAAGGGTATGTTACCACACAAACTTTACACAGCTGTAAGTGGTACTCTTAAATTCTTTGAGGCATAAAAGTAAATTATGCCATTTCCACCAAAATATTTTGTGCAATGTACTGCACATATATTGATCTGTATAGTATTCCTTCACTAAAATCTATGGACAAACATATAACTTCCTTGTTATATATTTATCTGTAGCAGTTGCAAGTAGTAGTAGTGGGTCAGGTTTCAGAAAACCACAGAGTTCTATTCTGTTGGAAGATTCCATTACCTGTCTTATCAGTCAATGTTATTTGGTGCCTTTGACAATCAGCAAATGGAAAAAAAAAAACCACAAAAACAAGACAACTTTGCTGACATTCAAGAATAATCCTTATTAGTTTCACATCGATTTAAATGCAAAAATTTTCCTTTGAAAGAGTGTCTTGTGTGCAGAAAAAAAGCCCACAACCCCAAAAAACAACCCCCCCAAAAAACAAATCCAGAGAAGGTTTCCTAGAACAACAAATTAAGGCAGGTTCTTCTAGGAATGAACATTCAACTCATAAATGAACCTTGGTGCTAACTGTTTTCAGATGTGGTATCAAAGGTAGACAGTAAAATTTCAAAGAAAGACTACCCTTATGACATTCTATCAATTTACTCGTACTATCTACAGAATACCATAATATTATTTTCCATTAGGTTGCATAAGATAAAAAAATATGGAAGATTTGAGATACAGTATAAGAATGCCAATATATACATAGCCATTATGGAGGTAAAATCATATAATTATTCTGCTCAGCAAATCTGTTTATCTACATGGGTTGATTCTTTTGACCTCTGTGATCCCACTCTGAAAACTGTATGTACACAACACAAAGAAGCTTTCCTTCATCTGAAACAGATTGTTTAGAGAAATGAAAATGTAGCACACATCATTTGAGAATCTGCACTTTTCTTTTATGCAAAAGAATATTCTAAGGAACATCCACACTACTGTTCGGGTATACAGCACTTCTCTAATGAAAGAAAGCTGACTCACTGGGGAACTCCACTACTTTCAATTCTTTGAAAGGGGCAACTCCTTTGTCATATTCAGAGCATGAAGCAGTGCAAACAATAGCAAAGATAGTGCTTTCAGCACTTCATTGTACTAACAGTTTTCACCTCCATCTACAAGAAAGGCTTAAAGGAGGAACCAGGAAATTATAGACCCATCAGTCTTACTTCAGTCCCTAGGAAAGTTATGGAACGAATCCTCATGGGGGCTATCACAAGTCAAATGAGACACATGATTGGGAAAAGCCAGCATGGATTCACCAAGGGCAAACTGTGTTTGACAAACCTGATTGCGTTCTTTGACAAACTAACCTGCTCAGTCGATGTGGGGCAAGAGGTAGACATTGCCTACCTGGATTTCTCCAAGGCTTTCAACATGGTTCCCCACAGCCTCCTCCTACAGGAACTGGTGTGTTACGATCTAGGCCACACTTGGAATACTGTGTTCGGTTTTGGTCCTGCTACAAAAAAAGTTGTGGAGAGGCTGGAAACAGTCCAGAGGAAGGCCACAGATGATCAAAGGACTAGGAAGCCTACCATATGAGGAAAGGCTGAGACAATTGGGTTTGTTCAGCCTTGAGAAAAGAAGGTTTAGGGGAGACGTTATCACCACGTTCCAGTATTTAAAGGGTGGCTACAAAGAAAATGGAGACTCCTTTTTTACAAGGAATCACATGGAAAAGACAAGGGGTAATGGGTACAAGTTACTGCTGGGGAGGTTCTTATTGGACACAAGAAGAAAAATTTTACGGTCATCCATTTGAATAATCTCATCAGGGAAGTGGTGGATTCCCCAACATTGGACACTTTTAAGATTCAGCTGGACAGAGTGCTGGGCCATCTTGTTTAGACCGTGCATTTGCCAAGAAAGTTGGACCAGATAATCTTTGAGGTCCCTTCCAACCTGGTATTCTGTGACTGAAATTCTTTTACACAAATTACCTGTTTATATACAAATGCTCTTGGAATGACCGTTAAACAGATATAAATTGACTTGAAATTATTTAATCAATTTTAAAATTAAAAATTAGTTTAGCTGATATTCTGAGTCATGCAAGACAAAGAGTTTGACCTTGAGTGTGAAATTGGCAGAGAAAATAAGGCCAAGTGCCAGGTCCTGCATTTGGGTTACAAAAACTCCATGCAGAGCACTGCTTGCGGAAGAGTGATACCATTCTATGATATGTAGTTGCTTATGAAGTTATTTGACTGCTCTCTGCTACACTTCATCTAGCTTTTATTGCAAGGTGCTCTGTATCCATGGCATTTTTTTGTTCACATTTCTTTGTATACGATATTCAGAAATATCTTATATGTGTACTCTCAAATGTATTATTTACAGCATTCAGTTGCACAAGCTAAACTGGAGGGAAATACGGATTTCCACTTTTTATATGGCTGAGTCACTCATTCTTTCTCACTCATGATCATTGTTTGATCTGAAAATGGTACAAGAAATCTACTTTAGCATGAAAAATAATGTTTTTTTGATTTCAGTATCATTCATACTAATCTAATCACACTGATGATAGATAAAGGTTTTATCATTTCTTATCTTAACAAGGCCTGCCTCAATGCTAACACACAACTCAATGCATACAACTTCATGCAATTTCTGTAGCTTCAGATGAATAGATAAATACTGAAAAACTGAAACTTCTCCAAGTAAAAAAAAAAAAAAAAAAAAACACAACACAAAAAATACAGTAACACTACTGGAGTACAACAATACTACAGTTCAAATTGCTTCAAATTGCTAAAGTAAAACTAAGGATGATGGACCATATATTTCAATAAAAGATCTTCTTTAAAGGTCAAGATTCCAAGTAGAAGACCTTTCACATTTATTAACTCACTAGTTAAGACATCATTCAATTGAGACCTGACCAGTATAAATTTATATATATTTTTTTAACATAGTTCTTTGAGAAACCACTTGTCCATGCCTATGTTCAGTTGGACATTGAAAAGACTTACCATTGAAATGCTTACCTCAATATGCAAAACATATCCAAAAGTCTCCCTTCATCTCTGCACTAAAACTCAAGGTAGCAAACATGCATTGAACACTTTTCTCTTTACATATCAAGGACAATAATCTGACTGACTGGAAGGCAGCCATAAGAATTGTAATCACAGAATCACAGAATTGTAGGGGTTAGAAGGGACCTTCATAGATCATCTAGTCCAACTCCCCCTGCCAAAGCAGTTTCACCTAGAGCAGGCTGGACAGGAACATATCCAGGCAGCTTTTGAATATCTCTAGAGAAGGAGACTCCACAATCTCTCTGGGCAGCCTGTTCCAGTGCTCTGTTACTCTCAAAGTAAAGAAGTTTTTCCTTATATTCAGACAGAATTTCCTGTGTTCCAGTTTGTGTCCTGTCACCAAGCAGCATGTGGCCTCACCAGGGCAGAGCAGAGGGGGAGGATGACCTCCCTCGACCTGCTGGACACACTCTTTTTGATGCATCCCAGGACACCATTGGCCTTCTTGGCCACAAGGGCACATTACTGGCTCATGGTCAACTTGTTGTCCACCAGGACTCCCAGGTCCCTCTCTGCAGAGCTGCTTTCCAGCAGGTCAGCCCCTAACCTGTACTGGTGTATGGGCTTATTCCTCCCTAGATATAGGTCCCTACACTTGCCCTTGTTGAACGTCATAAGGTTCCTCTCTGCCCAACTCTCCAGCCTGTCCAGGTCTAGCTGTATGGCAGCACAGCCTTCTGGTGTGTCAGCCACTCCTCCCAGTTTTGTATCGTCAGCAAACTCACTGAGGGTACACTCTGTCCCCTCATCCAGGTTGTCGATGGATATGTTGAACAAGACTGGACCCGGTACTGAGACCTCGGGAACACCACTAGTTACAGACCTAGAACTAGACTCTGCACCGCTGATCACAACCCTCTGAGCTCTTCCATTCATCCAGTTCTCAATCCACCTCACTGTCTGTTCATCTAACCCACGCTCCCTCAGCTTACCTATGAGTTCTATTTGTTTTATTATCAGTATATATTTGATATCAGAAATAGTCTGCAGTCTGGACATTGGTCATAAATTACAACACATGCAAATGCAGTTACTATCTACGTGGACTTCATTTGCTTTTTGTTTCTTCATTACTTGAAAGTCTGTAATGACATACAGGAAAACACTCTTATGTTGACACCTTGCCCTTTGATCAACGTTGTCAGTGTAGACAGACTGCTCCCACCCTGCCTCCTGACACCCTGTCCCTTGACTGACATTGGCAGCGTAGGCAGAATGCTGCCCACATTATCCATGCAAGGTATCGTTCTCTCAAATCACATTGCCACTGGTGGAGTCGAGGAGTGGCGCAACTCTTACCTGCGTTCAAAAGACATTTGCACAATTCGCTGTTGCTGTCAGATGACACAGACATCAAGTGCACCTGGCAGTCTGATGGAGTCATAGCATTCCTTATGACCCTATGTTTGATATTGGCGATTGGGTGAGTCGCCATGCCAGGTGCATTATTGCTCATCTTTCTTACTGCCTCAATAAAGTTTGGTTTATGAAGTTTTGTCAGACTCCATTACTGTTCGGGTCACATATGTTTACACTCTTCCTGGACAGAAAGGAGAGGAGATTTGTGATCCTTCCCTCTCTCTCCCTTACGACAGCCAATTGTGTATGTTTGGCAAAGTCACGGGTAGTCAAAAATCATCAGCACAATCGCAATCTATAGGAAAAGATGATACCTAAAATGCAAAAACAATTAATAAATGTAAGTTCTTGAGTTTTTCTACTAGAAAAAACACAGTGTTTCTTGGAATACCCTATTGCCTTGTATTCATTTTACTTGCCTGGCTGTAATGTATTTTCCCTATTAATAGGATCTTGACATGGATAGGAAAGGAAAAGAAGCAGTAGTTACAAAATGGTTTACTGGATGTGAGATACACATTTTAAAAACTCTTTAGAATCCATATTAATTTTGGAATTCAGTAACTCTAATGAATATGAAAAAATCATATTTTTGTCTCCAGCTTCTTACCTAGTTTATTCTACTGATAATCAATACATTAAATGTGGCATATGTGAACAGTTGCTAAAACCTCCCTAAATTCCATTTTAAAGTACAAAGTAGTTGCAAAAGTATATGCAAATGCAAAAGAAAAAAAAAAAATCCCATTAGAATTATTATTTTAAGACCAAAGAAAAAAACATATTATAGTAAGAAATTTTAGCAAGTATATTTTAAAAATTATATATTAATTTTTACTATTTATGTAGTATATAGTCAATCACTTTCTTTAGTTAACAAGAAAATTTTTGTTCTTCCATTTATTTTAATCTTACACGTAGCAGCTTTGCTCATTCACGTAAAAGTGATCTTATAAGAAAATATTGCATTGATAAAAGAATTTTAGGCACTGCAAAACACACAGAGATGATTTCCAATTAAGTATTTCTATTGCTGCTTTCCAAGTGAAACAATATTATTTTAATTTGTTCCTACCCAATCAAACATGAAAATCAATATCAACCTTCATGTTCTCTATTGGAGAGTTGAGAAAACAAGTTAAACTTCATTGAGTAATTACATGGAATAAGTCAAGCTTGAACTGTTATCACTGAGGGACATGCTATCTGAAAAGAGACTAAAAAAGTAATTTTACTGAATGCAATTAAAGAAGGGAAAAAAAATGTAAACAGATGAAAGACAGGAGAGTATAACACAAAGACTTATTCCAGGAAATTAAAATTCCCAACTAAAAACCATGAAATAAAAATAACAGGTACCATGGTGTGATTTAAAAATGCAGTAAAATACTTAAGTATTCTCATATGAAGCCAAAAGTTTGGCCCAAAAAGTCAATTCCATCCCAAAGGTTGCACCTTAGTTATAGATAAAGGATACAAATGTACACATATTGGAGAAAAGCAGTCCCACATGTGGTTCCTTTATAATTTATCCAAACAGTTATGCATAAAAAATGAAGATGTTGAGCACTGTGGGTGATATACATTCATCAGTCTTCAGATCATGTCAACTTGGATCTATATTCTGCCCTGACCTGCTATTGTAATATACACCTAGGAAATTGGTCACAGCTGAGATGATAAAATAAAATCAAGGTAAAACCAGCTACTTCTGGCAGCAATTTTAGAAATATTTGCTTACAATATTTTGCCAAAATCAGGCTGAGAAATAACTTTATAAAACTGCCTGAAAGGATTTTTTAAATAACTTTGCGAAGAGGATACTCAGGACTACAGATCAGATATCTCTTTCTCCGTGAAATATTGAGGAAGGAGCAAACATTTTGTAGAACCTGATGAGTGGGTAAAAAGAGTATGTTGTGATTTGGGATGGCCTGGACACTAAAATGAAAGACTGAATACTCACAGAAGGCTTATAAGTGTCTCATTTTACTTCTCTTTACTCTATAGAATAACAACTTAATGTTAGACAAGTCCAGCCCTGGGGTCCTATCTGTTTACCTTACCTCTAAAGCTGGATAAAGGTGATAATAGCTTTACGTAGTTTTAATTATGTCATTCCCTTGATAAAAGCATTTATGGAGATGTAGGATACAGAAGTGTTTCAAGGTCTATTAAAGTCTAAATGGGATATTCTATATTACAGGGTTGACAGGTGGTCATGAATACCAGGCAGATGTCATTTCTCTTCTTTTCGGAGGTGGGCTAGTATCAGGCAGGTGCATAAGAAGCAAACAAAAAAAAAAAAAAAAAAAAAAAAAACAAAGAAGAAACAAACTTGTTTAGTATTCACAGATATCACAGATGAGAACCTGAAAAGAAGGTTTGGTACTCATGCCACCACCAGTGAAATTATTACTAGTTATGATGACTTACAGCTTTTAGAAGTTGTGGGGACAACTCAAATGGAGTATAAATGGCTACAAACTTGAACCTGGACCAGAGTGACATGCTAGGTACAAGGAGGAACAGGACTTCTTTTTCACATTTACAGACCTATAGTGCCTAGAGGAATTTCAAGGTAAACAGTGAGTTTACACCCTGTACAGTTGGGTATTGCCATACGTACCCTACATTATTGCTATAATGTATCCTAGAAGCCATTCAAAGTAAATATTTGAAGTAATATCAAAGTATGACATAGACTTTAGTCTCTCTGTGATTTATACCCCTGCCCCATATTGTTTAGTATTTTATTGTTCAGTATTATGGCAAGAAAGAAGTTCCTCCTAAAAAAAAAAAAAAAAAATAAAAATGTTCTTCCATAACAAACATGGTAAATGATGGACTTTGGGTGACTGAATATTATATCTCACCATTCTTTTAAACATGCTGGTGATATTTATCGGAAAGACTGAATATTTTAAAGAATATTACAACAAATTTAGGCATTAAATTCTGAAATCTAACCTAGAAAGAAACATTGATCCAATAGGATGTATAGTAGCTTATTCTTTATACAGAATTTAATTTCAAATTCTCTGTCTCCTCTACATTTTAGTTAAATCAGTTTTGGTGTTTTGGTTTCCTAATTATTTAGCAGTCTATCTTATTTTGTTTTGACAAAGTTATGCTGTGAAAGAAAAAAGTAGAGAATAGTTGACTACATTTTGAAACATAGGCAATAAGTTCTAGATAGAGAATAAAATACTCTTATGATCTCCTGAATTCTGTTCAGACTACTCTATTTTTTTTTATACAATATCTTATTTCACTTTGGTTTTACAAAAAGGAATGAAAGATCCAAGTGCTACACAGTACTGTTAGCTCTTCTAATGTTTAGATTCTTGTAAACATTTCCCAGTACAAAAAAAGTGTTTGTTTCAACATGTTATTGTCTCATTTATTTCTTAGCCATCAAAGAGCATATTTGCTTTATTTCACTCTCTCAAAAAAAAAAAAAAACCAAAAACAAAAACAAAAAACCAAAAACCAAACACACACATACACAACAAAAAAACCCACAAAAAATCAACACACCTTGACAGTCAGTTACATCCAAGAGCTAGTAGAGTACATAAGGGACAAGTTTTTCTTCTTGCCATTTCAGTTTTACTTTCATGCAGTAATGAAGTGACAGCTATAATTATACTTTCATGAACAAGTACCGATGTAAATTCTAGTCCTTCATTCCAACTGAGGTGAAGAAGAGGGATGTGATAAACATAATTACTGGTTTGGAGAGGGTTTTTTTGGGGGTGGGGTTATTGTTGTTTGTTTTGTTTGTTGGTTGATTTTGTGTTTGCCCCCGTCCGTCCCCGTCCCCGTCCCTGTCCGTCCTCCCCCCCCCACCCAGGATTTCTTGCCTTCCCTCTGCATTTTGTAAAAAATTGATGTAGGGTTTGGGGGATTTTTAATCGATCATGCAGTTCGAGAGACCAGAATGCCACAAACTCAGTCAGTCTGGAAATCCAAGCCAGTGCACAAATGTTTATACCCATAGGTTAATTATACAATTTTCATGACATGGATATCCTAAACAAGGCTGCAGCAATAGCCTACACAGAATCTCTCCTAGATCACTTCCACCGATTACGGCATGTATTTTAGTGATATGGGCAAAAGTAATGCACAGACAATTGATGTAATGATCTTCCTCTGGGAAGATTATATACAATGGTAAAGACAGCATTAAAGCTTTTGTTTGTAGGACTTTGTTGTGTTTTCGTTTAGTTAAGGTAATGGAAGCTACACTGGGATCATTACATTGATTAAAGAATCTATAAATTATGATGATGAGCCTCATGTTTCCAGACTGTTGATGAGGTTCAAATGCTATGCTGAGTTCCTGCTGGGGCATCACTGTTGTGGTTTATAGTACCTATTAAAACAAGTATGTTTGCAAGGAGATCTTCAGGTGCTAATAAAACAAAAATATTTAATATTACAGAAAAAAAAATTGAAAATTCTCCCTTGATTTATTAGTTAAATATTCTAAGACAGTGAACTGAGTGAGACCTCTTATATATTAAATAGCTGAATGTATATCACAGCATAAAAAACTTTGAAGCAAGTTAAAAGGAGAGATTCCAAAATGATTTATTGTACCACTACAAAAAAAAATTAAGCGTTTTCTCCTCTTAATAAATTTGTCATTATTGTTATTATTATCAAACCCCATGATTGAATATTAATAAGAAACAGAAAGATGTTTTTATTGTGATTGTGCTGATGATTTTTGACTACCCGTGACTTTGCCAAACATACACAATTGGCTGTCGTAAGGGAGAGAGAGGGAAGGATCACAAATCTCCTCTCCTTTCTGTCCAGGAAGAGTGTAAACATATGTGACCCGAACAGTAATGGAGTCTGACAAAACTTCATAAACCAAACTTTATTGAGGCAGTAAGAAAGATGAGCAATAATGCACCTGGCATGGCGACTCACCCAATCGCCAATATCAAACATAGGGTCATAAGGAATGCTATGACTCCATCAGACTGCCAGGTGCACTTGATGTCTGTGTCATCTGACAGCAACAGCGAATTGTGCAAATGTCTTTTGAACGCAGGTAAGAGTTGCGCCACTCCTCGACTCCACCAGTGGCAATGTGATTTGAGAGAACGATACCTTGCATGGATAATGTGGGCAGCATTCTGCCTACGCTGCCAATGTCAGTCAAGGGACAGGGTGTCAGGAGGCAGGGTGGGAGCAGTCTGTCTACACTGACAACGTTGATCAAAGGGCAAGGTGTCAACATAAGAGTGTTTTCCTGTATGTCATTACAGACTTTCAAGTAATGAAGAAACAAAAAGCAAATGAAGTCCACGTAGATAGTAACTGCATTTGCATGTGTTGTAATTTATGACCAATGTCCAGACTGCAGACTATTTCTGATATCAAATATATACTGATAATAAAACAAATAGAACTCATAGGTAAGCTGAGGGAGCGTGGGTTAGATGAACAGACAGTGAGGTGGATTGAGAACTGGATGAATGGAAGAGCTCAGAGGGTTGTGATCAGCGGTGCAGAGTCTAGTTCTAGGTCTGTAACTAGTGGTGTTCCCGAGGTCTCAGTACCGGGTCCAGTCTTGTTCAACATATCCATCGACAACCTGGATGAGGGGACAGAGTGTACCCTCAGTGAGTTTGCTGACGATACAAAACTGGGAGGAGTGGCTGACACACCAGAAGGCTGTGCTGCCATACAGCTAGACCTGGACAGGCTGGAGAGTTGGGCAGAGAGGAACCTTATGACGTTCAACAAGGGCAAGTGTAGGGACCTATATCTAGGGAGGAATAAGCCCATACACCAGTACAGGTTAGGGGCTGACCTGCTGGAAAGCAGCTCTGCAGAGAGGGACCTGGGAGTCCTGGTGGACAACAAGTTGACCATGAGCCAGTAATGTGCCCTTGTGGCCAAGAAGGCCAATGGTGTCCTGGGATGCATCAAAAAGAGTGTGTCCAGCAGGTCGAGGGAGGTCATCCTCCCCCTCTACTCTGCCCTGGTGAGGCCACATGCTGCTTGGTGACAGGACACAAACTGGAACACAGGAAATTCTGTCTGAATATAAGGAAAAACTTCTTTACTTTGAGAGTAACAGAGCACTGGAACAGGCTGCCCAGAGAGATTGTGGAGTCTCCTTCTCTGGAGATATTCAAAAGCTGCCTGGATATGTTCTTGTCCAGCCTGCTCTAGGTGAAACTGCTTTGGCAGGGGGAGTTGGACTAGATGATCTATGAAGGTCCCTTCTAACCCCTACAATTCTGTGATTCTGTGATTACAATTCTTATGGCTGCCTTCCAGTCAGTCAGATTATTGTCCTTGATATGTAAAGAGAAAAGTGTTCAATGCATGTTTGCTACCTTGAGTTTTAGTGCAGAGATGAAGGGAGACTTTTGGATATGTTTTGCATATTGAGGTAAGCATTTCAAGGGTAAGTCTTTTCAATGTCCAACTGAACATAGGCATGGACAAGTGGTTTCTCAAAGAACTATGTTAAAAAAATATATATAAATTTATACTGGTCAGGTCTCAATTGAATAATGTCTTAACCAGTGAGTTAATAAATGTGAAAGGTCTTCTACTTGGAATCTTGACCTTTAAAGAAGATCTTTTATTGAAATATATGGTCCATCATCCTTAGTTTTACTTTAGCAATTTGAAGCAATTTGAACTGTAGTATTGCTGTACTCCAGTAGTGTTACTGTATTTTTTGTGTTGTTTTTTTTTTTTTTTTTTTTTTTACTTGGAGAAGTTTCAGTTTTTCAGTATTTATCTATTCATCTGAAGCTACAGAAATTGCATGAAGTTGTATGCATTGAGTTGTGTGTTAGTATTGAGGCAGGCCTTGTTAAGATAAGAAATGATAAAACCTTTATCTATCATCAGTGTGATTAGATTAGTATGAATGATACTGAAATCAAAAAAACATTATTTTTCATGCTAAAGTAGATTTCTTGTACCATTTTCAGATCAAACAATGATCATGAGTGAGAAAGAATGAGTGACTCAGCCATATAAAAAGTGGAAATCCGTATTTCCCTCCAGTTTAGCTTGTGCAACTGAATGCTGTAAATAATACATTTGAGAGTACACATATAAGATATTTCTGAATATCGTATACAAAGAAATGTGAACAAAAAAATGCCATGGATACAGAGCACCTTGCAATAAAAGCTAGATGAAGTGTAGCAGAGAGCAGTCAAATTACTTCATAAGCAAGTACATATCATAGAATTTTTTGGGTTGGAGAGGACCTTAAAGATCATCTAGTTCCAACCCCCCTGCCATGGCCAGGGACACCTTCCAGTAGACCAGGTTGATCATAGCCACCTCCAACCTGGCCTTGAACACTTCCCGGGATCAGGCATCCACGTGTCTGGGCAACCTGTTCCAGTGCCTCACCACCCTCATAGTGAAAAATTTCTTCCTGATATCTAATCTAAATCTATCCTCTTCCAATTTGAAGCCATTAATCCTTGTCTTCTTGCTATAGTCCCTGATAGAGAACCTCCCCATCTTTCCTGTAGGTCCCCTTTAAGTACTGGAAGGGTACTATAAGGTCTCCCCAGAGCCTTAGAATTGTAGAATCATTTAGGATGGAAAAGACCTTTAAAATTGTCAAGTTTAACCATAAAACTAACACTGCAAAATTTGCCACTAAACCATGTACCTAAGCACCACCTCTGCACATCTTTCAAATACCTTCAGGGATGGTGACTCAACCACTTCCCTGGGAAGCCTGTTCCAATGTTTGATAACCTTTTCAGTGAAGAAATTTTTCCTAATATCCAACCTAAATCTCCCCTGGTGCAACTTGAGGCACTTTGTCTTGTGCTATTGCTTGTTACTTGGGAGAAGAGACCGACACCCACCGCACTACAGCCTCCTTTCAGGCAGTTGTAGACAGTGACAAGGGCTCCCCTGAGCCTCCTTTTCTCTGGACGAAACAGCTCTAGTTCCCTCAGCTGCTCCTCATAAGACTCTTCACCATCTTCACTGCCCTTCTCTGGATCTGGACCAACACCTCAATGTTTTTCTTGTAGTAAGGGGCCCAAAACTGGACACAATATTTGAAGTGCAGCCTCACCAGTGGTGAGTATAGACAGACGATCACTTCCGTAGTCCTGCTCGCCACAGTATTTCTGACACAAGCCAGGATGCTATTGGCCTTCTTAGCCACCAGAGCACACTGACAGGCTTTTCCACAAGGCCTTTTTCCAGCCACTCTTCCCCAAGCCTGTAGCACTGCATGGGGTTGTTGTTACCCAAGTGCAGGACCGGGCACTTGGCCTTGTTGAGTCTCATACAGTTGGCCTCAGCCCATCGATCCAGCCTGTCCAGATCCCTCTGTAGAGCCTTCCTACCCTCAAGCAGATCAACACTCCAGCCCAACTTGGTATTGTCGGCAAATTTACTGAGGGTGTACTCGATCCCCTCATCCAGATCATTAATAAAGATATTAAACATGACTGGCCCCAGTACTCTGAGCTCTGAGCTCAGGGGAATACCACTTGTGACCGATCATCAGCTGGATTTAACTCCATTCACCACAAGTCTTTGGGCCTGGCCCTCCAGACAGTTTTTTACCCAGCGAAGAGTACACCCATCCAAGCCCTGGGCACCCAGTTTGTCCAGGAGAATGCTGTGGGAAATGATGTCAAAGGCTGTAGTAAAGTCTAGAGAGACAACACCCACAGCCTTTCCCTCATCCACTAAGTGGGTCACCTTGTCACCTTGTCATAGAAGGAGATCAGGTTTGTCAAGCAGGACCTGCCTTTCGTAAACGCATGCTGACTGGGCCTGATCATCTGGATGTCCTGTATGTGCCTTCTCTTCTCTAGGCTAAACAACCCCAACTCTCTGCCTTTCCTCATAGAGGAGGTGCTCTAGCCCCTTGATGTCTTCATAAATATGTATGTATATACATATATATGCATCCCAAATATTTCAATTTTTTTAAGTCCTGTATGGAAATGAAGCTTACTGTAAATACAAATTCTGGATAATAAACAATAATCTGGCATTCTGTCTTTATATGTTAGCTGAACTATTACCATAGATGTAAAGCTTCAGTTTTCAAATGTACATGAGTATACTCACGTAGAGAAGACTTTTTTTTTCTTTTTCATTTTCTAAAACACTTTCATCTAAAACTGTTCAATTTAGAAAACAACAACAAAAAAATCTACACCTATCTCCAAAAGTAGAGATAAAATGTAAAAAAATATAAGGAAACAATATTTTACATTATAAAAGTGTTCATACTTCTTAAGACCACTTTATTTTTGTTTGAATTTTGGTTTTGTTTGTTCTGTTGCTTGAAGCACCCATTTTGTTTCTCTTAACTAATTTATCATTGTCTATTTACCGAGCACTAGAATACAGGCTTAATGGTGTAAATTACCTTGAAATATTTCAATACACATTTAGGGACTCATTTATTAAGTTTTGTTCATATTATCTTTTGCGTGAGTGTTGTTTTAAGCAGAAATACATATAGCATTGATCCAAAATAAAAGGTGCTCAGCCACTTGTATTTTGATGTTTGCATATGGGATAGACATGGAGGCAAGAAGATTCCCTGAATAAATTAATAACCTTCCAAGACCAAGCAAAGACCCCTTAAAGGTAGATGCGCATTATAAAAAATATATACATTTCCACTCAGAAGATCTACCTGTACTCTTTGGCAAAATGCCTGGCCTCCTCTGTGTAATTCACTGAGGAATACTTCTGTCTCACTCTGTAAATAAGCAAGTAAGATTAGATTTCACTGCCTAAAAGAGACAAAGAAGGTATCTTAATATAAACACATCTTTTAAACTGTCATTTGATAAGCATGTATGAAGCTGGATCAAAACCCAGCTACTTTTCTTTTACACTAACAATGAGATGTGAAATCCCACACAAATGGATATGACACGAAGCCTCTTACATTCTTATTAGCACTATTGTCCTCCAACTTATCCTCAGAGCCAAAATTTTAAAGGATAGGATTTTCTCCCAAGACATTTTGAAATACATTAAGTGAAGCACTCAGTTCCCCACTGACTATGTCTCTAGTCTGTGGAAAAAAAGAATAGCAGGCCTATCTTTTTGTTACACTCTGGGCAAGTAATCAAACACGATCTGCTGGGATATCAGCCTTTCAATTTGCTGGTTTGAGAATACGCATCATTTTCAAATAAGAAAATGATACCCTTCAGAAAGTCTTTTCACTTTTTTTCAAGAATGTTTTCAAACCTGCCCAAACACTTCTATTTTCCAAATGCTTAAGAACTACTTTCATTTTCTTGCCAGTTCTGTCTCTGATTTGCAAGTCAAAAGAAAAGATGTGAGGGATGTTGCTTGATTAAACTGTGATCTTACTAATTAATCTAGGAATTATTTAGTAATGCAGGCTTTCACTCCTTTCCTTACTTCTTCTATTTTGAGGAAGACTACTCTTGGCCTGTTTATAGAACACATTAACCTTCTCCACATACAACGAAAAGGAAGCTGCATGCCTGAGTTATTAGACCACTCCTTGGTGTTTCTGTGAGACACCATTTTCTCAACCCTTTTCTGATTGCTATTAGGGAATTGCTTCATTTTGGAATTAGTTCCTGACACTTGCTAAATTGTTGGGTTGGATTTAGCATGTACTAAATCCAGAATTTTCCATGAGAAGACAGAGGATGTCCTTATAGCACTCAAAAATCAGTCTGAAACTCTGGGGAAAATTCCTCTCTAGTCTGAAGAAAAATAATCCATCAATGTCATAAAATATCAAATAAACAAGAAATGGAGCAAAATAAAGCCCTGTATTCTGACTTTAACCAGCAGGTAGAAGAATAATTTATGAGTTCAGGTGTGAGAAACTGGCAAACATTAGCCATTATACAGGGAGTTTAACTCAATCCCTGAGTCATTCTCCATCGCTGGTGTTTTTCTCTCAGCCTGAAGAAGGAGGTCTTTCAGGAGTGATGACCATTTATTTGTGATAAGAAAACTTTATCATTGTTTCCTTGTTATTTCCTTCTCCATCATGTGAAGTTTCAGAAATCCAATCTAGATAGGAAAAGAGCACAGAAGATTTTAATAGATATGCAACCACTTATTTAGCTGATAGCAAATATAACAGATTCCACAGTCTAACCAAGTCACTGAATACATGGAATAGATAATACAGATACTGAATATAGATTTTCTGGGTTGTCAGCCATCCCCTAGAAAAATAGAAATAGCAAGAGCAATTGACAAATAAATGAAAGCTGTTAGAATACAGTAACTCTGAGGGCTTAATATATTCTGCAGCATTGTATCGATGTTGAAACGTTTCAGAAAAAATAAACACCCTAGTGAGTTATAAATATGTAACTAATCCTGTTTTACACAGATCAAAACTAATTTTCATAAGCACTTTGACTTGAATGAAAGCACATGGCAAGATCCCCTGAAACTGGTTTTCCTTCATGATATGCTAATTTCCAGAATCTGGGGTTTGTGGATAGCTTTGTGAAAAACGTGGTGATTTCTGACTATTAGTTTGGCTCTTCATATGCCCTACTGGTGTCATGTTTTTGGCTCTACAGGAATGAGTTTGCTTTTGTGCAGGCGTCTGACATTGGAACTGCCCCAGAAGAAGATTTCTGAGCCATGAACAGCGTTTGGGAAAATTTAGTTTCTCTCAGCCACAGACTGCTGGAAACTTCTGGAAAATGGAAAATAGAAAATGGGTGTGAACACCAAACATCAGGTCATGAATACATAAAAGGAAAATACTAACATCTTACAATCCCTACGAAATAATTACTACTTTGTATAATGTCCTGTAAGGGGAAAAATGGCCACAAATATTTACTAAAAGAGTCTGAAATTAACCTTGGTGTTTCTTCTTCAGAAGTGTCTGTTTATATTGCTGTCTTCACAGACAGCTGTTTAACAGTCAGTACCAAGAACTTTGTTACATTTAAGCATCATACATATGATATGTTATCACAGAGATTTCACTATTGGTCTCCCTAATTTGTTGTTTTCCAGAATCAAGGTAGTTTCAAGTGAACACACAATTTGTTCTTTGAGGAAAAAAAAAATAAAAAAAATTCAGGCTATTGAATTTATGTATTTTAGGTTACATTTTTTCAGAAATTCAGAAATGAATTTTATCTTTCAGTCAACAAAACAGAAACTGGGCAAATACTTAGATGGATAGTAAACATAATTTTTTTTTTGACCTTACATTATATAAGTCACTGAAACCACTTCCAATGGGAGAGACAGGTTACACGTACAGTCTTATTCTTGATAATGCATTATTCCTAAATCTTGACAAAATGCACTAAAAGCAATAAAAATACATTTTTCGTTTCCACTTTATGATAGGTGAGCAAAAAGCTTGGTAAGTATGGAGTTAATTAGGAAGATATATCAAAGAATGAGAATTCAGTATTCCAGTTTTCTAGGATAGCTTACAATGCATTTCTGATTCTCTGATTGAGGATAATTCATCTTACTCTAAGTCATTATTTCCATCAACAAAACAGAAATCAGAATATTCTATTTAGCATTATATATTGGTTTTATACAGTCATGACAAAAAAGGCTGGAACGTAAAACTGCCCTTAGAAGCTCAGTGGTCTTAGCTTGGAGAATCACGTTTTTCTCCTCCAATTTGTTTCCTGCAGCAGTCTGGAAACTTTTAAGTCTGATCATCACAATAGCTCATCTTGATCAAAGAATAAAGATAGCAAAATGACATAAGCCAACGCTTTTGGGAAATTGATTTATATATTCTCAGTAAGGCAACAAACACAAAACAAAGCTCTTTTGTTAAAGACGGATGACAGCAACATTTTAAAAAGACAGGAGCCATAACTGCTGTTTTCGGTGTTAATGTGTGAAAAAGCACACTACTGCACTGGTCCTTTCCAAAAAATTCTGTATTTCAAGTTCCAAGTTTCTGGATAGTAACAAACTCTGATGACAAGTAGAATTTGTGGCGATTGACACAGACCTAGTTTTCAGGATCCAGTATGGCGTAGCCTCATTCCTGTCTATGTGCCGAGATTTTCTCACACCGGCAACCTTAAATGAATTGGTGAGAAGAAAAGTGACGGAAGAGCCTTAGATAATGTCCTGCAGGCAGAACACGACTGAGCTATATGCCTGTGCTCCAGAACAGGTTATGTTTCCTTCTTTCACAGATGAGAAATGACTGTTGCAATTTAGGGAATTTTCTACTTCAGTTCTTGAATTAGGATGATTCTGGACATGTGTAATATGTAAAATTTAATTGCCTGATATTTTTAGTTGTTCGGTGTTTTTTTAGTTAAAAAGCAGAATTATCTAATAAGCTGAAGAATATCTAGATGTTTTCAAACAAAGTTCAGGACTAAGGAGTACAAAATCTTGTTCTGGATCTCACATTTATGCATAAGCAGCAGTAGTTCTCTCACACCTCATTAAAAAGTTCACTTTTTAGTCAATTACAAGAATATTATGTCTAAAATAATTATTTTTTTAATTATTACCTTCCCTTCCTTATAAGAAATAGAAAAAAGACAGCACTTTCACTACTCTCTTCACATACACACACAAAAAGATGGCAAAACAAAAAGAAATGAAAAATAGTGTGAAAAATTTATATTTGACTAGTATTTTACATTACAATATTGTATGATTGTCCTTCCTTCTTTACTGCATTTTTAATACATGTTTTCAAATCCTGTAATAATATTTTTATTCGTAGGTTGAAATCATTGTATTCAGAATACTGAACCTTGCATAAGTTTTATAAAGTTTTACAGTGACGAATTTGTGTTCTCACTATTTGATTCATGTTTCCATTTGTTTTCTCGATGTTAACACAACAATGTGCCTAGAATAAACGCGACTCATGTTTGTCTGAATAAGGGGGACCCACGTTTAGCAATCTAAGTCTAGCATCATTGTCTCTGTCTACATACAAACAATGAGACAGAGGCACTCTTCACAGTGTCTTGGCCCCTATTGTCTAAAATCTGAATGAAGGGGAACCCCGTCCTTGCTTCTGTATCATGCATCAGCTACGTTTTGTTTGTTTTCCTGCAGAAACTGAGCAGTTGGGGATGACATTGAGATGTGACTGGAAATTGTTTCTGGACCTGTGAAATGCTCCCAGACCACCTCCTTCCTACTGGCATCTAATACCTTCTTTGACCTAATGATGTGTGCAGTAACTGTTTCTTACGTATACCAAATACAACAGCTTTAAAGGAGATAGTAACTGTATAATAGTGATTTAGAATAGTCACTAGTTTTATGGATGACTTAAGTTTAAGTCTCCAGCCAAAATCAACTTGAACTGGAATCAGAATACCTATATTTTAACCTATTTAGACAGTGGTTTTCTCTTTCACATATTCTCACTTATTTCCCTTATTCTTCAGAAATATTTCATTTTATTCTGAAGAAGAGTGACCCCAATTTTTAAAATCTTTAAATTCTTGATTAAAAACAATTCTATTTTTACAGCCATTGCTAATACTGGAACTGGGAAATGCAGATGAAAGCTACATTTCAAATAATTTTTTGTTGTACTATTTACTTCTGCTTTTCAAAATATGGTTTTATATCTTTACTATTCAGTAAATTACTGTGGTGAATACATTTTCTTTTATACATAATTAATCTGCTGTGTTTGAAGTAGCTTAATTTAATCTTGATAATAGAGTTCTAACCAGTTTTCAAAAGTTTCAGTCTACATTATTTAAAATAGGTGGCTTATATTGCAGGCAGCTGCAGCATGGGAAACGGTGATGGGGCAGGGCCTTTCACTAGACACTCCTGGAGATGTAACTGATGACTGTGATTTCCCCTGGGGTGCACCTTGATAACTTCTGTAGGGTTATACTCCACAGAAAAATAAGTAGCAATGGTAGGAGAGAAGCACTGAGCATTCTTCTGTGTCCTCTTGATTGCTCTACTTCTTTATCCTTCATAACATCATAGCTTACACTTCCTAGTGTTTAACTCATGTTGTCAAGACAACTGACTGGAACAGTATTTCATTAGAGAACATAATTTACTTTAACCACTTTTTGTTACCATAAGTGATTTCTATTTTTTTTTTTTTTTGTAATTGCCTCAATTTAGTTGATTTACTCTTTGGATTTCATAAGTTCGTTTCATTTATTAGACAAACCCTACTTCTAACACCTAACCTGTGTGGAATCCTGTCTAGTCCTTTAAGCAAGCCTCTAAAATACAGTAAAAAAAATAATGAATCAAATAATTACATCAATATTCTTGCAGAAAATCTGATTACTTACTCAAATTTAGTTGGTTTAATTGTGGAAGTAGAGAGTCTACAGGGTTTAAATAATAACCATCTTTATAAGAAAACACTTATAATTTTAAGCACACAACAAAGTTTATGCCCAAGCCAGGTACAGGGATTTTTTGTATTCTATCTGGGCTTTCCAAGGGGGAAAAATAATCTTAACACTTCCTATATGACCAGAGTTTACAACAAATTGAGCTAGAAAGACATCCTGGGGTGGGAATGAAAAACACCTAGTAACTTATGTAAAGAACACATCATGGGAGGCATACTTGCCATCAATTAACACAGATGTTCAGCTTGAGAAAAATGAAAATGTCAGGGCCATTCATTACAAGTGCAGTTGGTAGAAGAAAGGGATATTCATATGATTTGTGATACAGTTTATCTACAATAAGTATAAAGAATGTCAGTTTCTTCCTTATTATCACTCATTGTTTTCAATTTCTCTAAATATATATTCAATTAGAGTTCAACATCTTAAATAAACTTCTAAATTATATTTGTTTACCATTTTGTTTTGCAAGAAAGACAACTGTACATGGCAATTTTGTGTAGCACAACACATGACTAGAGAGTTCAGAGGTAAAGAAATAAAAAATGAATGTGTTCACACAATACACATAGAAGAGTACAGAAGTCCCTTCTTGTAGTCTATAGAATTGTAGTCTATACATATTCCTCAGTAATTTGACCATTTTGGTAAATGCTACTGAAATACTAGATCTTTTTTTATTTTTTTCGTCATCATTACATTAAAAAATCCATCATGACATAAAGCCATAAATTTCAAGATAATTTTGTTTTTTGTTTTTTTGTTTTTTTCTTGATATCTATCTCAAAGTTACTGGGAAAAATATTCTTAAAGTCAATATGAAGTTAAGTTGCAGACCAAAATCCCTGGATCTTACATAAAGTCATTTTAATTAATTTCCCTATATAAACCGAGGTATTAAGTAACCTATCTGGTGTTAGGGAGAGGCTGATTCACAGCTGAAGCTCCTTTCTGTAGTAAAGAAAAAGACAGGGATGTACTTAAAAGTGTGAACTAAAACACAAACAAGAATTTCTTTGTTATGCTTCAGGGGACAGCTTAGTCTGTGGGTAAAAAACAATGTGAGACAGTCGTCTCCTGACACTAGGATAGGATCTTTGCCTCAGGATTTTTGCAAAAATCTGTTTATTATGTGCTCATAGCAATGAAGAAAGTAAAATTGCTTTTGCATATTTCTGTAAATGGATTACAACATAGATTAACCCAACTCTAACCACTGACTTTTTCTCTTAGAGGGTCACACTCAAGGCCTTCAATTTATCTTTACTATTTTGTTTAAATAAATAAACAAATAATTAATTAAATAAGAGTTTTAGAAAAATAAGTTTTAATTTTATGGAGTTTGGTTATAATGTATATTTGTGTATGTATAGAGTATATAAACAAGATCATACTGTTTTATATGAATGTATGGAATGTGTGTATATATAGTGTATATAAATATATATACAAGACCATGTTGTTTAATATTAATACAAATAAATAACAGAATAGAAAAAATATTCCTGTTTCCCACATATCAGATGTTTATATCAAAGCACATCTTCTTTAAAGATTTTTATTTTTTGTTTAAAGCAATCTGACTGCAGCAGGGGACTGAACAGTAAAACATACTTCTTGCTAACTGCTAAAATGGTTTCTGTCAAGGATTAAATTTGTCATCTCAAGAACCAATACTTGTTCATTTGTACCTTGCCCTCTTTACTTTGTCCATTTGTGTTTCCAAGATGCAAGAGTTACAGCTTCTGTGTATTTTCTTTTTGAGATTGCAAATAATGAAGAAATTGCAATTTATCCAGGTTGGTCTCTTACTTAGCAGAACTTGAAGGTTATATTTTGAATGCCCAGCCTTTCCTCCCTTTTTTTTTCTTGCTTTCCTTACTGAAAAAAAACCCTCACTGTAATATAAAGGAAGAGAAAGGCTCAGCACAGTTTTTTGGCTGCTTGAAATTGCTTGAGAGGAGTTGGTTCTCTTTTTTTCCAGATTAATACAGTCAAAAGAACTTCCTTCCCTCTGTGGAGCATCACTAACTCCCCAACTGAATCATCCCCAGGAAGAGAACTTCACACTCAGCACTTAGGTCAGCTCCATCATTTGCCTTTTTAATTTTTTTAATTATTTTTTTTTTAAGTCAAACACTTTTGCCATACCGGGCTATGGTTTTGATTTCTTACCTTTGTCTATACGTCAGTCAAACAGCATAGATTCCTATTTTTCTCACTCAGATGATTTGAAGAGGGGCATATATTTCCAGTGCAGTTTTTCTTATAGCCTTCCTGATTTTTCTAATTCAACATGCTGCAACTCATTCTCGTGCAGTTCCTTCATTTTGACTTGTACGAAATACAGAAAAGTCTTAACTTTTAGGCTCTGTTGGTTTGCTAGCTTGGTTTTTTTGTTGTTGTTTCGGTTTTTTTTTTCATATACTTCTCATACCAAAACTTGTTCATTATGAATACAAAAACTTTTTTGCATAGCATCAATTCAAGTTACCTAACAGGACAAATATATATATTACTCTCTAAAAACTACTACAGAATTGGAATTTTCCCTTGTTGCCCCACATGAGTTTGCTATTTTGTATTTCTACTACCTCTGGAACCTCAGCATCATATTCTTTTTCAAGGGTTAAAAAGATCTTAAGTTGCTTATTTAGAAAGTAGAACAGCCATCACTATCTTTCTTGTATGAAATCAACCAAGGATGTCAGAAAATTCCCTAGGGGAATTCCCTAGTCACAAAAATCCAATAAGCAAAAGCAAGTTGTTTTCTTGACTAAAATTACAGGCTGTTCTACACTGTTGAAGCTGTAAAAATTTGCAGGAAATAATTCAACATCCCTTGCAGAAGAAAAAGTAAACAAAAGACAAGATGCTGTAGATCCACAACTAGGGTCAGAGGTAGTTTCTGTGCTGCATTCCATGGAATTTTAACGTAAAATACCTTCACAGTCTTTGGAGCAGTGACTAGAATCCAGATCTCCTACAGCGAGTGTCACTTGCTGGAATACACAATTACATTTGTTTACCTGATTTATTTATTTTTTATTATTTTATTTTGCATTAAGGAATAGAAGGGGCATTTAGTAGGATCGGTATTCAGTGCTCTTGCCTCAACTCTAAATAATAAATGTAAGCTTGAGCTCTATCAAGGCCATAAAATACTTGAATTTAGAATTCTCTCTTTTCATATTCATTTTATACTATCATACACAATACACAAGCCTATAGTATAATAGATATAAGAAGACATCACTCTTTAATTAATTTCAGTGTTTTTCCCATATTCAGTGTAATGAAGCAAAATAAACTGAGCAAAAAAGTTACATTAGAATAGAGCAACACTCAAGTAAACTTCAGAGTAGTTCTGACAAGCCAAACAATTATTCATGTATTTTAAAACTAGAGTTTGCTTAGGAAAATGTATTTAATAAATTGGCATGGGATTGCTTTAAAAGTTGTAAACTTGACACTAATCTCAAAGATTAGAAATGCTACTTCCTTCAGGGGATTCAGAACTGTATTAGACGATGTTGTAGATCTATGTGCTCATTTAAATCAAATGTAGCAAAGGAGGGAGAATAGAAAAGCAACAAGGGAGTATTTCAAGAGAATTTGGAAACTTCTGATGAAAATGAAAAGAGACTGCTCAAAGTGACTCATTAAAAGTTCTCAGTAGAGGCATCCCATGAGGCATGCCATCAGGCATGAGCTTGGGATCATGATTCTGTTGGTTATCAAGCTATACAGTCTTATAGTTGGCTTAAGACACACCACTGACAGCTCTGTTTTTAAGCATTTTCATTTCTCTTTGTTAATACTTTTGATAAGTGAACAATTTCTGCAATAATATTTTTAGAATTGCTTCTTACTTTGTGTCCTTTGACAAAGCCTGAGGTCACACACATAAATGATCAAGATTGGTCCTAGATTAAATCACATTTTGTTAGTTCTTTCTTTAGGCCTTTTATAAGGAAAAAAATTAATCAATCAAAACACTACATTCCCTTTTCCTCTTTAATACAGACTATGTTTATTATTCTCCTTTTGTCATCCAAAGCGATACAACACACACTGTCAATAATTATATTTGATTTTACAAAAAAAAAGAAAAAAGAAAATAGTTGGTTTTATACAATAGTTAAATTTTACTAAAACTCTCCAGTATAGCTAATATAAAAATTAAAACTTCTTTTAACAAGTATAATCATGACAACATAACATCTTGAACAAATCAAGAATATGTCATGTAAAACAAAGAGGAGGAATGTATGTATAATATGTCTGAAAAGTTGGTTTCAGAGTCATCTGTTGGCTTTGTTTTAATTTGTATATCCTGTTCTACTGTTTCTACTACGTTTGAGTTGTAATGATTTTCATTAATATATTGTCCTGACTCAAATGAGAGTGTTATCCAATATGTACATAGGTTGTCATGAGTGTAGGTCGTCAAAGAGTTTGGTCTTAGGCATAGGGTAAAACTCAACCTGCATTAATAGTATATATGCAACTATTGATCCTGTCAGGCTTGGAATTTGGTGAAGTTAATACAGTGTGACTAATTGGAAGAGATCTCACTTTTTCATCTCCTCTGTAAGGATGTGTTGACTATACGTTTTAAAGTTCCCCACTTTGAGACGGAATGGCCATACAAGATGAAGACCATGATTTACAATTGAAGTGAAAACACAGCTTCCATGAGAAGAAAGCCCCAAAACCAAACAGACAAACAAAACTAACTAAACAAGAAGTGGAATCCATGTAAGGTGCTCAAGTTAGTATATTCAAATCATTTGGTATGGACTGCACATAGTCCAACCTTCCAGAGAGTTTTCTGGGGGTCACAGGATTTATACTTAGTGCTCAAGATCACTTCCAGAAAAATAAGGATTTTATCTTACAGACATAAAATCAGGTTCTCCTATTAACTTTAACATTGACTTATTCAAATTTACTTTATGTTGAAAGGTCTTTATTTTACTTATTTCAAATTACTTTCCAGACTAGACTCAAGCTGCACAATATTGCTAGTCAACTAATATTCAAGGTTAACGCATTTGTAAGGGTCAATTCTATAGTAAGAGGAAATGAACCATGTCTTAAATGTGCATTCTTTTATCCTTTGAGGCTATATCAAAATAAATATTTTCCTTTAATTGTATACAAAGAGTCCAGAAAACTAGAGAATAAGAATCTCATCCTGATTTTCATGCAATTCTTAAAAGTAAGCTAAAAAAATGTTATTTAGAGAGGTCCATAAAAGGATAAATTTGATTAAAGGGACTGAAATGATCACTGATAAGGAATAACTATCACTAGCTCACTGCCAAAATACAAGAATGACTCCAGTGGCATTTCACAAAGGTTTTCTTATGTATTATATTCTTACACAATAAAGAATAAAGAGTGCTATATAATATGGAATTCAAACAGTATCTAGACAAAATAGAGAAATGATGGGAAAATTTAAATAAATATGTTCTATATAAGGTTTATTCTTGAAACACTAATTCAGAAATATGGATTGGGGAGTATCTATAGACATAGCAACTATAAAAAATGGAGTCTAGGGACTACAGTGGATCAAACATTGGAGTGAGTCAATATCTTACTGTTGGAAAAAAGTCGAATACCATACCAATGAGGATAAAATGAGCTGCTGTCTGTGAGACATATGATGAACATAATCATTCTATTCTATATAGAACTGAGAAGACCTTAAAAAAGTTTATTTTGGGAAACTATGTTCTGGAAAAATGAGGTCCAACAAAAAGATTGAGTATATCAGTCTTGTAGTGTATGTGTATTGTGTATATACGTATTGGGTACAGTGGGAAAGATTTTGGGAGTGGAGGGCATGGGGAGATGGAGGGGAGGCCACTATAAGAAAAGACCATGGGCTGCAGAATGCCAGACACAGCCAATTCCATCTGGCTCCAAAATGGACCCACCACAGGACACAGCTCAGCCCATCAGCGAAATATATTTAAGAAAGGGCAAAAAGCTACACAGGCAGTGAGAAGTGAGGAAAGTGAGAAATGACCTTGTAGACACAAAGATGAGAGAAGAAGGAGGGGGCGGAGGTGCTCTAGGTGCCAGAGCAGGTATTTCCCTGCAGCCCATGGAGAGAAACTCAAGCCAGAAAAACTTGGGTATCTCCCCCTGCTCCCCCTCAAAAAAGTAAAAATTGGGTTTATTCAGTGTAAAAAGAGAACAGCGGGGAGATATGTGGAGAGAGAACAGTGGATCTTCAAATGTTCTTACTCATCGTAAGAAGGGATGAAATTAACTATTTTCTAAATTTATGGTGAATGCAAGAAGCAAGGGATTTCATTGGAAAAAAAATTGCACAGTAAACATTAAAAAAAAAAGAACTTCCTAAGCTATTGAATGATCCAAACTGGAATTCTTTAAAAGGCATCCAGAAAATGTTAATAATAGAAAAGACAAATTTGATCATGAGTTAGGGCAGAAGGATGGGCTAAATCAACTCTGATGCCTCTTATAGCATTATTTAATTAGATCTTAAGATTTGAGAATTTATTCTGTTAAAGCCTGCTGCCTATAAAATCTACCAGGCTATTGCAGAAATGTCTGTTAGTCTGAAAACACCTTAGCATAGAAATGTATGGAGAGCTAAAGAAACTCAGTTATATTTTCAACCCTATCAAGTTAGCGTCTCTAAAAAGTTTCAAGAACTTCAGAGGACGGGAAGCTTTTGCTTATTACTATTTGTCTATTAGAGTATTTTAGGGGGTGGAATTCAGAGTAGAAGACAGCATATTCTATGCAACATGCTTTCATTTTTAGCTAAAAGATTAATCTATGCTTAGAATCTTCTATTTCTGCTTCACAATATGAAACGTTCTGCAAATAATGGAAAATGCTTGCATCTGAACCCTGTTTAATATTAAAGACTTTTAATTTGTCCCGATGTAACTACGTCCTGGATGGTTCTCCTTTTCTGTACTAGTGTTGTAACTTAACTGAAGGTCATCAGCAGTGAACATTAATGTGAGACATCATTGTGCCTTTCTGACTGTTATTTAAAGACTAATTCTTTGAAGAGGTACTTGTAATAAACATGGTTTCTAAATTTAATCTAAGCAATTCCCTACAGTTTACATAAAGTATACTTTCTAAGTACTTCATTTCATCACGTAACATGTACAGGGCAACCAGGCCCAGTCAGCATGCGTTTATGAAAGGCAGGTCCTGCTTGACAAACCTGATCTCCTTCTATGACAAGGTGACAAGGTGACCCACTTAGTGGATGAGGGAAAGGCTGTGGGTGTTCTCTGTCTAGACTTTACTACAGCCTTTGACATCATTTCCCACAGCATTCTCCTGGACAAACTGGGTGCCCAGGGCTTGGATGGGTGTACTCTTCGCTGGGTAAAAAACTGTCTGGAGGGCCAGGCCCAAAGACTTGTGGTGAATGGAGTTAAATCCAGCTGGCGGCTGGTCACAAGTGGTGTTCCCCAGGGCTCAGTATTCACAGTCACTTCCAGTCTGGAAGGAAAATAAATATTTTCTCTGTTGAGGTAGAAGAAACTTTAGTTGGACAGTGCTGTTTCTTTTTTCTGGGTTGGAAAAATTTAAAGATCTGACCTGAATCTAAAAATGGTTATTGCTGGCTTAACCTGGAGAAACTATGCCATTTCCTTGTAGTCAATACAAGGATCTGGAGTCAGAGCTGCTTTCCAAGCTAGGAAGGATTTCCCTCTAGGGTCTTTTGGAGGATATTGCTGCAGGAATAGTCAATGGTAAAACCAGAAGGAAATGTTTGAAGTTGAAACTGTATTTTAGAAGTTCAACCAGTGATTAACTTAAATGCCTACTCCTTTCTAAGATCTTAATCTAGTTCCTTGTTCTTAAGTTGTCCTTTAATACAGCAAGAATTATTTTGACATCAACATTGTTCAAAATGGTATGTCACCCAAAGAAGAAAATTACTAAATAAAAATATCATTTTACTGGAGTCTACTTTACATTTCTTAAAACTAACACATACTTACAGAAATTACTTATTAAATTTAAACATACCACAAAGGAATTTTAAACCAGAAAGTCTACAAGTACACTCCTGAGAAAATGAATTAATCTGAGTGTCTTAAAAATTGCTATCAATTACAGAAAATCATCGCTGAAATAAAAAAAAAAAAAAAAAATTACTAGCATTAACTTAAAACACTAATTTTATGTAACCTGCAGAGCATTGTAGTCATATATACGTATAAGGTTAAACCACTGAGAAAACTCAGCTGTTTTTCTTTTTCTGTTTGGTTTGTGTTGTGGTGTTTTGGTGTTTTTTGTTTTTAGCTTCTGAGAGTATATCATTACTGGAGAAGCTAATCAGAATAACAGCACTTTTTTTTTCTTTTTTCCATAAGGATGTTTTTCCATTATCCATACTTGAGCTTCACTCATAAAAAAAAAAAGCATTGTTTTCTTTTGCTTTTTCTTAGGCTTAATCATAATTCAGAACTAACTTTTAGAAGAAGCACAAAAGAAAGCTCCAAAAGGACTGCATGAACCACTCTGAACTTTGGCATTCCAGAACATTCTATATTTTTATCATTAGTTCCTTACTAGTAATAAGACTTCTTATTTTTTTGAGGCAGATTATCTTATTTCAACATTTTGTATATCCTGACCACTCCCTGATCATAACGGTCCTATTGTACTCAGGACAATACTGCTTATAATGATAACTGGAGGCTTCCTGGGCATAGGAAAGGTAGATATTCTAGTAATGCAATAAATACCATTTTTCTGGATGCTCTATATAGAGAATATTTTGCCTGCACAGTAGGTTCCCCACTTACTGAACATATTGGCTACCCTACATACATATCATACAGTCATTCTGCATGTTCTGACTGTACAGCCAAGAGAGAGAAAGGTTGTGACAGAAAGACAGGTATTAATACAGACAAAGAAATATTTCTGTGCCACTGCTTGATCCCAAATTGCCCCTTGAGTAGAGGGCACTGTGTAAAATGGAGTATCAGTAGGTACATAGGCAACATACAGATTACGAGCCATAAATGGAGCACATATGAACCTAATCAGAACAAATTAGGATGCAGCTGATGTATGCAACTTTTTTTTGTAGCCAT
The DNA here is from genome assembly GCA_009819605.1 of Sterna hirundo. Taxonomy (NCBI): domain Eukaryota; kingdom Metazoa; phylum Chordata; class Aves; order Charadriiformes; family Laridae; genus Sterna; species Sterna hirundo. The sequence goes on from CM020437.1 coordinate 167,725,826, forward strand.
ACCTATGTTAGTAAACTGCACATGATCAAGATGTGGACTCAAAGTGTTGACAGGCTACCATATATGAAATTTATTTGCTTATCTTAGCTGTCATAATAATTACTTTGTTTGACACCAACAGCTAGCATGTACTCAGAAGTAGAGAGAATGATGAGAAATTTGCATTGGTAAGTTTTTTTCATTCACCTCTATGCCCTTGAAGAACCTATGAGAACCACAAAGTCCTCCCACAATGCGAACAGCAGTGAAAACCCAAGCATCACATTTGGTCTAAATTCCAAATTGAAGACATTTCAGTTGATAATACACGATTCTATATGCTTAATAAGCAAACTGATCACATTCTCAAAAAATCAATCATAAAATGAATTACAAATATCAATTTTAACCCTCAAATGCCACAAAATATCTTATTCAGTAGGTTTTAATGCAATTAATGCAATAGTTTAATTGTGCACAGATGTTAGCAACTTTTTTTTTTTTTTTTTTTTTTTTTTTTTTTTTTTTTTTTTTTTTTTTTTTTTTTTTTTTTTAATTTTAGAATCATAGAATCTTCATGGTTGGAAAGGAGCTTTGAGATCATTGAGTCCAACCATACACACAGAAAAAAAAAACAAACCACAAAACAAACAAACAAACAAACAAAAAAAACCAAAAACCCCCCAACAACCTACAATCTCTGCCACTGGAGCATGCCCTAAAGTGCCACATCTAGACATTTCTTAAACACCTCCAGGGATGGTGACTCAACCACCTCCCTGGGCAGGCTGTTCCAGTGCCTGACCACTCTTTCACTAAAGTAATTCTTCCTAATATCTAATCTAAACCTGCCCTGCCGCAACTTCAGACCATTTCCTCTGGTCCTGTCATTATCCACCTGGGAGAAGAGGCCAACCCCCACCTCTCTACACCCTCCTTTCAGGTAGTTGTAGAGGGCAATGAGGTCTCCCCTCAGCCTCCTCTTCTCCAAGCTAAACATGCCCAGCTCCCTCAGCCTCTCCTCACATGACCTGGTCTCCAGACCCCTCACCAGCCTGGTAGCTCTCCTCTGGACACGCTCCAGCACTTCTGTGTCCCTCTTGTACAGAGGGGCCCAGAACTGAACACAATATTCGAGGTGAGGCCTCCCCAGTGCCGAGTACAGAGGCACCATCACTTCCCTGCTCCTGCTGGCCACGCTATTCCTGACACAAGCCAGAATGCTGTTGGCCTTCTTGGCCACCTGGGCACACTGCTGGCTCATGTTAAGCTGGCCATCCACCAGCACCCCCAGGTCCTTTTCTGCGGGGCAGCTTTCCAGCCACTCTTCCCCAAGCCTGTAGCGTTGCAACAGAGGAAAATGCTTTTTACATGCATTAAAATCCGTTTGTGAAAGTAGTATTGTAAGTGTTCAATCAGTTGGCAACAACAAACCATATGGTTTTCTTGCTGAATGAGAGCTTTATTGATGTAGAGCTTTAGTCAGAATAATCTACATTAACATACATCATGGAGAGATATATATGTATAAAGCTGTATAATATGGCCTGAGAAAAAAAGCAGAACTGTAACTTTTTTACATGACTTATTTTCCAAAGCCACACAGAGAATGCTTGCTTGGAAATCTTACATCAGACAGCTAGAGTACCTTGTTAACTGCATGCATAATTAGGCATAAACATAAATGCTTCTGGATATCACTGTATCAAAAAATAAAAGTCCTTGTCATATTTTAGGATACAGCTGCATAGATTTTTCCTAGTATCTAAATAGTAACTCAATTGCACAACCTCCTGCCTTCTTTTCTTCTTCTTTCCTTCCTTCCTCTTTCCGCTCCCCTTCCCCTTGTCCTGTCTGTTTCCCTTAATCTTCCTTCATTACTATTAATAACTACTATTATGATTAATAACAATAATAATTATCATTTCATTGTGTTTAATTTCACAACTGTATAAATTGCTCATATAATCTTCAGGACATTTCATGTATAGATATACTGGCATCACTAATTAGTGCTGTGTAAGATAAAAGAAGAACTTTTAAGAATAGAGTTCAAAAGCTACAGAGACTCTTACTTTATTTTCTGCTGAAAAACTATGGCACTAATGACCTACTGGATACATACACCTAATTTTCTCTGTATGCTATTACATACAATAACAAAGTAGCTTCATGTTGGAAATTCCTAATCAGTGGTTCACAAGATCCCATGTTTTCTCCAGGGAACAGAAAGTTTACATCAAGATCATTTAAAACCTTGATGTTCTGTCATAGGTGGTTACCAATTCACATTGGTTCCTAAATCTGTTTGATTTCATATTTTGACCGATTCCTAGTAGAAAACAAACAAAAACCAAACCAAACCAAAACCAGCAAACCCCCCCAAAACAAACCCAGTAAAATCCAAGTAAAATTTCCAAACAAACCTCCTTGCTAGTCAAAGCAACTCCTTCCATATTTCAAGAATCACTATCTTATTTGTTTCTCTATGTATTTGTCCAGCAGTTTGACTAATTTAAATTGTCCTTTGATTTCATTTATTTCTCACAAGAGTATCAGGAAGTTATCTTTCTCAAAGCAACATTAAGCAATGAAAATGTTGATTATTTTTCATTTTTAATGTGTAATTCAGCATCACAGACTTGCCTTTTTACAGAACATAAAGATTGCTTTTTACCCTACGACTTGATTGATTTACATATTTGAAATAACAATTATAAAAGTGCCAACATAAATACGACTTTTTCTAAAAAAAAGGCATCATTCGGGTTCTTTTTTTTTAATAAATGTAACTCAAGTAATGAAAAGGAGTGTGAGAAGGGATGCTTCCAGAAAAGGTTGTTAATTAATGTACAGATAATAATTATAAACTAGCATTTGTTTTATTGTTAAGATCCAAAGCATTCTGTGTGTAAGTGGCATTTGAACCGTGACAGCATGCCAGATCTTTCTGACAGACAGGAGAAATTTTACAGGTCTTTCAAAAGAGAAGAGGTCTTTTCAAAAGCCTTCTCTTCTCCAGGCTAAAGAGTCCCAGCTCTCTCAGCCTTTCCTCATAAGGGAGATGCTCCAGTCCCTCAATCATCTTTGTTGCCCTTCGCTGGACTCGCTCCAGCAGTTCCCTGTCCCTCTTGAACTGGGGAGCCCAGAGCTGGACACAGGATTCCAGTTGTGGCCTCACCAGTGCCGAGTAGAGGGGGAGAATGACCTCCCTTGACCTGAGGGCCACAGTATTCCCTATGCAGCCCAGAATTCCGTTGGCCTTTTTGGCAACAAGGGCACATTGTTGGCTCATGGATCATTTACTGCCTACCAAGACCCCCAGATCCTTTTCTTGAGAGCTGCTTTCCAGCAGGTCCACCCCTAACCTATACTGGTGCTTAGCATTCCTCCTCCCCAGGTGCAGGACCCTACACTTGTCCTTGTTGAACCTCATTAGGTTCTTCTCTGCCCAGCTCTCCAGCCTGCCCAGGTCATACTGGATGGCAGCACGGCCCTCTCGGGTGTCAGCCACCCCTCCCAGTTTGGTATCATCAGCGAACTTGCTGAGGATACACTCTGTCCCCTCGTCCAGGTCGTTGATGAATATGTTAAACAATAGCGGTCCAAGTATTGACCCCTGGGGGACACCACTGGTTACAGGCCTCCAACTTGACCCTGCTCCATTAATCACAACCCTCTGAGTTCTGTCACACAGCCAGCTCTCAATCCACCTCACTGTCTCCTTGTCTAGTCCACACTTCCTCAGTTTCCTAATGAGGATGTTATGAGAGACAGAGTCAAAAGCCTTGCTGAAGTCAAGGTAGATGACATCTGCGGCTCTGGCCTCATCCAGCCAACGAGTTATAACATCACAGAAGGCTATGAGATTGGATTTACCCTTGGTAAATCCATGTTGACCACTTCCAATAACTCCCTGCTCTTGAACGTGCTTGGATATGACATCCAGAATGAGTCGCTCCATCACCTTCCAAGGGACGGAGGTGAGACTAACCGGTCTGTAGTTCCCTGGGTCCTCCTTCCTGCCCTTTTTGAAGACTGGAGTGATATTTGCCTTCCTCCAGTCCTCAGGCACCTCTCCTATTCCCCATGACCTTTGTAAGATGATGGAGAGCTGCCAAGCAATAACATCTGCCAGCTCTCTCAGACTCGTGGATGCATCTCCTCAGGGTCCATGGACTTATGGATGTCCAGTTTGGCCAAGTGGTCTCTAACCTGGTTTTCCTCTACTGGGGAAAACTCTTCCTCTCTCCAGACCTTCCCCCTTGCCTCCAGGGCCTGGGATTCATGAGGGACAGCTTTAACAGTGAAGACTGAAGCAAAGGCGGCATTCAGCAGCTCTGCCTTCTCTGTGTCTTCCACCACTAGGGCGCCCATCTCATTTGTTAGTGGGCCTACATTTTACCTAGTCTTTTTCTATTGATATACTGAAAGAACCTCTTTTTGTTATCTTTAACCGTGGTGGCCAAGGTGAGTTCTGCTTGAGCTTTGGCCCTTCTAATTTTTGCCCTGCATAGCTTCACTACATCTTGGTATTTTTCATAAGTAGCCATCCCCCTTTTCCAAAGATCATAAACTTTCTTTTTTTTTTTCCTGAGGTCCAGCCAAAGCTCTCTATTTAGCCAGGCTGGTCTTCTTCCCTGTCTGCTCATTTTTTTGAACTTGGGGATGGCCTTCTCCTGAGCCTTTAAGAGCTCGTCCTTGAAGTAAGACCAGCCTTCCTGGGCGCCTTTGCCCTTCAGGACTGTTCCCCAAGGGACACTTTCAACCATGCTCCTAAGCAGGCCAAAGTTTGCACTTCGGAAATCTAAGGTGGCAGTTCTGCTGGGTCTCCGCCTTGCCTCACCAAGAATTGAAAATTGTATCATTCAATTCACCCACACTTAAAGTAATGCTTCTTGCTCATCTAAAATCTCTATATATTGCCAAATGAACTATAAACTAACTTCTCTTTCCATGGAGAAAACAATTAAAGATGTTTTGGAAAACATATTCTTCACAATGTTTAAAAAAGCCTCAAAGCATGAGAATATAAAAATGCATGAATAGTGAATTTGTATTTGAATTGGCCATTATTTCTTGATTATTTTCAAGTCATAAAAGAAACTGTATAAGCGATATTTGAAAATGGTTTTAAATGAGCATAATGATACAATTGGTTTGAACTTTCACAAGGCACCACCATTTGCATATGATAATATGAACATAAGTTTGGAAGATACTCAGATGAATTCTCCATATTAATGTGATGATAATCAATATGTGTTTTCAGGTAACTTTCCATTTCACATACTACCTATCATCAGCAAAATGTTTTTTAGATAACTGTCTTTTGAAACTTTCTACAAAACAATTCAAGTTCAGTACCGCATTTTTACCCAAAAACATGTGAATTGTTTTTTAAGAAAAACAAAGAAAATGAGTGTTAGAAGCCTTTGATCACTGGCTATTGTTTATGCGATTCCTCCATAGACCAAGTATTTTATATTCTGTTTTAAAACTAAAAAAAACTTTTATTTTTAATGTGTCAGAGATATAAAAAATTAATTTAAAGGTATTTTTAAAAGGTTAGGGATATTTTTTATTGTAGTTTCTTTAAAGATATACTTTGGGGAAATAGAAGAAATGGAATTTGGTTTTTTGCTATATATTATTTCTCAGATACCTGATTTCAGTTTGTGGTTTCAGATAATAAAATTAAGCCCAATCAAAAATGTTTTATAAAAAATATAAAATCATCTTGAAATCGATTGGAAGTAAATGTTAGAACATTTTGCAAATTTCCATGGAGATAGAAAATCAGAAATTTGGGTGAGCATGTGCTACTGAAAATGTTCGTGATTTAAGTATATTGATTTCATTCTAGCTACAATTCAGGAGAGATCAATATCATCACTCTAAACCTTTAACCATTTTATCCATTTCAATTTTTGCAAGTAAAATTTAGGCATAGAATTTAACTATATACTCTTGCCTATTTTATAACAAAAGTAGAGATGTAATAGCAGTTGAGTATGCAACTCTAACAAGTGTGATGGATATTGCATTAAGTTCTGCTCAACAATATTACTACTAGTGATGATCATGGTAAAGAAATAATAATAGAACTAATGATATTTACCTCACGAAATGTACACTTGGCTCCTTTGAGAGACAATCCAGGCATTAGTAATCTCATTCTGGACTGCTGTTTTCATGTGTGCCTTGGTCTCCATAGTTGGAAAAGCTTGGTTTTCCTCTTATTTTATCAATATGGCTTTCAAGTCATTTTGCAGTTTCTACTCATTATGCACACACACCCCCCCCTCCACAAATACAGAATCACAGAATCACAGAGTCACAGAATTTTAAGAGTTTGAAGGGACCTCTAGAGATCATCTAGTCCAACTCCCCTGCTAAAGCAGGATTGCCTAGAGCACATCCCTCAGGACTGCATCCAGGCGGGTCTTGAAAATCTCCAGAGAAGGGGACTCCACAGCCTCCCTGGGCAGCCTGTTCCAGTGCTCTGTCACCCTCACCGTAAAGAAGTTTTTCCGTGTCTTTGAACGGAACTTCTTATGCTCCAACTTGTGCCCGTTGCCCCTCGTCCTTTCACTGGGAACCATTGAAAAGAGCCTGGCTCCATCCTCCTTAAACCCACCCTTTAGATACTTGTAAACATTAATAAGGTCTCCCCTCAGCCTTCTCTTCTCGAGGCTAAAGAGTCCCAGCTCTCTCAGCCTCTCCTCATAAGGGAGATGCTCCAGTCCCTCAGTCATCCTAGTTGCCCTTCGCTGGACTCGCTCCAGTAGTTCCCTGTCCCTCTTGAACCGGGGAGCCCAAAACTGGACACAGCATTCCAGTTGTGGCCTCACCAGTGCAGAGTAGAGGGGAGAATGATCTCCCTCGACCTACTGGCCACACTCTTCGCTATGCAGCCCGGGATCCCATTGGCCTTCTTGGCAACAAGAGCACACTGCTGGCTCATGGATAATTTGCTGTCTACTAGGACCCCCAGGTCCTTCTCCTCAGAGCTGCTTCCCAGCAGGTCCACCCCTAACCTATACTGGTGCTTAGCATTCTTCCTCCCCAGGTGCAGGACCTTGCACTTGCCTTTGTTGAACCTCATTAGGTTCCTCTTTGCCCAGCTCTCCAGCCTGTCCAGGTCACGCTGGATGGCAGCACGGCCCTCTGGGGTGTCAGCCGCCCCTCCCAGTTTGGTATCATCAGCAAACTTGCTGAGGATACACTCTGTCCCCTCGTCCAGGTCATTAATGAATATATTGAACAAAATTGGACCGAGTATTGACCCCTGGGGGACACCACTGGTTACAGGCCTCCAACTAGACTCTGTGCCGCAAATCACAACCCTCTGAGTTCTGTCACCCAGCCAGCTCTCAATCCACCTCACTGTCACCTCATCTCTCAGCACTCGTGGGTGCATCCCGTCAGGGCCCATGGACCTATGAATGTCCAGCTTGGCCAAGTGGTCTCTGACCCAGTCCTCCTCAACTGAGGGAAAGTCTTCCTCTCTCCATACACTGGTGCAATGTTCATTAATCACTTGAGATTGTAATGAAAAATATGTCAGCTAGGCAGAGGGTAAATACTAAGAAATTTAGAGTCACACATTTACATTAAACCTTTATAAGCTGATGACTGCGTGAGACCTGTCTGCTAGTTGTGTAATGCACTTACAATGGCAGATAAATTTATATAATTCCTTCATTTTGTCCATTTTTGTAATTTTTAAAATCAGAAACATAAAAAGGTATGCAATCTTTTTACTATGGGATAGAGCTCCATGTCTTAGTATCTTTTTTCTGGCATCCTATGTGACTCAACTCATGCGACTACTGTTTGAAGTCAATGAGTGAGTCAGTTTTTACATTTAGCTCACAAACTAAGTAAGTAGGATACTTGTTATTTTAAAAAGTTCTGTTAAAAAGTTCAAATGTGATAGCCCTCAAAAATTTCCACAAAGGATTCCAGGATTTGTTCTCCTGAAATTTATTTCAGATTATTTAACCAACTCACGTACTCTGAATTTTATTTTTTGGAGTTGTCTTTGTTTCAGAAATCTGATATTTCCCTTTTCAGTTTGGAAAGGTTATAAAAGACCTGAAACTAAATAGAGAAGTTCTTCTTGTGTTTAATTTGATTAACCAGACAGAATAATGGCAAGCCCTCCAGTATTTTGATACATATGAATGACTACATTTTCATAAAAGGGACCTTTGCTTTTACAGCCATTCCTCAAGAACAAATTATAGCGTAGTAATGCCATAGTAGCAAGGATGACCTAAGGATAAAAGAAAAATATGTTTAAAGGAAGACATGTTATATCTTTTTGGTCAGCTGAAAAAAAAGTTTCTGAATACTAACAATAAATTGGACAAATAAGAAAAAAAAAAAATTAACATATGGAGTGAGTGTTCCAGATGAAAGTGCACAAGTATCATGTAATTACATGTAGAATCTGTTTTTTAAGTGTCTAATCTGATCTCAATAATTGTCAAAGATTACAGAAGAAGTCGTACCACTAAGACAGTCAATTAACCTGACTGTGTAGCTTACCGTTCAATATGAAAAATGTGAATATGGAAGGACATAACACTGACATTCTTGTGGAAATTAGACATCTGGCATTGCCAAAATGGCATTTATGGATCGCAGAAAAGTATTTGATGCTTTATATGCAGATTTCATCTCCTAACCTCCTCTGTTTGTGAATGGTGTGACCATAACCACCTATTTTGTCTATTGTTTCTAATCTCAATTTTTCATCAAATATAATTTATCCAGAAATAAATAGGTCACAGCAGTTTGATCTGGCATGCATCTGACGTAGTCATTTATGCATACAAATATACCCACAGTTAAAAGTGAGATGGATAACTTGGAAGAAAACTATATATTAAAAAGAAAAATAAAGCACAGATATGGTAAAAAGAACTGAGCTCATCTAGAGAACAAGAATATGGAGAATTAGCTTAGAAATAGAGACTTATGCATATGCTGAGTAAGAATGGGTTACCAGGCCATACATATTAGAGGATATTTGTAAAGTGAGAAAGAAGATATTCACATGCATATGGAGTGAGGATGAGGACATGATGATAGATTGGAAAGAAAGGACTGGAAGAAGGAAAAGGCTGGTAAGAAGGAAGAAAAAGGGGGAAAGGATGAGGGCAAGTTAGTTAAAATGTGATTAGTAAAGCAAATTAAAAAAAAAAAAAAAAAAAAAAAAAACAAGAAGGAGCAAGAAAATCTGATATAAATCTGTAAAAATTCAAAAAAGGAGTAACCATTTTTGCAAGTTAGCAAACATTGTTCAGGCATAATTTCTTTGTGCAAGTGTGTGTATGCACATGGTAAGATACTCACTCTGTCATACATGTCTGATAACTTCCAGAAAACAGTTCTTCTCTGAAAGGGTTTTGGAGGGTATTTACTCCCCGCCCCCCCCCCCCCCCCCTATTATATATAAAGAAAAGAATAATTTTAAAGGCAAATTAATAACATTTGACAAAATATCTGGAATATCTAGTTATAAAATTTATTCTGCCACTTTTCTATTTTAGATTACTTAACCAAGTCACATAGTCTGAACTTTATCTTTTAGAGTGAAGAAAGGATTTATATAAAACAAAAGGCAACTGTGGTTAGTATCTTTATAGCCTTCCTAAAAAGGAGGGCTAGAATACACCTTCAGTGCCATGCTAGTCTTACAAAGATGAAAGCCAAAAATATGTATTGTTTGTATTCAATTTCTAGTATTTTTAATTGATTTCAAGCTACTCAACAAATTTGAAATAACATTTCTAATAACATTATAAGATTGGCAGACAAGTTAATAATTTTATTTTCTGTACAAGAATATTTAATTTTGTTTTATGACTAAGGCATCTGAATGCAAAGTATACACTGAAATGTCATGCTTCAATATTGTAATCCACAATTCAAGACTGGAGATTCAAGAAAGCAGATTACTCCTAAATCCTTAGGAGAAAACAAAAAACATTACCTTAGGAAACAGGAAACAAAGACTACAAACTAATAGCCTTAAAATACTGTTTATAAACAGTACAAAGCTATTGCGAAAGTTAAACTGAATGCACACCATACATGTATATTGTGCATAAGCACAAACACCATGACAATATGATAAATTATTAGGCATCTTTAATTTATGTGAATCATGTGTTTACTAGAATGTAGATACCTTCAGTCTACTTTACAATGATTGTATTGCAATATGTGTGGCTACTTTTTTTCCTGTAACATAAATCATTGCTTTTTATATATTTAATGGAAAACCATTGTCGAGGTTACTAGGTTTTTCTTCCAAATATGTTTCAAAACAGTGTGGAAAGCTTAACTACAAGAAATCAAATCAGTGTTCTGAGGTGAAAACAGAAAACATCTCACTGGAATACTTTCATTGGCTTCCTGATTTTTGACCATATGTGACAACACTGGCACACTTTCAGTTATTGACCTACCAAACTCTATTACACACTGCTGTGTTTCTTCTCTTTGCTTCCTGGGATGTAATAAATCAGATAAAATGTAGAGGTATTACTTTAATTTAGCTGGTAAAAAACTATGCTATCAGTTTTAGCCTTTTCTCTTAGCCAGTCTTCTCTATATGCCACTGTATAATTTAAAAATATCACTGTAAAATACTTTCTCTGGGAAAAAATAACCATTTCCTCTGTGTTTAAAGTATCCACAATTTACAAACTACATTTGTGTTCTGAGGCTTTTGGCTTGCAACACTGTTACTTGAGATTTCTAATAGTTTGGAAAAAAAATATCTCTCCTCTAAGTCTTTACATGGACGTCTCCTTTTTTCTTTTTTCCTTCATACACAAGTTATGCTAACTTGATTTTTAAGGGAAGCCATGAACTAAATATTAAAACTGATCTGTGCAAAGAACTGCACATTTTTAATCTGGTTTGGGTTTTTCCACTTCCTCCATGAGAAGACTTTTGCACTGGTGTTCAAGAAAATTCTCAAACTCCAGTAAGCCATATAAACCTTTCTATAAACTTACAGAAATCCACTTAACGTGCAGCTAAGGATTTTCTCTATTTCTTTGATTTTGCCATCACTATTTTGGAACTTGATGGTGAGAAACATTTTCCTAATTTTGTACCTATAGTTATTAATAAGCAGGTTATATTTGGCTGCATTGTTCTTCAGTTTAAAAAGAAATTTTTTTTTCAGTTTAAAATAAAGTTTTCTTTCTTCCGTTAAGTGCTACAGATTACAGTTTTATCTCAGTCCCAGTTCTGGAAAGCTAAGAAAATAATGTTTTGAATATTGCCCCCAAAATGCACAACCTTTTTTCTGTCCTATTTCTATTCTCTTCTCCTATCACGTTCTTCAATAACATATACTAGCCTATACTGTGGTTCTTGACCTTGTATCATCCATCTACAGATCAGAACATTCGAAAAATTTCTTTAAGAAAATGCCTTCCAGATACAGATGCTTCACAGTTTGAAGTCCTTTGACATGCAGACATCTAAGGCCTGCACATTCAAGTCTTTGAGCTTAGCTGTTCTTTTTCTTAGTATATCAAACTTTGCCCTTTTCTTGAATCCAAAGCTTTAATTACAGAACTAATTTTCTTCCATTTAATTTAAATGGAATAAAACTTCAACACACAGTCCAAGACTGCTTTTTATGGCCCTTCTATAATGTTCTCATTAGAAAAATAAAACCTAAATCATGTCTAAAATAGCATCACCTTTTAATGGTTCAATAACTATTTGATAAAGTTGTTTGGTTTTTTGTTTGTTTTGGGGTTTTTTTTTACTATGTCATCCATCTCCTTCCATTTTTATTATTTATGTTTTCCACTTAACATCCTGAAAATTAAATTATTTCATAAAATAATTCATATCCATGGTGTTATTTATCCCCGTCACACTATATCACATCCAAATACACAACAGAAATCTTCAAAAAAAAAAAAAAAAAAGAAAAGCTCAAAATTTCAACCATGCTAGACTCTGTTTCATCATGATGGGAATGTGTTCTACAAAAGCTGGATGTTTTTACTTCTTCACAATCTCTCACATCAGTAACATACACTGTCTCATCATCTTACATTGCTAACTTTCTTAATTATTGCATATTTTTCAACAACTGTTCAACAACTGTATTCTAAACAAGACAATTACTTCATAGTATTCCCAGTATCTACTCAGTGTCTAATTTCAGTAACTTAGCTCACTTTGCTGCCAAAGAAAATTTCTTTTGGTTGAATTTGCCCACTCTGTCTTTTTTCATTTAATGTATGTCTAACAAAGACTAAATGAAATCCAGCCAACTACTGAACTGTTACTTTATGTGATAAAGATCAATATTAATAAGGAAAACAAAGATAATTTCAATCTATTTTTTAATTAATTCCACTGTTAATATTCCTTTATCCATTTCCATAACATCATGTATCTGATTTTATTTCTTTTATAAAATAAAACTAAGTGTAAGTTTGTATGAATCAACCCACCATCAATAGAGAAAGCTATTTCTTTATTCAATCATATGGAATCTGTCATTCCAAGTAATTTTTAATAGATATATCCCAGTGATCACATATTCAAAGTCTCTAAGACTGTAAGTCTATCACTATCTTTAGAGACTCTAACTTCCTTTACTGGGATTGTGTGAAGTTCATCATGAGACAGGATATAAAGCCTTATAATAAAAAGCTATAACAGTACAGTCATAAGGTCAAGGAGAATCAGAGAAACATACCTTTCTGAGAACAGGAGGTCTCAAACGAGCCCTAAAACAAAATTCAGTATACCTAAACAGCTCCTGACAGCGTCTAACCTGACCTTGAAAACACGCATTGGAGGATAAATTTCACCGTCCCTCTTGAACTACTTAAGAACTATTTTTCTGATCCCTTGTGGGCATAGGCACCAACTATGTACAAGTTTTGTCCTCTTCAAAAAAAAAAAAAAAAAGTCCAAAAGAAAAATAGTGTATATAAATTAAAAGATTACTGCTTTAAATTAAAATTCCTACCTTGTATAGGTAATATATAAATTTATTTCATTTCTTAATACTTTTTTGTCAAATATGCTCTTTATATTATGCTTTCAAAATTTTCTAGAGTATTTTTGAAGTGTGTTTTCCCAAATGCACATCAGAACAAAACACAATAAAATAAAAGATTTCCTCCTCTGACTTTTATACAAAATGACTGTTAATATACCCCAAATGGTATTTTACCTCTTATTTATTTATTGCAGCAGTATTGTATGGTGGAGCCATATTCTATTTTTAACTTATTGAAAGCCGAGCTCCTCTATTTTGAAATATATCAGCTTAGCTGGAAGAATTTTATTTTGATATGCCCTGCCTTAGTACAGGAATTCACAGATAGTTTTAATGAAGTGAATTGTATCTCTTGCCTATTGACCATTTTTACCATGCTTGCAGCTCCTTATAGATTGTCATTCTCTATAAATGTTTCCTCTCTAACAACAGGAAAGCTGTTTGTAAAAACACTGACTAGAATAAAGTCCAAATTAAACTTTCTTTGTATCCAGCTTGAAAAAGTTAAAAAGAATTATATTTATATTTACTGGTTTATAATTACTGGTTTTGTTGGTTGTTGCTTTGTTGTGGCGTTTTTTTTTTTTTTTTTTTTTTTTTTTTTTTTCTTTTTCATTGATTTCTTTAGCTATTTTAGGTTTTCTTAAAGCCTGCTTAAAGCCTGCTTCTCTACTTCATTCATGAGGTTCCCATGTAGAAAATGTTGAAAAACTTATCAAACTCAAGTTATATCAATTCTACTGCTGACATTAGTTGCTTACTTTCTTCCTAAAAGAGGAAAATATGTTTGATTATATATGGTTTCTTCTGATATTTATTTTAATATAATTAAGTATTGATAGACTGTTCAATAACTAGTTCTACTAATATTCTACTAAAACTTGAAGAGTTAATCCATAATTTCCTGGACTTTTTTCTTTCCTCCTTTTATCATTCTGGAAAGGATTTTCAGATAGGTAGCAATAAAGCTGAAGTGAAACTTTATTCATTAAAAAAGACTAAAATTCAGATGTATTGCCTGAAGTGCAATTATTTAAGTGAAGCAATTCTAAGGGAAAAGTTTAATTTGCTTGCAAAGATGTATTTAATTTTACATATGACGGGGACAAGGACCCAAAATTAAAAAGCTTCTTATGACTCAATACAGGAGAAATATTGTGACCATTTGACTCATCAACCACTCAAGACAAATAAGCTTACTCATAAGCTTTTGAAAAATGGAAATAATTTTTTTTTTTTTTTTGAAAGTTCAGGTTCTTTATGAACCCTTGCAGTTTCTAATGTTAGGTTCCAGCATGCAAATCTGCAGAGGTACCTAGAGAAGTCTAAGCACTAAGATTTTGTAACTTATTCTATAGCCTACAGAAGAAAAACACTTGCAGAGTCATATATCCAAAATGTGAAACTTTTTCAAGAAATTAATATTAATCACACTTTGTAAGAACTAAGTAACAGAAAGAGATTAAAAGAACATTGAAAATTATGTGTGCAGGACAACTAATTGGGAGGGATAGCATTAGGAACAAAATGAGATGTGTGCTATGCCACTCAAGACACTGAAGTGAAAAAATGAGTAAGGAAAGTTTCATCAGTGGGAAACGCCCAAAGAAATAAATAATTTGCCTGGAATTTTACATACACAAACCAGTTTCATTGTGTCTGTGTTCTTAATTCTGACACCATAACATAAGAGTAGAGGTTAAACGAGACTGTGCAGTAGGAGACTATAGATGCTGAGATATAAAGAGGATGTATAAAGGCAACAGATGCAGCCCTAGTGTATCAGTTGCAGAAAGATAAACTGGGAAGGAACTTGGCTCTGCTTGGAAGTGTAAGTATTTGAAGTCACAGAAAGCTTAATAGCATAGAAAAAAAACCAAACAGGTATCATATTATGTTTAAAAGGAATATAACAAGCTATTCTCTAAAGAACAGCAGTGCTTCCTTAGTGACAGTTTCATTGCTCCGAATTCAATTACAGAGCATATTACTCACTTTTAAAGGACAGCACAAGAGTACAGGTTTTACAACAGTAATTTCATTTACCAAATGGTGCCAATTCCTTAAGTGGGATACATAAAGATAAGCTATTCAGCTCGTTGGCTCTATTTGAAGCACGAAGACATAAAAGAAGACTTGGTGCTCTGTTACCTCTCAGACTTGTGTAACAAAACTACAACCAAAACAAAATATGTACATCAATACCATATACCTGAACTTCTAAGGGAAGGTTTTTATATTTATTGTGATCCTACTTTCCATGCTCTAGGAATGTATTTTCTCTTTAATAACAACATTAAAGCTGCAATTGTGCCAAATTAATTAAATAAAATCCAAAAATTATGTTTTCAAATTAGAATCAAATTGCTTAAACACTAACTCAATATTTTTGGCAGTTTCTCCTGAATATAGTTACTTGACTAGAAAAAAAATAAAATAGCTTCCTCAGGAGAAAAATATTACTACTTGCTGTATTTTCAGCAAATAGCAGAAATTTTTGCCACAGAATGGTTCATTTAATACTGGTAATTAATGCGTTTTAATTCTTTTCACCAGATTACTTAGAAAGTATTGTATATTGAAACATAGTGAGGTTTGGAAAGGTAACTATCACTAAGCAAGAAATTGTTTTATTGAACAGCTTTATTCTTATGCAGTCAGCCTCAGGTCAGGACATAAGCAGGGAACTGTAGTAAATACTGTAATTATTATTGCCGATAGTATTATATAGTCAAAAATCCATCAGAAGGTGTTATGCTAGGTACTGCATGAGCACAGAACTAAAATACAGACCATTTTAAGAGTATTTATTAAAATAAGTAAAAAAAGAAGAAATTAAATCAGACAATTGTCCCAGAATTTCACTTGGGAACATTAATATCGCTCCTAATGTAGTATCTGATTATTTCAATAAAGGCCAAGACACTCAGATCACAGGCTTACTAATCGCTGAACCATTCTCTTTCTTGTAAATAGCAGCAATAATAAGCTAACCATATAAACACTCTTAGATAATATCTTTCTGTTGTATTGGAGACAGTATGAAAAATTTTCTTCGACTTATTATAGTTTCAGAAATTGAAACAAAATAATTCTCTTCACTATTAAGAAAGAACTGCAACAAAAGTTCTGGTTTTAGGTCTCATTCTGAATGTAACTCGGACTTCTATGGGCCAGGTCAAGTCCTCACGCATGACTGATTCTCTGTTACATTCTTGGTCAGAAAAAAGGTTTTCCAAGTAGTACTGCAGAAAGAAAGAATTATGATGCAAAAATGCCACTCTGTCCAGAGAAAAAGCCATGGTGTACTCACAAACTTTTTCTTTATGGGAGAGTATAATATATGTAAACTGAATCTCATTAATATATTTGGGAAGAGTACCTGGCATACCACTTAATAGTATATGTGAAGAAAGGAAGCTCAGTACTGCAGTGGTATTAACTACAAATGCATTTTAAGAGCTTTCAAATCTTTGCACAAGGGCTTCAATTTTCACATTGTTTCCAGGAATTTCAATTATTGATTAACTTCTCCATATACATAAAAATTACATTGAGATAAGGTAATAATATCTGTATCCACAATGCAAAATTCTTTAGTCTCTAATAATGGGAGAAAAAAATATTTCTTCCCCTGGTTGTTATACTGAGAAGTAAGATTTTACAAGTGTCAAAAGGCAAAACCAAGACCTCTAACAGCAGTCAGATGGACGCAGTCTTATGATCAGTTCCTGGTAGAGACCTTGACTTCTATTGAAATACCATCATGTACAAGAGGATATAGAAGACTTTGGGACAAGTGATGCCTTGTAAAAAGACAGGACTAACAGGTGAGATGTCTTCAATACACAGAATTCTGATACCAAATAAACATAAATCAATCTGAACAGTCAGCTCATCTTCCGTCCCCAGAAAAAGGAAAAACTTGACCTATTTGTTGTACAGTAGAGAGCCTTGCACTATCATTAAATTTGCGTTAAACATATGTCGTAAGATTTTAATTTCATGAATGAGTTTCTGTGACAGAAATATTTCTATTCACAGAGCTGGTTAATGACAACTTGTTCATATGTGAATCTCTCCCCAGTAATGGCACACAAATAAAACATTTTAAAATTTCCTGGACACAGGCAATTCCTAAAGCATAGGGCAAAAGTTCTGTTGAATAATAGTATACCTGGGATAAGGAGGAGCCTGCAGCACGCAACAATATTTTTGCCTCGGTCTTCACTGGCAAGTGCTCTAGCCACACCACGCAAGACGCAAAAGGCAAAGGCAGGGACTGGGAGAATGAGGAACTGCCCACTGTAGGAGAAGGCCAGGTTCAAGACCTTCTGAGGAACCTGAAGGTGCACAAGTCCATGCCGCCTGATGAGGTTCATCTGTGGGTCCTGCGTAAACTCGTGGATGAAGTTGCTAAGCCACTAGCCATCGTATTTGAGAAGTCATGGAAGTCCGTTAAAGTTCCACTTGCCTGGAAAAGGGGAAACATAACCCCCGTTTTTAAAAAGAGAAAAAAGGAAGACTCAGGGAACTACAGGCCAGTCTGTGCCTGGCAAGATCATGGGGCAGATCCACCTGGAAACTATGCTAAGCACACAGAAGATAGGGAGATGATTGATGACAGCCGACATGGACTTCACTAAGGGCAAATCGTGCCTGACAAATTTGGTGGGCTTCTACAACAGCTTTCCAGCATTGGTGGATAACGGAAGAGCAACTGATGCCATCTGCCTGGAATTGTGCAAAGCATTTGACACTGTCCTGCACAACATCCTTGTCTCTAAATTGGTGAGACATGGATTTGATGGATGGACCACTTGGTGGATAAGGAATTGTCTGGATGACCACACCCAAACAGTTGTGGTGAATGGCTCAATGTCCAAGTACCAAGCAGTGACGAATAA
The DNA here is from genome assembly GCA_009819605.1 of Sterna hirundo. NCBI lineage: Eukaryota > Metazoa > Chordata > Aves > Charadriiformes > Laridae > Sterna > Sterna hirundo. Next base: position 167,743,775 of record CM020437.1, read on the forward strand.
TATTTCTCAGGGGTCAGTACAGGGACCAGTATTGTTTAACATGTTTGTCAATGACATGGGCAGTAGGATTGAGTGCACCCTCAGCAAGTTTCCTGATAACACCAAACTGTGTGGTGCAGTCGACACCCTGGAGGGAAGGGATGCCATAAAGAGGCACCTGAACAGGCTGGAGAGGTGGGCCCATGCGAATTTCATGAAATTCAACAAGATCAAGTGCAAGGTTGCGGCAGTCCCAAGCAGAAATACAAGCTGGGTGGAGAATGGATTGAGAGCAGCCCTGAGGAGAAGGACCTGGGGGCATTGGTGGATGAGAAGCTCAACATGAGCCAGCAATGTGTGCTCGCAACCCAGAAAGGAAAACACATCCTGGGCTGCATCAAAAGAAGCATGGCGAGCAGGTCAGGGGAGGCGATTCTGCCCTTCTGCTCCACTCCTGTGAGACCTCACCTGTGGAGCCCCCAACATAAGGAGGACATGGACCTCTTGGAATGGGTCCAGAGGATGGCCACGAAGACGATCAGAGGGCTGGAGCACCTCTCCTATGAAGACAGGCTGAGGGAATTGGAGTTGTTCAGCCTGGAGAAGAGATGGCTCCAGGGAGACCTTATAGCAGCCTTGTGGTACTTAAAGGGATCGTACAGGAAAGATGGGGAGTAACTATTTATGGGGGAGTGTAGCAATAGGATGAGGGGTAATGTTATTAAACTGAAAAAGGTGAGATTTAGATTAGATATTAGGAAGAAAATCTTTATTGTGAGGGTGGTGAGACAGTGGAACAGGTTGCCCAGAGAAGTTGTTAATGCCCCTTCCACGGAAGTTTTGAAGGCCATGTTGGATGGAGCTTTAATCAAACTGGTCTAGTGGAATGTGTCCGTTCCCATGGCAGGCGGATTGGAACTAGATGATCTTCAAGGTGCCTTCCAACTCTAACCATTCTATGATTCTGTGATTCTATGATTTCTACAACAGACTGATGGGTAATTTGTTACACCATTTTGACTTGATACTAACTTTCTGAGCAGTGAGCTTGCAGATGGCAACGGACATGTGCATCAGAGCAGACACATGAGTTCTCCTTTGCTTTGCCCCTTTCTTTCCTTCTGGTAAATGATTTACAATAGGTCAAGAAACAGAATTCCTTCTAACACACATTGTTCATTCTTAGACATTTTTCATCCAGTTGTGCTTGTTCTGATATCACAAAACGAAACTATTCTAAGTGGTGTCCCTCCTGAAACAGCTGTGCAATCTTGCCATATTGTTCTTTTTTCTTTTCTCCATTCTTTTTCTGAAGCTGCTGGAGACGGCAGAGGAGGCTTTAGCTGTGGCTTTTGTAGCTGTTGTCAAAACTGCTCAGTGGTGCAGCAACTGAGTTACAAAACTGCAGATGTCTGGTGTCAGTATATTCTATAAACCTATACAAGCCACTGCATATTCCAGATATCTAGCTCATAAGTGCAGAACAATATTATATCCAGAATTTCAAAATAACAAGTTTAAATGGACTTAACTATCCATCATATGGTCTCTCAGGGAGGAGGAAAAATAGATTAATTTTCAAAGACAATCAGAATCTTCTCAGAGAAAAAGCAACCAAAAAACAAAACAAAACCAAGCTTCTAAAAGGAGGACTAGATAAAACTAGTTAATTACTTGATGAGGTTGGTCACCTCACAAATAAGGATGAAGATAAAGGAGAGACATTTCATGCCTATTTCACCTCTGTCTTTAAAACCAATGATGGGCTCTGGGACTCCTGGAGCCCTGGGTTGGACGACTGTGACTGGGAGAGTGATACACTCACAATTGACTTTGAACTTGTACAAGATTTGCTGCTGCAACTAAAGGCATGTAAGTCTATGGATACCAATGGGATTCATTCAGGGGAATTGAAAAAGTTGCCGATGTTGTGAGACATGTCTCAGTTATTTATCAATGGTCTTGGGAATCTGGAGAGGTCCCAGTTGACTGGAAGCTAGCATATATTACTCTAATTTTCAAGAAGAGCAAGAAGGAAGACCCTGGTAATTATAAGCCTGTCAGTCTCACTTCAGTGCCTGGCAGAATTATGGAGAAGATTATTCTGAAAAACACTTTAAAGACGATGCAGTCATCGGTCAAAGCTAGCATGGGTTCATGAAGGGAAAGTTATGCCTTTGTAACTTAATATCCTTTTATGACAAGGTGACCCATCTAGTAGATGAAGGGAAGGCAGTGGATATGTGGGGAGGCAGTGTTGAGGGATTTTAGCAAAGCTTTTAACACTGTCTTTCAGAGTATCCTTCTGGACAAAATGTCTAACATACATGTAAACAATATGATGGGTGAACAATTGGCTGAAGGGTCAGGTTCAAAGAGCTGTAGCAAATGGGGTAACACCTGGCTGGTGACCAGTCACTAGTGGTGTTCCCAAGGCTCAGTTTTAGGGACACTTCTCTTTGATGTTTTTATCAATGACCTGGACACAGGAGTTGAGTTCACACAAAGTAAGTTTGCCAATGGTACTAAATTAGGAGAAGCTGTTGATTCCCTCAAGGGTAGAGAGGCCTTACAGAGAGTTCTGCAAAATCGCCAACCGTTTAACAAGGAGAAATGCTGGATTCTGTACCTGGTTCAGTGTAATCCTGGATGTACGTATATAATGGGGGAAAAGAGACTGGAGTGCAGCCCTGCAGAAAGGGATCTGGGGTTTTTGGTTGATATTAAAAACAGTATGAGTGAACAATGTGCCCTGGCAGCCAAAAGCCTGGCAGCAAGCCATATCCTGGGGTGCATTAAGCACAATATAGCTAACGAGTGGAAAGAAGTGATTTTCCCACTATACTTAGCATTATTGCAGCCTCATCCTGAGTACTGTGTGCAGTTTGTGGCTCCACAATATAAGATGGATATAAAAATATTAGAATGTGTCCAAAGGAGGGGAGCAAACATGGTGAAAGGGCTAGAGGGCATGACTTAAGAGGAGCAGCTGAGGATTCCAGGTTTGTTCAGCTTACAGAAGAGGAAACTGAGGGGAGACATTGCTGTCCAGAAATTCCTCATGAGGAGAAGCAGAGAGAATGGTGTTAATCGCTTCTCTCTGGTGTCCAGTTAGAGGATGTGAGGGAATGGCTTAAGGTTGTGTCAGTGGGGCCACCACTGACAGGATGGTCAAGCACTTGGAACAAGCTCCCCAGAGAAGTGGTCATGGCCTCAAGGCTGTTGGCATTCAAGAAGTGTTTGAACAATGCTCTTAGATATATGGTTTAACTTTTATGTTGCCCTGTGCGGAGTCAGGAGTTAATGATCCTTGTGAGTCCCTTCCAATTTGGGATATTCTACGACTCTATAAAAAAAAAAAAAAAGAAAATCTGAACTTATTTCCTGAAGTAGCACCAAGGGTTGGATCCATCTGCACATACTGGGTACGCAGAAGCCTGATCTAGATACACTAAGCTTTGTTTGTAGTCAGCATATATACCTCTACAAATTACTCACTTCATGTTGATACAGCTGTCTAAAACTGGATACATAAACTTTCCTCTAGACCTCTCGACTTGTCTCCATTGACTCTAAAGGATTCCCAGAGAAGGAAGCTAAAATTTAGACATCAGACTTTTAGACAATCTGGTTTAGATTATATAGTACTCTCCTCTACTACCCTATGGATGATCCAAACACTGAAATACCCACTGAAACTGGTTTTGTAAGCAGGAATATTCTAATGTAATTGAGCTGTAGACATCTGCTCAGCACCCTGGTTATTAGTATGATAAATAAAAGGAATTAATATCCTCAGGAATCTGATGTAGATTTTACAAGTAAGTTAGGTACCTCTAGGTGGTTGCAGATTAGAGGCACGTATTTTACACAGAAACACCAAAACCAGAAATTAATGACCTTTTTTTTTTAATTCTACTTATAGGTATACATACATTGAGGCAATAGTATTCAGATAGTATATTTAGACGTTCTACTGCAGCGTGTTGAAAATGACTCCTTCCTTCTCTCCAAAAGGAACAGATATATATTGAATATGCATTTATACAAGTTGTACCAGTTGACAGGTGTTGGGAAGTGAAAAAAATTCTATTGTCATACAAGAGACCTGTGTCAGTGAGACCACTTTAAGTTCTACTGATGTCATTATCAAAAATACATCTGGAACATTATTTTCTCATGAGAGGTGACATCCGAATTTTGATGAGCTGTAACACATCCTATATCCTGTTTGAAAACTGCTGCCTTGTTTCAAGAAAGCATCCCCATAAACACCAGCAACAAAACATTTTCTTTTATGGAGAGTGTGCTTAAATAGACAGCGCCACACATGCAGTGTTTGTAGTTTTGAAGATACACTAGAGAATGTTTTTCTCGGCACCTTTTTCAGAGTTCCATAAAAGACTCCAAAGACTATCTCAGCCCTGAAGATGTCATCTGCTCTGGCTCAGTAGGACAACATGTTCTTGCTGCATACTAAAAGTTGGAAGGCAGGTGATGCATCTACTTCCAAAGTCACTGAAATGCAAAATGTTAGATACTGGATTCATACTGACTTTCTTAGTCAAATCGTTTCAGTCCTGAATTGGACAGTCTTTGAAGGCTGGAACCAGACCCTCAAGTTCCAGTGACAAGTTTAAAAATGAGCAGAAGTCTTCTACATAGCACCAACAAAGCACCAAACTTATACATAAATTTTAAAGAACTAGTTAAGCCCTGCAAACAAAACAATCTTTTAAATTTGGGCATAGGACTTCTGATATTTACTACAATTTCCCCCCCCCCCCCCATAATGAAAAATTAACAGATCATTTCACATACCTTTTCATATTTTTTTCTCTAAATGCAGACTTTTAAAAACTCTTATTTGTATTTACTTATATCCATATTTAGTCATCCTCCAAAATTAGGTCACAACAAGCAAAAAAAAAAAAAAAACAAAACAAAACACCAATAACCTAATCCCTTCCTGGGGTGGGGGGGGGGGGGGTGGGGGATGGGAAATAGCGAGTATCTAGTAAAGAACCTTGTAAAGAAAAACTTTTAATTTATTCCTTGGCTGTTGTTTTTAGCATTCTGTCCACTGAAAATGTCCATATTATGAGTTATTTTTAATTCTAATTTTTGTGTTTCTTACATGAAAATTGAAAATCATCAGTAAAAAGACTACAAAGTTCCAGATTTTTGCTTGCCCTAAGGACACTACTGTTCCCATTTTGCTCACCGTTTACACCTGTTATTTCAGCTGTGGATGTAATTTTAACTACCATGAAGCTGAAATGAGAACAACTTCCATCATTTTTTTTGGAGGTAACAGATGCAATCCCCTCTTAAAATGGCAGTTATTGCTTCTGTTTACCTTGTTTTTCCTCAAGCATGCTGTTTCTGTGTTACTTACAGCCTGACACAATGTTGCAGCTGCATCACCTAAGCAGGTTGCATGTCACTGCTTTATTACAGTTTAAACTCTTTTTCTCTGTAAATACTAAAGGAAACAGATTTTCCCAGACTGCTTCCACTTTTTCACATAAGTTGCTGTTACAGTTTTATTGTTTTTACGCTTGTCGATGGTATCTCAGGATGTCTCCCCCTTCTAGGTACCCAGTTGTACCTCAAAAATGCCAACTGCACTTTTCAAGGATGTTTCTGGTTCCCAACTTAGTTCCCAGGCTCACAGCTCCCAGGCTGGCAGCCAATTTCTTTGTCAGTATTTTTCACAGACATTTTCTTCATTTTTTTCCTGCTAACTATTTAGGCTGTTGACATCAGCATCCCCACCCATCAACACATATCCCCTGAAACTTCCAAGGTAGCTTTGTGTTAAAACTGACCTTTTCACCATTGCATAAGGATCAGAAGAGTAAGTGAAAGAGCAAATTAAGTAGCATATCATTAATAATGCTTTCTATCTTAATGAAGACTCTGGCTCTGTAAAGCTCTGGTTCTTTCTGCAATCTTCCGGCTGGATATACATTATAATGGTGCACCAGGGGGCCATAACAGACCTTTTCTTAAATTGTGGGTGCTTCATACCATTAATAGACAAATCATGCTCTACTTTAGTCAACACATCTTAAATGAAAATTGTTATAAATGCTTCTTTATTTCAAAGGTCAGAAGTAAAGGATTTCTGAACATTCAAGGAAGAAAATGAATAACCTAGGTAGATGAACATCAGTTTAAATTGATATTCAATGGTTTTCTGAAGGGCATCTGAATATATTTTACATTTAAAAAATTAAAGGAATGCATATTGTCCCATAACTGTCCACAATATAAAAATGTGCCAAAGAACAAATCAAAAGAGGAATATTAGAGCAAACTTATATTGTGTTGTTATTTTGGAATATTTTCATATTGTTAGGTAAATATAAGTTAAAATCTGAATTTGGATATGATTGGTAATTTATTTGAAAAGAAGAGATAGTTTATTTTTAAGTTGTATTCACTTGATCAAGAATTTATCAGTGTTTTATTAAAATTTAAAACAAATCCATGGAGTTTTCTTTATCTATAACATTCTCCAGTTCTAAAATCATCATTTTCTCCCCTTATTCACTAGTATGTCATCTCATTATGGAAAACTGTCAGGTTCATCAGGCACTGTGTGTCCTTGGTAAATTGATGCTGACTGTTCCCAAACTCCTTCTTTCCTTCATGTGCCTAGACATACTTTCAGGAAAAATTCCTCCAAAATCTTATTAGGACTGAGGTTATACTGACTGACCTGTAGTTCCCTGGATCTTCTTTCTCACTTTTTTTGAAGATAAGGGTGACATTTGCCTGACTATAGACCTGGCTTGACTATTTCCCAAAAGGTTTTACTCTATTTACTGAATGTACTTAGACAATTTATAAAATAAAGTACATGTAGCCTAAAATGAGTACTGAACTGATTAAGGTCTTATTTACACAAACAGAAATTTGAAGCTATTTCTATCTGTTCTATAACTATGTGCTTAAAGATGCCTATTATGGTGATTAAAATGTTTAGAATATGAAAACAGAAATTACTGTGCTTGATTAGAAATTATTTTGCACTCTGATATTCGGATTTCAGTCATATAAACTAGTTATGTTGATAGTGGTAGCTGTATGCCAATTTTATTTAAGAATACACAGATAATGAGAAAAGCAAGATACATTTAAACTTATTCAACAGAAGAAAAAAAGGGAGATAAAAAATTTTTAAGATCATGGACAGACTGTAATAAAGTGCAAATTGTAACATAGGAGGACAGGAACAAGAAAAACACAGTCATTATTTATTTGTGTTACTATAATACCGTTGACTTCATTGCTCTCAATTCTCCTTTCCATGTTAGAAAATTCAGCAGCATATTAATTCAATGTGAGGAAACCTCAGTCAAGAACATTCAATATTTCGTGACCAAATAAGAATTCTCTGATATCTTTACTTTAATCACTCTTTCACTCACTCTTCTAGTGGTCATTAGTATGCATTGCTCCTATGAGACTCAGAACGAGAAAGGATCCACTGGGAGCGTTTGTCAGTGAATCAGGCAAACTGAGTTTAAAACCTCATACTACCATCAACGCCTGAATCAGAAGAACACAAAGTACCCTACACCTCCTTGTATTATGAAATACAGACACACATTTATACCTTTATTACCACGTATAAAAGTGAAAAACAAACCCGCAACAGATGTTCCTCTAGTGGCCAAACAAACCAAAAAAACCCCTTAGAGACATACTTATATTTTTTACGATACATTTTTATTTTAGCATGTTTTCTATTTCATATCTGTTCAAACACTGTCATACAACAAAAATTTGCTCTTGCAACACATGTATTACACTAAAGCATCTACTCACAAAGTAATTCTCAAATTTCAGAGTGAACATTGACATGCTGCAAACCCTTGTTAAATAAGTGGCTTAAAATATTACACATTTATCACCTTTATAATTATATAGATCAGAGACCGCTTTGGCTCACATGAGGAAATGTCTACTGTTTTAGGATACCCAGCTGAGAGCCAGATGTACAACACTTATGTAAACAAATTTAGAAAAATTGAAGTGGTACGTATGGTATATTCCAGATTAGAATTAGGGTAAGTGTTTTCATGGATTTGCAACAATACAGAAAAATTAAGTTGTGGGGTTGTTTTTGTTTTTTCTTTTTTTTTGTTTTCCCAAATGAAAAGTCTCTTAATGTAAAGGTGCTTGCTCATTTAAAGATTATGTTTAGGCTGCATTATTTTATTTCCCTTTGCTAATCAAAAAAGCAGGAATTTGCTGCAAGAAAGTTTTGTCCATTTTTTCTGATATTAAGTTCAAAGTAACTATTTTCTTTTTTAGCAATTCTGTTATTTTCATGTGAGTTACTGCAAGTATATGTTGGTATACCAGATCATCATCTATCATACTTGTATTTATTTAAATATTACAGAAGTCTGTAATAAGCCTCTTTACTACTTACTCTGATCTATTTTGGGACATATAGAACTATCCTGGTATTATTTGTTAAGAGTCGTTTAGATGTGGTATTAGGGGATATGGTGTAGGGGAGAACTTTGTAGAGTGAGGTTGATGGTTGGACTTGATGATCCCAAATGTCTTTTCCAACCTAAATGATTTTATGATTCTATGATTCCCTACAAAACTTGGAAACCAGTAAACAAAGCCAAGAAATTAAAATAGCAGTTCATCCTATTTAGCTATTATATAACAATGGAACTGAGCAGGGAAAAAAAATATCAGAAAGAAATACTCTGTCCACCTGCTCAGTTGTACTATACAAGTATGAGAGTCAAGCATATTTCAAAGCATGATTGAAAAGACTGAAACAGTTGGTATCAGCCCTTATAAAATGTCCAAAAATCTGGGTTGCAATTTCCAAACTATTGCCAAAGGTGACAGGTATAGAGCATTTAAACAACTATTCCTACTAAATTAACAGATAGAAGAAGCCTTCCAGATTTCTGACACCAGTCCAGAGTTTTTTAGCTTACACATTTTTGGTTAGATGTCAAGTTTTCACGGGATGTCAGACTGGATTTTCAAGCCTCACTGCCCCCAAAATAGATTACAGCAGATAAGCAATACCTTTGAGTGTAAGCATTAAATTCAACACTACCAATAAATGAACCAATTACCCATGTTAAAGTCCTAGGCTTCAATCTAGCATAACATCTCTCCAGCTTTCCGAGCCTCAAGTCCCAGAACATCACTGAGTAGGTATTGCAGGTGTGACGGATCCATTTTTTTTTCTCAGAGGAAACAGGCAATAATGGTGCACTGAAAGCAACTCACTATATATCTGCCTGGTCCACTTGTACTCCCTTCCCCAGAAACTAAGTCATTTGAGCTGAGTCAAGGAAGTACAGCTGCTCAGAAAACAAGAGAGATTCCGAAAGACAAATCTCTTTCCTTCCCTGCTACTTGATTCTCCTAAACTCATTAACCTTAACTGCTGGCCTGGGAACACAATATTGAAAAAAGTTCCTCCAAGCAGCATTGTATTTACTTCCTCTGTCAATCTGGATTACAGTTCTGGCCACCTAAGTTCATATTTTTAATTAAATTGATTAAAACCAATGCTAGCGTCATTGTGGGAAAAAATAGTACAAGTTGTGAACTGGAGAGGAATTCTCTATAAAATTTCCTCTTTATATAATTCTATTTTGTTGAAAAGCAAGTTTATAAGCTACTTTAGCATCTGAAAATTCCGCTGAAATTAACTTTAACCATGCTTCCTTCCATTTCCAGCCCCATCTCCATTGTGCTTCATGTTGTCTTTGTCTTTATATATCTCTACCATAGAAACTGAAAAACCATTATGTCCTTTGACAGAAAAGGTGGTTTGTATTGACACTTATAAAACTGCAATTGTTCTTAGTATTTTTCTTCCTAGTGTTTACTAGTAACACAGACAAAGAAAAATCTGTGTTTGGTCCTAGAGGGCTTCTTTACAGGTCACACAGTCCAAGAGATATATAAATGCTAAAGGTAATATTGACAGCCTTGAGCATTTAAAAAATTAAACCAGTCCTACCAAAATCATAACTTCAGCCTACAGAAATAATAGATATGTGTATATACACGTAAAAAAGTAAAGAAGAGAGCTAGAAACTTTATAGTTGGAGATGCATGTGCTTTATAACAGAAAAAATCAAGAGATATGGAACTTTAAGAAAAATATCAAATATCTTGACATCTCCAAAAAAATTGTGAGTCAGCAGACTAATACTATGTTTTATGAAAGTTTTTGCTTTTCCCACGTGTCATATTAATAACTTCACAAGCTCTAGGAAGAAGGCTCAATTTATCTTCCTGGGAATGATGGAAAAATCTTGTTATTTTCTTTTCCCCTTCCAAATAGTCATCAGCTTAAAGGACTGATTGCATTTTTGCAAAATAAAAGATCCCAAAATGAACAATGAATGATGAGTTCCACTAAGGCCCACTGTATAGTTAGTTTACTTCAACCAAATAAGCATGTCCAAGTATCACAAACAAAAACAATACCAGGGAATATAATGGAACCTGCTCTGGCAGGGGGGTCAGACTAGATGATCTCCAGAGGTCCCTTCCATCCCCTATCATTCGTGATTCTGTAATTGTGCCAGAAATGAATGCTTGACCTCCCATAGCACTCTACTGGCTGCTATGAAGAAAATAAGCCCATCTCAACCAGATCCAGTACATGTATTTAAAGAAAACTCACTATAAAAAATAAAGAAGCATGCTCCAGTGTAGTGGAGATATGAATATGATTTTAAAATCATCTAAGGATTTCAACACCACTTGAGTATTTTTGAGTCCATACGGAACTACCTTAAAACTGCTAATTTAACTCCAGTCTTCAGTACACAGTACACCATGAGGGAAAAGGACAAAATGAAATTTCCCCTGTACTGCTATGATTCTCTAGCCAGCAGAATGACTCTTAGGAGTTGTTCACAAACAGCACAGTGTTGAGGAACTCCAAGGCTCCTCTGTATATGTCAAGAGCAAAGGCCAAACCCCAGGACCAGGCAGCCATCTTTAAAGCTTAAGTCACCTTTACAGCACCACTTCCCAGCTGTACCAGTATCAGTGTCTTTCTGTACCTTCCTCAGGAAATCAGTTCACATTGTACAGTATGTTATTTACAGATGTATGCTCAAAATGCTTCATATTTTATATATATAGAAATTTAGAGAAATTTTGTCTAAAAAAGGAGATACTTTCTTCTCATAGTAGAAGCTTTTGTCTAAGTAAACAATATGATATTTTAGTTTTGCTGTCTGGAGATATTAAAAAGTGTTTAGCTGCTATGGGTTGAGGAGCTGTAGAATTTCAGTTTTTAGCGTAAGACAGGTAAGCAGGAACATTTAAATGTGGTTTTGTGCATGGTAGGCATACATATACGTTTGCATTAAATTCTGGAACACAAAAAAAATACATATAACTAATAAACAGGTTTAATACACTACATAGAACTTATAATTAAATAAAGAAACAACTTTAAGTTCATGAAGAAAAATCTAGAATGAAAACTGTCTTGAGCTGGAATCTTGTATTCTAAATTTTACTCTGAAAGGAATGTTGTGGAATTTTTGAGAGGTTAACACTCTTCATAATTGGAAACCAGAGACCACTACATAATTGCTATAATTAATGAGGGGTAGCACCACAACAGAAGGTTAAAGTAACCTTTTTTTGGGTATTGGAAATATTGTCTGAGCTTAAGGCTATTCAATTATCAGAAGCCATCATTCTCTTGAAAAATAAACAGAAAGTAAAGGAAAAATATATATAAAATTCAGCAGTAAAATTTAGAGTTCAAATCACAATATTTTAATTTGAAATATGTTGGTTATTTGTAACATACAATTCATTTTTTACCTTTTTTTTCCCCCAGATTTTTCTTCAAGCATCTTGGTAAAGTGAAGCATTAGTTTTCTGATAAAAAAAAAAAAAAAAAAAAAAAAACAACAACAAAAAAAAAAAACACAAACTAATTTAAGAGATTTCATATTCTTTACATCCCCAGCTTCTTAAGAGTTAAGCTTTGTGTGTAGTTTTTGTCTGTCTACTCCACAAGTCAGATAATTCCATGAGTTAGTTCCTGGCCTCTGTTGGATTTCTAAGGTTGTAACAGACCTTATATGGAAAGATTGTCTATATCCTTTCCTCACTGTAGTTACTATAAGAATAACTGAGTTCTAGATTATTACTATAACCCACAGGCATGTGACATCTACTTTATACTAGATATGAGATCTGAAATGCTCAGGATTAAGCTAAAAAAATACATCTGGAGTTAATTCTGTCACAGGGTATTTTTCTCCATATTACCAACAAACAGATCTTCTCAAGGAATTGATGCTGGTCTTGGGCAGGATCCCAACAGCAAAAAGCTCTTACTTTTTGTGTAATAGTATTTTGTTCAATGGTATTACGTTTTGTGTAATGGTGTCCATTACAGAGCATGTGATATTAAGCTGATCGTTAATAAGATTTGATTTGTCACTTGCTGCTCAAGAGCTCTCAATTAATATAAATTAATTACAATTTAAAAAAAATGTAAATCATGATCGTGATAGTTTAACTTTTTAATCAGTTCATCAGCTTTTATATAATGACTTGTCCAAAATCAAAAATGGAGCATTTGAGGAACTATAACACAACAGATACTATTATTTTCAGACCATTTAGCAGCATCAAGTAAAATTTTACGTTAATTGATTAGTTCCAAAGTGATGGCCCAAAATATCCACAAGAAAAACTATGTAAATTACAGTTCTGAAAATCTGTAGCTATACTCCATTTATCAAAAGAATCATGCTAGGTCTAGTTCTCCAATATTTCAAAACAGCTCTTTAGCAAGAGAGCTGTGTGCACTGCAGGATGCTATTCCTGTAGTCAGCCATCCAACAACTATAATGAAAAATAAGCTTTTGACTTACTACAAATGTATTTAAAGTTAATATCCCAAATCAAATTGTATGTTTTATTTCCTATAAAGATTCTTTGAATTCCCATACAATATTAAATCAGGCTGTTAATGCAGTTTCCCAGTTTTCATCTCAAAAGTTTATATACTCTATCAACTTTGCTAATATCTCATAGTTTTTATAGCATCTTACCTTTTACTGAGAAGCAGCAGTTTCTTTTTCTTGTCAGAACTAATTGAAATAAAATGAAATAAAGTGAAATACCAACACTGAAAGAAATGATGCACCCAAGGTCTTATACTAAATTACTGGAATAACTAATCTGAAGTCAGCTAATGTCATATCTAGAAAAAAACTAAGACAGCATCAGTCTGATGAGTCGATACATTAATATGACTGTATTGCTAACAAATCTAGTCATATTACAGCTTAATTGTGCATTTCCACTTTTTTTCTGTTTTGCATGGACACTCAGAGTGTTAAAGAACTGAAAAAAAAATTATTGAGCTATTGGAAAGGGGAATCAATTTATTGAGCTATTGTGCAGAGAATCAAGTCTCTCAAAGAGGATAGTCAGTCACTGTCCAGTGGCGATGGGAACCTCTGTTGCAAGAGTTCTTGCACTGACATCTTCAGCTGGACTAGGAGAAAGTCTTCAAACCACTGTTCTCAGTGTTTATTATCCATGTGTCCCCAGGTCCTGTGTGAACACCTCAGCAGTCCCACGTGACCACCTCAACACATGCATCACTTAATGCACCTTAAGATTGGCATCTAGCAAATGTGACGCCCATCCACAAGAAGGGCTGGAAGGATGATCCGGGGAACTACAGACCTGTAGACAGTCTGACCTCAGTGCCTGGAAAAATCATCCTGAGTGCCATTATGCAGCACATGAAGTACAACCAGGTGATCAGGCCCAGTCAGCATGGGTTCATGAAAGGCAGGTCCTGCCTGACAAACCTGATCTCCTTCTATGACAAAGTGACCCACTTGGTGGATGAGGGAAAGTCTGTGGATGCTGTTTACCTGGACTTTAGTAAGGCCTTTGATACAGTTTCCCACAGCATCTTCCTGGAGAAACTGGGTGCCCACGGCTTGGACGGGAGTACTCTTCACAGGGTTAAAAACTGGCTGGAGGGCCAGCCCCAGAGACTGGTGGTGAATGGAGTTAAATCCAGTTGGCAGCCAGTCACGTGTGGTGTTCCCCAGGGCTCGGTACTGGGGCCAGTTCTCTTTAATATCTTTATCAATGGTCTGGATGAGGGGATTGAGTGCACCCTCAGTAAGTCTGCAGATATTTGGATGCCCCATCCCTGGAAGTGTTCAAGAGCAGGCTGGATGAGGCTTTGAGCAGCCTGGTCTAGTTGGAGGTGTCCCTGCCCATAGCAGGGGGGGTGGAACTAGATATAAACATAAGCCATTCTATGATTCTATGATTCCAGCTGGTCTGTTGTCTCACATCAGTCCATTACCTCATCTATTCAGATGACTGGCTGGGGAGTTCCTGGACCACTCAAGGAATGAAACATTTACGCTCCTGTCAATAAACATAGAAAAATAGTCAAAGAATCATAGAACGGTTAGAGTTGGAAGGGACATTCAAGATCATCTAGTTCCAAACACTCTGCCATGGGAAGGGACATCTTCCTCTAGATCAGGTTGCTCAAAACACCATCCAACCTGGCCTTCAACACTTCAGGGGAAGGGGCATCCACAACTTCTCTGGGCAACCTGTTCCACTGTCTCACCACCCTCACAGTAAAGAATTTCTTCCAAATATCTAATCTAAATCTCCCCTCTTTCAGTTTAAAACCGTTACGCCTCATCCTATTGCTACGCTCCCTCATAAGGAGTCCTTCCCCATCCTTCCTGTAGGGCCCCTTCAGGTACTGGAAAGTTGTGATAAGGTCTCCCTGGAGCCATGTCTTCTGAAGGCTGAACAACCCCAACTCTCTCAGCGTGTCCTCATAGCAGAGATGCTCCAGCCCTCTGATGAGCTTTGTGGCCCTCCACTGGACTCATTTCAACAGGTCTCTGTCCTTCCTGAGCTGAGGGCCCCAGAGCTGGATGCAGTACTCCGGGGGAGGTCTCATAAGAGCGGAGTAGAGGGGCAGAATCACCTCCCTCGACCTGCTGGCCACGTTTCTTTTGATGCAGCCCAGGATGCCTTTTCCTTTCTGGGCTTCCAGTACACATTGCTGGCTCATGTTGAGCTTCTCATCCACCAATGCCCCCAGGTCCTTCTCCTCAGGGCTGCTCTCAAGCCAGTCTCCACCCAACCTGTATTTGTGCCTGGGATTGCCACAACCCAGGTGCAGGACCTTGAACTTGATCTTGTTGAATTTCATGAGGTTTGCACGGTCCCACCTCTCAAGGCTATCAAGGTCCCGCTGGATGGCATCCGTTCCCTCCAGTGTGGCAACCAAACCACACAGCTTGGTGTTATCCGCAAACTTGCTGAGGGTGCACTCAGTCCCACTGTCCATGTCGCCAACAAACATATTAAACAGCACTGGTCCCAGTACCAGCCTCTGAGGAATGCCACTCGTCACTGGTTGTCACTTGGACATTGTGCTGTTGAGCGCAACCCTTTGAGTGCAGCCATCTAGCCATCTCCTTATCCACCGAGTGGTCCATCCATCAAATCCATGTCTCTCCAATTTAGAGACAGGGATGTCATGTGGGACAGTGTCAATCGCTTTGCATAAGTAGATGATGTCAGTTGCTCTTCCTTTATCCACCAACGCTGTAACCCCATTGTAGAAGGCCACCAAATTTGTCAGGCACCAATCACCTCCTTATTTTCCATGTACCTCACTTTAGTCCTGATCCCCAACTACACCACAATTGTAGCTGAAGAACAAACTTGATTTTCAGATTTGTAACTCACTAATAACTTAAGTCCTATCACTCTTGCCACATCTGCAACCACATCTCTAAGTGCAGGGTTCTTTGAAACTTACTAAAAAGCATTCACTGTTTACAGCTTCTTTTCATCTAATCTTGTACTGTATCGCAGGACAAATAAACACCACAATGTCCTGCTTTTTAGATGTTATCCATAAAGCTCTACTTCTCTAAGATTTTTTTTGCAGAGTGCTTAATATAGCTTTAAGTCTGTGAGCTATCTCAATGACATCAAAATGATTTTATAGGGAACTGAAATTAGGCACATCTGTAAATTGGTTTTAGGACTATTGCATAATGATTACCATTCACGGGATGACTAATACTTTTTTACACGTGCATGGAGAGACTATACCACATTCTTTCTAAGAAAAGCACAAGATTATAGGAAGCACTTCACTATTTTAGTTTGTAGATCAATGAACTTTGTAGCACAGTACAGAAAAAAGAATTCTAACAGTGATGACTTCCCTTATCCTTTCACAGCCTGATTTCCTCTACATTTAGTCCAGAAGAGAACTAAAGATCTGGTTCTCTTAGGAAAGCCAACAGTGAATACTAAGCTAAACTGAGAACCTTGTGTTCGTGTTCTAAGGTGCATCCTATTACGAGAGCACTTCATTTGGGCATTAACCACCCTTCTTTTTAGAGGCATTACTACAAGACAAATCTTAAATTGGGTATATACATAATGGAAATGTACTTGTATGTGATCGCCAAAGGTAATTTTAAGAATCCTTTATTTCAGAAGTTACGAGATACTTTTAGCGCTATAATTTTGATTTTTTTTTTTAAATGAGTGTGGCAACAAGATTTTTTCAATAGTAATAAATAAAGTAATAAAGAAACAAGACTATTTTAGAAATAATATTTTACCTTAAAGACTGTCAAAGATTAACCAGAGAAGTGCCACTGATAGTGACTAAAATCTTCAAATTTGGATTTTTATTGTTATTGTTTATTATTATTTATTGTCTATTTTTATTTTATTGTTTATTATTTTTAGTTTCATATTGAGGTATTAAAAGTTATTTGAGTCCTTAAGTATGAACTAGATCACCTACTTTTGAAAATGTTGCCTACTACAGCATTTGTGTTCACAACAGCTGAATGGCTAATATTCCTTTTATTAAAGGTTGTTAATAATGATCTGTTACTCGCTGAGATAAAGATCTCTGCTGCTGATGCAGCTAAAATTCATGAAGCGTTAAAGAAGCTGTATGACCTCTCACAGCAGTGATCCACACTCACTGCAGCAACCATGTAGAAAAGATTTTTTTTCCTTTACTAGAGCTAGAGATACTTTCACTTTACTATGTCTGGAGACAACACAGTTTCTCTACTTTGCAAAAAGACAGTTTAAATATCCCTTTTTTGAATGTTTACTGAGGGATCATGCTTGTCTTGCTGCAATAGCTGATGTTAAATAACACTTATCTTTATAACATTCTCTCATCTCTCCATGAAATACCAGCACAGCTCTTTTGTCCTTTGCCCCTTATTGTCACTTACATGATTTAAAGGTGAAGCACAGCATCTCCTTTGGTGAAAAATGGCAGACAAAAATTTTCTGTCACAGACAGAGCTTAGACTGCACAGCTTTGAATCTTCACTATATCCATTAGGTGTTGTGCAATGTTACCTTAAATGCAAAATGATAATAGAAGACCTTCAGGACATAAATAGGTTTGTTTTGCTTTATGCTTACCTGGGTATAAATGACTGTCCAAAGTGTAAGAATGCTGAGAAAGTAGCATCAATATTTTTCTTTTTAGGGCTTTGCCTCTGGTAGAAAAAGATGACTGATTTAAGGAAAGAGATTCTAAGAAAACTGAGGATAATAGGTACATAATTTACAGCACATCACTCATCAGGCGATGTTGATGTTGAAACTGATTACCATCAACTGGTAGCTTCCCAGTATGAGTACACCTTTTTTATAATACAAAGAAGAACTATAATGAGAATAAGAATGGCCTTGGCAATATCTTTTAAAATGTTCTTTTGACATTTATTTTTAATAGAAAATTTCTATCAGAGAAAATAGAGAACATCAGATAATATAAGTGAAACAAAAAATCCAGAAATTATTACTATGTTTTCAACAATCCATGGATCATTCTTTTTTTTATCTGTGATTCAAGAGAGGTATCAATTATATCTCTATGTGTAACAGAAGAGTCGTTCTATTCCACAGCTGTCTTCAAATGAACACCCAGCTTCTGATCCTCTTTAACCTATTGCCCTTTGACATCAATATTCCCCTACCTTTTATCTTCTCCTTCTTGTTTATATTTCTGCAAAGCCAAGAAAAGAATACTTCTAAAAATTTATGGATTATCTGATGATTCGGTTTACAAGTATAACAATGCTATTTATTTTTTTTTACTTTTGCCCATGAAATTCTGCATCTCCATAATACATTTTCACACCTAGTAATTAAGAATCATCGCTTGTACCTTACACGAGAGGAACTAAGGGTTACTTGTTCAAAGGCAAATACATGGGAAGCACAATGTACCTCAGGTGTAAGGCACATGCAGTAGACCACACTGTTGTTAAACAGCAGGACTTCAAATACATATTTCACATGAAGTGTATTTAATCCATTTTAAATATTCTTTACATGTATTGCAACATTTAAATTGACCCTAATTTATTTGAGCGTTGGATTTGCTTCTAGGTCAATAGCAAGATCAATAATAGAATCAATATGCTGGTCCATTGACTGCCAGTCTGAAACACTAAGTTAAAAAAGAATCTTTGCTCTTGAAAATATGGATTCTCTTCTTTCCTTATCATAAAAGAGAGTGCTCCAAATACCTATTGCTTTCTTATTCTAATAAATCTACACTACATTTAAATGGGTGACCTGAAAGTGGGTTAGTGAGTTTTCTGTGGGAAATCTTTTTGCCCAGTTCAGTATGTGTGAAAACAGAAAATATGCAGACAATCCCATCTCTTTTGGGCATCCTTATATCCTAGATTAGACTTTATATTAAAAATAAATAAATAAATAAATAAATAAAAATTAGTAATAAAACATCTTTCAAGATGGGAGGATAATATACACAGCATGAGATCAGTGTTGGCTACAGTGATATTTTAGTTCAAAGAAAATAATTTGAAATGTGTATGTCAGAAGAGATTACAACAAAGTCCCAAACTCTGAAAATAGTATGTTTATGGAAGAATGGAATACAGGATAAATATAATGATTTTTGAATCACTCAAACCTTCTTAATGAAATATGTATGTTTTAAGATAAGATCACATTAATTAATATTTTTTGTCAGTAAGTATTTAGGCTTTGTTTTCTGGTCCACCTGAAAATCTACACTTTGCACAATGTTTCAGGTGTATGGCATTTGAAGCAAAGAGGTTTTTACAATGTTAAACAAGTTCTGTAAGAGCTGTAACAGACAAAGACATCAACAACTGTAAACCATTAGCTTCTGCCCCTGCAGAACTGCTTCACAGCTTTGCAGAGTAAAGAGGGAAGACCCACTGCATCAGGAGATGCACTGGAGCTGAGTAAGGCAACCTGATCTGCTCCCTGTATAACAAACCAGTCCAACTAAGAAAAGACAGTGGGTGATAGTAGTAGGAGACTCTTTGAGAGGTACAGAGGTACCCATTTTCTGACCTGACGCACTCTCTAGGGAGGTGTGTTGCTTACTGGGGCCTCGTACCGGGGATGTCACAGAGAGACTACCAAGGCTCATGCAGTCCTCTGACTATTTTCTGCTGTTGTTTCATGTGGACACCATTGATACAGCCAGTAGCAGCCCGAGGAGAAGCAGTCAGGGACTCTGGGATGCAGGTAATTTTTTTGTCACTCCTCACGGTCAAAGGGAAGGGGGCTGACAGGGCCAAACAACTCTGGCAAACCAACAAATGTCTACAGGACTGCTACCACAGCCATGCGTTTGGCTACTTAGACCATGGGACTCACTTTGAGAAACCTGGTCTACCAGGGCTTGGTGAGGTCCACTTGTCAGAGAAGGGGAAGAGTATCTTCAGTCAGAGGTTTGCCAAGCTCCTGAAGAGAGCTTTAAACTAAAGATGCTGGGGGAGGGAAGCCTCAATCCATCCCACTTCTACCAGTATGCTGACACAATAGATGCCCAGAACCTGGAGAAGGGTCACAAATAAACAAGAGAGTGCCTGGAGTGCAGCACAAAGGAATACCAGCCCCTCCAGCTGGTAAGTTACCTTAATTGGGGGGTCAACTTAAATGCCTCTATGCAAACACACTTAGCATGGGGAATAAACAAGAGGAGTAAGAGATGTGCACACGTCTGCAGGGCTATGATCTTATTGGCATCAGGGAGACGTGGTGGGATGGCTGCTATGACTGGAGTGCTGTAATGGATGGATACAATCTCTTCAGGAAGTACAGGCAGGGTAGATGAGGAGGGGGTGATGCCCTCCATGTCAATGTTCAGCTAGAGTGCGTGGAGCTCCACCCAGGAATGAGTGAGGAGCCAACCAAGAGCTTATGGGTCAGGTTTAAAGGGAGGGCAGGGACAGGTGTTATTACAGTGAGGGTTTGGTACAGGCTACCTGACCAGAAAGACTGAGTGGATGAGGGCCTCTATAGACAGATAGGAGCAGTCTCATATTCACAAGCCCTGTTCCCCATAGGGGACTTCAACCACCCTGATATCTGTCGGAGGGGCAACAGAGCACAGCATAAGCAATCCAAGAAGTTCCTGGAATGTGCTGGTGATAACTTCTTTCTACAAGTGGCAGAGGAGCCAACAAGAAGAGGTGCTATGCTGGACCTTGTTCTCACCAACAAGGAGCGGATGATGGGGAATGTGAAGCTCAAGGGCAACCTTAGCTGCAGTGACTGTGAGATGGTGGAGTTCAAGATCCTTAGGGCAGTGAGCAGGGCACACAATAAGCTCACTACCCTGGACTCCAGAAGGGCAGGATTTGGCCCCTCAGGGATCTGTTTGGTAGAGTACCGTGGAATAAAGCCCTGGAGGGAAGAGGGGCTGGTTAACCCAAGAAAGATGGTTAATATTCAAGGATCACCTCCTCCTAGCTCAGGAGTGATGCATCCCAAAAAAGAGGAAGTCAGGCAAAACCACCAGGAGGCCTGCATGGATGAACAAGGAGCTCCTGGAAAAATTCAAACTCAAAAAGAAAGCCTACAGAGGGTGGAAGGAAGGACATGTAGTCTGGGAGGAATACAGAGAAATTGTCCAAGCAGCCAGGGATCAGGTTAGGAAAGCTAAATCCCTGATAGAATTAAATTTGGACGGGGACATCAAGGGCAACAAGAGAAGCTTTTACAGGCACGTCAATGATAAAAGGAAGACTAAGGAAAATATGGGCACCCTCTGGAACGAAATGGGAGCCCTGGTCACCTGGGATATGAAGAATGATGTCTTTGCCTTGGTGTTAGCTGGCAAGAGCTCTAGCCATACCGTACAAGATGCAAAAGGCTAAGGCAGGGACTGGAGAATGTAGGAAACTACCATGCTCGAGACCTTCTGAGGAACCTGAAGGTGCACAAGTCCATGGGACCTAATGAGGTTCATCTGTGGGTCCTGCGTAAACTCATGGATGAAGTTGCTAAGCCACTGGCCATTGTATTTCAGAAATTGTGGAAGTCCATTAAAGTTCCACTTGCCTGGAAAAGGGGAAACATAACCCCCATTTTTAAAAAGAGAAAAAAGGAAGACTCAGGGAACTACAGACCAGTCAGTCTAACCTCTGTGCCTGGCAAGATCATGGGGCAGATCCACCTGGAAACTATGCTAAGCACACAGAAAATAGGGAGATGATTGATGACAGCCAACATGGACTTCACTAAGGGCAAATCGTGCCTGACAAATCTGGTGAATAAGGGAAGAGCAACTGGCATCATCTACCTGGACTTGTGCAAAGCACATGACACTGTCCTGCACAACATCCTTGTCTCTAAATTGGTGAGACATGGATTTGTTGGATGGACCACTTGGTGGATAAGGAATTGGCTGGATGGCCACACCCAAACAATTGTGGTGAATGGCTCAATGCCCAAGTGCCAAGCAGTCATGAATGATGTTCCTCAGGGGTCAGTACTGGGACCAGTATTGGGACGAGGGGTAACAGTTTCAAACGAAAGAGGGAATATTTACATTAGAGGGTTGTGAGACAGTGGAACAGGTTGCCCAGGGAAGTTGTGGATGCCCCATCCCTGGAAATGTTGAAGGCCAGGATGGATGGGGCTTTGATCAACCTGGTCTAGAGGAAGGTGTCCCTTCTGATGGCGGGGTGTTTGGAACTAGATGATCTTTAATGTCCCTTCCAACTCTAACCATTCTATGATTCTACAATTCTATGAATATAGAACTAGGTACTAGCTAAGATATTTTGAGATTAAAACAAAGATAAAATAAAGAAACAATATAGAGAGTTTATTTTTAGATTGCCCCTATAAAAGCCTCATGGGTACAGTCATTAGAAATGTAGAAAATTGCCCATCCATTGTATGTGTCATTCATCTTTTACTGACCTTTGGAATTTTTTATCACTACCCATCAATTCTGAGTGTGCTGCAAGTAAGAACAATCATTACTGCAAAATCTGTAGTAGATTTCATACTCATCCATCTCCCGCAACACAGTCTATTTTTGTCTCACAGACCACATAAGACAGAACCTTACTCCAGCTCTGGTGAGTGATGGGGAATATTTAATAATATTATAAAGAAAAAAAAGCCTATTCTATAGTGAGTGGTCTCACATGATGGATTGCATGTTATCTTAAATTTGAATTACAGTAGTAATAAAGATCAAAAGTAAAGAAACAGTGCGGAAATATGAAATTGGTGAGATAATACAAAGAGTTCCAATGTATAAGAAACAGTTCTTTCATTCCATTCCGAAAATGTGTTAAGGAAACAAGTCATCTTATATATTTCTCCTTTGTTTAATCAGAATATAGTCGAGCAAACTCAATATCTGAGAAGTGTAGATGTGAATCACAATACTTAGATATAGCATAGAAGCTCAAAATAAAGATTTTAAACTTGGGACTTTAAGTTCAGCTTTTAGCTTTCAGGGCCCTGCAGGCACCATCAGGCCTGGCTGTCCCTGCCCAGCCCCCTGGGGTTCCTCCTACCCTGCCCATGGCCCAGGACCTCATTTCAGCTCCCCTAGGCCTTCAGCCCCTGCCCCAGCCATGCCACAGCTCCCACAGCTCCCACAGCTCCTGCAGGCCCACCTGCAGGCCTATATCCCAGCCCAACCTCAATCCATCTCCATCCCTAGAGAGGCACCTGATTTCTGGGACTGGGGCTGCTCCGCTCCTCTGGGGCAGCTGGACAAGCCCAGGATGCCAGGTCCTGCCCTCACGGGCCTGCTGGTGTCCCCCTGACGAGTCTACAGGGAGCAGTCAGCCATGCTGAACGCAGCCTTTAACTCTGGACTTGCTAAGTGTGGTCCATACTAAAGTTCCTTCATTTCTCCTTTTCATTAGCCATGTGGGATCTGTTGGATATAGCGTGCAGGAAAATATCACAATCAAGAAGAGACAAGGGGGTATTTGTCATATTATTAAGAAGCTTGGGACATAGTAAAATGAACTTTACTAACCAAAAGTACACAGTCTCTACACATGGGTTAGTTTAGAAGTGTCACATTAAATTAACTAATTTGAGTCTGGTAACACTAAAAAACAATTGGCCAAGCACTATAGCTCCTCTTGGTGTGCTCAGTTCTGTAAGCACATACGTGAGCCGAGTGCAAGCATGAGAAAACTTCACCAGAAGACTTCTTTTCACTTGGATTGCTTACTTATGCCATTTAAACAAATGCTTGTATCTTCCTCGTCTGACTAGTTTTGAAACTTTTGCTGACAATCTCAGGCCTTATCTTGTTGCCTGAATATGCAGCTCCTTCTGCTTTAGAGCAGACAGTCAGAAACAAACCCTGTCAAGGGAGCTGCCATATGCATTGGACTGTGGGCTGTGAGGATTCTGCCTTCCCATGCCCCTGGAACCGAAACATGGGCACGGTCAGACCCAACAGGTTTCTCCCATCTCAGTGCAATGGCTGTGGCTGCAGCTGTTTCTATTGGCAGGTCTGGGCAACAGCAAGACTGAACACGTATTCCAGGGATGCATCTGGAGAGGTGCATGCATGCATACACACACATACACTCCCCACCAGCATGTCTGGACACAAAAACTAACACGGACAGAAAGCAGCGTTGCCCTGGCACACCTAAACACCTACAGCTCTCACATCTATGAACACAGCCAGTGCTGTCGTTTTCTCTGCTAATCAAGTTTGGAGTTCACTGGTGAGAACACATATACACACAGAGGATTGAAACTCCCCAGTGGAAAGTACACTCCAGCTTCTACAGCTGCAGGCATGCCTAACCTACAAACTCCCTGTGATCTGTGTCCCCTTTTCCAGTTGCTGGCATCTAGGTACATACACACAGAGAACAGATAGTGAAATTGCACAGGAAATAAAGAACATAATTTAATAAGAAGATAGGACAGACTGCAGTGATCAGATGCAGGGTTCAGCCAGACAAGTGTACTGGTCAGCAGCCTGTTTACATACAACTAACCCCTTCTATTCCCCCCTTCTCTCCATTTTCCATGCTTGTACTTCCGTCATCCACTTTGATCCCTACCTTTCTCCAGCCTTGTCTCCTCTCAAGAAACCCATTCCTAATTACCTTTTTCCAATTTTTCCCAGTTTAGCTAAATCCTTCTCCAAATTTGATATTTCTGATATGCCTTCTGTGCCTAAGCTTTACAGGAAGCCTTCATTATATGGTAGCAGACAAGATCCCAGCCAGTTTCAACATCGCATGTTGTAGTTAAAAGAGAAAATAAAAGTACTTGTTGGTCTTTGAACATATTCTTGCCAGCTTCACTACTGCATCTCTGAACCTCCTAAATTCATCCAGCTTTCATCCAGTTTTCCTTTGACCTTTCTGGGAAGACCATATTTCCTTCTACTTTGTTAAACTTCACTCTACTAATTCAGAAGTTGTATCTCTCAGCAGGAAAATGAACATTAATAGCAAAAGTGCACTTGTCAAGTTTCTGCCAGGTTGTCTGGAAATCTGATTTTTGTGGACAGGGTCTATATTCTCAGTTCTCCCATCTGGCAGTCACCCAGCTACAAAAGCTATGTTAGTTCCAAGGCTCTTCGTCAGAATAGTGTTCACATTCTCTTCTGCTTTTTACAATTGATTTTAAAAGTGTTTTAGAGCACCAGAGATGTTGATAGATGTTAGGATAACTATTATAATAATAAGTGCTGTCACAAGCTTCAGAGCCAATGGTTCTTACTAACATACCTGAGATTTCAGTTTTGAAGGAAAAAAGCAAACCTAGACTTGTCCATGGGAAAATCCATTTGCCTGTAGAAAAATCACTACAGAAATGTCAGTAATAGACAACGAACTCAAAACAGAAGTAGAGTTTAACACCCGTGTCAGGTTCTGAAATTCACCAAATAGACCTTAATAGCCCTTGTCCAGCTTCAACTGAGTCACAGAATCACAGAATCACAGAACAGTTTGGGGTGGAAGGGACCTTCAATATCATCTATTTCCAACCCCCCTGCTCTGGGCAGGGACACCTCCCACTAGACCAGGCTGCTCAAAACCCCATCCAGCCTGGCCTTGAACACTTCCAGGGATGGGGCATCCACAACCTCCCTGGGCAACCTGTTCCAGTGCCTCACTGCCCTCACAGTAAAGAATTTCTTCCTGATATCCAATCTAAATCTACCCTCTTTCAATTTGAGGCCATTACCCCGTGTGCTATCATAACACTCCCTGATAAACAGTCCTTCCCTATCCTTCCTGTAGGCCCCCTTCAGGTACTGGAAAGCTGCTATAAGGTCTCCTCGAAGCCTTCTCTTCTCCGGGCTAAAAAACCCAACTCTCTCAGCCTGTCCTCATTGCATAGGTACTCCAGCCCTCTGATCATCTTCATGGCCCCACCCTGGGCCCGTTCCAATAGGTCCATGTCCTTCTTATTCTGAGGACTCCAGAGCTGGACGCAGTACTCCAGAAGGGGTCTCACAAGAACAGAGTGGAGGGGCAGAATCACCTCCCTCGACCTGCTGGCCGTGCTTCTCCTGATGCAGCCCAGGATGCGGTTGGCTTTCTGGGCTGCAAGTGCGCATTGCCGGCTCATGTTGAGTTTCTCATCAACCACCACCCCCAAGTCCTTCTCCTCAGGGCTGCTCTCAGGCCATTCTCCGCCCAACCTGTATTTGTGCCTGGGATTGCCATGGACCAGGTGCAGGACCTTGCACTTGGCCTGGTTGAACTTCATGAGATTCACACAGGCCCACCTCTCAAGCCCGTCAAGGTGCCTCTGGATGGCATCCCTTCCCTCCAGCGCGTTGACCATGCCACACAGTTTGGTGTCGTTGGCAAACTTGCTGAGGGTGCACTCAATCCCACTGTCCATGTCACCGACAAAGGTGTTAAACAGCACCGATCCCAGTACTGACCCCTGAGGAACGCCACTCGTCTGTGGTTTCCATGTGGACATTGAGCCATTGACTGCAACCCTTTCAGTGCGGCCATCTAGCCAGTTCCTTATCCACCGAGTGGTCCATCCATCAAATCCATGCTTTTCCAATTTAGAGACCAGGATGTCGTGCGGGACAGTGTCAAACGCTTTGTATAAGTCCAGGTAGATGATGTCAGTTGCTCTCCCCTTATCTACCAATGCTGTGGAAACATCGTAGAAGGCCACCAAATTTGTCAGGCACGATTTGTCTTCGGTGAAGCCATGTTGCCTATCACCAATCACCTCCTTATTTTCCATGTGCCTGAGCAGAGTTTCCAGGAGGATCTGCCCCATGATCTTGCCAGGCACAGAGGTGAGACTGACCAGTCTGTAGTTCCCCAGGTATTCCTTTTTTCCCTTTTTGAAAATGGGGGTTATGCTTCTCCTTTTCCAATCAGCAGGAACTTCACCAGACTGCCATGACTTTTCAAATATAATGGAAAGCGGCTTGGCAACTTCATCTGCCAGCTCCCTCAGGACCCGTGGATGGATTTCATCTAGTCCCATGGACTCACACACCTTCAGGTTCCTCAGATGGTTCTGAACTTGATCTTCTCCCACAGTGGGTGGATCTTCATTCTCCTAGACCCTGCCTTTGCATTCTGCAACTTGGGTGGTGAGGTTGGAGCCCTTGCCGGTGAAGATCGAGGTGAAAAAGTCATTCAGCGCCTCAGCCTTCTCCATATCCTGGGTGACCAGGTCTCCTGTCTCCTTCCTGAGAGGTCCCACATCTTCCCTAGTCTTGCCTTTACCCCTGACATACTTATAGAAGTTTTTCTTGTTATTCTTGATGCCCCTAGCCAGATTTAATTCTATCTGGGCTTTAGCTTGCCTAATCTGGTTCCTTGGTCGCTCGTATAGTTTCTCTGTATTCCACCAAGTCAACCTGTCCTTGCTTCCACCCTCTGTAGGCTTCCTTTTTGCTTTTGAGCTTGTCCGGGAGCTCTTTGTTAATCCATGCAGGCCTCCTGGCATTTTGCCTGACTTCTTCGTTCTTGGGATGCATCACTCCTGAGCTTGGAGGACGTGATCCTTGAATACTAACCAGCTCTCTTGGGCCCCTCTTCCCTCCAGTACTTTTTCCCATGTTACCCTGCCAAGCAAGTCCCTCAAGAGGCCAAAGTCTGCTCTCTTGAAGTCCAGGATAGTGAGCTTGCTGCGTGCTCTCCTTGCTGCCCGAAGGATCTTGAATTCCACTGTTTCATGATCACTGCAGCCAAGGGTACCCTTGAGCTTGACACTCGCCACCAGCCCCTCCTTGGTGGTAAGGACAAGGCCCAGCATAGTTCCTCTCCTTGTTGGCTCTTCTACCATTTGAAGAAGTTCTGATCGCCACATTCCAAGAACTTCCTGGATTTCTTGTGCCTCACTGTGTTGTCCTTCCAACAGATATCGGGGTGGTTGAAGGCGCCCATAATGACCAGGGTCAGTGAACACGATGCCGCTCCTATCTGTCTATGGAGGGCCTCATCCGCTCTGTCATCCTGGTCAGTCCTCACACACCCTGTCTACCCAGGGGCCCAGGATATCCATTTCAATCCAGGCCTGGTGAGCCTTATTGTAGGTGTGCCTGTCTCCAGCTGTGTCTCCTGGACAGGTACTTCAGACCTACAACATAACTTGTCTCCAATCACTGATGTCTGGATGGACCCCTTGGATGGACTTCTCAGTTTCCCAGTCATTACTGGCTTTAGTACTGCCTGTCACGCTCAGGCTCTGCAGGACAGTGCCTATCAGGAGGGTACAGCCACCCCTGGGGTCTCTGTTGTGCTTGGCTCAGCCCTAAGGGAGCCGTCAACCCTGGCCATACCCTGGCAGTCATCTCAACTCTCCGAGCCAAACACCATGGTGACTGGCTCACAGCAGTGCAGGACCGTGCTCCCTTGGCTTCTGATAAGTGAACAGCCTGGCCCTAAGTTCTGATCTCCCTGCAGGGACAAACCACTGACCAGCCCCAGGCTCCTCTTTCCCCAGTTCTCCCTGGTCTCAGGGCTTCTTAGAGGGAGCTTGAACACTGACCCCTCTCCTCCCAAGGCATATCAGGAACAGCCTGGATGCCATGCCCAGCTCTCTTTCCCAGTTCCCTACCCCACCTCTGCATCCTGTGAAATAGACCACTGATGCCCCATAGCAACCATATCACTGTACAGTACGTCGTTTCTGACCCCAAGTCTGTGAGATGGGAGGACAACACTTTCTCAGGGGATGAGGGAAGGGGGGCTTCTGTCTATGCCCTGAGGCCCTGTGCCCTGAGGGCACTAAAAACAGTCATTGCCCCTGCCCAGCCTCCATTGGAGCTTCCTCCCACCCCTGCCCATGGCCAAGGACCCCACTTCACCTCAGGCACAGTCATCAAGTCCGAACCTGTTGTAGATGCTGTAGGTGTACTTTTCTCCAGCCCTGTTCTCTGGATGGACCCTTTGGACCCTCACTGTAGCCTCATCTCTGTCCCTATATCCAGCCTAGCACCCCAGATGCTAGATCTACAGCCCTGTGCTGTAGACAGCTCATTTCTTATATGAATCTCTTGGACATAACTGGTAGCTTCTCTCCAGCCCTGTCTCTTAAATAGACTCTGGATCTATGTAATATGTTGTCTCCAGACCTTTCTCTGTTGCAGTCTCCTGCTGCTCTTGGCTGGACACTCCACATGGACCTGGACCTGATCCACTGGTACCATGCTGTGTCTGGAATTGTTTAGCTTTTGGATTAAAATAAATTCCTTTATGTTAACAAACAGGACTGAGGCTAATGAAGACTAGGTAAGAAATTTTCTGGTATGCAGGCATTCATGGAAATTGTCTGGTATGCAAGCATTCATGGTGTCTGAGTTGATATCTCTAACCTGTTGTCATTTCTCTTCCACAAACTTATTTAAGTAGAAGACATTGAAGATAGATAGTTATTTTATTAAAAACCAAACGAAACGAAAACCAAAAATCAACAAAACAACACAAAATAACCCAAAACACCCAGAAAATTTCATTCAAAATGCATCAGTCCTAAAATGTTGATGCAATCATTTTTTTTTCCCTTTTTGTACACTGGTTATTTCTTTTAATAGTCTTTACAAAGTACTTTCTGTCAATTTACATAAAAAAACCCCAAACATTGTAACTATCCTCGAAGGTAATGAGACCCATCCTCCCTATTCAACATCATCTTCTCCCAAAGGAACTGACACACACAGAGGGAAGATGTTACTCACAGCTTGTCCAAATATGAAGTCAAGATATTTCTGAAGCATTTTTACCAGAACTGTATAATACATCATGGAATCCATGTGTTCCTTGTTATTGGGACAATTTACCAAGAATCGGATTTCAATCAAGGGTACTTGTAGTATAGGAATGTTAGTTTCTATATGTAATATTAACTTAGACCTTTTGCATTTCATGTATGTATCTTCCTAAATGTAAGAAATAAAAGTCTAAAAGCATGAGTAAAAAAAAAAACAAAACAAAAACAACCTCCCATATTATGTTGTCTTATATAATATGCATGACAGTACATATTCTTTCATGATTTAATATATATTTACTTATTTATGGATATGTCCATATGTAGACTGTTTAGAACTTTAAGGCACATGCTATAACTGCCAATTCTTAGTTGTACTATGTTCATACTCTAATGAGGTACTCACTCATTCTGCATAGATAAATTTTTCTGCCACTCTGATTCTTCATCATAAGAAATATAATTGGCTATTCAGACTTCCTGAAAGTAGATGAAACACCACAGGCTTCAATCAGTTCATCCCATAGACTCAAATACAGATGGGGCTATAGGAAATGAAAGACAGAAGAGCAATGTTATCTATGTTGCAACCTTTTTGTTCAATTTTCAGTCTGACCGCAGCTTACACTCTGCAGTCAATGGAAAGATTAGTTCTAAAGCACAGCATCACTTATTGAAGGTTACAACCATATTCTTTATAAAAACCATCTAAAAAAATAAAAGGGAAGATTGCTTCTGAGTTTAATTTGAAGTTCTTTGACTGTATTTAGGGATACCTAGCTACCATCAAAATGAGCTCCTATAATACAAGAGTTAAAGTTATTGTAATATAAAATAGGACACACATTGTTACTGAACACAAGAGATTTGATTAAAATCGTTGTGACCCGTGCAATTCCTACCTTAAACTACTGAAAGCCACTGTTAGCTATGCAAGAGCATTTGAGTTGTAAATCTTGTGCTACAGTTGCTACTTCAAGAAGGCTCAAGAACTTCATTACACTATTTTTGTCTTTTTTTTTTTTTTTTTAAAGCAAGAGGAATAGCATATTTCATTGAAAAGTGAGGCAATCTATAATAAGACAGTACAGGAGATCATTACAGATTTTTAAATTCAGTTTAACTGTAAAAGAGACAGTTGACTTACATTATATTCGATGCTGAGGATTAAACAATTCATTTGTATTTTCTGAAGAAAACTGGCATAGATAAAGTCTAGCTGGTTGAAGATCAGTGCTGAGAGAAATACAATAATGTTGGTATGATGACAAAGGTAATAAAAAAAATTACTAATTCAGATACTCTCTCTGCAACAAAGCTTGGACATATGATAATTACTTAGATGACCAATTGATGAGTGCTGCTTATTTCAATTGAAAATTAAAGAAAAAAAGGCACTTGTTCTGGTGATTGCACAATGTTGAGAAAAGATGCACAGATATATGATGGAAGAAGGGATGAAACAGGATGGAAACAGTAAACCAAATCAATCAGTAGCTCAAACATGTTGCACAAATTATATGAATATATGGCCCTATAGTTTATTTAAATTAAAAAAAAAAAAGAAGGAAACATTAGATAACTAAATCCATATGCAGCAACATTACATTATGTTAACATCCTAAATTCACATCAAGTCTTTCAACTGTTTTTCAGTGTCTTACTTGATTACTTTTACAATTTTCTCCTTCAGAAACAGTTGAAACTTGCAGCAGATAAAACTTTATTATCTCTGGTTGACTGAGATACAACAATTTCTTCAGTTTAAAAAAAGACTTTAAAGCATTTAGAATTTATTTTAACACAAAATAATCAAAATAATAGAAAATAAGTTTTAGAGGGGTTCCTGAGTGATTTCTAGTTCAAACTCTTGTTCCAAGGCAAGATGAACTATTCATCCTTATTTTTAAAGGACTCTGTCCAATATAAAATTTAATAAACCCATAAAAACTGCTACAGTATTCACCCATTCTCTAAAATATTCCTCATTGTTCCTCTCCATACAGAAGAGTGATCTTGAATCAGATTATTTAT
Source organism: Sterna hirundo (assembly GCA_009819605.1). Classification (NCBI taxonomy): domain Eukaryota; kingdom Metazoa; phylum Chordata; class Aves; order Charadriiformes; family Laridae; genus Sterna; species Sterna hirundo. The sequence goes on from CM020437.1 coordinate 167,775,401, forward strand.
AGTAGCTGTTTTGCTCCTGTATTCTGCTTTGCTACATAGCTCGTTAGACACTCTGATGATGATCTAATGAAGCTGGTGACAAAAAAGTAACTACTGACTATATATCAATACCAGCTACTACTAATCATTGTTCCAAAAAGCAACTAAAGCAAATTATAGGATTCAGGATTAGTTACCTTTCTACTGAATGTAGAAAGAGCTGATAGCAAATTTTCCATTCCCTGCTCTGCAAATTTAGAATGTATAGCTTAGTGGTTCACCTCTGCAGCCAGAAGTGTAATTACAACTTAATTTCTGTATTAATTAATCACTTCTTTGCAAAATATGCTTCTCAATATTAGCAAATGCCATACAAAGCACTGAATTGCGTAATGTACAGTAATAATTAAAATTTCATATTACCTAAACGTACCAGAAATACTCTGCAAGACACAGATAACTGTGAAGAAAATGACATATAAAGAAAAAAGGTATTTGACAAACAAGATGATAGGCAAATCAGGAAGAGTTTGAATAGCTTCAGAGTTTAGCCTGTTACAAATCTAAACATCTCCTTTTGATAATCCATGGTATAAGGATTACCACTTTACTTCCTTACTTCCTTTTACTTCCAAAGAAGTAAAAGGATTAGGAGAGTGAAAGGTTGGGGTAATTTTTGTACCAGCACAATAAGACACAGTATTCTTTGCAGATAATCTTTCCCAAATGAATGAACAACTTCTTCAGATACCCTATTGAAATATTCATATAACCTAACATCATGCATTTAACTGGAGAAAAAGTTTCTTTATAGACAAAAGTGAAGATCAGACTTTCATGATTCACACAGAAATAGTAAAATTATGATCCATTGGCATGTTGTTATCCCTGCGTTAAGCAGGTGGTTGACTAGAGGAGTCCAGATGCTTCTTTCAACCTAAATTATTTTAATTTCATCTTTTGAAATCTAGGGTTATAATGTAGGCACAATTAAGCAGCATGGAATTTATACAGAATTTCTGCAACACTATAGGTGATTTCTTGTAATTACTTATAACTGTGAAAGCAAGATGAAGGGTTTTTCTTTTTTCTTTTTTTTTATTTCCCTTTAATTTTATAAAGGATAAATATTATTTAATATATTTCAAAAGTTTTAAGGAGCTAAATATTTTCATCTTCCCATTAAAATTATATATAAAAAGAATGAAAGTGCAATGTAGGGTTTTACTGAAAAGGGTATTTTGCTCCTACGTTGAGAAAACAACCTATAGCCATCATTTACTCTCTCTTCCAAACGATATATTTTTTTTTTCTTCAATGAGTTTCAAAAGAGAGTTTTATTTATTATTCATTTAATTATTTGCCATATTAAAAGAATTTATTAAATTTTCTCAAAGGCTTCCTAAGCTTGGTGAGGTGTGAGCTTGCCCAAGAACTGTGTTTTCAGACATCAAACCACGTCATACAGTAAATTCACATTTCCAGTTATATCCATAGATTTCCAGATGCAAAATGAGTTCATTAAGCAGTATTTCACGCTAAATCTTTCTCATTTTACAGAGATTCTCCAGTGAAATAAGAGGAAATATTTGTATAAATAAGGCAAATATGGTTTTCCTTCAGTGAGTGGACTAAGATGTACCAGGAAGCATGATAATCTTATATATCTATGAGAAACAGGAAAAAAAGATAATATCTGAAGAATGAACTCTATTGTCATATTTAACTTTGGGATTTCATTTAAGCATAATTATTTTTTGTAATGTTGAAGAATTGGTTTGTATTTATACATTTGTCATGAAAAAGTTTTGAAAGTGCAAATAGTTTCTAAGCATTAGATGCAAGAGACATGTCATTGAGTACTATGTCAACTAGAAAACCAGCCCAGGCCAATATTTTTTTCATTGTAATAGCATGAGGCTAAGGAACACTGATGGAGTACTTTCATTTCATTTCATTATTTAATTTAATTTAATTTAATTTAATTTAATTTAATTTCATTTCATTTCATTTCATTTCATTATTTCTTATTTAAGGTGTTTCTAAGGGTCTCCTGGATTTTCATGCCATTCTCATTGTACTGTCACTATGTTTTGCAACTACTAAAGTTAGCATATAACTCATTTTAATCTGACAGGAAAGAATTTCATAGCATCTTGATCCCTTCCAGATTTGTAGGCTTTGGTTTTTGATCGAACCACCTACACAAGTTGCATTCTTGAGAATCCATTCTTCCAGTGGATGACAGCTGTTATGTAAAGGTAGCACTTAGCCTTCTTGTGCTTCCCTCCTTTGCCCCCATTGCTTTTAATTAACTAGTTCTAATAATTCTGAAACTGCTGGAAATAGAACAAAATTTCCTGTCATAGTAATTCACTCCCAGTCAGAGTAATCAGGCAGCAAAATTTCTTGAGAAACTGGAATTTTACAAGCCAAACTAATTCATACATCTTTAAAGATATTCTGACAGCAATTCTTGTTTTTATTCAGAGCAAGTGCATACATAAAGTTTTAGTTTAGTTTTAGTAAAACCTGAACGCTTTACACATTGAGATTGTGCAGTGGCAGTGGTGAGCTTACAAGGGTTAATTTTTATTTTTTTTGTTTTCCTTAGAGTACACGACATTGTTGTTTAGTTCCCAGGGAAGCAGTGCTGAATTAAGATGATATGAAAAATATTATAAGCAATATTTGGAAGCCACTACTAATTTGTGATTCAAGACTGGATATAATATTCAGAATTATTCACAATAAATAGTATTTTTTCCATTTAATGTCAAACATGAGAAAACAATTTTAAAACAGGTTCTTATGTCAGGACAATCTCACTCTTCTGCTGCACAAATGCTGAAGCAGAAAAGGCACAGTTATTTCCAAAACAGGAGATATTGGTCTTGTAACTAAAGCAAATAGGTAATCAACAATGGTCTTTTGCAAAGAAACTACCTTATTTTGAATGAATAAGGTATGAAGAATGGAGGTCTAGCCCTGAGCAAGGCATTCAGTCCTCAAACATATGTATACCACAACAGCAAGGAAGATCACAAAATCAGCACGGAATCAAAATGTAGCTCTGTGTGCTGTCCATGTAGCCCTAATCAGAGGCAGTGCTGATTAATACAGGTGAGATGACAAGATAAAAACAAGTGCATTATTTTAATCTGTATCTCTTGAGGAATATTTATCAGGACCATGTATTGTGCCCTAGAAATTTGCCTCAAGATGACCATTACTATTTTTTATTTACTTTTCAGTCAGAAAGCAGCAGAATAAACAAATCTTACCAATAATGCAGGGAAAACAAACCCCCAGAAGCGTCACCACTTTTCTCTTCTGATTTTAGTATAAGTTTCATGTTATTTACTTATATCCAAGCCCAGTAAAACCAGAATACTGTATCTACAAAATACAGTAGGTTTAGCATTGCCTGTTAGCAATCCATAATAGGGGAACAGGTTCCTATATTCAGAATAAACATTAGCTTGCTTTATTTTTCTATGCTGTATTTTTTGTGTTTGCATTGGCCTCCTACTTCAGCTACATATGCACAAGTTAAGCATTATGATATTGAAAAAACTGTGAAATAAAATATATCTTAAATAAATTAAATTAAATAATAAGAAAAGCAATCTATATTGCCACCATTGAGCAAATTATTTAACAGAACACTAATAATTAAACTCTCTCCTAATCGATGAAAAAAGCAGTCAAAGTGAATAAAAAGAAAACAGAAGCACTCACAGTCCTCTAATGGGTTTAACAGCTTTGGTTATGATTATGTCAAGCTAGACTAATGATACTGTACTTAAAATAATGGTATAGAGAAAAATCCAACAAGTCTTTTGAGATCGTTATGACTTATTCCTAAGCACTGAAGAAAGGCAAATCAAGATATGCTAGTGGTAAATATTTTTAATAGTTCTCTTTTAATATATTAGATTCTAAAGAATGTTAAGAACAATAAGTAGTGCTAATATCAAAAGAGCAGGGGATAGACTAACCCAGGAAATTACTGTAATGGCCATTCCAGATAAACATCTATAACCTCAGCTGCACACAGAGCTTGAGGCAAACCTTGGAACAGAAGTTCAAACATCAGTAAATTAACAACACAAAACAGATATAATGTAGATGTGACAGGATTTTATTTTTTTTTTAAAATTCTATTTAGGCATGTTATATATAGGCATTTAGGCTGTTACAAGCATGCCAAGATGTAGAGATGCATGTGTCATTATTTATCAACATTTTAAAGAAAGGCCTTGGAGAAATTATACATGAAAAAAAATATGCAAAATCCTTAGAAATAAACTAAAGGAATTCAAAATGGCAACCTTCCTAAGGAGGAACGTTTCTCAGTATATCTTTTGTAGGATCTAAAGTATATCTGTTTTACAGGTAATGTGCTAAGAATGCTTTTGTTCAGTTAGAAAATGTGTCTGTTTAAAACAAGGTTAGCTTTAGTTTCTAATTCATCCAGTAGCAGAGTCAATATTGGTAATTCAAAGGGAAGAATGCTTTGGAATGTTTTCTATATGTCAGAAGGGAACTATTTTAACTGGGTCCACAAAAATGGTTAATCATCTACTATCAAGTAGCTGCTGCCTAGTTTAAGAAAGCACATACACTTTTTGCTCCCCCTCAGCTTTATGAGGAGATTAGTCCTATGAGTCATTCCTTCTATGTACACAGAATGCAGACTTCTGCTATTATTGGCGTGTCCTGAATTTCTATTTTGCAACTATTATAGATAGGTTTGCATATCACCTCCTTCCTTTAGTTACTTTTGATTAAGGGCTGGCTCTGTTGTACCTAAAGAGGAAAAAATTTCATTCCATTGTCTTGCAATTAATTTAATTTAGTTTCAGTGTAATACATTAAATTAATTTCTGTTATTTATGCCTTATGTTTTGTATAAATGGATAAAATATTGCCTCTCATTGGAGAAACATACAGAGTAAGATCTGGTTTGAGATTAAGACATCTAAATGGAAGTGTCTACACAAAAGAATCTTTATATCAGCTAGGTCTCCCAACTCCCATTTTACCCAATGGAAAACTAATCAATGCAGCCAATAGAAGCCAGAGTGAAATGTGGCTGAGATCTTAAAATAGGATTATTACATAGTTGTTTTGTGTCATTTAGGATTCATGAGGGACAGCTTTAGGAGCTGGATAACCTAGGGTACCTAAGGTATCTACATAGGGTTAATGGACACAAATTAGCATTTGCAGAAAACCCACACAAAAGAGTGGCAGCTCTAGATGACACTAGATGTGTGACATAATTGTGCCCTCAGTGGCTACTTCAGAGAGTTCTGAATCAACATAGGAGTTTAACATTGATGAAACCAAGCTAGTCTGAACCATTTTCAGCACAGCCTTTAGAATTCAAACTTCCTATCCTTTCTGCCTTTACAGGTCTTAGAGGACTCTCTGAGGTTATCACTAAAAAGAGTCAGAATGTTTAATCTAAAAAGACTAATAATAATTTAAAATTAAAAAAAAAAAAAGGTTTATAGCAACTATAGCTATGACCTCTCCGTTCTTATTAATTTATATCAGTTCTGTAACTAAAACACTGTTCAGTTTGCCTGTGTGTTTGAATTTCACTATGAAACATCACTGTTTCATATGAAACATTCATGGGAATCTTTCAGACAGATTCATGTGTACAACAATGTACTGAAATAGAAGCATTTTATGTAGACTGTTCTTGTTCAGGGCAGTAGCATCTCTAATAATTATCACTAATGCAGCAAATTAGACACAAATGGATTTCTGATTATATAATATGTCATTAATCATGTTAACCCTATTGCCTTCAGAATTTACACTAACAGTCTCATAATCAGCAAAAATATGTGAGCTCACTTGGGGTTAGTGGTTCAATCACAGCAGTATTCACATCTTTGAGCTATATTAGCTGTTTGCAAAATACTACATTTTCTCTTCAGTTTATCTTCTTTGTTACCAGAATCACTCTTATTCAGTACATCACTTTCTGTACTCTCTATAATATTCCCAGATGTGATCACTATCTAAGATTTTATACAGATATTTGATGGATCAGAAGATAAAGTTAGCACAGCCTGTAGAGTGATATGAAATAATGCACATCCACTCTGAACACAAAACGTAAAGCAAGATGCAGGAAATATGTTTAACTGCTAAAATATTTTCAGTACATTTCCACCAGAAATCATCATCAGTAAGTCTTCTAGTCTGGGACTAATAAATCACCTGATTTATAGATCAGACAGATTGATAGGAACTATTTTAAAAGATACAGTGATCAAGCTTGGTGTTAAGAAATATTCAGAAAAAGCAGCATGGAAAATCCAATGAGACTTTCATTTCTGTAATTGGGCTGACACATGGCAAATGAAATCTAATGTTGACAAATACACAGCAATATATGATGACAGGAAAAACACTGTCCTCAAATGTAAACTAAACAGAACTCTTATTTATTTATTTATTTATTTATATGATCCTAAAATAGATCTTAAACTAGGAACACATATTTCAGAAAAAGTTTAAGAATGTATGGAGGGACAATTTTCAGATCCTATGCTAAGAGTAACAAAATATTTCCGGTCAATACAGAAACTAATTGTAATTATTTATTGAACATCAAATGAACATATGTCTTTCACAAAATAGAGTTTAACATAAATGCACGTGTTAATTAGCTATATAGATAAATCCGGAAAAAGATGTTAATTTGTGAGCTGGTTTTCATATTATTTAGCCCTATTTCTAGGAAGATTTATATTTTTGTAAGCACTATTGAAATGTATTTATTGCATTCAGGTTGAACAGTTATTTTGACTAGTATCTATTTTTCAGTTCATTAAGTACTCAAAATCACTGTGAGATATGCAAATATTTGTTTCATGTTATTACAGTTAATAATGCATAATATCTATTCTAAAAAGGTGTATACTTTCATTCATTTTCAGTCCCAGTTTTAAATGATGTAAATTCTATTCCAGGAGATCCTGAAAGATTTTTGCTTGGTAACTAGATGCATGTATCTGAGGCGTTACCCTTTTGGTTATTATACAATTTTAGATAGAGTATAGATTTTTCCTTGTTCATGGTTCCCTGACTGTCCTCCAAATTTTGCCTTGCTGTTTAAATGTTAGATTTATTCCCCTACTTAAACAAGGAATGTCAGTCAGTTTATGAGTACAAAAAGTTCTCACTGAATATTTCCTAAGGTAACATTTATTTTTGGATAAGGAAAAAAAAATACAGAAGGACAGGGTTTAGGGGTTTTATGGTTTTGCTGTTTCAGGGATAGTAAAAGGCCTATAATCCTTCTGAAGCATTTAAAAGTGTTTGCTGTCATATAGTTTTCATCAAGAAGAAATAATAACAAAATTATAGGCTTCATTCCTACATGCTGTAAAGCTTTTTTCTGCTAAACTACTATAAAAACTCCAGAACTTTGAACTTCTCCTACTACATTTTATAGTGATTATTTCAGTGCAAAAATGGGTTGTTCCACATCTGATAGATGAGTGCATTCTGAGTTAGTGGCAGACAGAATTACAATTGCACAAATATTGAAGATATTCAAATCTGAGTGGACACAGTCCTGAGAAACCTGCTCTAGCTGACCCCTCTTGGATGGTTGGACTAGATGATCTCAAGAGGTCCCTTCCAACAAAAATGAATCTGTGATTCTGTGAAATGGATAGAAATTGCACAGCAGCAGTGGACAGTAAAGTCACCATGTATTATCAAGAGAAAAGATTCCTGAGAGTCAGACTGATTTGGTTGTGACAAAAGGATAAAAAGCAGCAGCAGTAAAAATATAGAAAGTTTAAAAGAAAAGAAGAGAGTTAAAGCAAACTAAATTTTCCTGCAGTTGCCTGCACCTATGCTATTGTTATCTTTCAGTGATTTATTTTCTTCCTTTTTCCTGAAAGTATATGAAAGCCACTTTGGATGTAAAATGAACACAAGTGTATAGTGGAGGTAGACTTGTTTTAAAAAAGAAGTGCAACATATTAAAAAGGTACATAAAGTTAAAGTATAGTCTTGAGATAGTGCACTGCATGTAAGTGAATGGAATAATAATCATGTCATTAAGTGTATTAAGTGAATTAATGTTTGAGTTTTAGCACCTGTTTAAGCTCATTTCACTTGTGTGCACACTTGCACTGATAAGAAAAAAAAAAAGAGAAAATGACAGAAAATAGATTACCATCTATTCTTCCATATTCTTATCATAGATCGTCTTTTAAAATGCAGCTTTTCTATTTATTCTACTCCCAGTTTCCCTGCTGCTTTCCTGTATTTGGTGATTTATCACATACTGCATGCCCAGTATATGTTTTTTTGGTGTCAAATTCTTTGGACATTTGTTTCCCAGTCCTTTGACTAGTAACCCCTTTCCAAACAACCTTTTAAGCAATAATGTCTCTGCTCAAGACTCAAAATGGGTTATCCAAGGGTATCCTTCCTTTGACTGCTTCATGTGACTAAAAATAGACATAATCCTTACTGTCTTTAAGTTTGACTGGAAATAAACAAAGTGTCAGATATAATTTGGAATGCTGGAGTGATCTGAACCATGACTTGGGGAGGAAAGATACACATTCTCCTACAAAGAAGCCAGATATCCTAATTAAACCTGGGTCTCAGTCCATGGTAAATCTATGATACAATGCACAACCAAGTGAATCAAATGTCAATTCAAATGCACGAATGCCTGAACCACAAATCTTTGTATGTTCCTTAGCTATTAATTTAGATAAGATTTTCTGTATTTCTTTAAGTGGTTTTAAATATTTCTAATTATTTTTAAAATTGAAAAGTTTCAAGAAAATTAATTAAGAGCCTGTGTTACAAGAATGGTGTTTAGATATGCACTTTTTAAAGGGAACTTGAGTAGACAGAATGAAAAATGGATGATAGACGCCATGGTGAAGGTTGGCTCTGAGAAAGCATATTCATGTCAGAGACTCTGGGCTTGTCTTCTCCCAAACTCAGAAGAGCCCTGAGTCTGTTCAAGATTAGAACAAAAAAAAATTAATATCAACATTACTAGGCCCCACTAGATGCCCTCATGTCCCTAATCTGCAATTACTTTTTTCTGCTTTCTCTTGTTTAAAGTCTCTGAAATAATGTAAAGGCAGTTTTGTAGCCCACTAGGCTAATACTTTATTAGCTTGAAACTGCTGATATGGTACATGCAGTGAGAGCTGCTGACAATGTAAACCACTATGAGATAATTTAAAAGCCTTTGGATGGTAGGGGCAGTGAAAACTGTGCAGTATCACAGTATCAACCATATCACCTTTATTGTACTCTGTTTTGTTTTCGATGAAGCTCAAGAGACCGAAGAATGAGCTAATGTTTATCCAACATACATGAGCAAGGAACCAGGGCCCAGAAGTGAACAGTTACTTTTCAATATAGATTTATCCTGTAATTTCCTAAACTTCTAATTGTGATCTAGTAAGCATCCTTGTCCTCAGCTTTGGAAATGCATAGATTCCGAAGTCCCTGAGATGATTTAGGAGAGCTAAATGACAGTCAGATGTACAACTCCTGCAATTTTTAAGCTCCAGGCTACATGGCAGAGAGATTAAAAATGACAGTGCTGCATGACATATGGGCAAGTAACATTTCAGATCAGCATTCTACTATCTTTACTCCCATTTTTACAGGGCAAAAAACAAGGAAGATTTCTTTGCAAATTTGCCTTCCATTTGAGAAAATTTAAGTAAACTCACTATGAAAGGGAGTGAAGAAAGAAAGAAGGAAAGAAGAAAAAAAACCTCTACAACCAGGAAAGAGGTTGACAGATATATTCTTTTTTTTTCATTAAAAAAAAAAAAAAAAATAACAATACCCAGTTTAACTCTAAACCTGTCAAAATCTGTCGAGTTATGTCAAAGTTCAGTAACTAGTGAATACTGCTCAAGCAGGCTGTAGTGCCTTATATGGGAATCAGTCTTGAAAAATGCAGAATTGATTTTATTTCAGATATATTAAAACCTTATCAATACATATCTATCACTCTATGTAAGTTTTAAGAATAATGAACTTTGATTTTCTTACTGAAGAGTTGTGACAAATTCCATGCAAATTTAAGTATGCAAACAAATGTCTCTGATATTACATAAGCCAAAAGACTGATAAACTTTCAACTATTTGAAACAGTTTGAGTTATTGCTTGACTTGTTACAAATTCCGTTTAAATGTCTGTTGGTGATATTTTCAGTTTCCAGAAGCAGTTTTTAAACTTGGTTTCATCAGTTTGGGATAAATTAAGAAAACCTGAATTTAGAGGTTGGATATCAAATATCTATGTTTTTTACTAAATTACTGCTCAAAGGTGCAACAATATAGGTAGTGACAGGAAATAAAAGCATTAATAATACTACAATGCCAAAAGAGAAGATATGAGTGTGAACAGAAAGAGTATGAAGGCTGCCAAAATCTTTCTTAGGCTTTTGAACTATGTTGCGCTGAATAATTACTCTGCAGAGGTTACATAACAGGTATTGCATTTGTTGTTTTGGGAAGATAATTCAATTTTTTACATCTTTAAATAAGTTACTCTTATGTCTCTTCTGTTGCTTTTTGTTTTAAAGATAGACTTACTAATACAAAGCTTAGTTCTAGTAAATAAAAAAGAAAGATTCCAGTGACTTATCTTCAAATTACTTATTTCAGCATTCATTAAAAAAGATTAATATATGTTGAAGATTTTATGTATTCCTAACTAGCTGGTATTCTACTGTTCCTTTATTACAATATCATATAGGCTTCCATTATGGGATAGATTTATTATTGTATTCTATTTCATTTTAGCTTTACAATTTTTTAGGCAAGTTTTACAATTTACAATTTTTTAGGCAAGTTTTCATGCATTAAGTATCTCAGTGCTTATTAAAATATATCTGTGGTCAGAAACTGGTCCTGTGTAATGCTGCAGGAAAGAAAAGGTATTTTAACAGAAAACTGCTGGTATGGTATATGCCCTGGGATGTAGAATGAGGGTATAATACCTAATTTCAGAATGCATTTTCCTTTTCTCATGACAGATGTGAAAATGCTGTTAGCTAATATTGTGAGGAAAACATTAGCTCAATGTCAAAGAAATAGAAGGCACTTCTCAATGTCACCTATTTTCATTTTATGAAATTCAGCGAATCAGTTGAGGCAAAGTTCCAAAAGGGTAGCACTACATGAGTACTACATTTTAATCAGGTATATAAAACAAAAACGTTACAGGCAAAATTATTTATGAATACATACAATTAATTTTTCAATATCTTAGCTTGCCAAGCACAGCTTTTAAATACCCACATGTTGTTCATGAATAGTAAACTTTGCAAGTCATAGACAGAAAACTTATACTTAATGAAATCATTCATGCTTCATTCCATTAGCTACCTACCTTTTAACTACTTATGAGCATTACATTTAAAAAGTCTGGTACCTTAGACAAAAATTCTGAGAGAACTTCAGGATCTGTAGGAGGACACCTTCAGTTATATTTTAATTCAAACCTCAGTGCAATTTTACGGTATAATGAGGCAAGCAGTAGTAAATAATGAAAGAGTCATATAAATGTTAAGTGCTCTGAATATTTTAGATCAAACAAAACTTGATAACAATTGTCTGGAAAGCTTTTTTTTTTTTTTTTTATTGTACATCCTTTCCACCTACTTTAGTTGTTCAAATTCGCAAATAGATTTCAACAATATACTTAATGATTAAAATAACAGGACCAGCATAGTAATTACAAGAATTCATTATCCTTACATATGTGATTAAAATATTGATGCTCCTGCAGTGCTCTCTAAACTTTCCTTATTTGGTTTCTAATGCACTTTTACAAATTTAAATACATTGTTTTCATCAGAAGAATATCAATGCATTTATTAAAATTCAGCTCCCTTCAAGCCTAACATCTTTCAGACTTTCTGTGACTGACCCTAAGAAGTAGTGAAAGTGTGGTGAAAAAGCATTGTTCTCAATCACATGAGCTGACACAGATCTCTAAATATTATAGGCATGGGTTCTCACTTTTTCTCTATATATGTATGTATATGTTTGTGTGTGATACACATCTGATGAGTTTCTACATATTTCTTATCTGTTTCACTGATTTCAGACATTGCACTCTTCAGGTACCAAATTCATTTAAGCCAATAACCCCTGGAAATCTATAGCAGTGGAACAGTTTAATTAACCGTGTAAGTTCCTTCTCTCTTTTTTTCACTAGAACATGTCAGGCCTGAGTCTCCATTATCTCAGTGCGGTTATTGATTTCATTGATCAGTCAGTTTCTTTCATTCTATTTCTCAGCCACTGAGTACAGAATGTGGGGTCATAGCACTTGTACTGATTCTGTTTCTTAACATTAGTTAGCGCAAGATCAAAGAACTTGCCTCAAATTTGAATTCGAAATACACTAAGAAAATAGCTGATGGAACTTATGTTCTACATTATCTTCCAGATTTCCAGAGAAATACACAAATAAAATACAAGTATTTTGCTGGCTCTTTTATAGGTAGCACTAAATCATCGGTAGAAATTTCTACATCAGTTGAAATTTAATTTACACATGTGTATTAGAAAAATAATGGCTCTTCTGCTAACCTTGAAATCTTATATATTTCATTTACAGTTCATTATTTTATTCTTTCCTCTTTTTATTCTTTTCCAGTGAAGAAGCCACTGATAAACGACTCTACGTGTTCCTTGAAGTTCCTGTATAAGCATGTTTTATAACATACATAATCTACTAGGGAAACATTTTGACACTTCAGGAAGTGTCAGTTGACTGTTTTTAACAGACTTTGAAAATGCTGCTAGCACTTTCTGACAATTTTAGTTTAGGTGCTGCTGCTCTGACTAACGGTGACTTTGTGATAACTTTAGCAGTGTCCAGACAAAGACACCCCCTAGCTGTTTCAGCATTTTCATTCATAATTCTCCTTGGTATTCCTCAATTTGATGATGCTTCTCTGATCCAAGAAATTTCAGTACAGTTCTATCATAGATGAGAATCTGGTTTTCCTACTCATCAGACTAGTATATGTTGTGACTTCAAGAACTTTTTATTTTACTGAGGGCCAAGTTCATCATTTTGACCATCTGAACTCTATTCTCTTTTGGCCTACACACACGCATGCGTGCACACACACACACACACATACATACTCACTCTGACACTTTATATCCTACCCTCACTGATTGTGTTTTTTCTTTGTTTTGGTTTGGTTTTGCTTTTTCTTTGCTTCTCCAAACCTTTTGTTTCCTGGAATCCTTATTCCTCTCTTCTTCTTACTATTCCAAACTTCTAAAAGGCTGTTTTCACCCCCCGTAGTCTATGAGCCCTACTAGAGGCAGAAGAGACCTTTATCTCATCAGAAAGGCTTTTCATCAATCCCTGTAGCTCATGATGCAACAGCTTTCAACAGACAGAAAGAACAGCTTCAATGAAAATCCATTCTGGGCCATTACAACTGTAGAAGAGAATCTGCCGGGTTACCCAGCAGGGTGATGCATTGACAGTCCGCCTTGTCTGTAGAAGTTCTGAGAGGCTAGACAGCACTGCCTAATTAATAGCCAAGGATATGTCAACCTAATCAAGATACCTTCCACAGGAACTGTAAATGACAACTCCTCACTAACAAGTGATCTTGAAAAATTTCAAGTCATGGTTGCAAGCTTTACAAAATAAGAGATTCTAAACAACATGAAACTGTTTTCTACAACGTAATGCGTACATATATATCATAAAGATAATGTCTCTGGACGATTCTGGCTAAAAAATTTTCAGAATGCTTTATGGTAGGGGAGAGAGCTAGGAAAATTCGTTCAGTTATATGCAGCTGAAAATGAAATCCTGTAATAAGAAGCATCAGGAATCTTAAGAGTAGGCTGTACTAAAAATTCTCTCTAGCATCACTTAAATACTCATCAGAGATAACTACAAACTATGATAGTACCCTAAAAATACCTTTGAAAACATGGAGAAATCAATCACCAACTTAAAAAGAAAAGTACTGAATAGAAAGTTATATGTGAATGAGAGATCACTTTGCCAGAAATCAGTACTTTTTATGAGGCACAGTCATTCGCTAATTCTGTCCTTTCGTTTTCTTTGTCATTGCACAATGCAGAATAACAAACCCCTTTTACTAAATTAGTCCAACCTGTGTATTGGATCTTTTTTTAGGTGTGATTTTGGAAGGTGCTTAGCATAACAGATAAATAAATAAATAGGTACTTTACTGTATCAATAGCTCTAACATGTATTTATAAAGTAATCTGCAAAGTAGCATTTCTAATTAGTTAACAAAAAGATAAGGTGTAAGTAAAATAATCTAATTAGGAACCACTTATCATGTCACTGAAACCTCAAAATATGTTGTGTTTATGGCTTCAAGAACATCTTTCTAGCTAAACCGTGTCTAGATGTTTTCTGAATACTTCTAAGGAGGGAGACTCCAAATTTCGTGTGAACTTAAGTACATTTTGTACAAATTATCTCAATTAGGGATATTAATATTTTTCATGTATGATAAGGTTAACTTTCAGCTAGATCATTTTATATAGACACCAGTGTTTGTGTGTGTGTGTTTGCTTGACATGTGCATATATGTGTTCATTTGGGGGGATTTTGGCTGAAATCCAGATAAAGTTGTTCAGAGTTCTATGAGAATAATTTATGTATTTCATATACAATTCAAGTAAAAGCCTTCAGTTAAAATGTATCAAAGTAAAAAGTCCAGTAAAATTCCAAGCAGTATCACTTCTATGCATATTGACTATCACTCTATATCTACATGCATATATTTTCATACATATGTACACGAAAAAAAAGTCTGTTCCTTGAAGGTCACTGATGCTTCTCAGGGATTAGGAAGTCAGGATATTATGTAGCAATTTGAACTCTTCAAAGCTGAAGTTTAAAAGAGAAATAATAGCCTCTAGTTCCTGCAAAAAATATTTTAAATATCCTGACAATCTGTCCTGTCTCATATGTGGAGAGTAATTTTTTGCTGTTCTGCTTTAGGAAAGTAAATCTTCCACATTTGGATTAGCAGCACAAAAGCTGTTGCTGTGAGGCCCACATATGTTGATCATCTGATTCAGAGTAAACTTGCATGAGCAACTGCCAAGAATATCCTTGCCTCTAGCAAACAGGTACATAGAGTGCAGCTGGATGGGTTTCTGCCACATTTTAATTTCAAATACTATTATGTTTGCATATGAAGTTATTGTAGTTAAAATTATATGTGGAGTTTGACTATTAACCTCATGTTTTGCCTTGAATTTACTTTTTCTTTGGGGAATGTGATTTTCCTTATTTGTGGGTGGGTTTCTTATATATAGAGAGGAGTACTTTTGGGAAAAATCCTTCAGCTGTTTCTTTTATGAGAATGTAAGATATGGATCATACCATTAACCTGATTTAATTACCAGAATGGAAATCTAATAGCAAAACCTAAAATCTCATTCATATGCCTAGTCCTTCATTTGAATGCTCTGTGATTCAGGTTAAAGTAAACAAGACCTGTGAATATATTAAAGCGGGTATATAGCTTTAGAGTTTTCTCATTAGGTCTCAGCTAAGATTTAGACTAAGGAAGAAGTGTTGATTCTATGAAATACACCTAGTTGAAACATAACTTTTATGATATTAGTTTAAGAGGCCTAAGGCCTTAGATCTAAGGCAGTCCACAAGAGGAGACTGAGGCACAAAACCAAAAAAAGTAAAATCCATCCTTTGTTCATCAAGAACAAGTAGAAAATGCTACAGTAAAAAGTGATGTCAACTACCATTTTAAAACTGTTCATTTTAACAACAATTTTCAATAAATTCCATTTTGAGATAAATATACTTTTGAAACCGTAATTTGCTCGTAGCTATAACAATATACCACAATCGGTCCCCACTCCAGGCTTGCAGAGAGTTCCAAAAACAGACTGCCTCCAATTAAATCATTAATCTCTCTCACTGTTTCAGAAACAGTAATATTTATTAATGAAATTATTTATGAGAGTTTTGACACCATAATTTTATTTATATTTTATTAAAAAATTACCATGATCCTTGATGACTTATTTATATTAACAATTTTAGTATAGCAGTGAACTCTTTAGTTTAGAAAGTTTGTCTTTTTCTCACTATTTTCACCCACTTTTTTTTCATCATTAATAAGATTGTCTCTTTCAAACATCAAAAATTCAACTGAGAAGTCAGTCTTTAGCTAAATTTCAAAACCATGCTGTAAGGCATTTCTGTGAAATCTTCTGTATGAAGCTTTGACTGCTCATAGAATTATTATTTAAGGTTGGGTGGTTTTTTTCTTACCCTTCTCACCAGACTAAGTGATCACCAGATTAAGTGATTAATGTCAAGGATTTTTGTCCTTTAACATATGAGTCATAAAGAGCATTAATTAAATAATTGATTAAGAAACTGTTTTTTGAAAACATCACATAATAAAGAAACCATTTCCTCCTTTCTTCAAGTGATGCTGGACAATCTTATAGAAAACCACGGGGCTGAAGTATAGATAGGGGCACAAACATATCTTATTTTGCAGAAAACATTCAATGTGAATTACTATCACAGAAACTCCCAAGTATATGAATGTAAAGTTAAAGGACCTTTAACCAGCGGAAAATGTTGTTAATTCCTCCTGTAGTTCATGAAATCACTTCATCTATGAAATTACTTAAAAGTGCCTTTAATAGTGTTCTTCTAATAGCTATCGTTTAGGGATCACCCTTTCTTCATACAACTGAATGACATAGCTGTGTTCCTCAGAGTCAAAGAGTGTTTTGCTCAGATTTCTTGATCTGACTGAGAAAAATAAAATTTTCTCAACCTGGATAAGGATGGCTAGTTTCACACCTTGGGCAAATGTTTAAGTATCACAATTACACAAAACACGGTTTTCTGAGTTTAGAACTTTTTATGAATTCTGAATACACAGAATATTGGGTGAAGGATTTAATGTACATGAATTTAGCTCACAAGATTGAAATCTTGCATTGACATCCCGTGACAAATGAACAAACCCCTATAATGGAAGAAGGCCCAGAGAAGATGGGTAAGGACAATGTATTGAAGGAGCTCAAGGAATAGCTTGAGGAGTGATTGACTGTTGCAAAGAAAGCTGAACCTATCTCACCAAAAAGGGACTAGAAAGTGGCCTTTGTTTAGACAAACAGCTGCATCAGTTGAGCAGATCACCTGGCTGTATCAGTTGAGTGGAACAACTGGTTGTTTTCCCTGAATAAATCAAAAGAGCATACATGTCTTCCTGAGCTGCCAGACCAGCAAGGGCCAGTATACAGATGGATCAGCCTAAAATAAAGTATAAAAATTGAAAAAAAACAACAAAATGACTTTGAAAAGAGAAATGAGCTTGAGTTGCCTTCAACTCTCATATTCATTTTTTGCAACAGAGAACACCCAATATTTTGATGGTGACCATATAGGAACTGCTGTTGAGAATCACGTTTATATTGTGGTACAGCTGTATGTTGGATCCAGCTGGATGCTACATTGTGCTTGTATTGTGATTGCACTACATTGCTGCATCAGTCTGCTATATCAAAATCTTGTGTAACATCAAAAATCTTAAAAAAAGGTAAATTTGGGATTAAGATTAAACTCTCCTCCTATCGGTTATTTAAAGGATGTGGTCAGACAGTGTTGAACACTAACACTTGAACTATGAGAACTCAGTATCTTTGATGTTTAAAGCCAAAGTATGTAGGAAGAATCTTTAGATATATGCTTATTATATGATTTTGAATTTGTTTACCTCTTTATCTCCAAAAAATAATTCTAAAAAAATAAAAGATTAAAACAATTTACACAAAAAATACTGCATTTACAATACAAAAATACAACAGTGTGAGTTATAATCCTTGGAGTTCAAGTGTATTTTCTACAACAAATGTGGGTATTTAGGGTGAGGGAAAGAAAAGCCAAGTTCTAAGAGGTTTTTTTGTGTTTTGTTTGCTTTTTTAAAGCTCTTAAGAGTTTAAAAATTTCTTAGGAAATTTAGAATTATTGTGAATACACGTCTGGAAACTAAGTTGAGGTATATGATCTAAACTGAAAACTGGCTTTTCAAAGTGGTCATTGAAACCCAAACTCTACAGACACAAAATGCTTCCAAGGAATGTTTGGGTGTTGAGGGATACATATATTCTAGTGAAACTCTGTTCCCAAGTCAGCTATACTTCTAAAGAATGCTTGATCATATATTGAATTTTGAAAGAAAAAATTTGAAGAAGTCTCCTTTCTTTGGTCTTCAGACTTATTATAGATTGGAGTTTTCCTGATTTTCATGATGACGGGGTCCTGTTTGCCTGCTTCTTTCATTAATCTTCAGGAATATCTCATTTTGCTTATTCAAAGTCATCAGTGGTGTAGTATTTGCTTGGCACATTAAACATATATTCACTGCTGTACTTCATGAGTTCTTTTTACTGTAAGTTTGGTTAAGCTACTTGTAGCAGTGGACGCATGACATTTAGATAAATTTGGAAATGTATTTGCAAAATCAGCTTTAAAAATACTGAAAATATATTCTGAAAATGCATTTTATTTGCAGTTTTTATCTTTGGCACTCTACAAAGAATTTCCTCAAATTGTGATATATAGCAATCTCATGCTGGCTGAGAATGAAACTTCCATATTGAGTCTTCCTCTGCTTTTGTTTTGCTAATTCTAATTTTACTATTAAATTAATTCTTCTTAAATGCTGAAATTCTCTCTAAAATCAGTGTCAAGAAGTAGACAATTTTCTGGAACTTCCATGAGACTGGGATATTGTGTGTTTTCAACTGCCTTGAGTTAGGTTCTTCAGGTCAATAATTGGGTATTCAACACATTGTCTATAAAACCAACTTAAGTTCTTATTTTAGAAATAAAATAAAAATAAAACTCTCTTGGTACAAGAAGTGAAAATTGGAAGCTTGAGTTAGACAGATCCTATGCCTCATACAAACTTTTAGATCTCTAATTTCAGGAATTCTTCCGCTGACAGAAAAGAGTAGAATTAAATAGATCTGGTATTAAGGCAGAATACTTTCTTGTTTATGCAACCTGATGAATCCACAGAAAAATTCTGCATAGCTATGCATTTGTAATAACAACTTGTAAGCTCAGTCCTCCCTGGACAGAATTTACATTTGTGCAGAAAAAGCAGCAATAGGTTTACCTACCTTACCTTGACTCCAATTTAGCAACAACTTGATTATTTAGTTAGTTAGTTAGTTT
The DNA here is from genome assembly GCA_009819605.1 of Sterna hirundo. Taxonomy (NCBI): domain Eukaryota; kingdom Metazoa; phylum Chordata; class Aves; order Charadriiformes; family Laridae; genus Sterna; species Sterna hirundo. Next base: position 167,794,671 of record CM020437.1, read on the forward strand.
AAAGTGACACACTGGTTTCATGTTGACAACACAAGACAAAGTTCCTTAGCCTGGGACTTGAAAAAAATCGAGACATTGGGCTGTGAGTGACTGTGTATTGACTTTTAGATAAGCATAGAATTGACAATCTGTCTTAAACTGCTGAGGTTTCTTGCCTGCCTTCATATCTATTGTTCACAGGACAAAGGTCTTCATTTTTAAAGACAGTTTCAGATTTCTACATTGTATAAAATTGGTCAAAAATATTGGAGCATTTTAGCTTCTTAGATTAACTGTGGAGTTTAAGTGGAAAATTCACTTTCAGACTCAATTGAAACTGGTTTGAAACTTTATAGTTTTTTAAGCTTACAAGCAGTATAAAAAAATCTATATTGTTTATGACACTAGAGGAATTGAGCCTCTGAGAATTCTCCAGTCTCCTGGCCTTCTGAAAGTGCAAGATACTTAATCCTTGATGGAAGAATGTGGTAGTTAAGATCTTTTCCTGTAATTGAAGGATATTTATGTAGGAGTGGGAAAAAATCTGAACAACATGAAAACTAAAGTCCAGGTTCTTAAACTCACTTCACTTTAAATAGTTCATACATGATCAGGAAGTTTTATTAGCAATTGAATGCTGAAAGCAAATTTGAAGTAGTTCACATTTGCCCATTTCTACTTATAAATACTTCTGGGGAACATCTTTACCAGGTTCTTCTCTTTCATTTGCCCTTTTTGCTAGCAAGCCCTTGAAATGAAGGAATCCATCATCCTTATATCTTTTGCAAAATATCATTTAACTATTTTAATATGAATGAAGAAGTGTTCTTCCTAGCAAGCTCTAGGGGCTGTTTATAAATGGTTCTTGCTTCTGTTTACTCACTGTCAGATCTTAATAATTGAATGCAGCGATACCTCATACTAGAGTAGCTGTCTGTCTTGTCAACTAGCTAGCTTGTGCCAGGGAACTAGTTTCTAACTCAAAAACAAAACAAAACAAAACAAAACACCCCCACACCCCCAATTTACTCTGAGGCAAATGGTAATGATAGTGAGAACTTTTAAGTCTGGCTTTGAGATGTGTGAATTAATTATTATAAGATCTATGAAAATCTACTTTTTTTTTTATTTATGCAGAAAAAAATGGCAAAATGATATTTCCCAAATATAAAGCTATTTTGCCTCTATTTTCCAACTAATGTGTCATCTTTTTATGTTTTCATTGTCAGTTCATCATTTTCTAAAAATTACTATTCATCAAGAAAAATGGACTAGAGACACTCCTTCATGAAAACAGAACAGGGAAAATCTTGCGTAGGACAAGATGGTGAAAAATCTAAAATGTTGATTTATTTCTCCTACATTATCTGTAAGTGTAGACAGAAACTGTTTTTTCTAGTGTTAACATCAACCATTAGTACACGTTACGTTCTCTGTTGGTAGCAGCAACAGCCTGGCTGGTTAAGGCATTGACAAAACAGGCAGGAAAGGCATCTATACTGTTTGCTGTTGTTTTTTTCTCTAGAAGTCCTGGTTTATACTAGTCATCTGTACTGTGTGCATATTAGTTTAATTCCAGGATCTCTTGTGAAGCAGAAAAATTAGATTAACCTGATAGTCTCAATACTTAAGTCACTCCAGGACACTCAATGGACTCAAGTCCAATGCTTTTATCTTGTCACTTTCCATTTTTCCAATATTAGCATAGGAGGTCTCATCCACGTATACCTTCAATGTCCGGTATTGCAGCTCAAGTATGATAGGCAACGCATGTTATACTCTGAGTACTTTCTGAAACAGATTAAACCTTGTACATCCTTAAAAATATTTCTAAAATTTCCAAAACCCAAAGAAGTGTTCATTATAGCACAGAGGAGGCCCAAGCTCTTGTCACCATATGCCTCAGGTTTCCTCCCTTCCAGGGAGCATTGGGAAGGTCACTTCACAGATAAGGTAATTTTTGTTCTGATTGCAGCTTTGATCAAGAGTTGTCCAAAACTGCAAAATCACAAAATAAATAGGTAAATAAATAAATAAAGTGTGCTACATTACACAGAACCTCTGTCATGGAAACCGTCATGGTCATGTGTCATGATGGAAAGTGCAGCATTCTGTTCAGTATCTATGGCAAGAAAGTAAAGGTTTGGAGGAGAGGTACCAAATGCAAGATCAATCAAAGTTGTATACAAAGTAGTCAAGGATCTGCAACATGATCTCTTCCAGTGCTTAAACATAATTTTTAAGAATTTTCTCATATAACTTTCAATAACATTTGATTCTACCACAGAGATTTTTTTTTTTTTTTTTTGGCATAAAGGAGAGAAAATATTCCTATTAATTTGCAACCTGGTATTCAGAGATCCTAGCTGTGTCCTGCTTTTTCCCTTATAACATGTACTTAACCTATTCCTGTTAATTCAGTCAATGAATAACTCAGTGTAAAGTACTGGTATTGCTGTGAGTACATGAAGAATTCTAATCTAGTAGTACTTTATAAATGTTATTTATATGTAAATTTAAATAGAAGATTAGTCAATCTTGCAAAAAAGATGGAGACAAATGTATTTTTACCAGAAAGATCATTTTGAGCTCTCATAAAACCAACAGATAAAGATGATAGAAAGGCTGTATACAATTCTATTAAAAGTCCGAAATGAAATACACTGGAAATGTTTCTCCTGTACTCTGTCACTTTTGCAAGTCCTTTTTCTTTTCCACTGCTAAAATGAATGGCAGAAATAGAGAAAATTAAGCAAAACAAATAATGTACCATACTTTGGGCAGGAAAATTAAAAAAAAAAATATTCACACAAGAAACATGACAGTTATTTTCAAATGAGTATTTTGGAGTAATGATTCTAATTATTTTTTTCGTAGAGTTTATATCTCATTTCTTTACAATTCATATCTGTGAAATCATCAGTTTAATGTTACTTTTAATCAAAGCTGAGAAATTTATCTTTTAGAAAAAATATTTCTGATTTTCCTTCACAGTGTTAGAAGTTCAATGACATGGTAGTTGATACTTTGAAATCTGAAATTATACCAGATTTTACTGGTTTTGGCTTGGATAGAGTTAGTTTTCTTCAGAATAGCTGGTATGGTGCTACGCTTCAGATTTATGACCAAAGTGATGGTAACGCACCCATGTTTTAGGTGTTGCTGAGTACTGCTTATGTAGCATCAAGGACTTTTCTTCTTCCTGCGCTGCCCTGCCAGTGAGTAGGCTGGGGGTGCACAAGAAGTTGGGAGGGGACACAGCCAGAACCCAATATCCAAATTGACCAAAGGGATATTCTATACTATCTGACAGTGTGCTCAGCAATAAAAGCTGGGGCAAGAAGGAGGAAGGAGCCATGTTTGGAGTGATGGTATTTGTTTTCCCAAATAACCATTACATATGATGGAGCCTTGCTTTCCTGGAAGTGGCTGAAGACCTTCCTAATAATGTGAAGCAGTGAATTAATTCCTTATTTTGCTTTGCTTGCGCATGTAGCTTTTGCTTTACTTATTAAACTGTCTTTATCTTAACCTTATCAAATTGATAGCAGCCCCCCTATTTATACCAAATTCATGACTAACTTTTAGTTTGCTGCAGGTGTCTTTCTTATTGGTAGCCACTAACAGTGTAAGATTGCAGATGCCTTGAAAAATACAGTAACAATATAATACTAGAAGACCCAGGGCTGCACACATTAATGATTAATCAGTGATAAAAGTATTGTGTAACAGTAATTACACGAAGCTTCTCACAACTGATAGCACAGACAGAGGTGTCTTTGAAGTAAGGCTTCATAAGGCTACTTAAGGCTACAACAAATACTAGTCACACTGCGTCAGAATCCGCTATGCAGAATTGATCACTCTGATATCCTGCACTGTACTGCCACATATGCAAATATTACATTACTGTCATCAAAAAGAATTGCATTTTAGTACTTGATCTAAGATCCTGTTAATTGTATTGATTGGTTAGACAAATTTAAGGTCTTTCTGTTTGATCTGGACACCACAGCATAAGGTAAAATTCTGCCATAAGCTCCAGACAGTTGACCACATTTAGAATTTATTTTTTTTTTCTTACTGTATATGCAATATATTCTGAAAATTGAAATGATTTTTTTTTCACGTTAATACTATACAGTTCATGGCCAGGATTTCTATTTTTGTTCTTTTTTTTGTTTGTTTGTTTGTTTTTGTTTGGTTTTTTTTTTTTTTTGAATCTTTAGAGTTGGAAGGGACCTCTAGAGATCATCTAGTCCAACTCCCCTGCTAAAGCAGGATTGCCTAGAGCACATAAAGATGTTTTAAGATAATGTAATAACTTTAAACAAAGAAAAAAAAAAGATATAATATATTATATAGATGTAAAAATACCTGTTGAAAATTAAAAATGAAATAACACTTTTCCCCAAAGTGGATATCCGATTATCAAACCATGCTATTAGGGGCCTGTGCTATACTAAGTGGCACATAAGGATTATCAGTTATTTTATATTTCCAATAGATAAAGGCATAAGGTCAACTGGGAAACATGTTTATTTGTAAAATAATTTGATGTGTCTTCATTTTGTTTTCAGTTTTGAATACCAGATAACTCATCTGAACACATGATGTGGTTATTTACTACAAGAATTTAGGTTATTAACTAACTATTAAATTAGGTTATTTACTACAAGAAGATAGGAAATATAGATCAGTCTTCTCTTTTAGGGGAATTCAATTTAATTTTTAACACACTCCAAGTGCATGGCTTGTAAAATCCTTTTACAGCAGTGGAATAGGATTTTGTCTGTCTTCTGAAATTCCATTCTGAACTTGGGAAAGTTTCCAAATTAAGTTTAAATGTAGCCTAAACCTCTTTAAATTAATGTTTCAACAAAATAGCTTGCTTGCTTGCTTGCTTGCTTGCTTGCTTCCTTCCTTCCTCCCTCCCTCCCTTTCCTTCCTTCATAGCATAGCTGCTTGAGCCCATTGATCATTTTCGTGGCCCTCAGCTGGACCCGTTCCAACAGGTCCATGTCCTTCGTGTGTTGAGGATTCCAGAGCTGGACGCAGTACTCCAGGTGGGGTCTTACCAGAAGAGAGTAGAGGGGCAGAATCACCTCCCCTGCCCTGCTAGCCACGTTTCTTTTGACGCAATCCAGGATGCAGTTGGCTTTTGGGGCTGTAAGCACACATTTCTGGCTCATGTTGAGCTTCTCAGTCACAATGGAAGAAAGCAGAAAATAGGTTAAATACACTGAAGAAACCTGAAGAAACTCTGAGTAGCTTTTCTAATAAAGGAATGTTCCCACTACCACATTCTCTATATTCTGTGGATTTCTTCTCTCTCTCTCTCTCTTTTTTTTTTTTTTTTTTTTTTTTTTTTTATACATATATACAGGGAGAAGGAGGCAAGCTTTAATTACAAAGAAGAACCTCTTATTTCACTTATTTTCTTCGTGTCTACTTGGAGTCACTTTTCTGACATCAAGATGAGGTGTGTTGACATTGATTGTGATGTCAGAGGACTATGACTTCAGCTGGAGAAATAAACAGAAGCAGCAGATGAATTCTTATGAAATAAACCACTGCTTCCATAAAAAATCTTTGTTAATAAAAAACAAGAAAAGAAAAAAAGCAAGAGAGATGTGACATATTTAGGTTGATTTCTTTCTCCTAAACAGAATATCCTTTAATATTCAAGATATATCCCAAATGTGCTGATTTCTATAACCTTTTCATGTAACACTTAACCCATTACAGACTTAATAATTTTTAAAAAGAGTATTCATATATTCCTACTGACTGTTACGACAGGTACAACTTTCATATTCACTATGCCCACATAAATGTCTTGCATATAAACTAAATTAAGAAGTAATACCCTAGCCATGCTCTGATATCATGATTCATTCCTGCGGTTACTCTGTTGTGCAATGCCTAGGGCACAATTAAATAGCTAACTGGAAGGTAGCTGAAGTCGTAACATTGAAACACAAAGATGTAATTTCCCTGTATTTTTATCTGTATCTGCATTAGACTCACATTTCACATTTGGATATAAGCACATTAAATATTCAACCTTAATTAAGCTTAAAATGCTTATCAATTGTATGACTATGGATTAATGATATGATATAACATAACATACCATATCATATCATAATATATGTAGTAAAATCCATTTGTGAAAATATTGTATTAAAAAACAGTTCATGGGTTGGGGGGAACCCAAACAATAACAAAAAAAGAACAATGAGAAGAAAACCAGAAGAAACTTCACTAGCTCAACAGTCAATTACCTATACAGCTCCTCCCCCACTGTTAATACCATGATAAAATACGTATAATTTTCAATACAAGTTTACATCACCTCTGAGCTACTTTGGATGAAAATTAAATTCAAATAACATGTGGCAGTGACAAAAACTTCATCAATCCCTTCTCCTCATGAAACTTGAAGTCTCATCACTGACTCAACTGTAGCAGCAGAGTAACCTAGGGAAAGAACTAATTTTTCATATAAGTACATTGGTAGCTATGGTGTATTTGACCTTGTTTGGCTGCCAGACCTCCAAGTAGTTGCTGTCTCAGTCTCCCTCATTAACAGGACAGGGAGAGAAAAATAAGATGGAAAAGCTTGTGGTTCAAGATAAGGACAGGGAGATCACTTACCAATTGCCATCATGGACAAAACAGACTCAACTTGGGAAAGAGCAATATCATTTATTGTTAATTTAAAATAGAGCACGATGATGAGAAACACAGACAAAAATAAAACCACTTTCCCCTGTCCCCATCCCCTTTCTCCCAGACTCAGTTTCACTCCCAGATTCCCGACTCCTCTACCACCTCCCCTCCCTCAAGTGGCGCAAAGGGGATAGGGGATGGGGGTTGCAGTCAAAACAGTTTGTCTCTGCTGCTCCTTCCTCTTCACGGTCTTCCCCTGCTCCAGCGTGGGATTACTCCCATGGGAGAGAGTCCTTCACAAACTTCTCCGACAGGCAACCTTTTCATGGGCTGCAGTTCAAGAACTGCTCCAGCATAGGTCCTTACCACAAGGTACAGTCATTCAGGAATAGATTGCTTCCCCCTGCCCCACAGGGTCACATGTTCTGCCAGAAAACCTGCTCCTGCATGGGCTTCTCTCCATGGGCATGGTCTGTGCCAGGAGCCTGCTCTGGCATGGGTTCTCCATGGACTGCAGCTTCCTTCAGGGCATTTCCATCTTCCCTGGTGTGGAGTCCTCCACAGGTTGCAGTGTGGGACATCTGCTCCAACACAGTCCTCTCCATGGGCTGCATGGGGACAACTTGCTTCATCATAGCCTTCTGCATGGACTGCAAGGGAAATTCTGCTCCAGCACCTAGAGTACCTCCTCCCCATGCTTCTTCTCTGACCATGGTGTCTGCAGGACTGTTTCAAATTCATTTATCTTTCCTCTTTCTCACAGCTGATAGGTGGTATTTTTTTGTCTTTCTTAAATACATTTTGCAGGAGGCACCACCATCTTGGCTGAGGGGCTCAACTATGTCCCATGGTGGATCTGCTGGAGTCATCTGAAACGAACTGTGTCTAGCATGGGACAGGCCCTGGCCTCTTCTCACAGAGGCCAACCCTGTAGCCCCACCACTGACAAAACATTTTTAAGTAAATCCAATACAGTAGCCTACCTGCTGAGAAAAGAAAACATAGTGAAGTTTCTTGGCAGTATAAAAATAACGTTATAGTTCCTTGTTTAATATTTATTGCTCTGAAATATTTTTATTCTTTTATCTACTTTTTTTTTGAGGGGGACAGGGATTGGTAATGGATGTCTTCTTGTTACAAATAAAATGAGAAAGATGCACCATCTCCCCTGGTGAGATGTGAACTCCTCCATGTTACTTTGAAAAGTGTTTTTTAATCTCCCTTGCTGATTTAAACATTCTAGTTATGATAGCTTTGAGTGTGACAGTATCTTTTTCATAAGACTGACATCACTGGGATGAAAGTAGTGAGAAGTAAGGATTTCAGATGAGGAGATGATACAAAAACGACTAGGCTCATCAAGAGGTCTATGTGTGAAAATCATGAATAAAAGGAACAGTTACATCCAACATACAGAAGTAAAACACTTTGGCAGTATCTGAGATATGAAAGCAAAGGAAAAGCAAAGGTGGCAGTGGTGTTGGAAAGAGTCTGAGAGTGATGCTGTTTGAATAATTAAATAATTTGATTCACTTCCAAAGCTGAAAGATGAGACAAAAATTAATCTAGGTCCATGTCTTACACACGAGGGTGTAAGCTAACAAAGCCCATGGTTGAGGCCCTGTTCACTGCAATACACCAACTGATTATATAACTTTGGGTTCAGTAATGTTGAAAAGTAAGTTAAAAAATATTAGTTCCAAGTCAAATGATACTTTCATTTCTTAATTCAGAATAAAAGGAAAGAAAAAGAAAGGTTCAAAGAAGATGGAGCCAGGCTCGTTTCAGAGGTGCACAGTGACAGGACCAGAGGCAACAGGCACAAAGTGAAAGACAGGAGGTTCCCTCTGAATATCAGAAAACACTTTTTTTACTGTTGGGATGACTGAGCACTGGGACAGGTTGGAGATCCTGGAGATCTTCAAAAGCTGCCTGGACATGGTGCAGGGCAATCTGCTATAAGTGAACCTGCTTGAGCATGAAGTTGAGCAAGATGAGATGACCTCCAGAGGTCCCCTCCAGCCTCAACCAGTCTGTGATTCTGTGATTGCTGTTCTTGTCCAGACTCCCCCAGGACCCTCTCCATCCTGCCCATGACCCAGGACCCCGTTTCAGTCCCCCACATTCATCATTCCCTGTGTCAGCAATGCCACAGTAGGGCAGGTTTCCAGCTCCCCACAGCCCTGCTCTGCTCTGCCCCGCCGAGTGGGGCCCACCTGAGGGTGCCTTGACACTCACTATCCCCATCACAGGGAGATGCCCAATACCCAGGGCTGAAGCTGTCCCAGTGCCCTTTGGCTGACCTCCTGGGCCAGTGGGAAGGGCCCTGGATTCCAAACTTGATTTTTCAGTATTTTTATTACAGCTTTCATATGAAATTATCACTAACTGAAATACTGAAAAGTATTACTTGCGCATCATACTTAGCAATCCATACAGCTTTTGGTGAAGTATTTTTGTTTGTTTCACTGTGTAATCTAATGCACTGAAAACTCCAGCTTCACAAAGAAAAAATGAAATTATTGCCTTGTATACAATGAGTATGCTAGCATGCAAATCTAAGAGATAACTTTTCGTCAGTAACTGCAAACAAACGGTTTCTTTCATTTCAAGTCAGATATAATCTGTGTTCCCACAGCGAGAATAAGGGTAATCAAGAAATATTTTCTAAGTTAATTTCATGCAAAAAACAGTGCTGTGATAAACATTTAATAAGGCAGAACACAGAACTCTCTGAATTTCATGAGGCTGCCAGTAATTTTTATTGTAAGGTTCTAAAATGTGTGACCCGGACACACAGACCCCTCATCTACCCAGGATCTCTGTGGGAATACCAAACTGAGCACAGGAGTGTTAAACAAAAAGAACTATTGTGGGGCCATCAAGCTTCTACAGAAAGGTTATTGTGTTCATAGTAGTCAAAGAGCAGCGTGTCTCAAAGATGTTGAATTTAGTCCAAACCATCACTTATCCTATTATGAGCTATGGAAAATTATCTCAGATGTTTTGTGATGGATCTTCTTGAGCCCAAATAAGTAATTTGTGGTAACTTCACTATTCAATTGGTAATTATAATGATATTGCATACTGATGAATTGTGTCCAATCCTTGCTGCCCAAGAAGTTAAGTGTTAGCACAGTCTAAACTGATTTGCACTTAGTTGTGTAATGTAAACTGAACAAACTCAGAGTGGTGAGGTTCCTCCTACAGTGTACATAGACCTAGCCTGACAAATTTTCAGGGCAGCATAAGAAGAAAAATTGTTTCTTGACTCATTGCTTTGTCTTCATATGTGATTACTTCATCTGATTATCTCATAATACTGTCTTATCTTGCTTGCACATCCGTGAGATGTTAATGGTTTTTAAATGATTGAAACTTTTATTTCAGTCATGCTTTATATAAAAGGTCATTTTCAGTGTTTTATGGTTTTCTCTCTTCTCTGTTATTTGTCATTTTCTCACAGAAACCTAAATCAGTACTTACTACAAACACCAATTTTTTTCATATAGAAATTATTGATCTTAGGCTTGCAAATCTCATCAATATGATTACTCTGGAGAACCTAGTAGCGCACAACAAAGATTCATTTTTTTTTTTTTGGAAAAAAAATATATATAAAAGTAACCATTACAGTTCCAGTTTTGTGCATGAAAATTTCCCTGTAATTGCAACATAAATGCCAAACTTTTATAAGCTTTATAAGACTGCTAATTAAGAATCATTCATGTGGTCATTGGGTCTCTTTAGAATGTCTTTTTATTAGACTTGAATATCTTACTCTCCTAATTCATAGAAAACTGACCAAAGTTAGTGAAAATTATCATTTTAACAATTACCTATTTGCAATGGATTTGTTGGTTAGCTATGCGCTTTTAACTCCAAAATTTTGATTAGCCTTTTTTTGCCTTAGTTTGATTATAACCTCCTAGTCCTCAATGGCCACTGTGTCACTGTCAGTTTTATGTCTTACCTGACTGCATACTGTGGATCCATGAATTGCAGATCAGATGGGATATCTAGAGGATATCTAGAGCCCCTTCTAGTAGCTCTCCAATGTCAAATGCAACTTTCATATTACGCAACCAAGTTGCATAGCCCCTGCCAGAGGCTCAGCTAGCTATTGCCCTTCAGTATTCACACCTATTACATCCTTGCATCTCCAATGGCTTTACACACGCAGTTATATGAGATATTTAAAGACCTTTGCAGCATATCCAATTTATAGCAAAATGAACGTTACAAAAAAATGCTGTCTAGGGACAAGACATGCCATACAACTCTGAGGTCTTCTCCCTGCATGGGAAAACATAAAGTATTTTCAGGACATTAGTAGAAAGATTCTGTAAAACATATATTCACAGAGCAACAAACCCAAGTCAGACAATAGCACAGGACTACATGTATTTCCTAGCTTCCTGTTGCATCCTGGTAGACATAACTAATGGCCTCAGTCTGCTGCAACTTAGATGTCTGAAATAGAGACATCTGACTATAAACCTGTGTCTTTAATAAGTAATGAATAACCCCTAAATAAACAAATAATGAATAACCTCTAAAAGGTGATTCAACTTATTTCTGTTAGGCACCTAATTTAGGATGAGATTTATTTTTTAGGCACTTACCTCTTTCTATGAGTAGAAAGAAAGGCTAGATTGGCTAGCTCCCAGTTAGATGTTAAACTCAAACATGTAAAGTTAGGTAAAATGAATCCTGCACAGTTTGTCTGCATAGATAATTTCAGTTTAACTGTAAATTAGTGAGAAGGGCTTTTTCTTCTCAACTCTATGTATTTTCTGAAAATCCAGAATCCCTTATTCTGAGCAGAATTAATCTTTTTTGGCTGTGACATTATTTAGAAACAACTTACTTTTCAGAATGTCACAAGGAAGAAAAAGCACAGTGAGTGACCTACAACCAAGAAAACAAAGCCATTCTGAAAACTGTAGTGAGATCCCTCAGCCAAGATATTGCATCATTCATTTAAATAGTTGTATATTTCCATATTTGTAAACATTGTAGGTATTTAGCTGAAAATGCAAAATATTTTACTCTCTTTAAGGTGTTTCTGGCGGTGTTAATTACATCTAAGTGTGTGTCCTGGTTTTGCCTCAGAGGGCAACAAAGAACCACATGCCACTTGCTCGGCTCTTCCCAATACAGGAAGACTCAGAAGAAAAAGGCAAAGACTCTGGGGTTGAGACAAGGGCAGTTTAACAGAACAGCAAGGGGAACAAGCAAAACAACAACAATGACACGGACAGAGGAATACACAAACGCGGTTACGAAACCACCGCTCACCGACCGGACCCGGGACGCCTCAGCCCGCTCCAAGCAGCGACTCCCTGCCGCCTCCCCCCGGCATTTCAAGGTGGGCATGGATCACGTGGTATGGAATACCAGAGAAAATTAACCCTATCCCCGCCGGATCTGGGACATTATCCACCCCTTATTCCATACCATCTATGCCATGCCCACATCTTACAGGTCCCAATGAATTGCCACCCCTTTCCCTGTCATATATATATATACATATATACATATTCATGCAAAATAATGCCCTTAGTTTATGGGCCATCCCTCCAAAGTGTCCATTGAGTTCTTTTAATCCATGGCCTTGGGCTCCATCTGTTAGAACAGTCTCTCAAGGCAGGTGAGATGCTGTGTGGTGCTGGACTGTTGCATCCTGTATTTTTCGGAGGTTGTGACTGGTGCACCCGGTGTGGCTCAGTCCATGGGCTGAGGATGTAGACCTTGAGGAAGTTGCTGGGCGCCAGCTGCTGAGGTCAGTTCTTATCCCATCACCCCTGTGCCTTACTCGTAGTACAACTGATAGCAATTATAGTAATGAGGACATACAGTGACAGTGCTACTTAGCAACTAACAACACACAATTTCATTCATTGGCTATTCTCACCCAAAATCAGATCCCCACGAGGTACACATCGGACTTCCCCATCCTGCCGCATCACCCACCAAGTGCACCCAGGTCCTTGGGCAAAAGCAATCCCACGGATGGGTTTGCCTTTGCCTGAGGCGGGACTAACCCAGACTGTCTTCCCTAGCATATTCTTCATGTGCACTACGGGGACTTTATCCCCTTCTACGGTACGTGGAAGTTTTGATTGGGCAGGGCCAGCCCGATTGGTAGATCCCCTGGTGTTAACTAGCCAGGTAGCTTTTGCTAGGTGTGTATCCCAAAGTTTTAAAGTCCCACCACCCATTGCTCTCAGTGTAGTTTTTAACAATCCATTGTATCGTTCTATCTTCCCAGAGGCTGGTGCGTGATAGGGGATGTGATATACCCACTCAATGCCATGCTCTTTGGCCCAGGTGTCTATGAGGCTGTTTCGGAAATGAGTCCCGTTGTCCGACTCAATTCTCTCTGGGGTACCATGTTGCCACAGGACTTGCTTTTCAAGGCCCAGGATAGTGTTCTGGGCAGTGGCATGGGGCACAGGGTACGTTTCCAGCCATCCAGTGGTTGCTTCTACCATTGTGAGCACATAGCGCTTGCCTTGACGGGTTTGTGGCAGTGTGATATAATCAATCTGCCAGGCCTCCCAATATTTGTATTTCAGCCATCGTCCTCCATACCAGAGAGGCTTCAAACGCTTGGCTTGGTTGATTGCAGCGCATGTCTCACATTCATGGATGACCCGTGCAATACTGTCCATGGTCAAGTCCACCCCTCGGTCACGAGCCCATCTATATGTCGCATCTCTTCCTTGATGGCCTGAGGAGTCATGGGCCCACCGAGCTATGAATAGTTCGCCGTTATGTTGCCAGTCCAGATCCACCTGAGACACTTCAATCCTGGCAGCCCAATCCACCTGCTTGTTGTTCTGATGTTCCTCCGTGGCCCGATTCTTCGGTACATGGGCATCTACATGGCGTACTTTCACAACCAGATTCTCTATCTGGGCAGCAATATCTTGCCATAGGTCAGCAGCCCAGATGGGTTTGCCTCTGCGCTGCCAGTTGCCCTGCTTCCACTGCTGTAACCACCCCCACAGGGCATTTGCCACCATCCATGAGTCAGTGTAGAGATAAAGTACTGGCCATTTTTCTCGCTCAGCAATGTCCAAGGCCAGCTGAATGGCTTTCACCTCTGCAAACTGGCTCGACTCCCCTTGTCCTTCCCTGGCTTCTGCAACTTGTCGTGTAGGACTCCACACAGCAGCCTTCCACTTTCGATGCTTTCCCACAATCCGGCAGGACCCATCAGTGAACAGGGCATATTTCTTCTCATTTTCTGGCAGTTTATTATATGGTGGGGCCTCTGCCTCAGGAGAGGGTATTTTAAGGACCCAAAAGGGTACCGTTGGGCCTTTGGCATAGCTGCTTTAGAGACGGAGGAAGTTAAACAGTTGCCTACCTTGCCTGGTCTCTCGGAGGACCCTTCTGTTGTGGGGTTGTTGAGGGTTGAAGAACAACAGGTGCCGATTGCTACCACAACGGTGCATCGGCGGCAATATCGCACTAACCGAGACTCTCTGATTCCCATCCATAAGCTGATTCGTCAACTAGAGGTTCAAGGAGTGATCAGCAAGACTCGCTCACCCTTTAACAATCCCATATGGCCGGTGCGAAAATCTAATGGAGAGTGGAGGCTAACTGTAGACTATCGTGGCCTGAATGAAGTCACGCCACCGCTGAGCGCTGCTGTGCTGGACATGCTAGAACTCCAGTATGAACTGGAGTCCAAGGCAGCCAAGTGGTACGCCACAATTGATATAGCGAATGCATTCTTCTCAGTCCCTTTGGCAGCAGAGTGCAGGCCACAGTTTGCTTTCACTTGGAGGGGCGTCCAGTACACCTGGAATCGACTGCCCCAGGGGTGGAAACACAGCCCTACGTTGGGCGCCAAAAAGGACTGTCGTGGTTTTGCCTCAGAGGGCAACAAAGAACCACGTGTCGCTTGCTCGGCTCTTCCCAATACAGGAAGACTCAGAAGAAAAAGGCCAGACTCTGGGGTTGAGACACGAAACCGCTGCTCACCGACCGGACCCGAAACGCCTCAGCCCACTCCAAGTGGCAACTCCCTGCCCCCTCCCCCCAGCATTTCAAGGTGGGCATGGATCACGTGGTATGGAACACCAGAGAAAATTAACCCTATCCCCACTGGAACCGGGACAGTGTGAAAGAAATCTTCCCTGCCCTTCTTCCCCTCTGATTTCCTACATATACTCTCCTATCTCTAGCTGATAACCTCAAGAATAATAATAACTCACCCTTAATTATGAAATTATGATATGAAGTGCACATAATGCAGAGGACTTATTTTACTCATTTGCACCTGGAAATATTGCAATAGTTTGTAAGCTCTGGTTTTATCAAAAGGAAGGTAGCTCATAAGGTTAACTTCTGCTTTAAGAAGATCTTATTTTCTTTTACTTTTTTTTTTTTTTTTTTTTTTTAAGTAAATAGGACTTTTCCTTCTCTGATGTTTACTCCAAAGATTTCTCAGGTGTTGAACAAGTCAGACTTTTTTCTTTTTTTTTTTTTTTTTTATGGAAAGAAAGAAAAAGATTTACATGCTTTGAAGGTAAAAAAGAGTCTCTATGGATGAAAATACAAATACCTGAAGGATTCCATGCATATTAATAGCATTGTTTGACTAAGGAACAATTGCTTGATATTTTTAGGTAGATTTTTAGAGAACAATAAAAAAGAAATATCACCCCATGGCCCTTGTTGGGGGGAGGAATGTCTTTTATCATTTTTTTCAGGCCATCAATCTAAATAAGAGCCAGAGCAATGTCAAGATATTTTTGTCAGAAAATAAGAACTGTAAACCTAAACAGAGTTTTATTACATTTAGATTCAAAGGAATGGGAGTTTTCTTATGCATACATCCATATTTCTATTTCTGCCTTCTCCTATACTAATTATTTGTTCAAGAGGTCTAAGAGGACAATCTAAGTGATCTAAAAGGAAGACAAAACAGGCAGTTTCATCAATGCTTTAGTAGACAGAAGAAAAAAATCTTCTTGGAAATTAACCCCATGATTAATGCATTTTTGTTTGCATTTTATATATTTCTCTTCTGGAGCATGCAATAGTTCAGCAGTAGAATTACACTGATAACAGAATATGAATTTGCCATCAATGTGTCTGTATATTGGAACATGCTCAGACCTGATGAATGCTCACCTTGAAGGGCATTATGTACTTTTTAGTTCTGGGGACTTTTTTGTTTGTTCGTTGGCTGGATTTGTTTGGTTTTGTTTTTAATAGAAAAGCTTAGTAGCCAATCGCATTTAAATGGCTCAGGGCACCGTGCACCATACGGCACATTGGTTGTGAGTGTCATACTATGGTATGACACTCATTTTAAAGTCACAATTACACTCAAACTGTAGAAGCCATAGTCACTAAAGAAAAGTGCAGGTTCTTAGACACCCACCTGAGAAATGCATGCCTACTTTTATCATATATATGAATCACTACATATGAATCACTATCCATTCAGCATTGTGCTAAGCATAGATTTCTACAGCTGTGTTATACTCAAAAACTTGGTTGTTACTTCAAATCAAAAACATGAACTAGCTCATAGCCGTGTATGTCGCATATTCGCGCTACTGCAGACCAGTTACTGGGGACCCACAGCCAGGCACTGATTCACTTGGTCAAATATGTATCCAGCGTCATTTGAAGTACTCTTTTAATTTCCTTCCAAGCCTTCTGTTGATGCTCCATAATGACGTTGGTATCCTGTAGGCCCTATCTCGTGTCTGCCAACCACATGTACATATCTTGAATCCTTTAGGGCATGTGATGTGATCAAATAGAAACACATGACTATGTTTAGGCAACTGATTCCCACACTTATTTTCTCTATGTAGTCCTAACTTGGGGCTGCTGTCAATGTAATAATAATGGTGCAGATAAAGTATTTAAAGAATATATATCATCTATTTTGTCACCAATTATCATGCCTGTACTGGTTATCACACAGAGCTTGACCAGGTTTCTTCTTAATTTCTGGCACTGTAAATAAACTTCATCCTGAGAATCAAACAAAAAATAAAAATTCTCTAACTGCATCACAAAAAAAAAAAGCGTACAACACCTCAGTGAAAATGACACCTGCATTAAAACAAACAAAACTCTTACAGTGATAATGCAAAATCTAATTTGACAAGTTCTTTCTTTAATATAAACAAAGAAAAGGATATAGATGTAAACATAAGGCAAAAAGGTAAAAGTCTCAAAGATAAAGACCTAAGAAACTGAGTTCGTCAGGAATTGTTTGTCCTTCATTAGCAATTCTTAACAGCCAAAAGTTCGCTATTATGCCCTTTGCATGCTTACTAGTCCTTTAGAAGTTTTATTTACTTTAGAAAAGTATTTTTTTCTTTTTTATTCATTCATGATTTCTCTTCACTGTAATACCCTCAGTTCTGTTGTTTGGTTGAGTTTTTTTTTTAAGATTTTTAATTTAAATGTTTGTTTCTCTAACAAAAGAAATGGGGCAAGAGAAATGAAGCATATTTTTCACCACATCTCCATAATGAGACATTGAACATTATATTTAAAACACTTAATATCTTTGTGTTAAATTTTGAGTGGCTACCAGCACAATTTTTAAAGTAATTTTCTTCAATTAAAGCTTTCAGTACTTACACAGATACTTAGAAATTATGCATACAGCTATAAAAGCTAATGTTTCAATTTACTTCAATTATTGCTTCTTATTAGCTTCTTATACATACCCATATCACTTTAACTAGACTCTCTGCTATCTTTATACTTACAGAAATCATTCAACAACACTCATTCTTCCAATCAGCCTCTCACTATGACTTCTTATTCTCCTACACATAAATCTCAAGTTTAATTTAACTAGAGTCCCATGCTGAGGAGCAAAATCAGAGTACTTTGCAGCTGCAAGAACAACCCACAGGCCCTATAGTCTGCTATTTATTTTGTTGACAGCGATGCCACCTGATCTAAATTGAAATAAGTTATTTGTTTCTTTTAGCAAAAAATTCCAAGGCCCTGCATGCCACATGAGTCTAGTGACTATTTGTAATAGAGCTGGGTTTTGGTAATAGGACTAATTTTTCAAACATTACTTTAAAGAAGTGAGCATCTGATCAGCAAATATTGAAGTGAAACAGTTTACTTTCATACAACAGATTGTCTTTGCAGAATTACAAGATTGTGTTCAAGGGTATCATATGGATCATTACCAGTAACTCTTATATTTTTAGTAAGTGAATCGAGGATGACACTTATTTTAGTTGTTGTAAAAATACTGTGTCCAGAATTCCATCTAATCTGAAGACTATATATGTACTTTTATAATCTTATATATATATATATGATTTCATTACAAGATAGACTTTAAAGACTAGAAAAAAATATTATCCTTGCCAACGCTCAAAATTTTGAATTCAAAACCAAAATAATTGGCATGCAAATCACTAGAATGAAGTAGTAATGCTGACAGTTTATTCTAAAGTGATTTTTTTAAAGTGAGAAAAGACACTGAATAACAATATTATAATATCAAAGTATTTAAATTACTGTTGGAAGAGATCATAATTTCAGTTTGAATTGTAATCTCATCTACTCTAATGCTGAATTTAAGGACCTGAAAACATTTCCATTAAAAAGTTACTAAAAACCTTTGCTATGGTAAAGGAAAAGAAAAAAGCATTTATGTAAAAAAAGTTAGCTTTGGGCTAAAATTGGGTGTGTGAATTACATGAACCACAAGAAATTTTTCTTCATCAATTCTAATTTATGTTATCTCATTCATTTGTAGTAAAAATAAAGGAAAAACAACATTTTTTCTGCAGTAAAGACACTACTTCACATGTTTTTCTCTAGCTGGCTTGCAGATGTTGGAATTCAGCATCCTCAAATAGTCAGGGGAAAGCAATTTTGTTGAGTTTGGGTTGGTAACATGAGCTGTATCCCCAGATTTTAGGATTCCAACCTACCATGCATTCTGAGGTCAGCTTTCCCGCAGAAGCAGCAACTCACATGACAGTAAGTAGCTAACAGTACCAGTCCTGCACAAGTAAATAGCTATGGCTTTTTTCACCTAATAATGTTGCACCACATCTCTCCTTTCCTTCTTTCAGTACTTGCTCAGAATCATTTTGAAAACAAGGAAGCTGCAGCATGGTTAGTAACTGCAAAGTGAATCTGAATATTTACAATGCATGGCATGCAGAATATATTCCTAAAAGGTAAACATGTCAAAGAAATACTGCTTCTGCTTTTCCTAAGATGCTGATATAATTGTGCTTCTGGCCCTAACAGTGCTATATCAGTAGTGTACCATGTCAAATAAAGAGGAAATACTGCTGAATGAAAAGAAAGAATCGTGTTCTGAAGCATGAATATGAACCCTCCCTGTGGCATCATTGGATTTATTTTTCTTCCTTAAAGAATTTCACGTTTTCTTGATGGGAAAGAAAGTGCATTATAGGTAAAAAGAAACAAAATCTGACATTCAGTTGCTAAGGAAGAAAAACAAGGAGCATTTATTTCTTTTGTTGTTGTTTTCTCATTTTGTTAATTACACCATTTGCATATTTATCATTTTAAAAAAATACCAAAAGGTAAATATTCACATACACAATACACCTATTCTTGCTCTCTTTTAATTCTTTTTGTTTGTCATGGACCCCATTCACTATACGAGCTATTTTACATTTAAGAACAATAGACTTTTTTTTTTTTTTTTCCATTTGAACTCAATTTCATCAGAGACATTTTATGACCAGAGGCATAAATAAAAGGAAGGCAGCAAAATCATTTGTCTTGGAGACCCAGAACTGTTCTGCCTCCTTTGTTTGCAATTCTTTCTGCAGCTAAGAGGAACTCAGATCTGGGCTTTAATATATGATGCAAATACCTCTTCAGCTAGAGAGATTTACTGTTGCTGAATAAACAGAGCCTACATCCTTTCAAGTACTGTAACTGGAAATCATCATTTTGTGCTTCTGCCCCTGATGGTTCTTTCATGTTTGTTCAGCTACTTTTCTATTCCTACGTAATTTTTCTTTTAATTTAGCACACTTTTATCTTCCCGTATGTCTAGGAAATAACAGACAATGTTATGGTGTGTATTAAAATTAACAACAGAAATGCCTTTTTATTTTGGCATCTATATAATACATGTTTCTCTCTTTCAGTAGGTAGGATCTTAACACAGATGAGACAGTCTGTGCTGCACCCAACAATGTCTATATTAAGCTGAATCTTTTGATTTCTCCTAAAATGAATTACTTAACATTTTATATATATGAATCTGTAGGCTCCCTCTAATGAGTGATAAGCACCATCTTGGAGCACTGTAAGAATTTAATTTCTCATAATATTATTAAGGAATTATTTTCTAATGTCCACTGGGATTTACAGGTTTAAATAAGGAATAAAGGTAGTGTGATGGAATTAAACAGTTCTCCATGGACCACCCTGATATGTTCTGTACACCACAGCTCAGAAACCTCTTCGCAGACATTTTCAGAACAATTACATCCATAATACCGATATTAAATTTTTTAGCAGTAGGCTAAGAATTCACTTCTGCTTCTGTAATTTCACCTCAGAAGGGAAGAGGCTGTGCACACAATTTTAATTTCTCAGAAACAGAACAGTGCACTGCAAAGTGAACATTGCCTATTTATCTGTAACATATGCTCCATGCACAGCCTCATAGATATATGCCCTGTATTTCACAGATCTGCTAATCCTGCTGAAAACAAAGTATACTATATTTGAATGGGGCTATAATTTCAGCCAATTATAAATGAAATACACCTGTTTAAAATTTGTGCCAAGTAATAAAAATAATTCAGAACTGACAAATCTAATTTACAGATGGTGGAGCATGCCTAAATTTACATGCAGCAGGCTCTGGATTTTTGAAGTTTTTATAGTAAGGTAGGAACATATGTTTTTAATTGAAATGCAAAGAACATAATCACCTGTTTTAAACATCAGCCAGCCCTTCATGTTAAATATTAAACAATTCTGAATCTGATTCCAAACCATTCCTAAGAGCAATTAACTCCCTCTTGCACACTTAAATATTTCTTAGGTTATCTGCAAGCCACACACCTGGAAAAAGGCAAATATTTTCTTATAAAGTATATTTTAAAATGAGAGATACCTTTAACAGTGACATTCACTGAGATTTATTTTAAACATTTCATTGACGTCTACTGACTGAAGTCAAATGAATTCTTCACTGTGTTTAAAACAATAATAAATACCAGTCAAAAAGAAAAAAAATGTTGCACTGACTTTTGATCTTTTTGCCAAGAGAAAAATTAAACCTAGTAGTATGTAGTACAGTATTTCTACTGAATGCATTTCAGGACAGGAATCTGAGTCCAACTGAAGCTGGAAGAAGGAAATCATGTCTGACTAATCTGATAGCCTTCTATGATGGCATGACTGGATGGATAGATGAGGGGAGGGCAGTGGACGTTGTCTACCTTGACTTCAGCAAGGCGTTTGACACAGTCTCCCACAGCATCCTCATAAGGAAGATTAGGAAAAGTGTGTGTTAGATGAATGGACAGTAAGGTGGATAGAAAACTGGTTGAAAGACAGAGCTCAGAGGGTTGTGATTAGGGGCACAGAGTCTAGTTGGAGGTCAGTGACAAGTGGTCTACCGCAGGGGTCAGTACTGGGTCCAGTCCTGTTCAACATATTCATCAATGACCTGGATGAAGGGACAGAGTGCACCCTCAGCAGGTTTGCTGATGACACAAAGCTGGGGGTGTGGCTGACACATCGGAAGGCTGTGCCGCCATACAGAAAGACCTGGACAGGCTGGAGAGTTGGGCAGAGAGGAACCTTATGAAATTCAACAAGGGCAAGTGTAGGGTGCTGCACCTGGGGAGGAATAACCCCATGTACCAGGACAGGTTGGGGGCTGACCTGCTGGAGAGCAGCTTGGTGGAAAGAGACCTGGGAGTCCTGGTGGACAACGGGATGACCATGAGCCAGCAATGTTCCCTTGTGGCCAAGAAGGCCAATGGCATCCTGGGGTGCATCAAGAAGAGTGTGGCCAGCAGGTCGAGGGAGGTCATCCTCCCCCTCTACTCTGCCTTGGTGAGGCCGCACCTGGACTACTGTGTCCAGTTCTGGGCTCCTCGGTTCAAGAAGGACAGGGAACTGCTGGAGAGGGTGAGCAAAGGGCTACCAAGATGATTAGGGGACTGGAACACCTCTCTTATGAAGAAAGGCTGAGGGATTTGGGTTTTTTTAGTGTGGAAAAAAGACGGTTGAGGGGGAATCTTATCAATGCTTATAAATAGTTAAAGGGTGGGTGTCAGGAGGACAGGGCCAGGCTCTTTTCAGTGGTGCCCGGGGACAGGACAAGAGGTAATGGGCACAAACTTGAGCATAGGAAGTTCCACCTAAACATGAGGAGGAACATCTTCACTTTGAAGGTGGCAGAGCACTGGAACTGGCTGCCCAGGGAGGTGGTGGAGTCCCCATCTCTGGAGACATTCAAAACCTGCCTGGATGTGTTCCTGTGCAACCTGCTCTAGGTGACCCTGCTCTGGCAGGGGGGTTGGACTAGATGGTCTCCAGAGGTCCCTTCCAACCCCATGATTCTGTCATTCTCTGATTCTGTGAAGTTAGAAGTGATATCAAAGAATCCCTGTCCACATAAATAAAGGTGGCATAAAAAAAGAGAGTGTTACACCCACCATGGCCACTCCTATGCTTTGTGACTGAGAACACACATGCTGCAGTGCGTAGCACTAGTAGTTTATTTAATTTTCATGGGACATCCTGGCCTGTTGCAATTTTCAGACGTTAATCCAACCAGGAACATTATGTTCTCTATATCTCCCCAGAAGATAAATTTATGCCATTTGGTGGGATTTTTAAAATACATAGTGACATATCCTTCCACCAAGTATGTAAAGCAGGAACGGCCCTTTGCACTCTTGGGACTATGTTTAAGATTTGCTTGAATTCTTGCTACTTGCACGTGCTGTAAATCAAACAGACTTTGAAATACACCATAAAGATGCTCTGTGTGTTTCATGCACAGAGTAAGAATTACAAAATCTATATTTTTCTAATCATTTTGTAACACATAAATGGAAGCCATGTCTCAAACTTGTGTTCCAAAGTTTAAAAAAAATAAAAATAAACCTCTCACACAATAGTCTTCTTGAAACAATAATCCAAACCTAAAGAATGTGTCTGATAAGAGTAATACATGAAATGTAAGCAGTAACATAAACATATCAGTATAAACATATAAACATATCACATATCATAGATATATCAGTAAAAGTTTACATTTCATATATTTACTCATATCAATCAAACTTTCTTTAGGTTTAGTTTATCACATATAACATATGTTATATATAATATTATATATAAAAGACATATAATTCTTTGAAATTTATTTTTTTCCATGAATAATCATATTTTTAAGAGCTAATCTATTTCTGTTATCCATAAAATTTAGGACTTATATTAGATAAACAAATTAAATAAGTGGGAAAATTATTTTGAAAAAAGGTAACAAAGGAAATAAACACTATCAGTCTCAAAAAGATTTTCTTTCCTTTTTAGGAATCAAGATTAAAATTGGGGGTATTGTAAAATGTTGGCAGAAGCAATAGAAAAAAAAGCACAAAGGGCAGACTAGAGACTGCAAAATGGGTGCCAAAACAAGTGCACTATTTCAGAAGAAGATGAAATGAGCCTTCCCTCTGACTCATCCAACCAGATTTTTCAAAGAGCTTTCAAAGGACTTTATCTATTTATTCACTTATTCATAGTTAAAGCGTTACTAGATTCATTCTGAGGGCTTGACTCACAAACACTTCTTTTTATATTACATCAGATCTCAGGATCATCATCATCATCAAATACTTAATTAATCAATCTTCAAAAAGCTGTTGCTCTTGCTGACCTTTACCGGCTTAACTCAGTGGAAATAGGACACGTGGCTTTAGGTCTGTCCTAGGCTTGAAGAGATCAGAGTGAATTTCATCATCAGAAGCTGAACGCAACTGCTAGGTCAGGATGAGTTTGAACGAAGATACCTCCTATAGGCACTGAAAGAGTCACGTGGGTCCACATGGGGACCACCCTCACGTTCCCCCGCAGGTATAGATAGCTCCCTGCTCAACCTATTGATGGCTTCCTATGCCAATTTATGGAAAATAACTCTTCTCAGGCAGCGTGTTGAAATCCTACATGCCCATTTGAGGCTTGTTCTACTAGAGAGAAAAAAAAGGCACTAGCAGCTTGTTCCGTCAGGGCAAAAAACCTGCAGCTTCCAGATGCCTTTGGAATATGGGCCTAATTCCTTTTGCATATTTAGTCATGATGTAATTGCGTAGCCCAGTCATACGGCATTGTCATTGCTAGTAACAGGCCATAAACTTTCTGTTACACTTGCAAAGCCTCAGGGCTGAGGCTTGCCAGGCCTGCTATGTCTGAATTTTTCTTTACCTGCCTGCAGCTTTGTTTTACCTAGTTTAACTGTGACAGCCATTTCCTTAACTGACCAGGCAGCTATGGCTAATGTTACCCTTGCACAGTACAACAATAGTTTTATAGAGATAGTAGTAATAAAAAAAAAAAATTCCAACTAGAATGAGGTATTTACAGTTCTAATGCAGTGGTGTAGTGTAGAGAAGTACAGGTCTGGCACAGTAACAAAGACTGAGAAGTGGAGTCAGAGGACATGGTGCAGAGGAGCTCAGGCATGGGGCAGTGATAAGAGACGGGGCACAGGCTTGGCATTGGAGATGCCACAGCTATAAACAAGCCATGGTCTATGAAGAAATCATAGAATCTTCATGGTTGGAAGGGACCTTTGAGATCATCGAGTCCAACCATACACACACACAAAAAAAAAAACCCAAAACCAACCAAACCCCAAAAAAATCCCAAATAAAAACAACAAAAAAAAACCCCACAAACAAACAACCTACATTCTCTGCCACTAGAGCATGCCCGAAGTGCCACATCTAGACATTTCTTAAATACCTCTAGAGATGGTGATTCAATCTGGAGATGTACAATCAGATGTACTATCTGGAGATTGTACAGAGGGGCCCAGAACTGAACACAGGACTCGAGGTGAGGCCTCACCAGTGCCGAGTACAGAGGCACCATCACTTCCCTACTCCTGCTGGCCACGCTATTCCTGATACAAGCCAGAATGTTGTTGGCCTTCTTGGCCACCTGGGCACACTGCTGGCTCATGTTAAGCTGGCCGTCCACCAGCACCCCCAGGTCCTTTTCTGCTGGGCAGCTTTCCAGCCACTCTTCCCCAAGCCTGTAGCGTTGCTTGGGGTTGTTGTGACCGAAATGCAGGACCCGGCACTTGGCCTTATTGAACCTCACACAATTTGCCTTGGCCCATTGATCCAGCCTGTCCAGGTCCCTCTGTAGAGCCTTCCTACCCTCAAGCAGATCAACACTCCCACCTAGTTTGGTGTCGTCTGCAAACTTACTGAGGGTGCACTCCATCCCCTCATCCAGATCATTGACAAAGATATTAAACAAAACTGGCCCCAAAACTGAGCCCTGAGGGACACCACTGGTGACCGGCCGCCAAGAGGATTTCACCCCATTAATCACAACTCTCTGGGCACGGCCATCCAGCCAGTTTTTAACCCAGCGAAGGGTACACTTGTCTATGCCATGATTCGCCATCTTCTCCAGGAGAATGCTGGGGGAGACGGTGCCAAAGGCCTTCCCAAAGTCCAGATGGACAACGTCCACAGCCTTCCCCGCATCCAGAAGGCGGGTCACATGGTCATAGGAAGAGATCAGGTTGGTTAAGCAGGACCTCCCTTTCCTAAACCCATGCTGGCTGGCCCTGATCCCTTGGCTGCCCTGCACTTGCCATGAGAGCTCACTCAAGATGATCCTTTCCATGATCTTTCCTTGTACCGAGGTCAGGCTATCAGGCCTGTAGTTCCCTGAATCCTCCTTCTGACCCTTCTTGTAGATGGGCATCACTTTAGCCACCCTCCAGTCATCTGGTACCTGCCCCGTTGACCAAGATTGTTGATAAATGATGGAGAGAAGTTTGGTGAGCTCTCCCGCCAGCTCCCTGAGTACTCTTGGGTGAATCCCATCCGGCCCCATAGACTTGTGTGTGTCTAAGTGCAGAAGCAGATCATTGACTACTTCCTCTTGGATTATGGGTGGGTTGTTCTGCTCTCCATCCTTATCTTCCAGCTCAGGAGGCTGAACACCCTGGGGACAGCTGGTCTGACTATTGAAGACGGAGGCAAAGAAGGCATTAAGTATCTCAGCCCTCTCCTTGTCCTTGGTTGCAGCTTTCCCCCCTGCATCCAGTAAGGGATGGAGATTCTCCCTGGCTTTCTTTTTGTTGATGTATTTATAAAAGCTTTTTTTGTTGTCCTTAATGGTAGTGGCCAAGTTGAGCTCCAGCTGGGCTTTTGCCTTCCTAATTTTCTCTCTGTGTAACCTAACGAGATCTCTGTACTCCTCCTGTGTTGCCTGTCCCTTCTTCCAAAGGTGGTAAACCCTCCTTTGATTCCGAAATCCCCTCAGAAGTTCCTTATTCATCCAGGCTGGCCATTTTCCCCACCCTTTAGACTTGCGACACTTGGGGACAGCCTGCTTCTGGGCCTTTAAGATTTCCTTCTTGAAGAGCGTCCAGCCTTCCTGGGCACCTTTGCCCTTCAGGACTGTCTCCCAAGGGACTCTCTCAACCAGTGTC
This sequence comes from Sterna hirundo, assembly GCA_009819605.1. Lineage (NCBI taxonomy): Eukaryota > Metazoa > Chordata > Aves > Charadriiformes > Laridae > Sterna > Sterna hirundo. Next base: position 167,821,045 of record CM020437.1, read on the forward strand.
CTGAACAAGCCAAAGTCCGCCCTCCGGAAGTCCAAGGTGGAGGTTTTGCTAACCCCCCTCCTTACATCGCTACAAATTGAAAACTTGACCATGTGGACCTGGAGATGGACAAAACTGTTTGTTGGGGCAACAACAGAACAAAAAATAAGATCTAACGTATATATAAAGGGCACCATATACAGTTAACTCGGATGTAACATGACACTGCAGACCAATGAGGAAAGGGAAATCTCATTAACAAACACATAAAAATGACACCAACTGTATAGTGGAGGAGAAAGAAAAAGCTATAAATAGCATACTCCTCCCAGCAAAGGACTCCAGAGGCTGAAAACTTAGACTTTTACCTGTAAGTGCATGTGAAAGCCGAGTGCTTCCTTTAGGGGTATCTGGCCAAGGACCTTTTACAATGTAACAAAAGATGGTAAGAAAGGAAGGAAGCCATAAACAGGAACATACAGGTAGACAAACCTGACTGTTGCATTTTTAATTGTCTTATGAGTATTATTGTGACTTTTTCCACTTGTAAATGGAAACATTTTTTTTTTTCCCTCTAAGAGTTAGATCTAGACTAATGATGATTGTTAACTAGACTGTTAAGATCTCCATTATGGCAACAACAACATTGTGGCTTTACTTTTACAGATACATGTGCTTTTCTTCCTCTTAGCCCATAACATTTTGAGCATAATGCAAAATTGTTTTTAATTTTCAATTATTCTTTACCATAAAGAGTTTGTTCCCACAGGGGAAGCCTGGTTTCAAGTTACTTATTTATGCACTGAACTTCAGGCATTTAGCTAATACATCTCAATAAGGGTATACTCTTATCAAGTGCCCGTTATAGTCAGTGGAGGGACATTGGCATGCCCAGGGCAAATCTGCTCTTAGTGACACTACACAAGCAAAACTGTTCACTTTATGAAAATTAAGGGGAAGAAATGGGACTGATTCCTAATTTAAGCACCTCAAAGAAATTCCAGGTCAGGCAGAATAAATCTGATCTTGAACCGATAAGCTTTGTTTAAAGATGAACATAGGGTCTACTGCTATTTAAAACCATTTCCCATTATGAATCAATAAATCACTTGGGTAATAGTACAACACATATGTGATATACACATATATAATATATATAAAAGGAAAGACATTTTACTACAAGGGGGAGGCAGAAGTATGAATGGAGTAAAACAAAGGATCCAAAAACCTTTTCCACTGTTTTAAGTGAAGATCATATACCAAAGGAATGAATGAAGAATTATATCAGAAATTAATTTCACTCTAAACTCAACTGTCCAATGATCTGAGGTGGTGCAGATTATATAAAGTGAAACTGGTGTTCTACGTCAGCAGGCTATGTTGAATTACCATTATTCTACTTATCAGGAGACAAGGAGCATAGATACTAGAGTGGAAGAAAATAGAAAAGACACACAAGAATGTTTTTGGGAAAAAAACCGTTTCTGAAAAGAAATAATAATCTATCAGTATTGAGTACTTGCTCCTTCATTTTGTTACCTTGACTTTTTTTTTTTTTTTTTTTTTTTTTTTTTTTCCTGCTTCTCTATCTAATCAAGATATTGAAGAGACTTTTACATGTCTGCAGTTCATAATGAACTGGCCTGGGGTCTGTATCCCAAAGTCCCAATTTTTAAGTCACAGAGGGCAATCCATCAGGAGCCTAAAATTCTTGAGTGTCAACACTACATGCTGTTTTCTACCTCGCCCAGAGCTTCCACACAGGCTGTATTTATCACAAGCGGTTTCTTTCAGTCTGCAAGCTGAAGAGCTAGGGAAAGGGTGTAATCCCCCTTCCTATTGACTTCTATAGTTGCATGTACCAGTGTCAGATGAAATATTATCATTTTTCATAGTAAAAAAGTTCAATTGTTCTAATAAAATATATGAGTTACAGTATACATAGAGTAATACTCTATATTTTGCATTCTTAGCCTCCAGAAAAATGCATGTTAATTAATGCCTTTGTCTACAAATGATGGTAAAGAAAATGATTTATTAGAAGAGCATGCTCTATCAAGTTTTCAAAGAATTTCATGTTTTCATTTAGATAGTTTGAAAATAAAAGATTCCATTTGCAAATGTAGTTTTTAAATGGTGAATGCTAAAGAAGTGAGATTAAATCTTTTGGGTTCATATTTAACACAAACACAGTGGGTTTTTGTAAATATAAACACCTCACTGCACTGCCTTATTTATACATGAACTACAGATCAGTCCTGCTTAAATCTTTAACTAGTGCAATTCAATCAGATAATTGAATACTGGCTAAAATTATTTAATGGAGCATAGCTGTACACAATAAGAATAGCTTGAACTAATGCATGCTTATTTACCCTAAGTACAGTTCTGGATGTCTCAGATTATGGATTTGTTTTTTGAAGAGGAATTATAATTTGATTTGAAATTACGTATTATTAGTTATAAGAAAATTCAAGTTGGGACAGATATGAGTGGATGCAATAGTCATGTTTCCTGTATCACAGCATTCCAATTTGTTAGGTAGAGAAACTGGACTGGTAAAATCAAAGCTTTTCTAAGGGAAAGTTTGCAAGTTTTCTCCTGTACTTTATAAATACTGTTGACAAGTATGTAGTTCTTTAGTTCCTGCAGCACATGACTTAATATGTTTAATGATAGATGTGTAAAATTCTACTTGAAGGGATCATGCTGTTTTGGAAATCCTACTATACATTTTTATTTAATTTACAAAGTTCATAAATCAGCCACACAGTATTTACATTCAAACCCATATTTCTTTCTAATTAATTAATCACATTGAAAATTAAACTATGTATATAAAATGATTTATAATACTGATCAACATCATTTATAACAATATAACAATAAACTATTTATTCTCATATTTTTTTAATCATGTAGATGAATTATGGGGTGAAATTTCTCAACTTTTCTTTCAATTTTCTCTGAGTTATCCAAACTGAAAGAAAAAGAGAAACAATTTTTATTTTTTTTTTAAATAATAAATTTAATCACTTCCATCTGAAACTGCATATTAGCTAATTACCAATCCACAGATAACCATATATCTAAATTATAACTGGTGCTTGAAAAAGTAAAATACTTGAAAAAGAAAACTCTAAAGCTAATCTGCTTGCTCAATGTGTTTTTATTATTTCTTAATTTTTTTAGAAAAAATAAACAATGGCACATCTCACTAATTGATCTGTACAACATACAAGAGAAGACGACGCCTCAAGTAACATGACTCCTATGGAGGTAATAGACAGATATAAGAAACTGTTGTAACTTACAGACATTTTTATATATAATTATATTCCGAAGAAAGTTTTAATGACCATCAAGATCAATTTACTTGTGGTTATTCTGAAAAAGGTTTCTCTAAGTTTCTTCCTGCAACTTAGACACTTTATAGTATGTGGTAATGTTGAAACCTTTTGCAGTTTAGTTTTTGCAGAAGTTTTCCCATCAATTTTCCCATCAATTCCAAATTGAAGCATGGTGTTTCAAACTTTCTGAAAAGACACACTGTCAACGACCAGAGAACATCCTTTAACAGAATTACTGTTCATGAACGCATTCTAGTATTTCTAGGTTACCTTGTACTGAGCCCATATCTGCTACAAAGTTACATAAATATTACTGGTATCACAGACACTCCATGATTTCCCTTAGTGATTTTTTTAATGAAGATTAATTGACACAACATTAAATGTGTTTCTCATTTCACATTTAATTTTATATGACTTCAGTATTGACCACTGTTGGTTTTATGCCTTTTTTGATAGATTAAAAAGTCTTTAGTACTCTCTTTCTTCAGTACGTATGTGGAGCAGCAGAGAACAAAAGAGCTCAGAGTCACAGTCTCAATGTACATTTAATCTATGATTTCCAGCAGTATTCTGTAACCATTATAGAACAATATTTCACAGAACCTCAATTTCAAGATCTATAATTCCACAGTAGCTTTGCTGGCAGATAGCACTGAGATTTAAAGGAAAGACAGAACAAGCAATTACCCATCATGTTTTTGTGCTTGTACAAACACATATAATATATAAATTATTTTTTTTTTTTTGTAATGTAAAAAACAGCCTAACCTCTGGCAACCATGAACCATCAACTTTCTATTTACATGGAGATAAAAATTACATGGGCTTCATTTTTAGGTACAAAACTCTATGTATCGAACTTTTTGAACTGGTCAAAAACTTGAAAAAAATCACTGTAAATCTAGAAAACTCTGTGATTTGTAGTAATGCGATCCAAGTGCCAGTTTTCATTCACCCTTATGCATTCTAAGTTGGGTAATAATATTGTCACATTGAAGCAATTTTCCTATCAGAACTATCTGTCTGTACTATTTCTTGTGAAATTCGCTTTTTACTCTTTCCTTTTGTGACACCTTTCTTTTTAATTTTATTTCAAATATAAAGAGCAGTCTACAGTATGAACCTGAGACAATGGTGAAAAAAAGGGATCAGGGGAATAAGTCTGCTCATTGTTAAATAGCTATTTCCTTTTAAAAAAATAAAAAGACTAATAAAACTGGCATTAAATATTCCTATGTGCATATGTTTTTAGAAGGGTCTTCTGTTTTCTTAAAAGTACAATTTAAACATCAAATGATGCAAAAAATGTCATGAGGAAAAACTGTTGAATTCTTTAACCAACATTCTTAAAATTGTACACACAATGAAACAGTTGAATGTCAGTTATAGAGGCACATTAACAAGTCTCATTATTGCTGTTTGGTATGTTTAAGAAAAAAAAAAGTTCACTTTTTTAAAAATAATGCTGTTTATGTCCTTGAATCTTGGCAGACTGAATGAAAAAACAGATGAACACTCTGAAAAAAACACTCTACCTATAATATAATTAGTTTTGCTATGAATCTGAATTATTATGTTTGCACTTTCCCCCCTCTGGCTAAGAGTATTAGATATCAGAGGTGAATAGAAAGGCTTTTCCATTGTTATAAGAAGAGTATTGGCTATGTTCATCCATCCTATGTTCTATGGCATGTTTTTAGTGATGCAAACAGATAACGTTTGCGTGTTTGTGAAAGCATGAAAATTAAATTAGGCCTCAATTATTTTGGGTGTTAGGTGAATCAGCCTCTTGAAATAACAGCCTATTAAAATAATTTCTCTTAAAGTAGGTGGTCTATACAGTAAGCAAAGAAAAGGTTAATGTGCTGGAATACTCCCAGAGAGAGATGAATGTGGACTAAAGATAGAAAGACAGGATCTTTGTAGGATAAAGAGTTATATTCATGTATCATATTTTAAAGTTAGTAAAATTAGATTTTAATAGCAAGCTATATATGATGACAGGAAGCTATGTAAACATAGGAAGGAATACGTATTCTTATTCATAAAATATCAACTCAGTTAATAAACCATAAGCCATTCTGCTACATTGTTTTTGCTATGCTGAAGTACTGAAAGATAGCTTAAGAATATTTCCGGACTCTCACCACCCTTCTTGATTGTAGTTTATACTTCCTTGACTGATGTTTGGAAAAGTCAGCCCCATATAAGCCTAGATCAAACTCAAAAGAAGACAAATGCTGCACCTTAGAACTGTTTAGTACTTTCCCATTACTTGAAACTAGAGACATTCAAAGACAGTCATGAGAACTGCAAGTCTCATGCATTTTCTCTTTCAATTATTTTGCTGTTCTTGTTATGACCGCAGCCCATCTCAGCATCAGAGCATGGATTCTGCTCCTATCCCCTGCTTAATCACCGAAGAGCTATAATCAGCTGTAACTACATATTTCTACCTCTGTTTTTTTTTAATTGAAAGACACCTATAGTGGTAACTATTAAAAAAACCTGAAAACCCCACAATACAATAACTGGTGCTGATTTATTTTTTTATCATGAAGTACATATTACTAATAGTTTCAGTATTTTATTTTACTTCACAGTAAGGCCATGAATTCAGTATTTTTAAACAAAACAAGAGATTATTCCACTCCTACACTAAACAGAAGCAAGGGTCTGCGTAAGAAAATGTCATAACCATTCCATATCCAATTGGGGGAGAAGGTTGTTTCTTTGTTTCATTTTCAATTTAGATTTTTAACTATTTGTTTTTATAATCCACAGTGGCAAGTTAACTAGATTAAATTCTCATCAAAATACAACTCCTATAACACCGTTAGTAATTATGACCAAACAGTTATTCTCCATATTCATTTTGTCTACAAATTCTTATATGGCTATGCAGTCTAAATTTTGTGAAAACTTTTTTTTGTTTTTCTATATTAACACAAGTCTTAGATTTACCTAACAGCTGATCTTTTCTAAATATATTTTAGGCTTTTTTTTTTCAACCTTGTGCAGCTGAGCAGCAGGCACCTTGTAAAAGTGACTATGACAGCACCCTGACTTATTCAGAGCTCTGAGGTAAATTTATTTGCACCTTTTCCATGAATTAGAATTTGAATCTTGAAATCTAGATTTCATTACTTGATAGAAAACAATATCCAAGGAACACAAAAAAGAACAGATACTTTTCATTACATTAGCCAGTCCATCTCTACAGTGTCGCTATTATCATTACAGGGGAATTTTTGTTTCATTTATGAGGACGACAGCAGGAATTTTATGTCGTCAATAAATATCTACAATATTCCTGAGACAGTTGGAATAGACTGTGTTTCCTCCTATAATGACCCACTATACAACCCAGCTATCCCATGCATATTTTAAACTTTCTTCATTATCAATTTGTTCATCACAAATGTAATATTCATTGTTATTCAATCCTATAAACAGTCTTCAGTAAGAAACACTTTTTTAAGTAAATACATGATGATTTAGCAGGACATCATGCACAAGATTTTTTAGAAGTTTTTCATGTGATGTACTTGATCCCCACCTCGAGGACCAATTGGATCGAAAGCAGCTTTGCAGAAAAGTACCTGGGTGTGCTGGTGGGCAAGAAGTTGAACACGAAGCAGCAATGTGTCATTGTAGCAAAGGTCAACAGCATTTCAGTAGCATTATGAAGACTGTTGCCAGCAGGCTGAGTGAGGTGATCCTTCCCCTTTTCTCATCCCTGGTGAGGCTGCATCTGCAGTGCTGTTTCCAGGTTTGGACTCCCCAGGACAAGAGAGAGGTGGACATATTGGAGTGAGTTCAACAAAGGGCTACAAATTAAGAACTGGAAAATGCTTCATATAAGGAGTGGCTGAGAGAGCAGAATTTGTTTGTTTACATGGGAGAAATGAAGGCTACAGTGGACCTAAACACCAGCCCCTCAATATACACAGTTTTTTTGAGAAGATGGAGCCAAGCTCTTCACAAAGGTGAGTGATCAGAGGACAAAAGAGACATGAGTGTAAATAGAAAAAAGGTAGGTCCAAACTGGGTATCAGGAGAAACATTTATACCATGAGGTCAGCCACGCAGCAAATCAGGTTGCCCAGAGAGATTGTGCAGGCTCTGTCCTCAGACGTTTTCAAGACCTGACTGGACCTGAAGGAGCTGATCAGATATCAGAGCTGGCTCTGCTTTGAACAGGAGGTTGTGTTAAAGAACTCATGTCCCTTGCAGCCTGAATTATCCTATGGTCCTGTCCTACCTGGCCTCCATGTGCCTCTTCCAAAGACTATGAGTCTCCCTTAGACCCTGTGCTTTATCTATGAACTCTAGTTAGATGTCTGGAGTACTGCAGGACACCTCAAATGGCATTAAATAACTATGTGTAACTGAAGCGATGCCAAGGCTTCACTATTTGAAATACATATCTAAGCTCCCATTACAATCAACTCATACCTAATGTGGGATTCAACTATCCACAAAAAGGTACTCAGTAAAATTTGATAAGTTGGATAACTGTAGGTTATCCAAGACACATAGAACATGCTTTCAGTTATAACAGAGGACATGTAGAGAAGCAGAGCCTCAGAAGAATGGTTGACGGCCCAGTGTGATACCTCACAGCATCAATTTTTAGCCTTAGTCATGAAGCCAATGGACTGTTTAGTTCAGCTTACTTCAAACCCGACATCTAAGCTTTGCTCCAACTGTGCAAAGATGTCATCAAGCATAAAAATCAATGCTCAGAGGTGTCTGATGTAACACTGTGGCCCTGCAGTTGTAACAGGACTTATGGGAGAGCCATGGGCTTTTTTGAGTGGCAGCTGGACACCAGGACAAATACACTAGGACATCTAGAATGATAACAGCAGTCTATATGTAGCTAACTGATTAATCTGAATAAGCTCTCTGTAGTCTGCCAATACACTGACCGGGGTCTCAATTCAGCTGTCATGTGTATAGGTTTCTAAGGTCATTTCAAACACCCTCAGGTGTCATGGGTATCTACTAGCACCATAGTTATGTTTCAGATTCGCAAATGTTATTAGACATCTTAGCAAATGATGACTGAAGAGCCCTTCAAATACCCATAAGAAGGTTTTATATATACATATATACACCCCTCTTCCCACCATATTTAGCCAGCTATATTTGCATATCTAAGTTTAGAAATTGACCATCTGGAACTACATTTTACCCAAGGAAACATTAACTGTGTTGTATAATAACTGAGAGTCCTTTCCAAACTGCTGCCTCCTCAGGCAAAGAATAGATTCTGAGAGTCAAATACCGATATGCTAATTTAGATAATATCACTTCCTTTGGTTAGACTTTTTCATTGATAACAACATAAATATATGTAAGAATAAAAAATAAACAAAGATTTGAACTGGAATTTCATTTTAGTTGAGGGCTAGCTAAAAATAAAACTATTTTCTCCAGAGTTTCAATTTTCTAACTACAATAGTTTTCTCATTTAAACAGTGTTTTTTGCCACATATTCTTTGTTGATTAGTACCAGAGTTGCAATTCAAGCTTTGATACATACTCATACATACCCCCCTAAGCACACATTGTTTTATTAAGCATCCATTCATTCCTCTAAAATGTCTACTCCTAAAGGTTTATTTAAATTTGCTTAATCAAAGCTATTTTTACTTAACCAAATAGAATTAAAAGTTTGCTGGCAGTTGCACTCAGGCAGAAATCTGCAGGCCATCTGTGACTAGAGACCATAGCACATACCCAGACAGTGCCTGGTCTCAGCAAAACACTAGTCCACTTGACTCTTAAATGATTGCCTAGAAGGCATATTTCCTTATGGGACAAAGAAATTGGGAGGTCTGTCATGTTCTTCTTAGTACAGACAATGTTGCACCTTTTTTTTTTGGTTTGTTTGTTGTGGGGGGCTTTTTTTTTAAAAACACCAAAAATTTCTGAAATATCTGCTTGTTCATGAACTACCACACCAAAAATGATTCTAAACAACTTCAGAAGAATCTACTAGGAATCAGTGTACAATTTTGAAAAAAACAGTTTACATAAGATTTTTTTTTAGCTGGAAATGTAAAAAAAAACCACCAAACCACAAAACCAAACCCCCCAAAACAAACAAACAAAAAAAGTCAGTAAGAATAATCAAAAAAGGTTAAAAAATCAACTTAAACCGCCAGGATGAGTAGGAAAAATACCTGTAACAATTAAAAGATATGTACATCCAGAGTGATGAAATGAATATAGCTTTGCTTCAAATCAGAAAGGAGAAGAAATAAAAGAATCAAAATATGGAAAACATAATCTAAACATTGTTGATACTGTTATAATTCAAGGAACAATGAGAATTACATAAGACCTTTTCAGACTACGTAAAATATAAATATGACAACGCTTGTGTACTGTATCTGTTTTCTCTTTGTTCATCTTACTGTTAACCTTATTGAAAAGTCTCAGTAAATACATATGGTGCTTTTTCTGGCAACAGAAATTTTTCTGAGGAATATTTATTTGTTACTTACAAAACCACCACCTTATAGCTACTTCTGAAAAGCCATACCCCTAATCTTTATAGTCTTCAGAGACATGGAATTTAAAGGCAATTAAATTGTGCTTATAATTTAGGTCATATTATGGTTTCTGAGTGAGTTACAAATTGTTGGCATTAATTATGTATTAACTTTAAATAGGTCTTGCCTTTTAGTATAAAACCAATTTCCTGACGGCTGTGGATTTTTTCATCTTCCTCTTTTGGCTTGTAAAACCGTTTGTTTACTCTATGCACATGTGTTAAAATAATGAATTCCTGCTGAAATCTGGTGCAAATGAATGTTCTGTTCTTGCACTTCAAAGCTGAGTGACTTTTGGACTTCTGACAGAATTGGTTTGAGACTCATATATTTATAGTAATAGGTACATATAGACCTCCAATCATTATTATTTTCTCCTTAAATCATTATGGTTTACTTTATTATGTCCAAATAGATATTTTGCACTGATGAAAAAAACCCTTGCATTTTTAAATATATTTTATTTTTCTGCATAGATCTGAGACTCAGTACTGAATACAGAAGTTTACTGAAAACCAGATGAAACCAACCAATTACATACACAATGTATGCAAGGTTGTATGAGCCTTCACACCTTTTCCTGGGAGTTCTGGCAAGTAGATGACTATGTTTTATGAAGTTGTCCTTCTTGTGCTTTTGGTCCAAAACCCCACCCAGAGCCTCTGACATGGTATTTCAGTTTACATTACTGATATGCACAAAATTTAAAAGAGAGGTTGGGATCTGTGAAAAGCATGACATCCCTAAAACTGAAAGAGCTTTTATTATTAATTGTGTAATACCTCAGAAACAGCTATGGGCACAGGCAGTTGGCAGTTTTTCCATAAATAGGCCCACCCTATACTCCATTGGTTCTAATGCTCACCAGAAAATCAGTTAATGGCTCTATTTACTCCTCTCTGTTTGATACAATAATTATATCCCAGTGACTAATTGATAACTCATTGGATACTGTTTGACTCAGAGAAATAGAGCAACACTTTTTATATCTGGGTTTTGACAATTTTTATTAGAAATTTGCATAATGGCCTGATGTGATGTCCATCTGCCAAGTATCGCTGACTTTGCTGCAGACCTGGTATGGCAGTTTTTTGCACGAGTAGTCCTGTAGTAATGTATATAGCTTTATGATACAAAGAGACACTATACCATTAAATATGTTCTTTGTGTTTCTGTTCCTTTAAGCTATTTTTGCTGTTGTTTTCATACACATATATAGTTTGCATTAATGGAAGCTTTAAAATCTTAGTGATGTAATCAAAACACTTGACAAAATATTCCAAGGTAAATAATATAATAATAATAACAGAAAGATTAAATTTTAGAAACTTTTATTATACTCTATTTATTATCCCAAAGAAAAAATAGAATTGACAATAATGTGTGGGAAGTCGAGAAAATGTGGCAATAGAATGGAAAAAGGGGGATTTAAAACAGCATAAAAGTAACTGATTTTGAGAGAGATTTGCTTTTAAATCTATTTTTTTTATTTATTTTTTATTTTTTTTACAGAATAAAAACATTAATGGAGCAATTAGGTATGTTACATTTGTAATGGTTAAGAAGCCACAATCACTTTACTTCACTTTGACAAAAAGTCAAAGCACTGAATCAGATTTAAAAATTATAAAAAAAAAAAGAGCAAGAGGAGAAATAGTGACATAGGATAGAAAAAAAGGCTGAAAATGTAGGCTGAAAAATATCTACAGATATTTGCCCTTCTAATGAAGCATGTAGCTTCAGATTGGCAGTATTTGCAAACAGGAGGAACTTTTGGCAGAGAGGCTGATTGTTGAAGTATATTTCAGGCTGTCTTATCTTTGGATAGGGCTAATGTCCTGTAAATAGTGGTCCTATATCTTCTGAACAGGCAAAATGCCACACTAACAGACTGATATGAATATTACCATGAAAAAAACTATTATGTACTTCATGTTTGAATTTGACAGGCTCTAGTCCAGAAACACTGTCACAGCAAGTTGCAGCAGCTTTTTAGAAAGTGCATGCTATTATTACTCAATTTAAATATTTAAGCGTTGAAAAGAATAATCCCATAGGTAGCAGTCTAACTATTTCTGGGGCCTGTAAGTGAAGTTTACTGATTAAGAAATATTGTAAGAAATAAACATGTATGATAAGGAGTTTAAATACCAAGAAGATTCAAAGACAACTGAAGTCAATGCAAGTTATTCTGTTTTACTCAGCAAAGTTTTTGGTCAGACCAAAAGGTAATGCTGAAGGAATAAAATTTTCAGGATTAGCCATGCTTAATAACAAATAATAAGAGCATTAATATCCAGATATCATTTCTAAATGAATAAAAAGAATACTTGATAATGACAAACTCCCTATTCTCCCATTATTCCTGAAAAAAAGAGAAAGTAAATGAAATTTTAAAAGAAAGAAAATTACAATAACGAAACAGTTAACAATCAAATGATCTTTGAATTAACATTGCAGGATATTGTTACAACCAACACCAAGATTCAAACACAAACAATGCATGAACATATTTAATATTCAGAGTAATAATGAAATGTGCATAACTAGTAATTTTCAACATAATGTATTACTTATGTGAAACGGAATCTGAAATATTGAAATATATACATACACACAAAGGAACACATTAAGAAATGATATTAATCTTAAAAATGGAAATATTTCCCTTATGCCTTCCTTATTTAGCTGATTACCAAAAAATTCTAAAGCTCAAACACAACTAGTTACACTGAAATAAAATAAATTATATTAATTTCCCAGTAACACACATGAAGATTTAAGGAAAGGAAAGTGAAGTGACATATAAAAATCTAATACTCATGCTTCCAGTCTTTTTACAGCACACATTTTTAGGCTAATATTTTTTTTCCAGAAATAAATAAATAATATAAGTCTGTAGTATGGTTCAGATCGCGTAGATCTCATCATTGTGAAACTAATGCATAGTGACATTATGCCACCTGAAATATTCAACCAACAAAGACTCTTGTCTCTCAACCTCAGTGTCATTTTTAACTATGATTTAGTCTATTTTTTTTCTTGATGTTAGAACTCAAAAGAGCTGAAAAGGTCCTACAATAACAACTGAAACAGTGAAAAGCTTCTGTATTTAGTGGTCAAGAAAGATGATCTATAGTCAATAACCTGCTCTTTGAGTTAAGTTTTTAGGTGGGACGGTACCAGTTCAACAAACATTATTGCAGTAAGAAGGATTTGATGATCCAGTCTCATGACTATGATTTATTTATTTATTTATTTGTCTATTTTTCTTTCTCAGATACTTGTGGAACAGAGTATTTCATTATGTTAGCCCGAGAATCTTGGTATTTCTGATTGTGTAAAGAGACTTGATTCTAAATTCCAACATAACACATCTAAAAAGTGTAATATATTTAGTGAAGGTTGCTATTTTTGGGTGTCAATGTTTTTCAGCGAATAACTCACTGCCCACTATGACCTGCTATTAGGGAAGGACTTCCCTTCTCAAAGACCTTGCTCAGAGCTAAGTGAGATGTGAGATATAGAAAAAAACAAGTCCTAGAGCACTAGAGAGATGCAGTCTCTTCAAATTCTGCACTGAATTACTCTGGTAACTAAGAACAGGAAGCTATTCCTAGAATAAAATGCTGCTCCCTGGAGCTCGAATTCCAGAGACAGCATGCATATGCTTCATTTTTACTAACCCACAGGGAAAGAGCATGAAATACTGCAGTAAGATACTTTTTTATCACCATCATTTCAACTAATCAAAATATGGCACCCATTTACTGTGTAGCATGATAGTCAAGAAGGGAAGTTGTGCGAGAGAGCTAGATAACGTGTGTCAGCACCCACATCAAGAATGGAGTGAACTCAGTAAAGCAAGCAAAATGAAAACATAAGTTAACAGCAGGCCTACTGAGGTTGAGAAGGGCCGCCTTCTCTTCATTAGGGAAGCACTTCTTATGAGGATGCAGAGTAAGAAGATGTAAGAGCTACCCTAGCAAAATGTTTGTTGTCTGTAATTAAGGGTTTGAAGACCTGTGCTCAAAACCAGCAGGGTTTCATAGTAATATAGGACAGAGAAATTATAAATAGAGTTTATGTAAAAATGTTCTAGTTGCCTGTGCAAAACCAAAACAAGACCAAAAGGCTTCCATCATTTTATTTCAGTGAGAGTTTTTATATATACCCAGTTGGAGGCAAAGTTGCTTTTTTAAAAAAAAAAAACAAAAACAACTTTGTACTCGTTCACAAGAGAAAATGGTATTGAAAAACTGCATTGAATATACGACACAAAATATGACATATTCAAGTTCTCTCCAGTCTTGTTTTTCTAATTAAATATATTTTTCTCAGAGACAATAGGATTCAAACTAACTTTACAAGCACTGTTGTTTAATAACCAGATCATTGTTTACAATGTGTGTATTAGTTTGCTTCTCTATAGTTGGCAACTTAAGAGTTTATTCCCACTGCTGAAATCTACGTTTCTTACTGCATTGGTACTTAGATCACTTTATGTTGACCACTTCTATAATTTCATCTCTCTACGGACTAGTCAAAACATATCTAATACCCTTTAAACAAACAGCACATTCATTCCACGTTTTACTGACAGCTATGCTAGGAACTTGGGCAAAAAGGTTGCTTTATTTCATTTCCAGGTGAAATAGGTGAAATGGCCATATTTCCAGGAGAATTATGTTATAAAAAATATTGAACTTTATATATAATATCATGTTATGTTTTGGTGTTGAAACAGAACATTTTAAGCAAAAAAAAAGTGAATTATTAATACTAATTCTATGAAGTGAAATAATCTCATGATAAATCAATGCTATAAATACAAATTTCATGTATTATTTATTTATTCATAAATAACTCTCAGGTGGATACATTTTAAATAGATTTTTCTCCAAACAGGTTTCCTGTAATGGTCTATAAATAATGGATTTTCTCAGTGATAGTAAAATAGTAACTTTAATATGGAAGGACTTCAGCGTCCTACATATCCATTTATAACAACTGTCCTTGCAAAAGTCTTCTCTAACTCTGGTATTCTGAGCAAAAGATAAAAAATAAAATTTTAAAATTAGCCATCCACTACAAAGACAGCTCTTAAGCCTTAAATTGCGGGCAGTCTTTCCCTACCAAGTTATTCACCAAGCTTTCAGCTAGTATATATCAAAGCAGTTTTGGATACTACTACATCTTTACTGCAGCTGAGCACTGGAAAGACTTCCTTCAAGTTAAAGTAAATTCTCATTACCTACTCATGATACAATATGGGAGCCCCTGTATCTTGTCCTCTTGGGGCTAAAGGATCTACAGGTTTACACATCTTTTCCTCTACAGCATTTCTCAGCTACAGTACTATTGTGTCTCAAACTACTGGGTTTCCTGCTGCCAACAGCTGTTTCTCTCTCCCCCCATCTCTCTCTGTCCTGGTTTGGGGTGGAGCGGAGCCAGCTTTCTGTTCAGTGAGGGAGGCTCTTGCTCACACTTGTTGCTGTGGCAACCAGGGTCAGCTGACTTGGCTGTTTACCCTGCGGAAGGGTTACACCTGTGGACAGGTCAGGTGACCCAAACTGACCAATCGGGTATTCCATCCCATCTGCCATGCTCACTATAAAAGCTGAGGGATCAAAGGGGTCATATTGGCTTCTCCCTAAGGTCTGTTTTCTGAGGGCTGTTGCTTGGATCTTCTACAGATCTTATCCAGTGGGCTCTTCTTCAATGGACTGTTTCTTCAATGACTGACGTCTGAGGAGGACCCCATCAGCTCATCTGCCTTTTGACCCCGGTCAGTGCGTTCCAGTTCCCATTTGTCGCTAGGTCCAGCCTGGAACTGTCCCAGTACCTGCCCGTGACATCTTCCTAGGAACTTGATCCAATCTTCTACATATTTGTTTATATTGTATCTATTTCATTGTTTCCTTTTTATTATTATTTCATTAAATAGTTTAGTTTTTTCTAAGCTCCTAACTCTATTTATTGCTCTTCTTTATCTCCTTGGAGCAAGAGGTGGGGAAAAGCATCTGTTGTCTTGTCATTGGCCAACCCGTCCCAAACGACAACACTCCTGCTTGTCAGTTATGGACTGTTCTCTGTCTTCTATTCCTTCCCAATTTTCTATTTCAAATTCTTGGCCCTTCCTATAATTCTTAACTTTTAACCCTTTAACCTCGTTTCTGTTAGCAGTTGCTAAATTCAGTAGTCCAATTGAGGTGAGGCAGCCACAGTTCCCTGTCCCTAGGTACAACCAGCGGAGAGGCTGAGCATGTATTGCCAGCGGGCAGGCAAACCCATGTACATGCCACACCTATACATATAGGCACAGATGGCCACATGGATCAACACAGACAGAAAACACTCAGCGCTCATATGGACACAGACAGCACCAATGGCTTTATCCTGTTCCTCTCTTTTGACTGATCAGAACAATAGTTGAAGGAACCTGGACATACAAGGCCACAGCCCCTTTCTGGCTGCTTGTATTCGCTGCCCCTTGCACACACCAACACGTGCACACACAGCCACACTACAAATCTCACTAGTAACTGCCCTCAGGCACTCAGCCCACCCAGCAGCTGGATCCCTTCATCTCTTCATTGCCTCATGTACAGACACACACATGCAAAAGGGAATCTCTGACAGCTGGTCCAGACTTACGATCTGACAAGTATCCAGCTCCCATACCACATGATAGTTGGTTTGGACCTCCTGGTCCCTCCAGCAGCCAACTCACAGCCCCTCTGTTCTCTCCAGTATTTGTTCCAGACTTAACGGCCACTTCAATATTCGGCTCACAAGGTGCTTACTGTACTTGTCAGCTATACTGGCTTCATATACTTAATTGTTCACACTTGAGCACAGGTACCCTCACAATATGCGTACAGTATGGCATCTCCAGTTGCTGGTGTCAGTGACACATGGGCCCCCTGACCCCTGGTTCAGGATCTGGTAGTCAAATCGCCATACACACCCATGCACATGGAATGCAGAGTCCCTTACCCACAAAAAATTTACAGACTGGCAGACTGTTTGCTCATGATCTGCTGTATTTGTGCCTTTCTCCCTCATTTGCCCATACTTTTGATCTGTATGTTTCCCTGTCTTTGGCTTCTCCAAAACATCCATCCTCTTGCACAATCCCCAAATGTTTTTTGTGGCATCCTATAATGAGTCTGGTACGTTCCCACAATCCACTTAGGTCACCCCATAATAAGTTCTGTTCCATTCCCAATCCTCTCCACTTCATCCCATAATAAGGCCTGTAAGCTGTTCTTTGTTTGCGAGGCCTCCTATTTTCAGTTGCCCTGTTTCTTATTGCAGATTACCAATGCACAAATCGGTTTTTCTGGGTAAACATAAGGAGCAGCCAATTTCATGTGCTCCCTGTCTGCTGAATAGCTTTACTAGGTTCCTCCACCAGTAATTATTCTTATCATCTTTGCTGGGCTCCCTGTGCTAATGTTATTAGACTTTAAATAGATAGCCTAACACTTATTTCCTTTTTTCCTACTCAAGTTCTGTTCTCTCACCACCTTTTATTTCCATATCTATTACTCTCTATTGCTTTCTACCTCTTAATTTTATACCTTTACTGTACCTTTACTATACCACTTTCCCGCCCATTTTATAGTTTAATGAGAGCAGGGAAATAAACTACCTCATCTGCCTTAGGATTTAATTAGAAATTCTACTTTAGCAAAATGGCAGAATCCATGCTGAGCACTGGCACGTAAGCAGTGCTTACTCTCTTCTGTTTGGGTAGCATATG
Organism: Sterna hirundo; assembly: GCA_009819605.1. Classification (NCBI taxonomy): domain Eukaryota; kingdom Metazoa; phylum Chordata; class Aves; order Charadriiformes; family Laridae; genus Sterna; species Sterna hirundo. Next base: position 167,838,711 of record CM020437.1, read on the forward strand.
AGATAGTTTCATACCTTTACCATATCCTTTTAATTACAAAAGTCTATTACATGCCCATTTCTATCCAGTAAGTCTTAGTTTCCTCTCATATCACTTGCCAGACACCTGAATCTTCTCCAAATTCTGCTTGTGATCTGGCAATGCTTAATGCACATATTGCTCATTCACTACTGAAAACCCCTCTCTTATCTGTTCCCTGGATGAGACAGGAGGATCATACAAGATGCAGCATAAGGAATACTCCCACACAACTAGGCAACATCAGAGAAAGACCAGGTATCCATCATAAAGCCACTGAAATTGAAAAAATGTCACATAAATCAAGGAAAAGATGACCTATCTAAAAAACCATATAAATAATTTCATTCATACAAAGATTGCTTCCAAAGAAATACCATTTTAACATAGCAGAATACTATGTTTCAGTACTTTTTCATAATGATTTGTGTTCATTCCATAATTAAAGTATGTAACTAATATTCTCTTAATAATATAACCTATGTTTTGGCAGCCAAGTTTCCCTCTTGTTCTCATATGGATGCAGCCTACACTCACATGGAACACATACAGGCCAGATTCCATCAGAGGAATGATAATCTCACAAATTGCATTTTAGAAAGTCTGTTGAAAAAACAAACAAGAAAAGGACAATCTAGAGTCAGCCTTCTGTAAATGCTGTATCTGCAGTACCAGTAGTGGTTAAGATATTGAAAAAGTGGGTTTTTTTTGTAAAGTGGCTATTATCAACAAACTGACCAGACAGAGAGTGGTATCTTCAAATTGTGGAATAAACTGAGAAGAATTAGTTTCACTGATTTACTCCAATTAAGGATTAATAAACATATTACATTTTCTGACGATTTTAATCAGTGACACACCATAGGAAGCTACTTCATATTAGCTAAAATTTTCAGTAAATTCAAGATAACAGATGGCCCACCTTTATAAAATTTAGATACCTTCTTATTTCTATTAGGAGTGAATTGTTATATAGTTGTGGAAAACTGGTGATATATTCAGTCATGTCTTAGAGATGTCAAAGATATTTCAATCCTCTTAGTTGAAGTGAGATTAAAAAAAAAAAAAAAAAAAGATTCTAGTTTATGCTTATGATATGGCTCTTGGAAATAAATCCATTCCTGAATGAGATGACTCCATTTTTCTTCTAGAAGTAATTTCCATTTTTTTTGTCTCTCTGTCACATAGCAGACACACCATTTTGGCAACAGCTTTTCCATCATTGTGGTCAATAAGAAGTGAACGGAAAGAAGGTCCAAATTCCTTCTGAAATAAAAAATAAGATTTTGTGTCTAGTCTTTATTGACATATCTATTGGAGGTATTAATAATAACTTCATTAAACTTACTTACTTAGGAAGGCATGATGCATAAATTAGATACAGTGTGGCTCGTTTGACTTAATGAGAGAAAATACTTCTAAAGTCTGAGAATTGACATGCAAAAAGCTATATAAAGTATCAGTATGTATAAGTGAAAGACATAGCAGGGTGAAAGAAATATAGAAAGAATAATTTTCACTAGAATAAAAGTGTAAAAGTGTAAAATCTAGAATATATAAAATTAAAATTGCATTTTGATTGTTTCAAGCTCATTAAACATGAATATACATAATGAAGGAAAGTCAAACACAGAAAAGTCAATCTTTCAAAGTCAAATAAGAGTATAGATGTTATGAAACTTTATAGAAATTAAGACTGGAGGCTAGAATTTAGAGCAAAGAGTTTGAGTAAGAATTCTGAACTAAGGGAGGGAAATTGAAAAGGCATCTTGGAAATAATCAGACTGTCAATATTGTCCTCCCATGAAGCCAAAGGACAGAAGTGCCAGTATAAAATGCAACATAAAAACTCTCATTTTCAATAATCCAATCTTGAGAACTGTATGGAAAATCTGAAGTATTATTTATATTTCCTGTTCCTTTGTATTCTCCAAAAATAATGCTTTCGTAAATCTGTCCCTTGAAACAGAACATACATGTTTATTTCCATCCTTCAAAATAATACTGGCAGGACTTCAGGCACGTGTTTTTTTCCCCTAAAAAGCAGTGTTTCTCAGTACATATAAGTAGATTCCATTTTTTTTCTCTTTTTTTTTTTTTGCAGTTGTTTGTATATTCCCATATGTACTATAAGCAAGAATTTATACTTAGACTTAAGAGAAATGACAGTCTGTTATGATCCATGTGAACAGACAGCTCAGTATGACATTCAGAATGCCCCAGGGGGAAATAAAATCAAAACAAACCCAATTATTTTAATACTAAAGAGAAGAATAGTTTCAGCAACAGAATGTCACTTATACTTTATCATCTCATCTATAAAATTAAATTAAATTAAATTAAATTAAATTTTGGGTAAGATTTTCTGATGGATAACTTTCTGTAGATATACTTGTAATTTAAATAGTAGAACACCAAATAGCTCTTTTAAAGATCTAACCACACCTACTGTAGAGGCTTGATTGAGCATATTTCATCACTTTGTCTAACATGTTTAATTTTTTTACCTTGGTTATGTCTTTCAGAAGTATTTCAGAGCTATTTCAGGATCTATGTATGTAAATATATACATTATTGTATACGAGTATATGTTATGCATATTATACAATTATGCGTGTGTCATTACTATTATAAAATATAATTTTTTTATTAATGCAATTTTTTTCTAAATGAAACTATTAATTTACTTCTTACTTACAAAAACTATGGATGTAAGAGCTCTTAAACTCTCTTAACGTGTTTTGTATGTTTCCAAATTGAAATTAATTTAATTTTATTCTTATTCTAGCATCCCCGAGTTTCTTTGAACAGCCAAGTGATTATTACCACAGAAGTCTTGAACCAGTTAATGCTGGTGCTAGAAGAAAACTACAGCCAAAAATTTCCTTTTTCAAGTTTTCAGGCCAACTCTATTCTTTAAAATGAAATCTCCCATGAACAAACACTGTCATCTGTCACACCATAAGCATGTCTTCTTTGACATTCAAAGCTATTTAAAAGGATTGTCTTTCAAATGCCTCCCACCCGTACTCCACACTTCTTTTGTTGCAAGCCATTCAAAAAACACTTGAAAAGATGGAGGAGGAAGCAAAATGAAATTACAACATATGAAGTGCAAGTACTGCACACATGCGTAACCATCTGTAGGCCAAGCTTTGAAGTTCCTGTTTGGCAAAACTGAAGCTTCTTATCCTTATTTCCCAAAATACTTGTGGACAAAACCACTGCTTTCAAGCCAGTCCTGGCAGCAAAAGCATCTTGTCCAAAACAACCACACAGCAAGTGATTTAACATGTGCCAGGAAGAACTTGAAAAGAGGAAGGCATGGTTTTAACAAAAATTTTGTAGTGGGGAAGCACTTTTAAAAAGATTATTGATGTCCTCTTTTTCAAATACACTTTTATCTTGGTATTACCACTTTATCATGAAAGTAGACATTTTTTGCAGGGTCCCTTATCCAATTTTGTCAACACAAGTCCAGTAAGAACAACATGAACTAAATTACCTCTTTAAATGTATACCTACTATTTGAAAATTAAATCCTTTTCTTCCTAGGAAGATTTTGGTGTTGGCTTTTTGTGGTTTGGTTTTGTTGGGTTTTTTTTGGGTTTTTTTTGGTTGATTTTTTTTTTTTTTTTTTTTTTTTACTTAAAAATCATTAACAAAGTAGTAACAGTAGTAGATAATGAAAAATAGGATACATTAAATGAAATTTATTTCATATTTGGCAGATAAGAAATGAAATCAAGCACACAAATATGCACATACATAAGTAAAACTTCTTTACATCTTGTTTTCTTCACTGAAAGAATGTTGTCAGCTTCAACCCCTGCCGTGTTTCCCGAAATCAGTGTCACACCAGGAAAAATCAAGCATGTCTACATTCTGAGGGACTGCCAGTGAGAAACTGACCAAAGCCCTTTCAGATCAGTGAACACCTTTCATTGGTTTCAGCTGTCAGATAAGAAAGAGAAATAAACTTGGAGCATCACTGCCTTCTCTGCATACTGAGCCATTTGCTGAAAACTAGTCAAAATTACCAATAAATTATATCAGATATATACCGAACATTCCTCCGAACATCCAGAACTGTATATGACTATTCCTTTTGAATTTCAATGAATCGTTCACTTACATGTCACATGAACTTTTGGGAAATTCTAAATTTTGCAATCTAAATGCTGTTCATTATTATGCTCCTTTTTTCCTCAAGGTCGGTTTTATTCAGAGCAAAGAATGAGGTTTAATATCTTGATGAAAACCAAGCAATATTAAGGCACAGCTGTTTGGAATCAATACAGTAGAGGAACAGTTGTATTATGAACATGCTTTTTTTCTTACCTAAATACTGAAGTCTATATTAAAATTAGATAAAAAAGATGTAGAGCAAGCAGTATACATCAAGGTGAGAAGTGCAGAAAAAGGAATTAAGTGTGGAATGGAAATATTTTTAAAATATGTGTGGTTTAATGTGTTCTAGTTCATACTGTAGTTCTCCCTCTAAAGAGCTGAGAAAAAAAAAATCTGGTGTTGGATAAATTTTTTTGCTTCAATAGGAAAAACAGACACAATGTAGTTAATTGACAGTGGCATAGCTTTACACTGCTAATGGTTTGAAATGAAAAACACTCTCTAGGGACTGTAAAGGGAACTTAGGCCTAGTTGGCTAACTTGTGAAAACATGTCAGACACCTAAATTACGGAAGACAGATCCAAATGATGTTACCTTTCTGGACCTTGCTTTGTCATTTCAGGCTGCTAAAGTTTGTTTTGGTCTGAAACACTGACTTGTATTTCTCATGATATGGTAGATACTTTCATTAGAAATAAGGGAAAAAAAAAAAAAAAGTCTTGCCATTAGGAATAAGATGGGAAATGAGGCAAAGAAAAGAGAAAGAGGATGGGGGAAAAGCAAAGGAAAAAATGCGTAATTTAGATACAAAATTAAGGAAAGAGGAGCAACATTTCCTAGGGAGATAATAGTAGGAAGGGTGCATCTACCCACTAGTCCTATAAAAACACTCTGAGATTTCATTCCAAGATGGAATTCTCTGATTTCTTTCGTGACATTAAGGTGATGTGTACAACAGCATGTAGTAAGGATCAATAGGAGTAGATATATAACGCAGTACAACTGCTGCTGAGGCCCTGATGTCCACGCTGTACATATTTCACTCTTTTTTTTCCTCTCTTCAAACTAGTTCCACTGTGGTGTCCTGAACTGTGTGCATGTGTGTCATTTTGGTATAGTCCTGAGTCACTTTTTTCAGCTTCGTCTTAAGGGAATTCAGGTTAAGCACTTGGGTACCACTCCATAATGCAAACTAAAGGACAGTAGCAGGGATAACTGGGAGATTCATTCCGAAAGTTCACTCCTGATCCAGGCTGAGACAGCAGTGCAGATGAACCTTGTGAGGACTATGCTGACATATTATGGAAATAAAACATCCAGGATGCTCTATCCACTCCCTCACGCAGTCTTCATGACCCCTGATCTGGACCATTTTGATTCTGTCAAATAATTTCTCAAAAGGCCATCATAAATCTTTTTCATTTCCACTTGAAAAAAAGTCCAGGCACGTGGGCACATGATACTAGCAGTTAGTATAGCAGTGTTTCAGACGTTTCAGTGTTTACAGTTCAGATGCATCCTTAAAGAATCAAGAATCTTTTCCAATAAGTAGTAGAAAGTTTTGATATTAATATCTGACCATTATGGGGTGAAAAAAAATAAAAAAAAAAGATAGCACTAAATTTTAATCTCTACCATTAATCCATTATTTTTTTATATGTGATATTGTTAAAGAATTTGAAGGAGAGATTTAGAAAAAGATAGAAAACAAACTAGCTCAGAATTTCCTTTCCTTTTCTTCCTGTATTTGACTCCTCAAAAACATGAGGAGGACACAGCCCCTGGCTTTTTCACACTAAAAGCTGGATTTACTAAGAATAAAGTGTAACATTATCATTGTATACATTATATTTGAAATATAACCATGGGAAGACAAATACGGCAAAGTGATCTAATTAATAGATAACACTCTTTTAAAGAACTGTGAATTCCATCTCAACATACCTCTCCTATTCAGGAGCTGCACCTAGATGTAGATGTATTCCTGTAATGGGTGAGAGATTTGTTTGTTGATAGGTGAGCAAAAAAGAGTCACTAGGAGTGGTAAACAAACGCTATGAATATCACTTGTTACTTATTCAGTTACTGTAGGCTAGCAAACAAGTTTGGGATAGATACTTGTGTGTTCCAAAATCTCAGTGAGAAAACTGCATTCTGTCAAAGTAATCCATTGGAAACCCACTGCTAATAAAAGCATAGATAAAATGAAACTTTTAAAAAATAGAAAAAACATCCTTACTTTAATAAATAGGCTAATTAGGAAAAGGAAAATTTCAGAAAACAAAAAAGAGTTAGTAACCAAGGGCGTTTTATTAATCATGACAGTTTATCAATACTGTCATAACATCCTTGTCATTATACAGAAATTTCAGTTCCAGCCTTAGAGCACTGTACAGAGACAATACCAAAATTGTCATGAGGATTCTACCATTTAGGTAGACATTACATATATTTAAGAAAAAATAAGTAAACCCCAATAAGGATGAAAAGGGAAATGAGTGATATTGCATATATAGTCCCCTTTTCTTTTTCTTGTAGTCCATGAAAAAAAAAATGTGGTCCTGCATGGAGGATACAAGGTTTAGACGTAAAGTGTACATGTTGCTTTTATTCTGCTATATTAATTTTTTGAGAAAGGTTTTAAACACAGACAAGGAAATATTACCATTTACCATTTAATGAGGGAAAAAATCTGTAAAAAACTCTATATTGTCACTGTCATCTAACCACGCGTACATCAATCTATGTTCAGATAAATATATAAAGGAAAATATGAAAAAAGTTGGCATTTTCCTGTGTATATTTACAAAACATGCATTTTTCTGTCCTTGCAGACTTTCCTTCCTCCATTACTTGGAGGCAAAATCCACCTCAACTATCTCTATTCAAAATTAAATTTTATACACATATATGTATATAACCATCATTATTACCATCATCTCCTATTCTTCTTTCTTGCTGGATTCTTTAATGAGGGGACTAACTCTTCCCTCTAATAGAATTTCAGTGATTTTTCATAGAATCATAAAATGGTTCAGATTGGAAGGGACCTTAAAGATCATCTAGTTCCGACTCCCCTGCCATGGGCAGAGACACCTCCCACTAGACCAGGCTGCTATTTAGTGTCATGGCAATGACAGACCCATGCTCATAATAACCAAGTTTAAGTGTAATCTTTCAAGATAGCATATTTCCTTTCACATAAGAAATGAGTTGGGTTCTGTTCCTTTTCACAGAAAACAGAAATCACATGTTAGTGAGTTCTTAGCACAATTTTAGTGCTAACAGCATTACCTCATTGATGATCTGATCCTCTTTTCATGTGTCGCAAGTGTACAATTAGGAGAATGATTTGCTTCCTGGAAACCCAGTACAAAGTTCATCTTGTTTGTATAGGACTAGAATTATTCCTTTCCTTGCTATTGCTGGTAGAACATAATGGAGTCTGATCGTATTTTTTTCTTCATTTTTCCACTGTTTTCTCTATGTGAAACTTCTTGGTGTAAAAAATATGTCCAATAGCAGCAGTTAGATTCATTTTGTTGTTAATTTGGAATTGGGATGTTTTACTGACAGAAGCAGGCTGAAAAAGCTTCAGGAGCAGTTAGGAAGATAAAGAATTACCAGAGAACTGATGATGCCCCGCACCGTTTCTCTGTCCATCTCTTCTACTTCTGGTCTCATCTCAAACCCATATCAAGTGCTTTTGTATGAAATAGATCTACGTTTTTGCAGGGCAATATTCATCCAGGAGTATACTAGCAGCTGGAAAAATATAGTCATGCTCCTTTCTGACATTTTTGTTTAAATCTCTTCCTAGGTTAAAAATGTAGATAACGGGAAAAAAAAATTAGTATAAAAAAAAAAGTCAATAAAGAAAGAAACAAATGAAACCATCCCTTAACTGTGAAAAATTGAACTTCAGTCTAGAAGAGACGCCAATATTATTGGTAATTTTTTGAGTGTTTTATTTTGTTGCATTATTGTAATGAGTTCTGCCTTCCAAATAAGGGGTAAAAGCTATCAAAAGAGACATATATTTGATAAGAAAGAGCAGGGTCACTTCCATGCTTCATCAGTAATCCCCAAAGAAATATTCTGTGTGTAACAGCAGAGCTATTTTATCATCAGCTCTGTCAAATGCCCCTTGAGTTACCATAATTAAATATCAGCCTAATGACTGAATGTAGATCTTCCACCGAGAACATGGAAAGCTTTAATATAATGTTAAAATTCACACTCTGATTCCAGCAATTTTTCTACTGGGGGAAAACAAAACAAAACAAAAAAGCTCTTAGCTACAAATAATTATTCTTACCACAATTTCTTGAAGAAAAAGTCTGGGACAAGTCACAAAAGTATCAATATCAGATGGCTTCATGACTGTTTCACATATGCTCGCTATAATGACATACTAATTAATTTCCCTTGTTTTGCTGTCACTCTAAATTTACTTTCACATCTTTTTTTGATAAATGGAACTATGCTTTTACATTAGGCAGATGAAACTAAAGCCAGATCCCAGATCCAAGGAAAAATTTTAAGCAAGACCTAGGCTTTCCGTATAGGTGACTGATTCAAGTATTTTCTAATTGGGTACACATAGAGATTGGAAAAATGGCAGAAGACTACATAGCAGGTAATTGTAAAATTACACCTTTCTAGTTTAAACCTCCACACAAAGTGTCTTTTTGATAAGTTATTTCTTCTCAAATAACTTGGCTAAGGAGAGAAGCTTATCTAGAATGACTGATTTGAAGTTTTTTGATTACTTTTCAGTTTGACTTGATATAATGTTTTGGATAAAGTGGGAAAACCCTGCCATCTAAGAGTCAGTCATTAGAAACACTGTAATGACTTCAATTAGTTTCACTAGGCATGAGATTGGCCTCTCTTTTATGCTTCTTATGCTTTGGAAACTTTTAATTTGTTAAATTGATTTTTAAGTGAGCAACACATTAAATGTCTTTCTAGCTACAGTGGTTGAATTAGGAAAGTTGTGTGGGTTAACCTTAAAGTTGTTTCTCAAGAGCAGCCCAATGCAGATGCCTTTTTATGAGAAGGAACTTAAACCAAAAGGCTCCAATGGGGAGTTTACTTTTTTTGATGGTGATATATGGGTCTGGGTCTAACACATCTTAAACCATGTCTCAGAATTTTTTCATTCCTGGAATCGTTAATCCACTCAAAATTCTGCAAAATTGGCACAAAAAGATAGCAAAATAGATATAATGTTGAAACAGCTACCCTAACACAAGATACATTTTCCCATTTCTTCTCTCAGAGTGCCCTGATCTTTTGGTACACAAGACTGAGGTGCTATCAAAGGCAAGTGGAAGCTTAGTGTATTTTAGGGTTTGTAACATGAAATTTAAGCATGCAAATCCTTTTGGGGGTCTTGTGGATTGACAGATAATTCTTGGTGTTTCATCTACATTTAAATTCTCTCTCTGTGCTTTTATGGAACAAACTTAATTCCATACATTCTAAACATCGTATAGATTTTGTTACAAACCAAAATCCAAGTAAATATATTCTAAGCAGTTATAATTCAGAGAAAATTTGCTAACAACTTTACCCAGTTAATTGAAATGAAACAATGCAAGAGTCAAAGGCCAGTAGGTCAATAACTAAGATCATGCAATATCTCAATTAATATGAATAGCTAACTGATTTGAACAATGAGGATGCCCATTAAAATAAATTACTTTATTAGCTTATTTTGAAAGAAATTAAGAAGAAATATGCTTTGTTTTGTTTTGATTTTATTTGTCTTTTTAATTTAAGAATTTAGTGCGTGGCCTAGATGACAGAGTCTTATACAAGGTAATGAAACTTCAGGTGCCAACCCTCACTCAGCCTTTTAGAGGTACCCCCTTGGAAATACTGAGCACAGAGCTGTATTACCCATTTCCTAATGCAGGATTGTAAGTAATGCACAGCTCAGCACAAGCGCAGGATTTGAATTTTCCTTATTTAACATTTAAGTTTCTAACTTGCAGTCAAATGAACTATTTGAATTTTAAAGCATTTCAATCTTTCTGGATTTTTCACCTTAATAGAAGACACAGGCACACCAGACACAAAAAGGGGTCTTCATTATATATATATATTTAACAACTGAGGTGGATGAGCTGGGGCAGGAATACAGAGGTGTTGAATTAACCCCAGTGCAAGTTAACTGGTCTTGAAGAAACATTATTTGTGCAAAGCAACAAATTTATTGTGGGTTTAATCAAGACTTAATAGTATAGCAGAACGGTTATTATTAGTCCAGTCATAATGGCATTAACCTTTAGAGTCTAAATTATCTAGTTACTTCAAAGAAAGAAAACAAAATTTCACTTATAATAAGGTTTTAAATTGTTATGCACACACATGTGCACACATACACACATACTGTTTCTTCTTTACATCCTCATCTTTTCTCCAATGTTAAACTCACTGTTCCATGCCCCTCTGGGTCAAAGGCATCAATCTTCACTAAGAGGGAGGTGGGGAGTGTGGGTTTCAGAGGGTCATCAGCACCCCAACTCCTCCATAGGGGAAAGTATAATTTCGATAGGGATGTTTATTACTCCTCATTCTAGGGTCTAATTTTATGCATTTTCTGAATTTTTTAAGACTTTGTTCTTTCTTCACTGGTCTTCATTTCCACATAACATTCAAATTTATAACTCTAGAAACACTTTTGTCCTGCTCCCAGTATTATATTCCTTTAATGACTAATCAATTATTGGTGAGTTGTTCACAGTGCTGGACCCTCTGCCATCATCCCATCCACACACTTTCAAGGTCTCTGTTATTATGCCTTCACTTCTCTACAGTATGCTTTATTCTAGAGTCACAGTTTATTCTACGCAGACTCATTTGGTTTTAGCATTTACTAGTTGCAGACATACATCAAAATTATTACAAGAATGGATGTTATGTCATACTGTTGTGCAAACGTAAGCTAAATCTAAAACAAATTAAGTAATAATCATTTGAATGTTTGACAGCTGCTGTTACAGCTAAGCAAGGTAAATAAAGCTCCAAGCAGGCAAAGACAAGTGCAGACACAGCAGTCCTGCAGAGTCACTATCCTGAGGCCTTGGAGATTTTGGATAAAACCTTTGGCTTTTCAATAACAATGGCAATACCATATTTGTTCAGCTACAGGGCTACACATAGAGAGGAATTAAGTCATTTAAGGTCTAGAATTCGTATTTTATACTTAGGGCACTTAGAATCTGATAGAATGTAACAGGTTTTGTTCATCGTTCTGAGAATTATTTGTATGTTTCAACCAATATATATTTAATGTTAATGCACAGAAATATTCTTCAGTGAATGCAAACTACAGCTTCTAACAAATGCAGAACCCTTTTGTCTGTAGAATCAGGCTACCAGTATTTGATCTAGTCAAGCCTCATATTCTCCTTACACAAAAAAAAGGAGTAATAGAGAACAGAAAAATAAGAATAGAAACTGGTATGATTGCCTATAGCTGTTTGATTTTTATTTTATTCTGGGAAGGTGTATCTTGCTGCTGAGAGCAAAATGAATTTAGGCAAGTGCTTTATCTTGTAATTACTGTTCAATGAGAAAGGAGAATCACACAGATGGAAGTATTTTTTTTTCTTTGTTTGTGAAAGAAAGGACATCAGAGAATGTCTTCAGGAAAAGTCTGAAATGCACGGTGGTGTTTCTAAGTATCTGCTAATGGAGCAGATTGTACTGTTCTTCCATTGTTCTCCCCAAACACTTTCTGTGTAGGTAACATCAAGTAACTTCTCACACTGTGCATACAAGTTGTTTGGAATCTACGTGTGCATGAAGAGCAGGTGTATGGCTCAGGGGTCTGGAACCCAGGTTCCTAAATATTATTAATTGCAACGCTTAGTGTTATGTCAACTGCATTCTCTTTGACTCTTTTCCCAGATTACATACAGTTCATGGAAAATGAAAGCAGGTAAAAGATTGTCTTAATACTTTCACTCAGAAGTTTAGAGAAATAAATGAGATATTTAGCTCAGTTTTATCACCCCTGAGCTGGCCTTAATCTTGTAGTCTGAAAGACCTGCTGGCTGACGTAGAACTAGCTTTCCTTTTATTTAATCTGTGTTCTTTATCAGCAGGTAAATAAAATTATAATTGTACTTACTCATTAAACAGGACAGTCCATCTAGGTGTGTAGTGGGTGGCATCACTTAGGGTGGCATCACTAGGAATCCATGATAGAATGACAAATTTAAATTCAGATTCTTACTTCAGATAATATTTCTCCCATGATGTTTGTTGGCAAAAAAATGCCAGTGGTCATCCCTGCTGTAATTTGACAGAAACAAAAGAGTTATATTAAGAAATAGTATATTATATATAATTAAAACATGGAAAAAATACTTATCAATCAGAAAAAAAAATCTTTCTGATTTATGAGTCCTTTTACTGTTATTTATTAAAAGTAAATATTTGCTTAAACTATCTGTGAAAAGTTTTCATGAGGATTTATAACGCAGTTCTTTATAAGACTGAAGACAAAACAACTATTTACTACATGTAGAATGCCTGGAGAAACCTCAAACTCAAATGTATATACAAACCTAGAGATTCATTTCATTCATATATTCATGTATGGCCTGATCCAAAGCCAAGTGCAATCTGGAATTGCTTTCCATTGACTTCAGTGAGCCTCAAAGCATGGTTCTTACTTTGTAACTTCATTGTATTTGGGTCCAAATGCATTAAATTATACAGTGCTTAAGTGTTTGCAGACTGAAGTCCAAAGTTTTATAACAACTACTCTACAGTCCATAATGTGAAAAGCTGAGATTTGTAGCAATGTCAATTCAACACAGAAATTATATTTCCTATGGAAATGTTTTTACCCTGTCTGGAAGCCCTCAATTCTATGTGATCATCATACTATATACTTTGATATACCTTGAGCAATCTTTACAATGTGAATTTAAAGTAAATTTCAAAGAAGTTATCACAAATACTGCAAATGGACTGGAAGCTTGAACTTGTAATTACAGAACATGTTAGAAGACATTCTGTGGTTTTCTCTCCATCTTATTGCACATTTTGTAAACTTGTCTTGGCTGAAGTTTGTTATTGGGAGGAGGGGAGGAAAGTGCCAGCATTATCTCTAAAAAAACCCAGTTCATTTGAAGATTCTTGTCTTTTATCCAAATATACATTCAGATTAAAATGTCTCTGCTATAAAAATAGCTTTATATTTATGATAATTAAAGTATTCCCAAACAATTCTGTGCTATGTATTCTTATAGAAAAAATATGTTTGTGGTAGCAAAGAGATAAGAATCATCTGGATTTGGTTTATAATGGTGGGATAGTAAGTCATGTTAACAATGAGAACTTTTTAGATTTAGCTAAATCTAAACTGTTTATCCTTCCACAAGACATTCTTGAATTACTGCATGCTCATTTCAATGTTTCATTTTTTCTATAAATCAATGTACAGTAGCAAAAGAAAAACAGAATTGTTTCAGTGCTTTAAACTTAAAGGGTTTTTAAAAATATAACTTGCACTTTAAAAATAAGGCCTCTATTCAATATTTGCCATTTTTTGGTGAGAAAACTAATGAAAGTTCATCTTATTTAATATGTAAGAGTAACAAAGGGGAAGTGAAGTTCTTAAGGTCACAAGATACTTACTGGCAAAGGTGAGAATCAAGATTTCTAAGTCCCATTTCAATCATTTACTGTTAAACCCTGCTGCTTCGTAGGAAGTGTGGGCAGCCAGCTGAAGTGCCTCTACACCAGTGCACACAGCATGGGCAACAAACAGGAGGAGCTGGAAGCCACCGTGCTGCTAGAAAGCTACAACCTAGTTGCTGTTACTGAAACTTGGTGGGATGAATTCCATGACTAAATTGCAGCTACCGATGGCTACAGGCTGTTCAGAACGAACAGGTGAAGAAGGAGGGGTGGATGTGTTGACTTCTACATCAAGAAATGGATAGAGTGTGAAGAGCTGTCTCTGAAGAATAGCTATTAGCAGGCTGAAAGTTTATGGGTAAGAATCAGAGACCAAGGCAACAAAAGGAACCTTGTGGTTGGTGTCTACTACAGGCCACCCAATCAAGGGGAGACTATTGATGAAGCCTTTTTACTCCAGCTACAGGAGGCATCCTGCTCACAGGCTCTCCTCCTGCTGGAGGACTCCAACCACCTCAACATCTACTGGAAAAGTAGCATGGCAAGCTATAGGCAATCCAGGAGACTCCTGAAGTGCATTGAGGATAACATCTTAAACCAGATAATAGGCAGCCATACTGTGATACTGGATGTGTTGGTCACCAATGCAAGTGAGCTAATGAAAGACATCACAATTGGAGGCAGCCTGGGCTGAAGTGGTCATGCACTGGTGGAGTTTGCAGTCCTGAGGGATATGGGTCAGGCAAAGAGTAAAGGAACTTGAATTTTAGGAAAGCAGAATTCCAGCTCTCAAGGAGTTAATCAATAGGATCCCCTGAGAAACTGCCCTCAGGGACAAGGTAAAAGAAAAGATCTGGCAGATCTTTAAGGATGCTTTCCACAGACTTCAAGAGTTCTGGATCCCCAGGTTTAAGAAATCAGGAAAGGAAGGCAAGAGACTGGCATGGCTGAATCAAGACCTGCTGTTCAAACTAAAGGGCAAGAAGGAATTCCACAGGCAGTGGAAGCAGGGACAAGTATCCTGGGAACATTATAGAGATGCCGTCTGGTTGTATATTGATGGGGTCAGGAAGGCCAAGGCACAGTTGGAGCTGAACTTGGCAAGGGACACAAAGAGTAAGAAGGGCTTCTACAGGTATGTCAGCTAGAAAAGGAAGGTCAAAGAAAGTGTACCACTCTCTCAATGCGCAAGAGTGACAACCTGGTAACAACGGATGAGGAGAAGGCTGAGGTACTCAACAATATTTTTGCCCCAGTCCTCACTCGCAGCCTCAATTCCCACACCTCTCGAGTGGATGCACTGAAAGTCCAGGACTGAGGGAGAAAAGTCTCTCCCACTGTAAGAGAAGATCAGATTCGTGACCACCTGACAAACCTGAACATATAGAATTCTACAGGACCTGACAAGATGCACCGCAGTGTCTGGAGGGAATTAGCTGACGTAGTTGTCAAACCACTCTCCATCATATTTGAAAAGTCATGGCAGTCAGGTGAAGTCCCTGGTGATTGGAAAAAGGGAAGTATTGCACCCATTTTTTTAAAATGGTAGAAAGGAAGACCTTGGGAACTACCAGCCTGTCAGCCTGTCCTCTGTGCCTGTGAAGATCATGGAACAGATCCTCCTAGAAGCTATGTGAGGGCACATGGAGGGCAGGGATGTGATTTGAGGCAGCCAACATGGCTTCACCAAGGACAAGTCCTGCCTGACCAAACGAGTGGCTCAATGTTGAGATGGAGATGGGTGACAAATGGTGTCCCTCAGGGTTCCATATTTGGACCAGTACTGTTTAATATCTTCATCAATGATGTAAAGAGTGGGATCGAGTCCACCCTCAGCAAGTTTGCAGATGACACCAACCTGAGTGGTGTGGTTGATGTGCCTGAGGGACAGGATGACATCCAGAGGGACCTGGACAAGCTCAAGAAATGGGCCAATGTGAATCTCATGAGGTTCAACAAGGTCAAGTACAGGGTCCTGAATGTGGGTTAGGGCAACCCCTGGTAGCAATGCAGACTGGGGGATGAAGGGATTGAGAGCAGCCCTGCAGAGAAGGAATTGGGAGTACTGGTGGATGAAAAGCTGGGCATGAGCTGGCAACACGTGCTCACGGCCCAGAAAGCCAGCTGCATCCTGGGATGCATCAAAAGGACTATGGCCAGCAGGTTGTGAGGGGTGATTCTGCCTCTCTGTTCTGCTCTGTTGAGACCCCACCTCTAATGCATCAGCTCTGGAGCCCTCAGTACAGGAAAGACATGGACCTGTTGGAGCGGGTCCAGAGGAAGAACACAAAAATGGTCAGAGGAATGGAATACCTCTGCTGTGAAGACAGGCTGAGAGAGTTGGGGTTGTTCAGCCTGGAGAAGAGAAGACTCCAAGGAGACCTTATGGCAGTCTTTCAGTACTTAAGGAGGGCCTAACAGAAAAGATGGGGATCAACATTCTATCAGGGCTATTGCAAAAGGACGAGGGGCAATGGTTTTAAACTAAAGGAGGGTAGATTTAGACTAGATATAAGAAAGGAATTTTTTATGATGAAAGTGGTGAAACACTGGAACAGGTTGCCCAGAGAGATGGTAACTGTCCCACCCCTGGAAACGTTCAGGATCAGTTTTGACAGGGCTCTGAGCAGCTTGATCTAGTTGAAGATGTCTCTGCTTATTGCAGGGGGATTGGACTAGATGACCTCTAAAGGTCCCTTCCGTCCCAATCTATTCTATGATTCTGAGATTCTAACAGAGAGGAAGTGGACAATCAACTATGAACTCTTTTCATTAAAATCTTATTTTCTAAAAAATCCCTATATGTAACATTTCCAGAAGTAGCGATGCATCACATACTGAATATCAGAGTCAGACTGAATTCAATCCTGTTCGGTCTTCTTGATTCTCACAACGGTAAAACACTGGATGACAGGAATATAATTTGAAAATATTAATCCTTATTTTTTTTCCCTAAACTTCTTTATAGACTGCAGATGGATGTGGTGACTATGATGAACATAGAAGAAGTGCTGCCCATTGCACTAGCTGCTGTGTGTAGTCTTCCGAAAGACTAGTGAGGATAGTATCGTGGTGATAGGCATAGCAACGGTTGTCAATTGTGACATCATGGTGGTGTCAATCCCTGCCATGGTGGCCTCTACCTTCTCCTTTGATGGCAGAGAGCTCAGGAACAGCTTTAAGAGAATTAACAGCTGTGTTTGCTACTGCTGAGGCCAGCAGTTCTTCCCTGTAAGGCAGGAAATTGCTTGGTTGACTTTTTTTTCCTCTGGCCATAATTCCTGTTGGTTTTCCCCTTAGAAATGAGTGCAAACCATCTCTACAGGAATCTGGAGAGAAACGAAATTATGATGGGAGACAATAGATGAAAAAAAAAGAAAAAAAGGGTGGAGGGAGGGGAAGGTGTTAAAGGGTTAAAACTGTAAAAATGAGGAACAACAGGGGGACACTGAGTAGAGCACTCTTCACGAGCCTAATGATGTTCTATCTAGAGACAAGTCAAGGAAAAAATAAGTCTCACAGTTGGCAGGTTCCCTTTCTTGAATCTGTTCTTCCTGATGGGACATGGTGGGTGTCTAGGACTAGAACAAGGTTAGTGAGAAATTAATTGAAAAGAGATTGTTTAAAACTGCAGAGTAGATTTCCACCTCCAATCATATTTTCTGTAAGAATACAAACTGAAATAAGAATTTATTTTTTTAAAAATGTGAAACACTGATGTCAGCTGAGTCAGAAAGATTTGAAAGTAAATCTTTTGTTGCACAAGTGAGGGTTCAACAATTACCAATGGATTTCTTGGTTGTAACAAATACTCTATGATCTTCTTTTGGATCCTGGTTATTCCCATCTCCAAGGTTTTTCTGTATTTCTCCTTACCAAGGAGTCTTCCTGTCTTTACCTACATTGCAGGCTCCCTACTTTTTAGGCTTTGTTGTGTACCTGCCCCACTTTGCACTCCAGGATACACTACCAACAGAGTTATCCTTAGTTACCCCCCAAAAAAGTACAGCCTTTTACTTGACCGACCTTAGTCATAGCTCAATTGGAAGGCAAGACAAGCACATGATTTTTCTTTCTGCTTCCCAAACTTATTAAAACAAGGAAAAAAAAAAAAGTAATGTAAATTACACATATATTAAACAGTGCCAAAGCAAATGGAAGTTATAGCATTGATTGCACTGGGCAAGTATGCAATGAAAAAAGGTTTCAGTTAACTATGGGTAAAGGACTACCCTGCAGCAGGCTACAAAAAAAAACAAACCCACAGCGTATGCTTTATATGAAATAGAAATAGATGGACGAGTGGTTTTCAGAGAACTTCTAAGGGAACTTTCAGTATGATTTACTGGGTTCTTGCATACAAAGACAAGAAGAGTTACAATCAAGCATATACAATCTTGAACTTCTTGTTGCAAGCTGAGCATCTAGATGAGCATCTACTTTACTCTCAGATAAAATAGATTTTTAACAGTTCAAAATAATATCAGACTGTACTAATTTGTTGGAAGGAATGTAAAGAAGAAAGGATATCAACTGCAAATTCTTAAGCGTATGGCAGGGAGACTTTAATGAATTGATCTACTACAGAAAACTATTATCTAGCCTTGTTATCCTTGTTCATTCCTTATCAGTTTAACAACAGTATAGTATTTTCCTCTTCAGGAAATGAACATTGTTATTTAAAACCTCCTAGTACAATACTTACTAATTCCCATGCTGGGAAGGTACTGCTTTTGCAAGCAGAATAATCCCGTTTAACCCAATCAAACTGTTCATGTCCTGTAACAGGAAAAAACTCTCTACTAAGTAGCTTACTCCTTTTCAGTATTAGGATTATTCAGTCTTGTTCTGATGAAGAGTTTAAGCCAATAAGACATACTGCAAATAAAATAATAATTAAAAAAACCCTTGATATTTTCTCTGAGATGCATTCATTTAAAGTATAAAAAATCAATTTTCTTTATCTTTCTAGACCACCAAATTTATAAAATTCTCAATTCCAGGCTTTTGAATAATGTACAAACAAGATTTTAGTTCCTGAGGGGACTCTTAGCAGAATACCGATAAGTGCCCAAGTGTAATACTGAAATGTGATATGAACGTAGCTTACGATAACAGCTGTGTGCATCATAACATTAAACTTCTCTGAGAATGTGCTTGCAATGGATTCTAAAGTTGTGTGAGAAGGAGGAGACACATAAATAACCTGACTGTAGAAGCTCAGAGAATGAACCAAATCACATTTCTCACAAATTAAACATAGTTTATTAGTGACACTGTAGCCAGTAGGCAAGTACAGTTATGTAAATATATAAAATATCTGCTATTCCAAATCTTTCACAAATGTAAATTCATGAATGTGACAGTTCCTTTTCCCCATAATAGTTAATTGTCCTTTCCACAATATGTTCCTGAATTAAATGCAGAATACGATGCCTCCTCTAATAGTCACCTCAAAGTAAGAAATAGAATAGATATTACACCATGGATAATAAAGCTAATCTTACAGTTAACAAGTTTAAAATCTTGGTCAGTATGAAACCTTGTGTAAAGCCTTGTTTGTTTAAGGGATAAATCTTAACTTACTTCCTTCTGGAATATATGGGAAGTTTCACTTCATCAAACTTTGGAACAGACTCTGACTTGTTGAAATTAAATCATTTCTGCCAAACTCCTCTGTCACACAAAATATTCTGTCCTTTATGACTTTCAGTGTTTACTTGCATGTTCACAGTACAGAAGACTAAGAGAAATATTTTATTCTTGGGAATCTAATTCATCTTATCTTTATAAATAAATCTTCCTTCCTTTCTCAGATCCAGATCTTTTTCTCTGGGGTTTTGATATCAATTTTGTTCCAAGATTTCAGTTTACAACTTCTCCAGTTCCTCCTTGATCCGTGAAACTTCTTCCAATCTCACAGAAGCTCATGAATTCTGTAACAACTTTTTTCCCACAGCTTTCCTTCCATTTTAGTCCCTTAACTCATAAGCTATGTCTATATAGTAATTAAAATGAAAATAAAACCAGGGACCATTTTCTGGTCTTGAGGCAAATGGCAGAGCATATTTAGTGCCAAGATTGCTAAATTCTTACTTCCCTCACTCTATACCTCTGAAACAAAATACGTATATATATATACGTGTGTATATATATATATATATCAAAAGAAAAACTGGAACCATCCTTGGTCCATGCTGTTATCTAACCGTGGAAGAGCAGATGGCACATGCCAAAGCCATGCCTGGAAACCTCCTGATGGTTAAGCCTGGCTGAATAAAGGCAGGACTGTGTTTGTGTTCGTAACTTAGCTCAGTTTTCTCCTTGCTCTGTTGACTTTTCTAGTGTAGATCCACACAGGGATTTCAGATAGAATTTCCTAGATCACCAGTCTTTCTTGCGGTTACTGACCTCACAAAATCTCTCTTGCTCAGTGTTTAACAATATACATTTCCTTCCTCTTTCAAGACATATCATTTTCTAAAGAATTCTACCTGATTGGTATCTGCCCCTGGTTTCACAGTATGGGCTCTGCTCCTGTTCATTGAGTACTTCCCTCAAATTTTAATGTCACAAAGTAAAGGCTGACATGTGGTTCTGTTAGTTCTTCTGCAGGAAGGGATCCCCTAAGCATGCAGCTCACTATTTTTGCAACAGTAAAACAATGAGCTCAGAGCAAGGACTTTACTTGCAACAGACACTGCAGTACATCTAGTGATGCTGCATGCACGTGGGTAGTGTTCAGTGCTATCAAGCTTACTAAATTGGAAGGCTCAAATGAGAGGAAATATCCATTACTTCTCAATAACTTAATTAAAAAATAAGGGAGAACTGGAGCCACTATCTAGCACTGCATGTGATTTAAGAAGCAAAATTAAAGAGCTCTTATTGAAATGAGTTACTGTATCCTTTGTCAGTGTGAACATGGAATGAATAGCTTGACCTGTAATTTTTGGCAAGATGTTTGAAAACAAGTTTGAGGGGTTTTTTATTATGACTTTGAAAGATATTTGCATACCATTTAACATCTTTCATGCATTTTAAGTATCAGTAAGTTTCTGGTACTTGAAAAGAGCTACAGCCATTAAGTTAACAGAACTAACTTCTACTTAAAAAGAATATTTCAAGAAATACTTTGTAACTAAAATAAATAATATAGAAGTAAATATGGAAATAATTTGTAAATAAAAGAACTGAAAACAGGAGCTTTAATCAAAGAACATACAGCATATAAACAAAATATATAAACAAAAGTACCTCAAGTCACAAAAGGAAAAACAAAACAGTTAAGCTACCAATATGTCTACTGAAATATCTTACCTATCAGAGTTGGTGGTTGGTAGAGTGTTTCTTTCAAACACCGTTTAAAATGTCAACCAGTACAATCAGGCAAGCATGAAACTGAATCATAGAATCATTGAATCTTCATGGCTGGAAAGGACCTTTGAGATCATCGAGTCCAACCAAACAACCAACAGACTCTGCCACTAGAGCATGCCCTGAAGTGCCACATCTAGACATTTCTTAAACACCTCCAGGGATGGTGACTCAACCACCTCCCTGGGCAGGATGTTCCAGTGCCTGACCACTCTTTCACTAAAGGAATTCTTCCTAATATCTAATCTAAACCTGCCCTGCCGCAGCTTCAGGCCATTTCCTCTGGTCCTGTCATTATCCACCTCGGAGAAGAGGCCAACCCCCACCTCTCTACACCCTCCTCTCAGGTAGTTGTAGAGGGCAATGAGGTCTCCCTTCAGCCTCCTCTTCTCCAAGCTAAACATGCCCAGCTCCCTCAGCCTCTCCTCATATGACCTGGTCTCCAGACCCCTCACCAGCCTGGTAGCTCTCCTCTGGACACGCTCCAGCACCTCAATGTCCCTCTTGTACAGCGGGGCCCAGAACTGAACACAGCACTCGAGGTGAGGCCTCACCAGTGCCGAGTACAGAGGCACCATCACTTCCCTGCTCCTGCTGGCCACGCTATTCCTGATACAAGCCAGAATGCTGTTGGCCTTCTTGGCCACCTGGGCACACTGCTGGCTCATGTTCAGCTGGCCGTCCACCAGCACCCCCAGGTCCTTTTCTGCGGGGCAGCTTTCCAGCCACTCTTCCCCAAGCCTGTAGCGTTGCTTGGGGTTTTTGTGACCAAAATGCAGGACCCGGCACTTGGCCTTATTAAACCTCATGCAGTTGGCCTTGGCCCATCGATCCAGCCTGTCCAGGTCCCTCTGTAGAGCCTTCCCACCCTCAAGCACATCAACACTCCCACCTAGTTTGATGTCACCTGCAGACTTACTGAGGGTGCACTCAATGCCTTCATCCAGATCATTGATAAAGATATTAAACAAAACTGGCCCCAAAAGTGAGCCCTGAGGGACACCACTGGTGACCGGCCGCCAAGAGGATTTCACCCCATTAATCACAACCCTCTGGCCATGGCCATCCAGCCAGTTTTTAACCCAGCGAAGAGGACACTTGTCTATGCCATGATTCACCAGCTTCTCCAGGAGAATGCTGTGGGGGACGGTGTCAAAGGCCTTCCCAAAGTCCAGATAGACAACGTTCACAACCTTCCGGCATTCCAGAAGGTGGGTCACATGGTCATAGAAAGAGATCAGGTTGGTTAAGTAGGACCTCCCTTTCCTAAACCCATGCTGGCTGGCCCTGATCCCTTGGTCATGTTGATCCCTTGAATGATGTTTCCTCTTGGAGTTGAACTAGCACTATACTGTGACATGCCCTTCTTTCAACATTATGTCAGTGTTATATGAAAAGACTGAAAGGTCTGAAAGATCAACACTTTCTGCCAAGTAACAAGCATGTCTATACTGTGTATAAGTGGAAATACTGCTTGAAGAATCTCCTCTTCTTATTGTTAGTGCTATGTATAGCCATAGATTTTTATTCTTTTTTACTTTCTATAAGTATTCGTTTGTATTGTTTCATTTATGAGGAAGTCAGGGAGATCTCCTTGAAAGCAGAGGCAATTCTTTTGAAGCTTAGCAACAGGGCTGATATGATAAGTAGATGTTTATAATGTTGGCATGAGTTGAGCAATATGTCATTTCAATTATCTCTTCAAAATTGTTTCCCAGTTATTATTTAGACCACAACAGCAGCTGTAACAGAATGTTTCTGAAATTATTTTCTACAGTGAGGTAAGAGCCCAGACAGCAAAACATAAGTGCTGAATTAAAAGCAGTGAACCAGTAAAGAACAAATTAATAAGGTTTAACTGAGTAACAGTTTAGTGCAATTTATGAAGTGAAAAGAAATACTGATAGAGGAAAGCAAATGGGAAAAACGTTGCGATACTCCAGAGTAGAACCAGCCATGTTTTGTTTTACAATTTGCAGTACTTTGTGTACTGTAGCAATGTTGTTATTGATTAATTAACAGTACTAGTAAAAATACTTATGAGATTATAACCTAATAGATGGTTATCTTTAAACTACTTTATCATCCAGTAAAATTCATGTCACTCATGGAACTAGAAGTACTTCCTTTTCTTTACTAATAGTAAAGAAGATAAAAAGATTGCAATTTCAAGAATAAATCTTTCTTTATTTTTTTATTTTTTTGAGTTAAAATCTGTGTTGCCTTTTTGCTTTAATGATCTCTTTTCCATCTATTTACAATACCAGATAGAATAGTCATTTTTCACTCATAATTGCTGGAATTACAAAATCTCTGCTTGACACTAAGAAGAAACAAAATACTCATTTAAATAAAAGGAAGTGGAAGAAATTACAAGTCTTGAAGCAGACAAAAATAATGTATAAACATATTAAATGTCATAAAAAATAAATATTTAAATTTTGAATTACCTGCCCAGAATGCTTTTCAGACATCGAACTGATTGAATCAAGATGAACTGATTAAGGTTTCTGCTGAAAAATGAACAATGTCACTGTTATCAGTTCCCTACCTGAAACTACATAACTTTTTTCAGATCTGCCTCAAGTTTGGTTAATTTTTCTGTCTGCGCTCATTCCTCTCACCCTTTATTATATGATAATCGATCCAATTAGCAATTAAAAAACCCACATTAATAGCAATAAAATAAATGAATAAATAAACTTTCACTCACAATTCTTGTGCTATTTTATTTTATCAAAATTACTTCCATTTCCAGTTTATCAGTTTTCTGGATTTTGTGCTCCAGGCCTCTCTCCATTTTTCGTGATCTTTTAATTAAAAGAATCTTGTGATTCTTTTAATTCAGTTCTGTTATTTGCTAGTAATAGTATACTCCTATCTGATTTATTTCCTCCAACACTGGCTTTTTCATCTTCCATATGCAAAACAAACATCCTACCTTCATCATTACAGGTTATTTCAATTATTCTTTACATTGTCTTGACGTGCAATACTCTGTACATAAAGATACATAGAATCATAGAACTGTCTAGGTTGGAAGGGACCTTTCATATCATCGAGTCCAACCATCAACCTAATGCTGACAAAAACCATCACTAAACCATGTTCCTAAGCACCACGTCTACCTGTCTTTTAAATACCTCCAGGAATGGTGATTTCAGTATTTCCTGGGCAGCCTGTTCCAATGCTTGATAACTTTTTCAATGTAGAAATTTTTCCTAGTATCCTGTCTAAAACTCCTCTGGTGCAACTTGAGGCCATTTCCTCTTGTCTTATTGCCTGTTACTTGGGAGAAGAGACTGACCCACACCTCTCTACAACCTCTTTTCAGGTAGTTGTAGAGAGTGATAATGTGTCCCCTTGGCCTCCTTTTCTCTAGGCTAAACAACCCCAGTTCCCTCAGCCGCTCCTCATAAGACTTGTGCTCTAGACCCCTCACCAGCTTTGTTGCCCTTCTCTATACTCTCTCCCAAATCTCAATGTTTTTTTTCTGTAGTGAGGGGCACAAAACTGAACACAGTACTCGAGATGCAGTGTCACCAGTGACGAGTACAGGGGGACGGTAACTTCCCTAGTCCTGCTGACCACGCTATTTCTGATACAAGCCAGGATGCTGTTGGCCTTCTTGGCCACCTGAGCACACTGACGGCTAATATTCGGCCGGCAGTTGACCAACACTCCCAGGTCCTTCTTTTCCGGGCAACTTTTCAGCCACTCTTCCTCATGCCTATGGCACTGCATGGGGTTGTTGTGACCACATACCCACAGACTCACACACTCTACTTTGTTAAAATTAACATAGCTAAGTTAAGTAACTGTGAATGTACCATACAACTGCAATGATGGTCAGTCTTCAGTAAGTTTCAGTTTCAATTTTTTGGTTTGTTGTTTGTTTCTTTTCTCATTAATTTTTTTTTTTTTTGAGTGGATGGTAAACTCCTTAAGATATCTAGCTATTTATTTTTAATGAACATGTAAACCAAGTTGTGAATTTAGCTATATTTTATATTCTTTGTTAATGTAATAAGAAAAAGAATAATGAAAAATACCTAAGAATTTTCACTGTAATTCAATTTTAATTAATTTATCTCTCATTCCTTTTCTTCAGTTTCTTAGCATGCTGGTCTATAGTTTGGACTAATTCTCTTGCTAATATGTTGAATCAAAACTTGTAGCCAGTTTTATGATACTGCAATTCATCACAATAGAGAAGCATATCTGAATCAATTTTCTATACAGCAAATTTGGATGAGTAAAAGAGAGTGAATCTCTTTAATCCATTTTAATTTGTAATCACAATAAGGAAATTAATGTTTTCAGGAGAAAGGCAGGACATTCTGTTGAAGTCCATGATACACAGAATCATTTCAGACAGAACAGGGCACGTAGAATGAACACTTTGAAGTGATTAATGAATCACTGGTCTCATTCTAATTATTTCCATTATAAAAGTACAGCTTGTGGAATAATTACTAAATTGGCCAAGAATACAGAAGTACAGCATTGTTCACACATTAAGGAAAACTATAAAATCAAAAGGCTTCTGAGGTAGAATACAGCTGCAGCTGGCATGCAAGAATGCAACATCTGCTGTTCCCTGTACAAGGTTGCTTGTGAAACTACACGAGGGATGGAACGAAATGTTATCATTCCATGGCCTTGCCTTGTGATGAATAGCAGATATGGGAACGAGATGGTACTACAGAACAGATAAGCTGCCTACTCGCTACAGTTTGTCAAATTTTGATGAAATGCTGACCTTTGTGCAAACTTTGCTTATCATAATGTACCAAAACACACCTCCATCCAGGAGGCTACACACCCCAAGGTGCGACCACTCCTCCTTGAGTACACCAACCATAATAAAAGTATTTATGACTGAAGTCACTCAAACTCCACTTTGAAGATAAAAAAATAGTATAAAAATAGCCCGAGAGAGGGAAGATATCAGGAAAAACACCATCACGAACAAGTCAGGAGAACTCCATCACTGACTTCTGGGATCAGTCGATGGGCTGAGCCTTTCTTCCCCTGCCATAGGGACACCTTTGGGTAAGACTGAGATTATACCGAGTGCTTCCTCGGGGAACTTAGAAATCTCTCTAGAGAATCTCTATCCTACATTTATAGCCAGGCTGTGTTGTTTATAACTTTGTCACGTGTTTTGTATATTTAACAGTACTTTCATTTGCATGTGCTTTGCAGACAGTGTATTTATCACCGTCAATCCTAAGAACCTGTATACCTGTTGTTTAAATAAACTGCACTGTTTAAGTAGCTAGTCGTTTCAGTTTCTCACTGAACGCGACCAAAGACTCAAGAGTGGCCGTGCTAGTTCAGGAGCACGACTAGACTGAAGGTGCAGTCCACTATTAGTGTACCCAAATCATAATAGTTTAATACATATTAAACGCGATTGGGCTGATAGTGCTGAATTGGGCATCACTCAGAATTTAAACCTGGCCGCACCTAGCCTCCCACCTCGGTGAGGAGTGTTAGAACGCAAGGGGGTTTATTTTCTGCCAAAACCGCTTTGCCCCTTTTCACGCAACACAGCTCTTTTCCATTTGTACAAATCGGAAGAAACAAATGGAAATAAGAGGTACAAAATCTTGATATGCTACTCAAATGGAGAAATGCCTGTTATCATTGAAGCTGAGACAAGTGGGGAATGAACACTCATCAGCTTATGGGAGAAAGTGCTTTTCACTTAGGAAACCAGTGCCCTAGCTGTGGCATCTTACTGTTACATGTTATTCCTTAAAGCTGACAATTGTTTCATTGTAGAGAACATCACAAAAAACCCCCACCCAAACCCGAAACACCACTACCCCCTAAAAAGCCCCAAGCAGTAAACAATACACAGAAAGAGAAATAGTAAAAAGATATCAGAACACTTTAGATGTTAGGATTTAATGATTAAGAAAACTGATTAATTTGGAAAGCTCTAAAGCAAAGTCTGTTAGATTTGGATTCAGCCTTAGTTACAGTTAAAAAGCTGGAAGTCTCATGACATATAAAACAACATTTTTTGTCTTTAAGCTTAAAGTAAAATTAGTATTTTCAACCTGATCCTGTTCTTGCTTATCTTCCATGTTTATTCCAATGGAGTCAGCTCTCAGCTCTGTGTGTGTGTATATATATATATATGTGTTTATATATATATATATATGTGGATATAAAATCTTTTTCCGCCATTCTGGTAATGTTAAGGTGCCGAAGTGTGGCAAAATATTCTTTCCGAGACCATTCTTCATACAAAAGATTTTGCTATAGTAATACTGTACTAGAGGTGTGGACAGACTCTGACACTGAAATACTTTCTTTAATGAACTTATGGTAGCAAAGGTACTACTAATCGGAAGATGAGTGGCATTTGTTTTAAACTACCTGGACAGTCTGGAATAAAAGAATATAAAGTTGTTACAAGTACAAGTCTGATGCGATGGAACCTGATTCTCAATTTTTTCAATTTTTCCACTTCTTTTTCTTACCTGTCCCTTCTTCATAGGTGCTTTAGTAATTAACAACTTTACATAAATCAGTGACAGAGATATAATAGCCAGATGTACATGCCAAAAAAAGTATTTACTATAAAATGCTGATTTCTACAAAATCTCTGTATGTTTTTTCTGACCCTTTTAACAAAAAAATTCAGAAAGGTTAGCAGCAGTAGTAATGAGAGTTGAAATTTAGGCTTATAAATATTATAATTCCACTTTATCTTTTTATGATGTCTTAGTGCTGTTTACAAATAGGCAGATGCCTGATTTGCCTCAGAAAGAGAAAAGAAAGCCACTAAGTATTGCTGGAAAAATAGCTTAAGTAAGATATTTTATTTATACAAGCATTTTAAGGAGCTGAAGTCTCCTGAAACCTTGTTTAAAGATCAGCATTGTATGGCAAGTGTGATCTTTCATTTTCATTTCTTTTTTCCTTTTAAAAGCTGGTAATTAAATGTCAGATTAAAAGCAGGTAATAATTTTTTCCTCATTAACTTTCAGTTTTGAAATAAGAACTGCATAAAATAATAATGTAGAACGGCTTACTAAGTTTTGATATCCTGTACCAAAAAAAATAGGATTCTCTCAGATTAGGGACTGGTTCTTGAAATAGCTCCTCAGTCTATAAGAAACCGTTAGTACAGAAAACTGTAATTTAAGGACGGGAGATATCACCATTCAGTAGCAAAGGCAGGTGTCTGGAAAATTTCATGAGCTATTTGAGTCAAAAAAAATCATATTCTTACATAAGATGATATGAAGTTGATTTGAGCTACAGCATTTCCAGTTAATGGATACTATAAGCTTCAGTGTAATCACCCAGCCAGCAACTCTTTCACTAAGTCTCTGATTTCCTCATAGTGGTAAATAGCCAAGAAGGAACATTGCTGTTGTTGGACCTGTTTCTCGTATTTTAGGAAGAACAGGATAATGCAGTAATACCTCTTCATCCGACAAGCAATTTTGGTAAATTTGCAAGTAGTGTTCTTTTTTTTTTTTTTCTTCACTTTGTTAGAATTAAAAGTTAGTGATACAGTTTCAGAGTTCCAGAAAGCCAGAAAGGGAAGTTTTTAGTGTTTCAAAGAAGGGGAAAAAGTCAATAGCTGATATTCCTAATATCTTGAAAAATAGTTCTTTTTTTCCCCTATCTACAATATAAAAGCTTCTATAGACAAATTAAATCTATGAACTGTATTTTATTTTTTACCGTATATAATAAGAAATTAATGAATTAATACAAATATGTGTGGTTATGGAGTTACTTGATTTTGTTTTCTTTAATGAATCTCACATTTTCTGTCATCTGCACTTTTTTTTATATGACTAAAATTACTACTATTGAGAATAAACCATATTACTAAAATCCCCTCTGCAATACATACTCAGACTCTTGTTTTCTGATTTCAGTGACTTATTCTGTTCAAACAACATAAGCAACTTTCACGCTTCATTGAAAATGTGTTTTTAGGAGTTCTTTTATGAAGAAAAATAGTTAGTTTATAGAAAAAAAAAGGGCAATCCAAAACAATATTAAACACCTGTGTGCATGCTTAAGTGTCATTATTTATATGTAGGTTTCATATATTTTATTCATGAGACCTCAGGTTCCTTCTCCGTTACATGTTAATTCTTCTTCACTCTGCTTGACAGCCAAGACAACCTGTTTCAGATTCAGGGTAATTTGTAAGTCAGAGGGAAATCCAAGAAATAAACTCTGGAAAAAATACAGTTTTCATGTTTACAGTTTTGTCAATGTCAGTTTTAATGGGCAAGACTTTGAGGTGTTGACGTGAATTAGCATTTCGCATACTTAGGGAAAGTTCCTCACTGAAGATGAGCTAGGGATTGAAATGCTCGTCAGGTTATTATGTTTCACACCACCATCTTTTAGATAGAAAAGATGTTAAATGTTTTGAGCTACAGCAGTGGTAAACTGATGAAGACATTTCAAATAAAATAAAGCTTTGCACAGTGCTTTCTGTAATTTCCTTCTAATAGACACTGTTGGGGAGTTAAAAAGAATAGGGATGCCCGCAGCAAAGGAAAAGAAACTGGAAAGGTGAAATCCCTTTACACTTTTCCTTATATTTCTTTGTGTATCACTTTACCTTGACCTACAATGATCTAAAAAAAAAAAAAACCAAAACAAACAAAATAGCGATTTAAGGGGAAGGGGGACAGGAGATAACCCAAAACAACAACAAAAGGAGCATTTAGGAAAAATTAAGAACAAAAAGAATATGGAAAAAACCCCACAAATATATTTCAAAGCTGACAGGTCTGAAAAACACAGAGAAGAATTTTACTACATTTAATTGTGAAATAAATTGTGGAGAAACCTTTCCTTCCATGGGAAGAAAAAAAAATATTTCATTAATAAATAACTTGGATATGTATAATAAATATAAGACAATTTAAATCTATAAACTACTATTTTGGGGAGTTTTCACTTAACTCGGTAAAAATGTGCCACTAGCACGTAATATTTATATATACGAGGTTTTGAATATTATAACCTTTACCCTTCACTGATTTCCTTTATGTTTTTTTTCTGGTCATGTGCTTTTTACTTTTAAAGCCATCTTTATTCTGAGCCATTCTTATCTCTTCAAATCTTTGCTTCACATATGGTATATCACATTTCTTAGGCTTTTTTGTGCATGGATCTATGTGCCAGATGTTCTAGGGCACCTTTCCATTGTCTCTGTTGATGTATTCTGTGCATTCATTTCAACAGACAGGTGATGTCTGGGAGTGTGTGTTATATGCAAGAATCATTAAACATATCTTCTTACTTACAGATTCAGAAGAACATTTGAGCATTTGTTGCACTAATTAAGAAACGGAAGCCATAAATGCACTTAAAATTTCCCATCAGTAAGTTATACTCTTTAACCAAACTTCACAATAAATTATTTTCCTTATGCTCATTCAGTACAGTTTGCACCTTTTATGCTTCACCTTCAGCTACAGGTTGAAAGAAAAGATGTCTTCTGGTACTGCTTAGTTTCACATGGTTTAACATAACTACAGAACACTCTAAGTTACTCTAATGTCATGGGAATATTGGAGGAGTCTGGACATTTTTTTTTTTATATATATAAATTAAGGAAATATTTAATAGTTAATAGGTGATATCCACCCTGCAGCCCATGGAGTATTCCATGCTTAAGTAGGTGGATATGCCCTGAAGGAAGCTGCAGCCTATGGAGAGCCCATGCTGGGGCAAGCAGGAGCTGTGGCCCATGGAGAGGAGCCCACAGAGCAGAAGGTTTTCTGGCAGGACCTGTGAAACCATGGGGGACCTATGCTGGAGCAGTCAGTTCAAGAAGGACTGCACCCTTTGGAAAGGACCCGTTCTGGAGCAGTTCTTGAAGAACTCCAGCCTGTTGGAAGGATCCATATTAGAGAAATTCATGAAGGACTATCTCCTGTGGGAGGGACCCCATGCTAAAGCAGGGAAAGAGCATGAGGAGGAAGGTGCAACAGAGACAAAGTGGTGTTATAAACTGACCACAACCCCCATTCCGTGTCCCCCTGCACCAGTCAGGGGCGGGGTTGGTAGAGAAATTGGGAGCAAAGTTGAGCTTGGGAAGAAGGAAGAGGTGGGTGGAAGGTGCTGTTTGGTTTATTTTTTATTGTTGTTTCTCACCATCCTACTCTATTTTTTAGTGGACAATAAATTAAATTAATTTTTCCCAACTGGAGTCTGTATTTTCTCATGGCGGTATTTGGTGAGTGATCTCCCTGTCTTTATTTCGACTCCCAGGCTTTTCTGTCTTGTTTTCTCCTGCTGTCCTCTTGAGGAGGGGGAGTGACAAAATGTCAAGATAGGAGATTTGGCAGCCAGACAAGGTCAAACCACCACAAGGTATTATACCTTTAATAATAATTCTTCTGGTCTTATTCTTTCAAAGAGTTTTAGTTTCTTATAGGGAAAAACTATTTTTCTATATACCGAAGAGCCCATGCCCAATTTCAAGCTTGTTTTTCAACATTAATAGTGACACAAAATATTCAGATTATCCTTGCACAGAATAGGACCAATTATACATTCTATTTGTGAATAATTCTATATTTTTAGTTTCATAGCTTTATGAGTGGTTAATGGCACAGGAAAAAGATATCAGCGAAAGAGCTTCAGTAAAGGAAGCATTGTGTTCTCAGCGTATTACTACTATCACGGTACGAGTGCAGCAGGATTGCCACAAAAACAGAGCATATTTCAGGTTCACACCATACACTGAAATTAGGCAAAGATTACTTTGCCTTTTTCGTCATGGGGATACAATAGAACCACTAGGCCTAAATGAGTTATATTCTGTTTCACTGCACTCCTGAAGTATCATGAAACTGGCTCCCACTCAAGCTTACATCTACCTCCACAGAGTAGCACCTATTGTGTTCTGCTACAGAGCAATATAACACTGACAATGAAAGGATGACCACGGAGAAACTGTTTGGGTCTTATTTAATCAAGTTTAAAAAGGACATGTATTCTATATAGAAGTTGTTATTCATCACATAGTGTGAGGAATAAATTGAGCTACTCCAGAAAAATAAGGAAAAAAAATCCTTATTTGGCAGGGGTTGCAGCTTGTAGAAGTGGAATTTATTCTGTCATAATTTAAATCCAAGGAACTGACAAATTGAAGAACATTTCTAGGGTACTTTTATACCCACACACCACATTTTCCCCACCAGATTGAAATTTCAATAGCAGCTTCAGTCTGCTTCTACCAGATAAGGAAACACAGTATGTATGTATTCAGTCTCTTTGACTGTGTAGAACATTTCCTTAGTTATGCCCCCATGCTTCCTCTTCAGTCCCAAATGCATATTGCATTGTTTCCTTAAGCTATGCATAATAATAACTATGAACACAAATTCTTAATTGTGTAGAGGTAGATTTAAAGTTATGTTTGTGTTTTGTGGGATTTTTTTTCTTGGTTTTTCACTTTATTATTTTTTCGGTTGGAGATGGGTATGGTTTGCAGTACTTCAGAGAGCTGCAAATTTAAATTTTGAATGGCAATAGACTTCTATTTGTATACATAATTAACACTATAAGCCTCAAATTAATCAAAAACTAAAAAAAAAAAACAAACCCAAACATAACTCTGTGATAAAGGACTCTCACCAATAATGAAAAAAAAGCATTTATAAACAGTCAAGAAAAGAATTGGTCCCTAATAATTACATGTCAGAAATACTTATGCTATTCTCTGGATAGTTCATCAAACAGCTCTGTTTTATGCAGATTTCAGTAGTAAGTAATATTTTTCCAAGCTATTTTTCATTTTTTTTTATTTATATTCACTGTTAACATTACACATAGCATTTCTCTTGCACTCATCCTTTACCTAGTGAACTATGTTAATACTGCAAAATGCAGTCTAGGTTTATTTCATGCAGTTATTGTTTTCAATGTAGATAAGTAAAAATGTATTGTTCACTTAAATACCATCCAGCCAGGATCTATAAAGAAAATTGTTGGGAAGCCAACTGGAAAATACGCTGTTCACTGAAGTCTTAAATGTTTGGATTTTTTGTCTAAATGACAGCCATTAAAATAAAAAAGTTTATCTAGGACATTACTTATTCCTATTATTGTCCATGCTTTTTGGCAGGCATCAGGAAGATAACAGCTGAATGAATACTTACAAGTTTAATGGGTACAAATTCTCAGTGAAAAGGTCTCATTATCTCAAATGAAATCAAATTAAAATTAAACAAAATGTGAGGAGCAGCAGCATATCAGTTATAACAATTTAAAAAATTGGCTTTGAAAATGTGAAGACACTTATCACTGCTATTATTGTATTGTATAGAGTTATCAAAGAAACCAGTATAGAATCCAAATGATGACATATCTGCTTTTTTTGCAATGTATTTCAAATTCATCCTAAACAATTTTGTGATTTATGTAGTAATGTATATGAAGAACATTTGCAAAGGACTGTAATTTTTCTTCTGCCATCTCCATGACACAATGGACAAAATTTTAAAAGAGAAAAATTAACTTTAGCAGTCTTTTTGGCTATTTATGATATGCATAAGATGGACTGGAAGTGGCAGAGAAACGTGCCAAATGTAGGTAAAGGAGGAATATCAATGAAGTGCTTCTAGCGGAATGACTACATGCATTATCACTCAAGAGTGGCTGTTAGGATATATCTGAAATTTCTGTTTTATTCTCATGAACATGAGAAGACTAGTTACGTGTGGATTTAACATTTAGGGCTGTAGTGCATTGCTTGCATGAATGCTGCAGTAAAGCACAAGATTTGAAACACTAGATGTGGTCATAGCTATGCATCCTTCTTCCTTTCCCATTTTGGCTGAAGATGTATTCATCCATGAAGCAGTTTATGTTTCTTACCATCATTAAGAGGCTCTCGGCACGCAGGTCTGCAAGCAAGAAACATCCTCTTAGCACATCTTTAAATGCATCCACTCAAATATATTCCAACTACCTTTAATTTATCATTCTACATAAATAAGTAAGTACATAAATAAACAAGGAAAACCTTTATGTATGTGGAGAGGCAAACTAATGAAAAATTACTTACAGTTATGAACAGTCCTTGTTGTCATCCCATAACACTGCAACTTTAGGGCACCTGGGTTAAGTGAGCATCTTTCCCTCAGGGATGGTTTACTTTGTGGATGGGGGACTCAAAAAAAAGTGTTTTATTAAGGGGGTAAAAATGATGTAAAGGAAGAAAAACTAGCAGATGGGCAGGTGCAAGCAAAAGGCTCTAGCTTTACCACCCTCCCACCAACATACCAGCTTTAGGGTAACAGAAGTCCTATGTGATGGCTGTGAAGTCCTATGGTTTGCTGATAGGTGTGAGAGAGTTGGAAAGTGCACCTGTGCTTTCTTGGGGGTAATTACTGTTAGCAGCTGAACTTTTTGCCTGCTGTTTTTATAAGGAGTAATGCATCATCTGTCTTCTAGAGACAGGATAAATCCAGTATAATCACATAGTCAGCAGCAGTAGGCTTACATTGTTTGCCCTGGCTATCTTAACAGTAGCACATTTCTGTACATGCAGAATCAGAGTTTAATTTGTCCGGTTGAATGATCTTGTCATGGACACGTATAGCATAAATATTGTGGGATCATGGTCTGAGCTGTATTCTTGAGTTCATTCATGGGGTAGGCAGAGCATAACCCTCTTTGTCATTGTTTCTGTTCCCTTTTGGTCATAAAGTTGCAAGTGAGGTGGCTAGGAAATATTGCTCTCTGTTGATCTTCCCTTTTAAAGTGACAGAAGAATTTCCCTTGGAGGCCCCCTCATATGTATTTTATGAGATATTACAGGAGTTGCAATGAAGTCTATGACACTGGAAAAATGTGTCTTAATTTGTCTATTTGATGTCTTCATCGCTTGAACTACAGGTAAAAATTTTTTTCCCACAAAATGAGCTATTGTGTCAATTCTTCAACAGGACTTCATTCTTCTGTAAGACATTTATTAATCTGGGGTGCTGGCCTCTCCTGGTTTTTCTAGTCTTTCTCTACTTACAATCAAATATTACACTAACACATGAGATTTAATTTGTGCTAGCAGAATACCAAGTCACAGTAGACAGACTTCTCAGTAATCATACCAGCCTGCAGCACACAGGAATCTGACAAAGTCATCAGTGCCAGGGCTTCTCTCATACCAATATAGTTTCATTGACTGGAACAGAGATACTTAAAATTAACACTTGTGTTTTAGTAAAATGACAATTAGGATTATTATCCCCAGAGCAGAACTAAAGTTACATATTAAGAAAATGAATAATTATAGGTAATGTAGAAAAAACCATAGTTAGAATGACATTGTACAAGTCACTCATATGACATTGTCTAAAATACAGCAGATGGTTTTGGTAGTTCACTTCAAGAAAAATGAATTTATGCTATAATAAATGCATGCAAGGGTTACTAGAATAATGAGATGAGAGGCTAATAGATCTTCAACTGTTTATGAGATATAACTGCAATCTATACGTCTACAAATGATGGAAGATAACTATCCAAACTAAGCACAATCTTGACACGAGAGTAAATTGATATAAACTGTCCATGAATACATTCAAACTGGAAAGGACAGTTTCCATCCATCATATAGTTATATTCTTCAACAGCTTCACTCTTAGTGAAGTATGAGCAAAAAAAAAGAAAAAGTAGCTACATTCAAGCAAACATTTGATATATCATTAAAAGAATTACATAGTGTCATTGTCTTCAATAGCATGGAACTGACTCAGTGACCCAAAAGTATTATTAGTACTATATTTCTATATACTAATTTTAAGATTTAACTGAGATTCCTAAAGCACAGAATAAGCATTTTCATGAAGATTGCAAAAAAAGGAAAACGGACAAAGATCCGTTCCGTTGAGATCAAAAGTGAGTATCTGTATTAAAACACATGGGCAAAATAACTATAAAAACTGTCTCTCTCAAGCACCTGTCTCAAAACCAAACTCCGTCAATCTTCAGTGTACCACAGGAACATCTATGAACTAAAAAAATTGTCCAGCTAGACAGACAGTAGGTTGTATTTGTATTTCCATACGTATTTGCATGTGCATGTGCATAGGTATATGTATACATGTATATGTATGTTATTGCAAGCAATACAATGTGCTCAATAGATCTTCATTAGAGAAGTATTTATCCTCAATAACCTGTTGAAATTTTTAGTTAGGAGTAATATGCTGACCCTTGTTTCATGTTAATAATCAAGTAGGTTAACACAATGAGATTCATTTTCTCAAACAGAACTATTGTGTCAATAAACAAGACAGTAATGGTACCTTTGAAGGATTCCAAACTTAAGAAAGGGCTTTTGAAGGAAGCTGTTAAATATAGATAGACATATTTATATGCACATGTGTGTATTCTGTCAGTTTGCAGATTTGTAGGGTAAAATTTCATACTTAAGAAAAAAATAAAGGTTAGCTATACAAGCATTTATTTCCATAGGTGTTACAGATTGCTAGTGCTGCTAAACAGTTGTAAAATATATATTTTTTTAAAATTTTTTTTGCATCTTTCTATGGTATATTGATTGATTCCACAAATTATATTGTGTTGGCAGTATTGTGGACAATACTGTATTTGAGGAATTAGTGATTGCAGGCAAGCCATGTCACCTGTATTAGGTCTCATAACCCCTATGTTAGCATGAGTGACCACTGTATAGTTTTACCTATGCCATAATGCCAGAAAACATGCTGGGATGACCAGAACATGTGCTGCTCCTGGATGTAGTTCCTTGATACATGCAGCCGGATATGCTCTGGTGGACAGAGACAACACTCATATGTGTCAAGACAAGAAATAAAGTTTTATTTGTTACACTAAATAAAGGGCACCGTAGTATGGGAGGGAGACTGAACCTCTCCATGGATGGGAATTCTGCATAACATGTTTTGTCTGTCCACTGGGTGTCTATACAAAGCTGCATGAAAGTGGGGCTCACAGGATCTGAAGGGGTGTAAGATTTACTCACCATCTATGTTTTTTTTCCTATTTCTATCTTATTATTAAAAAAAAATTTACTGTGCTGTTGTGCCTTTTTTATTGAGATATGGAAAGAAACCTCTACCGTCTCCAGTGCAGAACAGATATCCTTTATTTTTGTAGGAATTTCTCCCACATTCATATAAACTATTTTTCCTTGATACACTTATATTTTTATTTCTTGCATGTGATCTTGAATTAGATACTTAGAGTTCTTTTTCTGTAATAAGTAAGTTGCAAACACTCTACTGCATACAAGTTCACTATTGTAGTTAGAAACCTCACAGGAAATGAAGCATGAACTGCAGAACAAAAATGTATTGTGAAGGAAATAATGTAAAGTTCTATTCCAGCTACGTAGACTAAATTCATAGTTGGTTTGTTGGTTTATTTTTTTCTTTCAGAGGTTTTTCCTTCTTTTTTAGAATTATTGCTTATTTTATGCCTGTGCTTCTCCTGTATCCTTACATTTGTCCTTTCTTCCGATTAATCTTCCTCAGTTCTTCTCTTTTATCATGTCAGAAGGTTTTCTTTTTTAGTCCTACACTATTTAAACAGATACAATCATTATCAATTATATGTGCACCAATTGATGAGCATGAATGAATGTATTTGATAGCTCTGTTTTATTATGAGGACTGTGAGATTTCCCACTTAGCTATTTAAACAATTTTCTCTTTTTCAATGTCAATGGAAAATGCTATTCTGATGGCCAAATTTTGCATATATGTATTACCTTTCCCCCGGTTTATTACAAATATACAAATAGTCATTTGAAATACAAGATGAAAATCCAGGATCCAGGTCTTTTTTTTTTTTTTTTTCTTGTTACAGCAGTTTCATAAACAGGTTTAATAACTCAGTTTCTTGTATCTCTTACCTTATTGTAAAGACTGGTCTAGAAACTTCACTGGGGAAAAAAAAAAAAAAAGGGAAAAATATTCTAATACATAGGATTTCAGAACAAAATTACTCCATGGTGTAAAAAGTAATCTATTGTCCATAGATAACTTAATTTTTTATGTACTCATGGTACTTAAAAGGCTGATCCATTGTTTTCAAGTGTTGAAGGAGTCAATGGTGTAAGTAGGATTTAAAATCTTATACAACACTTTTTCCCCACACGAGATGTGATGCTTTGGGAAGTGTAATTATGCTCTTAACAATAAACAGTATATTACTAAAAAAAAAATTTATAATAATGTGAAGAGTTAAAGTACTCAAATCCTATGCTTTAAAGTGCAGATTATCCATTGTTTACATACTTTTCAGGGGTGTTTTACCATTTACTGTTGTTGACATTTTCTTGTTCATCACCGTTTTTAGCCATTTATGACAGCAAAGTAAAATCAGACCCTTTTGTAATATGTTTTATATGTAAAAGCGAAAAAAGTTCAAACAAAAGCATCTTGACCATGTGTATCTGCATTTGCACGGATGCTGAATTTGCCTATGAACAGAATATGATTATCCCCACTTATTGTCTTCTTGTTCACTCCATCAAACAGTCTTAGAGAACTGTCAGAATTCTTTTAGGAAAACATTAAAATGGAAAATGAGGTCCAAGTATCTGCCTAATGCACTCTTGCTCTATGGGACCAGACCAGAGGTAATCCAAACTAAAATCCCTTAAATACAAATAACATGGTTGTTCTGTCTTTAGCTCTAACCATTTCACTGAAGAGATCTTCTACTGCCATTGTACTCCTACATCATGACTTTATGTAGCCTTAGCTTTAGCCATGTATAAATTATTACTGGCAATAAATCAGTCTATTTTCTTCATTTGGATTTTATGAAATGTTTATTTGATAAATGGAATACATGAAGAAAGAAGTACAGGAAACTCAGCTATTCTGCTGCCGATTCATTCAAAATGGAAATGTAGATTAAAAAATATCTTCTTTAATCAAAGCAATCAAACAATCAACTTTCATATAATATGAAAAATGAATCTTGGATTCCATAACATATCCTGACACCAAATATGTCTTCACCAAAGGCAATTCACGCCTGACTATTCAAGTGGCCTTCTACAATGGAGGGACTACATCAGTGGTCAGGGGAAGAGCTACAGATGTCCTCTATCTAGAAGTCTATATGGCCTTAGATCCAGACCCTCACAACATTCTGCCTGCTAAATTAAAGAGATATGAAATCGATGTGTGGAATATTAGATCAATAATGAATTGGCTGGATGGTCGCATCCAAAATGTTAGTCAGTGTCTCAGTGTCCAAAAAACCAGTAACAAGTGGTATCCCTCAAGGGTCCATACTGGGACCAATAAAATTGAGTATCTTAATCAATGACATAGTGGGATTGAGTGCACCCTCAGCAATTTTGCAGATGACGCCAAGCCTAATGTTGCAGTTGATTTGCTAGAGAGAGGGACCTTGATAGGCTCCTGAAGTGTGTGCCCGGGTGAACCTCAAGAAATTCAACAAGGCCAAGTGCAAGTTCCTGCACCTGGGTTGGGCAATCCTCAGTATCAATACAGACTGGGGGGTGAATTCATTGCGAGCAGCCCTGCAGAGAAGGACTTGGGGATATTGTTGGAATAAAAATTGAATATGAGCCGTCAATGTGCACTTGCAGCCCAGAAAGCAAATCATATCCTGGACTGTATTAAAAGGAGCATGGCCAGCAGGCCAAGGAAGGTGATTCTCCTCCTCTACTCCACTCTTGTGAGACACTACTTGGAGTACTGCATCCAGCTCTGGGGCCCTCAGCACAAGAACATGGACCTGTTGGAACAGGTCCAGAGGTGGGCCACAAAAAAATCAGAGGTCTGGATTATCTCTTCTATGAAGAAAGTGTGAGAGAGTTGAGGTTGTTCAGACATGAGAAGAGAAGGCTCTAGGGAGACCTGATTGTGGCCTTTCAATATATAAAAGGAGCTTACAAGAAAGATGGAGAAAGTCTTTTGACAAGGGCCCATAGTGACAGGACAAGAGGCTATGGTTTTAAACTGGAAAAGGGTACATTTAGATTTAATATAAAGAAGAATTTTTTTGGGGGTGAGGGTGGTGAGATACTGGAACAGGTTTCCCAGGGAATTTGTGGATGCCACATTATTGAAAGTTTTCAAGGTCAGGGTGGATGAGGCTTTGAGCAACCTGATCTAGTGAAAGATGTCCCTGCGCATGGCCACTGATGGGGGCTTTGAAACTACATGATCTTTAAAGATCCCTTCCAACTCAAAACATTCTATGATTGTACAATCCTGTGGCTGATCTATCTATCTATCTATCTACACTTCTGTATATGTTCATTGAATTCTATGAAATAAGTTTAATAAGGAAAAGTTTTTGACTAATTCAATATTGCTTGTTTTTGTTTTCTTTTTTTCTTTTTTTTTTTGACAACTAGTCTTTTTCTTGGAATATAAAATTAAACAGGATAATTGTCTTTCAGTGTTATAACTGAAAGATTCCGAAAAGACTCAACTGTAAAGACTCAACAGCAGAGTAACAGGGAAGTATAAATGCAAGAACTATATAATTTAAGCAATACATGAGTTGCAAGTATGAAAATCAAGTTTCTCCTATAGCTATAACTGGGCTGTAGCTGGGTATCAGGGCTGTGTCTGCGTGCATGTCCCAAGTATTTCAGTGATTAATTCTTTAGGTGGTCCAGGACCTACCCAACCAGTCATCTGCAGATATGACCTAGTGGGTTGGTTTGAGAGAAGGTCTACCTTGAAACTCAGTGACTGAGAGGACCTACATCATTAAATATTTCACTGACTGTTAAAGAAGCCCCCCAGGGGGGAATGGGGAACTGGATCTAGTGGGTCTGTTGCTCATGTTAGACATAATACTGGTTAAAAGTCCTTCCACAGGAAAATCAAAAGAAATTGTAGGTTTGAGATTTATGTCAGATTATGGTCAATATGAGTCATGTACCTGTTTCCAAGAATTATGATTTTTATCTATATCACATATAATAAGAAATGACCAGGTTATATACTTCCTTTAAGCAATCATCAAAAAACTATCACATTTTAATAGCAAGATTTCCTTATAACCTCCATGACACCATAATTTTATTTTGAACAGTCAACATAATTTCTGTTTTCTGAAAAACTCATAATCTCTCCAGCGATTCTGTTTTCTGTATGACATTTAAATGTTTCTAATTTGAATCTAGGAAATCCCTGTCTACGTCAAGGGAAAAATATGCTGTCAAACTGATGATTCATATGAATTATCTGTCTTCTGTACTGTTAATGCAATGGAAAAGGGTGAACTAATTAGTCCTGAAGCTTACTGGCTGTTAGAAGCAGGATAGGTTAGGATCTGTGCTCTGAGGTATTGTTTTAGTGACAGACTCAAGTGTAATGCTCTGTTTTTCTTTGCTGCCTGGCTGAATAGGACACAAATGAGTTTCCA
This sequence comes from Sterna hirundo, assembly GCA_009819605.1. Lineage (NCBI taxonomy): Eukaryota > Metazoa > Chordata > Aves > Charadriiformes > Laridae > Sterna > Sterna hirundo. The sequence goes on from CM020437.1 coordinate 167,880,328, forward strand.
AACCCATGAGACATCTCCTACCATTGTTATTGTTTACTATGTATAAGCATGATATTCAGAATTATAGCAGCACTTTTGTGTGAAATCTTATTAGTTCAGAACTATGCAAAACTATTTTCTTTAAAGCACTTGTTTAGCACAGATCTTTGAATATAATAGTGAGCTGAGGTTCAAATATGAATCTATCTTAATCAGATTAAGTGAATTGAATTGTGGCATGAAAATACTCCTCATAGAATCATGTAGCTTCTATATGCTCCTTTCTATTAACACTGTATACCCTCACTTTAGCAAAACCTTTGACACAGTCTCCAATGGTCTCCTTCTTACCAAATTGGTGAGATATGATCTGGATAAGTGGTTGATGTGGAAAACTAGCTGGACTGCTGGGCTCAAAGAGTTGAGATGAGAGGTGCAAAGTCCTGAAGATGACAAATAACTAGCCCTTCAGGGATCAGTGCTGGGATCATTATCATCTATCGTCTTCATTAACAACCTAAACTCAGCAAGTTTGTGGACAACACCAAACTGGAAGAAGTCGTCAGTACACTGGAGGGCAGGGTTGCTATTCAGAAGGACCTGGACAGGCTGGAGAAATGGGCTGATGGCAACCTCGTGAAGTTTGGCAACACTTGGGGAGGGATAACCATATGCACCTGGGATTGTTTGGGGGCCAAATGATGGTAACACAGCTCTGCAGAGAAGAATCTAAGAGTTTATCATTAGCCAGTAATGTGCCATTGTGTCAAAGATGGCCAACAGCATCCCAGCTGCATAATGAAGTCTTACCAGCAGATTGAGGGAGGCGATCCCTTCCCTCTCCTCAGTCCTTGTGAGGCCATATCTGGAGTGTTGTGACCCAGTATGAGTTCCCCACTATAAAAGAGACATGGATATAATGGAGAAGGCCATGAAGATAATTAAGGTATTGGAGCATTTGTCATATTAGGGGAAGCTGTGAGACCTGGGACTGTTCAGCCTCGAGAAGAAAAGGCTACAGGAAGATGTTATTGCTGTCTACAACTATCTGATAAGAAGATACAGAGAAGACAGATCCAGACTCTTAACAGAAGTTTAATGAGAAGCGATGGACACCAGTTGGAAAATGGAAAATTCCAATTAAATGTAACGAAGCATGTATTACTATAAGGGTAATCGAACACTGGAGCATGTTGCTCAGTGAGTTTCTGGGATGTCTGTGGAGGTGTTCAAGACTGGATTGGACACAGCCCTGAGTAACCTGATCTGATTAGACCTGCTTTGAGCAGGTTTGGACTAGAGACCTCCAAAGGTCCTTTCCAATTGACAATATTCTGTGACTAACACACAGCATTCTGTATATCCAGAGGTACACCCTCAGAGCTCTGAGCAGGGCCCTGGGTTGAGGGGGCCACATCTGCCATGGACACCTCACTTCTTAGAGAAGAGACCATGGGGTGCTGTCCCTTGCAGTGACACAGTGACACACCTCTGGGCTGAAGTAGACTGGCTTTGTCAGCCTGGGCACCTCAGTTACCTGGGCAGGGACACTTAATACCAGAAAGGAGGGGCTGGTGTTAGGCACTTTTCTTGTGTAATAATTTTAATGTTAGTAAAAATGAGCAATTCTGTATGAATTTGGAGTGTTAGTATTATTGTGTGAATATTATTATTATTATCATTATTATTATTATAACAGTACTAATGTTTGCTCTATTTTTTGGGGGGGGGCTGTTAAGAGTTTAACTGGGCTAACAAGATATTCTGGTTTGCAGGTAAAAGGCGTGTTCGATTTTTGACAATAACAAGATTTTAATGTAACAATAGAGGGTTTTGATTAGTTCCCTCTTGATTACCTATGTAAAAAGAAACTAAGACTACAATGAATGCCTTATTTCTGTCTGAGTTACAGTCATACAGCTTAATTTTAGTCATGGATTACCCGGGAGAGTTCTTTATGGAAACTGAAATCATGTGCTCACCTGCTAGCAGCTCATTTGATCTGGTGGTGCTGACATCCCCAATTCCCACAAAATGGGAGCTGACTTTTAGAAGCTCCTCGCATTGTCAAATAATGAAGCGGTCCAGGTTGCACTCACCTAATGCTTAATGGAAGCAGAATGATTTCCAAACTGAGTGAGTTTTGGAAGGTAACAGGAACTATGTATGCAATAATACAGAATCTACTATTGGAATACTAAGTTTACTTCAGGAAGGAGCCTCGAGAAGTACTACAATAATGATCTGAGTTCGAGGAAGCTTGTACATGAGAAGCTTATGAAAATTCTTAAAACATGATTTATTCAAAGCTGAAAATTGTGCATATAATAAAATAACCCCTGAAAATAGGTGTTACCTCAAATTTTTAATTATTGGTTGGAAACAAAAGCAAAATAAAGCAGACAATATAGATAGTGAAGATGATTAATCATTGGACGAGTCTATCTAGGGATACAATATGGTAAGGAATTCCCACTATATGAAGTCCTTCATTAGGTATCCAGACCTGGATGACTCTGAAAATTGCACAATAGCTTACATAGAAATTTCAGGCTTGACACAGGGAATTTTCTGGAAGAGATTCTTTGGTCTCTGTCATTAATGTGGTTGGGAAGGGCAATCAGAGTGGTCATCATTATCTTAAGATCTTTTAAATGCTTAAAATCTCTTGATTTTAAGCATTCAAGTTCTCATCAAGTTATTAGATCAAATGTTATCGAAAAAAATAAAATTATTTCAATGTAAAATAGCATTCCATTTCAAAATGACAGAATCCTCACAGTTACATCTACATTGTCTAGTGTTCTATTCCAAAAAAGGTACATTTGGCATATTTTGCTGATAAATTACATATCATTTTTTTTCTTTTAATGAGATATCCCCAGACTAAATAGCTGCATATAGAGTGCTAGACATATACTAACCAGTAGCTGAAATCAGCAAAATGTACTCTTATGCTTTTTTATTCTACTTGCTTCAAAATTACTTTAAAAAAAAAGTAAAAATTGAAAAGTTTAAAGTTTAGAAGGCTACTCCAGAAAATGTATTATAGCCAGGTACTGCTTTTTGTTACAGTACACGTTGACAGTAGCATGAATTGTACAGATATTCTGTAATTACAATTCAGGAAAAATATAGTAGTTATTTTCACTATCCAAATGTTGCATAGGAATATATATTACAAAGTTGTATAAGCAGTTAAAATCTCAGCCAAACCAGAGCATATAAAATATTATCTACATTTATATAGTTATTTTTGTAATAAACCAATATAACGTGAATTCATATATTTACCAACTGTAATGAGTATTTTAAAAAGTTAATAGAACCATTTATGGAATTAGTAAGAATTTTCCTAGAATTTAATGTGTCATGGTATGTTCCTCTGTGTGAAGAAACACAAGTGTAAATTTCCTATATTTTAAGTAGTTCTGTTGAATTACAGAGCAGAAATCTTTTCTATTTTGACAAATATATTTAATTAGAAATGAATTATTTTGCAGTAGCTATTCTGCCTTTTCTGAAAAGCCTTTATTAAATATTGCTAATAGAGGATTATGTCACATATTACCACAAACTGGACCATATCTCTCCTTGTCAGTTTATTTTATTAAATCTTGTGACACTGAGACAGTTTCAGATCACTGAGGAACCATTTCACCGTAATAAAAACAAATTACTTTAAAATTTATTTTTTCCTTCACTCACAAGCTTGCAGTTTCCAAAACAATTCCAATAAATTTTATCATTGTTGAGTGCATCATGCAGTTCTATCTAACTTATTCACTGGAATGGTATAGTGTTTTAGCCAAGAGGAAAAAAAAAAAAAACACTCTGAAAATCTTAAATGGTATAAAGACTGCAAAGCTTAATTTTGGTAGAATGCTTTTAAGTGGTAGGTTTATATCACAAGTATACATTCAAATAAAAAATGTACAGTGGTAGAGAAGAAGATTAATCGTATACCTATTGTTTTCTCTTTGCAATTCCTACTCATGTATCACTGGCAGATAATTTTCACATATCCTACGACTAAGTACTCGCAAACATTTATGGCAACTAACTATATGGTATCGTGAAAATGCTAGATGAATTTAGATTGTTCTGTAAAATTTGCACTATCTGGCTACTCAGAAGGAAGCCAGAATATAAGCAAGCACAGCAGGATTTTCAGAGTTCATTCTACTCATCTCTTAAATATTTCTTATTATCATAATTTCTTGTTCTCATCTTTACATTTACCTTTGACTTCTATTACTGTTTGGGGGTTCTTTTTATGAAAGAATTAATCATTTGTTTACTAGCTTTTTTTTTTTTTTGCTTGCTTTTTTTTTCCTTAGTAGGGAATTAAGTGTCAAAACTTTTCTAAACAGAGGAATTACACTTTCCCCTAGTGTTTGTCTTTATCTCAACTTGAAAGCTTTGAATGATAAAGAACATTCAGAATAAGTATGTTTACCTGACAGTATCTGACATTAAAAATTTAGAAATAATAAGATCCACTGGACATCTTATGTAGATGATAAATTATGAGTTAAAATATGCGTACTTTTTAAATTATAATAAGTATTCATGTTTCTGAATGTAAAGAGAAACACAAAACTCTGTTTTGAGGAAGGAAACACTTCTTACTCACTGGATGAAAAGAAGTGGGAGAAATGGGAGGTGGTCTGTTTATTAAGTTCAGTTCTCCAGATGTACGTCAGTTATAAGTGGTTCTTTTAGCTGCTTTCACTCTTACCTGCCTCACGCTCCCACCCCATGCCTGTACCACTTCTGGATGATTTTCTCTGCTTTTCTTGTTGTGTTTTTATTTTAAAAAAACAGTATCAGATATTTCAAGCAGTTTCTCCTTTTTCCTGCTAGTATGCCAGGCTGTTTCATAGTGTACGAACAAGATCTCCATCTCAAATTCATGGTGTTCATCAGTGTGCTTCTTTGAAGCCTGCTTTTATTACATTTGGTGCTTTGCCCATTTTGAAGATCAAGATAGAGGATTCTCTATATATCATATTATGTGACCTTGAAAATGTCTTATATTCAGTTCCCCTCTTTTTCAAAATGACCTGCATTTGGCAACCATAACAGCACCTCACTATAACATACATTGGCCTGCTGCCAGAACTGGAGGAAAGGTACAATGCCTGTCAATTATGATTTCCTCTGCATTTTTTTGATGAAGCAAATCTCCAAACACTTTCTGAATAAATTCACTGGGATTATCTTTTCTGAATTCTCTCTTTATTCTTTACTTCATAACTCCCCTCTGTTTAAGTTTTCAATGTTATCCATCTGTTTGTTTTTTTTTGTTTTGTTTTGTTTTGTTTTTTTTACAATACTTTTCTCTTTGGTAGAATATTCCAGATTCAGGCATCTCTTTTACTTTTTTCTCCATTTGCAAAGTTGTGTAAAAGATGTCTTTCTTCTGCATTTTGTGCCAATTCTTTAGAGATAAAGCCGTCCCTTCTGCCCCACCACTACCCTAATCTTTTACCTTGGCAGTTATCCTTGATGTGGGGTTTTCTTTTAGAAATTTAAGTTTTGATTTTTTTTTCATTGTTGAAAGATTTAGGAAACAAGTTCTTTTCTCCATTCACAGTAGCTTTGATTCCATAACAAGAGTGTTCAGCTGAAAAAAGTCTCATTTTTAAAAAGAATATGTCTATAAAAGATGGACAAAGTGATGTTCTGCCTCCTATTTTGGCATATATATAAGCAAAGATTAACAAAGATATAATTCGCCTTTAAATCTTTTGGAGCAATTAAGTGAACAGTGATAACATTTTCAAATCTTGAAGAGGGTCAAGTTGAAAAAAATAATTACAACACAGAAGATAAAATTGATCATCAGTACAATTTAGCCTTTAGAGGCTGCTGACACATTGTTCTCTTTTAAATCATTCTAGTTTGAAGAACAGATATTTAAGAAAAAGGTTTTTTATGTTTATTTCTTTAGAACTCCTAGTATCCAGGCATTTTTTTGAAATAGCAGTTAAGTTCTGATGGGCTGATCAAATGCCTTGCTTCCAGCCAAATTCTGTCTCTGATGACTGATTTGATCTTATCAGTGACTCATCAAATCTACTTTTCTGCCTTGATACTAAACCCCAGCTTTTTATGACATCTCTTGATAAATACAATTCCCTTTTTTATGTGGCACAGTTGCTATGATGTCTGAATAGATATAGGTCATAAATTCTAGCTTGCAATGCTAATATTCAGAAAAAGATGATTATGAAAAATCATTAGCCATAGAGATGTTTGACTAGACAGCAGGATTTATGCAGCTAAAACCTAGTTGTTGGTGAAAGCAAGCACGGGTTGACTGGATGGAATACAGAGAAACTGTCCAAGCGACCAGGAACCAGATTAAGCAAGCTAAAGCCCAGATAGAATTAAATCTGGCTAGGGGCATCAAGAATAACAAGCAAAAATTCTATAAGTATGTCAGGGGTAAAGGCAAGACTAGGGAAGATGTGGGACCTCTCAGGAAGGAGACAGGAGACCTGGTCACCCAGGATATGGAGAAGGCTGAGGCGCTGAATGACTTTTTCACCTCGATCTTCACCGGCAAGGGCTCCAACTACACCACACAGGTTGTAGAATGCAAAGGCAGGGTCTAGGAGAATGAAGATCCACCCACTGTGGGAGAAGATCAAGTTCAGAACCATCTGAGGAACCTGAAGGTGCATAAGTCCATGGGACCAGATGAAATCCATCCACGGGTCCTGAGGGAGCTGGCAGATGAAGTTGCCAAGCCGCTTTCCATTATATTTGAAAAGTCATGGCAGTCTGGTGAAGTTCCTGCTGATTGGAAAAGGTGAAGCATAACCCCCATTTTCAAAAAGGGAAAAAAGGAATACCTGGGGAACTACAGACTGGTCAGTCTCACCTCTGTGCCTGGCAAGATCATGGAGCAGATCCTCCTGGAAACTCTGCTAAGGCACATGGAAAATAAAGAGGTGATTGGTGATAGGCAACATGGCTTCACCAAAGGTAAATCGTGCCTGACAAATTTGGTGGCCTTCTACGATGCTTCCACAGCATTGTTAGATAAGGGGAGAGCAACGGACGTCATCTACCTGGACTTATGCAAAGAATTTGACACTGTCCCGCACGACATCCTGGTCTCTAAATTGGAAAAGCATGGATTTGATGGATGGACCACTCGGTGGATAAGGAACTGGCTAGATGGCCGCACTGAAAGGGTTGCAGTCAATGGCTCAATGTCCACATGGAAACCACAGACGAGTGGCGTTCCTCAGGGGTCAGTACTGGGACCAGTGCTGTTTAACACCTTTGTTGGCAACATGGACAGTGGGATTTAGTGCACCCTCAGCAAGTTTGATGACGACACCAAGCTGTATGGCACGGTCAAAACACTGGAGGAAAGGGATGCCATCCAGAGGCACCGGGACAGGCTTGAGAGGTGGGCCTGTGTGAATCTCATGAAGTTCAACCAGGCCAAGTGCAAGGTCCTGCACCTGGGCCATGGCAATCCCAGGCACAGATACAGGTTGGGCGGAGAATGGCTTGAGAGCATCCCTGAGGAGAAGGACTTGGGGGTGCTGGTTGATGATAAGCTCAACATGAGCCGGCAATGCTCACTTGCAGCCCAGAAAGCCAACCGCATCCTGGGCTGCATCAGGAGAAGCACGGCCAGCAGGTTGAGGGAGGTGATTCTGCCCCTCCACTCTGCTCTCATGAGACCCCACCTGGAGTACTGTGTCCAGCTCTGGAGTCCTCAACACACGAAGGACATGGACCTGTTGGAACGGGTCCAGAGGAGGTCCACAAAGCTGATCAGAGGGCTGGAGTACCTATGCTATGAAGGTAGGCTGAGATAGTTGGGGCTGTTCAGCCTGGAGAAGAGAAGGCTCCGAGGAGACCTTACAGCAGCCTCCCAGTACGTAAAGGGGGCCTGCAGGAAGGATGGGGAGGGACTCTTTATCAGGGAGTGTTATGATAGCACATGGGGTAACGGCCTCAAATTGAAAGAGGGTAGATTTAGATTGGATATCAGGAAGAAATTCTTTACTGTAAGGGTAGTGAGGCACTGGAACATGTTGCCCAGGGAAGTTGTGGATGCCCCATCCCTGGAAGTGTTCAAGGCCAGGCTGGATAAGGCTTTGAGCAGCCTGGTCTAGTGGGAGGTGTCCCTGCCCATGGCAGAGGGGTTGGAACTAGATCATCTTTAAGGTCCCTTCCAACCTGAACCATTCTGTGGTGCTGTGATTTGGTGTGTTTTAATTTACTTGAACAAGGAAAAATGCTTTCACTGAGCAGCAAGGGTAAAAAATTGCTGTCTGAGGAATTACTGCTTTTTCAGATATAAAGGGAATGAGTGATAGTTACTCTGAATCTACCAAACTGCCCTAAGTAATGTGTGAAAGAACTGTATGAAAATCTTGCATGTATGTACATATACATGGAGCTAGACTGAAATTATTAAAAAAAATGTTCAATACTGTCTGATTTTGTATAAAAATATTTTTATGGGGTGAAAGGTACCCAAAGGCACTGCTCAGGTGAGACATTGACTACAGGTAAAAACTGTCCACTGAGAAAACAAACAAGACACAGTAAGTTATTATGGAGAAGCTTACCAAAAACCTTAATATGCATCTATGTACAGGAAATAAAAGGAGTACAAATTAATTCTTAACATATTTACATTCTTATAACATGTCTGGGGTGGGAACCCGGAAGGTGATAGTAAACCAGGCAACAACAGCTAATTTGCTTTAGATTGTTCTGGGTTGATGTCACCAATAAGGTTGCTGTCAGCATATGGCTACCATCTGAGTTGGAAAGCAAAAATATATTAAAATAACAGCAGCCATTGGTGGGAATAAATCTACAGACAACCGACATCTTTAGGAAGGGGTTGAGCCTGGGGTTGAGCTGCTATGCGTGATGGCCAGGCCACCAGCCAAACCAGACAAGAAAGTGTCCTTTTTCCTCAAATCTTTGGAGCTTGCCTGTCACAGCTGGACCACAGTGTTTTGTGTGAGTTTGTATTCTGCACAGAAAGCGTGTGTTGTAGGATAGAGGCCTTGGAATAGAAATCATAATCTACCCACTATACCCATGTTCTGTCACAAAAAAAACTAATTAAATCATAGAATCATAGAATTATTTAGGTTGGAAAGGAGCTTAAGATCACCAAGTCCAACTGTTAACCTAACACTGCCAACTCCACCACCAAACCATGTCCCTCAGCACCACATCTACAATGTTTTTCAACACCAGGGGCGGTGACTCAACCACTTCCCTGGGCATCCTGTTCCAATGCTTGACAACTCTTTCGGTGAAGAATTTTTTCCTAATATCTAATCTAAAATCTTATGCAATTGAGTGTTGTGGTTCTGTCCTTTTGTCCACCTCAGCCCTAAATTTCCCCATGGCACCTCTGCTTCATGACTTTCAGGTGAAGAAAGAGAAAAAAAAAAAAAAAAAAGACTATGTGAGCTGAACAGTTTGCAGTGATGTAGCACTGTAATACAGCATTGCCGTTGCCAATAACAGGCCATGAGCTTTGTACTGAGTCTGCAAGGCCTTAGGGCTAAGACTTGTCAGGCATACTTTGTCTGAACATTTGTTGACCTGCCTGCAGGTTTGTTTTGCTTGGTTTAGCTGTGACAGCAATTTCCCTAATTGATCAGGTGCCTACAGCTAATTTGCTCTACTTTTAGAGCGGTACAACCATAGTTGTGATAAGTAGTTATTCTGCATAGAATGAGATATATACAGCTCTAACATAGTGACACATTGTAGAGAAATACAGCTATGGTAGGAGAGCAAACACGTGGAGAACTGGGACACAAGATGTGGTGCAGAGGAGCACAGGTATAGGTGGTAAGAGACGGGGCACAGACTTGGCACTGGGGACACCACAGCTGTGAACAATTCACCCTTTGTCAGTTAAAGAAGTGCAGACTTGGAGCTGGAAAACATTGGGTTTAGGGGTAACAAAAAAAAAAAAAAATCCAACATATGTAAAGGGCATCGTACGTAGTGAATTCGGATGTAACATGGAGCTGCAGACCAATGAAGAAAGAGCAAGGCTGTAAAAGCATGCAAGTTAACGAGTCAAAACAACCCCAACTAGACCCTTAGAGAGAGGAAGAGAGACCCCTCAACACGAACATCGTAGTCCTGCCTGTAAAGGACTCCAGAGGCTCACAACTCACTGTCAATCACTGTTGGCCCCCTCACCCCCAACTCACACACACGTACCAGAATGAAACCAACAACTAGAGGAGCACTGGGAGGATAACACTGGGAATAGGGGCTGAATCTGAGAAGCATGTGCACAATGATTTTATCTGCATTCTCTCTTTTTTTGCTAACAATTAGATCTAAACTAATAATGATTAGACTCTTAATATTTCGTTTATACTAACAATGAATTCTTGGCTTTACTTATATATAAGGTACTCTCGCTTTTTGGCCTTTGGCAAGATTTTGAGTACAGCAAGTTTAAGTATCCTGTAATGACTTCACGTTACTTGATAACCATTGTGCTATCAAGTCATTTTAGCAGTAAAATGTGCATCTTACTGTCACCATTTTCAAAGAATTTGAGTTATGTTATTTGTGAAAAAAAAAAAGATTGAACTTAAAAATAGTTCAATCAATAACCACCTTCAAGAAATGTTCAGTATGAAGTTTTATTTTGAGATCTACATAGACGCTACTTGACATCTGATAATAAAAAACCCTCATGAAACAAAAAGCTAAAGACAAACAGAAACCCAGGTTGTTCAGTAGAACGAGCAACACAAGCCAAGGTTAATGGAATTAGTTGATGCATCAAATTCATAAAGAGCAAGGTTAGTATTGACACTGAAATGTATACAACTTGGGCTTTTAATTCTACACTGATCAGTGTAGATATGAATATGGTATAGAGGCCACGAGAGGCAAGGGAGCTACAAATATTTTTTCAGAGATTTTATTATTTTCGTTGCATTAAAATATTTTGCAAATGGAGATATTTGTTTTGTAGAAATCTAGGAATATTGAAGAATAGTTCATACTCTTCTTTTTATGTGTATTTTTTTGGTGTTGCATAAAACTTTGGCTGTTATGAACCAAATGGTGTCCTGTGTTTCACGGAAAGCATTGAGAGTCACTATGAATACTCCAGAAGGTAGAATGAAGTTCCATTTTGTAAGAATGAAGAGCGCTAGCTGTAAAGACAATAAACTCACCTTCACTAAAAATACTGTTTGCATCTTAGATATGTAATTATTTACAATATATGATTTATAAAGAGATATTTAAAAAAAAGTTTCTAAATTCTTAATCTTCAATAATTTATAAGCAACTATTCCCTTAAATTTACTTTATAAAAACAGAGAAAAGAACTTTAAAAGATAGCAGTTCTTTATTTTTGATGTAAACATGGCTACATACATTCTTAAATTTTTACAACTCATAATTTTTTCACTATGCTGCTTAATATTCAGATTTATCAACCTCTTTTCTAAAGCCATAGAATGCTTACTTTAGTTAGCGTGTCTCTTACTTTTCACTGAATAAGTCTACCTGAGAAAAAAATTAGGCTTGTTACATTTCAATAACCAAAAAAAAAAAAAAAATCACAACACTATATAAATATAGGATACCAACATCTACATTAATGGGATTGTATCAGAAATGTAAAAACAATAAATGCGCATCATCTAAATAGTAATTTTCTGATTTTCTTGTTTTCACACAGATATGTTAATCTCCATGTCCAGGATGAATAGGAGAAGAAATAATGGATTTAAGTGCAGCAATAGAGATTTCAACTGGACACAAGAAAACTGGAACAAATTGCCTGGAGGATGTTATGAGTCTCCAGAAATGAAGGCCTTTGAGGGCAGCCTAAAAATATACTTGACAGGCATGAAATAGGTAAGTCTGATCATGCTATTAAGCAGAAGTTGACACTCTACAGTTCTTTTCCAGCTGGACTGTATAAGGCTGTGCCATTTACCTTTGATCTGCTCTATGCTGGTCTGAGAATGCCAGTTTCATGGGACAGCTGCAGATCAGTCCATGAGAAATGCTGAGTTTCTTTGTTTGCTTTCTATTTAACTTCAGTCCTTTTTTTTGGAATAAACCCAAATTTTAGAAAGCTTCCCATGAAGTTCAAACCCTATTATTGAGTCAGATTTAATACAGAGCTTATGTCTGACACCTTCCAGGGTAGTGGCATTCCAGAGTCTCATTAGTTTTAGACTTCAGAAACACTTCAGAATCTTCCCAAGCCCACAGTTGCCTTGATATTATTTTCTCAGCAGCTACACAGAAAACAAAGCTCTTGTTTCTATTTAAGAACTTCAGGGACAGTGTGACGGGAAATCAAGAATTTTATGATTAACAAAGGGTCATCTTAACCACAAAAATACAAAGCAAAACAAATCAACAACAAGACCAATCCTTTGGCATTAGAGAAACAGTCTGCATAGTTACACTCTTTTAAAAACTGGCAAAATACAGAACAATGGCACTCATAGTATAAATTTATCCTGCTTTTTGTTCTGTGAGTTAATGATGGCCTGAGGTCTAGAAGCCCATTCTACAGTCTTGATTCTGGTAGTGATGCATGTGTCACTGAACTGGTACTTTTTGCTAAGAAAAGTATCTTTTTTAAAATTTTATTTTTAAGGGTTGTCATTCTTGATTTCAGACAGAAAAAATCAAATGTTCAAGATTCTTTTTCTAAAAAATCCATCAATAAAGATATTACAGAATTGATCAAAGTAAACATCAATAATACTGTAGAGAGATTTTTTTTGATGTTTCCAAATGCAAGGTGCCAGTGTAGTTTTTCAGATGTGAGGGTCATTTTGTTCTTTTGTTGCTGGTGGGTTTTTTTGTATGCATCTTGGTATTAATGCTTGCTTTGACATTCGAACAGTTCTGACATATAACATTTTGACAGATATGCTAAAATGGGGATTATGAAGTGAAATCTCTGAGAAAGCCACACAAAAATAATTAGTTATGTTGAAGGCTTCACTTCTCTTCACTTAGACAAAATAAATTGAAAGACCGTTATATAGATTGCATATATAGTTCTCAGACTTCACAAGAGGCATGAAGAAGAATGCACAGAGTAAACCTTGATGAATGAAGATCATACAGTTTGCAGATATGCTACTGTCTGATCCATATCTTTTTTCACAAGGGTAAGATTGTAAATGGACTATATTCTATTTCTATATACTTGGATACACATAAACACAGAGACATATAAGGAATCACATACTTTTCTAAGGGAACAGTAATACAGCATCTTTTTAAGACTGAAGATGAATGCTAATATCTAGTGATAGCAATGTGCAACCTGAATCAAGATGGCATTGGTATACATGGCTTTTCAATTCATCTTATTAGAATAACATACTTATTTTTATCTTGAGGACACTAACGCAAATGTGTAAATAAATAAGCCTCCCATTCTAGTATGGAATATTATCTTTGAATTCAAAATGTTTAGCTTTACTAAATAAGATATAAAGCACATGCAGTGAGCATTAGGCACAGAATACAGTCTATATCAAAGAATGCAGTGGCAAAAGTATTTCCTCTGTTCTTTAGTTTTGGCTTCTGTTGGAAGAATAAGGGCAGATACTGTTCTGACCTGCACAGAATGAATTTAAAGGAATAGAGTGAGAACACTGGTGGATTTTCCACCATTATGGAATTTCCACCATTACACCACTTCAGTCATCATAAGCAGGCTGTTCAGAAGCCAATAAGGAAATCTGCTTCACTAGAAGCAGGTACTTTGTTAGAGGATGTTATGACATGAAGGATTATCCAGCCTGCAGGTGTGTAGAGATCTCAACTGTGCTGGGTTTGTAGGATTCTATAATGCACAAGGACATGGAGGCTTTATCCTCTATAAGGGACCCAACCATCTCAAAAGTGGGAGGACAAACTAAACTGACCCCAGAAGTGGGCCCAGAGGGGGACTAGTAAAATAAGAGACAGTCTCATGTCAAAGATGATCCACGTCAGGGAGTTTGGAGCCTAGGAGGTGTGCCCTGCAGGGGTCTAAGATCTCATAGAAAGTTCACGCAGAGGGTTCAGCCTGTTTAGGAAAGGAAAAGTACAGGCAGCACGGGAAGCTCTCAGAGAGAGAGGTTATTTTGGATAAAAATTAGGTCCTTTTTATATCATAGAGACATAAGAGGGCATAGAACATCACCGCTTTGAGGTGCTGTTAATTTCTACTTTTTACCTGGGGCAGACAATGGGTGATGAAGTTTTCTTTCAGACCAGTTATTTTTACCAGACTGTTTTCCTGTTCGTGCAGTTAGAACAGCAAATGTAGGTAGCAATTCCTACTTTCTCAGGATGTTTTACCTCTTTTTACAGACTATTTTTTCACCTTTTCAAATGATAAGTTGTCTTTACTGTTTCTTGATTTTGCAATTTGGATGTGTTGGTTTCTAAGTACACAGCTGTGGAATAATTACTAAATTGACCAAGAATACAAAAGTACAGCATTGTTCACACATTAAGGAAAGTCATAAAATCAAGAGGCTTCTGAGGTAGAAAACAACCGCAGCTGGCACGCGAAGAATGCAACATCTGCGATTCCCTGTACAAGGCTGTTTGCGAAACTACACGAGGGATGGAACAGAACGCAATTGTTCTGTGGCCTTGCCTTGTGACGAACAGCAGATATGGGAACGAGATGGTACTATGGAACAGATAAGCTGCCTACTTGCTTACTACGAAACAGATAAGTGGCTCTACTTGCTACCTGAGCCAACATTTCTTCAAATGTTGATGAAATGCTGTCCTTTGTGCAAACTTTGCTCATTACAATGTACCAAAACACACCTCAGTCCGGGAGGCTATCCGCCCCCAAGGTGCGACCACGCCTCCTTGAGTCCACTAATCATAATAAAAGTATTTATGACTAAAGTCACTCAAACTCCACTTTAAAGATAAAAAAATAGTATAAAAATAGCTCGAGAGAGGGAGGATATCAGGGAAGACACCATCGCGAACAAGTCGAGGAGAACTCCATCACTGACTTTTGGGACCAGTCGACGGGCTGAGCCTCTCTTCCCCTGCCATAGGGACACCTTTGGGTAAGACTGAGATTATACCGAGTGCTTCGTCGGGGAACTTAGAAATTTCTCTAGAGAATCTCTATCCTACATTTATAGCCAGGCTGTATTGTTTATAACTTTGTCACGTGTTTTGTATATTTAACAACATTATTGGCACACGCTTTGCAGACAGTGTATTTATCACCGTCAATCCTAAGAACCTGTATACCTGTTGTTTAAATAAACTGCACTGTTTAAGTAGCTAGTCGTTTCAGTTTCTCAATGAACGTGACCAAAACTCAAGAGTGGCCGTGCTAGTTCATGAGCACGACTAGACTGAAGGTGCAGTCCACTATTAGTTTATCCAAATCGTAATAATTTAATACATATTAAATGCGATTGGACCGATAGTGCTGAATTGGGCATCACTCAGAATTTAAACCTAGCCGCACTTAGCCTCCCACCTCGGTGAGGAGTGTTAGAATGCAAGGGGGTTTATTTTCTGCCAAAACCACTTTGTCCCTTTTCACGCAACACCAGCTCTACTTCAAAGATGCCAGCTGCGCTTTTCAAGGATGCTTCTGGTTCCCAGACCTAGTTCTCAGGCTAACAGCTCCCAGGCTGGCAGGCAATTTCTCTGTAAGTATTTCAGCAGGCATTTTCTTCTGTTCAGAAATTTTCCTTTTCTAACAAGATCGCCTTTTCTGGTTGCTCACCTCAGAGGGAGAGAGGGAAAGGAGGTGTAATTTCAAGACCTACATTATCTGTCTTATCTGTGTTGTAAAATCATCCTACTCCTTTCTATAAGTGTCTCTATACAGACAGCATTTATGACTCATGACACTGGGAAGAATGCATAAAAAGTACTTGACAATATAAACAAGGATGAACCTGGACTTTATGCATATAAGGCCTTGTGCGTATAATTGTAGAGTAAAAAAATGTGAATGGGAAAGAGAGTTCAGCAACACCCACAGTTTTTCATTACTGAAAATGGTCCTGTAAAGTTGCAAATACCTTTCTGACAAATAGTAGTAATATGGTATAGTTAAGGACACCGTTAGTATGCTAACCATGACATTCAGATTCTCAAATATGTACTTATGCTCAATATATGTTGGTATTCCATTTTCTGTAAACTCTGAATCAAAGGGCTTTTCAGAACACTTTTGCTTAAGAATGTGTTTATGTCTGAAATCTGCAATGCCTTTTCCTCAAATGGAAATGCCAGGCTATTAAATTATGCAAGTAAAGTTAAAAAGACTCTTCATGGCCACTGCTTGTCTTTCAAAAAGGGAAGACTACAAAAGGGAGATCTTTAAGAGAAGTTTTTCTCTTTTGACACTTATGTCATCACCAAGTCCTATGACTGGTATGTGTAGTAGTATTTCTTTAAAAGACAAAACTATAATGACAAGAAATTCTATTGATATCACTGGTGTGTGGAAAGAGTGGGGCCTTTTGCTCTCTGGAGAAGGTAGATGGTACCACTGATGGTATCTTCTCAAAAAGAAGTAATGATATCTAGCCAGTAATGTAGTGTTGCAGTCAGATTACTCTTATTAGGGTTTGTTTGTTTTCTGTTTTTTTTTCCAGTCAATATTACATGTGAAGAATTTTCTCTAATCACTTGCTAATTAGCTGATTTGCAGATGACACCAAGTTTGGTGGGAGTGTTGATCTGCTTGGGGATAGAAAGGCTCTACAGAGGGACCTGGACAGGCAGCATTGGTGGACCTAGGCCAATCGTATGAGGCTCAACAGGGCCAAGTGCCAAGTCCTGCATTTGGGTCACAACAACCCCATGCAGCGCTACAGGCTTGGGGTGGAGTTGCTGGAAAGCTGCCTGGCAGAAAAGGACCTGGGGGTGTTGGTTGACAGCTGGCTGAATATGAGACAACAGTGTGCCCAGGTGGCCAAGAAGACCAATAACATCCTGGCTTGTATCAGAAATAGTGTGGCCAGCAGGATGAGGGAAGTGATTTTGCTGCTATGCTTGGCACTGGTGAGGCCCCACCTCGAGTTCTGTGTTCAGTTTTGGGACCCTCAATACAAGAAAGACATTGAGGTGCTGGAGTGTGTCCAAATGACAACAAAGCTGGTGAAGAGAAAATGTCCTGTGCGGTGCAGCTGAGGTAACTGGAGTTTAGCCTGGAGAAAAGGAGTCTGAGGGGAGATCTTATCACTCTCTCCAACTACCTGAAAGGAGGTTGAAGAGAGGTGGGGGTCACTTTTCCCAAGTAACAAGCAATAGGACAAGAGGAAATGGCCTCAAGTTATGACACGGGAGGTTTAGGTTGCATATTAGGAAAAAAATTCTCCACTGAAAAGGTTATGAAGCATTGGAACAGGCTGCGCAGTGCAGTGGTTGAGTCACCATCCCTGGAGGTATTTAAATGATGGGTAGACCTGGTGCTTAGGGACATGGTTTATTGGTGGACTTGGCAGTGTTAGGTTAATGGTTGGACTTGATCATCTTATGTGTCTTTTCCAATCTAAATGATTCTATGAATCTATGATTCTAGTGGGTGAGACAAACGGTGAATATATTTGACAAATTCCTAAATTGTCTAACAAGCTTTCTTACACTTGAACTGCTACAATAAACTAGTAAGATGTGCATTATTCTCCTGTTTAATTCAGATCTTACCTATCGTGCACCAGTGTTTGGAGTTTCACTACAAGCTTATTTGTGTCACTGATTGTCCGAGGATTAGAGGATGTATTTTTGGCAGCAATATTATTTATATAAATGTTCTCTGAAGGTTAATTATTTCTGGAAATGGCAACAATACCATAATTCATTCTGGGCCTGGTTCCACCACTTTTCTTCCTACAGAAATGAAGCCTGAGAGAAGCCCCAATAAATCAGTGAAGTCACTCATAAATAACACAGTATTCACCTTGAATGAAAATGGAAAAATCAAGTCCTCTGCTGTCAAAATCCCTTATGACTTTTTTGATTTCACCCTTATATTTTGCCTACTTGTTTAATAGTGGCATTTTCTATTGAAGATTTTACCAAAACATTAATAGCACAGTCAGATGTGATTCTTCATGAATGCTACAAATGAGAAATACTAAAACTACTTCTCTCCTTCCTTATCAGAAAGAACAATTTCAGCAATACAAAGAAAGGCATTGTGAAGTATGTAGTTTTCAATTCCTTTGAAATGTTTGCATCTTATTCTGAGTGTCTGTAAGAAAATCACGTGTCAAAAAAACAAGGAAAAGGCAACAACAGTATTTCTACTGACATAACATCAGCCTTAAATAGAAGTGAAAAGAGCACAGACAGTTCAGGGTAGAAGTAGAGAAGATGAACAGCAGAAAAAGTACAAGAAGAAATTACTATAAGCCTTGTTTTGGTTTGGTTTGGTTTGGTTTTTTTAATCTACATATTTCGTATTTATTTACTCATTCCTTTAGATTCAACTGAAAGAACTAAGTTGATTTCTTAATGGTATTATTAAATTCGCAAATATAACTCATTATAAGGAAGCACTGGGTAACAAGGGCCATTTTTAGGTCTCAACACATCTACTGAAGCCTGACAGCTGGAAGCTCAGTTAGAATTTTAGGCTTCACTAACTACTTTTATAGTAATATCACAGAATCACAGAATTGTAGTGGTTGGAAGGGACCTTCATAGATCATCTAGTCCAACCCCCCTGCCAAAGCGTGTTCACCTAGACCAGGGTGGACAGGAACATATCCAGGCAGGTTTTGAATATCTTCAGAGAAGGAGACTCCACAATCTCTCTGGGCAGCCTGTTCCAGTGCTCTGTTACTCTTAAACTAAAGAAGCTTTTCCTCATGTTCAGACAGAATTTCCTGTGTTCCAGTTTATGTCCTGTCGCCAGGTACCACTGAGAAGAGTCTGGCCCCATGTTCTTGAGACCTGTCCTTTAGATGTTGACAAGCATTGATAAGATCCCCTCTCAGTCTTCTCTTCTGCAGGCTAAACAGTACCAGGTCTCTCAGCCTTTCCTCATATGAGAGGTGTTCCAGTCCCTTGATCATCTTTGCAACCCTCCGCTGGACTCTCTCCTGTATTTCCCTGTCCTTCTTGAACTGGGGAGCCCAGAACTGGACACAGTACTCCAGATGCGGCCTCACCAAGGCAGAGTAGAGGGGAAGGATGACCTCTCTTGACCTGCTGGACACACTCTTTTTAATGCACCTCAGGGCATCATTGGCCTTCTTGGCCACAAGGGCACATTGCTGCCTCGTGGTCAGCTTGTTGTCCACCAGGACTCCAAGGTCTCTTTCTACAGAGCTGCTTTCCAAGAGGTCAGCCCCTAACCTGTACTGGTGTGAGGGGTTATTCCTCCCTAGGTGCAGGACCCTACACTTGCCTTTGTTGAATTTCATAAGGTTTCTCTCTGCTCAACTCTCTAGTCTGTGCAGGTCTTGCTGAATGGCAGCACAGCCTTCTGGTGTGTCAACCACCCCTCCCAGCTTTGTGTCATCAGCAAACCTGCTTAGGATACACGCTATCCCCTCATCCAGGTCATTGATGAATATATTGAACAAGACTGAACCCAGTACTGACCCCTGGGGAACACCGCTAGTTACAGGCCTCCAACTGGACTCTGTACCGCTTATCACCGCTTATCTGAAAATTTAAGCAGATCTCTGCAAAATTTTATCCCCGTAACACTTCAACAAGAGAAGAAGACAGAAAGATCCTTTCTTTTCTGGAGATTCTGTCTTTCTGGATCCTGGATAAATAAGATCTGCATTTAAGAAATTCTATTTCTATTCTCCCTCCAAACTTTCATTGACATATGAGAATGTAGAGCTACCTCTAAACCTCAGGACAAAACATTTATACAAACAATAGGTGCTAAGAATCCAAATTCTGTATTCTTCTTAGGGACTGTAAAGTGAATCTGTGGTGATTAGATCAAGCAAACATGTTTGCCATGTAGCCGTCTACATCTGATTGGTAAATTACATCTAGGTTTACTCTGAAGGGAGAAGATAGTGATTACTATAAAATGAATGCATTAAATGAAGAATTAACTGAGAGAAGGAAATGTACAAATCTGAGGGTGAAATGAGTCTGAGAGTAAAACAATGACATTTAGGTGTCTATAGGTTTGACACATATCTAATATCCTTATAATGTTGATGAACATCTAGTTAATAAATTAAGTGTAGTCCAGACAGTCAATTGAATTATTTAGTTGACTTCGAAGCACACACCTAAAACATTATTCAGTTCCCTAAATATTTGCACCTAGAGCTGTTTAAGGGAGAACCACTTCATTTTACTTCTTTATTTAACTGGGAAAGACAAGTGGTCATGGGAAGGTCACACTTTATGGCATCCTTTTGTTTGAGGATCTTCTACATGTTATATATGCATCACCCTCCTATCTGAAGGGAAAAAGGTATATGGGATTTTTAAGTCAAACCACAGTTTTAAATATCTTAAGACCATTTTCTTCCTTTTACAATTATTTTTGAGAATTTTGATACCCTGATGGCCTACTCTGGGATAGTCAAAGCAAAAGTATACCAGCCCATGTGCCCTTTTTCCTTGAGCTTCCTGTGATAGTAAATGGAAAGCTATTGTTTCTCTTGGGCTGAAACCTCCTAGGCCCTCTGCACCCACAATGATGATGAAAGAACCCTCATGGGTACGTGGTGTCCCTGGGAACGAAACAAGGCTCTGGGAAAGGGTTACAGGGCTGATGAAATCTATGAGGTTCACCATCTACACATGGGGCCACAAGATTTATGTCATAATGTTTAAAGTTAAATGGGTTCTTAGCATAATTTCCACAAAAAATGTTGTTACCTACAAATCAAATAACAACAAGCTTGGGCAGCTGTCCTAGAAATAAATTTTCCTGGTTGCTGTCATTACTGCCAGCTAGTATGTTAAACTCATTTCTAATGTTTGGCTAAATTTCCAAACACCTTTTCGAAAGTTGGATGGCCTTCTATATAGGTTACAGAATATACCTCCAATATCTGCACCATACATCACAGGAACATCTTAATATCCAGAGAGACCGTTGCCAGCCTGGGCTCTGTAATTTACATAAAAGTACAGGTACCCATAATTTTTTACACTACCATTTTGGCATGGTTTCTTAAAATATCAGAGGCTTCCAGAGCCAAAGATGCATCTTCACAATCGCCTCCTGTTGCGTGAAAAGGGGCAAAGCGGTTTTGGCAGAAGATAAACCCCCTTGCTTTCTAACACTCCTCACCGAGGTGGGAGGCCAGGTGCGGCCAGGTTTAAATTCTGAGTGATGCCCAATTCAGCACTATCGGTCCAATCGCGTTTAATGTGTGTTAAACTGTTAACGATTTGGATACACTAATAGTGGACTGCACCTTCAGTCTAGTCGTGCTCCTGAACTAGCACGGCCACTCTCGAGTCTTTGGTCGTGTTCAGTGAGAAATCGAAATGACTAGCTACTTAAACAGTGCCGTTTATTTAAACAACAGATATACAGGTTCTTAGGATTGCCGGTGATAAATACACTGTCTGCAAAGCACGTGCAAATGAAAGTACTGTTAAATTTACAAAACAAGTGACAAAGTTATAAACGATACAGCCTGGCTATAAATGTAGAAAAGAGAGTCTCTAGAGAAATTTCTAAGTTCCCCGAGGAAGCACTCGGTATAATCTCAGTCTTACCCAAAGCTGTACCTGTCGGGGGGAAGAGAGGCTCAGCCCATCAACTGATCCCGGAAATCAGTGATGTAATTCTTCACGATGGTGTCTTCTCTGATATCCCCCCTCTCTCGGGCTATATTTATACTATTTTTTTATCTTCAATGAGGAGTTTGAGTGACTTTAGTCATACATACTTTTATCATGATTGGTGTAAAATTCTCTCGCTTCACAATTAAAGATATAGTTTATGAGAAATTCAGGGTGCAGACTCAAGGAGGAGTGGTCACACCTTGGAGGCAGGTAGCCTTCGGGATGGAGATGTGTTTTGGTATTATAATGACATTATAATGAGCAAAGTTCGCACAAAGGACAGCATTTCATCAAAATTTGACAAAATGTTGGCTCTGAGTATCGAGTGGGTAGATAATTGGCGGCTTATCTGTTTCATGGTATCATCCCATTCCCGTATCTGCTATACATCATGAGGTAAAGCCGCGGAATAATTGCATCCCATCCTGTACCTCATGTAGCTTATCAGGGAACCACAGATGTTGTATTCTTCATGCCAGCTGCGGCTATTTTCTACCTCAGAAGCCTCTTGATTTTATACTTTTCCTTAATGTGTGAACAATGCTGTACTTTTGTATTTTTAGCCAATTTAGTAATTATTCCACACCTCCCCAAAGCAAAATGAGACATGATTGTTCTGGTCTGTGATTATTTCAATTCTGTCACTGTGTTGGCAGTTTACCAGCACATCATGCAGCTTATCATATGTCACTGTTACGATTTCATTGTTATTTCCACTCTCTGGAACACAGCACAATAAATGAACTACAAAGTCTCCAACAAGTCGGTGCTCTACAAGATCCGTGTAAAGACAGAGTGAGTTAACCCCCCCCAGTGATGTCTGCCACAAAGCGAAATTTCTTAGCAGCAACACTCAGAAAAGTCCCAAAAATACATGCCAGATCCCAGATGGCAGAAAAAGTGTAAGGTTTTACATCCATTTTGAGCTTTATTTTCCTTATGATTGGGTCATGAACCAGTCCCACTGCTGAAGAGTCAATAGCTGAAGCTTTGGTTTGAGGTTTAAGATGATGATTCATACATTCCATCAACATGAAAAGGGGCGGATAATAGCCTTTCCACAAAGTATACTGCCATGTCTTGCCCCACAATGCAGTTTCACAGATAGTATCTTTGCTGATGCTATTCCAGCCATATAGATACCATATTTCCACCAGCCCCACCTCTCACTAACTGGAGAGCTCCAGGGGCCTCACCGGCTGTGCAGTAAAGTCTGAGCTGGTGTTTCGTGGGCAGATCCTGGCGCTGGAATTTCTGACTAACATGATATAGAAACCCTTGTCCACCATCCTTCTTTTTCCTCTCACCCTACTGCCAGGCACTAGATATCTTGAGCATGGGAGGCTTCTCTCCAGCTGTTGAACTTCTGGGGCTAGCTACACTATTTCAGTAGCGGCTGTTTCTTCTTTTCCATTTTGCAGCAAAGATCATCTCAATTTTTTAAATTCAGTCCTCATTAGGACTGACTTTTTGAAGTTCTTCAGATCAAAATGTTCCTTCAAAAGCTTCGTAATAGACCATAGTCTATTAAGTGGTACACAGTTACCTGTCCCCTTCTCACAACTTCAGCTGCTATGCAAATTTCATCTATGACATCTGCTCATACCTTTTCTCAAATCCCTCTGTTGTTCTAGACATGCAGACCTCTGCTCCTTTTTGAGCAGAGGTGCAGATTCCTTAGCTTTAAACAACGTTGGCTGTCACTAATCACCTCCTTATTTTCCACATGCCTTAGCAGAGATTCTAGGAGGATCTGCTCCATGATCTTGCCGGATACAGAGGTGAGACTGACCGGTTTGTAGTTCCCCAGGTCTTCCTTTTTTCCCTTTTTGAAAATGGGAGTTATGTTTCCCCTTTTCCAGTCAGTGTGAACTTCGCCAGACTGCCACGACTTTTCAAATATAATGGAAAACAGCATAGCAACTTAATTCCAGAGAGCTGTGCCACTGACAGCACCAACATTGTTTAGAGAGAAATTCTGAAGTGATGTAAATTTCTGTAGTCATGAATATAATAATTATGTTCTTATATGCCTGCAAGAAAAAAGTTTAATGAAAGGTGGGAATGTCCAATTCATGGTAACAGAGGCTGAAGTTCCTGGAATGCATGAAATGTGTACTGCTGCTTTGTTTTACTTACTATACTTCTTTCCGAGCACAATGTTGATTACAAAGCATTGTTTAGGTTTGCATTTCAAAAAGTTTAAGAAAAAAAATGGAGTAAAATCACTTATCCACAAATATAAAGAGAAATTACTTAATTTAATGATAACAAAGGCTATATTTGGAATATAAATGTAATACGCTTTTCTGCATCATTCTGGTGTATAAGTGGGTATGCGCGTGCATGTATTTTTACATGTACACGTATATTTTTACAATGTACACATATATAGATATGTATATCTATGTTTTTATATACAGACATTGTGAATGAGTATTTGTATGAATGTATATGTATGTCTGTACTCACAGTTGTATGTCTTTTGTCTTCTGTTATTTATATGCAGGAACATCTTATGAATGTTGAATTACATCTTTGAAAGTTAAAGAGTATTATTTTGTTATATATGAATTAATCTTTTAATGTGTTCATTCTGCAAAATTAATGGGAAAAGCACTGGCAAATATTCAAGAATTGATAGTTTAACATTTGCATGTGATTCCTTTCATAAATTTAAAGGAAACGCTTAAGATAAAACTCTCATGTGAATAATAACTAATTCTGTAAAATGCCTGGGTACTAAGTATAAGGATCAAATATCATGATATTGGAAATACCTTCAGAGACTTTTACTTATTTTTATAAAAAAATGTTGAAAAAAATTGCGCTTAAAATTGGTTGGTGTTTGCAAGATCATAAAATATAGTATTTTCTGCCCACCACATTTAGCTTTCAATGACAATACAAGTTCATCATCTGTATTCATGGAGCACTAAGTATACCTTCTCCTTTCCTCTTCCTTTGGCATGATAATCAGTTTCCATAAAATAAAAATGTGGCCAGAAACTGAAATTTGAGGTCCCACACAGGTTCACTTCTCCTTCAAAATAAAACTCTGAATATACATGACATTTATATATGGCTAGAAATATAAAATAAATTCTGTGATTAGTTGTGGTATGTGTTTCCAAACAAATAAAGGAGATATAAAATCTTGTAGAAAACATAAAAAGATTAATAAATCATACAGCCTGAAATCTAAGCTGTGAGGTGGTTACATTAGACCTGAAGCGAACACAGTGTTCTTGACTCGGCTGTCCTTACCCGTCACTCATAAGAGCTTGGCGGGGATAAATGGTCCTCAATTGAGGGGAGTGGTGCATTAACCATAGTCCCAGTGGCTGATGAAGGCACTGCTGATGAGCCATCTTTCTTGTGACTATGCTGGAAAAATCTGCAACATGCATTTGCATATCAGAAGAAGTATGCCGTAATATCAAAAAAGAAATTGAGAGGCCATGGGTTTAGTGAGTAATGTGGGAAGTTTTATAATCTGTTTTCTAATGAAAGACTGTAAATTTCATGTAATCTCATTTTTAGAACAGCTGTTTGTCTTACTACTTTTCACCAGTAAGCAAAAGGATTTAAAAAATGGATGGTTCAGTGATAATCTGTTTCAGATCATTGCATGTTTTTTGAGTGCTCCACTTCCAGAAGACATGCTATTCAGTAATGGAATTAGGTGACTGGTGTGGAAGAGATTCTGAGAACAATCTCATTAGTTCTACTGGGAATAACACATAATTTTATCATTTACTCCTATTGACAGAAAACTACAAACATAAGGAAAATTATCCATGGAGAAACTTCACTTGGCTTCAACAGTAATAGCTACAAGATGAATTAATGTTTATCATTTGGGTGTGTCCTGGTTTGAGGTAAAACAGAACTCCTATGACTGGAGTGTTGGAATGGAAGGATACTGACTCTTCAGGAAGGACAGGCAGGGGAGACAAGGAGGGGTGTCACCCTCTATGTTAAGGACCAGCTGAAGTGCACGGTGCTATGCCTGGGGATGAATGGGGAGCCAACTGAGAGCTTATGGGTCAGAGTTAACGGGAGGGCATGGACAAGTGATGTTACAGTGGGGGTCTGCTACAGGCCACCCGACCAGGATGAGGCCCTCTATAGACAGATAGGAGCAGCCTCACATTCACAAGCCCTGGTCCTCATGGGGGAATTCAACCACCCCAATATCTGTTGAAGGGACAACACAGCAGGGAATAAGCAATCCAGGAGCTTCCTGGAATGCGTCAATGATAACTTCCTTCTCCAAGTGATGGAGAAACCAATGAGAAGAGGTGCCATGCTGGACTTTTTTCTCACCACCAAAGAGCAACAAAGGTGGGGAATGTGAAGCTCAAGGGCAGCCTTGGCTGCAGTGAACATGAGATGGTGGAGTTTGAGATCCTTAGGGCAGAGAGGAGGGTGCACAGTAAGCTCACTACCCTGGACTTCAGGAGACCAGACTTTGGCCTCTTCAGGGATCTGATTGATGAAGTACCATGGGATAAAGCCCTGGAAGAAAGAGGGGCACAAGAAAGCTGGCTAATATTCAAGGATCACCCCCTCCTAGCTCAGGAGTGATGCATCCTGACAAAGAGGAATTCAGGCAAAAATGTCAGGAGGCCTGCATGGATGAACAAGGAGCTCCTGGACAATCTCAAACAGAAAAAGGAAGCCTACAGAGGGTGGAATCAAGGACTGGTAGCCTGAGAGGAATACAGAGAAACTGTTTGTCAACAAGAAAGCCTTCTATAGGTATGTCAGTGATAAAAGGAAGACTAGGGAAAAGGTGGGCCCACTCAGGAAGGAAATGGGAGACATGGACAAGGCTGAGGTACTCAATGACTTTTTTGCCTCGGTCTTCACTGCAACGGACTGTAACCATGCTGCCCAAGTTGCAGAAAGCAAAGGCAGGGACTGGGAGAATGAGGAACTGCTCACTGTAGGAGAAAACCTGCTGAGGAACCTGAAGGCGCACAGGTCCATGGGACCTGATGGCATTTATGCATAGGTCCTAAGGGAACTGGCGAATGAGGTTGCCAAGCCACTATCCATAATTTTTGAGAACTCATTGCAGTCTGGTGAAATTGTCTGGAAGTTGTCTTTACCAGTGCTATGTCATTTGACATCTTCTTTGGTTAGGTAGTATTCCTTTGTCCCCAGTTATCATGTTGTGTGGGTTTTTTTTCAGCTCGGAGCATTTGAAATAATTTAGAAATACTGCAATTTATTACTATGGTGGCCTGATGCCATGAGGTTCTGTAAATTAAATAATGCCAGGACTTTTCCTGAATATTGTTCTGGAGAAAGCTGGTTGGAGCTGTTGAAAACAGAGTCAGACTTGAGCTAACATCAAGCATTCAGAGAATCATTTCTCTTTCTGGCCCTTTTTCATCAGGAATACAACTAACAGTACACATTTTCTTGCTACACCTTTTTCTCCATACATGTACACAGACAGAAATTCAGTGTTTAAATTATCTGGAGTGATTTAGAAATGAAAACCTTTCTTATTTGTCTTGTTCTTATACTGCTTCTGACTTGATCTCTGTTCTGAAAGATACAATTTTCTGAAAATCTCAAATATTTGTGATTATAGATTTTAAACAGTTGTGCCGTATATTTAAATTCCGTTTTGTTGTCCTTTGCTTGTGGCAAACTGCAGAATTTAATTTAGTGCAAAATAATCTAACAAGCTGTTTTGGGAATGAAACTGGCTTAGGATAGACTATGACATCAATGTCAATGTCCTTTAGATGGGATATTGAACAGCTGTAAAATCACAAAGGAAATAATTAGTGGAGTGCACCACAAACATAATATTTGATGGAATTGATTTACAGCTTGTGGATCTACTCAAACACTCATCCATGCACACACATCTAATTTAATATGCACGTGTGCATGAGCAGGTCTTACGCAGTGCATTTTATCAACACAGATTGCTTCACCAGCGAAGAACATCGCTGGTGCTGGAGGAGAAAAGGAAAAGAAGGAAGTATGCCATGTCAGTATCTGTTCTTTTGCTATGAAGTTTTTAGGAATCTTCTTCCCCCAGAGAAAAGACCAGTATTCAAGAGGGCCTGAACTCTCCAGAGTAGCCCAAAAGTAACCAATTCACCTGCACAGCTGGTAAAAAAAAATATTGCATGGTCTAATAAAGCATATGGCAATTTCTGTCTTTTGTATTTAGTAATCCTGAAAAATCTATATTGTTGTTTTAACTGCAGGCTTAAAAAGGTAAATTCATTTTGCTCTGTATTGTCTATGGACATGAAAAATAAACTAAATATGGCACAAAAAACTCTACAGTTCATATTTCTTGTATGTTACATGTTTTAAAAAATCTTAGTGTTTTATTTGGTGTGCCATCCTAAAGAGGCAGGCAATGGAATGAATGTACTGTCAACTTAGAGGTCAGCATACAACTATTCAGAGAAATTTGAACTTGCTCCCTTCATATACTATGTTGTTTAACGTATCAGCAAAATAAAGCCGTGGGGAAACCCCCTCTTTTCAAAGCTATTTAAATTTTTGTTCATGCTTCAGTGACACACAAAATCTATTTAAATGTAAATAATGAAATGCTAGAAGGCATGGCTATTGGCATTAAAACCACAAGAAATAAAGGCAATAAAATTTTGAATGCCTGTTTTCCATCTAAGATAACGTTTGTGCTAAACTTCCATCTTATATTATCATAGAATCATAGAATCATAGAATCTTCATGGTTGGAAAGGAACCATACACACACCAAAAAAAAACAAACCAACACACAAACAAACAACCTACAAACTCTGCCACTAGAGCATGCCCTGAAGTGCCACATCTAGACGTTTCTTAAACACCTCTAGGGATGGTGACTCAACCACCTCCCTGGGCAGGCTGTTCCAGTGCCTGACCACTCGTTCAGTAAAGTAATTCTTCCTAATACCTAATCTAAACCTCCCCTGCCACAACTTCAGACCATTTCCTCTGGTCCTGTCATTGTCCACCTGGGAGAAGAGGCCAACACCCACCTCTCTACAACATCCCTTCAGGTAGTTGTAGAGGGCAATGAGGTCTCCCCTCAGCCCCCTCTTCTCCAAGCTAAACATGCCCAGCTCCCTCAGCCTCTCCTCATATGACCTGGTCTCCAGACCCCTCACCAGCCTGGTAGCTCTCCTCTGGACACGCTCCAGCACCTCAATGTCCCTCTTGTACAGCGGGGCCCAGAACTGAACACAGCACTCGAGGTGAGGCCTCACCAGAGCCAAGTACAGAGGCACGATCACTTCCCTACTCCTGATGGCCACGCTATTCCTGATATAAGCCAGACTTATAATGTCTCTTGGCATACATATAATATGTATAATAAATACATATACATGTGTATATGTATTTATTTATACAAACACAAAACCACATATATACATAAATTTCATATATCTCTTTGGTAGTGATTTATTTATTTATTAAAGAATTGCTTCTACATACTCTCCATACAAAATTCCTCGAGAATTAATATAATTGATATCAACATTAAACTGCAATAAAATCAGTAAAGTTTCTTGCTGCTAAATGCTTATTTTTCATAGTGATTTTGAAAGAGGAAATGAGGGCATTTACATTTCTAAGTAAGGTCAAACACTCTTAAGGCCTTTAAACAATAATAAGATAGTCAGGGTTAAATTCCCAAGCACTCAGGAAGGACATTTTCTGATCTTGTCTGTCTTATAAATAAATAAATTCTCTTGTTGCCACATAATGAACTCTTACAAGCGTCAGTGACTAGAGCATTAATTACATTAACTCTTGTAGGCATTCAAACTCAGATCTTTATTCCCTCTTCTGGGACTGTCAGGAAGAATATTAGAGACGGTTTGTTAAACGTTTCGTTTAGGCCTGTCTCTGCCATCTTTTCTCTATTCAGCCATTTCTGTTCTTACCCAGTAATCTTTCTGAATTGGAGACAGGCCAGCAAAGACATTATTCATCACCATCTTTTAATGTACCAGTGGAACTGCAGTGCAAGGACACATCGTTATGTTATATTTCATCAGTGAAATGACTGAGATTTTTTTTTCCTTATTGTCAATACACAGGATCAAGCCAAAAAATAAGGAGGAATAGTTTGTGAGGAAAGAATACATAATAGTGTAGGAGAGATTGTAGATAAGGAGATAAGCAGGGGGAAAGAGATGATTAGAAGAACTCGATAAAAAGCCAGAGAAATAATGTTAGAGAAAGAAGATAAAAGAAAGGCTGATAGACTTGAAACATGTAATGAGAAAGACAGAAGTCTGATGGCAGTGGTGCAAAATAGGCAAGAGATAAAGGAAGGTTTAACAGGGAAAAATAAATATCTTGAAAAGTAATTTAAATAAAGATTTCCTGAAAAAAAAAGAATTTGACTCAGTAAATGTGGTCTGAAAGACTATGCTTTTATTCCTAAGTAAGATGGCAAAGCACTGACTACTTGTTTGAGGTCAAGTGCCGCCAACTGGCTCAGGTGTACACTGCTTAGGGCTAGTCCACTTTATATCAGCTTTCTCTCAGAATGGGATTTTTGGAGAGGTTCAAAATGCAGCCACTTAAGCAGAATGGGCAATTAAGTCTGCACTGTTTAGCCTTGCTCTATAATTTAAGAAGACAGACTTTCCCAAAAGATGTGGAAGGAAAATAAAACATGCTACAGAAAAAAAAAAGAACAAGAGAAAAAGAAAATGGAAGCAGTAAAATGGAAAGCCAAATCAACAACAATAAAGTTCAAAGCAAGCAGATGAAAGATTTCTAAAATAATTTAGAAGTACATTGGGAAGTTTGCTGCCATATGGTGAAACACATTGTATGTTTTTCTCTGCTCTGACGTTTGAATGTAAACTGGTAAAGGATGAAGCAGAGTTTCAGACAGCTCAGATTATGGTACTGGTATCTCCACATTATCTGACTATTGGCTGACACAGCTTTACTCTGTTGTCTGCCACCTCTTATCATGCAGGGAGCTAAGGAAGAATGTTTTCTTCTGCATGCCTGGCTCCCTCTGTTGCATTTTCTTTTGGAGGTGCACTTAGCCCATGTAACTCCATTTGTATCTGTAATCTGTAACGGATAATGGAACATATAAAAAGCAAGGCACCTGAACATCAGCCCTTTTACGAACTAAGACGAGTGATACCCAAAAAAACTATGTGAAGCTGTGGTGTGTTAGCAAGGACGAGGCAAGATATCCAGAAACAAAAGAGCAAGATATGCTGACTTTGAGCATTAAAAAAAAAAAAAAAAAACCCACGACCAAAGCAAACAAACAAGTAAAAAACCTCATGTTATCTTTTTTACTTTCACTTGAATAATTTCAAATTATAAAAAAGACTCAATAACAGCTTATTTTTATATTTACCAAAGACTCTTGGTGGACATTTATTAGGCTTTCAACACCTTATTCAAGTGCTGGAAGGAGCTCATAAGGACACAGAACTCTTAACTTGGGGTAATATTGTTGCAGGGGATCACCCTGATTCTGAGCAAATCTTGACTTTATGAGACTGTGGAGCAAGAAGAGAACGAGAATTGTGTAAGAAGCAGGTACAGTATATCTGACTGCTGTCACTATTTTAGATATACAGGTGGCTTCTTTTGAAGGCAAAGCTACTGTTTCCTCTTCCTTTGCCGCTGTAGATAGATACTCAAAAGAAACAGATGGGTCAAAATAGTTCCATTGGGTTTACTGTCATAAACTTAAAAAGGTGTTCTGATTTTAGTATAAGACTCATGACATTAAGTCAAGAAGTAGGGATAACTAGAAAAAATATTTATTTAAAAAAAGGCTTTCCAAGCAACAGATTCCTATGTGCTGAATCCTTAACGAGGACTCATTAAAGGACTTAAACTTTAGTTCACGCACTTTTCTGTCTTACGCAAAACATGTCCCTGAGTTAGGTCTTCTCACCCTTAATTGTAGGGAAGGGAATTAAGCAGCTAAAATGGCATTTACAAAAATAAATCCACAAAATCATCAGATTGAACACGAAGTATTTTCAATGAAAATACGTTTAAAGCTTCTCTTCCCTCAAATACTTATGACCTGGCTTCACAGCAAGCCCTGAGATATCTGAATGGACTACCCCCACAACTTTCAACCCAGAAAGTGACAGAACTGTACTTAGATTTTTCCACATGCAAAGTAAATGGAGAATGTCACATACTTTATTTACGTTGTGCAAATAAGGGAGATCAAACTGACTCCATGAAAGCCAACTGTGTAAACAGAACCAGTATGGAGCCTAACTTTAACACAGCCAGATGACCTGTGTGTGCACTGGGACACTGCAGGCAGGGACAAGAAAGCCAGTTCGGGTGCATATTTATACTGAGACTCCTCTTCCTTATGTATTTGCATCTGATGCCCAGTTATATCCTTGCAAAGATCTGGAAGCCTAAAAACTTTAAGCAGCCATAATTCCCTTATTGTCCCCCACCAAAAGAACCCAAACCAAAACTCAGGACAGGAGACTCAGGAGATGTGCAAATCCTTGTCCTACTGGAGTCAAACAGAATTTCACAACCCATCTCTGCGACACTAAGGTTTCATCCAAGGATCACTCCCATAGGTGGGTGCAGTGTCTCTGAAGGCCCTAAGAAGCTGGTAAATGCAGCTTACCTCATCTGAGGAAGCTATGATTGCTTATAACAGCACAGTTGTGTCTAATAAGAAAACTGGTGTTTGTACCACAGTTACTTCTGTTGAGCTGAAATAGATAACAAGGATGCTTCTTTCTTTCTTTGCAGAATATGTATTTAACAATTTTATTTTTTCACTGTTTTCTAATTATGAAGTCTTTTTGTATTAAACACACTGAGTTTAATTTCATTAAGGTATAGAATTTGAAGATTCTTAGTAATTTTGACATTTTTTTTTTATTACTGCTCTTACAGCAGCTTTTTAGACCTTTGTCTTTTAAAGGTGTTTTAGGTAACATCTCAGCTAAGTAATACCAAAATATCATGGAACAGCTGGCAACCTTATTTCATAGAAGACCGACACTAAGGAACTCCACAGATATGGAAAATGCCATTCTCTCATTAAGAGATCTATTTCTGTCACATCACTCAGGCTTTTATAATGCCAAACCCCAACATGTCATTACTTTTGAACAAGCAAGATTTAACTAGTCTACCACTTTATGCTATTTTTTTAATGTATTATGTCATGCCATTGTTCTTAAAAAAAGGTAAAGATCTTTCTGGTGGATATTGTCGACTACTTTTTTTTTAAATCACAGTAATTAAATATATCCAGAGCAATACTGCCAAAATACCTTTCTAATGGATAACTGAGATAATTGCAAATTCAAAGGGGGCTGTGCAGTTACTCCAAATTCCTTTACAAATATTGATGCAAATTAATAGGCTTAACATTTTCTGAGCAGAATTGAGAGGGTTCCAGATTTTTGCTGTAGTAGTTCTCCAAAGAATGTCCTGGTTTTGTGAGCATGAGGTCAAAACTGAGGAAAGTCCTAATATTCAACTCCTACTGCTAAGTAAGCCAAGGAAAAGAGATCTCAGCACACTATAGAAAACTAGGAAATATAATCCTTTCAGAAGTCAAACATAGCCAGACAATAATTTTTAAATGTGATTATACCAGGTTTTTCTTTAAGATGCAGCATTTTCACATGCTCACAGCTTTAAATAAAGCTTCCTTCCAGCATAAATTCTCCATTTTTAGTATGACTTAATATTTAAATTACTGACCTTTTGCCCTTCCTTCCTTCCTTCCTTCCTTCCTTGGAATACTTTGATTTTAAAAAAAAAAAAAAAAAAAAGAAAAAATCCCCATATTCTACTTTAAAAAAGCCTTTCAGTGTCACTACCACTACTGATTATAATAGCAGTAGAAATATTTTCTTCATATTTATGGATTTTCTTCATGTGATAAAGCAAGTTTTCTATTTTCAGTTTACATATAAACTTCACAAGTGTTTTGGATTAGTTTGGCATAATGTTTCATACCTTCATACTTTGAAGGTTAATATAACATTTTAGTATTAACATCAAGTATATTTCAGACTTTTGGGATAGCATTTTGAAGGACATTTTTCTGTGTCTTTTTATACAGGTGTCTGTAGCTGTATATGGTATGAAAAAACCCCAACAGAGTTATGAAAAAAAAAAAAAAAAAAGGAAGAAAATCTTTCTGATGTTCTGTCAAGTCTTCAAAGTAAGTTTATAACTTCCTTGCAGACCATCATGTATAGAGCTGTCTGTGTCAGTTTTTATAGATTCTTCTGATAGTCTGTGCAGTGCTTGACCCAAACCTTGCTCCCACTCAGTTTTTGTTAAAACTAAAATCGTCTGTGAGAGAGGTTCTTTTTATAATCTTGAAAGATCTGGATCATAAATCATGTGGCAGTCAAAGGAAGTACAACAAGTCTACAGTCTACAGTATAAAGCAGTGAAACACAAAAAATATATTACCAGATTTAAAGAGAAACAGTGCATTTCAGTCTGGGTGTGACAGCTTTTTGATAACATCTTTATGTTCTTTTGTCAAATTGTAAATATCATCATCTTGGAAAGTACTGACATGATGGTATTTCAACATAGTTTGACACAATGAAAGCTTGTAACAACATCATGAAGAAAAAAAAAAACTGTGCAAAGGCAATTCAAGCTGACAAAACATTGAAAAGATGACATCATATTTGCTAAACTTCCAAGTTACAGCTACTCTCTAGAAACCAAGCAGTAAAGATTAGATAATGGACCTAATTTTCCATATAGAATAGCTTATAAAATACTTTTACATCAAGTTTCTAGTATTCTTACTCTTCTGCTGTTGTGTACGCATTCTGTGTTGAACTGGTGGAGTGCAGCACTTGTGGGACTTCTAGGAAAGGTAAAGCTCAGGCATAGGTCTTGCTACTGTATTAATACGATCATGAAAGGTCCTTAATGACCACCTCAACTTTATCCACACAATGAAGTTAAAAATAGCCTTGAGCATGATTAGACTTATGAGCCATACTTTTTATGTTATGTTTCAGGCGGTTTGTATTTCAGCATCTCTGGTTCAAGAGAGCTACATTGTGCTCAGTTTATGACTTCATCTGGTGTACAAAAGCAGTGCACTGGGCTTTTTGGTGCTGGTTGTTCCAAAAGGAAAATAAATGACGGTTAAGCTGTAAACTAAAGAACAAAAAATAGCTTGTCTTTACATGGCAAGGTTTTGATAGCAGAGGGGCGACAGGGGTGGCTTCTGTGAGAAGAAATCAGAATTTGCCCCCATGTCTGACAGAGCCAGTGCCAGCTGGCTCCAAGATGGACATGGCACTGTCCAAAGCTGAGCCAGTCAGGTCATATTTAAGAAACGGTAAAAAATGCTGCACAACAGCAATTGGGCAAGAGGAGTAAGAATACGTGAGAGGAACAGCCCTGCAGACACCAAGGTCAGTGAATAGGGAGGGAGACGAGGTGCTCCAGGTGCTGCAGCAGAGGTTCCCCTGCAGCCTGTGATGAAGACCATAGTGAAGCAGACTGTTCCTCAGCAGCCCATGGAGGACCACAGTGGAGAAGATATCTCTACCCTGCAACCCATGGAGGATCCCACACCAGACCAGGTGGATATACCCAAAGGAGACTGTGACCCTGTGGGAAGCCCATGCTGGAGCAGGCTCCTAGCAGGACCTGTGGCCCTGCAAGGGACCCACACTGGAGTTCCTGAAGGACTGCGTCCCATGGGAAGGACCCACATTGGAGAAGTCCATGAAAGATTGTCTCTCATAGGTGGGACTCCATACTGGAGCCGGGGAGGAGCATGAGGAGGAAGGAGCCACAGAGGCAATGTGTGATAAACTGACTGCAGCCTCTATTCCCTGACTCTCTAAACCCCTTGAGGGAAGAAGGTAGAGAATTTGGGAATGAAGTTGAGCCCAGGAAGAAGGGAGGGGTGGGAGAAATGTGTTTTAAGATTTGTTCTTATTTCTCATTATCCTGATCTGATTTGATTTGCAATAAATTAAATTAAATTAATTTCCCCAAGCTGAGTCTGTTTTGCCTGTTACAGGAATTGCTGAGTGATTTCCCTGTCCTTATCTCGACCCATGAGCCTTTCATTGTATATTCTCCTCACCTGTCCTGCCAAGGAGGGGGGAGTGACAGAGGCTTGGTGGGCACTTAGCAGCCAACAAAGGTCAACCCATCACAAACGGTGACTGAGTTTTCCCACTGTGATAGTATTCTGGAGCAATTCCAATTTAAATTTAAAGTGCACGAGTAGTAGATAAGCCTGGATTAATATGAGGTCTTTGGCTCACCCTTAGTTGGCATTATCCACATCGAAACTTAGTGTAGCATATAGAGCATAGTTCAAAATCACATTACCCTCTTCATATAAGCTTGTGCCTTGTTAAACAAAATTGTCTTATGCAAAATTATAAATATTGGTAGGTATTGGTCTAAACTGCCACCCTTTGAGTTTACTTTTTTTTTTTTTTTGCATTTCTCTAGAATAGGAAGAGAATCGTGGCAGCATGGAACATTCTAAAGAACATTTTGGATTGGTTTTTTTTTTCCCTTTGAAGTGTTTTCATATCCCCAAAAGAGTTACAAATTATATAATAATCAAGTATCTGTAGTCCTGCAATTATAAGCAATTATGATCTATCCTTGAAAAACAGGTGCAAGAGAATCAAATTAAAATGTTACTACATATAAGAAATGTGTTTTGTCTTTCTGAATATTTTTTTATTCTATTTTACAATAGCAGAATAAATGTTAAAACTTTGATTTTCAGCAATATTTTTTTTCACAGTGAATATTCCTTTTTCAGATCATGCATAATATTTATTTTTCTCCTTTTTTAGTGTAATTGCAATAGCAGAGCCTGCTAGCACTTCAGAGGACCATTATCTATCTGTCTACATTTTATGATACAGCTGAAATCTTCTGAGTTGACGATGTTTAGGGTAAGTATAAAAAAAACACTGATTGTGTCTATTTTATTTTCCTTGGGACAAATTGGTTTATTGAGTAAATTAGGTCATTGATCCTCTCTCATTAATATTTTGATTCAATCCCTGTTTAGTAGAAAGTGCAAAGAGATCCTGATGCTCATATTTGTGTTAGAATAATTTTCTCATCATGAAAGGGGGAAATCTTTAAATCATGTTTAATTAGGCTATTCCACGATTTTGACTGACATAGGTACCAATTAACTATTTGGGCAATGACAGCTATCTTTATTAGATTTAATTTCTCAAAGGATCTGCTTTCTCCAAAATGTTTCTTAGACACTGTCAGTGATTGACTAAAAGGCAGTTGTCCTGAGTTTTTAAATCATTATAGGTAAACCAATATTTCCTCATCCAGTGTATGCATATATAACTTCATAGTGTAAACATTACCTCAGACTCGTTTGGAACACAGTATACAGTTTATATGTGAACTTGCACTGCATTAATGTTAAACATGCTGTACAAAAGTGAAATATAAAAGTAGGAAGAATATAAACTGTTCAGTTTCTGTTGCAGTTTTCCAAATAATAACACTATGTTCTTTGTGGTAGGACAGAAACATCGTGTTCATAGAATGAACAGGAGAACTGGTCGTAACTTAATCACTTTGGCTCTTCTTATGCAATTTTTCTATTATTTGTCAATAGAAATGGTGTTCCACTTTTAAATTTCCTTTTGTGAACTAATAAAGATACTTAATTGAGTAACATATTTATGAATGGTATGATAAATTATGTCATTTTGATCTAAGGACCCTGACTGTACTCAAGTCTGCAGGATATTCCCTTTGATTGTAAAACCTAAAAGATCATAGGCCTAGCATAAATGTTATGCTTTATCTCTTCTTTCCTGTACCATGAACAGAAGGTATGCCCAAGCTAAAAAAATAACATTGCCACAAAATTTCTTCATCCACGATTATCATGGCAGAACTGTATAAATATAGCTGATCAAAACTATAAAACAAATGACTGCTTTTAAAAAAAAATAAAATCTCAAAAATATTACTTGAAGAGTGTCTCTGATGATGGTTGGCCTCAGCAATGGAGAGAAAGTGCCTTAAAACCACTCATTCCTGGTTTTAGAGCTTTATTGATTGTATGTTTTATATTCAGAAAGTCCAAACACAGATTTTTACATTCCTCAAGGTATATTTTTAGTCTCATCAATAATGAGATGTCCATGTCCTTGATATAAAGTATGCATCTGATTGTAATACATTTAACTCAAAAAGATGTGTATTTAACTCAAAAAGATGTTTTGTGTATTAGCAAACAGTGTGTGAGAGGTATTTATTATTTATTATTACTATTATTATTATTATTATTATTATTATTATTATTATTCCAAAGACAAGGTATTTTAGAGGACATAAAGCCAGCCACAATGGAAGTGTGTTTGGAATATAATTGAAAATCCAGGTCTAGAGTCTTCTTTTTTTTCCTGAATGATGCCTCACATAGCAAATTGGCATTGATATTTTCTGACTTGACACTACTTCTACTTACTGATTTTAGACATCTGATGTAAGTCTATTTTCATTTCATTTAGTAGCCCCAGGGCAAACTGAAATCTTACTGCTACTTATAAAGAGAGAAAGAGAAGAGAACCTGTCCAACAGACTAATGCTAACATGCTATGAAATCCATAGAGACTCCTGCTCCCTCAGGAAGAGGTGTGGTGTACGTATCATGTTGCTGAAATCCTTTTTATTGAATAAAATTGACAGATATGGTTTGAGCATTACACTGGGAATGGATAGAGGCAATATTAGTCTTGCTGGCGTTAGGAAAGATGAAACACTGGAATGGCCTTTTTCTGGGTAGATCTGAGCACTTCAGTAAAACAAAAATGAATAAAGGGCAAGCAGCTTCTTCAGTTAAAACAGTATTTTCTTCTAGAATTTTTTTCCTACCTGTTATTCATTCTCTTGATTAAATTCCCACCAGACTCTTCTAGAAGACTGTTCTTGCTTTGGCTGTAATTAGTACACATTTTGCTTTCTGTGTTGTTCAAGCCTCTATCAAGCCTCTACCTCAAGACTTTACCTGAGTAAAATCTGACTCTATAAATTTTTTCAAACCTTTTGAATCAATATTCCACCTAGGATTTATTTTTCACTAACTGCCATTTAATTGTTCTTTATATTTTTAGGGAAAATTGCATTCCAAGGCTCAGAAAATGTAGGGTTTAGTAGATCAATACAATAGGTCAATCTTTTATGTTTTTAATAAAGCTGTTTGTTGTTGTGGTTTGGGCTGAATTGGCCAATGAGATAAAACGACAGATGCTCTCCCCCACCTCTCTCTCTGAGAAGAGAAAGAGAGATAAAGAGATTTATGAGTTTAGAAGGAAATAAACTACTTTATTGAAATATTAATAAAATAATAAAAAAGAAATAAGGAAATAGATACAATAGATACAAAACCATATCAAGCTTCAAGGATGACAATCACGTCATCGGTAGACACTGGGAAAGTCCCAGACTGGACTCAGCAATGGATGGGAACTGGATTCTGGATTGGTAATCAGGAATGCATGGACTGGGATCAAAGGCAGAAGAACAGAGTCCTCCTCGGATGCTTGTCATTAAAGAAAAGAGGACCTGACCCTTTGATCCCTGAGCTTTCATACTAATGGTGGTGGGATGGAATACCTGTTGGTCAGTTTTGGGTCACCTGTCCTGTCTGCTCCTCCCTGCAGGTGCAACCCTACGTTTTTCCGATTCCAACCCTCCAACAGGGCATATAACAAAGTTAGCTGACTGTGGTTGTTATAGCAATAAGTATAAGGAAGAGCCTCTCTGCATTCCATTTCTTGGACTTACCATTCTGACAACGAAGTTTCTGCACAATACAATGTTATTTTCAGAGAGTTTCAGAAAGTTAGAAGAGGCTTAGCTAAGTACAATTACTGAACAGAAAATTTGTTCTGTTTTACCTCAAACCAGGATGTATGTGCATGCCTTTAGACGTGTTTTCAATTTCTGTTAAAACAGAACCGTGTAAAACTTGTGTTTTGACCCTCATGGGGAGAAAGAGGAAAATATTTTCATGGCACTAGATTTGGTATTAAAAACATTTATTTTTCTCACTATTTGACTTCAGTTTTATTCAAATCACATTTATTTCATAAAAAGTTTGCAGAATCTGTATAACAATCCCAAGACATCCACTAATCAGTGCCACTTTAGTTGGACCAAGATTAGTCAATGCCAGCAGCAAATAGTTCATATAGAAATCACATGTCAGCTCATCACAATGCACAGAGTTATAGTCATCCAGTAGGTGTGTTCATATATCAGCCCAAGGTAAGATATTTGAAAGAAAATCTTCCTTCTCATTCTGGCACTGATGCACCTTTCCCTGTGTCCTGGTTCCGACAGGGATAGGGTTAATTCTCTGGTATTCCATACCACGTGATCCATGCCAACCGTGAAATGCCGGGGGGAGGGGGCGGGACGCGCGCTCGGAGCGGGCTGAGGCGTCTCGGGTCCGGTCGGTGAGCAGCGGTTTCGGTTTCCTAACCACGTTTGTGTATTCCTTTGTCTGTGTTGTTGTTATTTTGCTTGTTCCCTTCACTATTCGGTTAAAATGCCCTTGTCTCAACCCTAGAGTCTTGCGGTTTTTTTTTTTTCTTTTTCTTCTCTTCTGATTCTCCCTGTATTGGGAAGAGCCGAGCGAGCGGCACGTGGTTCTTTGTTGCCGTCTGAGGCAAAACCATGACACCCTGCCAGTGGCACTCTGACAGCATAGAAGCCAGGTTTCCTTTTACACTC
This sequence comes from Sterna hirundo, assembly GCA_009819605.1. Classification (NCBI taxonomy): domain Eukaryota; kingdom Metazoa; phylum Chordata; class Aves; order Charadriiformes; family Laridae; genus Sterna; species Sterna hirundo. Next base: position 167,920,885 of record CM020437.1, read on the forward strand.
AGAACCAGTCTATCAGCCCTCCTTCCGTTCTCTCAGACTACTCTATTTGATATGTGGGCCATCTTTATGTCTTCTTTTTCTGAAGGACTAGATTCCCTTCTCATGCAAGAAGAATGCCGATGTATCGTGAGGGCCATCCACTTTGTTGTGCCCTGAATGACGCCTTCGTAAGTAATGCACTCAGTGTGCACTGTGGCATTGCTCAGATGATCGATCCTCTGCTGATCCTCTGCTGATCTTGGAGGTGTGAAGGAATTGAGTCTTAAGTTCAGTTTGGAGGGAAGAATGGAACAGCAGGGTCCCTTAATTGAAAAGTGGAGAACTGAAGGCGAAGGTGTGGACATCCTCTGTAGACTGGAAGGCTCTTATCATTTGTCACACCAGTTTTGTCCTGGACACCATGTAGTATCCACCTAACACTGCACCCAGACTTGATATTCACCTTAGTACGTGTTGTGCAGAACATTGGCATAGGCACAGGACATAAACAGATGAGGTTTGATCTGGTCTTGTTTTGTTCTAACACAGTTCCCAGCAGATCTGGTCATGAAAGGATGCAGCAGCGGCATGTGGTATAGGAGGCAGTGCTAAAAGGAGCTTTGTAAATGTGGAAGAAGGTTGATGGTATGCCAGGATTCCCCCTACAGCTGTCAAAGGAGATATGACTGCAATATTCATAGTGCCTACAAGGGGCCTCCAGAATGGACACAGGTGAAGGTCTAGTGACTTCGGTGGAAACTCTTTAACTCTCGGAACAATCAGAGTCTTTTCTGAATCTACGTGGAATTTAGCAATCAATCAATCTTCTAAGACATTTGATGTTTCCATCAAATTGCTTTATCATCTTTTTAATGGTAGGCTTGCTGAGAAAAAAAAAAAAGAGTGCTTCAGATAGATAGCAGATGATATCTATAATTTCTTAGGGATTTATAATTGCCAACATGGGACAGATCACTGTTAGAGACTGAGATTACTGTCCTAAATCTCTCCTGGGTTTAAATTAACCATATCACTCCTTTTACAAATGAGAGATTCCTCCTTTTATCTTAAGTTTTTGTTTTGGTTTGGTCTCGTTTGTTTCACCGGAAATGGTGTACTGTATACCTTTTATATAATGACTTTTTTTATCACACTGGAGTTGAGATACTCATTCAGAAACTGAAAGAAACAGAACAGGGAGCAAAATTTGGGCTAGAAAATATTGTTAATGTTAATAGTTCTATAAACCTTCAGTTCAACAGTTCAATCAAAGTAGCCAAGAAAGAATAGAGAACGCTTCTAGTTAGGTAGTTAGGACATCCATGTGGTTGATGCAGGACAGACTGAAGGGAGAACACAACCTAGATACCACATATGGGTATCTTATTGTGTAAAATCTGTGCAGCATTAGTAACATTTTAAGTGAAATTGCTATTGCCTGTTATTGGCAAGTATTACGCATTCTTCTAATTACTGTGTGAAAAGAGTGAAAGAGACATGAATGTGTTGAATTAATTACTGTGATTGTGTGCATGCTGAGAACCAGAATCCTAGAGAGTCCCTCCAGCACTTCAGTTTTCAGATGCCTAAATACCTAACAGGTTTTGAGAATATGACTTGAGAAAGTCCTGCAAGAAGTAAACTCCCGTGTAATTGTCACAAGACATTGCATTACCAAAATGAAATAGAAAATTAAATTATATCTAAATGTTTCTCTCATTTAACAATACTTTATAGTATGGTTTTTTTGGTAAGATATGCTGTTTGGATTTTATGTTACAAAAGTTGTAAAAAACTGGGATAAACCTAACACAGAGTATTTTCTAAAATGTGAAACAAAAAGAGAAGGCTTTTGTGACCTGATTATGAATGTGCTTGCACCAAGAAAATTGCTGTTACAAACTGTTTTAAATTAGTTGTGTGACTTAAGCTAGACCAGGATTCCACATTGAAATATATATTTTTTGAAAAGGTAACTTCACTATTATTACTTTTTTTACAGCAGTGGATCAGCATTCCCTAAATATTTTTGCTAACATGAGTCCCTTTAAGATTCTTCCATTTATGAGGATAAATCCTCCAGATGAAACCTCTTCCTCCTTTCCCTTTCAAAACATAGGGCTGCTGCTTAGGTGCTCTGAGAAGTTGCTCTAATTATTGTCTTTAATTGTGGGAAACAGCTGGGTAATTGATGCTACCCAGAGAGTATAAACACTTTGTAATCTTCTTTGAATCCTCCTGTGACCCCCTTGGGTATCATAATTCACAGTTTGAAAACATAGGACTGGAGGAGAAGTTGTGACGTTCACTCATAAAGGCAGAAAATTCAATTCCTTGTTGACAGAAATTTATACATATACTTTATCATAGTTGCTCCCAGTGCTTATTAATGTGATTATTTATCTACCTGTAGTTATCGTCCATTGTGCCATGTTTATACGTAGATGAGAACAAGTACTTTGTGGCCAGAAATGCTTAGAATATAAAACTTCAGTGATTAGTCCATAAATCTGTTTGCCTGTCTGTAGCAAACCTCACTGGAGAAATCTCCAGAAGAAATAGAGGTAGTTAAGGATGCAGAAGGCAAGAAAACAGTATGAAGAAGGCATGACATGGGGAAGACTTGAGTAAAACATGTTATGCTTTCTTTTGCTACCCTAACTATAAAGGAAAGGAAACAAAAACAATACAACATTGTCCATAAAGTTAGGGTTTAATTTGTAGTCTAGTTTTCTACCTATGCTCTCCTAACATTTTCAGCTGATTCCTTCAGGAATGTCTGCACTGTACAGTACAGTAACAATGTAAAGTTACCTAAGCTTCCTGTAAATAAGCTAAGATAGTGACTGTACAGTTACAATAGTAGGTCAGACTGTGATAACGTGAGAAACTGCTCAGACTAGTCTGCTTCTTTCTTAAGACTAGTTCATGCAAAGATATCCCAGTTATAGCTAAAATACATTGTAGTCTGAACTGCAGGTATAGTTAGACCACATGATGATGTGTGCTCACAGGTGAAATATTGAACTAGACATAAGAAAACCATCGTCCTTTCCTGTATATATCATATGCTCCTTCAAAAACATAAGGAACTCACTGAATCCTTCATTGAACCTCAGTTCAGCACTTGCTTGGGATAACAGTGTTTGTATGTAAATATCTGCAAACTGTTCATTACTACGTCTATATCTAGGTTAATACTGATATGCTTCTTTGTATATGTCCAATAGGAACGGGGTACGCAGATGATGCTTCACTAGCAGATGAAAATGAAAGGGATTTTAAAATTATTATTATTACAGTAACATTATGTGGCTTTGGAATTTATATATTAGAATGAAAATTAATTACATTCATGATAATTCATTAGAAATAAAATCAGGAAGCAAAAGTAACTTCCATAATCAATAACTGATTAGATGATTAATGACTCATAGACTGATTTTTTTCTTATTTGTTCAGTGGAGAAATCTGTTCAAAGAGGAAGCTCTTACTAGAATGAGACGTGAATTTTCAGAGCCCTACAAGCATTAAAAAGCTTAGAAATTTTGTAAACAGGATGTTGCTGACTTTCAGTTTGTTTGTTTCTTTTTTAAAATAGATTCCTCTGAAATGTAAGTCATTTGCATAATAAGTACTTGAGGATAAAATATCTTTGAAATATGTCAAGCTTATTTCCAAAACCTTTGTTATTTTTTGTACAGCCTGCCAGTACTGCCCATTAGCTAATCTCTTTTGTCCTCCTTTACCCTGCCTTGACTTGTAAATCCAAGCCTGTAGTAGGTGAAAGTCTTCAGTTGAAAGTCTAAATATAAGTCAGAGCCAACCATGTAAAACACTGCAGCAATTTATCAAGAATGCTCTACCTCACAAATCACCTGCTTATTGGGGGGGGGGGGGGGGGGGGGGGGAGAAAAAAATAATTCATTATAACATGTAATTTAAGTATCGAAGCAAAAAGTAAAACTAAGGAAAAATAGAAGTTGCCACTGTAAGATTAAAAGAAGGAGACGAAGTAGCAGAAAGTGCTAAAACAATGTAACTAAGTAAAAAAGTCTACTCGGAAAGAGACAGATATAAAGTAGTTGTTTACAAACCTGCAAATTTTACTACGCTGCATTTTTCAGCAATGTGAGCAGGTAAGATTTATGAGCAATCCTAATTTCTTGGACTAATTAAACTTTTCTGTGATGATATCCTAAGCCAACATGAAGAATAAAGTTATGAAAACCTACTAACTGTAAGACAACTTCTCAAGTTAATTTAGCAATAAAAAGGAGAGCAAGCACCTCTTAAAAATTCCCTAAATCTAATTATTGTGAATTATTGAACACAATAATTCACAGTAATTCTACACTATATTCACTATATATTGAATATACTGTAAATAGATGTTTTGGTGATTTAGAAGTTATGACTGTGATAATTAAAATGACGAACATTAACTCCAAACTTAGTTGCTTTACTTGGTATTGAAAGAGTAAATGCTAAGAGGTACTACTCTTGGCTGAACTTACTGAAAGTTAGGTAACTCAGAATTTCATATGACCACTTACCATCATACAAGAACAAGTTTTGTGGTGAACAAGTCACACATTAAACATATGCAAACCTAACCTTTAACAAAATGTTGTATATTTCCAAGAAGGCTGATCACCTGTGTCTAGTTCATAAGTCATTATATATTATATACTTATGCTTTACAAGAAACTTATCAATGACAAACTTCTATTTTGATTGATAAGTGGAAAACGGACTTATGCTATGCAATGCAGCTGGAAAAAAAAACCAAAAACAAACAAACAAAAAAACCCCCAACCAAACAAAAAAAAACACCTGTGCGTCCAATTTATGAATATCTAAATTTTCCCTGCAAGTTGTGTTTTGATTTTTAATAACATTTTGGCCACTGTAGTTTAGTCAACTGATGTCTTTTAACTCTATTGAACTGGGATTCTAGAACATATGCAAAGACTGAGATAACAATAAAAAAAAAAAAAAATAGACTGCTTTTCATTCAAATTGGAATAACCTAAAACAACAAACAATCAAACCCTAGATTTCAACTAATGACGATGGGAGCTTTAACATATAGATCATCAAAGGAAGACACCTACATTTTGTTGTCTTGGTCTGTTTCAATCTACATCTGGCATCTCAAATCCTGCTTTTTTTTTTTTTTTTTGTCCTTGCAAATTTCAGGGATGAGAGAACCCCCAAGAACAACAAAACAAGGCTGAAAAGGGCCCACCTCAGTGCACACAAATAAGGAAGTGCCTACAGGACAACATTCTGGGGGAAAGTTCTAACACCTTTTCCGGGAAATCAGTGTGGCTGGATGTCCCTGTGAAATGACCATATACTGATGCACACAATGGGCAATAAACAGGAAATCAAAGTTGCCTGTGTGCAGCTGCAGGAATATGAACTCATTGGGATCACAGAGATGTGATAGCTGTGATGGGTGGAAACCAGCTGGGAAGGCAAGGACAGTGATTGCACTTTTTGTGGGACAGCAGTTGGAAATACATGGACCTCTGCCTGGAGACAGGTGATGAGCCAGCTTAGATTATGGGTCAGGATTGTCAGGCAGACCAATGTGGATGATGTTGCAATGGGACTAATAGCCAGATCAATGTGAGTGATGTTGCAATGGGTGCCTGCTACAGGCTGCTTGATCTGGAAGAAGAAGTAGAGGAGGCTTATTACAGAAAACTAGGACTTTAATTAATGTGATATCTGCTGGAAGGGCAACAGAGAAGATCACAAGCAGTCCATGAGGTTTCTGGAATGCATTGGTGATAACTTCCTGGAAGATGCGATGGAGACACCAGCAAAGGGAATGGCTCTGCTCAAGCTGATTAATTCTTATCTACAAGGAAGAACTGGTTAGGGAGTTGAAAGTCAGGGGCAGCCTTAGCAGTAATGACCATGATATGGTGGAGTTTAGGATTCTGAAGAGTGAGGACAAGGAAAATTGCAGAATCCCAGTCCTGGACTTGAGGAGGGAGTATATTACTATTCAAAGGGACATCAACAGGCTGGCGAAATGAGTTGACAGGCACTTCATGAAATTCAACAAAGGCAAATGTAAAGTCCTGCACCTGAGGAGAAAAAAAAAAACATGACCTAGAACAGACTGGGGACTGACTGGCTGGAAAGCAGTTTCGCAGAAAAAGACCTGGATGTGCTAATGGACAACCAGTTGAACAAAAACCACCTTGCAGCAAAGACGACCAACAGCCTCCTGAGCTGCATTAGGAAGAATATTGCCAACCAGTCAAGAAAGGTGACCCTTTTCTACTCAGCACTGGTGAGAAATATTCAGTTCTAGGCTCCCTGGTACAAGGCAGACATGGAGATACTGGAGCAAGTCCAGAAAAAGGCAATGGAGCATCTGTCATATGAGAAGAGGCTAAGAGAGTTGGGACTATTAAGGATGGAGAAGAAAAGTCTCGGGGAAGATCTTATTAATATGTATAAATACCTGATGGGCAGAATAAAGAAGATGAAGCCAGACTCTTCTCAGTAGTATCCAGTGACAGAATGAGAGGCAATGGGCACAAATATAAAGAAAGGAAATTCCACCTAAACATAAGAAAAAACTTCTTTACCAGGAGAGTAATTGAAAACTGTAATAGGCTGCACAGAGAGGTTATGGAGTTTCCATTCTTAGAAATATTCCAAACCCAGCTGGACATGGCCTGGAGAAACTTGCTGTAAGTGACCTTGCTTTGAGCAGGGGGATGGGAGTAGATGACCTCCAGATGTCCCTTTGGACCTCAACTGTTCTGTGATTGAAAATAGTACACTATTTTAGCAGAAATGAAACATGTAGTTTGCTAAACCTCATGTTGATTTTGAGCTGTCTTTTAGGAAGGACAAATATCTTGAACTGCTGGGAATCATAGAATGTTAACTAAATTACCACTTATAGTTGCTTTGTGGGTTTGGGGGGGTATTTGTTGCCTCGTTTTTTGGTTCTTTGATTTCATTTAGTTCAAAGACATAATGTCAGACAATCCAATGCAATATTGATCAAGTATTGATACTTAATTACTAATGCAAGTGTTCCTCTTTTGAAACACAGATGTTTTATAAAAGGAGGAGGAGAAAGAAAAAATAAAAGCCACTACATGAGCAGCATTATAAAAACTTTCTTGTCTTAATGTGAATACATATTTACTTATGCATTTGAATATTTAATTTGAAGACAGAGCAATTATAAACAATCCTTAGACTGTTATTTCTTCATGGTAGTTTCTATGTTGGAAACATAATAGAGATTTGAAAGGGTATCTGAATAAACAGAATAATTTAAGATAAGCCTATATATAAGAAAATGTGAATACCTCTGTTGCCTTATGATGTATTTAATTCCTGTAGTAGAAAGGATAACAGAATTAGAGGTTTAAAACAGATGCCCTCATACCCTCTTATATTTGGAAAACTTACATCCTTACTTTTGAAAATGATTTTTCTTTCAATCTGATTACTTATGAAGTTGTCCATTTCATAGTCCATCTGAAAATCAGTATCTCGATCACAAGCAAATAGCAGTTCTCTCCTGTATCAAATAAATAGCTGTTACTGTTCTTTGGATCAGACAAATGTTAGCAGAATGCTAATCTATGTTTAATAACACAAGCCTTGGGGGGTTATCTCAACCTAGAATTATAATTTTATACTTAGGCAACTGACCAATGGTGTATTTAAGAAGTTCTGATCATATTTTTGTTCCTCCATACCAAATATACATTAGTCATTACATGAAAGTTCAAATCTTCAAAATGTGAGTCAGAAAGTTGTCTGTCTCTCTCTGTATATCATAGAGATTTTCATTAATCCTGATACCATTCAGTCTGTCTGTCTGGCCAGTGGTTAGAAGGAGCACATTAGGGAGAATTTCACTTTAGAACACACATCTGGTGTTTCATCTGTGTTTTATTTCGCTTGAGAAGTACAGTGCTGTTGGACACCTATCTGCAAATCCTTGTCCATGAAAACTTCTATAATGATGGTAAAAATTCAAACACAGAAAAGAATTCTGGTTTGGTTGCAAAGCTACGTTTCAAATGCACACATTTAATCTTCACCCCATTAAAGTCAGCACAATAAAACCTCACCTGTGAATAGGAAAAATGTAAATGTACTGCTTACTGATGGTTTACAGTGTGTGCATTTTATTTATTGTTGTTGCAGTTCCTCTGAAGTGTATCTTTACATGGCAGACACTTACTGAATTTTGTAGGTGGTGTCCCAGATGGCTACTATGTACTTAATGTGTTTTTGTACCTGAGAAGACAAGTTGAATTCCAACCAGAGCTTTGTGGTTTTTATTAGAGAGGTGAAAGAATTATGCATTGAATACTTGGTAATTTACAGGAGATGAGTTAAAAAAAAAATCTCAGCTGCTTTTGTTTTAGATGTTTTTATCTATCACAGATGTATTTTTTCAAGCTATGCTTTCATTTCCTCCACCTATTCTCACTTCCTCTGCTGACTTAATTACTCAGGGCCTTTTTTGGTTTACAATGCCAAACAGCACTTGATTTCACTTCCAAAACAATGTAATTTACTTTAGAAAATGGGCTTCTTTCTTGTTCTGATTAATAGAAAGGAATTGAAAAGTTTCTGTGTGTTGGCAATTCTCTGATCACATGTAGTGTACAATCAAAAAATGAAGCTTAAACCAAAAATTTCAACACATTTTTAAACTTACACACTTTGTATATTCTTTCCAAACTAAGTCTCAACCAAAAAGCAGTGAAAGAAAGATTAATATTTTTTTGGTGCTTAAAAGCATTCAAATCCTCATCTTTTAACTTAACGCTCAACTGCCAGCTCATAGCACTCGTGCTTGAGAGGGCTACTTTTCACTGGTCCTGGTAAGGTTGTGATACTGAATGGAAGAAGTCAAGATTCATAAAAGCAGAGGACAAGCATGCCTTCATATCCTAGTGACTAAGACACTCACCTGAGAATAAGGACTCCTGTGTTCATAAATCTGCCCCCCCACTATGTTTCATGCATTTACTGTATATAGATTCAGTTTTTATTGGTTTATATTTCTTCTTATACTTTTAGTCTTGGGAAATAGTAGGACATATGGAAGAAGAGCTTCTCATCCAGAGCAGAACACATGATAGATAAGTATTTAAGCCTTTTAGTAAGGTTTACTATTTGGGGCATTTTGCCACCCTGTGTGTGAAAAATAGTGAAGGTATTGTTGGCTTTAGCCATAATAACAAGGCTATAAATATTTGATTTATAAGGATAACTAACCTTTAGTAAATTAGGAAACATGAGAAACCTCAAAAATAACAACTAACAGCAGCTATGAAGAAAAACATCCGAGAGAAACAAAAGAGAACTTCTCCAAAAGACCCCACAAATGATTAACAGAAGGAAACAGAGGTATGGGACAAGGGAATTGATGATAATCACCCCTACCAGAAGTGTAAGAAAGGCAGGTATTGCTTTTGCAGAGGAGAAAAGCCGTTTCCATCAGAGGTGGCATGATAAGGGAATGACTAAAACAAAGAGGCTCCAGCAAAGGCTTGTAGAACATCTCTTATCACACAGGCAAAAGGACAAACTGATTCATCCCGGATTAGCGTCCAGAAGGGCAGTCAAACATTTAACCAGGGCTAATGACATTGAGCAAATTTTTACCAAAAAGGAAATAAATAAACTAGTCAGCATAAAGGGAAGTAAACAGAAGCATGACATCCGGGAAGAATTTTAGGCGCCTCGGACAGACTGTGAACGCTGGAGTACCTAACCGATGGGAAACAGGGGAGGGAAAAATTTGGCCGGGATTAGGAAATAAAAAGGTGTGTTTCAAGAACCGAGAGTGTGCCTCTGACTTGAGTCATGCACCCAGCGCTGTGCTTTTGCTTTATTGACTTTGTCCCTATAATAAAATAAGTGCCATTTCTGTTTAAGTGATCTGGCTGTTTATTACACTGTGTAATTCTTTTGGGACTTCGATTCATCATCTTATTGTTGTCTGTACTGAACTGGGAGTTTCTGCATAACTCCTCATTGTGCCAATTTGCCCAGGCACTGCTGGGACCTGAGAGTCCATCCTGAGCTCCAGAGTGTTTAGTCTGAGCATTAAAGCATTGCATTACCCTGCTTTTGATCCACTTAAAACGAAATTGAACAAACTAATGAACCCTGTCTCCCTGGCTTTTTTGTGGGGTTGGTTTTTCTGTTGTGTGTTGTTGTTTTTGTTGTTGGGGTTTTTTTGTTCTTTTTTGTTTGGTTGGTTTTTTTTTTTTTTTTTTTTTTTTTTTTTTTTTTTTTTTTTTAAATGAAGTATAGAGGTATGAAGTACTTACAAACTTCATCACTCATGGTTTATTCAGACTTTGATCATGTTACTCATCAACTTGTTCCTGGCATTTGTCTCTTAATGCCATACACTACTGCAAAAATACTGTGCTGACAATCCTGTTGTTTTCTCCAACGGCACTTAGCAGTGTCTTGTTTACATAGTTTCATCTCTAAACATGCACAATGCCGTCACATCACACTCCCAGTAAAGAGGGAGGGTAAGTGACTTCAGATTCGTAAATTCTCAACGGTGCGGACTAAGGTGAGATAAATCTCAAGGTCCATATACAAACATTTATTAGCTTACCAAAATGGTTAGTATAGGTCTTAACAAGTCCACGATGATTGGTTAGGTATATAACAAATTATGGCAAGTGGTGAGGTGTGCATCGTGTTACTTAACAACAGGTATAGGACATCTTATGGCAAGCGGTACTCAAGGTCATACTTAAGGTCGTAACTTAACAACTCTGACCGTTACTTAACAATTCTAAGAGAAAAGAGAAACTGAGGGATAGGGAAAGGAAAAGACGGAGAAAAAAGACAGAGATAAAGAGATCACCGGTCCTGGTTCCAGCGTCTTTTTCAGGGAATCTTCCCAGGCATAATCTTCTTGTTTCTTGGAAAAATCTTCCCAGGCACGGTCTTCTTTCTTGGGAAGAATCTTCCCAGGCACTATCTTCTTCTATTGTTTCTCCTTTGTTCCCCCTAGGGGTGCTAATTTTCCCCTTTTATGTTTGCTGAATTAGCACGGTCCACCCCCCTTGCTGAGGACAGCTTAGTCTCAGGTTTCTCCCTTCTCCCAGGTGACATGTAGCATGATTTGGGTGGAGAGACGAGTGCCATAGTCATACATGTTTAGCATGATCTCTATAATCTTCATTAGCATATGCAGGGGTGTGCGCTTCCATATGCATTTCACGGATAATGAAGCAAAGGTCACTCATCGGACACAATGGCCTTGAGAACTGACAACTAGCAAGCTCACCACACGAGTGACAGAACTCTCCCGTCTTCACAAGACAGTTCTCCCACACTTCCAGGTGTCAGAAGTGTTAGCCTTATCAGTTCTTTGAAGGCCAGGCCTGCATTATTTATTTCCTTGCGAGTGTTTGAGGCATTCCGTTGAAGGCTTGGAGGGCCTTCTGCCCTTCGTCAGGGAATTTACTGTCCGTCCCTTACAATGCCATGTCTAGCTAGCAAATGAAATTTACTTGTCCTTTATTGTTTTACTTGGTCCAGTGAAGTACTAACCACCTTTGTCACTGGTAAATTATTTTATTAGAATTTTCACTTATTCTGCCAGCACTAGCAAAGTTTTACTTCCGTAAAAATATCTCCACACATTAATCTTTAGTATAGATTTAAACACCTGCATGAACAAAGGAAGAATCAAGTCAGCTGATTTTTTTTTTTTATATGTTTTTTTCTCCTGAGGTTATATGGTAGAAGTCAAGAGGCATCATCATTGTGCATGAAGTACTTGTTTAGGGACGTTCATGGTTTTCCATAAACAAGGCTCCACAGGACAATAATGAAGGATGAGGCTATTTGTAGAAAAATGCAAACTTATTTCACCTTTGTTGTGAGATGACTAGAAGCCAAATAACGACATTAACACATGGCTGAGCTTGATCTAGTATGTCCAACTTCTCATTAAAGCACACAAGTGTAGTGCTGTATTTGTGCTAGCAGGTTGCATGGCTTATGTCCATCTAGCTTCGAGTAAGCAAAGCAAACTCACACCCATCTTCAAAATATCTGTAGGTGTAACTGATTTTTTTTATTATGATTTTTTCTTTTCACCAGCAAAATTACAATTTTGCACCATAAATGTCATCTGACTCAACAGGCAGATAATAGTAACCATGGAGACTTGTTTAGTTTGAGGAAGAGGAGGCTGAGGGGAGACCTCATCACTCTTTAAAACTACTTGAAAGGACATTGTAGAGAGGTTGGTGCTGGTCTCTTCTCACAGGTAATTAGCGATAGAACAAGAGGGAATGGCTTCAAGCTGCAGCAGGGTAGGTTTAGGCTGGACATTAGGAAAAAATTCTTCACGGAAAGAGTGGTTAGATACTGGAATAGGCTACCCAGGGAGGTGGTGGAGTCACCATCCCTGAATGTGTTTAAGAGTCGTTTAGATGTGGTGTTAGGGGATATGGTGTAAGGGAGAGCTTTGTAGAGTGGAGTTGATGGTTGGACTCGATGATCCCACAGGTCTTTTCCAGCCTAAATGATTCTATGACTCTATGATTCTATGATTGATGGAGACTTTCACCCTTTTCCTTCTATGCCCACCCACGTATGGACATGTATGTCTTTGAGTACAATGTGTTCTTGCACAGGAGAGCAAAGTTGGAAGGAGACATTAAAAATAACTAATCTTTTTATGGTAGAGTGATTCTTACTACTTTGCAAAGAGGTCATGTTCCAGGGATAAAGTAATAAGTTAGTCTTTTTTTCTAAGGCTTCATGTGCAGGAGCACACTCTGTAACAGTTAGGCTAATGACTCAATTTTACATAGTAGTGAAATGATTATTTTATAAAGCAAAGTGATTGTCATTCTCTCTTGATTTCCATCATCTTTTGGAGACAACAAAAGAAGCGAAGACAAAAGATCCATCAAGTGGATTCACCTAATAGTCTGATCTAAAGAGTTAGGGAAAGACATTGTTTGTTTCAATGGCAGCTGGATATCCCTGATAATACAATTTTTCCTTGCGTTGTTGCTACAGAAAGTTTCCAGTAATGTAATATTTAATGGAATTCTGAATGAAGAACAAGTTCATTGTTGTGTTAATTGTTATAACAAAGATACAGAATGATAACAGAACTTTTTCTTTTTTCCTTTTTTTTTAGCTCTAGGGATTCTCCATGAAACAAAACAAAACAAAACAAAACAGAACAAAAAAAAAAAAATCAGTAGCATTCCTAAATTAGCTTTCTAAATTTTAATAGAAAGTTGCTATTAAGCCAAGGATTACTTTGGTGGGAGTAAATGAACAAATCAATAAAAAATGCAAACAAACACTGTGAAGATGTATCTCTTGTTTCTATTGCTTGATTTATAACTATTTTTTGTGGTACTTACACATTTAAAAACCTATTTATGTTTTTGGTCTTTCCCGAAAAAGCACAGTATGCCACGTTTATGTATTCATATGGTAACTAAAAAAATTTCATTTGACGTTTGGTATCTGTATTCTTTTTACAGTCTATCAGGTCATCTGTTATGCACAATTAAGACAGATCAATAATTTGAATCTGTCTTGAAGAACTGAACTTTTATGAGCTTTTTGAATTATTATTTAATAAACCATCAGTGCAGAAGCATTATAGCACAGCTAAGAAAAATGTGAACCATGACAAATGTGATATGTCTGCATATGCCATTAAATTGCAGCAACAGACCTGTTAGGTTGACAGCTTCTGTGATCTTCTATTTAATCCTCTCATCATTCATGACAATTACACTTTTACATAAACAGTGAATCTAAAGTCACAAAAAAATAAAGCCAATGCAGTTTCTGCACTTCATTTTATAGCAACAGATGTGGTGAACTGAAGATATTAAAACAATTCTCCGAAATTAGCACGGTGAAGCAGTCAAGGTAACTGCAAGGATGTTTGACCTAGAGCTCCACCTAGTGAAACTTTCATGAAGAAATAATAAAAACACAAATGTTTTGTTTGCTTGAATTACAGTCTTTAAAGTTAAACTTTATGGCGTTGCTGTCGGCCACACGTAATCACATTTAGGAGCTCAAGCTGCAATACAGTGGCAGTTTATTTGCATTTTAGAATGAATTTATTTTAGTTAGCATAGAATATTCCTTCACTTCTTTGCCCTGATGATTTAGGAAGGTGAATAGCCATGTTTAAAATGGTATAATTTTGAGATTGCTAAAGAATATGTTAACTTTTTTGGTTTTTTTTTCCCCCCAGAAATCCTGAATACCTAAAAAGATAATTTCTTTACTTCTTTATTGTTTATTGTTTTCTTTATTGTTTATTGTTTATTCTTATTCTTTAAGTTGTAGTGAATTTCAGTAACAGCACAAATATTTTGGGAAAGCAAGGGACAAAGAAGAGGAGACTAAGACGAGTGAAAAAAAGAAGAAAATGCTTTCTATTTTGTATCTCTACCCATATTGGTGCTGTGAGGAAAAGGAAGGGCAAATACTGCACAGCTGTGTGACACCACCTTGTCAAAGGCAATAATCTGGAGCAGTGGAAGAAAGTGCTTTATGTTAATTTGCAAGCAAAAGAAGTTTACTGAGACAAGCATATATGGGCAAGTAGCAAAAATACTGGGAGAATGCTGCCTTCAAGATAAAGTCATATTATAATTTTAATAGCATTTCACTATTTACAAATTTCTTTTTTTTTTTTTAAATGGGCAGCAGATCACATGTTAAAGAGTCAAGTTATAATGTAATAGTTACAATAACAATAAATATTATATAACTATATATAACTATAATAATAATCAAGTTATAATATAATAATGTTTATCATTAGCTATTCCCTTTCCAGATCCAGAGGTTGGATACATACAAACAAGATATTTAAACTCTAAAATATATTTCCAGAATGTGGGGAAATGGCAGACTTCTGTTTGTTTAAGTACTCAATCACAGATTGTCCTTGTTGGTGAGAATAATCTGTGAATATACAATTAAAAGCTTTAGCATGTATCTATACACAAGGGAAGTGCTAAAATTTCTCAAGCCAACATAAATTTGATTCTCTTATTTTCTAGAAATTTGCAACTTTAAGAGTATACAACTGTTTTTGTGAATAATTTCCTATTTTTTTTGTTTCTTATTTTTTTTTTAAATAAAAGATCCAGCAATATGTACCTTTCAGTAGCCCCATTTTCTGAATCATTATAGTTGCAACAGAGATTGAGAGAGCTAGTAGCTGAAGAAGCTTTGTCTTATTCTGAGGTTTCAGGATGCAAGGCACTGAGAGTGCTGAAAAGGAATGTGGGACTGGGACTTCCTCTTACTGAGAATTTGCAAGTGTTGGAAGACAGATGATAGTGGGTGTGTTAATGCTCTGTTTTGTTTTTCCACATCTTTCTCATTGAGATCTATTTGTGTGGGTGTGGGTACGTGTATTTGGGTTAGTAAGAATGTGACTACAACTAAAGGGCTTTCTAAAATTGGGAAGACTGCACTGAAGGGACAAGCATCTCAGTAAATCATCTGTGTAATTTTCACCCAGTACTCTGCGCCATTGATTTTGTTTTCCAGGCTATATATTTGCCAGGAATCCATTTTGCTGAAGGGGGAATGTAGTAAGTTGGAAAAAAAAAAACAAACAGCATACAGCATATCTCCCATAGGTAAAGTCTGCTCATGCATGGAGCATTGTTGACTAGGGTGTATGTAGGGAATTGTTATGCACATTTACACATTCCAGTCCTTGTGCATTGCTAAAGCTATCATTCACAGTTAACATCAAATGGTCACTATAATCTCTATCAGAAAATAACCTGCAGGTTTAGGGAAGGAGCACTCTGAGTAAAATGGTAAATTCACCAACTCTAGAAAAAAAATAGCTTCCTTTCAGCTATAACCTTGGATGTTTGACATGCCCTGCCACTTGCAGTCAGGTTTATATGCTTTTGAATACTGTTTGTGACTCAGAAGGTTTCCCTGAAGTGGCAGTTTGCTGAGTGTGATTATATTGCATGTGTTGCAGCTGACCTGTTTTTGCTGTGGGAGTCTGATACATTTCATTAATGTGTCCTGGGGAAAGGCAAGCTGTTTCCTGGGGGGAGTGAGGTGAGGAGAGGCAATAAATAATGGAAAATAGATTTGGAAACTACTTTAGATGTCATCTAGTTAACCTTTTTCACCACAGTAAAGTGTATAAGTATATTGCTCCTAGTTTTCTTTGAGAAAGTTCTGTTGTTAACAGTTCACAAGAAATATTATCTTCCGTGCTGTCCCTAAATCCTTCTCTGAAAAACACAGGGATTTTCACTAAGGCACAGGTAGTTGTCTGTATTGTAGGAACACATCGGCATTATGCAGAAGTTTCTGGAGTTACTGTTTCTGCAAAGAGAATATTGAGCTTGCTGTCCAAGGGAACTGGGGGTGGGAGGTGGAGGGGAAGGGAGCAGTGATGTAAAGATGATGTAAAATGGGCTAGGCTGGTCAATAGAAATGAAAAATACCACATAGAAGTAGCTGTGGATCTGGCTTTTTGGTTGAAATCACAAGGAATTCTAGTAGCTTTTTTTTCTCTTTCTTCCCTGGATCTTCTTCTACCTATACAGGGAACTATAAGATCATGGTGAACCAGGGATAACATTAGCTTTGCTTTCTGAAGGTGGGATATACACTTCATGCAACCACTAGGTGTTCTGAGTATAACTGAAAAGAAGTGTGAGAAAGAAGTGAGAAATCGGTTTCTAGATATTACTGGTGGTCCCTATGTCTAGTACTTTTTGAGTGAAGTAGCATTTTACAAGGAATTAGCTTTGATAACATTGAAATGATTCCTTTTTCTCACGTCTTTCCTTTTTCTGAAACAGTATATAGATTGGGTCTCTGCAATCACTTGGGAGGCAACAGGGGAGCAGAGTGGGAGATCTGTCCAAATGTTCTCTCATTATGATCATAGTTAATAATGCTCCTGTTGCACTTGTCCTAAACCATACTTACGCTATTATGTCCTTGAAGTCTCTAGATTCTCCAACACCTGGTCACACACTGGCTACACTCCCAGTTGTCTGGATCCTGAAATCAACAGCACTTTGATTACTCCATGGGAATACAGGAAAAGTTATGTCTGCACTTTGGAATCGTAAAACAACTAACATATTTAACCTTTCTAGAGGCATGGGGAATAAATATAAATATTTGTACAAGGGGCTCCCTCATCAGAAAGTTTCAAAGTCAGTCAGTTCTAGTCTGAAAAAAACTCACCTACATACATTCATGAGACATCATTTCTAATGATGCGTTTCTAATGATGTCATTGAATATTCTATATTTACCATTTTCTTCTTTAGAGCTGCATATCCTAATAACTCCTATGAATGCAGCAAGTGGAAAGCATTCATACAAAATAAAATTATCCTTAAGAGAATAACCAGAAATATTCTTTATATTTCCACTGTCTTACTGGAAAGAGAAAATTTGTCTATCCTGAAGTTAGACATGCAACAAAATGCAATGAGGTTCATATATGAGTTAACTCATCAAAAGTTCAGTCACTATTAAAATTTCTACAGGTAATCCTGACCTAAATGGTACTTTCTAATAAACATGCTAAGTATTGGGTTTATGCTTTTTTGCATAAAATGTTATCATCTCCTTTTATTTCTAGACATGAGTATCTAAAATCGTCATACATCATTCCTGCATGCAACATCAGCAAAATCGCATATGAAGTTTGACAGATCTTACACATTTTGTGAACTTCCCAATGCTGATTCCAATACTATTCACAAGAACAAATGGTCTGAAATTTCTATAGCTGCTTTTCTTTTTAAATACAATGAAAATAATACTCTGAAATCCTCCATTAATTTTCATATAGTACTTTCATTTATGTCACTGTTACACTAAATGTAATATCCAGCCATCAAAATATTGTAAATGTATCTGGTGGGGAAAAGAATGCTTTGCAGCTTGTATCAGGTAAGACATGCTGATGGGCTATTCAGCAGATTGCTTTGTTGGCTCTCACTTTGTTATTCTTTTGTGCTGCAAACAATCTTCGATCTTTCTATCCTGTTGCACCATTCCCTTTCTTGGATTTTTAGACACATAGTAAAATGGACATAGGTTCTCTCATATTCTCCATAGTAATGTTCTTTCATAAAATACATTGAATCTATAAGTTGAAGGATGGCTGATATGGGTTTGAATTTGCTCTGTCAGGAGAGAGAATTTAAAGCAAGACTCGCACATTTGCACAAAAGTAGGGTGAAGTAATGTGCTACAATGGCTAGGGTATGTAAAGTCCTATCTAGCTTATTTAAAGCTAGCTAAAGCACCACTATTTACTTTTGCAGTTTGCATGTATTCATGGCTGCCTAATACAGGGTTAATGTGGAATTTAGTTTCAAACATGCCTACCCAGGCAGCACCTAATTTCTACAAGTATATTTTTTGCTTGACTTCCACAATCGCTGGAAGGCTGTCTTTACACCTGCTGAGAAGCATTTCAATTTTGGCAGCATCTTGGCACCTATGTCTCAAATATGCATGAGAATGATCTAGAAAAATGATGCATTCCTCTGCCTAATTGTTCTGCACAGCTTGATCTAATAGGCATGTTCAGAGATCAATTAGAGATTCTAGGTCTACACAAATATACTGGCAGCCAATATTACCTGTAAAACAAATGACTAAGTGAAAATGGGTATGTCACATCCTGAGTAAAAATAATTCAAACATCTGGGTATTCTCAGAGGCTAAAATTGCATATTTAAAATAATTATGTTCTCTAGTCATTCAGCCAGCCACTGAGCCATTTTCTTGGATGTCAGGAGTTGTGGATTTAAATGAAAGGGGAAAAGGAAGGATGAAAAAAAAGAAAGGAAAGCATCCACCCTCCGCAACGGTAGTTTCTTAATAAATACTAAAATGTACCAATCAGCTGAATATTTTTATTTACTTAATCTTATACAGGAAAGAAATGCATCTTCAATTTTAATTTGTTTTAGAATTACAGTTCATTGCATCTAGTTCAGATCTCCTGTCTCTGTGATATATGTAGACTACAAGAGACCTTGAGTCCTCTTAGGGTTTTATTTTAAACTCTAAATACCTGCCATTAGATATATGACAGGATTGCCACGTGGTCAAATACTATCTCTCTATTTGTTCTTCCTCAGCCTCTTGGCTTTTCACTTTTAGATCTTGGCTATTGAAAGTATTACTTCTATTTAATAACTCTTTGATGGCTTTTGTCTGTTGGCTGCATATCAGCAAAAAAAAGGGATGAAACTAGGACCTAATATTTTGTTTTCCTTTTTTTTTTTTTTTTTGTCTGAGCTAGGGGAAAACAATTTCCAGTGTACAAAAGAATGTGACACTGACACACACAGTATCCAAAATGATGTCTTATCCACTGCAAAATATTATTTTTTAAATGCTTGATTTGAAATTTTTCAGTGCAGTAAGCTGTTTGTATATGTGCAACTCAGTTGCTACTGACATCTAAATTTTTTCAATTTCATTTTCTCTTGAAATTTTATCATGACACAGAATCTGCATAAAAAGAACTGGGCTGCTGTTTCCTGTGTTGGTTGAAAGGTTGCAGTGAACTTTTAGAGTTATTTTACAACACATTTTTTAAAAGCTGTCTGGGGGAGAGAAAACATTCTTATTGTGTCTTGTTCAACTGGGTTAGAGTTGTCCTTTATGTTGTTTCTTTAATCATATTATAACAGTTTCCCATAATACAAACAAACATACAAACAACCCTAATCTGTCTAAAGACTAGAAAGAAATAATTAAAAAAAAATATATCCTTCCACTACCACTACCATCACTGTTTCCCAAAGCAGGTTTTTTCTGTGTAGTTTGCAAAGACTATCTGAAACAATTACTGGCTATGGGAATGCCATACCATAATAACTTGTTAAAATATGCTCCTCTAGCTTCATGGCTGAAGTTATGAGTTTTGTCTGAATTTTAGCTCTAAGCCCTTCTAGTGACTGAGAGGAGCTACATTCTGTGAGGGTTTTGTTGAACTGTGGCAAGGAAACGACTGTGAAGTTTTGGGGCTTTAGGAAGTGGGTGACCTTCTATACATAATTAAGTATTTCAAATAAGGAATCACAAAAGATTTTATGGTAGAGGCCTGAAAGCCCCACAGGGAGACTATAAAGACTTTAAATTGTTTCTGAAGACTAGAGCACATAGAGCCAAAAAAGTCACCTTCACCCAAAAAGGTCATCTAGTCCAAGAGAGCTTCTTCATTCATGGAGATTATTATTACACCTGTAATTTTTTTTCTAGAGAAAATAAGCCCCCTTTCTTCAAGATCTCCTCTGTTTGCAGTTTTAAATATATGACCAGTAGAATAAGATTTGAAGATTAAATTATTAAGTGATATCCTCTCTAATAATGATTCATCCAGTAGTAAAGATATTTGGAGAAAAGACAACTCACAAGGACGCTGATAAAAGTTTAAGTATTTAAAAGACTGTGGTAGAGACAAAAAATTAACAAATGAAATATTATTCCCTTCCCCAATGACTAACAAAAAAGTGATGTATTTAATTTCTACAAAGGAAAATCTCCATTGGGTTGTTGTTGAGGTTTAACCCCAGTCGGCAACTAAGCACCACACAGTCATCCACTCACTCCCCTGTCCCCAGTCCCTCCCCCAACCCCCCCACCCACCGAAGTGGGATCAGAAGAAAAAAGTACAAAAGTAAGTAAAAGTAAGAAAACTGGTGGGTTGAGATAAACACAGTTTAATAAGTAAAGCAAAATCTATGCACGCAAGCAAAGCAAAACAAGGAATTAATTCACTACTTCCCATCAGCAGGCAGGTGTTCTGCCACCTCCAGGAAAGCAGGCCTCCATTACACATAACAGTTACTCGGGAAGACAAACGCTATAACTCCAAATTTCCCCACCCTTCCTTTTTCTTCCCTTAGTTTCATATTGCTGATCATGATGTCATATGGTATGGAGTATCCCTTTGGTCGGTTGGGATCAGCTGTCCCAGCTATGTCCACTCCCAAGTTCTTGTGTTACTCCAGTGTACTCACTGCCGGGGTGGTGTGAGGAGGAGAAAAGGCCTTGACTCTGTGTAAGCCCTGCTCAGCAGTAATGAAAACATCCCTGTATTATCAACACTGTTTTCGACACAAATCCCAAACAGAAGCCCATACTAGCTACTTTGAATAAAATTAACTCTATCCCAGCCAAAATCAGCACAGGTGTCAATAGTAACTTTAAATGTAGTAAAACACATGAGATTTTTGAGACAGTGTTGGATAAGAAAGGCAGGAAAGATGTTCAGCTACACTACTATCAGTATCAGTATCTTTAATATTAACTCAAGTGTATATACATATGTATAGGTTAAGCAGAGGTTTTTAATGAGAAATACCACGTATCTCAAGACAGATGTTGGAAGGCATTATTTATTATATTTTTCTCCTTGTCTTGAAAAAGCCAATATATCTCTAAGTTATGTAGTCTTATGGTAGTTCTGCAGACTGTCATTTTTTTTTTTTTTTTTTTTTTTTTTTCAGTAATGAACTTCTACTACATTGTTATACAGTAGCTCAGTTTGCAATAGGCCTCTGTGGTTCATCCAGGCTATTATCATAAGATGTAGTCAAATGCATATTTACTTAATTACTCCTGAGAAGTAAAACTGAACTTGCAACATATTTAGTGTTGGAAGGGAAAAAGCTGAGCTCATTTTTTGCTTTGTTTTTAACCAAGATCTATAATAGAATGAAATAATAGTTTATAATCTATGAAATAGTGTAATATGGCTTTTGCAGGTTTTTTTTATGTATTCTTCCTAACATTTAGACATAAATGTATGGGGTATTAAAATGTAAACCACCAGAATATTTTAACTAAAATCAATCTAGGACTTTTACTACCATAAAATCTTTAAAATATTTTAATGCTAAATGATTGGGGGAAAAGAAAAAGGAAAAAAAAAAAAAAAAAAGAGGAAACTCAGGAGAGCCAAAAGACTAGTACTTCCTGTACTGAGATGTATAAAAGGATAAGGATCAATCATTCATACAGATTTTAAAAAAGATACAAATTCATGCAATTATGAGACAATAAAGACACTTGAGAAATAAGGAAAAGAGGATGATAGGCAAGACGGAAAGAACAGGAGTTGCTTCCAGAAATGTGTTCTTCTTTTTGCAGTTATGAATAAAAGATTTGTAATATTTTGATATGTTTAATATATTTTTCACTAATGTAAGTATTGGTTCAATTCACTGAAGAAAACTTTATGGCACTGAAGTTTTTTCACAGTAGCTGCATAGGAGTTAAGAGCAAATTTGTGCATGTTGCAGCAGATTATCTGCCAGGATTGTCCTATTATCAGATCAGGAGATACCGAAAACATTGTGCAAAAATCTCATATATATTGCCCCAAACAATACAGTAGAAGTGGACATGATCCCACTCCAACCTCATATAAAAGTATGTTTAATAGTCATAGGTATTAATGATGGAATTAAACTTACTTGTCTACTTTAGTAAACACTGGGCAGTGAAGCAATCTCAAGATGGCTTAACTTTATTTGCAAACAAATAAAATGTTGTTTGTTTTTTTTTTTAACTATCACTTTTATAAAACCTTTCTTTAACTTTGCAGTGGTAAATTGAATGTTTACTCACAGAGTTAAAAACAAAACAAAACAAACACAAAACAACAGAACAAAACATAAAGCCAACTCTGATCTGCCAAAACCAGTAACAATGTTTAAATTTTGCTGAGTCTGTGTTTCAACGTTTTCAACTCTTGACCTCATAGTAAAAATGCACAAATAATACATCAATGATAATAACAGTAACAATAATAGTAACAATACAAAAGAAAAACAGTCTCAGCATTAGCACAGGTTAATGAACACACTGTTTATAATCTCTGCCATTTATATTTAGTCCACTGAGATGACACAGCTGCTTTCAAGTGTTGCTATTTTCTAGAAAGGTCTCAAGTACCAAGAAATCATCTCTGCAGAAATGATGTCAGAGTGAAATTATGGAGATTTGCTGTAGTTCTGCAGTACACAGCTTCTGAGACAGGGAGAGGAAAAGGACAAAGAGGGAGTTCACTTACTAGCACAAGACAGTAAGTGAAAAAATAGAAATATGAATTTTAGAGTATCTAAAAGTCCCAAGATTTCCGTTCCTTATAGCAAGTACTTATGATCTGAATAACAAAAAACCACTTTATTAGATAGGCAGAATTGTTTGTATTGCCATGTAACTCCAGAACTAAACAACAAGGAAAATGAAAATATAGAATACTTGTGCTTCTTATAATCAATATATCTTAAAAAATCCACACTGATTAGTTATTACTGAGGGGGTTAGTAGACTTCCAAGGCAGAAATTTATTAAGTCCATAACTATTACATCTATATATTTATTATAATTATTGTTAATAATATTACTTAACTCAATAAGCACTGTAATTTATACCATAAAAAAAGAGATGAGAGGCAGGTAAACTTTTTGTCTTTTTGTCTGAGTTCACAACGAATACTTAAGAATTTTCAGCAGTTATGCCTCCCTACAGGTCTCCGCAGTTCTTTAAAGCAGGTGTTCTGTAGGGCAAAGTAATTAAATAGAAAAATACCAAGGATTAGCACACACTTAGTTACTACCCCCGCTCCTGGTGTTATGCTCACCCTTCCCTGCTCCTCTGGACCCTAGGGCTGGTGACTTCATTCTCATGTATGTGGGGATGGAGGGGCAAGGGTAACATTGAGCACCTGCAGTACTTCACCAGGAGAAATATGCTGGACATATGGATGGTTTATTCTTCCTCAATCTGTGATTCCCTTGGGACCATTTTTCTATTCTTTAATATGCTTCTGTGACTTTTTTTTTTCCTAATTGGTCTGCAGCTCCTTGTTAATCCAAGTTAACAATTTGTGGTGTCTTTTACATGTGTCAGATACTATGCTTTTATTCTCTTTTTTACTCCTGAAACCAATTTTGACGGGCTCCAGGTCTGCATTTCTTTAACTTACTATGGGTGAATTGTTTACAGCTGTGTTGTCTCCAGTGCCAAGCCTATGCCCCATCTCTTGCCACTACCTCATGCCTCTGCTACTCTGCACCATGTCCTGAGATACGTTTTTGATGTATATATATTTGAAATTCATGCTTTGTTACACAGTATGCATTCCATGTTCCTTAATGTCTGCAGCAAAATTATATATTATTAAAAAATCAACTTAACCTCATGAGTATGACTTCTTCATTAACCAGAAATCAGGCTTTAAAAATGCATTACTTAAACACTTAATGCTCCTTAAAAAATAGTAATTAGTTTCATCTGAGTTTCCACAATTATCCCAGTGAAATAAACATTTGTTCATTTGTTGAAGAGAATCAAGAATTTTGAAATTTTCAGCAAGTAGTGACAATAAAGTACATAGTTCAATTCTTAAACAATTTACAATAACACAGCAAATTCCAGCCCTCTGCTGAAAACCCATTAAATCTTAGTTTACAATAAATACAGAAATGTGCTTTAATACTCATTTTTAGTGGCTTTTGGAAGTAACTGTGAACCTTTTATAGGAAGGAACCCTGAGCATGACCTTATAAAGATTTCATTTCAATTATTTAACCTACAGATTATGAAAGTCAAGTAAAAACTTTTTTTTTGGATTCTCCCTCATTTGAGGTTAACTTATTTATGAGGTAAACTTATATATTGAAATGTTTGATACATATACACCAAAGGACTTAAAACACGTGAACAGGAATTTATATTGACAGCACACATTTTTCAGAAAAATTATTAATGTTGAAATTCCAGCAAAAAGCCTCTCACTATTACTGCAGAGTAGGACATATGAATATTAGTTATGAATTATTTATCATAACTTATTTATTCTGTGCTTTTCAACTCATAAGCTTGTCATAAAGGAATGGCATTTCTATTTTAAACTGCCTTGAATAATATTTCCCAGCCTTTGCATTCTTCAATAGTTTTGTGGACTTCTTTCTTTCATATCAAATAGATTCAGTCCATTCGTTATCCCTTCTGTTTCTACTCTCCTTTTCAACATGAAGGGGTTTTGTTTGTTTGTTTGTTTGTTTTCTGTCAGCATCTTAATTTCTTGTGTTTGTATTCAATTAACTTTGACGTGCTTTTCAACTGCCGCATTTTCAAAACTTCATGCACATATTATTTCTGCTCTCTCACCAATGCTTTTGAGATGTCTTTCTATTTTTTTTAGACAAAACAATAGTTAATGTAAGTTAAATTGGGTTGGAAGTATCAGTTAGAAGATGGAACTGAGGAGCATGTCTTGTCTTGTTCAGAGAGAATAAATAATTGTAAGAGAAGCAGGTACAGATTTTTAGGCAAGTATAGAGGTGCTAGCACCACTTTAAACAATATTTGGTCAGAATATTTGTGAAGGATTTTTGGATGCCAGTGGCAATTTGGTCTGCTGACATTACTTTAGTTAGTCTTCTTGAGATCCATATGTTTTTCAAAGCACGGTCTTTGTGGTCAGCAACACCTACTGAATAGGAGTTCCAAGGCACCAGGAACACACTGATTTGCTGCATATGTTCCACTGTCTTAAGTATTTTGTCTGGAGAAGGTCTAATGTGTCCTTCAAGCATCAGCTCCACTGTTTATGTCTACACTGCTATACCAAAGAGGGGCAGCTAGTACTCCCTTGCCCCAGGGTCCACAGGCATCACTGAGGGTTTGAGGTTTTCTTTTTCCTCTTTGTTTAGGGGTAAGTCCTTTTATAACAGATTTGTTTTGGAGCGAGGTAGTGGGAGCGGTTAAAAAATGAGTGATAGAGTGAGCTTACAAGTAAGCACTGTGGATCATCAGGGAACATTGCTTCAGCTCATTCCCTCACACTTTTTTATCGTGCAGTATAAACATGTCATGTATTCTACACGGGCACAGGCACCTGTGTTTGTGCAACTGACACAGTCTAGTTATAGGAATATGAAAGTTTTCAGTTGTGAACACCTGCTATGTTTTTCGTTGTGACTGTGTGTATCTGATTGTAGAGATCCTTTCTCCTTCCCCTTTAGTCTGAGGCTTTGTCCATCTCTGGTATTACATCAACCTTGAAATGTTTTCACACAGTGATAAGTAACTAATAAGTCAGAAGAATATGAACAAAGCCTTTCTTTGAGTACTACAGGACCGCACTTTTGATCTAAAAAAATTGATTGTGACCAGTCCTTTGTAATGGATAGTATGTTTAAAAAAAATTAATGGAGATTTCAGTTTTGAGATGTAGGGGACAAACTTTCCTTAAAGATATTTGAGTTATGTATATAATACCTTCTTTTTCTCCTGCATTGCCTGGACAAAGCATTAGATTTTCTTTACTTCTGCTTCTGGTGCAAATAGAGAGGCTTATATTGATAATGATGATATGGGTTCAGTCCTTTATGATAAACCTGTGTTAAAGCAAAGATTTACAAAACGTACATATTTTTTTCTCCGAATGAATTAGAAACTCAGAACGGGTCAAGTTTTGTAATTCTTCTATATAGAATTTTAAGAAGCATCTTTCTGAGAGAGGAAAAAAGGAAAGTTTCATCTTTCTTGTATGTTTAAATTATAGTTTATTTGTCATGTCCTTCCCATGATTACAAAGCCTAGTTGTGAGTAGATATGTCTAGGTGGCAACAGTGGAGGAAGCCTCAAAACTAGAATTACATTTACGTGGACAGTGAGTGATAGGATCTGGTTAAATGCTTCCTGTTGCACCCTCAGCACTTTGCTGTTAAGATCTACTGAGTACATTGATCTTTTAAAGCTTCTGGTGTGAGAACAACTGACTGAGTATAAAACTTTTTCTAGTATTATGTATCCTCTCCTGAAGGATGGGAGAGCTGGAATCCCATCCTTAGTCTTTTCCAAAAAAAATTCAGTGCATCTTTAAACTTACTGCTTTGTGGCTTTTCAGGAGACATATAACATAAAGTCATAAATGCTTATGCAGTTACAAAAGGGCTTTTGACCATCTGAATATATCATCGCTTTTACAAGTGATAACAAATCACCGGAAAAACAAATAAACAAAAGAAAACACAAAATCCAAACCCCCAAAACTTTCCCATAACAGTGCCATTTATTCTTGTTCAGTACTCCCTTGGAAATTCCTGGGAGGCCATTTATTCCTATGCCCCATCACTGCACTCCAGGCTATGCAACATATCCTCAGTTTCCTGCTATAAATATGCTTCTCTGATAGACTGAAATATTGCCTTCCACTATTTTGGATATTTTGAATGGGGAAAACCTAAAAAACTGCACCTTTGTGCCAGAAGGGCACTATGTGGACTTCAGAAGAAAATAAAGGACAAATATCAGGTAGTACTGACTTGACTGACCCGCTCTAGGGGAAATTATCCCTAATTAGTACATAAACTGACCTGTAAAACTTTGCTTCAAGTTCATGGATTAGTCCCAGCTCCTATTTTATTTAACAGTGGAGTATTATCCCCATCTACAATTTCCATTAGCTGCACACGGATGGTGACTCTATGACAGTTGAACAGCAGCCCAAACCTGCCTGTTTCCAAAGACAACTCATCTCTTCCGTCATGAGCTACTGTGTTATTTAAGATCCTGCACTGTTGGTCTTGCACCAATATCATGTAAGAATTTTGGCTTCAGATGGCAGTTAAATACATAGAAAGCAAAGATCAGACTTGCGCTCAAAAGACGATTTAGCATTACGACCCAAATAGGTCCACTTCATGAGCACAAAATGATCGAGAGTTTGAAGTAGTTGTCTCAATGGAACTTGGAGATTTACATCTCTGAGTCCGGAATTTTGTGATCAAAAGGATTTAAATAGCAGATAGACCATCCAATGGTCTCTTCATGAGAGTTAGGCATCTAACTAGATATACACTAGTTGTTTACCTTCAGATTGCAAATCGTCAGTGAAGTTCTGATTGTAAACTTGCCATTATAATACAAAGCTTCTTTACAGTGAAAACAGAATCATTACACAAAATACATAAAAACCCCCTTTAAAATAATGTTCAGACAGGCTATAATTAGACAATATCAAGGTAAGGTAATATATTTATATTTTATTTACCAATTTAAAGTATTATTATAGGATATGCTCCTATATAATTGAAATAAAATGAAATCAATTTAGCGTTTATTTCACTATTAACTAGCATATAAAACAAAAAATAAATTATTTACTATATGTCTCAGTTTTTAGCTTATCTTGGTGAAAATGGAGTAAAATGTTTACTGTTATTACAATGGTTGTTTTCAAATCAGTGTAAATTGATTACATAATATGCATTTCCTTTAAAAAATGCTTACAATGTAATCATTATAAGCTTAAAGAGTAATTAAGAATATTAATTATGGATTATTTGTTTATAAACAGGCAAATTCTACAATATTCAAATTACTCTAGTTGCTGTATTAATGAAAATTTTAAAATTAACATTTCAATTTCTTAGAGAAAAGGAGAAAACGAAACATTAATCTGATTATACAAAATAGAGTAGAAATATTTTCTATTCCTCTCACTATTAGGCTTTATATTTCTAATGAATCTGTTTCCTTTTACCCATTTTTTTTTCTCTGCACTTCTGATATACTCTGAGAGCAGTGGTTCATCAGGGAAGAAGGAAATAAGCAGACAGACAGTAAAGAGAAGGTCTATGCAAGACCTGTACTCCCACTTTGGACACTGTGAAAGCATCCACTTAATGACCCAGCTTTTTTAGCCGGTAGAGGGAAAGCAGGTTTAATGGGCTGATGTGCAGGGAATGCACATGGCTATGCAAATACCAGCTATCAGCACTGCAGAAAAGCGCAAAGTATCATATGGATCTAGGGCAATAACTGGTCTCTCCCGTCACCATTCCCTGCTCTATTGTTATTTGCTGAAGCAAAGGGAGAATAAAGGACAAATTGATAGTATTCAAAATCTCATATCTGCTCTGGCCTTGTCCCAGGGCAAAGTTATACCTTTACAATGGATATATATTCTTATACTGGAAGTTCACATAGTTGAGGAATTTGTAAAGGGACATGACAGGAAAACATATAAAAAACCTGAAACACATAGTGCTACGCCTGCAGATTTTCTGTGCTAGGGCAGACAACCATAGTAAGCTTATTTTGTATGGTTTCTGTTTTTTTTTTCCTGGAGAAAATGTTAAAAAGAGGATCTCAGTTAACTGAAAAATTGAAAAGGAGTTTAGAACAGATATAAATCTTCCTTAATATCTACTATTATGTATGTGTCCTACTAAATATACATTATACTAAACTGAAGCAGGTTATGAAGTCCCCAGATCAATAACTGTCAAAACAGAAATGGTTATAAGTGTAGCCGTAGAAGCATTGCTAACAGATATGAAATTGAATAAAGAAAAAAACCACAACACACGCACACACACATATACAACGGAAGATGGAGAGTTTTGAACAGAATACAAGAAAGTTTCAGGTCTTCATCAAATAGGGTGGATTAAATACGGGAAATTTTACAGTTTAAAATGATCAGTGATGGAAAGGGGAAAAAACCCCAATATTTATTCCTGTTTCTTCCTTTTATTCTATAAATTATTAAAATGACCCTGTTTTTTTTTACAGTAAAATTTCATAAGTAAGCAACTTTCCATTGGAAAACAAACAAACAAACAAAACCTTTTACTTAGGGGACTGTTATATGTTCGGGGTTTTTTTTGTGAAAAAGCTCTGTGATTATGTTTAAGTGAACCATCAATCTTTAATGCCTTTAGATTTTTGGCAGATAATAGGTTATACTCTTCTGTAATAATGATTATCATTAAATGATAAAATAGTTTGAGTTGGAAGGGACCTTTAAAGGCCATCTAGTCCAATACCCAATGGAAAATGAAAAAAAATATTTGTGGTCCTTCATTGTATTGCTACTTTTGCCACCCAGCATGCTATTCTCTTATTTTGCTGTAACACAAACTTTAAAGCATGCTAGACAATTTTCATCACTTCGTATGCATATTCTTTGTATCACTGTAGTTTTTAGTATTTATTATCCATCACTATATTTTAAGAAGTTCAGGATACTGATATTGTGTTTATTTAATGCTAAACACCACCTGCAACATAACATGCTCTATAATAATAAAATCCATAGGAAAAGTCAATATGAAACAAGCACTTCTATGGTATGAGCAAATCTTACAAAGACTGGTCTGCATTGAGAGAGTTTCACTACACAAACATGACAAAAATTCTTGCATTCACATGGGAAGACCAAATGTCAACATTTTTGTTCCCCCCATTCCAGAATCACTATTTGAATCTATCATTGACAGCAACCTACGTGACATATAGGCTCCACAGATCATCACAGGGTAACGGAAAGCTTCTATGATAGATTAATTTTGTTTCATTCTCTAATATCCATGCCTAGTCTTTGGTTATATGTGCAGCAATTACTAAACAGCACAGCTGCAAACATAATCAAATTGAAAAGAAAATTCTCCAAGTGGGGGAGAAAAAAAAGGAGCCTCATAGGCAAGTGAATTTAATGATTTCTGTTACATTATTGAGAAAAAAAAAATTGTTGTAAGTAAAGTTCACTTGCTTCATACATTCCTGTTAGAACTAAAAAGCTGAATTTTAAGGGCTGCTAACAAGAAAGGTAATGTTTTCTTTAAAGTATTCTTGTTATTTGGGATATAATAAACCACTGATTTAATGTGAATAAGAGCCAACTTTAACGGTGTGAAGGCTCATACATATGCAGATATAAAAAGAATTTGAACATTGTGTATGTTTTTTTTTTTTATTTACTGTATTTCCTTATGTATATATGTATTATTTAGGTAGTAAATTGTTTTTAAATTTGACACCTGGAATGCTCTAACCTATTGCTTTTCAAAGAGTCCTAATTACCCAATGGCAAGATTAGTAAAAGACATAGGATCTTTCCTTTTAGGCTCTGCATCCTCAAATGTTATATCATGGAAAAACGTAACAGCAGGTAGCATGAAAACTGACTTCAGCCTGAGCAAGCTAAGATCCTCTATAAGTGACAAAGACTCCTTCCTTGAATCATTCGTATCAGGTAATTTATCATCCTGACCAAATTACTTCTAGAGAAGTGTCTCCGTATAAATAACGGTATCATTACTCGGAGTTTAGTCTCCAAAGGATCCCTTATGAAGTCTTCTTAATATGCTTGTTTTCCCCCTGCACACACATGTACTCCTCTTTAGGAGACCCTTAATGATGATCTAAACTAAGTTGCCACATAAGGTGTTTTACTGACAAATGTAAATATTCCAGAAAGGAGTTCCTTGAAGACAGCTTCCCTCTCTATAACTTAAGTCAGGTCAGAGCATCTGAACAGAGGAATACTTACTGCTGGATCCAAATTGGAATTAGCTAAAAGAAGTATCAAGATGCTCGGGCTTGGGCAAATGTAGGCATGGTCGGAGGTGGAATTGTCTTGACAGCAAATTCAAAAGGAAGTCTAAGTATTTCCAGGATTAGCTGGCATCTATCCAAGCAATTTTTGTTTGTTTGTTTGTTTAGAATTACAGTATTAGTATGCACAGCTGTTCAGGCAATGATGTTCTGGTTGTCTGTAGTCAGTTTCACTATGAGCATTGTAAGACAGTAATATTTGCCAGCCCTTCTTTTCCCCTCTGAATTTGTTATAAATCAATGTTGAAAAAAAACCATTGGGAAACATCCCTATTTATTAATTAGATATACAATATCACACCAGACATAAAGAGTTTTTAAAAGAAAATTAAAACTGAAATCAGAATGACTGCCACATGGGAATTAATCTTGTATGAAATTTTGACTGCTTGCTACTGTAATGGAACCAGCAATATCAACTAAGTTTCAGCATAGACAATGTTGAAAGGACTGAGAAATCAGAAGACATTATGTAGATTAATATTGTTTCATTTAGATTTTTTTTTTTCTGTGTCTTGGGTTGATTTTTTCTTTATTTTTAGTAGGAACTCAAAAATTCTGGAATTAGTATGTTAAAAAAAAAATCAGAGGAAGCTATAAAGACATTTAAGTTGAAGTGAATTTTTGTTTGTATCAACAAAGAAGAAGGAATAAATGGTTCTGAAAGGAATACATGCAATCTAAGATATGCAACCTGCTTGAATACTCCTTAAAGTCTTTAATTTTATCCGAATAAATAATATTCTAACCGAAAAGGGTAAAAGGTGACTGAGGTAAATTAAAGATTTTGACAGTAATTTACATAAAGGGAATATTTCTTTGTGAACTTTAGGCCGCAACAGACCAGAACAATTAATTATCTTGAATCTTAATAAAACAGAACTCATTGTTTTAGCTGTTTTTCACCCAACAAAGAGATTTTAAAAGAATATTTCTTAATATAAACCCACCGATTCATGGTAAGGTCTGAATGTATCAAGTAGGAGTCCAGAATTTGTGTGCTAAGAAAGATTTTTCCCACTCCGGTTTTAATGTACATGCATTTGACATTTTTGTGACAGAATGGGATCAAATATCTCAGTCGTGATATGACAGACGTGTAAAAACACAAGAAAGAATGTAAAGCACATAGGAGGCACAAAACTTAAAAAAAAAAAAAAGTTTCCACTTCCACATATTGATGTTCACACGATCTTAGAATAGCACAGGTTGGGAGGGGCCTACAAAGATCACCTGGGTCAACCTTACATGGGAAAGGGAGCCTAGACGAGATTATCTAACACCCTGTTCATTGTGTCTGGAAAACCTCAAGACTCTTACAATGTGTCCTGAGGAGGTTGTTCCACTGACTGATAGTTTTCAGTTGATGTTGTGCATCAGTTGCCATTATCATTTATAAATTGTTTATAGTTACTGAATCAGCAGCAATCACCTTATCCATTAATTTCATTTCTATTTCATAGAAAAATTCTTATGTATATGAAAATCCAACATCTTCCTTATTTTTTGTCAACAGCCACAAAAATCTGAGGCTAATATTATACCTAGAGTAAACATTTTCTTTTAAAGGCACATTTGTGAACTTCAGTTGCTCATTCACAGCAAAAAAATCAGTGATAGAAATTAACTCTATTATTTATCTGACAGAGAAATGGTAACTCTCATTGGAGCTCTGTATTCTTAGACTCTTCAGATTTTGCCTAAAAATTATACTTACTTTTTGGAAGGTGTACTAAAATCCAGTCTCCACTCAAGTTAAAATCTGTGGTAAGATAAGAAGTCTCTCAATTGATTCATAAATATGAATGAGCCTGTGTTACGTCCCAGTATGACTACATTGGGCCTGGGAGAGGTTCACAATGATTCCAAGTGTGAGATTAAGACACAAATTAGGTCAGATGCTGCTCACTGCAAGTTTACTGTTATTCCCCAGCAATAGTCACTGAGGCAAGTGATAGAGTAAAGGCAGAAGTAGAGGAAAGGCAGAAAAGAGAAGCAATATTACAGAGCGTAGCAAGAGTATAGTCACCACCACAGGCCTGACAACATCTCAGCGGTCCTACAGAAGTTCAGCAACATCCCATTGATCTGTGATTAGTGGGGGTCTCAGTCCCAAATTGTGGTGTGTTGCCGTGCCAGTTATAGTCCAGGTAGTCCAGGTCGGTCCGTAGCTTGACCAATCAGCATGATGGTGGCCTTTGCCCAGCTAATTGTCACTTTACACAGTTGCTGTATAAGCTTTTCCTGCCCCCTTGCTGCTTGGTCAGTGCTTGGCTCATCGTAGTTATTGTGCTTCAGCAATTTTGGAGTTAACAACACAGGCTCAGGTGGGCCCCGGAGTAGGCAGGGTCCAGCCACTCTGATAGCCAAAGGCCTACAGCCTTTCCAGCTGGTGGCTACACGCCCTTTCCAGCTGGGGGGAGCAACACACCCTCTTCAGCTGATGGCAACCTTGGGTGGTGACTGGCAAACAAGAGAATGGTCTGCAGAAAGTGATAAATAGATACAAACAAGCTTCTTATCAGCCCCCAAGCCTGCCGTCGATTTGCAGAAGCTTAAGCAAGCTTTGAGACAATTATTTTAAAGCTCCAGTCTTTCACAGCCTGATAGTAGGATTTTTTTTTTTTTGCTATTTTTACATAGTAGCTATTAGAATGGGTTTATGACCAAGGGGGATTTCTAAGTACGGGAATAATATAAATGATGGAGATAAGAAATACTGGCAACTGCGGCACAAGAAAATCAATTGATTGATTAATAACTTCAATACTGTGTTTTCAGTTTCTCTCTTCCAGTAAAGCCCTACCTACTTTACTCCTACAAAGATACATAGCTACGTACATTTGCTCCTACATATGATGTCTACTTATTTTACTCTGTTTTTATCATTATAGGATTATGTATTAAATAGAACAAATTAATCCTTTTGGATGTGTATTTGAAACATTATTTAATGTTATTATAATTTCCTTAATAAAAGTGTATGACAGTTAACTTGATATTCCCAAAAGTATGATGTAGTACAAGTAGTTTAATGAATCTCAGTGGAAGTTCTGCTGTTCAGTGAATATTTGCTGCCATCTGCAGACAGTATGTGAGAAATGCTTTTCTAGAAATAAAATGTCAAGCATTTTATTTTTTTTTCCACCCCAAGAAAACTTGTTTGTTATGACTAAATAATTCGTAACTAAAGGATTAAAGTGGCTACAACTGTCAGCTAGAATGAGCTCCTGGGAAATCAGTTAAGCATTTAATATGCGTTTGTTTTTTTCTGTTGGAATTTTTTTAAGAAAATATTGCATAGATTCTTACAGCCTTTAATTTTATTTTTTAATAATTGCTTTTAATAAATGTTTTTTAACATAATAAAATTTTATTTTGAATATTTCTTTAACAGGAACTAGTGCCCTCTGAAGCATGAACTTCAAATTTGGCTGGTCCAAAATTTTTACACTCCATATAGCAAATTTTAGTAATACAGCTTCCTCACAGTTTCCCATTGCAAAAGACCAGGCTTACTATCAATATATAGTTTTCATGTGGAAGGACTATTGATTTTTTATTTTTTTCCTCTTCTAGAGCTCTGAGATTCAGAGTGTTAATCTTAACTATCTATTCATGTCCTATTTCTGATTCATCAAGAAGTGATTAGCTGTTGTGATCTTTAACTCAAACTCATCTTAATAAGCAAATTTTTTGGGGAAGGCTGTTCTGAAAAGCTTAGAACTTTGCAGAATTATGACACTGTAGATCATCCCAGAATGGATGGAATTCAAGAAAATAACTTCTTAATACTTTCAGTCACTATTTTGTTTGCAAATTACTAGTGAGGACTTCCCAAAAAAACCAAATAGCAGGAGGCAAGTATTTAATGAAAACATATATCAAGCACTCTTCTACTTATTCATTGTCATTGTTACAGAACTTCATAGATTATTTCATATTTTCTTCAATATAATTTTCATATAATATGCAGACTACTTCACTTTCAGTAATAACCATTTTTTGTGAAGAGAAGTTTTTAGGTCATATTGATTGAAATTCTCCATATGATATAGATTCTACTCTGTACCTTTCACAAGAATAAAATAAATGTTTTCTAGCAATACCATAAATCATGTAGGTCACATTTATCATACATGTTACTTCATTATTTTTTTTTTTTTTTTTTTTCTACTTTCTAATGAGGGAACAAGATCCAGTGTTTTATCTAAATCACAGAATCATAGGATCATAGAATGGTTCTGTTGGAAGAGGCCTTTATAGATCATCCATTCCGACCCTGCCGCCATGGACAGGGACATCTTCCACTAGACCAGGTTGCTTAAAGCCCCATCCAGCCTGACCTGGGTTCCAAGTAATTTCTGTATAGTATGTAAAAAAATTTCACAAAATAATTATAGAATAAAATAATTTATACTGACTGCTGTTAAACCACTATGTAGCTATAGTGGTACCAAGAAAATGGGGATGCCAGGGAAGGATCTGAAGTAGAAACTAGTGAACAGACTCATATGTAAAAGCTATTCCATAATGGAGGGTGTTTAGAAAAGAAATTAGCAAATAAATATCTTTTACCTTTTTTTTTTTTTTCTCCTTGGAGCTAGACCTTTATCTTAAAAGTCATTGTATGATGCCACTGACCATTCATTCATTAGACAAGGATTTGTTTCTTGGTATTCAGAGGAAAAAAAGGTCTTAAGATTTAATTGCACTTAGAGGCAGGATTTTCCCTATATGTAAATCTAATAACTATAATGAGAGACTTTTCAAGTCTGAGATAGTATCTAGAATGTTTCTGATGACAGACGGACTTGTAAAGTGAAAAAATTGCTCTTAAATTTTTATTAGACATATTATCATATACATGACTGAAGAATTAGGAAAAAAAAAGCCAGACAAAACACTAAAATTTCAGAAGAAGAAAAACTTGTATTTAAAATGTGAGTTTTTGTTTTGTATTGAGATATGACTAGGAAACATTAGATGGATTTGATAGACCTCCTATGCGGTAGAATAATTAATGTGATACCTAATCTGGTACCGTGTTTCCCTCTGTAGTCTCCAAATGCCTTACAGGAAAAAAAAAAAAAAGCCTTCCTTATTAATCAGAATGAAAGGACACTCAGGTAAGCACCTTTTTTTCCCATAAAACCTACTCATTGCTCATTATCAGCTACTGTTTGCCACAGAAGGTCCCTGCAAAGGCTGTGAGTGCTGATGGTCTCTGCAACCCACCCACCCCAGGATTCAGCTGTGGTGCCCCAAAGCTCACACTGGTACATT
Organism: Sterna hirundo; assembly: GCA_009819605.1. NCBI lineage: Eukaryota > Metazoa > Chordata > Aves > Charadriiformes > Laridae > Sterna > Sterna hirundo. Next base: position 167,957,648 of record CM020437.1, read on the forward strand.
AAGAATGGGTGACCTGAGGAGGAGAAGAGTGAGAGAGCAGCAAGAAGACTCACCAGGGCCTTCCCACTCTGCTTGGAAGCTGCATTTGAGCTCAAGTACTCCCACCCAGTCTCTGCCTGACCTGCATGCCAAGCTTTGTTGATGCCAGCCTTGACTTCCCAGCTTGGTCTCAGGCTTGCCTGGTCACTGTGGACTTGCCTGGCCATCAGTGGTCTCCCAGCTGACCCCAGTCATCATCCCCATCCTAGCCCTGCTCTCCTGACCAGGTACCATGGGACTGAATTCCTTTGTGATTTGCTGCCCTGACCCTCAGCACCTGCCTCCCTGCCCTTGAGAGCTGCTTGATGTCCCTGTCCCTTTACAGAGGCATAGGGGAAAGATAAGAGTTAGAAAAACAGGAAGTTTTAATTAGAAATTAGAACAACTAGTTCCCCGTGAAGGAGGTGAAATGCAGGAAGAGGTTGCCCCAGAAAGGCTGTGGAGTCTCCATCTCCGGAGGTAATCAGCTTGACACTGCCTAGAGCACCCTTCTCTGTTTGGCCCTACTTTGAACAGGAGGCTGTTGCAGATGACCTCCAGAGGTCCTTTCCAATGTATCCTGTGATTACTGAAACTCTATTTGCGGCAAATTCCTGCTTTTCAAGTAACCAACTGAAAATGTCACTCTCTACGTGTACACTAACAATTCTTCCTTCAGGAGGTAACATCGAACTATAACAACAGTATCTTGTAACCCCTTGGTTCTAGCCAGCTGTGGATGAACAACTGAAATTCAAATGCCAAGACTACAAAATTCAGTATACCAGATTTATTCCTTTCAGTTAATGTGGAAGACTAAACTATATTGGGTTGGTAATCCTTTACAGTTAAAGACATATCATTGCAGAGATTTCTCTGTTGTAATTAATACCTTAAATCTTTGTAATACCATGACATACCATTTGATGGAAAAATATGAAGGATGTTTTTATAGTTTATGTCAGAAAATCCAGACTCCCAAAATTCTACCAAAATGGAAGGGGTGGTTATGCTAAGGGTAATAGTTTTCTTAATATATACATATTTCTGAACTACCGACCTCTGTACTATATTCACTTTTGTATCAGCGTATATGTTGAAATTAATCTTTGCAACCAATATACCTACGAAAGCTTCTGGTGTCTCTGTGGTCACCCAGGATTTTACTAATAACGGAGTGAAAGTGTGGGAGGGAGTGAAAGGGAGAGAGTGAAAAAAAAAGCCACTATAAGGCATTATGTTCCTTATAGAAAAAGACAAATGGAATTTCATTATATTTGTTGCCAAAATACACATATAGATTGAACTGACTGTGCCTAGTCATGATCTGTCTGAGATCAAGCAGCTTCAGTGTTTTGAAGATGACAAAGCTAGCTCTATGGGAGTGGAACAGACAGATACTCTATGCTTTTTCAACATAAATTTTGCTTTTCATTTTTTTTTTAATAAAACTTTTTAAAAATGAAATGTTAGCGTATCCTGAGAAAATAGTCCGATCCTAATATCCTGTTGATTAACTCTTTTTGGTTTTTTTTGTTTGTTTGTTTGTTGTTTTTTTTTATCAATATTAAAAGCTCAGGAATCAGAAGGATACATATTGTGGATGTTTTTGACTTGGATTGTATAGTAGTAAGGACAAAAAGCTGAAAAGAGGTCATTATTCAAAACTCAGTCTTCTTATTTTTGCATAGTTTTGGGGCAATTCTGTTTTCTGTTAAGCTGATGCAAATAAAGAATAATTCCTCTTATTCTTCATAAAGCTGGTGCGCAGTTAGACTCTCAGGTCATGTGTTTAAGCACATCTAAATCATTACAGTCCATTTACTTTGAAGTTCTCTGGTCACAGAGTGCTGTTTAGAAGTAGAGTTGAGAAAATAAAAAGAAAATACCTCCTTATTTAAGCCTCCTACCTTCCCCTTTCTTCTCCCTTCCCCCCTTGGAAAAAAAAAAAGAAAAGAAAAGAAAGAATTTGGCAAACTCTGGCTATTGCATAAAAATATTTCTGATTGTTTTAAAATGCTTCTGTAAAACTTCTGTTCTGCACAGCTTAATTATTCAGTTGGGTGTTGATCTTTCAGAGGCATGAGATGCTAATTATTATGCCAAGACTTATTTTTGAAGCTGAAATTGTGTTTGGATGTGCAGCTCATTTCTTTCAATTAATTCAGCTGCAGTGTGTGCCTTGCTTTCTGACATCTGCATTACAATAGCAGTGACTTCCTAGTCTCTGTGGGCACCTAGCCAGAGAGACAGAGTAACCCCAGTGTCTCCCTGAGCTTTCACTGCCACTTCAATGGACTATTGCTGTCAGCAGTAGAAGTACAATAAATTGAAGCTCTTTCTTCAGTAGAAATCCTATGATAGAGTTAAGGAGTACTTTAATATTTTACAAGAGACTGAGACCATCTGTTAAGATCCAGCTGGATGGCTCTTGGTCTAATAGAGTAGAAATGCATCTTGTGACTATCTATTCGGGTGGTTTCTTCAGCTGTCTTTCCCATTGTTAATCTTTCAGTAATCACATTCTGTGTCACTGAACGGTCAGAGCAATTTCCGCTCTCAGGTCAAACCTTAGGGGTTATGCTTTTAATTTATTTAATTAATTACTGACTTGCTCAGTTAAAGTAAAATCCTGTGAAGCCTTACACAAGGAGAAAAGGAAAGAGGAGGAATATTGGAATGAAGAAGGCATTTCTGTTTAAAAAGGGTAAATTTAGGACTCAGATTCTGTACAACTAAGTAAAGAGCAAGAGAAAGGTCAGGAGACATTGAAAGTTAATCTTCCCAGGATATTTGATGATGCTTTGTATCCTGTCATTGCCAAAAGGTGGACTGTCTATTCACCAAGTGGTAAAAGAGGTATTTTGCAGTACCCATCAATCTTGGATACAAGCTTCATATGGTTCACCCCCCACCCTAATCCCATATTTTTATTTTACATGTGAGAAGCGTTGCCAAAGATAGCATGAAATACCTGTTTGTCTTCATGTAAATAGAGTTGCTACCCTAGTGGGCATCTATCTTCTCATAAATGGACTCAGGGAATTAATGATTGAATGAAGCTCTGCTTTGTACTGACTTTCTTTATATATATGATCATTACGATCTCTTCCAACTTTACATCCTGTGACTTTTAATCCTGGTTTCACTTTAAAATATCCCAGCAACTGTAGATATATGCCTTTAGTGGGGTCTGCTAAACAAAATACATACTTAAATCCTTTGATAGTTTAAGATTTTAAAAAAGCAAATCAAGATCTCATGGAAGTAAGAAAATCTGAACAAATATTTTTTGTTGTTTTTTTTTTTTTTTTGTACAAAGTTGGTTCAGAATATTTTGCAGTAATTTATTCATTATTATTGTATCAGTCAGTAAGACATATGGTCGTCCAGTACAATGTGTAGGCAACAATATATTTGTCCTACCCAAAAGCACAACGATTATTTACTGTAGAATATTATATACTTCAGAGGAACATTTAGGAAGATTAACTTAAAACATTCTTTCTATCACTGACACATGAGATAGGCAAAGTCTGGGCTATTTCATTTTTAGAGACCCATTGTGCCAAAGGCTAAAACCCGACTGTAAAGATGCATGGGGGTCTAAGGTGTATCAAAAGGGTTTTTAGTCCTAGACTAAATGCTTAATATTTCATTTCCCAACAACTGCAGGAAATTACTTTGATTCTGTCACTGGTCTGCATTCCTGCATTCACTTATTCAGTGATTGACAGGGATTATTCAAATTAAGGACTTAACCTCAGTGACCAAGCTTTGCAATTGTATATATGATGGATGTACTGTATATACATATTCCAAGAAATGGACTAAATATACTTTAAAGAATTCTGTAATATCCAGAAGTAAGCTGTGCTTCATATGAATTCTGTAAGAGGTTTCTTATCACTCACCATTCTTCTGTCCTTGATCACAACATTATTGGGTCATAAAGGTAGAAATATATTAAGTGGAATAAATCCAATTTTGTCTTATTTCTGTTAAGGTATTTTCTCACTTTATGGTTTACTCAGAGGAAACAGTCTGAGATACAGAGTTAATAGATTGGTCGCCAACTTCTATTTTTGTCTACAGCCTGGAGTATTGTTATAATTTCGTAAAATATGAGCATTGCATAGATTTGCAAGTATATTTTCCTATTATGACAAATAATTAAAGAGTAGGTAAAGATTTAAGAAGGAGATGTACAAGTACTGTGCCTATACTGTTATCAGTATGTACTTGCTTCATGAGCCATCTAGTTCAAAGCAGCTTGTGCCCAGCCTGCTCATGGCACGCTTGGTTCGGAGTGGAGTAACTGCACTCATTCAGCAGAGAAGTGGGAGGACTCTGTGCACCTGCCACAGGAGTCTGCTCACCTACCGCCATCTCTTCAATGGAATATGAAAACAACAAGAAATGGCACAGACATCAGTGTAGATCTCAATTATTTCTACAAAAATTATTCTTAACACGTATTTTTCTATCACTCACTATATTCTTGTACTCTTTCAGACAGCCAGACTTTTGCCTCTTGTTGTGGTAGTGTAAAAGTAATGAAAGGTGTTCCAAAAATCAGTTTCAATGGCGTCATGAAAAAGGTAGAACGGTAAAATTTAATAGGGATCTTATACTATAAACGCTTCGGGAGACATAACTTTTGCAGGTTCAGGATGTCAGTTGGGATTTATTACTACACGGTGTGTACTAAATCTAGGCTTAGAATGATGATTCAAAATGCGTAAACCACTTATCTATAAGGCGAGGACAGAGTCCCTGGGGAAGTTACTCTGGGAGATGTCTCGATCCAAAGGAAGGGCTTCCGACAAGAGACCTGCTGCTCTAAGGAGACCCACTCAAAGAGAGTCTGTGGTGGGGACCCCATTTTATAGCCTGGTCAAATCTGAACTGTGGCTTTCATTGGTTGAGGGGTCTTCTAGGTAGGCTCATTGGCTGAGGTGATCTCTAGGGCTCAGGGGGGGTATGTGGCTGGGGCTTGTTTGCGTACATGACCAGCAGCTCACGAGCTTCCTGCCACCTCTGAAACTCACCATTAGACCTGCAGGGGCAGGGGGAGGTGGTGCTCCTGCCACCCATCTAAATTGCAGAGATATGATTTTGATGGATGGACAGTTAGGTAGATAAGGAATTGACTGGATGACCACATCCAAAGAGTCACACAACAATAGTTCAATCTCCAAACAGAAACCATTAATGAGTGGTGTCCCTAAAGGGTCCATATTGGACCAGCAGTACTGTTCAATACCTTTATTAATGACATAGACATTTGGACTGAGTGCACCCTCACAATTTTGCAGATGGCACCAAGCTGAGTGGTGCTGTTGGCTCTCTTAAGGGAAGGGATGCCAATCAGATGAACCTTGACAGGCTTGAGGAGTGGGCCCATGCAAACTTCATGAAGTTCGATGAAGCCAAGTGCAAGGTCCTGAATGTGGGTCAGGGCAACCCTAGGTATCAATACAGACTAGAAGATGAATGGAATGAGAGCAGCCCTGTAGGGAAGGACTTGGAGATACTGTTGGATGAAAAATGAGCCAGCAATGTGCGCTTGCAGCCCAGAAAGCCAGCCATGTCCTGGACAGAAGCATGGCCGAAGAAGGTGATTCTGCCCCTCTATTCTGCTCTCATGAGACCCCACCTGGAGTTCTGCATCCAGCTCTGGGGTCCTCAGTACAAGAAAGACATGGACCTGGTAAAGAGGTTCCAGATGAGGGCCACAGAAATGATTAGAGGGATGGAATATCTCTCCTAAGAAGAAAGACTGCAAGAGCTGGGGTTGTTCAGCCTGGAGAAGAGAATGCTCTAGGGACACCTTATTGGTGCCTTTCAACATATAAAGAAGGCTTATAAGCAAGAGGGAGAAAGACTTTTTAACAAGGCCTGTAGTGAGAGGACAAGGCACAGTGGTTTTAATCTGAAGGAGTGTAAATTCAGATTCAATATAAAGAATAAATTTGTTATGATGGGGCTGATGAGACACTGAAAGATGTTGCCCAGAGAAGTTGTGAATGCCCCATCCCTGGAGGTATTCAAGGTCAGGTTGAACGAGGCTTTGAGCAACCTGATCTAAAGGAAGATGTCCCTGCCCATGGCAGGAGGGTCAGACTAGATGATCTTTAAAGGTCCTTTCCAACCCAAACTATGCTATGATTCGATGATTCTACCAATTGGAATACATTTAGAGAAAAGTTCTACACAAAAGTGGAGTCAATCTTAAGATTTTTTTTTCTTTTTATTAAAAAAAAACAAACACAAAACAACACAACCCCCCTATACTTTAAGAAACTTTTCTCTTTTGCTGAAACTTTTAAAAGATAACTTCATGGAATGCATTAGTAACTCATTTTTCACCTATGGAGGGAAAGAGAAAATTGGGAATGAACCTTTCTTTAAGAACAGCAGATACGAAAATGGACTGAATTGAAGTAGTACATAGTATTATATCTAAGTATTTTACTCATGATATATCTTAATTTCAGTTGGATCAGAGGTGTAGGCTGTTAATTAGACTTTTTATACTTTGAATGTACAAGTGGGTTTTTTTAAGAAAATTTTCAGTGTAAAATGAAAAATTGCTTGCAACTTTATTGCACTTTCAAGTTTTAGTCTTTTTTTTTTTCATTTTCAGTATATCTTCAACTCAAAAAAAAAAAAAGATAAATTGCTTGCAATTTCTTCTTCCTCTTTAACTGGGATAGAATAAAATAACTTTTGAAAAACCTGCAGATTAATATACAGTCTCAAACAGGCAAGCCATTTTGTACAAGTCAAACTAGATATAAAAGACAATGATAAAAGTTAGATCATTTCAATGAGCACTTAGGAGGATGGGTATGTAATGGGTCACTCAATCATTCTGCGTCCTTCTAAGAAAGGTAATAACATTCTACACAATATGTTTTTTTTTTGCTTTCACAGACACTCACAATCACACAGACACTGTATTATTTTAGCATTTGGGGGGTTGTTTTATGGTTTGTGGGGTTTTTGGTTTGGGTTTCTTTTTTTCTTTTTTTTTTGTGTTTATGTCCTGTTAATCTAATAAATGCAAAATGCCGAATCCACACAAATTTTCTGCACATAGGTTTTCCTCAGGTGTCTTCTTCATCTTAACAAGTGTTCTGTCTCAATTCAGTATGTGTTTGTTCAGTGCAGTTCTGGTTTAATTATGGACTCATAGAATCGTAGAATCATATAGGTTGGAAAAGACCTTTAAGATCATCAAGTCCAACCATTAACCTCACACTGTCAAGTCCACCAATAAACCGTGTCCCTAAGCACAACATCTACATGTATTTTAAATACCTCCAGGGATGGTGCCTCAACCACTTCCCTGGGCAGCCTGTTCCAATGCCTGATAACCCTTTCAGTATAAAATTTTTTCCTAATATCCAATCTAAACCCCCCCTGGCGCAACTTGAGACCATTTCCTCTTGTTCAATTGCTTGTTACTTGGGAGAACAGACTGACGCCCACCTCACTACAATGTCTTTTCAGGTAGTTGTAGAGAGTGATAAGGTCTCCCCTCAGACTCCTTTTCTCCAGGATAAACAACCCCAGTTCCCTCTGCCGCTCTTCCTAAGACTTATTCTACAGACCTCTCACTAGCTTTGTTGCCCTTCTTTGTACATATTCCAGCACCTCAATGTCTTTCTTGTAGTGAGGGGCCAAAACTGAACACACTGTTTGAGCTGCAGCCTCAGCAGTGCCTAGTACAGGGGTACAATCACTTCCCTAGTCCTGCTAGCTATTCCTACAGGCCAGGATGCTGTTGGCCTTCTTGGCCACCTGGGCACGCTGCTAGATCATACGCAGCGGGCAGTCACTTTCTCATAAAAGGAGATCAGGTTTGTCAAGCAGGACCAGCCTTTCATAAACCCATGCTGACTGGGACTGATCACCTGGTTGTCCTCTATGTGCTGTGTGACAGCACTCAAGATCATCTGCTCTGTGACCTTCCTCAGAACTGAGGTAAGAATGACAGGACAGTAGTTCCCTGGATCCTCGTTCTGTCCTTTCTTGTATATGGGTGTCACATTTGTTAACCTCCAATCAGCTAGGACCTCCCTGGTTAGCAGGACTGATGATGATGGAAAGTGTCTTGGTGAGCACTGGCACTATCTCCCTCAGTACCCTTGGGTGGATCCCACACAGTCCTATAGGCTTGTGTGTGCAGGTTGCTAACAATTCCCCCTTGGATTCTGGGGGCTTCATTCTGCTCCCCGTCCCTATATTCCAGCTCAGGGGCCTGGGTACCCCAAGAACAACTGGTCTTATTACTAAAGACTGAGGCAAAGAAGGCATTAAGTATCTCCGCCATTTCCTCGGACTTTGTCACTATCTTTCCCCCTGCATCCAATATAGGATGGAAATTCTCCTTAGCCATTGTTTTGCTGGTAATGTATTTATAGAAACATTTTTTATTGTCTTTTACAGCAGTAGCCAGATTAAGTTCTAGTTGGATTTTGGCCCTTCTAATTTTCTCCCTGCATAATCTCACAGCGTCCTTGTAGTCCTTCTGAGTTGGCTGCCCCTTCTTCTGAAGCTCATAAGCTCTGTTTTTATCCCAAAATCCAGACAAAATTTCCCAATTGATCAATGTGACATACATAGTTACTGACCTAGCTGCCGTGATGTAACTCTAATTAAAATCTGGTTGAAGACCAGGACTACTAATTTTAGTTAAATAGACAGGCTTTATTCTGTAGCAACTAAAAGGAGAACTAAATTACTAAATGTCAAAAATTTCATAATCACAACAAGAAATCAAGTAAATCTGTGACTGTTTAAATCTGACTTTGAAATTTATTGGTAGGAAATAATTTAACAGAATCATCAGATATGTTATTTTAAAAATCTCTGTTTTGTTAGCGTTATTCCAGTATTTAACGATTAGTTGTTTGTGCAAGGATCACATTTTAGATGTTATGAGAAGTCTCTAGACAATGCTATGAGCCCTAAAATCAGTCATAGTAAGGAACAGTACCTGTCCAAGAAAGTTTAATAATCCAAAGAAATTATACAGATAGTGAGAAGAACTACAGAACCCAAGTGATTTGCAAAAAGTCAGGCTACAGGTGAAAACTGGATTTGAGTGTCTTTTCTTCTGGGCCACTGTCCTAACCTTGTCTCCTTTGCCTTGGAGGTATTTCAGAATCACTTAACTAGTGTCCAGTACTTCCGAGGGACAATTTTCAAAGTTAATGTCAAACACTGCTTCACAAATGGAAGTTTGATTAAATTTAATACTTTTTCAAATGGCTATTGAGAAATTGAACTCCCCATTATCTCTCCTAATGACCTTCAATAACTGGATAATGAAATCCCTAAAGGACAAATTTATATTTCTCAAATTATATGTCAAATGTTACAGAAAAAAAAAAAAATATAAAAAATTACAATGGCTCTGAACTTTGTTACAGAACAGGATAGTTTTGTAATAACGTGTCTCCTAAATGGAGACTGAAAGGAATTACATACCTGTCAGTATGTTGTTCCCAGTTTCAGCTTATGCTGTTGTTCTCTTCAAGGCAGTATTTGGGAATCAGAATATGACTCTTTTTATATTCTTATATCTAGAGGATCCTGCTGTGATCATTATTCCATTTTTTTTCTGATATTACACCAGATTACTTCCTCATCAAAACACCCAAAAATAAACGTCATTGAAAATGGAGTTAATTCCTAAACAAAGTCTTGATTCAGCAAAGAATATATAAGCCTATTTATAAATTAATGCACAATTTTTAGTTTAGAAGTCTCTGAGTTTATTTGCCTTCTGGATATATAAAAACAAACAGCAAGCTAGATGGAGCTCTAGTTTACTCTGTTTAATCAGTCAGAATAAAAGATGCTTATCTTTGACTTTTTCCAAGTTAAAGTCTTTGATAATCTTTGACTGTGTTCAGAGATTCTTTATGGTGTCCCATGGAATAATATAAACTTCAGACTGACTTGCACCCATTCCTTTTTATGAATCCAGTTTTCAGTTGTTTGAGTACATATAATACAATATAATACAATACAAATATAATGTGATTTCAAGAAACATTACCATTCTGCTAAAATTCTAGTTTTTTAATACATGATTACTTGTGGTAAGCAAGGTCTTCCTTTGAATTCATGAGCTTATATATTCTTAGGTTGAATTCTCAGCAGGTGTAATGCAACACGTTAATTAAAACTAGTGGAAGTAGGCAAATTTACATAGGTTGAGGATCTGACCCTTAATATATAATCTAGTTTCCCAAATGATTTTTCTAATTGCTCTCTATGTTCAGCTTTACAGCTATCTTGCAGTTACAGTGGGAGGGTTATCAAATATTAAATTGTGAAGTCACAGACATATTTTATTTCAAAACATTCCCAAATGGTTCAAATCAATCTGTTCAATATTAGGATTCCAAACACTAACAGGCCCAGCTTCTTGGCCTCTATCACTTAGCATCACTCTGTGAAAATAAGTGAATTATAACACTTCTAAATCCAGTCCTGGTTTGAATAAAAAGAATAAAGCAAATATTTCCTGTCCTAATCACTTGTATTTCTTCCCATAGTCACTGATTTTTTAAATTTTTTTTCTGTTATCTCCAGATGAATTCACAGTCAAAAAACACCCTTTGTGAGAGTTTTCAAAATCACCTTTGTGTTGTTGGTTCTTTTGTTTTGTTTTGTTTGTTTTTTTCCCCTAGGGAAAATAGAGGCATTTGTATTGCTTTTCCATGGCAAGTTTTTTTTGGAGAGCAAGAAGGGGCTACAGGGATAGCTTCTGTGAGAAGATGTCAGAAGATTCCCCTGTGTCTGATAGAGCCAGTTCCAGCTGGCTTCAATACAGACCCTCCACTGGCCAAGGCTGAGCCAGTCAGTGACAGTGGCAGAGACTCTGTGACAATATGGAATCACAGAACCATAGAATCATAGATTCATAGAATAGTTTGTGTTGGAAGGGATAACCTTTAAAGGTCACCTAATCTGCCCCCCTGCAACAAGCAGGGACATATTCCACTAGATGAAGTTTCTTAGAGCCCTGTCCAACCTGACCTTGAACAACTTCCAATGGTGAGGCATCGAAAACTTGTCTGGGCAACATGTTCCGGTGTTTCCCCACCTTCATCATAGAGAATTTCTTCCTTGTATCTAGTCTAAATCTACCCTTTTTTAGTTTAAAACCATTACCCCTTGACCTATTGCAACATGCCCTACTGAAAAGTCTGTCCCTACCTTTCTTATAAGCCCCCTTGAAGTACTGAAAGGCTGCAATAAAGTCTCCGAGAGACTTCTCTTCTTCAGGCTGAACAACCCCAACTCTCTCAGCCTGTCCTCATAGGAAAGGTGTTCCATCCCTTGATCATTTCTGTGGCCCTTTTCTGTACCCCCTGCAGCAGTTCCATGTCTTTCCTGTGCTGAGGGCTCCAGAGCTGGATGGAGTACTCCAGGTGAGGTCTCGTGAGAGTGGAGGGGCAGAATCACCACCCTCGATCTGCTGGCCACACTTCTTTCTATGCAGTCCCGGACACAGTTGACTTTCTGGGCTCCAAGCACCCATTACTGGCTCCTATACTTCAGGAAGGGTAAAAAGGCTGCACAACAGCTGGGAGAGAAGGGTGTGAGTATGCAAGAGAAACAACTGTGTGACACCAAGCTCAGTGAATAATGAGGGGGAGGAGGTGCCCCATGTGCCAGAGAAGTTTGCGAAGAACTTCAGTCCTTGGGAAAGACTCACTTTACAGAAGTTCATGGACTGTCTCCCGTGGGTGGCACTCCTATGCTGGAGCAGGGGAAGAGTGTGAAGATAAGCAAGTGGCAGAGATAAAGTGTAGTGAAACAACTGCAACACCCATTCCCCATCCCCCTGTGGTGCCACTCAGGGAAACGTGGTAGAGAAATAGGGATATAGTAACTGGGGAGTGATCTCCCTGTCCTTACCTTGACCCAGAGCCTTTCGTTATATTTTCTCTCTTCTGTCCAGTTGAGGATAGCAGCAATAGAGCGGCTTAGTGAGCACTTGGTACCCAGAAATGTTAGCCCTCCACATTTTAATTGTACTTGAGAATAGGATTGGAGAGTCTATATTCTTTGAGCATAATTCTGGAGGCAGAGCTGTTCTTAAACTAAAAAATCCCAAACAGATTTAGCAAAATTTCTTTTAACAGCTTACCTTATAATTAGAAATATTAGTGTATTCAGGTACAGAATTGGTCAACAAATTCAACATGGTGCTTCAATGTTTCCACAGACCTTCCTTGTGCACACTGATTACTTCTGTGTGCACAGTGGGCTCTGATTTACCAATAATGTTATAATAGTCTGTTTGTCCTGAAGGATATTTTAAAAAATAAATACATACATATCTACCTTTTTTTTTTCCTTAGAGAAAGAAAAGCTCTAATAATAAATCAGGGCTTTGAGAATACTTAGAAAACCTCTAAGAAACTAATTAATTGCAAAGAATCATAAATCATAATTAATATTTAAACTTTAAATACAGTCTGGCATTCTGGGATCAAGTCTAAACAAATTATTTCTGAAAAAGTCATTACTACCCTTTCTTTAAAAAGCTGAACCATAATTATACTTTTTTAACTGCAGCCATTAATGCTTATGTAAAAGCCAAACACATGTGATATTAAGATCATTATTCTATTATCTTTAATAATTTCACTGTTTGTTATAATCTAGTATGTTTCCTTCTCATAAAATCTTTCATTTTTGACTGTCTTGACTGGTAAAGAAAGAGAATTTAGAGAATTTAAAGTTTAATTAACTTTCATCTGTGTGTCTAGACTGTAATTTTATCCCTTATTTTTTGGGCCTATACAAAATTTAGCAAGTGAAGTAGCTAAGTGTTAAAGCAGGTCTATCCTTAGGGGTTTTGTTATGTCTTTGTTATAGATCACTGTGGTTTTCCATAAGCACTTTAAATGATCAAAATCTTTGATTATTTAGTAAGAGAAATATGCTATATAGATGTATGTATTTCAAGTTTTGTTCTTCAAAACAGCTTAAGTATCTATTCCATTTCAACTTTTCATTAACAGCAGATGCTCACCAGCAGTGGCTAATGAGCGGAATTCTGTGACCTCATCTGGCATGTCATTGTTTCAAGAACTCCTGGACAACAGGGTGGGGGAAAAGGCATTATCTTAATTGTGCTTTTTTGATTACTAGACTGGTTATGTGATTGTCTTGGATTCAGAGGACTTAAAGTTGATTAATACAAAAACATTTTTTAGTAAAACAACATGGAGAATCCCAAAGAAAACTGCAGACTGCAGACTACTAGGTATAGCTTATAAGTGTGTGGACATAGAGCAGTTACAGGAAGAGTCAACACAAGAAAACTATCTTTGAAAGAGTGAGCAGGCATGTGAAGAAGGGATACTCAGCTGTTACAGGCTACTTGCACTTACTGTGCTCCTTATTGAAACTGCTCCTTATTTCTTCATCGTAGTTTGGGTTGTCCCAAGTACTTCTCTTCCTGACAAGTCAGCTCCAGTGAAGACAAGCCCTAGACAGTGATGACTTGAGCCAGTGCATGTCTTATAGCATCATGGAAAAAGTTTGGTGCCTGACTCTGTTGTATGCATTAGTGTAGATAGACACTAAGCAGATCTAACATAAAGGGAAAAGTCCTCAAAGGGAAAAAGAATATTCCTTAAGATAGTGAGAGACAGAGAGATAGATATGGAAATCTGAAGTAAATAGTCAGCTTCAGATTAAAAAAAGAAATCAAAATTGGATTTTCAGAGACCTGTTCTGTACTAGTGCTATTCAGAACACCCATAAAAGAACTGAAATATGAGATAAACATAAAGATGACAAAGGTCAATAAAATAAAAGCCTGAAGTCAACGAAAATAAACAGTGATGCACTGCTGTGAGTTAACCCAGGTAGGCAGCTAAGTCCCATACGGCCACTCACTCAATCATTCACAGCAGGGGAGAGAAGCAGAGGAGTAAAAATGGGAAAACTTTTGGATTGAGATAGACAGTTTAATAAATAAAAGAGGAAAAAACAAAAGAAGAAAAAAAAAAGTAAGTAATGCAAAAGCAATAGCTCACCACCAGCCAATTCATGCCATCAGTCCCCGAGCAATGGTAACCCTTTACAACCTTTACCCCAGCTTTTATTTCTGAGCACAATGTCATATGGTATGGAATATCCCTTTGTTCAGTTGGCATTAGCAGTCCCAGTTACATCCCCTCCCAACCTCTTTTGCACCCCCAGCCTACAACCTTTGTGGAGGGCTGGGAAAGTGGAGTAAGAAACAGAAAAAGCATTCATCATATATAAACACGTGTTCCTCCAGATCTCAACCATTGGTGTGTCCCTGATGGAAACAGGACGAAGGGTAAGGTGGATGGTTTTTGCTGTCCTAATGCAAACACTTTTATGTTCCTATGTTTGTTCTTTCCTTATGTAACTGATAATGCTGGAGTTCAACCATGCTTGTCTTTTTCAATTCCTTCATATATCAAATAAATGAAGGCATCCTTTAAAGCAAGTGTTTTCTTCCAAGGAAGAATAATATATTTAGTTTTTACATTGGTGCTTGCATGTGTTCCACTGGTAAATTTGCTTTTTGTGTTGGGTATAAAGAATGCTGCTTTTTATTACCACTGTTTTGGCAGTAAAAGTTTCTCCCTGAAGAAGATGGAAAAGACAAGAAATTAGAGTTTGGCAGCAATATTCAGATTTGAAGCAGTAATAAGGATATCATGAATGTTACATTAAAAAAACCAAGTCTTTATTTTATCTTGTTCATTAAAGTTTAATTTTCACGCATTTGCTAAATGGCAACAGATACACTAGCTCATAATTGGTTTCTATCTTGATATTTCAAGGCAGTATGTACTTTTAGTTACTTACTAGTATTGTTTGAGGGATATGGATTCCAAAAGCCTTCTAATGATAGAACACAGATTTTTTGTTGTTAACATGTTACTAAATCTTTTATATCATATAAGCACCATGATATTTCACATTTGCTATGTGTGAAATTGAATCAAATTACACTTGTTCTCATAAAGAACTTCAGTAGTACTTTATTTGTGGGGGAGAACTGTCTTCTGTAAAGACACCCTTGTATCATATGCAAGATGAATTCATTTAAATAAAGATGAAATTATTTGCTATAGCGTGATATGATCTAGTGGTTTACTGCTAAAAGGGTGATTTCACACTATCCCCTTTCTTTCTTAGTTCCACCATCCCCTCTCTCTGGTACTTAGTGGACTATTCTTAGAGGTGATCCAACTCAAAGTGCCAATATATGGTTGTGTATAAAATTTATCTGAAAAAAGTAACTAATTTTCTGATTAATTAGTGAGTTTCATTAGGTCATAAAGTCCCGTGAAAGCTACACAAAGTACAAGACAAGTAGTGATCGCAAATATAAGTGGAAAGAAGTGAAAGACTTTACCTATTTGGGAGGCAGTGGGCTGTTCACTAAGCTATAAAAGAATAAAATAATCCAGGATAAATATCTAAATCTTACCCTTCATGGGATAAAACTTTACTGCAGTATCATTGTTCTCAACATCAGATGCAAAGGGTGGAAAATAACTTAAAGAATGAAATAGAAACCCATTTTACTGCTTAGATTTTCCTCCTAACTCATTCTGTCAATTTGTTTTTCTCATGCCTCTACTTCTCCCTATACCTCTCTTATCTAACTGGCTTTGTTAGGCTACAAAATCCTGTCTCAAATGTCCTGTTTTACAGTGAGACTTTTTTTTTTCTTTCCTAAAACACACTTTGAAAAGATTTGTTCAGTCCTTTTTTTTTCCGTGGTTCTTCTGGTCTGTGTCTAGAGTAAGGACATCAATCAACCTGTGATCTCCTAGTTTCCAGGTGGGTATATTAATCTATGGCTGACAGTTTCTTTTTGGTCTAGCAAATATTTGACGGTTTATACAAATTAAAATGCCATTAGCAGGATATTAGGGAGGGTTTCTTGCACCGTGAAGAATTCCGGTTGATGAACTCAGCTGAGACGTGGAACACACAGTTTTAAGTCCTTAATTTACCTTGGGGATTAACAGTAAGCTATACCAGACAAGCATTTTCACTGATACTTGAAACATATATCTTTTCTTCCTAAGTAAATTTCATCAACATTGTGCTATAGGATTTAACAACCATTTGAATTTGTTTGGGCTGGACCAGCCATTGAATGAGCAACAGATGTTCTCTTTGACCTCTCTCCCTTCGGAAGAGAGGAGAGAGAATGAGAAGGAGAGAGAACTTATGGGTTGAAAAAGAAACTAAATTACTTTAATGAAATATTAATAATAAAAAGGAAAGCAAAGATGATAATTTTAATAAGAAAATAATTAAATAGATACAATATTTACAACCTATATTAAGCTCCCAGGATGACGATCATGTCACCAGCAGGCACTGGGAAAGTCCTAGACTGGACTCAGCGACAAATGGGAATTGAATTCTGGCTCTGGATTATTGAGGAGCCCATGGACTGGGATCAGGGGCAGATAAACAGATAGTCCTCCTCGGATGCCGGCCATTGAAGAAAGATACCGACTCCTTTGATCCTTCAGCTTTTATACTAAGGATGATGCAGGTGGGATGGAATATCCTGGTGGTCAGTTTGGGGTCACCTTTCCTGTCCGCTCCTCCCCACAGGTGTGACCCCTGTGTGCTCTTCCCATTCTGACCCTCCAATGGGGCAAATAACAAAGTTAGCTGACCTTGGTTGTTATAGCAATAAGTATAAGCAAAAGCCTCTCTGCGTACCATTCCTTGGCATCAACTATAAACATCAGGTCTTATGACTCTGGAAGCAGACACTGTCTGAAGAATATGCTGTTAATTTCAGAGTGTAGTCAGTTAGAAGAGACTTAACTGAAATGTTGAAAGCACTCTTATGTACATCTGACTTATTAGGTTGAATTTTTTATTTATTTTGTTTTAGTTGTTAATTGTTTTAAGCTTAATTCTTAATTTTCTTGCAATGAAACTGCACTAAGTAATGCAGAATAGTAAGGCATGGATTGTTCTAATGAGAGGGCTGCATTCAGACCTGGGAGGCTCTACTACATGTAATTTTTACTAAAAGCCAAACTGCAAGTGAAAAAAGGTTTCAAAGTATTCATATTTTCCAGGGGAAAATTGCTTTTGAAAACTTTTGAAGCCCAAAATTTACTAGCTGCCTTAGAAAATAATATACTCTATCACTAGTTTAGAAGGATTAGAGAAGAAATTTATTCCTGAAATATTCACATAAGATTGACACATGGGGTTTTGGTTGTTTTGTGGGTTTTTTTTTTTAAAAAACCAAAAAAAACCCAAAACACTTTAACTTTTTTGTCTCTTAACAGTTAATCTATTAAATCAGTAATCAGTATGTAATACCTGCAACTTATGTATCAACTGTGTCTACGTCTGAAGGAAATTTTAGCTAATACCTGTTTTGTCTCACAGGGAAGAAAAAAGAAAAACAGAACAAAGAAAACGTCTTTATGTTCTATCTATTCTACCAGGACATTTGCTTAGATATTTGCTAAGCTTTTCCTGCTATATCCATATCCTAAACCTGGTAGAAAGTCTGAAATCTGAATCTCCATTGTTATTCATAGATTCTTTTTAGACATTTTGAGCATTCTCAGCAAGAGATAACTCTTTCTCACAGTAAGATATTTGTTTAATAATTTGACTGAATATTTAGGAGGGATATTACAAACAACAAAATACTATCACCTTCAGAAAAAAAACATCTTGGCAAAATATGACATGAAACAAGCATGCTATTTCTTTTCTATGTTTGATACTAAGGAAACACTCTTCATGCTAAAAGGCAAAAAACTATTAATTATTACTTCTCTAATCTATTAAAAGTTATAAAGAATAAGGATTGTAAATCTTACTGGATTTCACCCACATAATGAACTGAAAAGAATCTGTTACCATTATTTCTTGCCACTGACAGTTATATAAAGGAAAAAAAAATCAATTTAATTTTCTTTTTTTTTTTTAGTTTTTGTGAGAGAGGATACAAAAATTTGTTGCTTCTATTTTCTTTCCTACATTTGATCTTTCCTACAAGAGATCTGGTTTTCAGATAAGGTAAAACACAACTAAACTGTTTGACTGGGACATTGTATGCATTTGTAAAGTCGATATGGCCAGTTACTGTCCCTCAGAGGGAGCTGACTGCCCAAGTCCTGTCTGGCAGTGGGCCGGGACTTTGCAGTACTTTTGAAAATCTGTTTATGACACAGAGATGGTGAAGCCTGTGCAGCTATTTCCCACCCAAACTGCTCCTTACCCTCAGCACAACAAAAAGGGAGAACATCCTGAAACAGATTTTCACTACTCTTTACTAATAAAAAAATAATGTTTGAAGGGCTGAATTCAGTTGTATATCCCAGGCTCCACAAAATGAAAGGAGGAACATCACTCATTGCATATGCTTCCTTTCTGCTTGCTAATATTTTTACAAACTTCTAATCTCACTATAGCACCAATCTTCAACAACAAGTAGTGGCTATTGAAGCTGTTGCTTTTAAATTTATAATCTTTATTTTTTACAGCACTGTCGCTTCATTAAGTGAAAACATATATTAGAGACTACTTGGAAAATTTGGTGATTTTAAGAATAGCATCCTCTGAAATGCTGTATTTATGAACCTACCTAGTCAGACATCATATTTTGTGGCAAAGCAATATTATTCCTTCACCAAGAAGAACTTTCACATGTATCTGGGTAAACATTTCTCTAGAAAACAAAGCAAAACAATGTTTAGTTTTCTTTAAAGTTGTGTATTATATCCATAACTATTCTCATAAAAACACTTTCCAAGCAAACCAAAAAAAAAAAAAAATGGAAAGAAGGGAGGAGAAAGAATGCTATCATTCAGGGGTGTTTTGATCTATTTTTATCTTAGTGACATAATTTTGGCATCTTTCATGAAGACTGTACATCTCATTTGGAGATAATATGAATCATGTAAAATAAGGTTATCAAGAGTGAAAAGCCCTGAAGAATACAGAAGAATATTGTAACATTTTTTTTTTTTTTTTTTTTCCCCAAATTAAAGCATGAGCTCACTCTGCACCACTCAGCTCTTTTAATGCTTCAGTGCAGGACCTGGCAGTTGGTCTTAGTGTTATAAAGGACAAAAATGAAAACAGGACTTTTAGTTGCTAAGGGGTTGGGTTTTTTTTATTATTTCTTTAAGTTTTAATATAAACATGACAGCAATAGTCACCAATTACCTAGGACAAAAGAGAGACAGATTTTATAATGGTTGTTTTATTATTTAAGAGAAAGCTGGCAGAACAGCAATACCAGCTCATGGTATGACTTTCATTATTAGGTTTCTCTTTTCTTCAATTTAATAATGAGTTTCAAAATCTCTGTGTATGCATGTGTGCATGATATTTATTTTAAAAAAATATACCTTCTTTCTATATAACTCACCACTACGTCCCTTAAAAAGCTGCTGTATATTTCAAGTCCATTTCTGGCACTTTTTTGTGCTTTAGAAGATATTATTGTTCATATAAAGAATCTGACATCATTACTTATACATTCTGATACTTCACACTACACTTCAAAACAAAGCAATATGAGATTCAGTGGCTAGAAGAATACCTATCAGTAAATAAAACATTTGCAAATTTTCAGAGTTTATAACATCTTCCCATAATAATAGGATTTGTTTGTAGTAGCTCAGTTTCCTGATTCAGTCCTGGATTCTGCACCCCTGGACATTCACAATATATGAAGTACCTAGAAGCTAGCTCAGTACAAAGTTGTATTTTGGAATCAAGCAACAGGTTACCTCTGAAACACAGCCTGGGAGAAGATTTTGGGACAGTGCATTCCGGGGACATCTCCCAAAAGATGATAGAAGAGAATGCCGCCATCTGGGCTCAGGCTGCCTTACACAGTTCAACATTAACTCAGATATCCTTCCTCTTGTATACAGTCACAGCCACAACCCTAAGTATCCATCTCATTCCTTCAGTTTCATGCTATAAAATCACCACTTCAACCGCCCTGATTTTATTTCATATACTTTAGATTTAAAAAAAAAAAAAAAAAAAACAATGCAAACACTTAGGTCTATGGACATGTAACATAGAATACAGAACAAAATGGTCCACAGTGTGGACAGCTATCTCTAGAAAGGACTGCCCTGAGCAGTGTGAGACCTAATCATTTTGCCTTACTGGGGAGATGATTTTATCGCTGTAGATACAGACTAAAAAGCAACAAGTAATTCACAGGACTTTACAGAATTCATGTCACTTACAAGGGAATATAGGAGACTGCGAAATGGAATCGTTGTGGGGGACTATTTTTGCTCTCTGTTTTCAGCATAACATCAGTGGGGAGATGGGAAAATAGTTGTCTGAAGAATGTTGCCTGAAAGTATGATTAAATCGCCTGATCAAAAGAGGAGTGAGATTCTCAAAAACCTTTTAATAGGAGGATCAGGGACACAAAGTTTACGTAATGAAGTTGATGAACAGATTATTCTATGTTCTTCTTGTTGACAGAGAAAGATTAGGCTTCCTGCCGTGGAATTCTCTCTAACTCTTGCATGTCTACATCTGTTTGCCTTTCATAGAAGGATTAGATAACTTGTCCAGCCTCCATCAAAATAATAAAAAAAAAAAAAAAAAAAAAAAAAGCACAGAACTAAGAAGAGAAATATTGGTATTACTCTTTTCTATAATCTATTCAGTTTTTAACATGGATGATGAAATTTGCCTTTTTTTCATAGCCTTATTCTATCCACTAACCCTTGACTAGCAATTCCTAATTAGAGTTTTCAAAAACTCCTGCCCACGTGTTAAGTCATTCTGCTACAGCCTCTTTTCATCCGTGCTCAGAGGATACTGAAGGGGACATCTGACTTTAAACGGTAAGAGTATTGCTGCTGTTGCTGTGAGAAATATCTCTGTCTTCATGCCTTTGATGTACCTGTAATCTCTCACAGTATTACTGCCTACTAGTAGTAATGACACTAGCAGGCTGCAAAGTAGTAAATTACACCCCTATCTGCATCTAGAAGGCCGTAGAAGGCTCAAAGAATGTCAAAGGAATTGGAGTCTGCTAGAAAACTTCTTCAGCATGTGCAAATCATTTCATGGTTGTGATTAAATTGAAACCTCTCTATAAATCCAGTTCTATCAATTCACTTTTAAATTTTGTCCTTTATCTCTATGGTACCACTTCAGGACACCACATCAGAATGCATTGGATACAGCCCTTCCTCTCCTCATTCAAATCGCATCAAACACTTATTCAAATCTCATAAACAATCAATGAAGCAGAAGCTTATTTTTAACTGAACATTTAGGTTTAATTTCCTTGCTGGTTGTGATAGCACAAACAAAAATGGCCTATCATATCACCCATTTGTCCTCTGAATAATTTTGTCCAAGTGACTGTAACCTCTAACCTAAGATGGTGTCTTCAGAAATTCAGCTTGGGTTTAGTCTAACTTTTCTTATTGTGCAAAGGGGAATTCCGTCAATAATCAAATAAAATAATAAAATGTACATAATGTTATTTTTCCTTGAATATTGTAAAAGTCTGATTCATTAAAACACAATTCTGTTTTATGGTATACTGAAGTAAAACCAATTAGCTTTTTCATATTTGACTAGCAGTAGCTATATTGCCAGATTTCAGGGATTCAAAGCAGCAAAGCTCAACTCTGCACTCTCTAAGTAATACTAGTTAAAAAAATAGAATGTCAATGGAAGAAAAAGGCATAAAAGTAAGGGTTTTTTTGTGATATACCTGTCTTTCACTGGTGTGACAACAGCTTGGTGCTGTTCAGTGCATTTCAGACATGTGTCTTAGCTAGTCAAAGACAACTCTGATCTGAGGCATCAAATAAAGAATCACTACAAAGGACCGAGAAGCACGTCGGCAGAAATCGCTATACCTTTGTGACCTAAAACAAGATGATCTCTGTTCCAAGAGATTATTTAAATAATTAAACTGATTTAATTATCCAAAGTGGAAATGTGAGCCATCTAAGAAGTCTGTATGAAAGCTGTAAAAGAAAAGGTAAATGGAAAAAAGCATTGAGTGCTGGATTCTTTCTTTCTTCCTTTCTTCCTTTCTTCCTTTCCTCCTTCCTTCCTTCCTTCCTTTCTTCCTTTCTCTTTCTTTCTTTCTTTCTTTCTTTCTTTCTTTCTTTCTTTCTTTCTTTCTTTCTTTCTTTCTTTCTTTCTTGCTTTCCTCACTCCCTTCCTCCCTTCCTCCCTTCCTCCCTTCCTTTTTTTTTTTTTTCTTTCTTTTTAGGAAATAAATAACTGTTAAACTCAAGCTTTTAATATGTGAACTAGGAGATATGTCATTTGCTTAAACTTCTACTCTGTAGTTTGTGTTGAATCCTCACTAAATGAGAACTTAGCTGTATATTATTATTAGAAGCATCAAGATCTTTAATGAGTAGAAATTTTTGAAAATAAATAGTCATGAAATTGATCTACTTTTGAGATAAAGTTTTTTTGAGGAAAGGAAAGGAAAAATTGTTTAACTTACTCAAGATAGATTAATGAGCTGTGAACATGTGGCTTGATTTCCTTTCCTTTTTCCTAGCATGCATAATTTTGAGTAATTCTGCTACCCAAGTGTTTTCTGAAGGTAGTTTCACAGCTGTTTTTCTAGTACTATGAAAGATAGTTTTAATCTATAAACCCATATCTACTGCTTTTAAGCACCAAAGAAAATATGAGTCACCTTATTGTTTCATGAATACAAAATTATCTGCTAGTGATAATACCTAGTAGTCTAAAT
Organism: Sterna hirundo; assembly: GCA_009819605.1. NCBI lineage: Eukaryota > Metazoa > Chordata > Aves > Charadriiformes > Laridae > Sterna > Sterna hirundo. The sequence goes on from CM020437.1 coordinate 167,980,473, forward strand.
TTTCTATTATCCGTACAAATAAGAGAATAAAACCCCTGCTTCAAAGCTTTCTGAAGTAAATAGAAAAGCACCTTTTAATTATCTGGGTGTACTGCAGCTAGTAAATACCTAAATGAAACATTAAGTGAGCAAATAAGCACTTCTTAGCCACTCCTTATTTAGAGAGATAGTAAGAAGTATATATGCGATAAGCCACCATTCAGAACCTAAAGAATTTATACTAACCAAGGTGTTGATTACATTTCTAATAAGTACTGATTTAAACCCAGTATATTTACATCCTGAAGTACATTTTGATAATGCATTTTGTTTTGTTTTACCTCTATATTTGCATTATGTATGGCAAATACCTATTTTTTTTTTTTTTTTCATTTCATCTCAGTGTTAAAAAAAAGTACATACTGCAAAAGCTGGAACAGGTTAAAGTGGTTTGATGCCCCAATATAATTTATAAACACATAGGGTGGGCTGCAAGAACTTCTTTATGCATATGGAAAAACAGTGAAATACATATTAATGTGTCTATGAAATACGTAGGAAGACTGATCAAATCTAAATGGTATTGTGACATAAAATGTAATTTGTCAATCACAGGGGGAGTGGTAGTATTAAAACTGCTTCCTCCCATTATTTTATTTATTTATTTTTTTTTAGGAAGGAATGTAGTAGCTTAAAGTCTGAAAATGATAGTACAGCACAGTAGTACAAGCCTACAAATGATTTTTAACTTCTTAATTTCTTGCATCATTAGCCATGATTCCCACAGTATAACAGAAAGACTGTACAAGAATGCAGGTTCCTTTCCTGTGTTCAAAGTTGCATCCATCACCACTGTCTCAGAAAGCTTGGACAAGCAATAAGCACCGATATGAAGTTAACTCAAGTTCAGTTATAAATACGGGGTATGTAATAAACAGATTTCCTTTATTCTCTGGAAGAACCCTGTCTCTAGAAATGGAGAGACGCCACGAATCTGCCTTCCACACACACTTCTATATTTGCCGGTGAAAGTAAAGTAACAGAGGATGATGAAAGAGAGTAGAGGCAGCAGAGAAAACCATTGGCTCTAACACATAACTTTGCAAAGTGCAAGGAGGAAGAAGACAAAATTATTATGTCAATACTATGTTCGTAACGGCTCATGGTCTTGTGAGCAGCCCGTGGACAGCCTCCCAGGACACGCCTGCAAGCGTATTAAGGTGGACACGGTTTGTGAACGTGGTAAAAACTCTAAGGCATACAGAATCCCACATATTTTAGGAATAACCTTCATCTGTACCTGCAGGCTTGCTGACTGGACAAACAGTGAATCTGCTCTCAAGGGCAGTCAAAGCCAGTATAGTCAGATAAAATGTCTCTCAAAGTATTTCTACAGCTGAGTGAGTTTATAAAGCATGTCCTTGCTCAGGGCATATCTACTAAAAAAGTTAGGAATAATTTACAGTATCTAAAAGTATAGTTTAAGTGATTAGACAGACTGGTTTCAAATGAAAAGATTAACATAATACATTTTACTGTACTTAATACTGGAGTATTTTAACATAGCTTCCTAGTACACCTTGACGGCACTTAAATAAATTGAAATTCTTCTTAAAACTTTTCCAAGAAAAAAAAAGAAAGACAGGAAGATTTCTTTAAGAACTGAGACAATAAGGCCAGATGTGAATATTGCATGACTTCTGAAATCTGAATAACATACCATTTTCACTGTTAGTGAACCTTTAAAATAAGATTTTCCACTTTCCATTCTCTTACGCAGTTATCAGAGCTGTTGCAGCCCTTAACATATTCTGGAAAGCCTTGAGCAAATCTTGTGTTTTCAAGTGGAAAAAGTACAAGTAGGGGAATGACTGGTGCTAGATCACAGATTGTCAGAAACAAGTTAAAAGACACCAATGTGAAAACTTGTAATGCAAAAAGGTATAAAGAAAATAACACTGCTTTTAAGTTTGGGTAATAAAAAAAAGATCCATAACGGGACATAGAGTGCAAAGAAATAAAGTTAACGCCAAGGTTATTTGCTCTGTGTTCCAATAGCATCAATTATTTGAGAAATGTCTTTGCTTAAAAGTAATTGCCTATTTTTATTTTTAAACAGAACTTAACATTTAATTTGAAAAATGTGCCTATTTTTTTAATCAGTCTTTTTTTTCCTAGGTTAATTTACAATGTATATTCATTTCATTCTAAATAAGCAACAAACAAATTCTATTGGAAAGGGGTTTTGGGAGGTCATGAGTGTAATATTCTGCAGAAGAAGTAACAGCCATGGAACCATTAAGCTGCTGCACCTCCAGAGGATAAAAATTTGAAATCACTTTGAAACCCAATATTATTGGAAGGATGCAAGTATGTGAGAGTCTACGTCATACAGAACTTCTGTCTATTCTTTTACAGCCCACAGAGTACTATTTCATGAATATTGATGGCAATACACAGCAACATCATTTTCACAGTCACAGAATGGAATTACTTCAGTATTTCTACTGAACCATTTAGAACTTGTCCTGATAATCTTATTTACACCGAAAAAATGCATAATTACACAACAATATATTTAAAGGCAAAGATGTTAGGAAGTATTACTTGATGTTATGATGCATGGAACACTCTGGTCTGTAGTATTACAGTAAAATATGATGTTTCCAGCATCTCCTGGATATAAGTTGGTTCAGAGGACCCTTCAAATGTTTCCTCCCCTTCTTGAAATCTGTTTGAGGTGTCATCTCCAACTTTTACATCTACCAGCGATCTGTATCAGAGCTTCAAAACACCAGGCACAAACACTGCCTCATTCAGGGTAAAAACTATAGAAAAGCATTAGGACCTTGTACCATTGAAATTGTCTCTCTTAATGGCATCTGTTAAATAGCCTTTAGCTATGACATATATGATTATATGTGAGTCCCCCCATGACTAAAAAACTGAACCAATGGATGTAAAAAAAAAATAAAAATCTGTTTGGGATTTACACACCAAAAAATGATTAGAAATAATACCCTGATGGAGAACAGAGAGAATGTGGAGACTTGCCAACTACAGCTATTTGGGGAAACATGATGGAATTGAATTTTAATAAAAAAACATTGCTTTACTAAGACTACAGTATTTTGCTTGAAGTATTTTCCCAGAAATCATTAGGAAATTGAAAGTAGTTTTCAGAAAATCTCTGTCTGGATGCAGTGTACTGCTGTGCATCCCGATGCGTCTGCAATATACAGATTCAAGGCGTCAAACTATGCCACAAGTCCTGGGCTGCCTACCACAGAAAACTACAAGCTGCACAGTTGGTGGGGCTCAAGGCTTCTTCATAGTGAGACCACAAGAACCAGGGTCTTACTATGATTTTATGTTACCTGCTACAGAGTCACAATTGTCAGTCTGTAAGCATAAGGACCTAAGGAAGGTTGTTATGAAGTACTAGTCCAAGAAAATATACAATTAGGTAAAGTTTATTACCATAATCTTCAAAATGCTTTAGAAGATATTACCTTCCTAGAATAAGGTGTGAACTAAGGTAAAACTTTCGTTATTAAATCTGCTTCCATTCATTTTTTCTCTGTATCTCACACCAATTATCTACTGACAGTTTTCAAAGCTGTGAACTAATGCATGCAATCATATTTGGATGTTCAGTTTTTGTCCACCTCAGAGTGAAAGGAAGTGGAAGTTTAGCTGCTCAGTTGTCAGTTCTATAAGTTCAATTTAGATAGATGTTTTAAAGAAAATCACACCTAAGCACTACTTCTAAAATTAATGCTAAAATGTAATTTTCCTGTTCAACTGGTATTAAAATACTCAGACCTTGCTCACACTGCTATTCACACTATAGAGAGGGAGGTGTCTAAGTTATGTTTCTTCCTAGATGATTCCTAATGCAATAAATTGTTGTTACTGAAATTATTTAATGGATTTGTCATGGTGAATATTAATATTTGCATTTACTTGGAAGGAATATGTTACAACACGTATATAAGCTAAGATTAATGGATCAAATATACGAAGCCACTGAAATCAGTGAAGTTAAACTAGGAACAGCTTTCTTCCTATTTATTGTAAGCATAATTGGTTCAGAATACAAAACCAATTGCACAGAATATTGTAAGAATGCTTGTTTGTATCCACTAACTGGCTCTGGATGCGTGGTTTCCCCCATTGCTGACACCTGGGATACGAGCATTTGAGGTCCACGGCCCCACTCCTGCTGCAAGTGTTCAGACTTGCATACATAAACTCATGAGCACACACACTCTGGCTCCCTCCAACAACCACCCTTAGACACTCCGTCTACACAGCAGCTGGCCCTTAGATCTTCCCAGCTCCACCTGCCTCACACACAGAGAGTACATGCAGATGGGCCTCTCAGTCAACCCTCAAGCCCCACGATACTTGATTCGGACTTTCTGGTCCCTTCAGTAGTCAATTTGCAGACACCCCGGTCTCTCCACTACTTGGCACAGCCTTACAGACTCTTTGATGCCCGCGTCCCACGCTGCTTACCCTATTTGCAGATTAGTCCAGGTTGGCAATCCCTAATAAACACATACATATGTCCATATGTACCTGTGCAATATGCACACAGCCGTCAGAGTGGGGTTTTTTCTGTTCAGTGTCCTCAGTCATAGTCTCCCACCTGCCCATATTGGGACATCTATAGCACCGTGGTTTTCTGCGAGGCCTCAGGATTGCCTTCAGAGAGAGTAAGTGTATTAGCAGAAGGGAAGAAGAAGAGATGGGAGTGAAGGTACACACAAGTTGTCAGTTGACTGAGGCGTACAAATTGACCTGGGAAGTTGGAAGCTCTCCCAAGTCTTATCCACAAATGTGTATAGAATAAGTGTAATAGAATACAGTTTGGCCATGGAAGAAGCTAAAAACAATCAGGTAAGTAGGCAGAACATTTATGGAAAAACAAAATGAAGAAATCAGCAAAACCAAAAAACAACAGCAATTCAAGTGCAATGCACTGTATTGCATATATTAAGTCAGTAATTCAGTTCCAAATATAATTCTAAATAATCACAAGAATATATTATAAAGACAATCGAGCAACTAATCAACTCAAAGCATATTTTTTGATGAATGTCAATCATTAAAATTTGTCCCATTTTATTTTAACATTAGATGGTCTTTGAAAATAGGTCATTCATCTTTCAAATGTAAGTAGAAGTCTCTCTCAATCTAATCAGGGCAATTAAATGTGTATTATTAAGGATTTACTCAGTTCTTTTAATCATTTTACAATTTAGAAGTCTGTTTCTTTTATCTGTAACTTAAATCCATGAACACAGAGCACTTGAGGGATTGAGTATCATTTTCATTAACTGTAATTGCTTTGAAGTAAAAACTTCAGTCTATTGCAGTATAATTCAATGTTAATTTGAATCATGTTCTGCTTTGCCTGCAATGAGCTTTATTTTTACAGCACTTGACTGTAACTGTGAGTTACAGACAAAACAGATTCTGAAGATGTAAAACAGCTGTAATTAGCACAGGGTGCAGGTGGCTTTTTTTGGTTGTTGGTTTTTTGTTTTTTTTTTTTTTTTTACTTTAGCTTTTTTTATGAAAAAATGCTGTTGGCATCTGCATTGCTTGTAAAATGTTTAATTCTTTTCCTAGCTTAGAGCTCCACTTGGTGGTTAATTGGACAATGTGTAACACTGTCACTAAATTTTCACTATGAAAAAGAATTACAAATATACTCATGGTTATTTTTATACTATAAAGAAATAATTTAAACAGAACTAGGAAGATGTGTTCTCTGCCTGTGCAGTATATTTAAAGATGGGAATACAGTTTCTTAAAGCAGATCCTGATAGAATTTTAATTAATTCTCTCTAATTTCTTAGATTATATAAGAAAAAAAAAATCTTATTTGTGCTTGGCTGATCTTGAACCAATGACACAAGAACTACCAAATTTTCCCCACAATAATAAAGATAAGTGATTCTGACTTTTTACTGGGATTCTGCAGGGGGAGGGGAGGAGGGAGAAAAATGAAAGATAAATATTTGCATTTAAAATTATGTGTGTAGTTAATTTGCTATACTCTATGTTCTCTGCTTTAGATAGATAAATTGTGTGTCCAGATCTCTCAACTATTAAAATCTAGACTAGCTAATATTTTCAGATCCTAAGATTTATAATCCTAAAACGATAAGGTAATATTTGCTTATCCGTGTTACGTACAAGATAGTGCTCACAGCAAAATCTTCAATGGCAAAATTTTCTTTTTCTTTTAATTCACTGGTTTTGGTATCAATTAGCTCCTTTCACTTCATCATGAACTTTCATGACAGCAACTTGGAACTGACAAAAGACGCATGAGCAATGTGACAGAGGCACCGGACAAGAAAGATTAGTCAGGTTCCCAATCTCTCTGTCCCACCCATTCTTAAGAAATGTAGAATTAATAATAGATAGCTGGTGATCCAGCTACTCCTTGCTGTCAGCTCTTTGATCAGCTTTCAGTTTACAGAAATCCTGCCCTAATTTGGTTACTTTGTAACAAAATCTCAATAGAAGGCCCAATTTAATATTTGCTAGTTTAATTTCAGAGTTTCTGTGAAAGAGAGCATAATCACACTGTTAAGAGCATACCTCCTGTCACTCTATGGTGACCTCCAGGTCTGAATACCTTCTAAATGAAGAGGGCACAAAGACAAATCATGTTCATAGTGCTTTATTCACTATTTATAAATAGGTAACGGGTACAAACGGAAACACAAGATGAAACACTTTTTCACTGTGAGGATAAACAAGCACTGGCACAGGTTGCCCAGAGAGGTTGAGGAGTCTTCATCTTTGGAGATTTTCAAAAGCCGTCTGGACATGGTCCTGGACAAGCAAGATCTAAGCTACAGTGCATGTGCAGGAGGGTTGGACCAGATGATCTCCAGAAGTCCTCCCAACTTCAACCATTCTGTGATTCTGTGATTTTTCTTAAAGGAGAATCTCTGAAAACTTGTATTTCTGAGGATGAAAGATATCAGAAATTATAAAAATCCCTATGAATTCTTGTTAGTTCTAATGATGTCTTTACTTTTTCTTCATAACATATTTTCTTGATCATGATTTGACTGTCACAGTAGCTGATTAACTCTTCTTTCTTTTGGAAACTTATTGTTCATTCTATGAGCTGTTCAGTGCAGCTTTTAGAAGACTAGAGTTTGGAAAAGTCATATGAAAATCTTTTTCTATAAATTCTCACAAGCATTTTTATTCTAGATAAGATTAAAAAAAAAAAAATAAAAACAACAACAAAAAAAAAAAAAAAAAAAAAAAAAAAACCTTACCTAAGTGTGTAAAGATTTTTTTATCTGAGCTTATAGAAGATTTCAAAATGGGTAACTCAGGAAAAAAACAAACAAACAAAAAAACCCTTTCAATTTCTATCCTGTAGGATAACTACGACATTTTGGAATCATTTACTGAAAATCCTATAGCCTGTATATATCCTATTTATAAGTGTGTGCTAAGATTTTTGATAAGTTGTGCTGCTATTTAGAAGAAAAAAAACATATCCGAGTTATTCAATGCATGCATAAAGAACTATATTTTAAGATTTGTTTTGTTTAGTTTTGTTTTAATATTGCTTTCACTTTGTAATGCATATGAATTTATACTGTATACAGCTGTCTCTTAAACCTAACCTTTGAAGAAGCCCCACAAGTTCGGCCTGTACAAAAGTGGCAGAGAAACATTCACATATTAGGTGTTTAACTTGGTTCTGAAAAACATCCAGAAACTTATACTTTAACATTTAATTAACACTTTATAAATCCTGTATTATTTTATTAATCTTCACAACACAAAACTTTAATATAATGATTAAAAAACTTTAAAACCTCGCCAAAAATTCTGAATATTAAACTCTTCATATAGTGGTTTACAAAGTTAGAATATTTTGCATTTAAAGGTAATTTCTAAAAATAGGGAGTTCAATATGCTTAACCCAAATTTCATTTTTTTCCCTCAGACTTCAAAAAAGAGAACAAAGAACCTGAACCAGTTGCAGATATTGTTAGCAATCAGATTTGTGAAAGTGAGTATTTTACATAAATCTGAAGAATCAGAGACCAGATAAGATTCTTTACACCTAGCTTTAGTCATCTAAAAGTTAGGTAAGTCTGACCTAGTCTTCCTATAATTCACTTATCATCAATGGGGAAAAACAGACTGATCTTGAAATAGGTTGGATAAAGCAGTCCTGCGCATCTACCTAAGAAAAAGGTGAATTGTCTTGGGGAGGCACCTATTTATCTCTGAATGAGAACCTGCATCTCCATCTAGACTGCTCAATTCAGTGTGTGCGTGACCGTTCTCTGTCCCAGGGGCTGAATAACAGAAAGAGAGTATTCGCTTCCAAAAAGGCTTTTGCCCATATTCACTCCTGAATTGTGCTCAGATCACCTTTGGAAAGGGGTGAGTTGCCTTAGAATAAAACCATGCCACGGACTGTGAAACAATTTAAGAGTAGAGTTTATTAACTGTTTGTACCCAGGAAAGTACTGTGGCACTATTTAATTTACTGAAATAGATGTAGTTATTAGTTCCTACTTTCAACTCAGATACCTTTCATGCAGCTTCACCGACTTATGCCCAGAACTGCCACTTCTGATACCATAACACAACACTTCTCAGTGCCAAATTTCCTTTGGTAAATGAGACTCAGTCATGTATGAACCAGCCTGATGAACTCAACTTGTCTGATAAATCCAAAAGATCAACACAAATCTGAAGAGACTAGGTTTTACTTGAGATTTTTTATGGAACTTCATAGTCCAGAATTACAACAAAGCTTAAATGTCTCAAAGTGGCCTACACCTAAAATACCATTTTCATCATTCTTGTCTGACCATCATATAATTCTGAAAACTTTTGAAGTGAGATGTTAGCAAAGATTTACCCTTTTCTCTGAACAAAGCTATTACATTAGAGAATTAAAAGGTAAAACAATATAAGGTCATGTCTTAGATATTAACTGAGGAATAAGAGACCACCAGGGTTTATGTGTGAATTAGAAAAATGGTTGAAATCACAAACTAGTAAAACAGCAGGATTATCTTCACATATGCACCAGCAGTATTTCAAAAGGAGATCATGGTTTGCTAATATTTTAGAATTTTTTGAACTTGTCTTTTATATTCAGTTCATAATAAAGCAGTAGATAAAAGAGAAATGAATGGCGTAAGATTTTCAAAAGACTATTGATAGAGTAACTCAGGAAAAATATCCCTTAAAGCTAAATCATATAGTGAAAGGCAAATAATAGAGATGAGAATCTAGCTGAAATACGGGAAAAAGGAAAAATGATTAATTTTCTGCACAGTAAAATGCTAATCCACAATATCACTATTTTCACTGAAGAATACTGTGAATATTCTTACATTTATTAACAATTTTTTAAAAAAAGTTTTTATCACTGTAGCCATTTTCATAATTATTTCTGACAACTGTGTGGTTTAAATAGGAAATCAAGCATATGGATGTCTAAAGAATAGCAATCATATTTTTTCATTCGTATTTGCATACCAGTTGTTCACTATTGTCTCTTATTTTCCAGTTAATACCAGTTGTTTTATGTCAGAATAAGCAAAGAAACAAAACTAGAGGGAGTTCAAAGAGAACGCTAATAATTGGAACCAGAGGTTTAAATGATATTGATTTTTACTTTATGTGAAAATAAATGAGAGGAAATACAGGTACAAAATTATAAATTCTATATAGAATAGAGATACCTGTTTTATTTCATGGCATAGAAAAATTATAAAGCAATACTTACTGAAATTGCAAAGGAAATTAATTCACTATTGGTAAAAGGAGTATTATTCACATACACAGGCACTGGAACATAGAAATCAGAAACAAATTATTAACTATAGAGGTTAATATGGAATAGATAGTATTTCATAGCTGGTTATTTACTGTTTTTCAGTTTCTAAGTCATGATAATGCGTCTTGGCTTACCATTTTTATTTCTGGACCAAACGAAGATAACATCTCATTTTCTAGAGGGAAACAGAATATATGGACACGTATTTCATCTCAGCTGTCACATGAGAGATTTTGAAAACACTTTTAATGGTTACAAGAAGACAATGTCTCTGATGGCACATCTTGAACTTCTCTCCTTCCCCATAGAACTTTTGACTTATTTATTTTCTTTCCCCCCTGCCCTGGAGATTGGATTAGTGCATGTCTCACATGTTGTTAGACATACCTGTTCTAACCCATTTGGTATTTTATTTACAAAGAATGTAGTATCTGTCAAATTGCAAAATGATATATTTTTCCTCTGAACAGGGTCTAATGGAACAATACAAGTCAAACACACCTTGGGCCAGATCTGAAGCAGAACAGACATAACCAGCAATCTGGAAAGCTCAGAAGCCATCACCTAGTTCAGTCTGTGACTGTGCATGTACGTGACTTAGAAAGGACCACCAGACACACAGAATTCTGAAGTACCATATAAATAATTTTTACTAAAATTTAAAAATATCTTTTTTCCTTTGGTTGTGTGTAGAGAAATCTTAATGGGATTACTTACGATTAAGTTAACAAACTAACAATCAACTCTCCATCTGTCCTCTATGACCTCTTTATTTCCAGTCTGGGTTTCTGTCAACTTGGTCTCCTGGGTATTGCTTTTTGGTTTTGTTTTGTGTGGTTTTGGTTTTGTTTCTCTCGTAGTTGCAGCAATCTGAGCTTGCTTGCCTTCAGTATCTGGGATGTTCCTCCTTACTATCCTCATGGCCAGGCAATTTGCTGTCTCCTCTCTGTTCCCTGGTTATCCCACAATCTCTTCTTGAGATGCGTCCTCTATCCCCTCATAGTCACTCCTCCTTTTCCCCTTTTTATACCCTGAAGTATTACCATCTCCTTTGAAGCATCCTTACTTGCTTTCCAAGGCAAGGTATAATCCTTCTCCACATCGAAGAATCATTGCATCATAAAACAATTTAGGTTGGAAGGGACCTTGAAAGATCATCTGGTCCAACATTTTTGGGAAAATGAGCTTAGATGAGATTACTTAGCACCCTGTCTAGTAGTATCTAGAAAACTTCCAGTGACAGAGACTCCATCATGTCCCTGGGGAGGTTGTTCCAGTAAATTATTGTTCTTATTGTGAAATTTATATTTTTCTGGTCTTAAGTTGAAATGTCTCCCAGTGTAACTTGCATCCATTGCCTCTCATCCTCATCATGTGGCTCCTTGGGAAGAAAGAACCTCTGTCTTCTCTGTAGAGGAGAGTGTAGCCACTCTTTAAGTACTGGAAAACTGTGATGAGGTCCCCCTGATCTTTCTCTTCTACAGGGTTAAGAGACCTAACTCCTTCAGTCTTTCCTCATAGGGCAGGTTCTTTAGCCCTTTGATAATCTTTGCGGCCCTACTTCGGACCATCTCCAGTCTGTCTGTGTCTTTTTGAATTGTGGGGACCAGAACTGAACACAGTACTCCAGGTGTGGCCTGACAAGCAATGAGTGGGATGATCACGTCTCTGTCTTTGCTATTAACAACCCTATGGATGCAGCCCAGGATCTAATTTGCCTTTGTCGCTGCAGTGGTGTGCTGCTGACTCATGTTCAGCTTACTGCCCATCAGGCCGCCCAGATCCCTTTCAGCAAGGCTGCTCCCCAGCTGCACAGATCCTACCTGTACTTGGTTCTCTGATTGTTATCCCAGGTGCATGAGTTTGCACTTGTTTTTGTTAAGCTTCATACTGTTCTTGCTAGCCCACTCTTTCAGCCTGTCCAGGTCTCTCCGTAAGATGGATCTCCCTTCTGACATGTCCACTTCACTACCCAGTGACATCAGTAAACCCACATCAGTAAATTTGGTGAGGGTGCTTTCAATCCCATCCTCCAGATAATTTAGGAAGATGTTAAAGTGTTGGGTCCAGTATCAATCCCTGGGGGACCTCACATCTGACAGGCTGTCAGACTGAGTAAAAAACATTGATCACCACCCTTTAATTACAGCCTATTAACCAACACGCTACCCATCTTACAGTCCACCCGCTCTCTCTTTCCAGTTTGTCTAGGAGGAGGTTATGGCAAACAGTGCCCAGTGCTTTGCCTAAGTCCAGGTGAACAGTATCCACTGCTTGCCCCACATCCACAGAGAATGGTACTTTGTTGTAGAAGGTGATCAGGTTGGTTGGTCAGGCTGTCAGATGTTGCTATGTGACACATTTCTTCTTAACTGGGAGTCACTGGCACATGCCCAGATGCAGTTGTTGAAGATCTTGAACTTGGTGACAGAGTGGACACTGTCAATGTCCTAGACACCGCTGAAATAAGAAAAGTCTGGTCCAGGAACTATTTCCATTGAATAGACTAGAAAAATGGGCAAAGTAGAGCAGAGACAAGCTCTGCAGAATAAGAGCCAGGCCATGCTTTGAGCGAGCCCAAGAACAGAAGCTAGCACACTAGCTTTTCAATGTAGACAACAATATATTTCCCTTCATGCACACAGTCAGGCCCTTAGTAACACGCATAGGCACCAAGTTCATAAGAAAGAGGTAGGCTGGCATCATGCATATCTAAAGAGTTGTGGAAGCGTACCGAACCTGATCACGTACTGACAGCACTTAGAAGTTTGGCTGATTAATTCTGAGGGAAAGAAAAAGGGCTGAAGAAGGTTTGTATGCTTGAAAATATTTGTTGTTTTGATCCACCCCCCCAGCTATTCCTGACAAAGAGTTTTATCTGAACAGCTATTTTGAACAGAGTCTTTGAGGGCTGAAAAGAGGGGGAGTTATGTCAGACACATCTAAATGAAATAAGTAGAGGCAGCAAGGTAAGTGCACCTTAAGGTTTTCAGATGTTTCTGAGAAAATTAAAGATTTTCATTCTTAAAAAAACAAAGACCAAAACCAAAAAAAAACCATAAAAAACCTAACACCCCCCACCATGAAATACAATAATTCTCCAAAAAATAAAAGTAGCTACAGTTTAAAAAAAAAAACATTGTGACAGGCAAACAACATTTCAAAACCATTTACCTAAGTAATACTTTAATCCGAAGTTTATTACACCTGTCTTTCTCAACAGCGATAGTTGTATTTTTAGGCAGCTCCTAAATCCTTCAAGGGGGCTGTCACCCAGTCATTCCCTGGCCACCTCTCATGAGAGGAATGTGCTTTCTGCTGCCAGGCTTTGCCTATAGTTGAACACAAGCACGCACTGGCCGATGCTCGCCTGTCTCCTTTCCCCTGGGTGGCAGTGCTATATAACACTTTCCCAACGGATACACAGAATAGAGCAATGCAGAGTGGCATTGCTGTGCTGGGGAGAGAGAAGGACAGTAGTAGCAGTACGTATAAACAAAAGCATACTGTCTGACTGAGGATGGGAAATAGCTCTGGATGCCTAGAAAGGCCATCATGTAGGACCAGTAGGAATAAATTGATAGGGATGCGGCTTAAATACACTGCAAAGAGTGTAGGATTCAATTCAGCTTCAGCAGTGATGATACAAGCAACACTGATTCAAGTGCTGTACATGTTTTGGCTGTGATGAAAACAGCGTTAATAACACACCAACAGTTTAGCTATTGCTGAGCAGTGCTTGCACAGCAAGATCTTTTCTGATCCTCACACTGCCCCACCAGTGAGTAGGATGGGAGGGGACACAGCTGGGACAGCTGACCTCAACTGACCAAAGGGATATCCCATACCAAATGATGTCACGCTCAGCAATAAAAGCTGGGAGAAGAAGGAGCAAGGGGGGACATTTGGAGTGATGGTGTTTGTCTTCCCAAGTAATCGGTATGCATGATGAAGCCCTGCCTTCCTGGGGATGGCTGAACACTTGCCTACTGATGGGAAGTAGTGAACACATTCCTTGTTTTGCTTTGCTTGCGTGTGTGGCTTTTGCTTTTCTTATTGGACTGTATCTCAAGGCATGAATCTTCTCACTTTTACCCTTCAAATTCTTCACCATCCCACTGTGAAGGAGCGACCAATTGGCTCTGTGGTGCTTAGCTGCCTACTGGGGTTAAAACACAAAAAAATATTAAAGTGATCTCTCTGTTTCTTTTGAGGTATCTGCCTCAAGAGGTATATGGCTGGATGGGAGAGGTATTGAGGTGCTGCCCCACATATCAGACTGTGAAAACTAAAAGCTGTGTTGTGAGTTTTGAACAATCTGGCACTCAGTCTACATTTATGTTGTATTTTATTTTTTTATTGCAATGTTAATATATACTCCGTGATGTACAGCCTTAGTGTAAAGATTGTTAATAAAATCAAGTTGTGTGCAGTAATTATGTATGTATTTTATTAGATTAGGTTTCTCTTAAATATTTCAGCAACAAACACCTGCATTACTATCAGAATCCCATACATTTTTCAGACAGCCTCTATTTGCCCTTTTTTATCCTCTTGGAATCTATAAAAATGTTGTAAATATCACTCATCTATTAATCTTGATGTCAAAAGCAATGGATTAAATTATCAAAGACTACCTTTCTATATCTAAAAAACAGTATCGGTAACTAGATTTGCTTTTTTAACATTTACATAGCAGGTATCAAAGAGTTACACTACTGTATGAAATATGAAGTGAGACCTTGTCCTCTTTGTAGAAAGTTGCTTGTCAATTGACAAGACTAAGTGGATGGGACTGGGTACTTCACTCTGTCTTTTCCCTGGGATACTGAAGACAGCAGGAATCTCTGCCCAGCACTCTCATGAGTAACCACTGAGGCTAGTTTTGCACTGGTCATTCAAGAACAGAGATCCCACCCTGCCCCATCACATCCCGCTGTGCTGTTTAATTACAAAGGAGTTCTGGCAACAAGGCCAAAATGCATCGTCTGATTAATACATTACAGACAGATTGGTCTTGGACAAAGCTAGTTGGAGTGGTCCCAAATAAATCCAGGGACCAAGTGAGCTGGTAGTGTTAAGGATCAGGGACCCAATTGTTCAAATTCGCTTCTTTGCCCTTTTTATTTATCAGTATATATATATTTGGTATCTTTCCTGCTTCTGATACTGAAATTAAGATGTGAATTAAGACTGTTTTCATGATACACTTTATGACCTTGCCTGTAAAACTCGTCTTCTGTGGCTAGACATCAAAAAAAGGATTTAGTTATTGAGAAACACAGAGCTGCAGTATTTAAAGTTAGGGCTGCAGTACTTAAAGTTAAGGATTGAACTTCAAGAGCGGTATTCATAAAGCGGAGTTCCTAATGTCTGAGACAATGATATGCTATGGAATAAAAGCACATGTGAATGGCATTCAGAAATTCAGAATGGCATTCAGAAATTCAGAATGGCATCTACTGTGTTCAAAGATGCCACACTATATAGCCAACAGAAAATGTTATAGAGAAAACATAACTGCCGCTCTTTCAGAGCTGTGTATTTTCTCTTTTCAGAGACATAAACACTTCTGAGGCCAGCAAAGCACTTAGTGTAGAAGGTTTTCAGTGTTGACTTTCAGAAATGCTGAGCATTGGCTGCCTCTAATGACTTTAATGAAACCTGATGTTTCTGCAGCCTGAATCACTGACTGAAGGTGGGATGTATCAGTGCGTACGTGTCCATGTGTGTCTGTGTGTGAGGGAAGAATCACTGTTTGTTAAATCACTGTTTGTCATACTGCTTTGATAAGTACTGTTTTCATGATCAGACTGTACCTAGAAAAACAGTCATTTCTAGTGAACAGTAAGGAAAGAAAATTAGCAGGGGTGGGGGGGTGTAAATTGTACACTTAGGAGGAAGAAATTTATATTAAACTTCCTGACAAGAAAGAAGTCAAATGATATGCCTTAAAGATCATTCCAAAAATGAAGTTTGCAGAAGTTCAGTCTTCTGTCATATTCAGCTCCTTAGCCCCAGAGTAAACTGATTGCTTTGAAACATCTAACATACAGTTGTATGTATTTATGTACTAACCTATTATGTATGTATGTAACCTATTAACCTATACCAAATTCTATAACTAACTTATAAGAAATTACTTTTTGGTGCTATATTATATCATGCCTCTTTGGGAATTTCTGCATTTTATTTTATATGATCATACTAATTATCAGCTTCTGAAACCTTTTCCAGTATTCAAAACAAAAACCAAATCCATCAGTCTAGCCACTGTACTTCCTGAACTAACAGTCCAAGGAATACATCAAAAAGACACAAGACTCAAATCGTTATGCAGGTTAAAAATATGATTTTATTTTCCCTTGTCTCTAAAATGTATTTTGTAATAAATTACTTTTGTTGCCTTATCATAAATTTATAAAAATTCTTCTGGCTTTCTCTTTTATCAATTACGATTTCCTGAAAACAGATTTTTGAAAAGTCTAAAAACCGTCATTCAAACTTTTACTAAAATTTTCCTTATAAATTCCATGAAACATTTTCATACACTGTTGACCCCAAAGGGTCAAGAGATATAGTAAGTTAACTGATAGTTCAGATTAAAAAAGCAAGCAACCAACCGTACAACAACCACAAAACCCCTATACTTTTTGGTACGCTTGGTATATTCATGAATAATGTATTTATTTTGTTTAGGAATAATCAATATAGCATTTCAGATCTTATATGAGAACAGATGTTAACATTAAATGTATTTTCCTCCAAAGCAATCATAACATTTCGTGCAGCAGCTGATCCCCTTTGGTACATTATTCTCTTGAAATGCAATTACACAACATAGAGAAAACTGTGAAAGAGGAGTGATCTATGATCTTAAACACACTTTACAAAAAAGGCATGTCATTGTGGTGAAAAGATCAGGTGCTAAAATACATGCCAGTCTCAGCTCATTAGGAAATACTGCAGGCTGGCAGCTGTGCCCTGCCCTTCTGCTTCAAACTCCCATGTCCTCTGGCAACATGTTGCATATCCATTAGATATTTTGCAAAAGCTGTTTTTTCAAATTACACCTTTAATTTAAGTTCACAGTTAATGCCAAGGCTCAGAGTTTGAGTTCATTATAGCTAACAATTGACACAAAAAAGTCTGGATTTAAAAAAAAAAAAAAAAAAAAGAGAGAAATATTAATGTTCTTAGTACTTAAACTTATGCTCTCACCGGTTATTTCTTATGTGACACCCAGACTACTGAAAATTTTTTAGAGGATGAGCAGTACTCAGACTAGGATAATTGTAATTCAGGCCCTAAAATGTGTAATAGTACCTCGTCTAACAAGATTTGCATCATTTGCAATGAATTCTCTTGCAGTCCTTAAACAACAAGTTGTGATCTAAAATAGGACTGTTCAAATTTATTTATCTTTTATTTCTAAGAGGATTTAAATTTCATTTAGGCAGACAGAAAAAGCACTAATTAAAAGATATAAATACAAAAGAATGCTTATACATTATTTGTAAGAAGAGGACTTTCAGCTTACCCATGGTCTGTGTCACCCAGTATTACCTAGGGAAAAAAAATGTGCTGCTGCTTTTACTGCTGGTTTACTGTCATGTTTTAACCCCAGCCAGCAACTAGAACCACACGGCTGCTTGCTCACTCCCCTCCAGTTACGATCGGGGGGATCAGAAGGGTAAAAACGAGGAAAAAAACTTGTGTGTTGAGATAAAGACAGTTGAATAGGTAGAGCAAAAACTGTGCACACAAGCAAAGCAAAACAAGGGATTCATTCACTGCTTCTCATTGGCAGGCAGGTGTTCAGCCATCTCCAGGAAAGCAGGGCTCCATCACAGATAACAGTTACTTGGGAAGACAAACTCCGTAACTCCAAATGTCTCCCCCTTCCTTCTTCTTCCCCCAGCTTTTATATACTTAGCATGACATCATATAGTATGGAATATCCCTTCGGTCAGTTGGGGTCAGGTTTCCCAGTTGCATCTCCTCTTCTTGCACCACCCTCCACCCCCCCAGCCTACTCGCTGGTAGGGTGGTATGAGGAGCAGGAAAGGGCTTGATTTCTTAGCAACAATCAAAACCACCAGTGCACTATCACACTATTCCCACCCCAAATCCAAACCATAATGCTATATGACCTGCTAGTAAGAAAATTATCCCAGCTGAAACCATGACATTCTCCACCCCTTGTTCCATACATTTTATATTTTGATCGGGTCCCACACTATCCAATATAACCTCATTAACCACCATCCTCCTTCCTATCCTTTGATATAATACACAGACACCATTCCCTTAGTCCATGGACCACACCTGTGCCATCTCTGTAAAATATCCGTAAATGTCCACAAAATGTTCATTAAATTCATTCACTCCACGACCCTGGGCTCCATCTGCCACAGTGCTCCCATAGGACAGGAGAGATGGTGTGTTGTGTGGAGTTCCTGGGCACCAAAGCCAGCTCAAGTCAGGTCACAGCTGCATCAGAACTGCTTCTTGTAAGGCTTCTTCTCCATTGGTTCAGGTGGTTCTTTCTATAGAAATTCCTATAACACGCAACTCAAGTCATGGATCACAACAATTTAATGATATAAACATTGCAGCCTCCACCCCTGGCTCCTTTTGGGCCAAGTTATAGGATTTAACATTGCAAGGAACTCATCCCCTTGCTCCTAGCCTGTCAAGGAACAAAGGGTTTCTGCTATTGTAATTCCCATAATATTCAACTCAAATCTTGGGTCTAACTTTACTCCCAATTTCTCTGCCTCCTTCCCCTGAGCAGCAGAGTGGGATGGAGAAAGGGGGTTGCAGTCACGGAATCACGGAATCTTCAGAGTTGGAAGGGACCTCTAGAGATCATCTAGTCCAACTCCCCTGCTAAAGCAGGATTGCCTAGAGCACATCCCTCAGGACTGCATCCAGGCGGGTCTTGAAAATCTCCAGAGAAGGGGACTCCACAACCTCCCTGGGCAGCCTGTTCCAGTGCTCTGTCACCCTCACCGTAAAGAAGTTTTTCCGCGTGTTTGAACGGAACTTCCTATGTTCCAACTTGTGCCCATTGCCCCTTGTCCTGTCACTGGGAACCATTGAAAACAGCCTGGCTCCATCCTCCTTAAGCCCACCCTTTAGATACTTGTAAACATTAATCAGGTCCCCCCTCAACCTTCTCTTCTCCAGGCTAAAGAGTCCCAGCTCTCTCAGCCTTTCCTCATAAGGGAGGTGCTCCAGTCCCTCAATCATCCTAGTTGCCCTGCGCTGGACTCGCTCCAGCAGTTCCCTGTCCCTCTTGAACTGGGGAGCCCAAAACTGGACACAGTATTCCAGTTGTGGCCTCACCAGTGCCGAGTAGAGGGGGAGAATGACCTCCCTCGACCTACTGGCCACACTCTTCCCTATGCAGCCCAGGATCCTTCTTGGCCTTCTTGGCAACAAGGGCACACTGCTGGCTCATGGATAATTTGCTGTCTACTAGGACCCCCAGGTCCTTCTCCTCAGAGCTGCTTCCCAGCAGGTCCACCCCTAACCTATACTGGTGCTTAGCATTCTTCCTCCCCAGGTGCAGGACCTTGCACTTGCCTTTGTTGAACCTCATTAGGTTCCTCTTTGCCCAGCTCTCCAGCCTGTCCAGGTCACGCTGGATGGCAGCATGGCCCTCTGGGGTGTCAGCCACCCCTCCCAGTTTAGTATCATCAGCAAATTTGCTGAGGATACACTCTATCCCCTCATCTAGGTCAGTTTATCACATGTTTTTGCTGCTCCTTCTTCTTCAGGGGGAGGGCTTCTCACGCTCTTCCCCTGCTCCAGCATGGGGCTCCAGCTCCCACCCACAGGCTGCAGTTCTTCATGAACTCCTCCAGCATGGGATCCCACACATGGGCTGCAGTTCTTCACAAACTGCTCCAGCGTGGGTCCCTTCCACAGGGTCCAGTCAGTCCTTTGGGCATCCACTGTTAACTTCCATGGGCTGCAGGGGCACGGCCTGCTTCAACATGGTCTTCAGCACAGGCTGCAGGGGAATCTGCTCCGGTAGGTAAAGCACCTCCTCCCCCTCCTTCTTCACTGACCTTAGTGTCTGCAGGGTTGTTCCAATTCAAGTTCACACTGGAATTCCAGCCTGTTGGCAGTGCAGAAAACAGCAGCCCTGGCCATCTGCCAGCCCAGGCTCATGACCATTGCTGTTATCAAAATGTTCCAAGGCACAGCAGTGTAAGATGATGAGCAGGAAGCAGCAAAAGCAAGAAGCAGCCACTAACGAGCACAAGACTCTAATTTACAGTAAGACAAGTAAGACCCAAGGCAAGTACAGGAGCCTGCCAATTAATAGCTAAACAGGAATAACAGCTATAAATTCGATCTAGCACATTCCAATCAAATGTGTCATTATCTCAAACCCTTCATGCCTCATGTTGGGTGCCAAAAAGGACTGTCATGGTTTAACCCCAGCTGGCAACTAGAACCACACAGCTGCTCACTCACCGCCTCCCCTCCGCGGTGGGATGGGGGAGAGAACCAGAAGAATAAAAGTGAGGAAAAACTCGTGGGTTAAGATAAAGACAGTTTAATAGGTAAAGCAAAAGCCACGTGTGCAAGTAAAGGAAAACAAGGAGTCATTCACTGCTTCCCATCACCAGGCAGGTGTTCAGCCACCTCCAGGAAAGCAGGGCTTCATCATGCGTAACGGTTACTTGGGAATACAAACTCCATAACTCTGTAAATCTCCCCCCCTTCCTTCTTCCCCCAGCTTTCATATACTGAGCATGACACCATATAGCATGGAATATTTCTTTGGTCAGTTGGGGTCAGCTGTCCTGACTGTGTCTCCTCCCAGCTTTTTGTGCACTCCCAGCCCCCACTGGTGGGGCGGTATGAGAGGCAGAAAAGGTTTTGACTGCTTAGCAACAATCAAAAACAGCAGTACACTGTCACACTATTGCCATCCCAAATCCAAAACATAACACTATACCACCTGCTAGTGAGAAAGTTATCCCAACTGAGTCCATGACATTTACATTGGGTCTTGTGTCATGAGTGTTCTTGATACTGTCTCTGGCTTCACAACTATAAAATAACATGTTTCTTCTTCAGCAGAACTATCTGCATCTGTTTTTTTAAGAAACAGTACCTTGGCAACAGTAGGGGGTCTGGCAGTATATTCTTTTAAAAACACATATTAAAGAAAAACGAATAGCCTTATTTTTACAACTGCTTTATTTCCTTAGGAAGAAACAAGGGATGGATGGTACATTAAGGATTTAAAAGAAAGGCTGTGAAGGGAGAAATGGAAAATACTTTTATCATAAGCTTAGAACCTCATAATGAGTGACAGCTGATGCCACAAACAAACTCTAATTAATGATGCTCTGATGAGAGTAAATGTCCCCTGGAGAGGAAACAAAATAGGGCAGTGACAGAATTAGACAGAGAGAAAAAGCTAAGGATAAAATGAAGAAAGTGTTACAGTATAAAGTCTCTTTATTTAAGTAAAAACAAAGCTCAAGTTCATTAAACTTCAATGGTCATGCATCTTGCAGTAACTTCTACTGTTTCCATGGTACTCGTCACATTTTGGGGCAACAGACTATGTCTTTGGGGAACCTGGACTTACATGCTTTTGTGTGGCAATATTTAGTGAATTTTGGCTTTGTTTGTAAAAAGCTTGTGGCCATAAGAAGAAAAATACCTTAAGATATATATATATTTTTTTTATCCAAGTTATGTTACTCTTCATAGGAAATAAAACTCAGATGCGGCAGATAAAATTATTTGCAGACATACTTCCTTCTGCTGTGATTACTTGAATTGAGTAGATTTTAGAACTATTGCCCATGTCTATGGAGCATTTTTTTGCATGAATAGTCCCATAGGCCACTTTGTCTCAGCTGCCATAAGGGAGTGCCTCAGGTTTTCCACCTCTCCCTCCACATCCCTGGACATGAGCCTTGGCAGCAGATTCCTGCATTTCCTGCCTCATGCTCACCCAGCATTTAGTGTAGGCATTTTGCAATCCTGGTCCATCATTTTATAAGACATAGAGCCCCCCTTGAAACATATAATTCCTCACTGGCATACCCTATCGACGCTGGCAGCATAGAGAAATTTGATAAACGTGAGGTTATTAACTCCACTCAGTTTCATACCTTCCACATGTTCATCTTCCTGCTCTTTCTATAAGGTTTAACTGTGCCTCCAGATCACATAGAAGCCAAGTTTTAAATAAGTTGGTTTTGTTTTTGGTTTTGTTTTGGTTTTGGTTTTGGTTTTTTATTGTAAGATCATCTGTTGTGAACTAAAGTACGTGCTAATGTGTGTAAAGCAGGAGTGTGTGTTGTCATCTTCAGACTCCAGAAACGAGACATAATGGTATGTCCTACAGCCTTCTTCCCCCATGTCCCTCCTGTTTGGCCCAGGAACTAAATGCCTTTTCCTTTTGCCAGGCCCATAATTTTTTTCAGGAAACAGGACACGTTATCAAATGTTATATATATTACTCACATTTTGAACTCCATATCTTCATTATACAGTTTAAAAATATTTTTTTTTTTTTTTCTGGAAAGTAAAAGCTAACAGTGATCTTCCAAGGAGCAGGGAAAGAAAAACAGATCCTCTCCTTTGTAGTCCTTTGGACGTTGCTCAAGACACTTACTGGAGAGACCATATCTCTGCCTAGCTTTCAACACACAGAAAATTATCATCTGCCAGGGGTCTGGGCTTCTCTTGCATGGGTTGCAAGTGAAAGTGTTTGATAGCAGGTGAATGTAAGAAGAACCCTTTCCAGGGCCTTTCAGAAACACTCTGGAGATGTTGGAGATGCCTATGCCAACAGGAACTGGCCTTAAGCAACACTGTCAGACTGAAAAAATCATGGACATTTACACTTGCAAGTGAAGGTGAAGGTCTGCCTGCCTCTGCGCTAAGGCAGCTGTCCTGAACTGAACAATACAGAGCAAGAAGTCACTCTTTAAAGGAAAATTACTCCAAATAACTGCACTATGTTCATGGCCTCTATCACTCCTATAAAACTGAAGCCTCAAAAAAAGTTATTTTTAAACTCAAGTTCTTGGAACATATTAAGACTGGTCTTTTTTTTTGGACTATGAAGGACATAATGAGCAGTTCTGCCCCAAGAATCTAACTTGTGGTGCAAAGGCAAATTAGGGTCTCCCATGCAGTCACATTAATTAAAAAAAACCTGTTATCCAGTCTAACCTTCTAGCCTGATAGATTTGCCACCAAAACCAGTGTTGCCACATTGGCAACAAGGATCTCTGGGTAAGCAAACTTAACTGTTCTGCAGAAATTTACAGGTAGCTCAAGTGTCTCCACAGCACTTGGAAGTATCAACATATGTCTTGCCAACATTAATGATTTTTTTTTTCCAGAAGGCTTACTAAATTTGACGTTTCTGTAAGAATTCCAGATTTTTTAGTACACTGTGAGAAACTCAGCTTTCATGTAAAATAACAATATATTGCTAGCCCTTATAGCATTAGAAAGATGTTGAAGATGTTTAACTTCTACATTTCTAAATTTCAATTATTTTTATTTTGAAAAGTCATCCTAAATAACCCAGCCAAAGTGTTTACTATTTTTGAGGTCATAAAATTTGTATACGTTAGAAGTTAGAAGGAAGAAAACTGCCTGGCTGCATGGCTGCCTTGCCTTCACCGCCTTTTACTAAGTCAGGGTTGGGAGAAATTACACTTCCCTAAGATCAAAACAACATGCTCAAGTGGGAGAAGTTTTGTATTAAATGGTAGAACAGGGAATTTGTTAGAGACTTGCAGGCTTCCTTGAGGAAAAAAAAGAGTATCTTAGTACCAGGGAGAGGATCCTGAGTCACCTTCAGAAGTAATCAAGACAAGACTTTCCAAGGGAGAAAAAGGAGCCTATCTGTAATTTATTACAATACAGAAAGCCATTAAAATTGCTGAACAGACAAGATGAGCGTGGACAAGGATGCAGCAGTCAGACATCCTTTAATATCAAGCCAGTGTCATCCTGCAGGCCTGAGATTATGGTTTTTAAGAGTTAATATTGTATAGTTGCATAAATTACATAAATTTACAAATGAGGATTAAGGCTCTGGCTATTTAATCAGCCTATTTCTGAGAAATGTAGTATTTAGTGAAGTATTCTTTTATGTTGACTCCTCTGATGAATATAGAAACCAGAGAAAAATATAATGATCCATCTTTTTTCTTTTTTTTTTTTTTTTAATATATCTAAACAAGGTGGTTTTGCATGTTTCAGTTAAAAATGAAAAACATTGTGGTGCACACACCTGGTGCTAATTCATGTAGTTCCTCTGTAGCTTCCTTAACTTGTTATCCCTCTCACTTAGAAATAGTTATTTTCCTGACAACTCCTTTAAGCCCAGCTTTCACATCTCATTCAAATGTTTACCATTCCCACTTTCTCAGGGCTGCAGTGAGAAAATATTTAATACCCAAGATTTCTTTAGAAAAAAAACAACCAGTAATCTTCCTTTTTTCCTGCCATTCTAATTGCTTTTTCTTTGTATAAAGGCACAGGAAGGCCAAGTGAGCTACTGTTCCTAAATATTTTGTTAGTTCGAAGCTGACAAACACGTCCAGGCAGATAACCACATACTTACTCAATCCTTTATGCAATAACATTCCCCATTATCATTTTTTCCAGCTGTATTTATCTCTATTCAACTGCAAAGTAAATAAATCTCTGTAGAATGATAATCCATGAGGAGTGTGGTATGTGAAAATGTGACAAAAGTGTCACTGATGTTTAAGAAAAAGCATCTGAAAAAGTCAGTGATGTGTAAAGATTTGGATTAAGTCTGTAGAGGTTCATGTCCTTTCTCTGAACTTCAAAACAAATGCTACTTTCTGGATTTGAACAGCACATAAATTTAAGTTAATCTCCAAAATTTAAATTATTACCTTCACTAATTTTACCTTCTTTAAATCTTTCTTCAGGAAAAAACAAAAAAACAAAAAAACAAATGGAATTGAAATGAACTGTTAGTTTGCTTTTTGTTTTAATTTCTTTTCAATTTAAGTAGAAATTAATGATAGTTTGCTGAAGTTTCTGTATGATCAGGTTGGGAAAAATATCATATAATCTTGCAACCACTTACACTGAACTTGTTTTCCCCATGGTAAATCAGCATACTACCTCAGTTGTGAAATAAGAATTTTAAATACAGAGCAGAAAGGGGGAGGGATTTGGTTTTTTATTGTCTCTTAAACAGCCAGAAGAAATGTCAGTGCTGAGAATGGCTATCCTTTGAAGGAAATATGAATTTAATTAGGAATTTAATTGTTTTACTTGTTCCATAAGAATGAAAATAAAAGCAAAAGCTCATTTAGCAAAGTCAGGCATTCATTTAACAGTAACGGTCCAGAATTATTTTGAATCACTTCTCCAATTTTGAGATTCATTTGAGTTGTGCATAACAACTAAACCTTTCTTTTTCTTTTTTTTTTTTCTTTTCCTCCTCAGAAAAAAGTAGGTATTTATCAGGTTGCTTAAAACACTATGCTTTTTTTCAGCTTTGATCAAAATAGTTATTTCTCTAAGCTGTTTTTCTGGCATGATGAATGGAGTGATACAGAATTTGGTTGTGGGGAAAGGAGAAGTGTGAAAGCCACTTTATCACTCTATTTCCCCATCCTAAGTAACATTTAACTTAAAGCATTAAGGGATCTTTCTGCTCTTTAGTTCAGTGGGAGTTTGCCCATTGATTTTATAGAAGAGAAATAAGTCACTAAAGTAGGTGCTTTCGGTGTGTTTCAGTAATGTGTTTTGTCAGTTTTATTATATCCTGAATCTTGTATTGTCACTTTAAATCTGAGTAATCTGTATCATAAGTGACATAAAACTTTGCTATATGAAGTCTGCCATTTTGAATTTATCATCTAAGCTGGCAATTCAGCTGGAACTGCTGCAGGGGCTAAAAGCATATTTTGTGACCCTTGCTTTTCACCTTGGCCACTGCCCTGTATGCAAGCTGCACATCCCAATACCCTGCCCTGCTAAAGCCATTTCTCTTCCGTTAGAAGAGACCACAGTGCCACAAGGACCCATCCTATGGGCATCTGCAGGACTATTACTATAGCTCCATTTTGCTCAAGCAGAGATGGAATGGTGATAGCCGTCTTGCTTTGTCTTTGTATGGATATTTTCCATTTTCATTAATAGAAATCTACCCCATCAGAAAATATCCTTCAAGGAGTGTCATATAGACAATGCGACTACATAGAATAAATGAATTTAAATTTTTAATATGAATCTGTAATAATAGCTCACAAAACTTGACATGTACTGAAGGAAAAGGTAACCTGAAAACAAATATCCCTATTTGTATATGAGAAGGTCCTATTTTCTCTTATTTTTATGTTTCATGTATTAAATGAAAAGAAAAATGTATTTTAATTGTAGACTGGCAGGATTTGATGATGTAATAGGATAATCTAGGACCATTTACAAGCAGTCAACTGAAGCAAATACTTCAAAGCTCAAACAAATATCTGTACATAAATACTATTTAATAGCTCTAAATTTTGGTACCTTATATTTTGCAAACTTATAAATAGCAGATCGTTAATGTCTACATATTAAACATGTAAAAGCCCCTCAACATAACAATGAAAGCTTATCAATATAATTTTCAGAATTAAGTATCTTAATTCCCTTGAAAAAAATACGTCTTTCTTGTGGTTTGGTTACTACTGTCTTGCTGAGAGAGTAAGTAAAGGTTAATCCAGTCTCAATCCATTTTGGTCTGAAGGTTTCAGAGTCAGGGCATCAGACTGTACTCAAAGTGGCAATAGGGATTTTAATTTCTTTGAAGTATTTCTGCAATGATCAAGTGCCAGGAAACATATTCTATTATGGACTATGAAGGGAAAGATTGAGATGTGGAGGTAAAGATTAAGTCTTAAGGTTAAGAAGCAAAGGACTGGGAAGTAGATAAAGGAAGAATCTCTGGAGAGGGGACACTAAAGCTCAATCTTACTCTCTGCTGTTCCCACCTCAAATTTATGCACTTAACTATGCTGTGAAGTGAGGAGTCAGTTCCACAGTGGATTGAGAGATGTTCCCATCTGCACTGGTTCTTTATCTCAATGTAGTATTTGTTATTTGAAATAAATGGACACTGTTCCATTAATCTTCAGTTACAGATTAAATACAAAATTGATACACTCCCATGGGTTAGCAGTATTCACCCTGCATTTAAGATGATGTTGCACATGAGAGGAATTTAGTCTTGCTGAGAAAGAAATGAAAATATTCCATTAAAGGACTGAAGGCTGACAAGTATGCTGCAGAAATAAAAAAGGAACTGTGAAGCAAAATAATATATTTTAAACCAGCAGTAATATCAGGAGTAATATGCTCTTTGAATAATCAATGGGTTTTACATCTTAGGTCCCCATTGTGTTATCTTCTTTCTTCCAGCATCATTTTATTTGTATTTAGATATTATTCTTTATGTTGTTCAAAGCTAATAGATAACTATATTTCATTGTAGTACACGGTGAAGATGCAAGTCCCTGCTGTAATGTCTGGCAAGAGAAAATGCAAGGGCAATCAGAGAAGTCCACTCCAAGGTAAAGATAAAAAATAAAGACTTGACTTCCTCATTTTTCCATCTTCTTATCCCTCCCCTTAAGCTTTTTGTTCTGTTTGGACTTTTTTTTGTGAATAAAGAGAAAGTCTAGAGTGAACAAAAACCTACAATTTCAAAGCATTTGTTGACCTAAGTACTTAGAAGTCACCAAGGCTTCTGTGGCACAAATAAATCCTTATTGCTGAGGCACTGCTTAGGGAAAGATGTGTTTTATTCAGACAGCTCACAGTCTCAGTTAATAATTGAGGGAGCCTGCTCTTCTGGGAATGTATAGGCTAGGGACAAATGCAACTGCAAAAGAAAACCATGTACTTTAAACCAGACATGCTCATATAATCTTAACAGAATTGACAAGAATTATCTGCTGCTTTACAGTTGGCTTTCTTTTGCTGTTCTCTTAAAAAAAAGAAAACCTTCTTCAAGAAGAAGCAGAAAAAAAACCCCAACACCTCAGTACATTTTGCAAAGAAATTTAAGGAAATAGCTGGGAGAAATACATTAACTGTTACCTGTGTGTAGTAAGCTGAAGTCAGCTCCACAATCCATAAACACATTACACTACCACTTTGAGGTCTTCACCGTTTTTCACTGAGATGTATGCTCATAGGAATTTTACTAAATACTTTTAACAGTTTAATACTGCGATAGCAATTTAAAAATGCTTACAGAAAAAGTATTTTACTTAACTGCGTCATACTGTTCAATGAGGAGAGCATGAAGTTCCAGGCATTTTATTGTAAGCTGACAGAGATTTCTGATTCCCCCAATTGGATCATTGGTACGATCCAATGGCCCTTTATCATCATAAGTGGCAATGAGAATTAAATTTCTGAGACAGTATTTATTAGATTGGGGAAGGTGAATTGAGTTTTAAGTGGTACCGATCTTTTTGTTTACTTTTATTTATGTTTGATATCTGTGATGACTGAATGTCAGAAATATTGTGAGACAGGTTCTGTAGTATATGACACAGATCAGAAAGCTCATTTTAGGATTACTGACAAGGTAGAGAAAATACACCACCCTTGAAATTTCTGAATTGAGCAATAGACTTTCCCTCTGCAGTCAGCTAGTGTTTGTCTTTCTCTTCTGAATCATGGATCTCCTGACTCAGATCTCTTGTTACAGCTGCTTTCCGTCCTGCTCCCTTTTGCAGTCCTCAGACAGCTGTCCATCTGAGTGCTCCTCCAATGGCACGATGAGGGTGCTCTCGTCTGTCCTCACTACACTTCTACAGCTTCCCCTGGGATCAAAACTGGTACCGCTACAATATTAATGAAAGGAGGTGAATAGTTTATTATTGTTTATCACTGTAAGAGAAAGGCTCAGATTTATATTAATCACTT
This sequence comes from Sterna hirundo, assembly GCA_009819605.1. NCBI lineage: Eukaryota > Metazoa > Chordata > Aves > Charadriiformes > Laridae > Sterna > Sterna hirundo. Next base: position 168,009,277 of record CM020437.1, read on the forward strand.
GCTTCTGGGACATGGAGCATGATGGAAAGACTAGTGATTTGTGTGGCTCTGAATTGCTCTGTCTGTCTCTCTGACCTTTTTGAATTGAAGTTTTATGGACCTCAGCTGTTTGCCCTGTAAAGTGTTACAGAGATTTATCAGCTTTATGTATTTTCCTCTCTCTTCCGGTATAATTATAATTCTGTGACCCAGTGACAGCAAATGCTACTGCAGAAACAAAGGCTTTAATAATCTTGGTGTTAAGCACTTTTTGAAAGGTAAGAATGAGCATTCTAAACCTGAAGTCTTGAATATTTTGCTTTCACTTCATTTTAACGCCTACCTCGACATTTCGGTATAGATTGGCTTGAAAACAAGAATTCAGTTTTCAAAAATAATACATTAAAAATTTTGGTTTTGCACTGCATCATAATGAAAAAGGCACTTTGGAAAACAGTATCATGAACAGTTAATAGCTCAAGGGCTAGAGCACTCAGTTGGCTTATGGAAGACACTGACCTACGTCTCTGGCATGATGTGGAAGAGGGATTTGAGACCACATGAGAGCTTAGCAGGAGTTTAAAGGGCCTTTCGACTCCTTTAACCTTAAACCCACAATTTATTGACCAAACGTATGCAGCTCCTTTAATCCCAGTTTTGCAGCCTCTCTACCTTCTCAAGGGGCTTCTATCCCAGACACTTCTGGAAAGCCTGCCAAGAAGGAAAATCTGGTGGATGGCCTCCTCCAGCAAGAGACAAGATGAGACAGCACAGAGCAACTGCAGCGCCTGTACCTAGCTGCCGGTGCAAACTCCTGCATTGGCCGCCTTCTTGTTGTGTGATACGGCTCAGAGCAGGGGAGCGTTACCATATAGGTGGCAGCTGCGCCTGATTCAGCACCGCTCCTGCAAAGTCTGGGTGACAGCCTACACAAAATTTACCAAACGGCGTGAAACAAGCCTCTTCTCCGAATAGGAAAAATTTACGTTGATTTTTGGGTTCCCTCCTATCCTAGGTGAGTATGTTGCATATTGATGAATAAACCACTCTCCATTTCAAGTACTAGCTCTGTCTGGGACATTTCTACAGAAATGCAAAAGGGAAATGACAGTTCATGCTGAAATCCTGTAAACATTTGGCTTCTGCTACTGAACATTGAGCTATATAAAAAAATTAAGGTTGGAGGCTGTATTTTGTTTATGGTATATTTTTAAATTTGCTTAAAGCCTGAACAACAAGAAGACTACCTGTGCTAACATAATTTTTGACAGATATCTTTTGGAAAGAGGCTTTTACATTATATGTAACAATTGCAAAATTACTTTTTTTTCCTTGATTTGTATTTCTTTACTTTGGGGTCAAAGAATAATTTACGTACAAATGAAATATAAAACCTAAGAAGTGTAATTTCACTAGAGGGCAGAATATGCCTGAGGTTTGTCATCTACAGAATCATGTTTGAGTTTTTTTGACATAAAAGTTCTAAAACAGCTGTACTCTGAGCTGTCTAACCTCTGAATCATCATACACCAAGCAAATCAATAATACTCTATGGTATTCACTGTTCAAGGAAAGAACACTGTGATGGAAAGCCCTTCACTTAGACAGTCATGTACGGTAGGTGTACATCACTGAGTAATAATGCTTTCCAAGGAAGTCACCATGAAAAAGAAATCATTTCTCTCCTCAATTCTACTGGGAGTGAGACAAAAAAGGGGGAGAGAGAAGGAGAAAGATGAAAACGCAAACTTTCACCTTCAAAAATCAAACTTTCACCTTAAAATATTCCTGTTCGCATTTTAATACCTGTGATCAAAACTTCAAATGTATTTTCATTTATAGATAAATATTTTTGGTAGAATTCAACACCTAATGAACATTATTGGCAAACCTAATGTATAACTATTATTTCTGAAAGATTTTTTTCCATTAAAAACATTCAACAATTTTATATTAACTAACTTATATTTACAAACCTTTGTATCAGTCACAGAAACAATATTTACATATTAATTTCACTTCATAATAAAATAAAGATTCTGTATATGAATATAATATAATAATATTATACTAAAATGAAATAAAACACACAAAGCCAAGATACTGAATACTGTAATTACCTTCTAGCTTATGGGTTCTTTTATAATTTTAATGAAGCCCTTCCTTGCACAGCTTTAATTTTTAAGCCTACAAAAGACAGAAAAATCAATTACACAATGTTTTAATTAATGTTTACATAACTCAATTTCCAACTTAAATAATAAGTCAGTTGAGAACTTGTAAAACCAGAAACCCTTTGTTAGTTCATCAATCTCTTGTCGAACCAGAACACTGAAATGCAGCATGATCTTCACTTTTAGAATCATTGTGGTTTTTCTGTGACTTTTTGTTGAATAAAGCACATTGAACTGCTTGAGAAATTCATATGGCACACAAATTCATTTCTTGGCCCTGAACTTTAAAAAATATTTGAAAAGGCCCCAAATATTTGTTAATGTATTGCTACAAATAGTGCACACAGTGCCAGGCTATTGAGCTGGAGGAAAAACTACTCTTTTTTACAACAGAACTTTGTATTTTTGGGGGGGCAACAATTTTTTAGTATTTTGGTTTCATCGTTTTAAATGTTTGAGCTGAAAATTCAAAAGTAACAAACCAAAAAAGATTCTTGAAGTTGTTAATGAAAACTGCTGACTGGAGTGTGGAAAATCTTTTCCTGTAACTGTTCTTGAGGAAACAGGCAAATTCTATCTATTAACATTATTCCCCACACAAACCTTAAAAAAGACACTTGTTTGGCCTTGCAGATAACTTTATAGTAGGAAAGTAAATGATAATCTTGCTCAGCTCGGCATGACTGTCAGTCTTCAATGGCAAATTAACTGCTACATGAATAAACTAAAAAATACATGGAACACGCAACAAGGGAAAATACATTTGAATTCTATTTTGTACAGTTATTCTTTGATGCAGTCACAGTTTCCTGAAAATAGGTTGTGTAATAAATGTAATAGCTGTTCTGTGAATCTGCCAAATGACAAGCGCCATATTAATCCTTCTGATTTTAAAAGCATGGGATACAAATAACTTCACATAACTTTGGATCTCCAAGATTTAGATGTCTATATTTGATTTAGTCAACCTAGCTCCCTTAAGAGGCAACAGACCTATACTGATTTCCAAACAGCAAGTGTACGATCTAATTATCTTTGTTCAATTTTGGTATTGAAGGTAACTATAGAATCAACATGTGAATTTTGTATATGAAGTAGGATCGGCTATAACTTGTGTAAACACCAAACACATAACAGTTTTGAATCTTAGTCTGAGTCACGTCAGCTAGTGAAGAGCAGAGTGAAGAACAGTTTATGTCTGTGCCTCCAGGGAGCAGTTCATTTGATGTGTCCTGAAGGATGCAAGTAAGATGAGATGAGTTGCCCTCAGGAAGTGTCTGTTTCTCTCTGTAAAAGGACTATAAGGTAATTAGGTTGGATTTTGATATCTAACTTTAAAGCTATGTTAAATAAATATTACCTACTGATTCTATGGTTACTTGTGTAAGAAAGCAGAGGTGCAAAGACAGTAATGTCTTGCACGTCCTTCTGAATGGAGCTTTGGCAACAATCAATGTGATACACAGATACATATTTATTTAGGAAACAAAGACATAGCTTAAAAACTGTAATTAAGTAGAAACCCCTCAGAAGATCCTGTCTGAGCTAAACTGTGCAGGAAATCAGCTATAGCCTTTGCTTCTTGATGCACACCAGCTAAGTATTGCGGCTTATATTTTTTTCTGTTTTTCTATGGGCACTTTGTCTGATGAGACTAACAGACTTTACTATATTTCCCGTGCTCTGAATAAACATAATTCTATTAATTTAATTAATCAATTCAATTCTATAATATTTACAACTTTAAAAAATACTCTGAACAATAATTTTTCCTTCAATGTTTTACCTCAGATTTTTTAAAATTCTGTACCACACCTTCTATTATCTGCCCTTTATCAACCAATCTCACCCGTATTCCTCCATCTTATTCCACTGTTATATGATGTCAAGTTGCTCCCACTGAACTCTTTAACATGATCATTTACATGAGGTCCATCTGAGAGCGCGTTCATTTTCTTCATAAGCAGCCCATACGGGCCTGTGTTTTGGGTCTGTGACTGAAGCAGCGTTGGTAACAGACAGGTGTTTTACCTATTGCTGAACACTGCACAACATCAAGGCCACCTCCATTTCTCAGTCTAGCCCCCAGCAAGTAGTCTGGGCATGGGCAAGTTGCTGGGAGGGGACACAGCTAGGACAGCTGACACCAATTGACGAAAAGGATATTCCATACCATATGACACCATGCTCAGCAATAAAAACTCGGGGGCAAAAGGGAAAGCAAGAGCCTTTCCAAGTTATCTTTTGCTCAGAGGCTGTCCAGGCATTAGTCTGCTCATGGGAACTGGCGAGTGACTGTTTTTGCATTACTTGGTTTTTTAGTTTTCCCTTTTTTCCTCCTCTTCACTTATTAAACTGAATTAATCTTGACCTATGAGGTTTTTTGTCACTTTTGTTCTTCCAATTCTCTCCAGCACCCTCCTGAGGTTGAAGGCTGACTGAGCGAGCAGCTGGTGGGTGCTTAATTGCTGCCTAAGTTCAACCAGCAACAGCGTTTCTAGATATTCAAAACAAAGCATCAGGAAACTTAAATACTGACTGAAAGAAAATTGCATATCTATCTATATATACACACGCTGTTTTCCACTGTTAATAATTGCCCTGAAGAAAGCTATTCAAAAGTTTATCAACTTTTATCACTTGCAGGTAAAAAAAAAAATAACAAATCTTCACATAAAGTTTATGGATAGGAACAGTTGCCTTGTTAATTTTAGTGTCCTAGTTTCAGCACTGAGTAAAAGTCTACTTCAAAATACTGAGCTTCAGAGCTTGTATCTTTCACTCTATTCAGCAGCAATTTAACCAATTTAGAGATAATAGCAATAAGAAAATAATATTCTGCCTTTTTACCAGTTGCTATCAACTCCTCAAAAGTTATACTGGCAAAAAGTCTAACTGGCTCCTCAAAGTCAATCTTATTACTTCACTGTTTCAAGGCAGTATCTTCTTCTTTTAATAATTACATTAAATATACATTACATGAAGCTGTCCTACATAATTTTTGACTGAAATCTGATAGCATGTAGTACTCAGTAATATTATTATTAGAAACTAGCATGGGCCATTGACTGTAAATTCAATTAATAAAATTGATCTCTACTGTGCATTTTTTTTGAGTGCATTTGTATAAAAGTACAGCTGAATTGTATCTGATAATACCTATATGCTTGTGACAGGACCCTAAGGCTGCCTCAGGTTTGAAGTGAATCCGTCTAGGTTTTGTCCTCTAATGAACAACCCCACAAATTCTTTAAACTCAAAATGTTATGGAGGGGGGTGAATTAAAACTGTGAAGTCTTTGCCTCTTTAGAAAGAGAAAAATGAATGTCACCAGGAAACACAAAATAGAAATCATCATCATCATCATCATCATCATCATCATCTAGTGGAATTTAACAACTAAAATTTTTCATTTACAGTATTGTATAGTAATACAATAATTACAATTGAACAATTAATATTAAAATAACCAGTTTTGTTTCATTTTAGTGTGTGATGGCTTTTATGTGTAACTATCATTACAGCTGTAAGGGGGAAGGGTTTGTTGATTTATAATTAAATTAAAGTGAGCTTTTTACTGTAGGAATATGTTCAAGTATGCTGTAACCGGAAAGTCTCAAACATTTGTTGTTTTCAGGTGGAATGAGCTGAGGTGTATTGAAGACGAGCACCCTCTGGCTTGGCTTCAATAATTTTCCCTTTTTTGAAGTTACCACTATTTCAGTGAAGTCAGATTCTCTGTGCTACTCTTTAGCTTATTGTAATTCTTATACAAGATCTCTGCTATGTGGTCTCAGCAAGTATGTAAGATCTGGTTTATCTGGTTTGTCCAGTTGCTAAGGCCTCTGAGTTCCTTCTGTGCATTAACCCAGACCAATTTAGAACCATGCAAATCTATACTCCCTTCGGCAAAATCTTTAGAGATGATGACTGTATGTACTTTTATACCAGCTGCTATTTCATTTTAAGTATGAGGTGAAAAAGTGGACTTTCACACAAGGTTGAAAATATTGTGCCATTTAAGAAGAGATGACATAAATTCCTTTTTGTTTTTCTCCTCTCCAGCAATAGACAAAGCACCTCCTGAAAATAAAAATGCAAATGGCCGGAAATTTATGCTTTTAGATTGAGGGACAATCACTGCCTGAATATCTACTTATAAAGCAGGCTAAAACAAGACTAGTTCAGCAATTAAGATTGAAAATTCAACAGAGGTTATCTAATTACCAACTGAAATCCTTTGCCTACTGAAAAGACAGAAAGCCCTATGAAAACTCACTGGTCATGCTAGTAAAACTCTAACTTCTTCAATTTTAGCAAAAGTAAGTCCAAACTCAGATAATGAACTAAATAAATCTCAAATTTTCATCAACTAGAGCAGAAAAATAATAGGACTAGCATTAATGCCTTTCTAGCCAACGTACTGAGCAATTTTATACTTCAATTCACTTATTACTATACTTCCTACTACTTTCTTTACTCATTTGCCCTAAAAAAGTTCTGTAGCTGAGGCACAGAAAAGACCAGGTATGTATATCAGAAAATATCACCTTCTCTCTCTCACAGAGTATCCCCATATATATTCTCTACTGTCACCAGTTCACTGAGAAGATTTGAGTGTCCAATGTCCTTGTTTTTGTTGTATGTCCATTTATTTGGCTGCATATATATTTGTTTCCTGCAGTATGAATAAAACCCATTAACTACATTTGAGTATGAAGTCATCAGATCTCTGCTGGAGAGGGTGCAGCAAAGGGCTACCAAGATGATGAGGGGACTGGAACACCTCTCTTATGAAGAAAGGCTGAGGGATTTGGGTCTCTTCAGTCTGGAAAAAAGACGGCTGAGGGGGGATCTTATCAACACTTATAAATACTTAAAGGGTGGGTGTCAGGAGGATGGGGCCAGGCTCTTTCCAGTGGTGCCCGGGGACAGGACAAGAGGTAATGGACACAAACTTGAACATAGGAAGTTCCACCTAAACGTGAGAAGGAACTTCTTTCCTTTGAGGGTGGCAGAGCACTGGAACAGGCTGCCCAGAGAGGTGGTGGAGTCTCCGTCTCTGGAAACATTCAAAACCCGCCTGGACGCGTTCATGTCCAACCTGCTCTGGGTGACCCTGCTGTGGCAGAGGGGTTGGACTAGATGATCTCCAGAGGTCCCTTCCAACCCTACCGTTCTGTGATTCTGTGATTCTGCGATTCAGGCATTGTAAAGTATCATTTAAAATGCTACTTATTAGAGGGAACACTACAAAGCAAGAGAGGATAATATAGACAAACATACATCTTTAGATGGTGGGAACCCTGAGATGTGCAGCATTGAATAGGTCTCTAGTCCACAGGCAGCATGCCATGAAGACCTCATCTGTGGAAAGAGTTACCCGATTTTAGTTATTCAAGCTATTACAGAATTTTCTTCCAAGAAAACAACTCTCTTCATCATTTCTACTATCAAACAGATAATTTTTAGGTAAAGGCAAGGCAACACAGGTAGCATATTTGCCAGTACCAAGAGGGAGCTACCTACAGCTCCTCTGTTACAATGAGCTGGCTAAATTTACCCTGCAGACATGGGGATATGCTCAGCACAGCAAAGTCCTGAAGGCCAAGCTGTACATCCAGCACAGCACAGCAAAGGATGGCACAGGCCTGGGCCAACTAGTTGTTATGCGGATCACTAACTCTTTGATGTACAACGGTCTTCCAGTGAGGATCACTGCAACACCTCCCTTGGACACATGGTTTGTCTCCATCTAATGAAAGAAATTCTGTGTGATTTTTGTTTTCATAGACTCATTTACATTGGAAAAGATCTTTAAGATCATCAAGTCCAACCATTAACTTAGCACTGCCAATTCCATCACTAAACCATGTCCCTAAGCGCCACATCTACACGCCTTTTAAATACCACCAGGAAACATTATACTTTGTCTAGGAGAAAATTACATTTTTGTGAAGATTATTTTCTACTCAGTTGACAATGTCTCCAAATCTCATGATTTGGTAGTGTGGGTTAAAATAAAAGGGATGTGATTTATCTTATCTAGCTCTACTACTCAAAAAGCTAAAAACTCTGTCCTTATCTCCCCCCTACAGACAGCAGAAAGGGAAAAGCACACCCACAGTATCCTTAGATAGCTCATGTACAGTTGCTTTTGGAATATTCTATATTCTCACTAATTTACAAGTAGTAATAACTTCCTTATGCCTATTTGGCTATTTCCTGACTTCATACATCTTTTTTAATAGCAGCTGCCTCATAACAATTTAAGTCAATGAGATTAAGATGGCCAGGCTTCAGAAATATACAAAAATCGGTGTCTGAGAGCCATAAGAATCGCATCACAGTCCTGAGAAGGAAACACCTGAAAGACATTCACATGATAGAGATGAGAAACACACATGAAAATCTTATTTAGGACAAAAGGTAATACATGTTATACATGGGGTTAAGAATTTATGTCAAATTAATATTTCATCTATCTAATAAAAATCCAAGAAATAGTTACAAACCATTACAATTCCAATGACAGTAAAACCTACTTAGTAAAAGTAAAAATTGAGAGAGAGAACACTGACTCAATAAAAACGGTTAACATATATTAACTTCCAACTATGTTCCCCTTACTTCTTATGTTATGCTTACCCTTTCACTGTCCCAGTGGTACTAAAGTCAAGAGCATTTCTTAGAAAGAAGTGAGGGGTTATAACAACCCAACAGTGTCCTGAGGTTTTTGCCAGAACTATGTTGTTAATGGTGGAGGGGTTCTTCTGTCTTGGTCTTCAATTTTTCTGTTCACTGCTTTGTCTCTGGAGTTGGTTTCACCTGGCTCACACAAGTGCATTCCTGCGTTTATCATCTTTTGACCACTATGATTTATTTTCACAGTCTGGAACTTCTGGTGTCACCCTGTACGCACACTCTTACACACCACATTTAAATCTGGTGTCACCAGCAGTTCCTCTCATGCAGAACAGCTATCTGTTACTGCTATATAAATTTGAAACAAAGTTAGATAATACCTACCTGATTGTTAGACAATTGTTATCGCAGGAAAAGCAAGTTAACATTAGCTCAGGACAAGGCAAGTGCAAGCGAGTCTTGAGAGACAGCACTACCAGGTCAATTTAAAGCCTGAGGCTTTTTACAAGTAATGACAAAACATCGTATTTCCTGGGCTACAGAAAGGCTACCCGTCGGCAATCCTGTTCTGCTGTGTACTGATCTGTATATGAAATGGGGATCCATTTCCAGGGGAAACAGAAAATTTGGCTTCATTGACCTTTGTTGCCCTTACCTCCTTCTACAGCTAAGAGAATTACCAGCCTTTGTGGAAGCACAACCCAATTACGTGGTCTAACCCTTCACAGAAATTTATCAAGAACTGTAAAACTTTTATAATATTTTAAAATAAATAGTATATATCACATAAAAATAATATTCAAATACTACATGTGCAGACATGCTCAAGTAAAAGGGCAGCATTTGTCACTTACAATCTTTAGAACTATGAACCCAAAGCATGAGTAATTTCTTTTCGGTTCATCATCAGTCAGACAAAACATGAACAAATATTTTCAGTGTTTGTTTATCAACTGCAAAAGAAGACATTTCAGACTGTCTGAAGCAATATATGATTCATTTGACAAACAGAATGAACATAAAACTATTTGGGAGTCCTCTGCTTTGTCAGAAGACATTTTACTGAAAAAAGATTGTTTTGAATATATATACAGATTTAATGAAATTCTAATGGAAAGATTAGATTCATTTTGGTTTTGACCTCATTTTGATACTTTGAAATATCATTTTGATATTTTGATGTCATATAAAATATTTTTTTAGCAACATTTGGTTATCATTGGTTAATTGAATGATTTATCTACTTACTCTAATTCCCATTTTTCTGAATCTAAAATTTACAAATGCCTGTGTACAGGCTATATAATTTTCTGGCTGGGCCTAGATATAACTACCTCTGGCCACAGCTTTACAAACCAACCTTTCACACATGGAAAACACCAAACATTTAACTGACCATGGTTACTTACTTTATTTTTCCCTTTTAAAGTGACTTTCTTTATGAAAAGCTTAATTCTTTTGCAGTCACCTTCGGAAGAACTGAACTTTCTATGATAAGATATCCTAGACAGCTCCTGACAATACACATATCAGTATTTCTCAAATATTTTTCAGTCATTTAGAGCTACCATTTATGACAGTAATTGCCAAGAGTCAGCAATTAGCAGCTACTTTATCCTTTCAGTCATGATGTTATATTGGCTAAGAGCTTTACTACTCCAGAAATACAATAAATTTGTTCTCTGTTTTCCCTGAATAGTATCACTGTAAAACCAAAAACTCCAATTAAGAAATAATGACTAATGTTCAGAGAATCTGGATGAACATGTAATCCATTACAAACATACTTGAGATGCTTTCCTTAAGATTCCCAATTAATCAACTGGCTTCTGACCTACTCTTTTTTACAGACATCTCCAAGGATTTAACTATTAACATTTGTAAAGGGATTTCATTGACAATAACCTTTATTGGCCTGCAGTAAACTATTCAAGAAAAAAATGCTCACTTAGAAATAGATCTCCTGGTTCAGAAATGTCATTGTTTCAGTAAGATACTTCTAGCTATATTTTTTTTTCATTCTGTATTTAAAAAAAAATGAATAATTCTTTTTTTTCAATCTTTGTAAATATCTTAATGTGACTTTTTACTGTTTTGAATAATAACATCATTTTCTTACCTTCGATCTATTCATCATTCATGTATTAGGCAAAATCAGCAAAAATAGTCATGGGTGAACCAGGGACATAAAATCTATATTCTCCAAATATCCTGTGAATATATTTCATTTAAGTCATATTCTTTTCATGCCTTCTTCTGACAGCTGTAGTAACAGCCGCCTTTAAAATATTTGATATAGAAACAATGTCGTACTATACTTAAGATACTGTAATGGTGAAATGGTATTAAAACTGTAGTAACCTGTAGTACAGGCAATTACAATTACCTTTTCATCCAGCCTACATAGTTTTTCAGTTGAGTTATTTCTGTGTTTGAACATTTTACCTCTAATAACTTATATATTCAACTGAATTTATTAATAGGTGTGGAAGCAATTGCCAGCATCAACACAACCGTCATTGGTTTTCTGTGCAAACCAATAGATTATTGAACAAAAAATTGAATTCATCTTAATTTGAAAAGTTATATGCAGAATTCTCTAGAAATAAAGCCACACGTTGTGCTTTGTAAGCTATATAAAAAATAGTTACAAAGCAGCCTTCCTTCCATTTGAGAAAATACATGTGTCTCTGTATGCATGCACACGCACAGGTATCATCTTCTAATAAATGAACTACTTTTCTGCAAAACAAATACAGAAATGGTTTGAAACCGGATGTGAGGACTGCTCATATGTGTGCATTCTGATGCCATATTCCTTGTAGAACTAGAAGTGGAATTCTCTATTAGAAACAGTCTTATCAGTTTTGCAAAGATGTTTTTTTACAAAGATGTTTCTACAAAGCATCTATTTAAGCAGATTAGCTATTCGGAATCCATTTTCCAATGGAGAGAATTATCATCATGTTCAGCATTTAAGCTACAATTTTACTTAAAGGATTATTGATCTGTAGTAAGTGTTCATGTCTTTAAATTAACAACTGTATGGAGTGGTTTAGAAATCCCTGAATACTTCAGTATGCATTTTTCAGTATTTAAAAATATATAGAATCATAGAATTGTTTAGGTTGGAAAAGAGCTTTAAGATTACCAAATCCAACCGTTAACCTAGCACTGCCAAGTCCACCACTAAACAGTGTCCCTAAGCAGCACATCTACACTTCTTTTAAATACCTCCAGGGATGGCTACTCAGCCACTTGCCTGGGACGTTCTGTTTCAATGCTTAATAACCCATTCTGTGAAGAACTTTCTCCTAATATCCAATCTGAACCTCCCCTGGTGCAACTTGAGGTCATTTCCTCTTGTCCTATTGCCTGTAACTTGGAAGAAGAGACCAACCCCACCTCGCTCCAGCCTCCCTTCAGGTAGTTGTAGACAGCAATAATGTCTCATCCTCCTTTTCTGCAGGCTAAGCAATCCCAATTTCTTTAGCCACTCCTCATAAGACCTGTGCTCCAGAACCCTTACCAGCTTTGTTGTCCTTCTTCAGACATGCTCCTGTACCTCAGTGTCTCGTAGTGAGGGGCCCAAAACTGGACACAGTACTCAAGGTGGGGCCTCACCAATGCCGAGTACAGGGGGACAATCACTTCCCTACTCCTGCTGGCCACACTGTTTCTGATATAAGCCAGAATGCTATTGGCCTTCTTGGCCACCTGGGCACACTGCCAGCTCATATTCAGCCAGTAGTTGACCAATAGCCCCATGTCCTTTTCTGCCGTGCAGCTTTCCAGCCACTCTTCCCCAATCCTGTAGCGCTGCATGGGGTTGTTGTGACCCAAGTGCAGGGCCCGGCACTTGGCCTTGTTGAACCTCATACCATTGGCCTCGGCCCGTCGATCCAACCTGTACAGACTCCTCTCAAAGCCATTCCAACCCTCAAGTGTCCTTCCTGCATGCCCTTCCGTGTAACATGTCGTGCAAACTGCCATGCCGTGCCCTTGCTGATGTGCCACACCCTGTTTGCCCACCCTGCTTGTGGTGCTCCTTGTCGCTCACTCTCCTCAGGGGCTTCTTTTATATGTGTAGGGACAGGGCTTTGCCAATGTTGCTCTTGGCCCTGCTGAGGTCTTGCCAGCCACTGTCACATGAGCTGCAGGCTCCCAATGGCTCTCCTGGTTCCCTCTGAGGTTCCCTGGTTTGGGAAAACCCCCTGTGCACCTCATTATATTGTGCCAGCACGAGAGATGCTTGTCTTGATGACTGAGTTAATAGGAGTGACCTCAAAATGTAGTTGACATACTTTGTGTTACACTTCTGTTTTAAAAAATTTCTTATAACAATTTGAAGTTTGTTATATTTCTTTGCCAATGTAATGATGAAATATTTCATTTCTTACACTACTTCAGTGACATCTATCAAACGACATTTGAAGGAATCAGGATAAGTTATCTCTCTTTAAACGAGCCCTGGGACTACTGTGAAGGATGCTACCTCTATTCTTTTCCTCCCCTTCAAGAGTAATTTTGACTGTCGTATTACTTCTGTTTTCTCTTGTACCTTTGTATGGTGTGAGAAAGATAATCCCTGCCAGGTGGATCACAAGTGAAACCTCCATGGATTTCATAAGGTATTTTTACTGCAAGGTTGGCCATTATATGTGAGAGACTTCCAAATCTCATTTTCTTTTTAAAATGTAGCTCTTGCATTGCCATAAATATTAGTTTAGTAAATGAATAAAATGAATAAATGTCACAAAGGAAGCCCAGAAGAAATGACCATAAATAAGGTAAGTGTTGCAAAAACTATCATCACTGTGCAACATTCACAATAGGAATAAAAATCAATGTCATAATTTTCAGAACACAGAAGTAAGTAAAGTTTCAAAGATTTTTTTATTATTGGATGGTGTGTGTAAAGGACCTTACTGTTTGTTTACTTTTCTCAAAAAAATATATATCTCAGACCAGCAGAGTCGAATACATTTTTTATGTTAAGGCAAGTCTTACAATTCCTCATTATTTTCCTCTTGGTATTATCTTCCTAATTTGTATGTTCCTTAAAGAGCATTTTTTAATTGACTGTTTTCAAGGGCGTGTGTTATCATTTGCACTTAGAACAGAACCTCAGATTATTTTAGATAAATAATAGTTGTCAAGTAGACTGTAACAAACATTTGAAAAACAATTCTCTAATGCATGTATCATCTCATTAGCCTACAATTTTCAGCAGCTTTTACTGTTTGGTCTCATATATTACCTCTAGAAAAAACTAGTGTTTGCCCAACATTTAATCGAATGTTTTCGTTGACTTAAATTTCGTGATTTTACATATACCAGTGGGATACTGTCTGTTTATAAAGCCTTTTTTAGACAGCAAAGGAAGCCTCACAGCTGCAGACCATGGTATTCATGGGGAAAAGTAACCACTTCAATACGTCCTGTAAAGGCACAAGTCTGGGTGCAAGTAGCCCAGGCAATTTCTGAAGAATGTAAAGGAAAATTTCTTGACTTACATGATCAACAAACCAACGGGACTATAAGTGCTGCTAGATTTACAGCTCCCAAAGCTGGCCCAAGTTATGTAGGTTAATGGCTGACAGAGCATGCTGGAGAAGTGGACATAGTAGAGTTTAAGATCCTGAGCGGAGTGAGCAATGGCAGAGTAGCAGAATTAGAACAACATGCGTCAAGAGAGCAGATTTTGGCTTGTTAAGGGATCTGCTTGATAAGATTCCATGGGAAATTGCCCTGAAGAGCAAAGGGGCCCAGGAGAGCTGTTTGATCTTCAGGAACAACCTCCTCAGAGTGCAAAAGCAATCCATTTTTTGCAGAAAGTTAGGCAAGTATGGCAGGCAGCCATCAAGGTCTGGACAGCGATTGCCTGACTGAGCTCAAATGCAAAAATGAAGCACACAGAAGGTAGAAGCAGAGATGGTAGGAATAAAGAGGCATTGCCTGAGTGTGTGGGTGTGGAGACAGGAACCTGAACCTGCTACTCAGTGCCATAGGGGACCCAGTAACATGAAGAAGGATGGCATACTTAGAGCTTTTTTTGCCCTGGTTTCAATGCGGTTCCGTGGGGCCAGAGAAGATGCATATGAAAGCGATGAGTGTTAGGGCCCAGCAGGCACCGCCAGCCCTGACTGTCCCTGCCCAGCCCTCTTGAGTCTCCCCCACCCTGCTCATGTCCCAGGATCCCATTTCAGACCCTGTGGGCCATCAGTCCCTGCCCCAGCAACGCTGCAGCAGGGACAGCCTCCAGCTCCTCCACAGCCCTGCCCTGCCCTTCACCCACATCCCAGACTGGCCTCAGCTGCCTCTGTCCCCAGGGAGGTGCCTGGTGTCTGGACCTATATTCTACCTAACCTCCACCTCTTTAAAAATATCTGACATTTTTCAGTGGTGGTTTAAACGTTGTGTTTTTTTATTCTATATGCCCATTTCCCCTCTGTATGCAAAGTCATGTCAAATCATAACAGTGATAAAACTTAAACTTTGATCCTTTGAAGTTTTATATATCTACCTAACTGTGATTAGTTTCATTGTCTTAATTGGCTGACTTCTAAGTGGGGCTAGACACTTTTAGTAAAGTTAACCATATGTGATGCCTTGAACTATACAGTCTTCTATTTTTTTTTTTTTTTAATACTTGAACCATATTTCAATCTCCTAAAATTAATACAGATTTATCTATGTATTTTAAATACATATCTATATGAAAACAATTGCAAAACTACTCTGTTACCTCTTCCTGACTCCACTAAAAACAACGAAGTCGCATAGCAGTAAATAGTACACCTGTTCTGCAAATGCAAAATAAGAAAAATAAATAGTGGTTTTCAGGTATCAGGTTGAGTTTGCTGGTCCAGTATTCTTATGTGTAAACAAATTACAAGAGGCACATAAATTGCTAAGGATATCCACCACAAAATCTTTCAGATTAAGGTCAAACAGCACCATTAAATCATCAATCCTGGCCTTTTCTCAATTGCAAAACTCTAAACTTTTCCCAGTTATACCTCTTCTGAGCTCAATAACTTTTATTTGTGTAGGCAATAACTTGTGTTTGGCTGAAATGTACCTCCCAGAAAGGCAACCATTCTTTATTTAAAGGTTTCCACAGACAGAGAAATCTACTTCATCCCTTGGTTGCTTGTTTTAGTGATTAATTGTCCTTGCTGTTAAAAAGATGTGACTAAATTCTAATTGGAATTTATCTGGTTTCAGCTTCCAGGCATAGGTCCTTGATTGGCCTTTTTCTGCCAGATTGAAGCCCTTTAGCAGTGGTCATTTTGCCCCTGTATAAGTACTTATGACTGTAATCAAATCACTTAATCTTTTTGACCAGCCAAACAGTCTATGCTCTAAACCTTCCTCCATGAGACATTTTGTTCTTCTCTTGAATATATCTCTTTTCTGTACCTCCTACAATTTTTGATCTTTTAAAAATATGGACACTAACATTGTATAATGATCTTACTGTGTTGAGTAGAGGTAATATCACCCATTTTTCTCTTACTACTTTCCTGTTTACTTCTTTCAGTATTATTTTCTGCCAACATTGCAATAAATACTCATGGCAAATTGCAGTCATCTTTAAATCTTTTTCAGAATCATTGCTTTACAAATTTATCTATTTATTCCTATTGAATATATTTATTTGAATTTGAACATTTTATTTGAGTGTGATCCCTTACTTTGAAATTACCAAGTGATCCAGACTATTTTTTCTCACTCAACTGTTTCTCCCTATTGTTTATTATTACTATTGTTACTCTTATTATCTCTATTAATGATTCATCAGTCTTGGTTTTATCCATTGTTAGAATTGGTTGACTCTATTAATTGCTATGAAATGTCCAATACTGGTTGTTTCACAACTTTTTTTTGGAAAAGGCATCATCAAACAATGATTTCCCACCACTGGCTACTGTTCCAGATTTGTCACTTGGTCATTTTTTTAATCTACTTAGCTTGTATCGTTCCAGAATTTAATGAAATATTTCATATTCCTAATTTTAAAACAACTAACACAAATTTAAATCAGAAGATGTAGGTATCTGAAGCAGAGAACTTTTACATGCCCTTTGTTTATACCCAGCAGTTTTCTCTCTTTCTTTTATGAGGTCTTATAGTTGTTGCTGCTGTTGTTGGTTTTGTTCTACTCAGAATAAATAATTAAAATGAACAAAGCAAGGAAGAGAAGAAAGGCACTTAAAAATCAAACTGATTTTTTGTGTTGCAAAATGCAAAACAGTGTGGTCTATTGTTTACCACTAGTATAAAGAGAGAGCATTTTCTTCATTAGTGAGTAACTGGTTTGCTACCTGATGGGCAAAGTGATTTTTTTTTTTTTTAACAAATTTCTCCAAATTCAAATGCAAAATGTTATACTGTTTCTAATCATTCTTTATTGATACAGTCAATAAGTATTCCACATAAATATGTTTCTATGACAAGGATTACTCATATTTTAAGTTGTCATTTGATACTTTCAGAATAGAAATGCAGTTTATTTTATTTAAAATGTGGTTAATTTCTTGAGTGTTTTACTGCAGATTCATTTCAAATCTCACTCAAAAAAAATCAGCATTCTTCTATTTCTGAAAACTTTTTGTTACTTTTTTTATCACAGAAGTGCCAGTACCTTGATGTATCATGACATCACGTTCCACTTTCACAAGAGTAGATATTAAAAATATGTCTAGACAGTTCCAAAACTGATTCTGAAACATGTAAGTACTTCCAAATTTAATGGAAGTTAAGAGCGAAAGAGCGAGAAATAAACAATATGTGGAGATAATGTTAGAAATGACATTAGTGAACAAATGTCTTCACATTCATAACTTCTAAAAATCAACAGATTTGGCTCAGCTCCAGTGTACACCTACAAAATTCTCAGATTCATCCAAAATTTGAAATTTGACCATTAAATTTCTTCTGAGCTACAGGGGAAAAAGCAGTTTAAAAATTGATGCCATTTTAAAGAAGCTAAGCAATTGTCATACAAGACAGAATCTCATTGATCTGTGTGGTTAATATAGCTAAATGTTATGAAGACTAATGTACCATACTGATGTTTTAGGAATTTCATTAACGTATTTGAAAAACTGTCATAACTCACTCACCTCTGCTGAGTTTATGAGCCATGGGTTTTCTCCAGCTCATAAAATCAACTTGCTTAACACAATAAGTGACTGATAGCATCAGAGATGACATTTCATGAAGGAAAGTGACTTTTTTTTTTCCTTCTTTTTTTTATAAGTTTTGTAGGACAATGCAGGGATACTGAATGGAGAACTAGATAAGAGCCTGACAAAATATTATTCTGACTTAGTGACAAGTTAATTACAAATATCCTATCTCTGTTGCTCATTGTAAGAGTTGATTGTAAACTGGGACACAATGCTAACTTCTGAAATATTGAGAAACTAATTTTAGTTTTCCACATTTTTAAATGTAGTATACCTGACATGAAAAATCACTACTGAAAGTATTAATGTGCATTTTTTTCAGCTGAACCTTCATCTAAAACTTTTGAAATGGGAAACATTTGCAATTTTGCCTTAGATGGAATAAAACCAAAGAGCATATCTACACATTTTCATTAAAAGCATTAAAACCTTTAATGTTTAAGCATTCTTCTCACCTCTTTCTAACTATCTACAATGCAGATATCATCTGAGATAGTCACCCAAGTCTCATTTTATTCATGAATCAAAATAAGCACCTACAACGTGTGGTTTCTGAAGAAACATTTGTTTCAATTACTGCAAAAGAAACCTAACAGGAACAACCTAGATGCGGATGCTTAATGCTATAAGTACATAAAGTTAGACCTAGTTAATCTCATTCCAGAATCTACATCTTTGGCCATCACGTACAAGATATGGTAAAAGATATCTCAGATGCAGTTGAAAACAGTCACTCCCTGCACAGAAAGCAACCTATTGAATTAAAAACAGATTTGAGTTTTAGTTACTCTTAGCTGCATTCACATAGCCCAATGGTATGTGAATAGCCCCCTGGAAATTAGACATTGATGTCTTTTCTAACTTCCACTTCAGACAATTTCCTTACGAATGCTGGCCTAATATAAAGTTTTTCTGGGATGGAGGAATTATCTCTCAGCGTCAGAGACACCTATGCACAATCACAATTCATAAACAAGAGTAAGCCTCTACAGTCAGTCCCATTTTCTCTCTGTAAAATGGACCATATCCCCCATTTCTTTTAAAACACAATGCAAAGCAACTAATACTTCCATGTGTGTGCAAATATAAGCCTAGCAATCAGAGCACTTGCTCAGAATGTGATATACTCAGCTTGAAGGTAGCTTAAAAAAGCCATATCATCCATCTTGAAAACAGATAACAAAGCACACTACAAGCAACCTTCGGTGTGCACTTATGAAGAAATAAAGAGTGAATACTGACTGACCATGAAATTATACGTAAACAAAAGAAAAAACTTTTTACTGTTCAGGTGGTCAAGTATTTGGACAGGTTGGCCAGACAGGCCAACTCTCTCTCTCAAGGCCTCCTTCCAGTCTAAATAATTTTCTGATTCTGCGAATACATGTCACAGAATAGCATATTCATTGACGCAGGAAGTGACCGCGGTGGTCATCTAGTCCAGTCCCCTTGCTCACAGCAGAAACAACTAGAGCAGGTTGCTCAGGGCCATATCCACTCAAGTTTTGAATTTCTCTAAGGATGGAAACCACAAAATCTCTCTGACCAGCCTGTCCAAATACTTGACCACCTGAACAGTAAAACTGATCTTTTTTTGTGTTTTCTGCATTTTAATTTTTACTCATTGTATCTCGTCCTGTCACTGGATGCCAGAGATGCGAGAACAATCTAACTCTGTCTTCCTTACTCCCTACCATCAGGTATTTATACACATTGATAGATTCCCCCTGACCTTCTCTTCTCTAGGCTGAACAATCCCATCTCTCTCAGACTCTTCTTATATAATAGATGCTCCAAGTCCTTAACCATCTTCATAGTCCTCCACATGACCCTTCACTGGATTTACTCCAGTATTTCCATATAACTCACGTACTGGGAACCCAGACCTGGACACAACATTCCAAGACTGGCTCCCTATGTTCTTCCTAATACAGTCCAGGTGACTGTTGGCGTTCTTTGCTGCAAGTGTACATTACTGACTCATGGTCAACTTTGTGTCCATCAGGACCCTCAGGTCCTCTTCTGCCAAGCTACTTTCCAGCCAGTTGTCCCACAAAGTGTAATGCTGCACGGAGTTATTCCTTTACGAGGTTCCTGTTGGACCAGTTCTCTAGCTTGTACAGGTTCCTCTGCATGCCCCCACATTCATGTGGCTTATTAGCCACTCCTAGTTCTATATAATCTGCAAATTTACTGAGGGTCTGCACCCTGTGCCATCATCCAGGTCACTAATGAAAATGTTTGACAGTATCATCCCTAGTATCAACCTCTGACACACACAGTTGGTGATTGGTGTCTAGCTGGACTTTGTATCAGGCATCACAATCAATTGATCCCAACAGTTCAGCCAGTTTTCAGTCTACTTCACTGTTCAGGTATTTAATCTGAACTTCATCAGTTTGTCTGTGACAATTCTATGGCAGACAGTGTTAAAAATCTTACTTCGTGGAGCATCTTAAATAATTTAAGTCAGGCTATGCGTTTATGAAGGTACAGGGTAAAACAAGTGTTTTGAAACACACTTTTGGATTTGAGCACTGCCTACATTTAGTTCCAATTCCGATGCTTAAATCCAGATTTACCTTGTGAATCTTTGTAAAATAAAGAGGCTTGATGTCCAGACTGTATGCAATTTTTAAGTGAATTTTGCATTATTTCTGCATCTTGACTTCTCTATACATTTGAAGAACCCCTATGAAAATCTATTCTCTTGCATTACTCTTTTATAACATATTACCTGAATGACTATTTTTGTTTTCAGTTATGTAGTTACTTAATTTAGCTCAGTAAAAAGGATCCCTTTCTTTGAAAGATAATTTAAGAGTAGTATGTTATTTTAGAAGTCTGCTTATATGCAGTTCTATTATTAAGTATATTTCATCTCGTAGTATGTTCTTTACCAAGAAGCAAGAAGTAAGCAACCTTAGTTCAGATGTCATTCCTGAGACTGAGAAGTTTAGTTAGGTACTTTTTATATTGGTTTTATAATTACTTTTTCTCAGCTTATTCTCCCAGTTCTTCTCCCTATTGAACATGTTACTGTATCTTCACTGTTGCTTCTCATCAAAGCATCTACATTTGTATTATTTTGGGTAAGCCTGCATGTATAGTTACAATTTCAGTTGTAAGATAAATCCAACTTTCCCTTCTTTTCTCTAAAAGTAGAAAAAAATTACCAACATCTGGTAAAAAATCTAGAGTAAGCTTGCCAAATGAAGTGTTATGCCTCCTCTGCATATGTCATATAATTTCAGATACTAATACTTTTATCAGACCCAAGTTTTCAAAATTTGTAAGAATATTTTAGGTTATTGAGAGCTACATTTCTACAAAGAAAATGTGATTATCCTGTATCATCTGTGGACTGAGTTCATATTGCATTCTTTTTTTTTTCTTCTTGAATTTAGTTATGAATCTCATACAAACACGATTGTGTAGTTTCCGTCCTATTTTCTAAGTAATTAGCTCTGAATTACTCTGCTAATAGTGATTATTAACCTCTGAATCTATTAAATACTTGCATGTCACAAAAAATGTATATATACTTAAGGAAATCAGGTTCTATGATAATACCAGGATAAACAACAAGTGAATGAGGTTTTAATTTTTATTATTTTGCAAGTTTTTGCTTTGAAAAAATCCTGTATATTACAGTTTTTCCTTTTAGATATTTCTTATCCTTAATACTGTTATCTTTACTTTTCTAAAGTGGTCTCTATTAGTCTAAAATGGACTAGGTTCTTCATTACTCAAACTTACAGAAAATCTCATTCTCTGGGAGGGATAATTGCATCTTCATATAAGGATTTATCTAGTTATAACTATAAAGAAGAATGAAGCCTTCATGAAAATCTATAGTCTTGGACAGAGTTTGGGTTACTTTTGGTAGAGCTGAATTTGGCCCATTGAATACACTGTATTAACATTGTAACAGCTGAGTTTTCCTTTGTTTTCTGAGTCTGTCATGGGTGCAAAAATATCTGATGGGTATTAAGTTTTCCTTTCTGCTCAAAGAGCTGCAGGTATAAAGAACATCTGGAATTGACAGCACTGCAAGGAGGACTTGGCAGCACCTTCAGTATAGAGGTTAGTGCTTCAAGTAATCCAATTGCCTAAAGAAAACTCAGAAAAATTACCCAAGGAATGGGTAAGCCAAAGATCAACAATTTTAAGCTATCACCTGAACCAAGATTTTTATGTAATGCAGAGAAAATTTGGAAGAACTTTAAGCAGGGAATTTTTCAATATCTATATTATTAAATGAGTGCAAACTGACAGGAAAAGAGACAGCTAGACACACATTGCATGTCACTATGGTAACAGATGTCCTAAACCAAGTATAATAGCAATAGATTTAGAGGCATTGAAGAATACAAGAGCAAAACACAATAAATAGTGTACAAGTAATACTGTTGCATACAGTGGCTACACCAAA
Source organism: Sterna hirundo (assembly GCA_009819605.1). Classification (NCBI taxonomy): domain Eukaryota; kingdom Metazoa; phylum Chordata; class Aves; order Charadriiformes; family Laridae; genus Sterna; species Sterna hirundo. Next base: position 168,031,707 of record CM020437.1, read on the forward strand.
TTCTCAATTATGCCTGCAGACAGCACGGAGCTTCATCGTGTAATTTAAGGTTTGCAGCGGTTGAATTACTACTTCTACACCAAAGATTTTGGACAGATGTGGAACAATTTGGAGAATTCAGAAATAAAGGAATAACATTGATTAGAAAGTTAAGACCTGTTATTGTAGTGTAGGGTTGCATAACAGGTACTTGATACGTGCTTGTAAAAAAAGATAAAATACTTACAAAAATATAGTCAAATTTTATGCAAGTTCACGGACAATTTGATTGATAATTAAAAAAAAATCAAAGATGAAAAATTTTTTATAGTTTGGGGCTTATGTAACTAAATGCAAAGACTGGAAAATACCTGTGACGTTTTGGGACTGCAGACACTGTGTAGCAAATATAAGTCTCCTGCCAATAAGCTTGTTAGAAACCCTTTTGAGGGTCTTTAAAGCTTGTTATGAACTGGCAGGAATGCCCTAACAGCAGGTTGAAATTTTGCATTTAGAGAAACAAAGGGTTGGACCAAGCAGCCCTTTTTATATATATATATATATATATGTGTATATATATATATATATATATATTTATATATATATATATTTTATATATATATATAAAGTGGAAAAGAAAATCCTTGTTTTGCAGAATAGAATAAACTTCAGAAAGCTGCTTGCTCTGTGCATTTTATACTTGTTGTGTGAAATATACACATTTCCTGTATACAAATGTGAAGAAATCTGGAGGCACAAAACACACCTGCTCTTTTCCCAACAAGCCTGGGAAAAAAAAGCCCTTGGAGTCTCTACCGGCAGTCACCGCAGCCACTAGAGGGAGCCATGCTCCCATACAGTTTATTACACGCCCCTGCAAAACTTTCTAAAATAAGCCAGTTGATGAACAAAAGAGCTCTTTTATTTGCCACAGCATCCTTACATAGGAAGGGAATGTAATATGGAAAACACCAGACTCTTTCCAAACTGAATATGCTGTCAAGTGAAGGATCACCGTAACAACAACAGTAAAGGTGCTGCTGCAACATTAGGTTTGCTCTATTCTATGATTTTTTATGTACTAGATCCACCAAGGGATTTGATCACTTAAAAGTAACCTCCTGGGTATTTTAGTGTGCAGCTCCAAAATCACAGGGAAGGGAAACACCTGCTGTACTGTTGCTTAACCCTGTCAGTAACTTGACAGCTGCTTTCATGTTCAACTTCAAAGTTTCCGAATACTTGCATATTAAGAACTGCTCAAATCTGAGTGTTATAGGGATTACCCTCTCAGTAATCAGTCACTGCTGTTGTTATGACAATATAAATAAGAGGACCTGTAGGTGTTCCCACAGCTGAAGTATTTAAAACACTGGAAAGATTGACTTCCCAATGAAATGCAGTTGCAGCCATTTTCTTTGAAAACACAGATGGAGCCCTTTCATGGGGATAATGGAGGTGAGTTCTTCACACTGACAGGAGCATTGAAAAGGGTTTGAGATCTCACACAATGGATAGAGAAGGGGGGAGGAAACACAGTAGGTATAGTGCATATAATAATAAATACCATTCTTGCATGAACCCTTCTTCATTTCTTACACAGAGAAGTAAGCCACTGTTCATAAACTGTTCCTGTATCAAAGGAATAAGTCCACTATGTTGAACCCCCAGCATGCCACTTTACTGTGAGGCATACTCTAAGAATCACAGCTTTCAGATGTTATAAACAGACTGAGATATTAATTAGTTACTGAGTTGCTCTTCAATGCTAAGAATAAGGAAATCCTGGGTAAAAAAGTTGATGCAATTATAAGATCTGACGATGCTTGTCAGTAATATATGTGTATGTGGAAAGTGCAATGGAGTTTAGGAGTTAGCAGAATAAGTGACTTACAAGCAAAAGCTGTCAGAATCACAACTTTGTTCCTAGGGAATTACAGTGAAGGTGTATTTTAACCACATAGACACATACGGGTATATTTATCTGTGGGAATTATTTCATAGTTGTTTTTTCTGTCAGATCTCTGGATATCAGTCTTTCTCATGTTAAAGCAGTATGTGAATAATTACAAAAGAAAACCCCAAACCAATTCCCAGTACAAACTATGACAAACGTCAGTAAAAAGGTTAGTCTCATGAGAATAAATAATATTAATTTTTAGGAAAACTGTTTGTAGCCTAATACCGTAAGTTAAAACCGTATATATATGTAAGCTATATATCACATTTTATTTCTACTTTTCCTCCAGTGTTTTTCTTCTTACAGACATCACTGTAAATGTCAAATTGTGTAACTTCTCCAGATAAACCTCAGATTTTATCAAAAGGATCAACCTAAACCATTTTTTTCTTATTCTGGAGAATGAAGTTCCTTTTGGTTTTGTGGTTTGTTTTTAGCAGTTATCTTGTTTTAACTGTATCTTATTTAAAGTGTTATTCTAGTATTTCTATGCCATATATATGAATCTATTCACAGTTCAACGATAAGGCACTGGTACTACAAACTTTTAGTGCTTTTCTTATGCTCATCCTCTTTTGGGAGGCAGCTTATGGATCTGGACAAGTCACTTTCTGAAGCTTTTCTCTGCAAATAAGGGAACAAGAAACATGTTTCTTTTGTAATGAAAAAATGGGTCTTATGTGTTCAGTGTGGATGTAAACGTTGAAGCTTCAAGGAAAGCAGCAAATCTCCTGTGGCTCATGATGCCATTGTCGGAGTGGACATTGCATCTGTTGCTCAGAATACACACACGTAATTAACTGTATGAGGTGATTCATTCCGAGACAAAATATCAAGTTCAAGTTAATTAATTTATTGCATAAATTGGCTACTTTTTTTTTTTTTTTTTTTTTTTTTTTAAATATGAGCTGCAGTTGAGGAAAGCTTTCTCAAATTAGAATGTAACCTCTTGCAGGAAATATTCTGCCTATGTGTTTTCCAGGCTCTATAACACTGAAGATTCATTCTTACTAGGAACCCTGCAGTAACCTTGTATAAAAGTTATTTGCCCACTCTCTAATAGAGTTGTGCATTAAATTTTCATTTTAATAAAGCTACTGTTGACATTTGAAAGGTACAACAATCTTCCTATCTGTGATGCAAACATGAGGCATATGACTAATAACATAATCCTTTTAGACTAGGCTGGACTGGAGTGTTTTGATTATAGACACATTTTATCTTAGACTTATGTATCATAACTGCAGAATCTTTCCATTTTGAATTCTGGGACTGAAGCAGATGGCAGAGATGTATTTAAAATAATGGTACTTGACATATAACTTCTATAAATAGTTACACAGCTACAGGGTGCTATTTGTAATCTTTCTCTCCTGGGAAGAAACTAGAAATTCTCTGTCACTTCATTATAATTGTTCTTGAAATTCATCACAAATGGATAAATTTTTGAAATTTTTACCTTAAGGTAAAAAGGCAGATAGGAAGGCAGATGTTCTTTCACATGTTTACTGGATTCCCATATGTCTTCATGGCCTAGTCATAGAATCAATTCCTGAGGCATATTGTGCCTACATTTATAGAAACATACTGATAGAAAAAAATGACGAAAGACATATTTTCTTCAGTTTTGTAAAACAGTTATCAAATTTTCCTGTCATGATGCAGGGGGCTACTGGAAAAAAATGAATTGTTTTTCTACCCAAGAAAGACTGTATGTATTATAAAATGTACCACACATCTGACTTAGAGTGAGTTTGTGTGTTAAAAAATTTTCTCTTCAGCGTATTGATGCAATGATTTAGATACTGAAATGTCAGCTATGGAGGGGAGGGAGCTGTATAGTATACCAAAAATAATGTTTTGGTTTTATGCCACTGGTGGGTGCTCTTTGGGAGAAGAGTTAGTTATTGGCTCAGGCAGAAGAAAAAAGAAAAACAATTTTAGACATTCTAGCAGACCTTATGGTAATATAATACAAAAAATAATGCTTGAGAGTCTCAAGCCAATTTCCATATGTTGTTTTCTGTACCAGTATTGGTATTGTCATGTTTTCGTTTGAGATTGATGCAAACAAAAAAAAAAAAAAAAAAAACCACCTCAGAAAGTCAGGTGCAACTAATATGAAAAGTCATGCTGAAAACAAGTGAGAATGAACAGACTGTGCGATTTAAATGTTCTTTTAAATTTCTGGCAGCTTGAGATTTACTTTATATCCCATTTGTTCCTTATTCTTTTAGATATAGCAAGCAGGTAATGCTTCCTTTGCTTTGAAAAATACTGTTGTGGCCAACTTTGTCAGTTAGGCTTCATTTTCACAGTTCTGGTAGCAGCGGTTTGTCAACATAAAAGCTAAAATATTCTGAACTCAATCAAGCTTTCTCAGGCTTGTCTCCGGAGGTGGCATTAAAGGGTTTGGATAGCCTTATCTGTTCAATACTAAGGATGTTTGTAGCTCCTGCTAAGTGCTCTCTAGTGATATCTTTCAAAACTTTTAACAGATTGCAATATGTCTGTCTGAACATATGAATACTCCTTACTATATCATCCTGGAGACTTTTTTTTATAAGGGCCTCCTAATATTGCTACCCTCTCAGCCAGTTCCATATAGACCAATAAGAGTAGTATAACGGGGAAAAAAGCAAACATTTGGTACCTTGCTTTTTTTTGGTATAGTTACCATTGTATTTTTCAGGAGATATAGGAAAGTTGTGAAGTTAACTGCTTCCAGCAAAAAAGCATCAAGGGCATCGTGCAAGAAAACTCTTTCAGATTCAGAAAGTTAGTCAAATTTGCTTTAATAAAGAAGTACATTTTAGAACAAGACTCAGATTTGAACAACATACAACATCTTGCACAGCTTTGAAGAATACAATTTAGTATTTTATGAGATTGTGTAGATTTGCATTTGGAATGTTATTTGTATTACGAAATACTATTTCTATTGTTGGGTGCATATTGAATTATATCAGTGAAGTGGAACAGCTCTGATTGTGTTACCAAAAAAAATAAAAAATAAAAAATAAAATCTATTTTTAAATGCAGATTCCTGCTACAATACATGCTTTTAGTTCTGTAGACTTTGTGTTTTCCTTTAGGATTTTAAATTAGTGCACAGAGAGATTTGAGGTTAAACTTAATGCAAGAGCAGTTCCATTTGATGTTTTTTTAAAGTAAATTATAAGATTTTGCCAATGCCACAGTTGTACTTTTTGTGGTTGCACTGGTGACACTCTCATAGACACTTAAATTAGAACTCTTTATCTTCTATTTCTTCAGCAAAATCATACCGTCACATTCTGATACATCACTTTTGGAATCAAAAAGGAAGGAAAAACTAACATTCTACCTTTAGAACTTTCTTTTCCTACAAATTTAATTTTATAATGGTGCCCTCTGCCTGGAACATGGAATTTTATTTTCCATTGAGGTTATAATTTTTTACACAGAAGACATGGCAATATAAAAGTGGCCATACTGGAATAGAGCTATAGCTACTCTTAGCTGATACAATGCCTCTGGTTGTGGCCTATGCTCTGTCTATTAAGGAAAATGAAAATGACTGTGGTAAAGAAGACATAGAGAAATGTGTGTTTCTGACATTAGCTTTTTGTGAGGATAAAAACTTGGATGCAAATTTACACTCCAATTAATATAACTACAGAACATTGTTAGTGGGTAAAAACTGTTGATGGTGCACGGAATACTGCATTTGAGCATTGCCCATAGGAATGGCAATACTCAGTTCATCCTCTGTCAGGAATGAATTTCAATCACACAGCAACATACTGCTTTTGATGAATATGGTGTTATTTGAGAGTACTGAACAGCAACTGCGTGAGCAGTCTTTCCTTGGAAGGAAATTAGTTATGGGGAGAAAAGTTGCTTTATTTACATAGGCAAAAAAGTGCAATGTTTCTGTGCCCAACTACAGAACAAGTCTTATTTTTTTCCCCCAGGAATTTTCAAATGCAAAAATACATAAACAATAGAAGGAGTAGAGAGACTGTCTTCCTTCCCACTCACTGACTAGAGGAACAAGAAGCACTTTGTCCTTAGTTGAGTCCTTATTAAGTCATACACAGAAGAATTTCTTTTCCTATTTATTTTTCTACTTAAACATGCAAGGACTGTGACAGGAGAATGATGCAGTTGTTAGCTTAGAGGCAGTTTGTAGAGATAAAACCATTCTATGCAATGAAAACTATGAACACTGACTTAAGATCTTGAACATGCTTATCCCACACACAACTCCTCCAAGTAACAAAATGCGCAGGCCCATTAAACATTTTATGACTCAAACTGCTATTCAAGCAGTCCTGTGGAAACAGTTGGAAGAGATTATGCTTAGATCAGCTGAGTCAAGGTTCTGATATTGAGAGAATATCTTGACTAAACTAGAACAAGGAGTAAAGACAGCTTAAAGAAAAAAAAAAAAAGAAACACAAACACAAAATCAAAATAAAGCACAAATGGATATCTTGAACACACTCTGAAAAAAAACTCACCCAAAACCCAAACAACATCCTCCCTATTTGTAATAGAATTGCTGTTAAATACATATTTGGAATGGACCTTAAGATACTACCTAGTCCATCTCTAGCTGGAGACGGAATCAAGTAGTTTTAAGTAAGTAATTGTTTTCTTGCAGATATTTTTCTATCCATTTCTTAAAATATTTCTATTGCTACCTTTATAACATCCAAGACTATAAAAATATTTTTTTAGTGATTTATTCATGTATTTCATTAAAAATGTTGTGCGTTTTTTTTTCCCCCTCAACTACTATCTACACTAACTGTTCTGTGCCTCAGTTCAATTACTTATTTTTCTGTTCTGATTGAAGGGGACAGCTTACCCCTTTGTAGCACTCTTTCTTTCTCATGAAGGTCTTTTTCCTGTCTATGCCTCAGTTTTAATTTTTCTAGACAAACCCGTATATTGTAAGCTTTTCTTCTTTCAAATACAGACTAGAATAATAAAGCATGGGCCTCACAGTGTCACACTGAACTGCCTAGTCCTTTGCTGTAGTGAAAGCTATTTCAGAGAGAACAGTGCCTGGTCTTTCATTGAATGCTGACCCATTGGCACATCTTGCCTTCACATTCACTGCATAAAAGTGATAAGGATAATTTCCCCTTCACTGTACAAATGCTGCCTGGCAAAACTTATTCCATAATAATAATCTTTTCATCTTTCTTAAGTCAAAATGTTATGTAGTGTCTGACCCACGTTGCTCAGTTATACAAGAACTTACAAAATAGCACTATAAGCACTTTTTTTCTCATAAAGCTGACTTTACCATAGGCAGAAAAATTACCTGTTCCTGGAGCTAAATATTAATAAAATCTAAGGAGAAGTCAATACAAACACAGATCAATTATTCATCTTGTCCATGTATGTGTAACTAAAAATTCTGTCTCTTCATTCATTTTCCTGGGTTGAATGACTCCAAAACATATCTTGTTTTCTGCATTAAAACAATAGCAAACATTTTTTCGTTGTGAATCCCTACTACAACAAATAAGTCATCACAACACTTTTATTCTTACCTCTAGATCTAAAGAAATAAATTACAAACCTCCTGGATTTAAGGACAAGATTCCAAAACAATACTTGTTACGGACTGTATTGAAAGATAATCTCCACAATAAAAACCCTAGAGATTTTTTTTTTTTTTTTTCAGAGACTCGTTGATAAGAATGACTAACACTTGTACGGGCAAAAATTTTGAAAACATGGAAGAGAGAACTAGGAGAAATTCTTTATTGTGAAAATTGGCACAACAAATTGGCAATTTATGTCTGAGCTGGTATCTTAACTGACTTCCATTAATCGACCTACTCAGGCAGAATCACCCAGCTCAGTTATGGTCCTATTATAATTCAGGTTTCACATAAAAGCAGGAACCTATCTGTGGGACGATAATAGATTTATCATGTAACAAGCTGCTACAAATATAGGAAAAGCTACAAATAGAGCTACAAATAAAGAGAAAGATTACAAAATAAAGAGAAAGATGAAACTTTCTGTCATTTTTTTCACAATAAAGATTAACGGTCTTTATTGACTGAATAAGTAGTTTCCATGTTACTTCCAGGGAGTTACCTCCATAACAACATTGTAAGAGACCTACTGTGACTACATGGATTTTACTGCTAATAGGAAGAAAATTTATTTGTCTTCAGCAGTGTAGGAGCATTAAATATTTTTCTGCTGTGACAGAGCTTGAGATGAGGGAATCCACAGAACTAAGGCTTCTCTCTGTACTAACATATTGAATGATGCCAAGGGATGGCCCTGACTTTGGAGCATAGTTGTCTCTGCTGTTCATTTGTTATAATGCAATTTTCAAGCAGTGTGTCATGGCCCTGAGCACACCCTTTCCCCACTCCAGAGACTCAGCTACTGGCGCCCCAGCCTGGCACCGATGTGGTGCAACTGAGTCATCTGGGGTGAGGCTACTGAGAAATAGCAGAGTGAGAAGGGTATTTCCCCTCTGCTCGGGAGCTCAGGTGCTCCTACCCAGTCGTCGCCTAAGCTGCATGCCAGCATGTTCCGTGAGGTCACCCATATTGTTGACACCATTGTTGACACCCACTGGTTAACAGCAGCCTTGACTTCCAAGCTTTAACTTGGGCCTGCCTGGACACTGTGGACTTGCCTGGCCATTGCTAGGCTCCTGGATGGCACCTTTCACTGTCCCCGTCCTGGACCTGCTCTTCTGGCTGGGTACCTTGGGGACTGGGCCCCTCAGTGAGTTGCTGTGCTGCCAGCATCCCTCAAGCTTGTCTTCTGGCTCTCTGCTCTGCTCAGCCTCCCTGACACAGGGTTTGGGAGTTAACATGAGTCAAATACCACTAACAACATGGCATATGCATTAGACAACCTCAATCTGGAGTCTAAGGAATGTAATAGTATGGATGAGGCCAGTCAGCACTAGTGTTACATTCATTAGCGTACATATACGCAGGAAATCCTAGAGAGGTCTGATGATTTGCATCCTACAGTATTTGAAAGTTGGGACATGAGAGGGTCTGACCATGTTGTCAGGGCACACAGATTTGGCTCAGAAGGGAGATTTAATTGTTGTGCTTCGTTGCATAGCTGGGACAGGGAGAACAAATTGGGAAACAACATGGCAGGGAACACTTGGTGCTGGAATTGGGGGTAGCGTTATCAGGTTGCCCATGTTGAGTTCAGGAGGCCAGGTGGGCTCACTGAGGTTGGTCATGGACTCAGCACTGGTAGGGAAAGGCACTCAGAGGCCAGTACCTGGCTAGTCCCTCAGGAGGTCGTAGAGGGACAAGGCTTTAAACATCTGTGGGTCAGGCTTCGTGGTGCTCCATGCTCAGGCTGGACATGGTAGGAGCTGACTGTCAGGGTGCAGTGTGGTCTGGAGGTGCTCTGTGGTGGGGAGGGGTGGCAAGGAGCAGCAGGGGTTTTGGTAGAACAGGCAGGGCAGAGCCCAGAAGCCAGGGCCCATCCCATCGACTCAGCCACCAGCAGGGCAACCAGGGGGCACTGGGACAGCCCCATACATCAGCCACCTCCCCGAGGACAGGGACAGGCTGAGGCTGCACTGGGACGTGGGCCTGAAGGTGGGCTTGGCTTCATGGGCACCTTGGCTGGGCAAGGCAGGGCTGTGGAGAGCTAGAGACCAGTTCTGCTGCAGCATCACTGGGGCATGCAATGGTGTCCCTGGGGTTCTGAAATGAGGTCCTGGGCTGTGGGTAGGGTGGAAGGAGCTCTGGAGGGGCTGGATAGAGGCAGCCTGACCTCAGGATCCCATCACATGTATGTAACTTCTATCTGCATTGCTATTAATTTGTGTAATATATGCTAGGTAGTTCTCTAGCAGACCATTTTTTAATTCTTTCCCTATTTTTCATTTTCTGGGCTAGAAAGCCCATATTTCAGACTAACTTTGTATGTGGATTTCTGAATTCTGTATTTGTGGCAGTGATGTATTTTTTGGGGTTTTTTTGAGCTGTAGTCCTAAGCACCCAGTCTCAAAAAATGCTTCTTAGTACTAATTCACATTGCAAAATGCCGAGCCCCTGTTGGAAAAAGAATGAGCAGAAATCCATCAGGAAGTAAGTGTACACTGCGGTAAGAGGAATGTCATCATAACAGAGAAAAATAGGAATAGACAACTGACACTGCAGATTAATTCATAACATCATAGAATCAATCACTGAGATGTGAAAAGTACCTTGGACGGGGCAGACGTCAACGCCAGTAGATTAACACTTCTCTTGGCTATTAATAATCTTCTGTCATAAAATAACATGGGGGCTAGTGCTAAAAAAAAGCTTACCTTACTCAGTATCTCAGATCTTACATATTCAGATTCCACTTCCATTTTATAAGCATGTGTGTATGGCTTTATTTAAATTCTGTATTCTAACATATTTTTCAATTTCCTTTCATATTGAAATGTGTTTTGTTAAAGATTTCTAGGAAATGTCTTCATTTTTGGTACCTTATTTTCTTCCAATATAACTGGTTTTCTGCTGGAAAAATAAACAGCAAGTTTCCAGTTCAGCACAGTTTCATACCTCAGCAAATAATCTGCAATTAAATCATCTGGACAAATGAAAAGAGCTTATACTCCTTGTGAAAAAGGTGGTTGAACATCTCCCTAACTTGCAGATCATTTATCATTTGCCTTTTTATTTTCAGGATTTTTACAAGTAAAGAATTTTCTGCTTTCTGCTTCATAAAAATTGTATAATTGTATTAGATAAGCTCAAAATCACATACTCTTGGAAAATTAATATGAGGACAGAAAGTACAGACAGTAATTAATTTATCTGTAAAAATTGGCTTTTCCCCCTTTTCTTTCTTCTTGTAGACAGGGGAAAATGTTGAGGTTTTGAAAACGAAAATCCCAAACTCATAACTCTGTTCTTCTTAAAAAATGTGTAGGAACCAGGAATGACAGAAATCAAAACACTCCTCTGATATTCAAAGACACTCTGAAGATTTTGTGTGTGAGAGAGACATTTATTTTTTCCTTATATGGTCTTTCTACTTATTTTGAAATTGTAAGAGCAATTGGAACAGATAACTTTTTAAGGTGCATCTACTTCCTGTAATCAGTGAGTTGCAAAAATATCTAATATAACTCTCTGGATGAGGACTGACCGCAATTACATAACACTTTATTCCGTTTAATTTCTCTTGCTTGTACTATATTGTCAACAAATTATATTTTGCTAGTCAAATTTGTCCTTATTGCTTGTGCAGTGTATGAATGGGGCTTGACATACATGAATTCTGTTGTGACAGTCTATTTCTCAAATAATTAATATGTATTGCTGAGATAATGAAGGGAGTGGAGAAAAAAGACACAATTTGTTTGCTTTTATTTGGATATGAAAAAGATATTCTTCTATCACCTATATTTGTTTATTGTCATGTTGAAAATTTTAAGGAAATCCCAACTGTGTTTAAATAACTCCTGGTTGTAGTATACCCACTTCAGGCAGGACTGAAATGGCTAATGTTTTGATAATCACTGTTGTGCAGTCCTTCAAACCTGAACTACTCAGTTCTGTACTTTCAGTATTTACTTTTGAGTGATATCTCAGTGTTATCATCAGTACAGGTGTTTTGCATAACAATATTGGTGCTACATTTCTCACTAATGTTTTGACTTGTTTTCCTTTTTTTCTGATATTTTGTTCTTCAATTATTTCTTAGAGGTATTATTTCAGGAGTTCTTGTGCAATATATGAAGTCTCTCACCTGCTTGACATCTGTGTCTGTAGTATGCATTTAGTGCATTTATACATTCCAGAAAAGTAACTGTCTCAAACTACATTTCTCTTGCTCTTGCACATACTTTGGGACATGATGCAACGCTGATTTTAATCACTGTTTATGAACATTATTCTAAGCTTGCTAAAGCAGACACAAGCCTTATATGCTGAATATGAAAGATACAGCATTCAACCATATATTTCTTCTTAATATATACAGAATTGAGTGCTATGATTAGGATGTCAATGATTTTCACTTTTTAACTGGTTTTCTCATTAAAATTTTTAACTGGTTTTCTCATGCCAATGCAATGGGACTATTCTGCAAGTTACAGCAATGTTGTGTGAGCACTTCAAACACTCCAAACTCTGTTTCTTCCCTTTCCACCTTTTTACCACCTTTCCCTGCATTCAGTATACAGCTATCATCTCCTGTGCTGTCACCTTACAAGAGTAGCAGTCTGAAAGACTGTCATGGATTCTGTGAGTTTTCCTGTACTTTCATGGGATTAGTTTTACCCATACTTCTATTCAAACTGTGGCTACATCTGAAATTTTAAAGGCTTTGGTTTTGTTTGAAGAGATTTGAACACTGCCTGCTTTTAAATTCATACCTACCCTTTCCACCAAAGAACTAACAATGGTAGATCTCTCTTGTACATTTAATTGACAGTAGCAGGTCTAAGGTGTCTTCTTTCCTGCTATAAAATAATAATGCAGAAAAGCTACCCAGCCATGCACCAAGACAAATTTTTTCTTAATATATTCAAGGGTCTGGAGCTATTATTTCAGAAGCCCACTGGTCATTGATACTGTCCAAACTACTCTACGATGGCTTTACATTTCACAGGACAAATGACCTGTAAAGTTGTCATCCTGAAATCTGAAGTAAACTCTGGTTTTATTTCCATAAAGCTAATCTCTTGAATGGTACAGTGAAGCATTTTGAGCTATTACTTTAAAATACTGTAATTATATTCTAACATTCTTTGAAAAAAAAAAATAACGAAGCAAAAAACTTTCACAAAGGTTCCATAGAAGTTAATGCACTAAACCCGTTCGCTTGTAATTTCATGGCATAACACAATGAGTGAAGATTAAAAATACTGGATTTTTTTTTTTAATTGCTCCTTGCAAATTCTTTTGCTGTAGTGTCTTTCTTGTGAATTCAAATGATTTTACCTTTCTGTAATTCTATCTATTTAACTCCCTCACCGTGCAGGTCATCCACAGAAGAAATTTTAAGACTTCTACTTGTTTTAAATAAATTATCAGGTACCAATAGCCCTATACTCTTTCTCACTGAGTAACCCTGGAATTTTCCAGGGTTGCTAAATTCAAACATATAAATCTTCACTTCAGTAAATTCTCACTGAATTAGGAAAATATGTGACAAATAATAGTTTTTAAAAATCTGAAAGGAGGAAATGTTTCTCACTCAGGAAAGAAAACATGTAAACAATATTTACCTTAATAAAATTAGTCATTTTACTAATTAATAAAAAATGTAGGCAGTTCTTCAGATCTGCCATATTCATGTTGCATTTCAAGACTGAGGAGATTATTACATGTCTTGACTTAGCCTCCAAGCCCACCGTTGGCTCAGCCAGTCCTTGAATTCTCATAATCACGTTCCCAAAAACTTTTTTCCTGATAGAGGCCATATGTTCCAAAAAGCAACTCAGTGAAGTACTGTGTAGTTTTTATGGTAGTGCAGTTTCCTCCAGCTCTACATGTTCAGGCTGGTTAACTGGTCCAAGAGAAAAGCAAAATCATTCCTTTTTCTTCCATTTTAGTTTATTCCATCCCATTCTACTGTAGAGACAGTTCCACACTAAGGTGTTATTTTCAGACAAAGAGGGACTTTATACCTGCCTGGTTTTGTCACTGTTTGCTTTTCATCTCAAAGACAAGCTCTTCAGAGTATGCATGAAATTCTGTCTCCCTGAAAGCCAGTGAGAAAGCTCCAACTGACTTTACTGAAGTTACAATTTCAGTGAAGGATTCAGGCCAGCACTTACCAGAAGACCTATAGCAGATTACAGCCCTAAACAGCTATTTTGGTACTGTTAGTACCCCAGAAAATCAGTCTGTCTGCCACAGATGGAGCAAGAAAGGTGTGTATAGTGTTTTCGGTAGTAGTAGTTGACAATCCCATCACTTACAGAAACAGCACAGCTGTCTCTTTGGAGCTCACCCCTTCCGATTCCTACATGTTTCTTTTCTGTAGCAGAAGAAACTGACCTCTGCCCCAGTCTCTCATCTTTCTAGTGAAAAAAAACCACAAACACTGTATTTCACCTAAACAAACATTCAGGGACACAGATCTTTCTGGAGACTAATCAAAACAAATCAGCCCAGACAAAGAACAAAACGTACCTGTTTCCACTGCAGATCTTTGATGGAGTTCAGTCTGTGGGTTTGGTTTTTTTCCATCAAGGTGGGTAAAGGCAAGCTGTTCTACCACTATGAGGCTTTTCCATGTATATTTTATGAAGTGTGTTGTCTTGCTGAAATGTATTTGCAATTAGTTATCAAAATTATACTTCGTCTCTCCTTTAAGTTGTTTTGTGTTTTTTTTTTTTATTTTAAAATATTTTAAAATAAGACAGTGTCATTTTATGTTTATACAATGCCTGTTCATCAGACATTGTGAATACTAGTCCTACTGTCAGTAAAAAGAAAGTTTTCTTACTTTATGGATGTATTTCTTTTTTCCACAATTAGAATGACACTGAACAGAAACCATACTTAGAAGAGCTTCTCTCAGTCACAGGACTCGTTTGCCATAGTCTGTATTTTAAATGATTCCTTAACCTCTAAAAATGACTGAGTTGAGCCCCACACGTAAGCACATTTAAATGTCATAACCTACTCACTAGTGGGAGGAATAGAAAGAGGAAAAAAATTCCGAAGAAAGCCTAAGTGAAGACTGATTTTGTATGCACTTCCTCACATATATCTTAGAGTTACAATGCCACAGTTAAGAATAATTACTGAGGAGGGAAGAAAAGGACAGAGAGCTGAGCTGAACTCTGTGAAGTTCAAATGTGCAAACCCTCTCAGCTCCAGAAGTGAAGTGACATTCTCTGACTTGGGCGGGAATTTGCATAATGTGGGAAAGCTTGTTTCTTATCTTCACATACTCGTGCTTGCTCTGGAATGATCAATTTTCAAGGAGCATTTCAAAATAGATGCAAAAAAGGGCTGCTCTTGAACCTCTGTAATCCCATATCCATTTGGAACCCGCATCAGGGGACTGTTAAACTTCTGACTCGCCTATAACACTGCTTACATTCCAATGATTGACTTCTTAAATAGCTACCACAGACAAATAATTAAACATAAGTTTAGAAGAAACAGAAATCATTAGAGACATCATTTCAATGTTTGAGGGCAAATCATGTTTTGATACAAGGTCATACTGTGCAATTATGTGTTGCCAACGTCATGTTTGTTGGAAGAACTTTTATTTCAGAAAGCACAGGTGTGCATCAGGCAAACAAAGCAATTTTAACAGTGTCTATATTTGTTTTTCTGTTAAAACATATTGCTTTTTATATGCCCATGTGATTTCTGAAAAGAACACGAAGATTTAAGCTGAAGATATGATCAGTAGCTGTATGTATGTCAGAGACCTGAAAGAGTCCTATTGCTTATATCCTTTGTCTCACATTCTGTGATAGCAATGTACATTGTGGATTTGAAGGACGTCTGCTAACAATGAAATTTGTTTTCTTAACATCAAAGATGAGTAGAATTTTACTGAATCACTGAAAGATTTTTGAATGTTATACTGCTGCAAAATAACATTAAGAAAAGTTTGGCTTGGTTTTTGTGGTTGTATTTGGTTGCTTTTTTTTTTTTTCTTTTATTTTTCTCCTTCCCCCCTTTCAAATGAAAAACAGAATATTCAAAGGGTCACTAAAAAGGTGAATAATCCAATTTCACTCATTCTCTTTAAGTACCACATTAAGAAAAACATAATCTTGGTCCAAGGAAGCTCTTAGGCATTAAAAGACATTCCAATATTCTGTTCTGTGCTGTCTAAGTCATTGTAGGCTTAAGGCTTTTATATTTCTCTAATGCAATTTTCTAATTGTAAACTTGGGATAATATTTTATTTCTTTCAGTACAGCAGCATTATGATAAGAAATACATAAGAAAGGAAGCTTATTTTTATGCTTCTATAATGAGAAGGATATAGTGCTGGCATAGGTAAGTCTAAGACAATTTTACTGGAGGTAAGCTAAAGGATTCAAAGTTATGTACCAAGTATCACAAGGTGTCTGAATATTGATACTTGAAAAAATACCTTCATGCAGATTCACTTAATTATGCTGTTCAAAAGACTATAAGATGACATGCAACCATTTAACACCCACTTGAATTACCGTACACGGTGACTAATGTTATTAAATAAAAAAGCTTTTAATGAGGTTTCTCACAACTTTCCAATTTTTACTGTATCTATAATAAAAAAAAAAATGTTATTAAGTTTTATTTTGTTCCCTGAGCATTTTCAGCTGCAGAATTTGGTTAAAAATATTTTAACTTTGAAGCCAGCTATGAAATGTAATTGACAACAAAAGGCAGAGTGCTTTTTTTCCCCGTCTTTGTACAATTGTCCTTGGCACGATGAAATAAGTGAAATGAATCATGTGCTGTCACCATTATTGAGCAAGTCCTGATGGCTTTAGCTTGAGGTTAAGGTTAGAAAATATCTTTGAATATTACAGCTTTCTTTCTCTCTCCATATCTCAGGCTGAAATATACTTTTTTTTCTAATTCTCTTTCTCCCTGCCTCCAAATCAATGCAATCAGATTTTGCTGAAAAAGTGAAAAATTATTTTCTTCAGCTTTTGTGTGCTTTTCTGAAAACAAATGAAAAATCTTGACATTTTCTTGAACTCTTGAGGTAAAATTCCATATAATTTATCTAGGCGTTCTGTCCTCACATCTGAAAGCAGACTATGCCTGGTATTTTGCCTGATGTTAGACTTCTTTACTGATTAATATTATTGTACTACAACCGTATATAATACTACTTTTTATTTCTGCACACAGTTTCAGTTTTGCATACACAGAAAAATATTATATTTTTTTTTTCCAAAGTATAACTGGAGCAGCTCTATACATTTCACAAAAATGATGCCACAGAAATTCAAAGTAGTTATTTGTAGTGTAACAATACTGGCATCAAATATGGTTGCCATAGGCAGATCTCAATCCATTCAATATAAAATGGAGCTGAAAATAAACTCACATGCTGGCAAGTGCTGTGGTAAAGTCTCAGGGCAGTCCCTATTCATCAAGGTCAGGAATCTATGTGTACATGTCACACTTCTTCTTCAGTTTGCTTTGACAGGTTTGCTTTATGTAGAAAACTAACTACAGGGTAGGAAGAGTAGTGTGGTTTGGGAACATGATGAGAGACACATTTGGACTTGAGAACCCATAAGCACCTCTATGCCTAGTAATACAATAATATGCAGCCAGAAGAGATTAGAAAGTAAGTCAACTGGGGATAGTTATATAAACTTTTTTTTTTTTTTTTTTTAATGAAGTTAATTGAAAAAGGGATGAAAATATCTACAATTTTAAAGGCAGAAAACAAAAAATAATCAAAGCAAGAAATAAATTGTGTGAGAAGTGACCTGTGGAAGTCATGTTCTCTGGTGAAGATAAGAACAGAAATATTCCTACCTTTAATTTTTAATAAGGTTCTTAGTGACCTGCATTCTGAATAAGAGAATGATACAAGCATATGTTGATGAATGGTTTATTTATACATCTGTGAATAATTTAGATGTATATGTCAGATGAGTCTCAAGATTAGGCCATTTAACTGTAATATAAATCTGTACACGCACATCCAGATTAGTTGCCTAAATATAGGTGTCCAGTGCCATCTTGTTTACCTGAGACTGTCCCATGTATATTCCAGAGAGGAATTGCCTTTCCAGAGAGGGCAGGTCTCCTGCAGTCTTGTGCCTTATCTGCCAGATTTATACAGATCTCAGATGTCACTAAACGTATATATGTGGACAAGTTAATAAAGTCCCTAATCAGTACAGGTAATGGAGCTTAAGAGCTATTCAGATAACCAAATGAAACTGCCTAATTTAAGATGACACAAGCAGCTTTCAAGGTAACATTGATCATACTAACTAAAGGTTTGATTTAGGTGCACACATATAGGCACATTTGTACCATGTGAGATATTGAGAATCTGAGACAAATGCTTAGGGCTGGCAGATAAGACCTGCAGAGAATCCATATCTTTCACACAAGACCTAAGTACATTTCAAAATTTATTGGTTTTCTATCTATGGGCAAGTTACCACTGAATGCAGTGATCCTTATGGGGCCCTTCCAACTTGAGATATTCTATGATTCTAGAATTTTATGAAATTAAAGTGACTTGCATACATATTTATATGGAGAAATGTAGGTGTATGTTATTATTTGGCAAACTGAATCCCAACTACTGTGACTAAAGCAAACAGTCAGTAGGAGTGTGGCAAATAGTTTACATCCTCTAGTATACAAATTTTCCATTTAGGTTTCTTTCCCCTTAAATTCCCTTGATGCATATTAGAGTCCATCTTGTTTCCTGCTAGTTTTAGTTAAGTCGGTTGCCTGCACTTAACTGTGTACAGCATGAAGATGTTTGTGGGTAAACTGCTGAGCCTCTAGATGCTCCTACAAGAGGTAAAGGTTCCTGTGTAATCCTGCCACACTGTGGGTGGGTATTTCAGGTACCTTAAAAGATCTCAAATGGCAATGGACACTTATTTAGGCAAAGAAATTGAACCCTTAATGTTTAGCTATGGAAAAATACTTAAGGGTCTTGATGATGGCCTGACCACACTAAAATAGTGTTAATTACATGTAACACACCAACAGCATTTATTTTATTGTCATTGCTGCTGTCTATTAAGCCACGACAAAGATTTAGCACAGTCAGTAGGTTTCTTTTTCCACAAACTTTATGCATTACAAATTCAAGCAGTATTCTTAACTGATACTCCTCGAGTAAGAAGACACAGTAGGTTAACAAGCCAGTGACCTGATTCTCACTGACACTACAGCATGCCCTTGTACTCGTGTCAGATTCACTTAAAATGAAATGAAACTTTTTTAGGGCTACTTCACACTGAAACGATGCAAATGAAAATAAAGCCTTGGATTTTCACCACAGTATGTTTTTGCTGAATCCTGACTACAGTTAGGTTCACAGAAATTTGTAAGAAGTTACTGAGACTTTACCCAGTGAATTTAAGAGAAGAACGCTACTCACTATTTCAAAACCTATTTTAAGACTTCTGTTTATTTGATGCTGTGTAGGCTAAAACATAAATCTGTCTTTTTTTGTATCATTTTTACCCTGTAGGTAAGTTAGTTATTGGATTTTTTTGTCAATGAAGGGGTGAATGAAGACTGGGTTCTCAGATAGTTGAATGTTTGAAGTTAGAAGTATGCTTAATAATATTTTTTCTTTAATTTTACTGTTTCAGACTGGAAAGGTTTGATTCCTACCTCCTGAGAATAAAGGCAAATGGAGCTTTGTGGATATCTCAAAACAATACCCTCATAAATGGTGAAAATTAAGTATCTACAAATCCAGCAAAGAAATTAAGGATCAGGCACCACATCAGTGATCTAAGTGGGCAGAGTGCTGTTTGAAAAGTAGCTTCTAACCTTTTATAAAGTTGGAAGAAATATTATGGATTGTAAGTATTGTAATCTAACATCCCAAATATTTTTTTTAGAGTTCTATTAGTTTTTATAACAGATTGCCTTGAAATAGAATGGAAAAAAATGTTCTTTTATATAGAAAAGGTATGAAAATAAATTTTAGATTTTATCAAAATTATATTAAAAAAAAAACCACCAACAAACAAAAAAACAAAACCACAAAACCAACGAGCAACACAAAACTAAAAACACTCTATTGTGCAGGATCAATCTGCAGTAAATTTCTGCCATGCTTCAAGTATGTTACTGGTGGAACTGCTTTTTAAATCACTGAGGTCTTTTTTTCTTGTCCATAGAAACTGCACTGGCTTAAAATTCAATTTTGCTGAAAATAGTAAGAAAATATGTAAGAAATATTTAGTGACTGTTCTGCACCGGGGAAAGGGGTGGGGGGCTAGAGAGGCTGCAGTTTTCTTTCTGGCTTTTAATAAGAAGGCCCAACATCAAATGGCAAGATAAAAATGTGAGTCTAATAAGACAGAATAAGAAGCGGAATATAGATAACAAGTAAATCTTACACACCTTCAGATTCTGGGAACCCATTTGTACAGCACTCATTCAGCATGATATGGACACTGGATGGATTTTCCCACTTCATGGTGTGCAGATCCGCAGATCACTCAATGGAGAGAAGGTCTTCCCTTTTGGTCATTTGAGCTATTATATAGTTTTCTCACGAGAAACCAACTCTATTCGTAAAGGTTTTTCACATCAGAACGTCTTGCTGCACTTTGAGATAAAGACAGGGCCATGCAGGAGGCATAATTTCCAGTACCAAGCGGGAACTGCCTGGAGGCTCCTTGTTATGAGTTCATCCTGCGGCCAAGAGATCTGTGTGACCCAACACAGCCTGAAGGCCATGCTGTAATGCAGCACAGTGCAGCAAAGGCTTGCACCTGCTCAGATTAACTGTACTGTGAATCACTAATTCCTCAACACACAGCAGCTTCCTGGTCAGGATTATTACAGTGACTTAAAGTGTTTTGGAAAGTAAGATCATCTAAAAACCTCCAAGATAATTAAGTATTTTTCCTATAGGTATATTTAACCTTTAGAGAAAAATATGAAAAGGCTATAAACAGCAGCATGTTTTAGTCAGTGTAACTGAGTCTGAGTATCCCACAAGGTCAACTCCAGCATAAGCAAATAAAATGGACTTAGAATCTTTATGAAATGCCCCCTGCATAAATGCAGTTTAATTCACATGAGCTGTGAAAGTAGAACCCTTTGATAAGGAAAAATATTATTACAGTCTTATAAAGTCAAATATAAAAAAAGTCTATTCTCTCCACTGCCATTCACCATAATCATATTGCTGTCTGAATAGTTTGACTGAATACTGCAAGATCGGTAAAGATGGTGGGATCTCACCCTAAATTTCAGTAAAACTTCTATAAGACAGGAGACGTACATGAAAGATTTAGTTTTATATTAAAAAAATCCAGTAACTAATCTATGCCTTCATCTACAGGAAAAAAGCGATATGAAAAAAGACAGACTTTTAGCCTGGATAAAAGCATCAGTGTAGCAGTCTGAATGCGTACATAACTGTCACTATGCTCCTTGTTATTTTGCAAAAAAACCTCAGTGATAAATTAGCCACGCAATAGGGGTTGCTAAGAAACTAGGAACTAACTCTGACAATAACAGAAACTTACTTGTAACCACCAGAAAAGAACACTTATGGATTTAGTAAAGAATGAGGGAAGTAAAGAAAACTTACAGTCTAATTTTTCCTTTTTCCTTAGAAAAATACACATATTTTAGATCTTGTACTTAGACCTTGCCTTTTACTTCAATCTTGGTCTTAACTTTTTTTCATTGTTAAAAAGAGATGTTTTCATTAAGTGCTGCCAAACATGGAGTAGCCATATACATTTCTTCAATAAATGTTAATATTTTAAAAGAAGGATTTCTATCCTGCATATACAGACAGCCACCAAAGAATGTATTTAAGAAGTGAAGGCTTATTTTGCATTACAGCTTTCTGGATCAAGCCCTTTTAGTATTAGGATTTTAGAGATAGTCACTGATCAGGCAGGTATTGTGTTGCTTTGTGAGGTACACGTATGCATCACAAATGTAACTACTTCAAGTAACCCATCCAATCAGAATGAGGAAGAGATGTGTTTAAATTATCAGTTTTCTGATATGATCTGGATTTTGGTTATACAATTGATATTAATTCCTAGAATTACGCTAGTCTAATGTTTAAAGTTAAGATTCAGATATGACTTACTAAGCCATAGTTAAGCTGGAATAACAGGTCTCAGACAATATGTACTAGTTCTTAAAGGAGTACGATGTAGAAATGTTAAATATATATCAGTTGATGTCATGCATTTTCCTTCATTTAAATTTTTTTATGGAATTTAATAGGCATAAAATCATTGGAGAAAGCTGAATATAGAGTTTTAATGAAGTTACTTTGAAACTTATAAAACTATATATTAAGAATTATAGTTTTTAAACCCTTTTCTGTATTTTATGATATGGAATTTTTATCTCTTTTATCTATTTGTTATAGTATTCATTTAACTGGGTCTGAGAAGTCTATAGAACTATGGAGATGAAAATAGGTTTTGATTGAAGTATTCCAGCACATCTATATGTTTCTCTGCATCTGAGAAAAATAAAAATAAAAATTGTTTTGTTTTTTTTTTTAACTTTGGTTCTAAACGTAACTAAAATGTGGCAATTTTATGTGAGTAGTAATCCATTGTGGTTTTATTCCTTAAAGAATACATAAGCAATTTTTTAAAAAAAGAAAAAACCTTCAAGTTCATATTTTCGCTTATATGTAGTTATTTGTTTTATTGTATTCAGGGTTGGATAACATTTCTGTTACAAACACACAGAAGTATGGCAGCTATGTTTTAAAATATTGTTAGGCTTGTCATTCACATACTTCATTGCAGGATGGAGCCCTAAGGAGCTATTAGAGCACTGCGCTGTTTGCTCAGTGGGCTGAAAATATATACTTGACTTATTTCCCCCTATTTTAATATCTTTGTAAACTTCTGGTTACTTGGCTGAAAAGCTCTCCAAAGGAAAAGAAAAAAGAAGAAAAAAGAAAAAAGTTGAAAATGAATGAAGGGTTTTCTACTAGGAGCTGTGGGACACTGAATTTCAACATATATAATGGAACAGTTACAGAATCTAAACTTCAGAATAACAAACATTTATTTTTCATTTTTTTTCCTAGTTTTTCTTACAGCTCCAAGAGCTCTATGCTTACAGGTTGATATAGCATCAGCCATTCATAAAGAGAGCTTGGTTTTATGGATTTTGTGAGGGCCAGGAGGCCAGAAGCACCCATATACTTATCTGTCTTTGCCAATGACTTCTTGTGCGGCCCTCAGCCAGTTTACTGCTTCATATCTGAATTTCAGCATCTAAAAAATGTGATTAATAATAGCTTCCTACCTCACAAGGATATAGTGGCATTCACTAGACAATCTTTAAACACTTCCTTGAACATTTAGTTTAAGAGATGAAGCTGTGTGGTTTCACTTCATGCTAATTCCAGAAGGGCCTTTGTAGAAGCAGCTGAAGTATTTTTAAGCAGAATAGTATCCCTGAAAGGCTGTGAGTGCTGGCTCCACTGACAGAGTAACCTACACACTCTAATGTCGTGGGGTAATTTTGGTGGGAAAGATGCAAAAAGAGAACTGTAACACTCGGTGACATATAATTTTAAATTTATTAAGCAAGTTGTGTAAAGATTTCTATTCCACGGCGTACACATTTGACACTCCCACAGATCAAGGTTCAGCCCCTCCAGTCTACTGCAGGTCCACAGAGCACTTGCCCCAACTGCCTGACCTGACCAAGTCTTGCATGGTGGCCTGGCCCCTGCACAGAAGGAGTCAGAGTTTGACATGAGTCAGATGTCAGTGGATGGGTTCCCTCCAGAGAATGATCTATTACTTCCTATATTAGATTGCAGCATACAGCACTGCACAGCACAGCACAGCACAGCACAGCACGGAATGGAATGGAATGGAATGGAATAGAATAGAATAGAATAGAATAGAATAGAATAGAATAGAATAGAATAGAATAGAATAGAATAGAATATTTTCAGTTGGAAGGGACCTACAATGATCACCTAGTCCAAATGCCTGACCAATTTGGGGCTGAACAAAAGTTAAAGCATCTTGTTAAGGGCTTTCACCCAGCTTTTTTGCTCTTCTCTGGGTGAATTCAAGTATCACAAACTCCTTCTTAAATTGTGGGGCCCCATTATTTTTTTTCCCCTTTTCTTTTATTTTCTTCATTTCTAAGGCCACTTTAATGGTTGTCACCATGATTTCTGTCACCCTCTGTGTCCTTTCCCAAATTGGTTACAAGATGTGTGATGTTAGTGACAGTTACGTAACAACTTTAATCTTCTGCTTCTTTTTTTTTTGGCTCACATGAGATTAATCCAGTCAGTTAGAGCTGGGCAGATGTACTTAAGGTCTCATTTTTTTGAGCAGTGCTTTCAGGTAGGCTTTACCCTTGGCAAGTTGCTTGTAAGTGTAAATACGTGCCCAATGATTCTTCATTGAAATTACAAAGATGTTTACTTAATTATCTTTTGAGGATATAAGTACATACCTTTCTGAGATCATACCTGTGCCTGAGCGCTCTTCAGTTGCAGGTCACAGTCACCAAAATTTACCATTTTGTAAGGGAGAAGGCAACATGTGATATACATGCTTAAACTTCTATTATAGACAATGAAAATGCAGAATGCAATGCGGTTGCCTAAACATAGGCACCTCTTTCATTTTAAATGCCCAAGGTGTTGTCCTCTAGCTGCCGTCTAGACAAATGCTTCCTGAAGGAAGTTTTCTAAGGTCTTCCTTAGGTCTGCTATGGCATCTCAAATGTTAGCCTTTTTGTGAGGAAGTGAGTCATGTCCCAAATCAATACAGTCAGTAGAAGCCAAAGAGCATTTCTGCTTTGCTTAAATGTGGCATCCAGATCTGGCCAGCAGAATAGTTCTCCACACTCCGCTGACTGTATTAACTCAAATAAATGAGGCAGGATAGCTTAGGGTGATCAAATTGTATAACTTCTATGCTTAGAAAATTGAAATATAGCTTCCTATTTTCAGCTCAATAAGAAAGTTAAGCCTATATATTGATTGCTTTTTTCTAGTGATTAAGTTATTTTTTGTACCATGTTAAGTACAAAGTAGAGCCAAATTTCTGTACTTCTGTGCTTCCAATAAATGTGTTTCCAAACTGGTAGTGTTACACAATTAGCAAGTTGTCGGGGAGGGGAAGGCTGGGTTTGGGTTTGGGGTTTTTTTTAGCAATTTAGGAATGTTGCTGCTGTCACTGGCCGCTCAATATTCGTTTTTTCTGTCCACTTGTATGAGGAAATTAACAACTTTTATTTCAGAAGCAGATACACAACACTTACACCAGACTCCTGCCATACTCCAAAAGCACTTAAATATCTGCTTTGCTGTCATGATGTGAATATTCTTACTGTAGCATCTGGGACAACTCATATATATAGCATTAGACATTTTGAAGTATACCATCTATATGTCTATTCAAGTTGATTACAATAAAAATAATTGATTTTATAAAAGTGAATTTCAACTGAGCTTAGAACAGATATTTTAGTTTTGGTAATGGTAAATTTTTCTAATCCTGATTGAAGTTTTCTCAATTATTTTCCCACTTTCACAGAACTCAGTTTATTTCAGCTCACCCAAAGTCTCTGTTAGGAGTTTTTATTGCTTGAAGTAGTGGAGGACCATCAGTGATGTCTACTAATGCAATTCACATGTATCCACAGAAAGCCATGAGTGTCCATCCTGGATGTGAGACTTTAAATTGAACTAAGAGGTGGTTAATACGATCCAAACACTGCTTCACAAAGAAATGGCATTAAATGTTGGAGTTTCAACTAATGTTGAAAGCTGAAGTGAGTAAAAGTGAGTGAGTTGCTAAAGTGTAAAGCAACACTTTACTTTGCATTTGCAAGTGATAATATCACTAGGGTGGCAGTCACTTGAGCTGTTGTTGCAAAGCTTACACAAGAATAACTTCTACTGGAATTGTAAACAATCTGTTATTTTGCTTGAGGAAAGGTACTTACCAGTGTAAAGCCTATACCACAGTTCTAAATAATCTTGTCTAATATGGAGTTCTGATACTGAAGTGTTTTTCTATCCATCTGTGCTATAGTTTACTTCATTTAGGATCTTTATTGCTTAGACTAAAAGTTTAATCTCAAAACCAAGAAGCTATGTACAAGAATCAGTGTATTAGTTGAAGCAAGGAAAGCACTGACAAAACTATTTGGCTTTCTGCAGATAGCTTGCATGCTTTTGCACGGTATGATGCTATTTTGTCACTACACTGAACTAAAGAAACTAAAGGTATCATATTGAGTACTATTTAGCAAAGGCCTTTCCATTTCAGTAGTTAGACAACTGTAGATTATCAGAATAAGAGAACTACAGAATTATCCAGGGTGGAGGGGAAATCGGGAGGTCTCTAATCCAACTTCCACTCAAAGAAAGGTCAATACTGAATTCAGACCAGGTTGCTTAGGGCTTTATCCAGATGAGTCTTGCAAGCCTCCAAGGCCAGCGTTGTCACAGTTCTTCATCCACACATGGACCTTCAGATCTTCCTGTTAATTTCCCAAACTGTGTACATTTGTGCACCTGCATTTCATGTGAGCCACCTTCTAAACTGCTTTATCCTTCACAAGACCTCACGTACACCCATCACCCTGTCCCATGTACCCTTGTCTTACCTTCCCTCACTTAACTGCAAACTTGTATCAGCATCTGATTATATTAATTGTTTAAAGCTTTCATCACCAATCTGGCAAGTCCTGTTGTCAAGAAAGCTCATACCACACTTTGCCAAATAGATCTCATGTCTTGTTAGCAGTCCTTATTCCTCAAAAATCCCTATCATAAAAATCAAAGCACTGCTTGTGACAACAGCCACACATCCACTTGTTATCCCTCAGGATGCATCCACTTCTACATGAGCCTTTCCCCTTATCCATAAAACAAGGGAGAGGGAGAAAACCACCTTTGCCCTCACCATTCTGTACTTGCTCTCAATTTCTCCAGGTCTTCCTTGGCAGAATTCCTGATGCACAGATGGATGAGCAAAAAGTCTGAAAAGGCAAAAAGCCTTTTCAGCCTCTATGCAACAGTCTGTATCCAAATCCCAGCAAAGAACAAACCTCCTGTGGCAGCAGTTCTGGTTGGCAGGTGGGTACTTTCATCTCCTGCAGAACAAATTCTCAAAATATGGTTCACTGCCTGGTTCAGGCCCATCTGACTCTGATGTCTTCTTCAATGGAGTCTGTTCCCTTTCTTTGGCTATTAATGCAATGTACCAATTCTATAAATTCAGATTTGAAGGCCAAGGAACCATTCTCTTGTTGCCAGAGAGCACAAGTTCCCATCCACCCCTGTCTTGGGAGCGTCTACCCACATTCATTCAAGTGTAGTCTTTCATGGTCCCTCCTTCTTTGCATTCTGTAGCTCAGCTTCTTGGTTTCACACAAACCTCTAACTTGTCCTCCCTACACCGTCTGATTGCTTCCCCTCACAGGTGAGGCCACCATCGCTCTCACTCCACCCTGCCTCAGGTAAAGCAATAGACTTGAGCCCTAGGAGGCAGCATCCTCCCTCTGCACTCTGACACATGTCCTCCAATGTGCCAGGGTGGCTCCTCCAGTCAAGGCTGGGCACTCTGATGAGGACACCACCAGTGCTGTGCAGTCTTACCCTGTCCGGAGCAGAGTTTCTGGATCCTCTTTGCACCCACTGCCAAGCAAAGTGCCCAGGAAACAGCCAAAGGCACCCTGCTTGCTGGGTGCTGTGGTCCCACTCACCAGATAAACAGGTGTCCCCACTGCAAGGGAACGGTAGATCTCCTGCTTACCAGCAGGTGCAGTTTAGTAAACAACCAAAGAGAATATGAACACAGAGCAATCAGTCTCCTGCATTTTGTGTGTTTTGTAATAGAATTAACTACAGAATTTTATTGATTCACATTTTTTATCGGTGCCTTACCTTAACTTCAGAAATAGTTGAGCTTATTGTTATTTATAACTAAAATACCAGGATCATAAAAATGTTAATAATGAATAATTAGATAAAAAACATCAGGGGTGAAATGTGTGCTTCACAAAATCAGAAGTACTGAATATTTTAAAGGACATCATAGAAAACAGATTTGAGGACTTCAATGGAGCTTTTCTGCTCCATCAGTTTTATAGGATTATTTTGGCGCAGTTTCAAATAATGACTAAAATGAATCTTCCTGCCAGCATACAATTTCCTGGCAAATTGATTATTGTTCTTCTTGTTCGTAGGTGAGACAGGTAGGAATGTCTATTTTTAATTGTCCCCAAATCTCATTTTTTATGACCCTGTTTTCCATGGCTTAGAATTTTGCCAAGTTTCAAAGATTTGGGATTAAAGTCCATGTATGCTGTCTCCTGCTAAATACTTGAGAAAGTTTCAATTGAACTCCTCAAACACTTTTTCAGAATGTGGTAGGGGAGGCAAAATACTAGGTTGCCAACACACACACAAAAAAAAGAAAAAAAATCTCTTGAAGCTCCAACACTTTTGACATCTTGAGAGACATGAATGTTTTCCTTTTTAATTTCTGTTGATATCCTTAAAAATCTTTTTATTGCTTAGTTAATACCATCAAAGTATATGAACAAGAAAAATCTCTCTATATATATTCAGACATTTTTTAGAATGCTACAGCTGAATTCTGAAATTGTCAACTGCATTGGACACCTGCTACTTTTGATTGACCTGTGCATGTACCTTTTTCTGAGAGTGACTGAAGACTTGCTATCCCAGTAATTCAGGCATTAAGGAAAATTTTCCTTAAATCATTCATTCTGTCTGGACCATTTAAGTCCGGAAGTTTGGGTTCCTTTTTTTCTTAGTGTTCTTTTTGCTTCCCCTACTAACATCCAGAAAAAAAAAGGAGAATGAAAAACGTTTTTTAAAAAAATCAAAAAATTAAGGAAGAAGTGAGATAGGTGTTACATCTTTCATAAATTGGACTGAAGGACTGAATTTTAACATTCATTGAATTTTGTTTTCTTCTGCATAACTGGATTCTTTGATATTCTTTTATATTTTAACTTTGATACAGAAGAATACTGAAATGTGTTTTAAATCATATATTTCCAGAAAGATTGCTGAGAATACTTTGTTGCTTTAAACAAACAAACCAACAAACAAACAAAAAAAAAAACACAAAAAAGTCTCTTTTCAGTGTGTTTTAGGATGCGAACTTCTATTTCCCTGGGAAGACCTAACATGAAATGCAGAATTTATTTATTTTTTTGTTTATATATTTACTGTTTTTATCCTTTAAGCTAAAAGAATACATTCTGTATACATTTCCTCTAGAATAAACATAACGTTTATACACTGTAAACACACAAATACTTGTAACTTCTTCGCAAAAGGACGTGTAAAGCAGAAAATGTAAGTTGTCCTTTATTTAGTGTTTACGGCAATGTTAAGATTTTTTTAGATAAGTCAAGCAAAGTGATGTGCAACTTCTACAATCTTCATCACAATCTGACCAGAGTAATATTAGGAAATCTTGAAAGAAAAATAAGTTTTTCACACTTCTAGAGTAAAAAAAACGTATGGACTCCTCTCCAGATGGTATCAAGCAAAGGACTTTTGATGATCTTCTAAATTACATAATTCAAAACTGCTATTTTGTGCAGAGCAGGAATTCTGTCTTTGAGAGACTATAGCTCATTAATTCTTTGCTGTGAAGGAATATAGAATACTGATAAACAAACCAATATTCAGTTTCCTAGGTTATCGCAAAGGGAACATACAGTTTAATGAAGTTTGAAATGATTAGGCCTTGATAATGGCTATTATGAGACTCCAAGACTTATAAGGTAAAACAATATTCT
Organism: Sterna hirundo; assembly: GCA_009819605.1. Lineage (NCBI taxonomy): Eukaryota > Metazoa > Chordata > Aves > Charadriiformes > Laridae > Sterna > Sterna hirundo. Next base: position 168,061,116 of record CM020437.1, read on the forward strand.
CAGTGTTACAGTTTAAAAGGGTTAAAACTGAATGAAAAGTCCTTTCTGAGACTATCTATTAAAAATGGAACAGTTAATGCACTACAGAATGCTAGATGCTAGTTTAGTGTCTCAAACTGCTGCATCAGACAAAGCAGAATAATTTCTTTTTCCCCTTATTACACGTATCATGAAAATATACTGCATCAACTATGTGCTCCGAGGTGTAGAAATGTACTGAGGAGCAACAGCTGCTGAAAAGAACAAGAAGTCTGAATGTGAACATGTCTAAGTGCCTTTTTTTCAGAGCCCTGAGAGTACTCTTCATTCATAATGTGAAATTTAACAGGGGACAATAAATATTAATTTTTTTTCTCAACAGACTGAAATAAGATTTGTGCTTAACCTGCCGTGTTCTGTCTTTGAACAACAAAAGCTCATATCTTCCAGGTGAGATGTGACAGCAAAGTTCACCGTGTTCAATAAAGATCAAATTGGTATACTTTCAAGAGGCAAAGTTCTAGACTGAGGGGTGGTCAAAGTTCGCTGTGAGCCAGTAATATAGATTAGGGTTAATGTTCTTTTGGCATCTTTGAGACCCTGCTTGGCTTCTACTGAAATCAATGGAAAAATCCCAATCGGCATGATGTAGCTTTGAGCTCTTAGAGTTGTGCTCTGTTTTGTAAAGTAGGTAATAACATTATAGAAAAGGTCAATCATATACATTTTATTCATACAGCCAGTTACTTTGCAAGTGAATATAATTATTTGCATAGCAAAGATTTCTCAGATGAATAATGCTTTGAAGATCAGATACTGCACTATAAAATATTCCATGATTCCTAAGGATAAAAAGATAAAAAAAATCCATATCAGGACTTCCTTTTAAAAATGAATGCATTTAGAATTCCTAAATGTAAAAGATGCCTCTGCAACACCCACAACTGAGAGTATGGTGTTACAATTAATTACAAGTGCCACTCCTTATTTACATTTTTGATAGGGAAAAGTTGAAAAAATTACCATCTTTGATTTTTAGTTCAAAAAGATATTTTTTAATTAATGATTATTCATTTGTTATAATTTGACTAGTGAAAGAGAGACTTAAATACTGCAATACTGTATATTATACTGTAGATAAACTTACAATATCAAGTAAAGGTACTGTACATCTGGTTTTTGCAACTTTTTTTTTTTTCTAGTGCTGAGAAAATATTCATAGACATTTTATAGAGATAGGGCTCAGATTCCTAAATCTGAACATCCTTGAGCTTTTGGTTTGTAATACAAGTTATTAAAATATTACTGTGATAACTGTGACACTGGAACACGAATATAAAGAATAGGGATTTCAAATTTTCCTACCTTTGCCACAAACTCAAAATTCAGAACACAAATTTATAACTGCAGAAAAAGTATATGGGAAAATAAGCAGCGATTAATGTTTATTTCTGAAGTACAAAAGAATTAAGAATGTACAAAATATAATGAATAGAAATAAATATATAAAAAAAGCTCTGATTCAAATTCAATTTCTTAAGCATCTTTAACATTCCTAAAAATTCTTAAGCAATATAATCATCATTAAGAAGAAGAGCTACAGTGAAGACAGGGATGACATCACCTTCTTGGAGACATTGTGGAGCTGTTCTGGATTTTCGATGTCAATGGCATTCTTTGGATTTCTCCTCTGTAACCTAAGAAAAGAAGTTCCTATGAATATTTTGATGGATGACTATATTCTATTTATCCTGCTGTTTTTCTAGTATAGTGTAAGGTAAAGAATGGAAACAAAAATAGCTTGCAAACTGTTCTTTAGGATGCTTATAAAGATAACCTCAAACACTTTCTTTCTGCCTTCACCTTTCTGATATATGTTTGATAAATGATCAAAGTAACAAATATTTGATCAAAGACATGATCCTCAAACGATGAAAGGAGGAAAAGACTTTAGTTTGATGGTGATAGTTTACTTGGGTTTTTTTCAATATTTCTGTCACTATGCTTTTTTGTTATTTCACACTATAAGATTTTTCAATAAATTTTAAAAAAATAATTATGTGTGAATCTAGGTTACAGTAAATCAAATGCAGCATAATAGAGCAATTTTTTATTTTTATTTTTCACCAGGAAACATGACTTATTTTCTCTAGGAGAATAGTAGCTTATTGTGATCCCCAACATAAGCTGGCCAATTTAGTATAACTGCAGAAGCATTTTTGCACCCAGTGGCCCCATAAAAAAATAGGATTGGCATTGCTATTGAAAGGCCCCAGGCCTTGTACTCACTGCCCCTTATGGTGATTGTGCAAGGCCCCAGTCCTGGCCAGCTGTTATTAATTTATTACGGGAACTGGCTGTGTGAACTTGGTACCAGGTGTCTTGTTATAATGTGCAGTTCAAGAATCAGATAGTGGCAAAGACTTTGAAAATATATCACAGGTCAAAAACAGAGGCTCCAGAACCATAAACAGTTAAGTGACAGTCAAGTGCTGGTCATTGAAGAAGCTCAACATCGAGAGATGGGAAAAGACAGCTTTTGCTTTATGGAAAGAAGCAGCAATTAAGTAAAGGAAAAAGGAATAAATAAATAAATAAACAAACAAATGAAGGAACAGGATAGGGCACCTGCTGGGACTGGCAAAGCAACCTCCATCTCACCCCACCAAGCATGATGCCAAAGGCTGTGATTTGCCTAGGAACTCAGCTGTCTAATAAAAGGACAAGATCCTAAATTAAGGCATGAGGAAAAAAGACACACACTTTTGTTCTGGCTTCTCTTCTTGAAGTGCTCTTTAGCCTGACCATGTCAATGACTAAGACTGTCAAGGACCATAGCAATCAGCACTGGCTGTCTGGCATCAGCTGCGAATGTTGTATGTTCAAAGATAATATAGGATATGATTTTTAAGGACTGATGACTTTAAATATGGAATAATAAAAACTAACCATTGACAATGCGTGCGGTTAATGAATGTTAGTCTGATAAAGTTACATTTTGAAGTCTGAAGCTTGTTTGATTTATTACTCTTTGACATTCCCCTCACAACAATCTCTAATTCTCTGACATACATATACAAACACTCAACTGCAACAGTTATATCTATAACTGATCATGTTTCTGATTAACTTTTCTTTTATACAATTTGGGTCAACATCTAAGTCCTAGTTTTGGATATTGTTTTACATTCAGAATCCTGTTATGTGGAAAAAAAGGATTGTTGGGAATTGTCTTTGCAGTCTCTGATTTCTGTTATCATCCTGTGCCTCTACCCTACCACACCATATTTCAACCTGAGACCACAGACAGTTCACTCCACACTTGGTGTTACCATAAACTAGGGCTAAACCTAAACAAATTTAGGAAATATTCACTTCACTCTTAGGTGATTGTTATTATGGCTAAAACAAGTTAAAATCACCTCAGGTCAAGACAAGACTATATTGTTGCTTTTTTTTTTTTTAGTAGATTAAAGAATGTGTGTGACCTTTCATTAGTAATGGTAAAATGCAAATTTATATACCAAAATCATACAGTTCAGTTTCGTAGTTAATATCCCGTTATCTAATATGACAGTGAATCTGAAATATCATTAGTGTGGGAAAATTTTCAGAGCACTTTGTCAATGTTAGGTATACAGGTGGATGTGGAAACGGCTCCCTAAGATGAGTATTCATCAGTAGTTATATGTCTCAATTTCAATTTGCTGTAGAAGATTTGCTTGTTAAAATCAAATATGCATAATGTATTTCCAGACAAGATGGTGGAGCTTTCCTATTTATCCACTTTCTCCTTTTCTTACTTCAATACATAATCATGTTGACATGTTATTAATAAGATGGTACGATGTGGTTATTTCTAGTAGAAGAGGGTGAATACTGAAGACCCTTCTACTTTTTCATGTTGCATCTTCAGTTCCTACATTGCACTTGATGTAGTTCTAAGAGTGTGCCCAGAAATATATTAGACCCAGAGAGGGGAGGGAAATATCTAACATGCTTCAGTCCACATGGGTACCTAACACCATTAAAACCTGTTAGAAGATAATCTTTACACTATTTTCCATATTTTGAAAAATATGAAAGGAATATTTATTTTTACACATGAAAATTACAATACATACATGAATTTAAAACAAATATATCCATCATCTTATTGTGGTGGAGCATATGGCAGGATCAAAAGACAAGCTGTATGGAGTGAGTATCCCCCTAGGTTGATTTTTTCCCCATGTTTTCCAACATTCTTTTCCTCACCTTTATTCTCAAGTGTCCTTTTCTTAATTTTCTTCTCTGTATTAACATGACGTGAATTTTTCTTTATGGATAACTTCAGCATTAGTTCCATAATTTCTATTTATATATATAAATATATGTGCTGAAGGAATTTTTTCTGGCATTACTTACACCATCTAAATGTGTTGTCATTTGGTTTTGTGTCATTCTCTCAATCATTAACTTGTTAAATTATGCAACATGAGTGCTTTGACCTTAGTTCATCAGTCCTTCCTTCTAGTATCTTAATAATATTCGTTGGTTAGAATTACTTTTCTGTAACATGGGGTGGGATTCCAGATTGCACAAATCTATATTTAATGATGGGATACAGCTCCAGATTGTTGACAACTAAATTTAGGTACTTACAATCTGGACCTGAATCCTATTTCAGTTTTGGGTGAGTACGCTGATGATCAAAATATGATTGTGCCTGATTTCTGAGGTTGTTTTTAGCTCTTAAGACTTGTTTTCTTATTAGGGAAGGGAGTATGAAGGAATACATCTAGTTTATTGAATTACACCCTTCTCACACCAAAATCAGCAGATCCTTAACATGCATTTACAAGTCATTAACGCCAAGTATCAAAGAACTAAAGCTAATAGCAGAAACCAATTAGTTGAGTTCTGCGTGGATTAATTTATTTGGTTTACCTTATTATTTTGAGTAAGACGTAATGGCACTGCACATAAATTCACAAAGCATTTCTGTCTTCTTCCTCGTGGCGCCTGTGGTATCTGTGTTAGGAGTATATTCGTACATACAGAAGACAGAGTCTGGGGAGGAATTTCCTGTGTAAAATCAGTTCTGATCCATAGATCTGCCTATCTATGCTTCTTTCAGGGATTTTAGGCAGTGGATTTAATGGAACAGACCTTCAGCACGCGCTCAGGTAGTCTTTTGTCAAGTATGAAATGATACAATCACAGCCATTTTCATTAAAACACCTATATGTGGGAAACAGCTTATCCTGTTGATTGGACCTTCTACCTTGAAAGTAGGGGATACGGTTCAGTGATTTTTTTATCCAAAACAATTTTTTCATTTCTAATACTATATATGGCCTTAAAATATTCTGGAGTGGAGTCCTTTTTCTCCGCTTTTACTGCTGAGTAGCCAGATGATTGGCTACAGCTAAGAATCCCAGAGTGGCAGGCACAGAAGTAAAACAAATGAAAATGAGCATGACCCTGCTATCTAGTAGCTCCATCACCTAGAAGAAGACAGAGTAAGGTTCTTTTCCCCTGGTTTATCCTAAGTTTGCTTTTTTTTTTAAAGTAACATATATAAGTACTTCTATGAGCAGGACTCGGACCCTTTCATCTTCTTGCCAAATGACCTAACCATTTAGAATATGTCCTACAATTATGCACCTTGCCTTCTACTAGATACTTTTACCAGAGACATTTTTGACAAGTGAACTCTTTTGCAAACCTCTTTGCAATAAGTATATTGTTATTATTATTAAATATTAGAATACATATTATTAAACATCATTAAATTTAATAATACATTCTTATTAAACATAATATTAATTATTTATAGTTAGTGTTGTTATTATTATGGCTTCAATTTCCCCCATATATTTTCCACCATGTATTACACTAAATCTATTGATGCCCCCTACTAACCACTAAATTTATTAAATGGCCACATCATGAAAAAGTACAAGGGCCAGAGAAGGGGAAAAGTCCTCTACTGTGCTGGCCATTTTAGGAGGGCCTCATGGTTACTGTTTCCTACAGGCTGCCCAACCAAGAGGAGCCTGTAGATTAAGTGTTCTTACTCTTATGGGAAGCATCGTGTCTGCAAGTTCTGAACCTGCTGGGGAACTGCAGTCACCCTGACATCTGCTGGAACAGCAGCACAGCAAGCTGTAACCAGTCCATGAGACCCCTGGAGTACATTGAGGGTAACTTCTTAATCCAGGTGATAAGCAGCTCAACCAGAGAAGAATCATTACTGGCTATGTTGCTTACCAACACAGATGAACTGATTAGAAAGGTCAAGATTGGTGGCAGCCTGGGCTCAAGCTTGGTGTCAGCTTGGGCTTCAGTTGTCAGGATTGAAGGAGAAGGACTAGAGGATGCTGGTGGATGAAAAATTGGACATGAGTTGTATTTTATGCTTGCAACCCCGAAAACCAGTCATATCCTGTGTTGCATAAAAAGCAGCATAGCACGAGAGTTGAAGTAAGTGATTCCCCACTTCTACTCTAACCTCATGAGACTCCACCTGGAGTACTGCATCCAGTTCAGAGTCCCCAGTTCAAGAAAGACATGGAACTGTTAGAGTGGGTCCAGAGGACATCCACAGTAATGGTCAGATGGCTGGAAAAACCTCTCCTATGAAGAAAGGTTGAGGGAGTTGGGGCTCTGGGGAGACCTTATTGTAATCTTTCAATACTTAATAGGGGCTTATAAGAAAGACAGAGAAAGACTTTTAACTGGGGCCTGTAATGACAAGGGGCAATGGTTTTAAAGTGAAAAAGATTAGCTTTAGATTGAATATAAGGAAGAAATTTTTTACATTCATGATGGTAAGGCGCTACAGCTGGGGAGGTGGACTAAATGAATTTTCAAGACCTCTTCCAACCCAAACCATTCTTTGATTCTATGATCTTCCAGCTCACTTCAAACGTTGCTAAGCCCCCTAAATACAAGCAGTCATGGTTTTGGGGTTTTGGGTGTGTGTGTTTTGAAGTCTTAAATGTAAATCATTGTAAATTATGAAGACAGTGGTCATAATACACTGAAGAGAAATTATTATGCATGCAAAAAGATTCATTACACCGTGAAACTAGTTGTGCTCTAGATAAAATATATTAAATCTTGTTGCGAATTGATGATCAGTAATAGCTACAGTGCAAAGGTCAGGAATTTTTGTCTTGTCTGCAACAGTTTTGCTAAACCCATGAAAATAAACTGATGAGTCCCACTGTTTGATTTTTTCATGCTTATATTCAATATTCTTTTTTGAAATTTAATGCAACAGCTGTTTCTTAATTTGGTTTTTTTTTATTATTGTTGTTGTTATCATTAAATATTTATATATGAATATCTTTCTCATTACTAATTACTTAAAATCTTGAGCTAGCTTACATCTCAGTCAATATCAGTCAGATGAAACAGATTAGAATGGGATAAATCCTTCAATTTGTCCTGTTAAAATAGTGCAATAAGGCATATGGTGGTTAGCACTGTCACTTTTTTTTTTTTTTTCCAGTTCTGTGAATTATATTATTTTGTTAAACAACAACTGATTGAATAAAATAAATTACCTTAAGAGCAGTGTTTCCTTCCAAGGAAAATCCTTAGCCACGAAATATCAGCATCACTGTTTCTCCATGGTTTCTATGTAGGTAAATGAACAACATACACAAAAGCCACAACATGAAGTAGCAGTTATTCCAAGGAAGTGCACGGGCCAAATCCCACTCATCTACCTTAAAAGATTAAATCTTAGGAATTCCATATTTTTACAAATGCTTTAGATGCAATGTTTTCTTTCATAACTTGTCTCTTCAAAAGAAGTCAATCTATAAAGAGTTTACTCATCTCTTTCTAAAGTCTGCTGTGAGGATGATTATTGGATTAGCCCCATCTGTAAGTTTAGGTAGATGGATCATGCTCTAGGCAAGGTATGAGCAAAGAACAATTTTGGGCTATCCATTTGGGGAATCTCTCGAACATTGTCAACTGTAACAGGTTGATTTAATTCCCTAAATATAGATGTCTAGCCTTTTAAAATTCATAAAATATCCATCTGGTTTCCAGCTGCCAGGCTGGAAAGGCACAGTTCTCTCAGTTGTCTTCTGACATATCTGCTTCCCTTGTGCAAATGTCTCAGATTCTACAAGGTGTCTCAAATGGCAGTGGAAACTGAACTTAAAGCTACTGAATAAATCCCAAAGGTCTGAGAAACACTAAACCTCAGTTAAAACTCTCCAAAGCTGAGTAGCAGCTGGTGGTAGACTGGTATAATTTCATGTTTTTATTTAGGCATTTATGTGTTCTAACGTAGCATTGACCTTCTCTGAGAGGTAATTACTGAAAGCACACAAAAGATGAGCCTTTCATTTCTATCCTGATTTCTCTTCTGCTGCGTGGTTCCAGATTCACCAAGAATGGCCACTAGAGAAAAAGTAATGGATTTGCACCTGTAATGCTTGGCCAGAAGTCAAGTGGCAGCTTAGATATTTCCAATCGCTGTAGGAGGCTTTAGAGTACTTAGTGAAACTTATGGAGGTTTTAACACCTAACCTCTATCAAGTCTCTTCTAAGAATATGCAAACTACAGTGTTTCTTAAGCTTATAACTAGGTCAAACAAGGACAGATTTTCACAGGAATGGCAAAAAAGAAATCCATTATGCAAAAGTCAGTTCTCTGCCAAATTTCAAGTCCCTATCCTACGGCTTGGTGCTACAACAGCATTCCCAAGAACAGATTGCCAAAATTCCTATTAGCATTCAGAAAAAAAAAAAAAAAAAAAAAAAGACAACCCCAAAATCACAAACCCGAAAAAGTCTTTTTTTCCTTATGTTCATGCAGTAGCTGAAGCATTTTTTGCTAGAAGTTAAAAATATCCCCAGCATCATCAAAATTTCAGCTTGAGGTAATTCTTAATTTAATTGTCTGAATAAATCATAAGCACCTGAAACCTGAACCTAAAATCAAAGTTTCAGGGCACCTTGAAAAAAATGGCTAATTGACCTGCCTGTAACAGAACAGAAAACAAAAGACAATCCAGCGCAGTGTGTTTCCTTCAGGGTAAGCACCTTTGAATTGATAAACTCTGTATATAAATTCCACATTAAACTCAGCATGGAGTTAGAAGCAGAGTCATATTTATGTCAATTAAGTCAATGGGATAACTAGACTAAAATCATTAGGGCTTTTCCGAAAAGCTAAAATAGCAGAGAAACCTTTAAGTGAACAAATCTTAATCTATCAGCATTATTTTTAATATCAAGAATAAATTTTCAGCAGTCTTATCGGTGAACTCTATGTATTTCATTCATTCCCAGTAGTTTGCTTTTCCTCAGCTTCAAGTTAATTTTCAGCTTTATACACTACCTTTTGATATTACAATGATAATTTATAGATGAGAGAAATCAGAGAAAAGCTTTCTGTTGGCTTAAGGGAGAACTAGAACTTGATCATGTACCAGATCAAGACATGTTTCATCACTCATTCAGAGCCATGGTTCCTGAAGCATAGCTCCATAAAATTTTTACTAGTAAATATTTCCTACACATTATATTCATAAAAATAGGTCCCAAACTCACAGACATTACTCACCTGCACAAATGTTTTCATCTCTTTGATTTGAACTGCAGCTGCTATTATTATTATTTAATAAAATAATTATATTTTAAATATATTTAGTTCTTATTTATTTATAATAATTTTTATATATAATTTAAATAAAGATAAATTAATAATTTATAATAAATAATAATAATAATAATAAATATTATTTTGCAGAAAATGTCCCCTCCTCCTTCCCTTCTATATATGTCTTAAGTTTTCAGTGTAGGATGAATGTTAAAGCATTATGAGATAAAAAAGTTATGGCTAGTTCCAATTCAGATCTGAGCCTTAAAACTCTGGCAGAAATGATACTAACTTAAAGCTGACAGGTTGGCAGAAGGATGCATTAAAAGATTAAATGATCTTGGCAAGCTAGGACTGTAAATCACTTCCATATCCATTTATTATAACAGTAAATGTCTACTATTTTCTCAGAGACACTAAAATGAATGGGAATTATTTCATGTCACAAAAAAAAAAAAAAATATATTTTAAAATAGCTCTATTTATTTTTTAATTTTCTGATTGCACGACTCATTACCTGATGTTCATTTTTCTGGAACATCTCCAAAGGGATGAAAAAACAACTAATATGGACTAGTGTTTGGAACCAGGATTCAAGAAGTTCAGGTTGTTAAAATATACTATATATAACAGGGCTCAGTGGAAGAGGGAGTGAAAGGGAACTGAAATAGCTGTGGCTACTATTTTGCAAGTACAACTGGGATAAAAAATATTCCCACTTCATTGCATTATATAGCATGTTGTTTTGTGCATTGAACATAATCCCAGATCCTTAATTTCCAAGCAAAAATAATGATATTTGCTGTCTGCAATCATCCCGGTTTTAGGTACTATATCCTAGAGTGGTTGCTTTGATTTTGGGGGTCTCTGTGTGTGTGATTTCTCATTTTAGCTATACCTTTATTTTGTTTCTTTTCATAAATGTTTGTATTTGGCTATAGCTGAGCCATAATCAATCACAGATGTGACAGACTAATGTAAATATTAGTCGACTTCAGCATTACTGTGGAGTTGATCAATGATATTTGATGTAACTTCAGCCCCCTGCTTTGCACATTCTGTTCCTGGCAGTCTTCTGGCAGTCCTTCTTTGTGAGCAGCATCCAAGGACTACATTTCATTAAACTGAGGTAAAAGGGGTGTGTGTGTGTGATTGTTTACTCATTTTTTTGTTGGGTTTTTTTTTTTTTTTGGTGTGTTTTTTTTGGTACTTTTGTTAAGTACTTTCAGAAAACAGCAATGTCTGTGTGGGACAACAGCAAAAAAAGGTCAAACTCTTTAGAAGCTATTGAAGTAGAAAATTCTGCAATAAATTTATCTCGCAGTCCTCTAGTATTCATGCAAAACAGTGGAGACAGCCACTCACATCAAAAGCATCAAAACATCCAAAGGCCATTGTAGAGAAAACTATGTATTTATTTATTCAGTCAGTCAGTGAATTTTGTCTACACTATTTATAAACTTCAAAAGTGTCCTGGCAAAGTGAAAGTCAGTTTGTTGTTGTGGGGAAAAAAAAACCCATAAGCCCAAAAAACCCAACAAAACCCCCAAACACCTATTCACTTCATTTCAAGCTAACATCCTAATGCTTTTTTTCCTGCCGTACTGTTCTTACTCCTTGAGTAGAAACCAGAGATGGGTTGAATATTCCTGATTCCTGGATATGCATCTGCACACAAGTGTATTAAGATGTGATAAACTTTAGCCATTTTTGTTCAATACTTCAATCCAAATAGATTGATGTCAGTGATATCCAGTGAAGTTAATGGATTTAGCCAATCTGACTGAAAAGAGGCAGATGCTGATAACAGTATTGATTTTTTTTAATCACGGCATTGAAGAAAAAGACATTGAAAGCTAGTTTACAACTTTCTCTTTCAATAAGATCAATGTGAAGGAGAGATCACTTGAAGGGCTCGCTTAACATCAGGGGCAAGGTGAAAACTGTCACAAGAGTATTATGCCTAGCAACTGCCCAAGAGTTTAGATCAATCATGTGGTACATAATGTTAGGTAGAACTATAACTTTTTGGCACCTGATGTCAAACATACAGCCATGACAATGCACAGCTGCTATTAAAGTGTATATCCAAAAACAAGAACAGGATTTCCATGAGTTTGCCCTATTTTGCTATAATGTTCTGTAACATAATTTGATATAAAATATTAGTTGGCTAATACAGACACTTGCTTCTGGACACATCTCCTAATTGGCCAATACAGACCCTTGCTTCTGGACACATCTCCCAGTTTTCCAGCAGTCTGAAATATTTTTTCTTGTCTTTAATATACTTAAATCCTCAGGGAAAATAACCTGCAACTCTTCAGAAATTTTGGCTTTACTTTGCTCTTAATCAGCCTATATTTTTCAGTTTTCACAGTCTAGAATAAGAAACTTATAATTAAGGACTTCAGAATTTTTAGTAACTAAATTACAGAACCAAGATAAGACAGATTCATCAAGCTTACAGGGACCAGCAAGATGAGAAGAATTTATTTAACAATCAGTATATAGAGATTAGGAATTTCATTGATGACATGGATGTCATCAATAATCAAGATGATGGGATTGAAAGCTCCTTTACCAAGTCTGCTGATGAAACTAAGCTGGGTGATACAGTAGACATGTCTTACAGACACCTGAATGAGCTGAAAGAGCGGGAAAGCAAGAACTGCATGAAGTTTAACAAAGACAAATGCAAGCTTTGTTACCTAGGGTGACATAATCAAAGAGCCCAGTACAGGGTAGGGCCTGTGCAGCTGGGGAGCAGCCTTGCTGAAGGGACCTGGAGGTCCTGGTGGACAAAAAGCTGAGCATGAGTCAGTAGCGCATTACTGCCGCAACAAAAGCAAGTTACATCCTGAGGTGCATTCAATACTAGAGGAAAGAGACATGAATGTCCCACTCTATTCAGTGCTTGTCAGGCCACACCTGGAGTACAGTGTCCAGTTCTGGTCCCCACAATTCAACGAAGATGCAGACAGACTGGAGGTGGTCCAAAGGAAGGCCACAAGGATGATCAAAAGGCTGGAGAACCTCGCCTAAGAGGAAAGACTGAAGGAGTTAGGTCTTCTGACCCTGTAGAAGAGAAGGCTCAGGGAGACCTCATCACAGTTTTCCAGAACTAAAATGGTGGCTACAAAGAGGATGGAGGTTCTCTCTTCCCAAGGAGTCACATGAAGAGGATAAGGGGCAATGGCTGCAAGTTGCATAAGGAGAGGTTTCATCTTGACACACAGTGTCCCAGTGAGAGCAATCAATCACCAGAACAATCTTCCCAGGACATGGTGGTGTTCCCACCACTGGAGGTTTTAAAGAAGCGACTGGACAGGGTGATAGATCAAGAATCATAGAGTCGTAGAATGGTTTGGGTTGGAAGGGACCTTAAAGATCATCTAATTCCAACCCCCCTGCTATAGCCAAGGAAACCTTGCACTAGACCAGGCTGCTCAAAGCCACATGCAGCCTAGTCTTGAACACTTCCAGAGAAGGGACATCTAAAGCTTCTGTAGGCAACTTGTTCCAGTGTCTCACAACCCCCACAGTAAAGAATTTCTTCCTAATATCTAATCTAAATCCACCTTCTTCCAGTTTGAAGCCATTACCCCTTGTCCTATTACTACATGCCCTTGTAAAAAGTCCCTCCCCAGCTTCCTTGTAGGCTCCCTTCAGACACTGGAAGGTCACTATCAGGTCTCCCCAGAGCATTCTCTTCTCCAGGCTGAACAACCCAAACTCTTTCAGCCTGTCTTCATAGCATAGGTGCTCCAGCCCTCTGATCATCTTTGTGGCCCTCTGCTGGACCCGTTCCAACAGGTCCATGTCCTTCTTGTGATGAGGACTCCAAAGCTGGAGATAGTACTCCAGGTGCAGTCTCACCAGACTGGAGTAGAGGGACAGAATCATCTCCCTCGACCTACTGGCCATACTTTGTTTGATGCAGCCCAGGATGTGGTTGGATTTCTTGTCTGTGAGTGCGCATTGCTGGCTCATGTTGATCTTCTTGTCCACCAGCACCCCCAAGTCCTTCTCCTCAGGGCTGCTTTCAAACCATTCTCCGCCCAGCTTGAATTTCTGCTTGGGATTGCTGTGAACCAGGTGCAGGACCTTGCACTTGTCCTGGTTGAAATTCATGAGGTTTGTACAGGCCCATCTCTCAAGCCTGTCCAGGTCCCTCTGGATGGCATCCCTTCCCTCCAGCACGTCAACCGTGCCACACAGCTTGATGTCATCGGTAAACTTGTTGAGAGTGCACTCAATCCCACTGTCCATGTCACCAACTGGAGGACTGATCCCAATAATGACCCCTGAGGAACGCCACTCGGCACTGATTTCCACTTGGACATTGAGCTGTTGACAACCTTTGTTGGCCATCCAGCCAATTTGTTATCCACCAAGCAGTCCATCCGTCAAATCCATGTCTTTCCAATTTAGAGACCAGGATGTCATGTGGAACAGTGTCAAATGCTCTGCGTATGTCCAGGTAAAAGATGTTGGTTGCTCTTCCCTTATCTACCAAAGCTTTAACGCTGCCATGGAAGGCCACCAAATTTGTCAGGCATGACTTACCCTTGGTGAAGCCATGCTGGCTGTCACCAATCACCTCTTTATTTTCCATGTGCCTTAGCAGAGATTCCAGGAAGATTCAGGAGATAATCTCATCTAGGCTTCTTTTCCCACAAAATGTTGGACCAGATAATCTTTCAAGGTCCCTTCCAACCTGGGCTGTTCTATGATTCAGTGTTGTTTATACCACTGTTTTGGAGAAACAGACTTACTGTATGAAATATCCTATTGTGTCCTCCAAAAGCAAATTTCAGAATAGTACTGTTTAGAGAATTTATTCTTCGTTTTCATGTTTCAAACCCTTATTGTCAGTATTCTATTGTGCAAGTTATTGTATCATACATTTCACACATGATATCACCTATGTTAATCCTTCCAAAGCTGGAGAACAATAAGATTAATATGAAAGATATGAAAACTTTTGGAGGCCCTCTTTCTGCTGCTTTGAAATGACAAAAAAACATATTATAATTTTTACTAGTACTTGAGTTTGTATCATCTCTACATGATAAGTGGTATTAAAGTCTTTCCTTTTTTTTTCTTTTTTTTTTGTTTCATTTTCTTTCTATGTTATTACAATCCTCAAATTTTAGCTTCCAAAAGTTGGCAGCTTTACCCAAAATAAATTGACAGTCATTTAAGACAGCATATTCATGTTTCATGCTGCTTACCACTGGCTGAGAAGCCTCATCAGCTTTTAACTGATAGAAAATTATGGACGTCTTTTAAAAACAGGAAAATAGAAGAGATATCCACACATAAAACCTTTAATGGGAACTCTTTGTATCAGTGAGGGAAAAGAATGTGTCTAAAAATGTTATTCAGGAGACAGATTTATAGAAAGAATAAGTACAGGACCTTGCAAGGGTAGGAAATTGTGAGGGCTGGTAGGGAGCAAATATTGAGGTAGAGAAAGATGCGGAGAGGAGAAAAAAAAAAAAAATCAATGTGTATTGATTTATATCACAGCAGACTCCAGGAAGAAGTTCTCCTGATTACTTTAACTTTATGTGAATTCCTAGCGAGATGAATTGAGAACAACAAGAATCTGAAATACCACACTGTTGCTTTGCGGAGAAGAGATAATATGATGGAAAGTAACTTTGTACCATAGATATAGTCCTATGAGATTCCTGATGACTCCAACTTGCAATGTTTTTCATATACATTTTACCTTCTGCATTTAGTTAGTATAAAGTACTGCTCACAACCTTTTATTCTATCTTTTGGCTTAACACTTAAAACAGTTAAATAAGATGTGCAAAAATTATGCTTCAAACTAAAGGAATGATAAGTTAGAAATAAATCCCAGTGATCTGTACTTTGATATCAATGGAAAGTGCAGGTATTCAGTACCTTTAGAAATCATCCTCCACGTCTGGTTGTCAGTGAGAGATGAGAGAAATTAGAAAAAGGCTAGGTTTCAAGGCAGGTCAGAAAGACCTAGATATTTTTAATATGAAGGTTGAAAATGTGGAATGTTGATATATTTTTAGGTAACCTGCTCTTTTTACGATATTGCCAGAAGTGTACACCATAGCAGAAGATGGTGTTTTCTTACAATATGATGTGTCTCTTTGTATGCCCTAAATGTTTGATAGCTAGGGGAAATAATGACAGTGCCTGCAAGGCACTATGTCTAGACTTCAAAAAAAAAGAAGCCATTAAGAAAGGAATAACAAGAATGTAGGGAATTTGTGTATTGACAAACTTTGTTGCAGTCTGGAGGCAAATCATGTCTGTAACTTTCTGAACACAAGTGATCTGTGATCTGTAAGACATAAAAATAAACTAAGGCACATCAAGCCATGTCATAAGTGATTGAAAATGTCAGGTAACAGAACATTTAGAAATGCAGAACAATGGCAGGACATATGATACATTTGTGCTGTATATGTTTTTAATTTCTTTTTCAGGTAAAATTCACAATTGAAAAAAATTATATTTATACATATTAATTGTATTATATGTTTTATATATATATATAATATATATTATTAACAACTATATAATATAGTTATAATTATATTATATATAATATAACTATATAATTATAATTGTATTAACTATGCATATAGTTAGTATAACTAACTATAGTTTACAGATGACACCAAGTTAAGCGGGAGTGTTGATCTGCATGAGGATAGGGAGGCTCTACAGAGAGACTTGGATAGATTGGACCGATGGGCCAATGCTAATGGAATGTGCTTCAAGAAGGCCAAGTGCCGGGTCCTGCACTTGGGCCACAACAACCCCATGCATCGCTACAGGCTTGGGGAAGTGTGGCTGGAGAGCTGCCTGGCAGAAAAGGACCTGGGGGTTCTAATTGACAAGCGGCTGAACATGAGCCAGCAGTGTGCCCAGGTGGCCAAGAGGGCCAATGTCATCCTGGCTTGTATTAGAAATAGTGTGACCAGCAGAAGGAGGGAGGTGATTGTCCCCCTGTACTCAGCACTGGTGAGGCCACACCTTGAGTACTGTGTCCAGTTCTGGGCACCTCAATACGAGAGAGATATCGAGGTGCTGGAGCGAGTGCAGAGGAGGGCAACGAAGCTGGTGAAGGGCCTGGAGAATAAATCTTATGAGGAGCGATTGAAGGAGCTGGGACTGTTTAGTTTGAGGAAGAGGAGGCTGAGGGGAGACCTCATCACTCTCTACAACTACTTGAAAGGACATTGTAGAGAGGTTGGTGCTGGTCTCTTCTCACGGGTAATTAGTGATAGAACAAGAGGGAATGGCTTTAAACTGCAGTAGGGTAGGTTTAGGCTGGGCATTAGGAAAAAATTCTTCACAGAAAGAGTGGTCAGACACTGGAATAGGCTGCCCAGGGAGGTGGTGGAGTCACCGTCCCTGAATGTGTTTAAGAGTCGTTTAGGTGTGCTGTTAGGGGATATGGTGGAGCGGAGAACTTTGTAGAGTGGGGTTGATGGTTGGACTCGATGATCCCAAGGGTCTTTTCCAACCTAAATGATTCTATGATTCTATTCTATTCTATTCTATTCTATTCTATTCTATTCTATTCTATTCTATTCTATTCTATTCTATTCTATTCTATTCTTTTCTTTTCTATTCTATTCTATTCTATTCTATTCTATTCTATTCTATATATAATATTATATTATATTTTTATATATATATATATACACACATATGGAGTTAGCTGTTGAAAACAAAGCATGTAAACCAATGAGTCCTAATCTCAGAAAGGTAACATGTGGCCTGCAACATGCAAAGTCACTACACTGCTTTTCAGTAGTCAAATTCCACCAGTCATGATGCTTTCAACAAAATGAAGAAACAGTGAATTAGATATTTTGGGTCATATTTTACAAAAATTATTTGCAACCAAGTGAAATCAAATTTCAGGTAAGATTTAGTATAGATCACTTACTTAGAAAAATAATATTTTTTGATGCAATGTAAAGATAATTAGGAATTTACTGTTAGAATGATTTTCCAAAGGACAGCATTTCTTTTAAAAAAGCAAATTTTTATTCTCTGTGGGGGAAATATTTTGTATGCCAGAAATCCTATTTTTTCTGATCTGCCTAGGCTGAACACTACTAAAAGTTTGTTCCTTGTTATCCAAAAAAAAGGCAAGCAAATCTATTTAAGCAACAAAGTTGGAAGATGCAGAAATTCTAAGAAATAAAAACATTTTTCAAGCACTTAGAAGCTACATATAAAATACAGTACTATATGCATACAGTACTGCATATTGAAGTGCATTAGAAGTGTGTTGTATAATGGCAGACATTTTTTTGTGGGTTTTTTTTTTTTTTTTTCCTGAACAAAAAGCTGAATCTTATATTCTGGGAAGAGAAAACAAAGCATGAAGTTCTTACCAAGAAATACTTTTCAACCTACCTGGAAATATTTAGCCAAATAAAATTCACTTAGAAACTGGAATATGTTTAACAAATCAAGAAATCAAAATGAAGGAAGTGTGACAGACTTAAATCCGAAGTAATAAATTACACCGAAGAAGAGCTAAAAACCCAGGGAGTTTTAAAATACTACAGAGGAAGAGATGAACTTATGCCCAGTGTCACTGGATATTAAGAACTAAAGGTGGTCAGAAAACTTATAGGAATTCAAGAAGGATCAATTTACTTAATAACATCTCCATAGAGAGATAGTTTAGTCCCGACCATCTTCAGTCTGTAAAGCTCACTAAAATGTATTTCAGGTAGGCATATTTGATAAAAAACTATGCTCTACCTTGGAATGCGTAAGCATTGCAAGAAGCAGCATACATTTGTCACGCTAACTAGAAGTCACTGAATAATGAAAACCTATTAGGAAAAAAAAAAAAGTGTGTTCTAATCTGAATAAAAGTATCTATTAAAAGAAATGATACTGGAGATCCTTGTAGCAAAGAAGCTAAAACATTTTACTTGTTTTGTGGGATAAAATATTGTCTTAGCATTATACCTAAACTGGTCTACAGTTTTCTGTCCCGAAAACATAATGGTTTCATCAAAAGGTGGTTCCATATTTTCTGAACCACCAAAGAGCTGTATGGATGGAAGGCCGAGCATACTATGTTCCTAAAAAACAAAGATAATTTGAGCTCAGTCATTGTTTCATAAATTTTAGTAGCTGCAGTGTATGTACTGGGACGTAGAGAGTAAGCTTTGCCAAGTTACCTCTGAATCATGGCAAAGAAGTCATGCTTGAATTTTAATACAGGGTCAAATATTTCATAAAATTTCAGTTTGAAGTTATATGTTCAGTTTCATATTCTTATTATATCATGTGAGCTGCTTATCTTGGCAGGATGCAAGGGAAAAGAAGCCAAAAACTGTCAGCTTATGAACAATTATGACTATTTCAAAAAATGTTGTGCAATGCTGCATTTTGTCAGAATTCTCTCTTTACAGTGTACAAGAACTATTAGAGTAGTTAGATTAAACTTACATGATTCTTTTTTTATGAGTAGTTGCCATTAATTTTAAAAGTTATGGCAGAAACTGAATGAATAGCTATCAAGGCACAAAGTAGTTGTCCACTGATTGGAAATCAAGAGACCTGTGTGTTATTCCTGGTTCTGTCTCTTGTTCCCAAGGCGCTTCAGATCTCTATACCTCATTTTCTGCAAAATGGGGATGATGACATTGTAGCCTTTTTGTAAACTGCTTTGCGATCTGGTCTGCAAATGGAAGTGCTATATAAGCGGTATTATTCTAACCTCTATTATTAATGTCACCTACACTGCAGCTGTTGCAGTTATGATATTTATACTTGTTCTACTGACTCATTAAATACTTTTCCTCTTTGTTTGTATTTTTAAAAGGCAACTTCACTGATTCCTTTGTCATTACCATAATTGTTTATACAAATTAGACCAACTTATCTGATCCCTGTTTTTGTAGTGTGTATACACATAAACACGCACATGCAGATATATATGTTTATCTGTATGCATGTACATATATGTACACACAAATATATTATGAATACTTGCATGAAAGCCATGTACCATCTTTTGAGTATAATGTGTAGGAGTGCTACTTTTTCTTTGGTTATTTTCCATTATAAGGCCATATTACTATACTCTTATTCATATTTAGTACTACTTCACCATTAGTCTTATCAGACACCCACGTATCATTTTGAAAATATTCTACAATTTTATCAAGGGTAAAGCCATCTAAGTGACACTTTCAGCTATTAGCAAAATGCTGTGTTAACACATTATTTCTACTGCTTTCTGGAAATTAAACGTAAGAATAAGAAAAAGGGATCATCACTTAAAAACAGTTGAGCAATCTTGTGCATTTGTTTTATTCCTAACTTGTTGCGATTGTGTAATTCAACTAAAATTAACCAAAGTGGTAAGCAAGAATCTTTCAGTTGCTTTATGTGCCCCTAGAGTTTTTTCAAAGCAAGAACAAAGTGCTTCATTGCTTCTTTCCAAACTGCATAATGAGAAACAAACTTATAATGGTTCATTGCACTTAACTTTAGAAAAATGTCAGAACTTCTGAAGTAAACCTCAGATTAGGTCCATTACAGTGTACTTAGGCAAACAGAGAACACCACAGCTGTGTTTTGGGTTTGTTTGCTGTTCTTGTTTTCATTTTTCAGTTCTAAATCGTTTTAGTTAGTGAGAAGTGACATAAATTTTGAGTAACCTGTTACCTTACTCAAATAATTGTGGTGAATTTTACTTTTTTCACAACAGTTTTAATAAATGGCTGAATGAATGAAACAACTATTTTTTTCTCATAAATGGTGAAATTCTGCTAAAGTTTCTGTTGAATTTGCTTACCAAAAGATAAGGGAACTAAGGTCACAATGCCTCAAATTCTACAATGACTTCCTAGTGTAAAATTGATTATGTTGCTAAGTCTCCTCCAACCGTTCATCATTACATTTGCACACAGCTGTTTCAGAAGCCACATGGTCATCTGTTTACTTGCTTGGAAATTGATGTAGTACTAATAAAATTCCTGTTGATTTCAGGCACAAATATGTCTATAGATTTGTGCAAAGGTTCTCCACTGAATTTTGGTACTTTTCCCCTATAC
This sequence comes from Sterna hirundo, assembly GCA_009819605.1. Classification (NCBI taxonomy): domain Eukaryota; kingdom Metazoa; phylum Chordata; class Aves; order Charadriiformes; family Laridae; genus Sterna; species Sterna hirundo. The sequence goes on from CM020437.1 coordinate 168,081,807, forward strand.
CCAGCCAAGGCTTCTCTATGGGCTTTGAAGAGACATGGATTATCCCATTTAGTAATTTCACACCACCAGTACTGAAAAAAAGTATCACAATACTATCAAGCTTCACAAATTCAAAAATATCGTTTTCCTGTTATATTTTTCATCACCTCTCAATTACCTTAAATGTTCCACTTTGTCTGATTTCTCTGAGGGGTTAAAACCTGGCCTCCTCAGCAAACAGCTGAGGTACAGCTTCCACAAAAGTACAGGGTACCCACCACTACAAAGATCCTTCTTGGGACCAACAGACTCACTACCACTCTCACATAGGAATGCTACTTTTTTTTTTTGCAATACTTTGCAAAGAAGATTCTTACTTCTGAATCAGAGAGATATAGGTTTGATGGATGGACTTTTAGATGGATAAGGAAATTGGCTTGAAGGCTGCATCCAAAAAGCCATTACAGTCCATGGCTCAATGTCCAAAGGGAGATCAGTAACAAGTGGTGTCCCTCAAGTGTTTGTACTGGGACCAATACTATTTAATGTTTCATCAACAACATAGACACTGGGATTGAGTGCACTCTCAGTTTGCAGATGATACCATGCGGAGTGGTGCAGTTGATTCACTTGAGGGAAGCGATACCATCCCGAAGGAGCTTGACAGGCTTGAGGAGTGGGCTCATGCAAAGTTCAATACGGCCAAGTGCAAGGTCCTGCACCTGTGTCAGGGCAATCACCACTATCAATACAGACTGGGGAATGAATGGATTGAAGCAGCCCTGTGAAGAAGGACTAGAGTGCTGGTGGATGAAAAATTGGACATGAGCTGGCAATATGCACTTGCAGCCCAGAAAGCCAGTCATATTCTGGGCTGCATAAAAAGCAGTGTGGCCAGTGGGTTTAAGGAGGTCATTCTCCCTTCTCTATTGTACTCTCATGAGGACTTACCTGGATCATCCAGCTTCAAGACCCCTAGTACAAAAAGACATGGACATGTCAGAGCGAATTGAAGCGAGCACTGCTAAAATGATCAGTGAGCTGGAACACCTATGGAGAAGAGCTGAAAGAGTTGGGATTGGTCAGCCTGGAGAATAGGAGGCTCCAGGAAGACCTTCTTGAGTGTTTTTGATACTTAAAAGGGGCTTATAAGAAAGATGGAGAAAGATTTTTTACCAGGGCTTGTAGTGACAGGAGAAGGGGCAATGGTGTTAAGCTGAAAGAGGGTAGGTTTAGATTGGATATAAGGAAGAAATTTTTTACAATGAGGGTGGTGAGACACAGGAACAGGTTGCCAAGAGAAGCTGTGGATGCCCCATCATTGGAATTGTTCAAGGTCAGTTTGGATGTAGCTTTGAGGAACCTGACCTAGTGCAAGATGTCCCTGTCCATGACCGGGGGTTGGACTAGACGATTTTTAACCATTTAACCCAAACCATTCTAGGATTCATTCTAAGATGAAAAAATTCCTTTACCACTCTTGGCCTTAGTCTGTGCCTTTGCACTGTCAGTTTGCATTTCCTCATTTCCCAACAGGATACAGTCTGCTATGAAAGATGAGGCAAACAGTGGCAGAATCTCAACAAGCTAAATGAAGCAGTGTTGTGCCATGCCAAAACATTTATAATGTAACAAAAAAGTACAACAATTTGGATACTTTTTATATGTGTATATATGTATAAATTTATAGCTTGTACATACAGTATATAAGATACATAGTTTCTACACAGGTTATAGCATACAACATGTACAGTATGAATGCATAGTAAACATATATAGTAATACAGTACTTAATAATGTTGATTTGTTTTGTGTACTAGTGCGTGTGCTGTTGTGCGTGACAGCTCTAAAAACTAAGTAGTTTGATAAATTCTCTCAACACCATTATATCCGTTATGACCATCTTAGATCTCGTTATTGCTAACCTGAATATGGCTCTTAGGTATGTGATACTAAATTCATATCATCAGCAGCATTTTTATCAAGTAGTTTTATAGGCTATTATATTCGTGTTACGTGGCAAGATTTTGGTAGAAGGGCGGGGTGCAGGGGTGGTTTCTGTCAGAAGACACCAGAAGTTGCCACCATGTAGGACAGAGCCAGTTCCAGCCAGCTCTGACACAAACCCACCACTTGCCAAAGCTGAACCAATCAGTGACGTCAGTAGCACCCCTGTAATAACATATTTAAGAAAGGGTAAAAAACGCCGTGCAGCAGCTGTGGGGGAGACAACTGAGAAAATGTGAGAGAAACAGCCCTGCAGACAGCAAGGTCAGTGAAGAAGGAGGGGAAGGAGCTACTCCAGCTGCCGGAGCAGAGCACCTGCAGCCCATGGAGAACACGGTGATGGAGGTTGTCCCCCTAAAAGCCATGGAGGACTATGGTGGAGAAGACATCTACACTGTAGCCTAGCCTGTGGAGCGTAGATCTACACTGCAGCCAATGCCATAGCAGGTGGATATGCCCTGAAGGAAGCTGCAGCCTGTAGAAAGCACACTCCTGGCAAGAGCAGCAGCCCTTGGATAGGAGTCTATGCAGGAGCAGGTTTTCTGACAGGAGCTGTGGCCCATCTGGGGACCCACTCTGGAATAGTCCATTCCTAAAGGACTACGCCTCTAAAAGACCTGTGCTGGAGCAGTTCTTGAAGAACTGCAGCTGGTGGGAAGGACCCAGGTTAGAGAAGTTTGTGAAGGACTGTATCTGATGGGAGGGAGATGTGCTGAAGCAGGGGAACAGTGTGAAGAGGAAAGAGTGGAAGAGACAAAGTGTTCTGCACTGTTTGCAACCACCATTCCTCATTCCTTTGTGGTGCTTGGGGGATGGAGATAGAAGAGTTAGGCACGAAGTTAATCCTGGGAAGAAGGGAGGGGTGGAGGGAAGGTGGTTTTAGTTTTATTTCTCAATATCCTACTCTGTTACAATGAATTGATAATAAATTAAATTAATTTCCCCAGGTCGAGTTTGTTTTGCCTGTGACAGTAACTGGTAAGTGATCTCCATGTTATTATCTCAACCCATGAGCTTTCAATCATATGTTCTTCCCCTGTCCTGCTGAGAAGAGGGAGGGATGGACTGGCCTGCTAGACATCCATTGGTCAGCCAAGGTCAACCCACCTCAGCTAAAGTCGGGTAAGTGCTTTAGGACTACGAAGCAAACTAAAAATCCAACAAGCAACAGCATTACACGTTGCCTTAGACTTTGCATTGCATTTTCATGATGTACTTATCTTCTGGGCCTAAAACTGGATTTTAAATTGTTAGCCTCCCTTCCATTAAAAACATGGGAAATCTTATGCTTCCATTTTCCTTGTGGAAGGTTTTAGTTGCCCAGATATAGATGTCAGTGACATTTGAGACAAGTTGGTATGTAAGACAAACCACATGAGGCTAAATTGTGATTTTTGTCCTTACACCTGTTGTTCTCCATAAGCACAGACAAGAGAAATTCTCACTTCAGATACTGGAATAAATCTAGGAAACATCAGAAGTCCCCATATAGTTTGTCTCATGAAATGCAATCAAAGGAGAAATTTAGGGGTAAAAGTGGAAAGGACTTTTTTCAGTGCAATTCAAATTTAAACATGGATTTAAACAGTGCTTACAATTACAAAAAAACATTAAGGTATAAGAGAGGCTAATAATAAATCCCAGTTGGATCGTATTACCACTTATAGATTGCAGTATGTCATGACTGAATTAATTAAACAGATGAAGTCACCTATTTAATGAACTTTAAAATCCTGCAATCACCTTTCATCTACCAGGCTAATTGAAACTGGATGTATTTATGGTACTCTGTTGTAAGCTGTTAATTTAAAATAAGCAGAGTTGTAAATATTTTAACACTGCACTACCACCAGAGTAGCCAGAAATAATCATTTGTGGGAAATTGTTATGTCTGCTAGGTCTTCTACTGCTTGGAAAACTATTTGATCTACATGTATTACATTTTATTTTTTTTCACACTAAAGACACTGTAGAGTCTTATATGCTAAGGAATTTAAATTGAAGACATTTTTCAGTGAGAAATCAGATTGGAGATTACCCAGGAACAGAAAATGTCTAGGTGATGAATAATGAGTAAGTTCTGCCTATATAAATCTGATCCTTTCTATCCTTGCATACATTATAGAAAAGCACTGTGTAAAAAACCACAGAAACAAACCCAGCACAAAACACGGTTCTTGTAAAGTTGGAAAGGTCAGTGATGTTTAAAAATGGATCACCATTTTCTTACTAGCTTTGTCCTCATTCTACCTAAGGGCAAAACGGAGTTTAACATTGTGCTAGTTAAGACATTTCTCAATGTTAATTCATACAAACTCTGTATAGTAAAGTGTATTCCACAATTTTTATTACATATTTCTCTTAACTACCTTTCTAATACATATATGTTTCTTATTACTTCCCAAGCTCTTAGGTGGAAAAAAAAAAAAAAAAAAAAAAAAAAGGAAGAAGGTTTAAATCTTTTTCTAGAGAAAGAATTGTTTGCTTACACTTCCTGCACAACCCACTCATCTTAAACAGATCAGGTATGTTAAATCATAATTGCAATGGCAGAGTGAACAAAATTGTACAGCAGATCCAAAACACTCAAGGGAAATTAATAGGTGGCATGAATGTTTCAGAAGACCTAGAGAAAACTGAGGGTTAAAAGATCCAGAGCTGTGTAAATACCAGCCTATCACCAACCCAAGATATTATTATAAATCAGACTGAGCATCTAGAATAGCTGGATGATGAAGCAATAATAGTCTTAGGAGCCCAGAGAGAATCAATTGCCCAGAACAGTCAGAAGAACAAAATTCTGTAAAAGCTTGGGGACTGAAACAAAGTAGCTGAGGAGAGAAGATCAAACAGATAGGGTTGCTGAAAGAAGATGATAAAAGATTCCCTGTACTACTGCAAATGCAGTGGGAGTTGACTGTGCTGGGGAGACTTGTCATGAATATATATTCTTAGAATGTATTCATAAAATGTATTTTAAGATAGATTTCCAGATATAGACTAATAATCCATTTGCAAACCTGTCATTGGGTCTATTCCTAATTTATTGGAGTATGGTGATGCACAGGTAGTAACTCAGCCCTAAAGAGATTGTTGGTGATTTACCCAGCAACAGCTGGTAGAAAATTTACTATCATCTTTTCCTTTGCTTTCTCTGATGTGCTTGACTGGGAGGGTACGTTATTTTAATCAACCAATGTAATGCTTCCTTGACATTGTTGCAATCCACCTTGATTATCAGTACCACCATGGCTACTTTATGTGATGAATCAAGGCAGCTTTTAGAAACCCAAGAGTTAGTAAGTATAGCGATAGCTTTACATATATTACTGTTAAAATTTGCAATTTGACAGGATTTGCAGAAGTCAAGAGAGGAAGATTATGGCAGGTATGTTAGAAGTGTTTTGAAAATGTCTTCTCTAAGCATGAAAAAAACACAAAGTAAAATATTGACCTGAATGCATAGGTAGCACAGACTTAGTTGAAAAGGAGACAGAGGGTAGGATAACAAAACAGAAAATTGGTAATGGCTTTTGCGTGAATATTATCTTGATGTTGTCAATTAAGACAATCCTGGTGTCACTCTTGTAAACATTTCTGTGGCTGATTATAGACCTCATATTTGAGACAGAAAAATCTGTATTTTCTACATAATAATCCTTTTGCTAACATTTTGTTGCCTTTATCCCTGTATTCCTTCTGTTACAATGCCTTTGATATATTGAATCAAATTCAATATGGAATTCTGAGATGAAAGCAATAGCTGCAGACCCCAAAACTACTTGACGAATTTCATGAAACTTTAAATAGTTCTAAGCCAAGTTATCTGTAGAAAGTAGTTTTAAAGACAAACATTGATTAGGGACAGCTGATATTATTGAGTGGGACTGGACTTTAGTTTCAAACACTCATACACTTATACACTGATGTATAACACAGGCATCCCCAGCTAACATCACTGTCTAGGCTGCAAGACAATGGAAACATGGGGGATTTGGTTTCCTAAACATAGATATGCAGTGTCACATGAGATGCTCTGGGTTTTACCAAGGTGTCTGTACAGGGCTGGCATACATGACATTGTATGTCCAAGAGATATGCCTCCTTCTAGAGTAACAAGGAAGGCAAACCCAATGCTTAGAGGACCCAAAATGGTGTTAGATGCCTATGTTTAGGCAACTGAATCCTACATATTGCCAACACAGCCATTGAAGAGTTCAGAGAGCTATTTAGCAAAACAAATATAGTATTTCATACTACTTGAGGATGAACACCTCTCCTGACCTCACAGCATATAATTCAGTCATCTAAGAATGCACAACTAGTGTTATTTGAGTTGCTATAGGGAAACTTTCCTGGCTGCTGATCCAGAATGACATGGAGTTTTGTGTTGTATGTACCAGTCTAAAGAGGATGTCTCAGATAACCAAGGATTTCCCATGCAATGGTGTCAAGCCTTAAATGTCTATAGTCAAGAAAGAAGGATTTATTGGTTAAAACAAATTAAAAATAAAGTTATTTTGGAAACAGAACTGAAGGACTCAGAACTAAAGAAATAAAGTTTTTACAATGAGGGTGGTGAAACACTGGAACAGGTTGCCTAGAGAGGTGGCAGGTGCCCCACCCTTGGAAACTTTCAAGATCAGGTTGGATGGGGCTTTGAGAAACATGACTGAGTTGAAGATGTGCCTGCTCATTGCAGAGGGGTTCAACTAGATGAACTTTAAAGGTCCCTTCCCACCTAAACCATTCTATGATTCTATGCTTCTATGACTGTTCTTTGGAAGGCAATGGTATAATAAATTCTCTACCTGGAAGCTGAAATTAGACAAAATTAAGCTAAAATATTTACCCATTTTCTGTCATGAATGACCACAAGTAACACTGGAACATTATGCCAATAATTAATCTTGATTCCCTACTGCTAGAATGTGTATATTTGAGATTTGATTTATATTAAGATATGCTCAAATTCAAGTCCAGTTACTGGACTTCAGGAAAAAAATAATTCATTAGATTTCATTAGATAATGAAATTATTATGCAAGAAATCAGATTAAGTCGTAGGACACTTATGTGGATTGTGACCCTGCGGCCTATAGTGTGTTTCAGATTTCATGGTCTTTTGGGGTGGTGTTAGAGAGCTAGAGGATGACCAGGAGCAAAGATACAAGAGGGAATAAAGTGTAAGCTTCAAAGTAGGATCAAGAATTTCAGGTTCCCAAAGAATGAAACAGCACTTCTTCTTGGAGTAACATGAAGAGAAAGAGGAATCTGTGTGTCCTCATTTCCGTTGACATGTAATTGGAAGATGCTGCCACTTTTATTACTTTGTGTATCACAGCTCCTATTTTTACTATAATATCCCTTCAGTAAAGGTGAAAATTCAGCAATGACAGGATATTTCTTTTGCAAAATATAAAGGGAGACATCTGCAGAAATGCTATCAACAGCCTGCGTGTACCACATGAACTACTCACTAAGCACTAAACACCTCAGGAAAAGGCAGTTTTCCTTTTATATAGGCTGGCACTAACAGGAGACAGCCAAAGACTTTGTGCAACTTTGAAAACCCTTTCTCTCCAGTTGAGGTGTGGAAGTTTGAGGACAAGATTGAGGACCATGCTGACCATTTGTGTCTGCTCCATCTACTTATTATTTCTGATAAGAAAAAATTGGTGTATGCCTTACAGGATATTTTGTGCAAATGCCATCTTTTGTTTACGGTTTGACTTTGACAGTCTGTGATTTCCTAGACAGAAAATAAGAATGTAAGAGGAAAGTTAGCTATTACTCACAGTCTGCTGTCAGTTTAAGCATTCACAACCTGTCACATCTTGTGAGAACTGAAGATGTAAATCAGTCTGTCTCTGCAGCAGCTCAAAGAAATGTGCCAGGTGGAATGCATTCCTTTATATGCTTGAATTGCTTGAAAAGCAACATAAATCTATTAATAAATGTACATTACTAACAGTAATGAGTTCCCATTAGTGTACCATTGAGAAAATACAGAATACAGAATATTTAGAAATCTGCATTCACCTCAAAGGAGGCCTTTAAAACTTCTGAATTAGTCAAAAAAAAAAAAAAGAGCCTAATTAAATCATAGGACTTTCCTACAAATTTACATTTTTCTAACTCAAAATTACATGGAATTTAGCCTTTTCATTTCATTTTCTCATCCGCTGATTTTACTCATCTCTACTTCAGCAGTGATACAAAGATGACTTAAGTGATGTATATATGGCTTTATATTGCAAGGACCTTTCCAGGACAAACTTTTCTAAATAAATTATCATTAAAAGTTGTAAAAACATATCTGTATCTTTGTCTGTTGATCTACCCACACTTCTTCATATGAACGTTCACGTTTCTTTAGACCAGATTTTTTGATCTTTTCTTTGTGTACAAAGCACCTAACACAAAAGGTTCCCATTGATAAGAGTAGTCTTTTAGCAAAATATAATCTCTAAGTAAACTCTATAGCATAAAGCATTAAAAAATAGAGAATATATCATTTTATATTGTTATTTTTAAAACAAAAGACATGGGTTTATGAATAAAAAAGTTTTATGTTTCTTTTGTTGTGTAGCTTTGTAAGATACACTTTGATTTTATGGGGTGTTAATCCACTAACAATATCCACTACAATGCCCCAGACTTAAAGTCTGAGTAAATTGTTTTGCCATCTAGTGTCTGTATGACCAAATGCCATTCCACTTATGAATCATTAATGCTGCAGGAAATAATATATGTTTTAAAAGGTCTATGACAATAGAGCAACATTTTGTTTTCTCTGAAGGATATCTGTCATACCACTTTCGCAATCCAGACTAAAGACCCTTTCCTTTTATATTTCACTCTCTCTGTCTTCCAAATGCATCTTTTATAACTTGAGTTTAGGTGGTTCCATTTGATCCTCTGATCACTGGCCTTCCTCACTGGTTCTGTGAAGCTTAACTCTGAACTTTATCTTTGGTCTTACATTCTTTAACGTGATTTGTACATTTTTGCTAACAGGGTTGTTACACATTCCTTTTGTAGCAAAAGAGAATGATTTAGACTTTATGATGGATAGGATTTAACATAAGCCCAGAATATGTTTCAGCCCCATCTGTTTTTAAAAAATTTAAATTGTCACTTAAAAAGACTGTAATCCTTATGCTTGTCATGATGCTCCAAAATACCATAGTGAAGTACATAGTGTATGGACAAGAAAACACTAAATGTAAGCAGAATTAGCACAGAAATATAACAGCTAAACAAAATTATGATAATTTTGTTAGTATTAATAGGAGTTCATTTTCTTCATGAGCTTTCAACACAAAAGTTTAGATTTTCAATAGAAACTAAGGAAATGAGACTACGACTTTTTGAGTATAAAAAAGGGATCTGTCTTTCTAAACATCTTTTGATAACTTAATTCTCATCACACCAAATGTGAGTGGGACTAAATTTCAATGGATTAATTAAAATATTTTTAGTTAAATGAAATCAAAGTTAAATATTATTTTTACATTCTAATTTTATTCTTTGATGTTGAGAACTGCCAAGTACTTTTTGAAAGCATTTTGTAGACATATGGTGCAGCATGCTTGTACTATTGAATACCATCTGCTGTCTAGGCTTAAATGCACACTGACTTTACTTTTAATTCATAATGAACATGAAGAATGAATGTGACCCATGTACTGCAATTTGGCTCAGTCATTGGCAGGTGCACATTTAAGGCATAAAACATATTTGTAATTATAAAATGGCTATTTACAAGTTCCCAGGTGGGTAAGTAGCCATTAGTAACAAATAATTGCATGCCAGCCCATTATGCTCCCAACCACTGTACTGGAAAAAGACCTAGAAAGATGAAAGGGTAAAGCATTCTGTTACTAATAACTTCATAACAGTTATATAATTTATACTGCCGAATGTAAATCTAATAAAGACTTTAAAAACTTTGGTTAACATGTGAATGGAGACCCGCAAGCATGGAGTCAGGAACATTAAGGATGTCCGAGTAAAGTTATAAAATACCCTGTGATGCTTTTATTATATTTGCCTTGCGGTTTTTTATTGATATTAAAGTTCCTCTATTGAAATGCATTTCAGTCTTCAAATACCTGCTGAACAGAAAAGGAAATGCCTGCACATGCTCTAATTTATCACCCTCTACACCAGAAGATGAAAAATTATCCAGAAAAAAACACAGTCCGAGTGAGGATAACTTTGACCCTCCTCTGTCAGAGTGGGAGCCAGACCCGGAGTAACGATGAAATCTCAATATGAGTATGATCGTTCTCCCTTTATTCAAGTTTTCACAGCATATTTATAGACAGGCAGTAAAAGGCAGTAAAAGCACGTGCTAGCAACAATTATGTGATTGGTTTACAACCTATGTTTACGTGACTAAAGCAATTAGTTCATTGGTACACATCTTGTGAGTTCATTGGTACACATCTTGTGCCCACCCATTGCTACACAACACAACTTCTTCCTCTATTTACAGATGTAGTTCTGCTTATCTTTGTTTACCGTCTTGTTACTTCTGCTTTTTAAAGAGCTTCAAGGAGAGTTCACAGTCACATTCAGGCCTGTAACTAAGACTTCTCCTCGAGGCTCATATCAAAGGCTGGATTGTTCATCGCAATCAGATCATGTCCCTTCTCACTCAGCCATTCCTCCACACTCCTCCAGAAAAAAAACCTTACTGATTAAATAAATTCATGAATTGTGAATGATTCCTCAAAAATTTCATGTAGAATCAGAATGATGAATTGTGTTTAGATGTACAGTCTTGTTTTTAATGAAGACAGTGACAAAACAAGTCTTATGAGGAGCAGCTGAGGGAACTGGAGTTGTTTAGCCTTGAGAAAAGGAGGCTCAGAGGAGACCTTATCGCTTTCTACAACTACCAGAAAGGAGGTTGTAGAAAGGTGGGGGTCTGTCTCTTCTCCCAGGTAACAAGTGATAGGATGAGACGAAAAGCCCTCAAGTTGCTCCAGGAGAGGTTTAGATTGGATATTAGGAAACACTGAAAGGGTTGACAAGCACTGGAACAGGCAGCCTAAGGAAGTGGTTAAGTCACCCCTGGAGATATTGAAAAGATACAAAAGATTGTAGATGTATCACTTAGGGACATGGTTTAGTGGTGGAGTTGTCAGTGTTAGGTTGATGGTTAGACTTGGTGATCTTAAAGGTCTTTTCCAACCCAACAGATTATATTAAAAAAGAAAAAAAAAGAAAAAAAAAATACCACAAAGAAAAAAAAAGAATTCTCCCAAATTAAATTGGAAAAAAATTCTTCTTGTAATGTTTAACATCACAGCCATGATTTGCTAAATTATAGTGTATTTAAGAAGAAAGAATTACTGCTGTTCATGTAACTAATGGAACTGTGTATAGAATAGAAGTTTTCTTTCTTTAATGTTTTGCCTGAATATTGTTTTTATTCCTCTTTCCTTTGAAAATTAGGCTTAGTCATACTGTCTGTGTTGTGTGTATATCTGGCTTTGTGTTTTCCCCTAGAAATTTATTTACTCATTGGTGGCTGTGAAATTTAACATAAGGATAGAACTTCTGAGGATACGCCTATACTGCTTTTTTGGTGAGGAAGTCCTATATCTTGGAAATTTTCCATTTCAGGGAAATTTCTGCATTGTGGGCTCATGGCTTGTTAGGTACTTCACTTGTAGCATCCCCTCATGTCAGAAGCATAATAGGGAGAATAGAGAAAATTCTGTGCAATGTACTGGCACCCTGATTTTTAACTGCTGATGAGCAGTGTTTTTTACCCTTTCTTAAATATGTAATCACAGATGTGCTACCAACACCACTGATGGGCTCAGCTTTGACCGGCAGTGGGTCTGTTTTGGAGCTGGCTGGAGCTGCCTCTGTCAGACATGGGGGAAGCTTCTGGCATCGTCTCACAGAAGCTGCCCTGCAACGCCACTACTACCAAAACTTTGCCACCTAAACCCAATACATGTATGTTGTTACCCTACATGCTAACACAATGCAGATTCACATATCTAGTTGAGGCAAGGGTGTCCTTAGCCTGTGTCTGCTCTACAGAGCTGTGCTGCTGACAGAAGGGCTGTATCTGCCCTGCTCTTAAAAGAAAATGTTGCCATTGCTATTATATGCGTAAACTTCATTTTCATTAGTGAAAACTATATGAGACATTTTATCATCATCTGTATCTCTTCTCTGCCCCAACTTTTTGCAGCAAGTATTATATTTCTCATATTTGATTTGCACTGAATAGATCTTATATTTACAATACCTTACTATTGAGAAATCATCACTCGTTTCTGACAGAAGACAATAATAATATGAAAGACTGATTAAACTGTATCCCTGCATAAGCAGTGATACCATTCCTCAGATGAACATATGGCCGAGTTTCACCAGACCTGAATATCTTTTATTTCAGTGTTCTGTGAGAATAAAAGTGTGAAACTAGAACAATGTATGAGTCAGACCTTTGGGATGTCTGTAGGAGAGGTTTTTATTTGTTTTTTCTCTTGCCATTGGAAAGTAGAAAGGATCTTGAAGATGTAATCATAGGAAAAAGCTAAAAAAAAAAAAAAAAAAGAGAGAGAATAGTCAGGTATGTATAATATTTTGACCGACGTATGAAAGTTTGTCTAGGTGCGTTGGATTGGTGTGAGGGTGGTACGGGGCTGTCTTCTCTCCGGCTCAGGGGTGCATCAGTAAATCTGCCAGCCAGAGCAGCAGGACACCTGCAACCATACAGTCAGAAAGCGCTGATGAAGCCATAGAGGCAGGAATAGGTGTGACTTTGTCCCCCTTTCTTTGGGAAGTGCAATGTGAAAGGAGTCATTCCTGACCCAGAAGAGTGAATCCTTACTGGCAGCAACTACAGTATTACTTTGTCCCCTTCTGTACACGTGCTACACCCTCAGTGCTGCAAGTTGACAGAGATGTGCAGTGTGCCTTTGCCAGGAAGTAGGGCTCAGCAGGGAGCCCCTGAGGAGCTGTGATGTGGTCCTTTCCAAAACTGGAGCAGCAGCATCCCCAGCTGTCCCTTGCTAGCAAACCTGGGTTGCCAAGTCAAATGTGATCCCTTGGGCAGAGCCTCTGAGCCTTCTGGGACTGTGCGGCTCCCAAGACTGAGCCCCTCATTCTGCAAAACACTGTGCTGAGCTCTCCTGGGCCATCCTGGGCTGCTTTGCTGTCTGGTTGACAGTGCAGGGGAAAAAATCTGAAGTCACCAGGCTAGATCCCTTCAGTGCAGGGCCTAGATGGTTTTGATTCCTACATCAGCCTCACTTTTGCAGTAAGCTGCAGTCTGGTGGATGACCTTGCTCATCCCTGCGGCAGCAGTTCCACCTTCTGAGGGAGGAGGCTTTTGTTGTCATGCTGTTTGCGGACCTCACATACCTCTGCTGCTTCTGCTTCTGTCCCCACTGCTGATGACTTCTCGGATGATGTGCTGGCAAGCCCAGCCACCTCATCCACAAAGAGTCTGGAAGACTATAGCCAGTTGGTAAACACAGCGTGCCTTCCCACTCACCCACTCCGGGATGCCCAGGGGGAGCACGTGTTTCTCTGCTGAGTTGGAGGTTTGGCCCTATGTAGATGGCCAAGTTGCCAACAGTCCTGCTGGTGTTGGCATTCCTGCTGATGTTTTGGAGCATGAACAGCAAGATCTTGAGCAGCAGGAGGTTGGTGTTGGACAACTTGCTGCACTCTGAGGGAATAGAAACACAATGTTTTAGAGTAGATGTTGTAAACACAAGTTGCCCAGGCTGGTCTCACCCAAAACCACCCAAGGAAAGTCTTCCTGGACACACACGGTCTACAGCAGAGGGACTGCCTTTGCTGAGATATGGCCACCTCCCTCCCTGCCCTTCTGGCAAGAGTCCCTTTGTGGAGCAACCCCCACTGTCTGTGGGAAGTGCTTCAAAGAGGGAAATGTTTTTCTGTACCACTTTCCCCCAAAAGCCGACCTCACAGTAGCCAGAGGTGGCTGACAGTGAACACAGCTTTTTCAAGAAGGCCGTCATTTCCCAGGCAAGTCCCTGTCTCTGCCAGTCCCTGCGCAGCAGCCAGGCTGCTGGCCATGCTTACTCTTTCAGTGCTGTCAGCTTCTCCGGCCTGCTGCTCTTCTGCAGGGGGCTCATCCACTCCTTGTAGAGCTGTGCCTCCAGGAGTTTGGAGGGGATCTTATGGAGGAAGTCCTGCAATGCCAAGGGCTGCGGGTGAGGCTTTTACCACTCCTGCCAAGAGAACAGGCGGCATCCATGGCACTCTGGCTCATGCGCAGGCTGCTGCATATCGGCTCCTGCTCTCACAGATACCAATCAGCACCAACAGAGCCAGGAGCTGCTGGACTGTAGGTCAGCAGAGTTCATGAGTTCACCTTCAAGATGACAGCCAGCAGGTGTTCAGGCTGGCTTTCGAGGCGGAAGGCCTCCACTTGGCTGTTGAGGGCCTCTCTCAGCTCCCAAGAGATGTGCTTATCGGCTGCAAGCATGAAGATCCCTTCCGTGGATAGTTCTTGCTCTTGTGGGAGAGCCAGCAGGGGACAGAGGAGGACCGTTGCTTAGCTGAAGAGAGGCCCTGGGGCAGGCCAATATTCTTCAGGGACAGGAGCAAGTGTGGACAGCTCTGTAGCTCTTACCGGTGTGGGACAGAGGGGTGGCTGGAGGTGGATGGTGTGGGGAGGAGCCCCCTTTGTCCCTGCTTCCCACCTGGGGTCCTTCTGCTGAGGACACCACATCTCTGGAGGAGACGGTGGGATGGGGCCCCCCTCAGTGCTGTCCTGCCACCATTGAGTGCAAGGGAGAGAGGTTGTTTGGGAACAAGGGGTCCTGGGTCCTCCTCAGCTCTCTCCTGCTGCAGACTGATGGGGATGGACATGGCCTGTGGGAAGGGCAGCAGCAGTTCCAGCACAGCACTAGTGTCCATTTGTGGGAGGAGGAGGGAAGGGCCATCCTGCCTGTATTTTCCAAACTCACCAGCCAAGTGTCCAAGTCCACCTTCACTGCCTGAGGGGATAGGTAGTAGCTGCTGCTTGAGACCGGCCTGCAAGAAACGTGCTGATGCTAGGCTGGAGCAACATCTGGGCACAGCACAGAGACACTGGGGAGCCCAGGCCTGGGCACAGCACTGTAGGCATGGCCTCACCAGCACTGAGCAGTGGGGAAAGGTCACCTTTCTGCAGCTGCTGGCAATGCTTTGCCCAGCGCAGCCCAGAGTGTGCCGCAAGGGCATCTTGCTGGCTTCTCTGCAACTTGGTGTCCACCAGGACCTCCAGGTCCATTTCTGCCAAGCTGCTTTCCAGCAGCTTTGTCAAGCTGCTTTTGGTCATGAGTATGTGTGATGCTTTGTGCCTATACCAGTGCCACTCACAGTTGGTCCCACCCTCTTTCTGCAGATCTCCCTGTGCCGCTGCCATGAGGGTGAGAAGGGCATGTTTCCTCCAGCCAAAGCAGGAGTCTAAATGGAAAGGTTCTCTCTTCTTATGGGACAGAGAGAAAGACAATGCACCTTGGTGACAGAATACAGAGATGGATTTTCTGCAGAACTCCATCTTTATCTTTTTGTCCACAGGCAGCATCCCCAGCACTCTGGCTTATCCAGAGACAATAAGTAAAATTAATTTTCGAGCCTGTTTTGCCCATGACAGTAATTGATAAGCGATCTCCCTGTCCTTATAACACACAAGCTTTTCATTGTATTTTATCCCCCTATCTTGTTGAGATCAGGGAGTGACAGAGTGGCTTGCTGGGTACCTGGCAGCCATCCAAGGTTAACCCACCAAAATAGAAACAGCTCTGTAAAGTGAAACAGGTGGTGCTGTGACCGAGATATCCATACTGTCTACAATAAGGGACTGATTTCTTTGAACAGCCTCTTGTCTGGTCCTGTAGATGGCATGACTACTATACGCCAGGAGACATTGGATGCACTTCTTCTTGTATAGTTTTATTTAAAAGGAATATAGTTTGCCCACTCGTAAACTGTTCTGTGACATAACTGAAGTATGGTATGTGAGAAAATTCAGAAGACTTAAAAAGTGCATTTCTGATTCAAACTAAAACAGTGCTACAGATTTCTACAGATTCCTACAGCAGTTTATGTCTCACTTTTTCCATCATAAGGGTAGATTTTTACTCTGAATACTTGCGTAGATTCCTGTACAGTAAATAATTAGAGGTACCATTAGAGAGTTGGTCACTAATTCCAATCTGCTTGTAGGAAAGTTGGGTGAAATGAATCCCTACCTAAGCTAAATAGCCATCAAAACACATACATGACTTTTATTCCATGATCAAAGCAGTTACATTCCTTAAATACAGTTGATATATTTTCTCAGCAGAACTACTGAAGTCTTAATCCTGAGCTGACTTCTGCCTTTGCCAGAATAAAAATACTCCAGAAGCACAAATGTGAGCTGGTTGTAATTAAAAATCATAACAAAAATATTACTGAAGTGTTTATTAAAAAATAGATATAACTAATTTTTCAAGAAATGAAGTAGCTAAATGCGTATGTATTCAAATCTTCTAATTTTTTTATTTCTGTATATTGCAGAATTCTAAGCAACATCTATATAAACATGATTTTTTTGCACTTAAGTTTATATCTTTAAATCAAGAAGCCTGTTAAATGAATAGTGCTCCACACTCATTTTACAATCAGTAGAAAGAAATAAAAATTGTCCAGAGGGACACTCCTTCTAAGTTTCTTTCTGAGAATCTTATGAAGGACAGTGTCAGAGGCCCTACTGAAGTCCAGTTAGATAATATCAGCCGCTCTCCCCTCACCTACCAGGCCAGTCATTTCATCGTAGAAGATTACTGAGTTGGTCAAGCATGTTTTCCCCTTTGTGAAGTCATGCTGACTATTCTTGTTGATTTTCTTTTCCTGAATATTTTCTTTCCTATCATTCGGTGACCATCTTGCTTTCATTACTTTTGGGACATTATATAAGATAAATTTTTTCTAGTGTTTGAGTTGTTGTTACCTTCATGACATTTAAGTCTTTCCTATATGCTATATTATCAGAAGCAGTCATGAGATATGATTAAGTGATTATGAAGATTAATCAATAATGCTATAAAGTACTTTATTTTGCAAGGTTTAGCATGTCTGATACTTCTTATGTTTATAACTTCCTTTTCATTTTTCAGAAGGTGAAAATATTTTGGGGGGGCATCCCTACTTACATGTGAAACTGTACAGATTTTATGGCATAGTATTTTTTACAGTGGATGGAAGCAGATGTCTAAATGTTTGCATCATAGTTTTGCTAAATTTCAACAATGACAAATATTCTGCAAGACAACTATATAGTTTTGTTTGTGATTGCAGAAAAAATATTAATTCCACTAACCTCCTTGGCTCCTGTACTTGTATGTTGGTTTTATTAAGTGTAGGAATTAAACTTGAAATAATCACTTTAACAACTATTAACTGGAATAATTAAATCATAGAGTTGGAAGAGACCTATGAGGATCATTGAGTCCAACTGACTACACAGGGCAATGTAAAAGTTAAACCATGTATCTAAGAGTGTTGTCCAAATGCTTCTTGAACACCAACAGTCTTGAGGCTGTGACCACTTTCCTGGGAAACTTGCTCCAGTGCTTCACCACCCCCACAGTGGTGGTCCCTGACACAGACTTAAAGTCATTCCCTAGTGTCCTATCACCAGACACCAGAGAGAAGAGATCAACACCTACCTCTCTATTCCCCCTCATGAGCAAGTTGTAGATAACCATGTGGTCACCCCTCAGTCTCCTCTAAGCTGAACAAACCTAGTATCCTCAGCTGCTCCACATAAGTCATGTTCTCTAGTCCTTTCACTATCTTTGTTTCTCTCCTTTGGACACAGTCTAACATTTTCATATCCTTCTTATATTGTGGAGCCCAAAACTGCACACAATAATTGGAGGTGAGGCTGCACCAGTGCTGAGTACAGTGGGACAACCACTTCTTTTGACTGCTGAGCTACACTGTGCTTAATGCAGGATATCGATGGCTGCCAGCCTTTTAGCTGACAGGGCACATTGTTAACTCATACTGAACTTACCATCAATACAAAGCCCCGGATTCCTTTCTACAGATCTGCACTCCAGTCTCTTGTCCCCCAGTGAATACATAAATCCAGGGTTACACCATTCCAGGTGCAGAAACCAGCCTTTCTCCTTGTTAAATTTCATACAGCTGTTGATTTCCCAGCGCTCTAATCTATCAAGATGTCTCTGTAAGGCCTCTTTACCCTCATAGAATCATAGAATCTTCATGGTTGGAAAGGAACTTTGAGATCATTGAGTCCAACCAAACAACGTACAGACTCTGCCACTAGAGCATGCCCTGAAGTGCCACATCTAGACGTTTCTTAAACACCTCCAGGGATGGTGACTCAAGCACCTCCCTGGGCAGCCTGTTCCACTGCCTGACCACTCTTTCACTAAAGTAATTCCTCCTAATATCTAATCTAAACCTCCCCTGCCACAACTTCAGGCCATTTCCTCTGGTCCTGTCATTATCCACCTGGGAGAAGAGGCCAACCCCCACCTCTCTACACCCTCCTCTCAGGTAGTTGTAGAGGGCAATGAGGTCTCCCCTCAGCCTCCTCTTCTCGAAGCTAAACATGCCCAGCTCCCTCAGCCTCTCCTCATGTGACCTGGTCTCCAGACCCCTCACCAGCCTGGTAGCTCTCCTCTGGACACGCTCCAGCACCTCAATGTCCCTCTTGTACAGCGGGGCCCAGAACTGAACACAGCACTCGAGGTGAGGCCTCACCAGTGCCGAGTACAGAGGCACAATCGCTTCCCTACTCCTGCTGGCCACGCTATTCCCGATACAAGCCAGAATGCTGTTGGCCCTCTTGGCCACCTGGGCACACTGCTGGCTCATGTTAAGCTGGCCGTCCACCAGCACCCCCAGGTCCTTTTCTGCGGGGCAGCTTTCCAGCCACTCTTCCCCAAGCCTGTAGCGTTGCTTGGGGTTGTTGTGACTGAAATGCAGGACCCGGCACTTGGCCTTATGAAACCTCATGCAGTTGGCCTTGGCCCATCCATCCAGCCTGTCCAGGTCCCTCTGTAGAGCCTTCCTACCCTCAAGCAGATCAACACTCCCACCCAGTTTGGTGTCATCTGCAAACTTACTGAGGGTGCACTCAATCCCTCATCCAGATCATCAGTAAAGATATTAAACAAAACCGGCCCCAAAACTGAGCCCTGAAGGACACCACTGGTGACCGGCCACCAAGAGGATTTCACCCCATTAATCACAACCCTCTGGGCATGGCCATCCAGCCAGCTTTTAACCCAGCGAAGAGTACACTTGTCTATGCCATGATTCGCCAGCTTCTCCAGGAGAATGCTGGGGGGGACGGTGCCAAAGGCCTTCCCAAAGTCCAGATAGACAACGTCCACAGCCTTCTCTGCATCCAGAAGGCGGGTCACATGGTCATAGAAAGAGATCAGGTTGGTTAAGCAGGTCCTCCCTTTCCTAAACCCATGCTGGCTGGCCCTGATCCCTTGGCTGCCCTGCACATGCCATGAGAGCTCACTCAGGATGATCCTCTCCATGATCTTTCCTGGTACCGAGGTCAGGCTGACAGGCCTGTAGTTTCCCGGATCCTCCTTCTGGCCCTTCTTGTAGATGGGTGTCACATTAGCCACCCTCCAGTCATCTGGTACCTGCCCCGTTAACTAGGATTGTTGACCCCTCGAGGGAACCAATAGCTTCTTCCTAATTTAGTAGCACCAGCAAACTTAATTTTTGTTTACTTAACGCCTGTGTCCACGTCATTGATAAAAACACTAAAGAAAACTGTCCTTAAAACTGAGCACTCGAGAGTATGACTAGTGACTGGCCACCAGCCAGGCGTTACCCTATTTGAGCCTGACCCTTCAGACAGTTGTTCACCCATCATATTGTGTACATGTCTGACTGTATGCTGGACAATTTGTCCAGAAGGATACTCTGAAGGACAGTGTTAAAAGCTTTGCTAAAATAAAATAATGAATAAATAAATAAATAAATAAATCATAAATAAAAACCACCACATCCACTACTACTTTTCCTTCATCAACTAGCTGGGTAACCTTGTCATAAAAGGATATTAATTTACTAAGGCATGACTTTCTGTTCATGAAGCCATGTTGGCTTTGACCGATGACTGCATTGTCTTTAAAGTGTTTTTCAGTAGCTCCCAGAATAATCTTCTTCATAATCCTACCAGGCACCAAAGTGAGTCTAACAGGCTTATATTTGTCCTTCTTGAAAATTGGAATAATATTTGCTATCTTCCAGTTGACTGGGAGCTCTCTAGATTCCAAAAACAATTATTCCAATCTGTGTGTAACGGCACCTGGGAAGGCAAAGTAGATATCCAGTGACAGCAAAGTGTGGTTCCACACGTCAATCACCTCCTCAGACTCCCAGAGGCTCCTCAAACAGTCCAATTCCCCCCAAAACTCAGCCACCAAGCAGAGCATTTCTTCCACCTCTCACAGGCATTCTCGCTGCTGTCCTCAGCAATAAAAACCCAAAACCCAAATCTATTTTAGCCTTTTCAAACATTTTGTAAATCTGATGACATACATATGGATATGTATGCAAACAAAATCTTCAAATTATTAAAAATTTTAAGAAACAAGTCCCAGACTTTGTCAACTGCTCAAAAGGTACCATTATATTGATAAAATTCCTTAATAATGAAATAAGATTACAATGGGGCTTGGACCATTCTTCTAAATTTGTGTTTTACCTTTATGATAAATTTAATTCAAAGGTTATTGAAGACCAAGGTTTTTCAGTGATTTAATACTTGAATCATTGTGTTAACAGCATCCACTGTCAACTTTGTGATACATTGACATTATTGTCAGGAAGAAAATAACAGGAAAACATCAAAGCACTCTGTTCTTCATCAGACATTTTATTATGCTTATTGATTTTCAGTTTAAGTTGAATTTTATGGTTGGTGGATTGTATTGTATTGTATTGTATTGGACTTGGTTTGAGGGAGGGGGTTTGCTTTAGTTTATTTTTCATCAACATGTGTAATAAGTATTTCTCCCACCCCACTGGGAATGAAAATTGCTTAAATGTCTTATTGTTTGAAAAACTGTAAGCTTTTCTTATTCCCTCTCCTCTCTCTTTCCCTACCCCCCCTTCTGCCTACCTGCTCTTCCCCAGGCTCTTGGCTTTGTAATAGTCCAAACAGCTGAGACAGACAGATTGTTTTTCATGGTCTGGTAGCTAAGATAGCTTTTAACATGTGGACGATGTAGGTTCAACCTTCCTCAAGACGAGAAAATTCTAGGATCCAATTCTTTCACTTCCACTAATCTATTACCTAAAAAGTAGTCACATGCTTGGCTGTAGCCCTAACCACATCAAACTTTTTTGGTCAGCTCCAAATAAAATATTGGCATCTGTCTCTCCAGAACAGTCATGTGTGACTACAGCTAGATGTTCAGGGAGCTTTCAGGCTAAATAAGAAAATGTCCAATGAAATAGAGGCCTATAGATCTAGGAAGTCTTGAAAAGAAGACAGATTAGAGTGTTGTTGTGGATTCAGTCATCTAAAACCCGCCTTAAACTGGATGGGGTTTAAGCAGACTGCAACCTCAAATTATTAAATGATTGAATTACCTTATGTCAAAGACATTGGCATCTGGCCAAGTTGAAAAATCTGATGATAACTAGCTTTGTTCTGCCTTTAACAGCCCATTACAGCATAAGAAATGAAACTGCAGTATTGTTCCCTGCCACAGATGGTATTCATGGGTTGAAATTAGTATTTATTAAAGTAATATCATCCTCTTTTTTTTCCATACTTTCCCTTTATTATAAGGAAAGAGGCAGATGATTGATAAATTTTAAAAGAATATGGACTAAGCCTCCTCCCCCTCACCAAATGGCTATATTGATAAAAGAAAATTCCTACCTTTAAGATACATTTTTAAAAATGTTTCTTAGAACAAAGTGGGGAAAAAGATTGTTATTTTTAGGTAATTCAAGTTTGAAAATAATTGAAAGTGGCTGTCATATTACACAAAGCATAGGAATGCTGTTGAATATTTAGAGAGCAACCATGTAATTTCCTGAAAATAGTCTTTAAAGAATGTACTGTCAATCAATGCTCTGATTTCTTTATTTTGCAAAAAAATTAAGATTATGAGTCATATTTTTTCTCTTAATCTGCTATTTTTTGCTTTGCAAGGAAGAGCAAGTTTGTACCAGTACCTTCATTCTTCCTACTCTCAAAAGGGTATGGAGTATACTTTGTAAAAAAAGAGTAAGTTTGGGAATTTTGTAAATCAGGAAAATTTACATAACCTCATGAACTCCTTTCCTCTTTCTTTTGTCTTCTCAGCTGTTATTGCATAATGTCACTTCTAAAGACACGATTGCTCTATCCTAAGACAGAACAAATGCTGGAGGAGAGGATTCATCTGCATCAATTCTGAACCTCTGAAAGTCGGATGTGTAATCCGAGCTAGCATATCAGACCATTATTGGTAGTGGCAAGAAAAAGTGCATGAAAATAAGTGCCTACTTGAGGTACAATGGCTTATACTGGCCTCCAGGTTTCTGCTTCAAAAGGGCGCATTTCATTTAAGTTCTGTGCAATACAGCTTCCTCCCATTCAGGTGTATTATATAGCCTAGAGTATCAGAAACCACATTAAGCACTTTTGTGTAAGGAAGTGAATGCCTTCTGAGCAGACCAGTATGGTGGCTGCTTTACGCTCAGGGTCTAATTGTGATCTAGCATCTAAGACTCCTACCTGTAGATACATTTCTCGATATAACAGATATAAGGATAAGGATATAAAATCTTATATCCTTAGTGTATGTATAGTATTATACATTATAGTTATTTTATGTGGAATGTTACATTACATTTAAAACATAAATATATGATACTATAAACAAAATAGGTAGATTTTTTTAAAATACATCAGTTGAACATTTTGAATAAGATATTGGGTTTATGTGGCAAGGTTTTGGTAGCAGGGTGCTGCAGGGATGGCTTTGGGAGAAAAGATCAGGATCCTGGCAGGAGCTGCGGCCCTTGGAGAGGAGCCCATGCAGGAGCAGGTTTTCCAGCAGGACCTGTGTCCCCACAGGAGACCCATGGTGGGTTAGTCCATTCCTGAATGACTGCACCATGTGGAAAGGACCCATGCTGGACCAGTTTTTGAAGAACCCCATGGGAAGGACCCACATTGGAGAAGGCTGTGAAGGACTGTCTCCCATGGGTGGAACACTATGCTGGAGTAGGGGAAGAGCATGAGGAAGAAGGAGCAGCAGAGACAAAGTGTTCTGGATTGACCACAACCCCAATTCTTCATCCCCCTGTACTGTTTGGGGAAGAAGATAGAAAAGTTGGGCTTGAAACTGAGCATTGGAAGAAGTGAGGGGTGGGGCGTGAGGTGTTTTTAGCTTTGCTTTATTTCTCAATATCCTACTCCATTAAAATTAATTGGCAATAAATTAAATTAATTTCCCCAAATCTAGTCTGTTTTGCCTGTGACAGTAATTGGTAAGGGATCTCCTCGTTATTATCTCAATCCACAAGCTTTTAATCATATTTTCTCACACTGTCTTGGAGAGAGAGTGATAGAGAGGCTTAGTGGGTATCTGGTAGCCAGCAAATGTCAACCCCTCCTAGAATATGGTCTTCTGCCTTCTTTTTTTTTTTTTTTTTTTTTTAAATTTATTTTCAAATAACAAATTTGTTTTACCTGAAATGGAGGTCAAGTCTGACTTACTATTATATGGACTAATATGTGAAATTAAATCTACATTCCTCCATCTTTCTTAAGATGTAACTTAACAAACATTCTGAAATAACTTATTTGTTATTGGACAAAAAAACAAACCAAACCAAAACAAAATAAAGTAAAAATGTTCCTCCTTTAATATTTCATCTTTTTTTCAGGACTGGAAGAAAGTGGTGAATATTTTCCTCTGAGTTTTAAAAATTATACGTACACATCATCAGATTAATATCTGAGCTACACTTAATGCCATGTGTTAGACAGTACCCTTTCCATGAACTAATATAAATCTCTCTTGCTATAAACAGGATGAAAAAAATCATCATTGTTGAAGCATAATGCTGGCATTTTTAAAGATGATAATAATAATAATAATAATAGTAATCATTTACAGTGGAAAGATTGGTCTGATTTAAATGGAATTGCTATCTCAAATTGCACAGGAGCTTTTAGTATGCTCTATTTTCAGATTGCTTTATTTTTGAGATTTTCACATTTTCTCTGCTCAAAGAAAGGGGTCACGATCAGCTGGTCCCCAGACTGGCCCCAGTGATGGTGCAGGGGTGCCCATGCCTAGTCCTATCTCTGGCCCTGCCTCCAGCCAGTCCTGGGCTCAATGCCGTGTGGAATTCGTCTCCTGAATGGGCCCCTTGGGCTTGCACCACAACTTTTTTCTGCCCAGATCTGTCTCCATCTCTATTCCACTCCCAACAGACCACCCCCAGCCTTTCCTGGGCCCTGGTTCATCCATTTACCCAGGTGCTGTGGGACTTCACTCTTGTCAGCGAAGGCATTGTCTGCGCTGGTGTCACCCTCAGCTCTCATTCCCCCTCCTGGAGCAGCCTTGCTATATGCTCCCTGACAAAAGGTTAAAAATAAAATTATGTAATATTCCTATATAGGAGTAAAAAAAAATTACCTTCCATCTCACTGTATAAAAAACAATAAAAAGCATGTATTTAGCCTAAGAATTATAAACAAGGTAAAGGAAAGATATATGTTTTTACTGTAACTATTATTATCAAAATTTGTAACTGTTATTATCAAAACAGTCACAAGAAAGAAATATGAATATTTGTTATGGCAATTTGTTCAGTAAGGATCCAGTCAATGAAGGCAATGGGTTACACTTCACGTTGAAGAGCTTTTGTTTTTTACAGAGTTATATACATGGTGAAGAATAACACAAGAAAGTAAAAAGGACATTAAACTAATAAATGTGGTTAATATTCCAGGTAAGTGTTAAATGTTAGATGAAATGCTTTTGTCTTACTGTATGAGTGTCATTTTCTCTGCAGGAAAATAAGGTGAACCCAGATAACAAGCTTGTGTCTTCTGAAACAAGGAGCTAACTCTTGTGACCAGGGTGGCTGATCAAAAAAGGCTCAAGAAGTTATAAAGACAGATCAGCAATGCCCCAAAAGATGCATTTGAGCAGGCCAACATCCAGAAAAATAGAAGTGCTACTGAGGAAGGAGCAAAGGAGATGTAGAAACTCATCAAGGAACTGTTCAAAGAATGGAATAGCTTTTTCTCCAGGCTAACATACTCAACTTCATGTAAAAGGGACTTCAGGGAGACTTGAAGGACAATCAGTTGTGGTGTCAATGTTCATCATTGGAAAGTGGCAATATATCTCTTTGCACTGGCTGTATGTACCAAAAGGCAGGAACATTTTTGTTTTGGTTATCAAGCTATTACATAGTTAGGTTTGAAACACCAGCAAGTTACATCAGCCACATCCCAAAGTGAATGGCTTTTTGAAACACCTGAAAATACTGCCAGTAAATAACAGAAATGCATTGGTGATGCCTATTTTTAAGTTAAGATAATGACTTCAAAGCATAACAGAAACTTTGTTGAAAATATATGGGAGACAATCTGTAGTGCGCTCCATGCAAACTATACACTGGAAAGAGCTTCCTTTGCCTGATGAAAGTGTGTTACTATTTGTAAAAGTAAACACAAGGATATCCTATGTCAAAAACATTTAAATTCCTGTCCTAATTAGGTAAAGGTAATATTAGTACAATTTTTTGAGAATTGTAACAGAAACTGGGACACACTGAATCTGAATGAAATCATACATGCTATGGAAGAAGCAAACACAATGTTGATGTTGATGACCATCACATGAACAGGGCTAACTACAAACTAAGGAACAAAAATTAGACTGAGTTTCCAGACAGTCCAGGAATGGAGCAGATAGATACCTGAAAAAAGAAAATCAATCAATCAATCAATCAATCTATTTGGTCCTGGTTGTGGTCAGTGCCATAGATTTATAACATTACTATCAAAATCTGATCTGTAACAGTGACTACAATGTACTTAGAGTCAATGCCTTTCCAGGATTACCAAAAGCCCAAAACCTCCTATGTCTTTTGTGTTTAATTTCAGGGAAAAAAGCATGGACTAACTGAAAATTAGGAAGCTTATAAAGAAAATGATAAAGCAAATGTAGAAAAAAAAGTAAAACATTTTCAAATGTCAGGAGCTTTGAGAAGATACTGTACTGAAGGTTCAAATGCAATTTATATACTACTTCAGGATAAAGTCTGAAAAATGTATCAAGGAAAGCGTCCTAGCTAAATAGCAGGGAAAGTAATTTATTAAATTCAAGCTAAAAAAAATAAATCATAAAATATCTTAAAATCGGGCAGGTTAAATTTAAAAACACAGTAAGTCAGGTCAAAAAAACCATTGAGGAAATAGTAGTAGAGTGCATAAAAATAACAGTAAGTCATTCTTCAAGTAGATTAGGTGAACAAAGCTTGATGGGAACTTTATAAGGTCAGTAAATGATCAAAACCTGAGAGAAGTGTTCAGAGAAGATAATGTCAGAGCAGAAAAGTATAAGAATTTCTTTTCGATCTTGACTTACAAAGAAGAAGATGAAAGTTTCACCACTTTTTTCTTTTTTCTTTTTTTTTTTTTTTTTTGAGTAGAGGGGAGAGGGATTGCACCACAGACCTGTCTTGTATTTTAATGTCAGTAAATTATCAAGGAAAAAAAACAGTGAAAAGAAGGAGCTTTCTGTAACCATATGATATTTATTCCAAATCCTATAGTAAGTGCAAGATTAAATACGTGAATAATTTGTGTTTTACGTTTGGTTATGTGATAACAGCTCATCTGCACACACATAAAAGAAGCACAGAGAAAAAATGGCAGATGAAAGAGCCCAAATAATTGAAGGCCCATTTCCATATGCTTAGAAAAGTACAGAGGAACAAAGCATGTGGGAACCCAAATCCCTCATACTATGGGAGGATGAAAAGCAGGCCTGCAGAGGACTTGAGGATACTGGTGGAAGGAAAATTGGACCCTGAGCCTGTAATGTGTGCTTGCAGCCCAGAAAGACAACCATATCCTGGGTTGCATAAAAAGCAGTGTGGCCAGCAGGTCGAGGGAGGTGATTCTCTGCCTCTACTCTTGTGAGACCCCACCAGGAGTATTGCATCCAGCTTTGGGGCTCCCAGTACAAGACAGACATGGACCTGTTAGAGTGGGTGCAGAGCAGGACTATGAAAATGATCAGAGGGCTGGAACACCTCTGCTGTGGAGAAGGGCTGAGAGAGTCGGGTTGTTCAGCCTGGAAAAGAGAAAGCTCTGGAGAGACCTTTCTGTGACCTTTCAATATTTAAAGGGGCTTATAAAAAAGACAGGGACAGACTTTTTACCAGGGCATGTAGTGACAAGACAACAGGCAACAGTTATAAAGTGAAAGAGGTTAGGTTTAAATTGGACATAAGAAAGAAATGTTTTATGCTGAGGGTGATGAGACACAGGAACAGGTTTCCCAGAGAAGTTGAGGATGCCCTGTCATTGGAATTGTTCAAGGTCAGGTTGGATGTAGCTTTGAGGAAACTTTCCTATTCTTGGGGGGTGGGGTGGGGGTGGGGCAGTTCAGCATAACCAGAAATGTTACAAAAAGTGGTAAATAGTGAAGCAACAAAACCTGCTGCTATTAAGGTAGCAGGCAGCTATGAAGAACTGCAGAACAACTTCAGAAAAACAAGTACGTATTTACAAAAAAAAAAAAAAAAAAGATGAAAGTAAATGAAGATGTGTAAAGCTATGTGGAGAATCCCATCTTTTTACACACAATAACTGGTTCTGGGTGGATGATTATCATATTAAATGAGGTCTTGAGTTTCTAATTTTTAGGAGTAGACAAGAATATCAGTACAGTAGTGCTTAAAAGATTCAGGTGTTAGGAATTATTGGGGAAAGCTGCCGAGTAGAAAAGAACCTGGGGGTATTGGTCAACTGCTGGCTGAATATGAGCCAGTAGTGTGCCCAGGTGGCCAAGAAGTCCAACAGCATCCTGGCCTGTATCAAGAACAGCGTGGTGAGTAGGTCTAGGGAAGAGATCATCGCCCTGTACTAAGCACTGGTCAGGCCTCACCTCGAATACTCACTACAAGAAAGACATTGAGATTTGGAGCATGTCCAGAGAACAGCAACAAAGCTGGTGAGGGGTCTAGAGCACAGGTCTTACGAGGAGAGGCTGAGGGAGCTGGGATTCTTTAGTCTGGAGAGAAGGAGGGTGAGAGGAGACCTTCTCCCTCTCTACAACTACCTGAAAGGAGGTTGTAGAGTGCTGGGGGTCAGTCTGTTCTCCCAAGTAACAGGTTATAGGACAAGAGGAAACAGACTCAAGTTGCACCAGGGGAGGTTTAGGATGGATATTAGGAAAAATTTCTTCACCGAGAGGTTTATCAAACATTGGAACAGGCTTCCCAGGGAAGTGGTTCCTGGAGGTATTTAAAAGAAGGGTAGACGTGGTGTTTAGGGACACAATTTAGGGGTGGACTTAGCTACGTTAGGTTGATGGTTGGACTTGATGATCTTAAAGGTCCCTTCCATCCTAGACAATTCTGTGATTTTATTCTATGAAGTAATTGAGAACAGAAAAAGAAAGTATCTTTATTCTGCTTTAAACTCCACAGCAGAACTGAAGTGGATTCAGGAGTATGAAAAAAGGTGATGATGCTAAACAGTTTCCATTTGAGAAATGAGTAACTTTGTGTTTAAGTATAAAAGTATACTTCACCTGGAAAAGAGCTAAACAAATTGCATATAAGAGGGTGCTATAGTAGTAATGCCATAGAAAATGAGTGGCATGGATAATGTGGTTTAGAGAATGAGAGCTCATTAGGTTTTTTGTTGCAAAATCTCAGAGTTTTCCAGTGAAAGCAGAAAGTGTTAAAATCAAAATAAACCAAAGAAAATACATCTCATAACATGTAGTTGTGTGGACCTTTGTGAAAAATGGAAAACTATCTAATTTGTTTAATTTTCTAAAAAGTAAATTGTTTGCATAATCAGTTTCTGTTCAACAACAGTGGGACATCAATATTCCATTCCTAACCACTCTATCTCATTAAAATAAGACCAAGTCATCTGTTATCTACCACACAGGAGGGGAAAAAATATTTTGTAGTCACTAAGACATGGGAAAACTTTCTCGAAAACTCATGTTGACAGCAACAAAATATACTTGGTACAATAAACAGAAAAAAAAAAATGTTTCCTAACTCAAATTCTGGCATTGTAAACAAAGTAAATCAAAGAGCTTCTCTCATCTGACATAAAAACCAGCATTAACTTCTGAATTAGAAATTATGTATTATTCATTTTTGAGTAATCATGGTCTGGTTTAATTTCTTTTTTAAAATTCAAGAATGATGTCAGCAGAGCATATGACCATATATCACAAGATGAAAAGTTGTAATAAATGTTGGAAATACTGAAAGATCTTCAACTAAAACCAGTGATTCCACAGATCTTCAATTCAAAGTTAGAAATAACATCCCTTTCTCTGTTCCTTGTCGCCAAAACCTTAATTACATAATTTTATTTAGAATACAGGATGGCATATCAATGACATGTTGTTCAAATAAGATACAAAATGTTTGCAACAAATGAAAAGGTTTTAAAAGTCTGGTAAAATTAAACATTTTCAAATCAATAAATGTGCGACCTTGGATGCAAGAATTGTAAAAGTAATTACAGAAAATCTACACTGAACCACAATTTTTATTTATGCAAAGATTATAAAATATTTTAAAGCATGGGGATCTGCCACAGTTTTTAGGTTTGTAATGCTAAGTACAGTGATTCATCCTGTATAATGTTAGGGGCTATAGTAGGATGACTTCATTTTTTAAATTAAAATTTTCTGTGCCTTTGCTCAGTATCAGGGGACTTCATTTATAAGTAAAAACTTCTGGGCCCTTGTCAATTAGTAGTCATTGGAAGATCTTGATGGGTCTGAAAAGCAATACACAGAAAAAGTCTAAATTGTGTGTTCTGAATGACTCTCAGAACTAGAAGATGTCTATAGGAGGTTCATTCTCTTTTGATTACTCAGGAACTCTAAAAGTGGGACTCACAACATGGAATTTCCTAATTCTACATATTACAAGTGAGATTTCTCTGTCTAAATAATACAGATATCTACATCAGAGATATTCACTCTTCATTTATACCCAATGCATATAAATAGGCGTTTTTAGGGCATTTGGTTTCTGAAATGAATTGAAATGTGAGGAAGCTTATTTTACTTTATCAGCTCTAAAGGGAGGATGAGAGGAGTAGCTCAGATGCAGTACCTGTTCGTATACTGGATAGCCTATGTTTATATACTGGCACTTCAGAGCGCTTCAAAACTCCTGAACCACCTACATGTATATAAAGTCTGTATTCCAAATTAATATCAGAACCAACTTACTCATGTATCATTCCTTCATCTTTATTTTGATTTCCATGTAAAGAAAAGCAGGCTCCCTCAGCCTGCTGGGAGCTGCAACTGACTCCAATAAGACTGAAATCTGAAATACTTTTACAGGACTAAAGTTAGATCAAAATTATTCTTCTACTATAATTGTATGTCTGATGCAAATTTTAAGATCAACACTTCTAACTCCAATACTTAAAAATGATAAACAGAACCAGTCTAGAATGTTGAAATTGAAAAATTAAAAAAAAAAAAAAGAAAAAAAAAGGCAGAGCAAGAGGTCAACTATCCCCACCAATTAAGAGTTAAAGGTAAAAATAAAAATGAGTGCCTCTCAGAAGGACTATGTGGATGCTAAAAAGGAAATACATTTTTTTAACTCAGGAGTGTGCAACTCTGATTAAAAAGAGCTAAAAAGTTCAACACTATTCATCGTTCTTTATCAGCATTATAGGTTATCACTGATGACAAAATTTGCTGGTGATGTTAAGCAGATAGTTCAGAAGGAAGACTAACCCCTGGAAGTCTAGACATTCTAGGTAAAAATCTGCCCTTAGAGGAAAGAGAGAGGAGAGAGACGCTTCCAATGGATTACTGTGCTGTTTTTGTCTGGGGTAGAGTTAATTTTCTTCATAGTAGCTATTATGGGGCTATGTTTTGGATTTGTGATGGAAACAGTGTTAATAATACAGGGATGTTTTTGTTATTGCTGAGCAGGGTTTACACAGAGTCAAGTTCTTTTCTGCTCCCCATACCAACCTCCCAGCGAGTATGCCAGGATTGCACAAAAGCTGGGAGGAGACACAGCCGAGACAGCTGACACCAACTGACCAAAGGGATATTCCAGTACTGTGTGATATCAAGCTCAGCAAGTAAAGCTAAGAAGAAGGAAGGAGGGGTATGTTTGGACTTATGACGGTTTGTTTTTCCAAGTAACTGTTATACATGATGGAGCCCTGCTTTTCTGGAGATGGCTGAACACCTGCCTGCCAATGCGAAGCAGTGAATGAATTGTTTGTTTTGTTTTGCTTGCATGCACAGCTTTTGCTTCACTTATTAAATTGTCTTTATGTCAACCCACGAGTTTTTTCCTCGCTTTTACTCCTCTGATTCTCTCCCCTATCCCACTGCGGGGGGCAGGGGCGGGAGTGAGCAAGCTGGTACTCAGTTGAGTGCTGCTTACTTGCCAGCTGGGGTTAAACCATGAAAATTACTCTCAATTTAAGTAAGATACCCTCTACAGGTGAGTTAGACCCTGTCTTAGATGAACAACTTTGTGATGGCTAGAGATGACCTAAACATATATGTGTCTAAGTAGCTGAAAGTTACTGAAGACTCCGATTTCTTTAAATAATAAGATGGAAACTATTAAGTCAGTTTGGTGTTTTGAAAGTAGTGCCTCCTTTTAATTTTATAAGATATGAAGCACTTCAATGGAAAAATCACAGGTGTCAGAACAAATAGTTTGGTTAATGAATTGTCCTATGGGTCTCAAAAACATAAAACCCCTGGAATATTATTTGAGTTTCTTTCACAAGATGACAAGTGCATGTAACGTAATTGAGGACCTCAGTAATTTCTACTGAGAAAAATAATAAATTGACATTTCATGTGCATTTTTTTCATTTATTAAAAAAATAACAACATAGACTGGGACCTCTACGCAGTCCTAAAATATAATTTTGTTCAGGATTTGAAACTGATGTTTTCATTGTATTTGGACTTTTAATTACCAGTTTGTTTGTTACTATCTTGAGGCAGATGCCAGCTATTGACAGTGAAGGAAGCAGAAGTGTATTAGTTATTACTTAACCTGAGCAGTGCTATCAGTTAAAAGGCTGTAAAAAAATAACAATGCCCTAAACTGAATTAATTGGAACATGTTATTTCTCTTGGGCTCATATTAATGTCACCAAGCAACTTTTAAATTAATAAAGAAGAATCTTTCTATTCAAAATACCATATAAATGCCTATTCTTACTTCAATAAATTTCTAATATAAATTTGTATTAATGTGTATGCCAATACGTCAGCATATCGGGATGTGTGTGTGTGTGTGTATGTGAGTGTATAGGAATGAAAAGAATTCATTGGTTGACTTGTGTTTCTTACATCTGCTTTTCGGGATAACTGTGAGGAACAATGATGAACTGCCAGAAATATTAATATCAAAAGCAGGGAAATGGGGAGATTTCCTCTTTCTTAGAATATCAATGTGACTGACATTTTTGTCTTTTATTTTTTGTTTCATTAAAACCCATAACTACATTTTGCCGAATGTGTTGTACAGGTAGGAACAGCAAAGATGTCACATATGCTGAAGCCTTAAAAACAGATATCTAAACATAGAACTTTTAGGTTTACCAAAAAGGTGTCTTCAAAAAAGTGAAGTGTTGTTATTTTATAAATCATTCATGGGAAAAAGTCTGAGGTCTCAATGTTTGGGGAATAAAGCAGCAGCCTTGTAAACTAGTTCTGTTTTCTAGATGTGTCGTTGACTTCTGCCATATGCTCTTTTGCTCTAAGAATAAGATATTCTCATTAATTTTTGAGGCTATCTTTGTATTTTGAAGTTTCTTGGTTTAGGACAACCCAATTAACTCACACTGTACAGGTTCTCGGGTCTGGTATTTTAGTATCAGTTTTACAGGAACAACAGAGAATTTTTAAGTTCTCTTTCTTATTTCTATTTTATACCCCTTTTTAAAACAAGAAAACAAACAAACAAGTAAACTATACTCTTATTCTAAGATGGAAAGAGCCTGATCAGCTCAGGGGCAAAATAAAGGCCTATCACTTGGCAGAATAGATTTTGTTGCTACCATAGGTTCCCTGTATATATTTGTATGTATTCAGTATTAGCAATTCACATTTGGAAGCTCTTGTGCTTTAATCCCAGTTGGAAGCTCAGCCCCATGCAGCCACTGGCTCACTCTCCCCCAGTGGGATGGAGAAGAGAATCAGAAGGGTGAAAGTGCAAAAACTCATGGGAAAAAAGGCAGTTTAATAGATAAAGCCAAAGCTGTGCATACAAGCAAAGTGCAATAAGGAATTCGTTCACTACTACTCATTGACAGGTAGGTGTTTATCCATTTCCAGGAAAGAAGGGCTTCATCATGTGTAACAGGTACTTGGGAAGACAAATGGCATAACTGCAAATGTTACTCCTGTCCTCTTCCTTTCCCCCAGATTTATTGCTGAACATGACATCATATGGTATGGGACATCCCTTTGGTCAGTTGGGATAAACTCTCCCTACTGTGTCCACTCGCAGCTTCTTGTGCACTCCCAGCCTACTCGCTGGTGGAGCACTGAGAAGCAGAAAAGACCTTGAACCTATGTAGGCACTGCATGGCAATAACTAAGCCACCAGCGTGTTATCAACACTGTTTTGATCACAAATCCTAAACATAGCACTGTACAAGCCTTGATGAAGGAAATAAGCTCTGTCTCAGCCAAAACCAGTACAGACATTAGAGGATGACTATGATAATCCCAGATCAACTTTGGCTGCGTCTAAACTTTTCAAACCTTAAGTGTTTTCCAGCTGCTTGCCTATCTCTTCCTGGATCCACAATGATCTACATTAGGAGTATTCTGCTTTCACACAACCTTATTCTTCCTTAGAGGAAGAAGTGACTATAGTGCACTCAACACATATGGGTTGGAGAACCAGTAATGCAATATGTACTTCATACAATTTTTCAGTCACTGCTAAGATAGTCTTAATGTCTACAGTTTCATGCTTCACTTTTAGTTCAATAGATAATTGTTTATTAGCTGCATAACATTAATTATATGTATATTATTCAGTATATAATGGTGGCTTTTTTCAGTATTGTTTATAGTAATCCCTGCACACTGAGTGTGAATTATTTTATTTAATTTTAGCCCTGATAAAACTAGACTTCTATGCTTAACTGGTCCGCCAGTCTCCCTGTTTAATCAGTAGGGAAAGCTTAGAATTTTCATAGGGTGATTCATCCTGTCACAAAATCGTCCAACAAAGGGTGGTGACTTCACAGAATCAAAGAATCATAGAATGGTTGAGGCTGGATAGGACCTCTGAAAGTCACCTTGTCCAACGCAAGCACGGTCATCTTGAGCTGGTTGCCCAGGATCTTGTCCAGATGGCTTCTGAATATCTCCAAGGGTGGAGACTCTACAACCACACAGTCTTCTGCTTTGGAGTGTCTGTCAGTAATTAAAAAGAGAGACTTAATGATTATCACTTTTGAAGTCCTCCAAAATGACAACCATTCCACTCAAATTGGGTACTTACGCTATTGGGAGTCAGCAGCAAGATGTCTACAGAAAAACTAAACTCACTAGCTTTAATTTTCTGAAGTCAATGCCTATGGAAGATTCAGGAATACGTTGCACCCTGGAGTCATCTAATTCTCTCTGTTGGCAATAAAAGCACATCTGAGTATCAGACTAAGCATTAAATGTTCAAAATGCTTAATTTATGCTAGAAACTCTCACTTCCTCATAGTTCTGGAAATATTGCTATGTACCAATTATTTTGTTCCATTTAAATATAAATATTAATTTTTAGCAAATTACTATTTTCTATGACACTGGCATTTTAAAATATAAGTTGATAAATATGCTGCTAACTCTTTCTGACTGTCAATAGAATTCTAAATGTTCCAAATGGAAAATTGATGTCTAATTCTTTTAACTCAGAAAAGGAATTTAATCTCAACTCATGGGAAATCGGGATTGTTTGGTAGGTCTAGCAGGAAAAGAAGTGTATTTTGCATACAATAAACAAAAATAACTATAACAAAACATATTGTAAGGTGGATGTAAGACTGGATTCCTTCTTCCTGTTTTTTCTTTACATGAACAATGACAAGCTGAGTAATGAAGGACAATATGGTTTACACAAATACATCCATTTTGTGTTTTGGAGGGAAATGATGTTTTCCATTTAGAAAATATGAAACTAATGACTATTTTTATCATTGAATCCTAATTGAATTCAATTTGGAAGTAATTTATCTTTCTCAAGCAATAGGAGAAATAAGAGCCAAAGAGTTGAAATGATCAGCTGGTTTATCTGTAGAGCCCATCTGTACAACTTTCTCCTGATGTTATATGTAATCATATGGGAATGTTTCAATTCTCTTGCAATCAGTTCCAAACATATGGAAGAAAGTCTTAATTCGAGGGTTTTTTTGTTTATTTGTTTAACCTACAGGTCATTTGTTATCATTTTGGATTAAAAAAAAAAAACAACAAAAAACAAAACAAAACAAAACTAAACTAAACTAAACTAAAAAAAAAAAAAAAAAAAAAAAACAAACCAAAAAAAGCCAACCAAATGATCCATCGCCTATTGGGCCCCAACAGGCAGTCTGCCTGGAGACAGGATTTTCCATCAGGATAAATTGTTCACAAGTGCAGGAAGGAAAGTGGTAGAGAAATGTTATGAAACAGATTCAGTGATGCATTGCATCTATCTTTAAAATTCTTCTGGTGGGATTCCTACAGCACTTAGCTTACAGCCTTCCTTAACCACTCACTTTTTACATGAAGTAAAAAGTGACGTGTGATCAAGGCTGAAATATATAATCTTAATAGTAAGAAGGCAGTGATTGTCAGGTGTATTTATTTGGTAAGATAAACGTGTTGTTTTAAACTGGACATATTATGCAATAAAGAACAATTCTGTTTAAGACATTTCCTTATTTGGTGGCCTAAAATATCCTTGCAGTAAAAACTTAATTTTCCTTGAAAAATATACATGGTTTGCTTATTTTCTTAGAAGAAATGATTAGGCTAAATGTAGAATGTATTGAGAACATACTCCTAATTACTTTATATCTCACTTTGAGGTATTGTTATCAAAAAATGCATATGTTGAGTGGTTTGTGAGTTGTGGTGAGGACTGGGAGGAAAGCAGAAAGGGGAGAAGTTCAGAAATTGAGACTGCTGCTCTAAGGACTACAGACGGATCTGCTGGGCATAGTATTTAACTGCATCTGTGTAAAGCAGGATCTTATACGTAAAAGTTCTAGTTCTTCATTCAGTGCTTTTTTGAGGTGTCTTATTAAAAATAGGAAGTCAACAGGAAAGAATGAGAGCTTGTAGAATATTTGGTATTTCCAGTGGACGTGAAAGACAGGCAAAATTCACTGATAAATTAGGAGCGTATTTTTCAAACACGTTATTCCTTCGGTTTGGAGATTTTCTGGTAAAATTAAAAGACTAATAGTTTGGCCTCCATTTTGGCCTCCAGAAAAATGTTTATTTTGTGAATCCTGGATTCTGCTATAGCTTTTGACTACGAAATTTTAAAACTAACAAACAAACAAACAAAATAAATAATGCAATCAATCCCATTGATATATTTGAGTCAAAGACTTGAGGATTTCTATTTTTTTTATGAACATTGGATAAGGATTTCCCAAGAAATATACTTTATTGACCAAGGAATTCTATCAGGCATACCAAATAAGGGAAAACAATAGGTTTAATCCCTTTCACTGATATTGGGAGAAAAAAAAAGAAGCACAAAACCAACACAACAGCAACAGTTTCCACAACTAGAAAGGGGGGGGGGGGGGGGTGGCGGAGGGGGGAAGGGAGGGTAGTTAATACTCTCAGATATAGGTGATCAAGGAAGGAAAACAGAATTTGAGACCATAATGAATTCATATGAAATGGTTTCTGTATACTGGCAAAGAAATATTTGAATTCCACATGTTGTGCTGTCAGATATTTTGAAGTGTAGGCATAGTGGTATATTCGAGATTTTCCAGACAAAAATTTGCAGCCTTTTTAAAAGTCAATATATCATAGTTTTAAAAATTATTTCTTATAATGTACTATGTTAAGCACACACATACTTAATTTTTATTTTTATAGTCTTTTAAGATCTTGATGATGTACATTGGTTTAAAAGATGGACATGTTTATCTTAAATATTACATTTCTATTCAGCACTAGATGGCACTCTGAATTTAAACTGTATTACATTTTTTCTTTTCTCCTTAAAATACAGGGAACATGTTACCTTTGTTCTATAATTAAAATGTCATACAGATTAATCAAATAATTCAACTTTTTCCTGATTGCAGTAGTAGGATGTCTCCTAAGGCCTATTACTATGCTATCAAATAATAAAGAACATAAAAGAAAGAATTAGTGAACTTACAATATATCGAGATACTCCCACTGAAATTAAAAAGCTTCTTTAATCTAAAAAAGCAAAGCATTTGATGCTATTTAAATGCTTGTTACAATATTTTAGTTTGCTTAATATACAAAATTAAAAATATTTAGGATTTAAATTTAAATGTAACAGCGATCTTATTTTGTAAAATAGTGGGAACTGTCGAATTCTCAATGCTGTATATCTGTAATTCATATTTAACATACGAAATGATCTTGGGCAGCTAGCTTTAAACTGAGCTACTCCATCAAAAATGAGCTTTGTATTCATAAATTACATAAAGATAATTAAATGGTTATAATAATTTTTTAAAAATACAGTACACAAAGAATACCCTAAACTCCTTAAGCTTCCTATATTTTATAAAAGATCATCTGTCTTTTTCTTCTATTAGTTAGTGGGAGATACATTTTTTTTTGCACTGAGTGACTTCTTGTTGTCAGAGTGCCATTTTTTGGACCTGTCTTTTGATAAACTTCCTAGAAATTATGGCTTTCTGATTAAAAGCTCTGGTGTTATTCTTTACACTGAGAAAAATCAATATTCTTTACTAACTATTACTAAAAAAAAGAATCTAAGAAATATCTATAAGACTACAACGCATTGAACATGTGTTCAGTACAGTGTAATAAAACTTAAGAGATTCTTTGTACCAAAGAATTTACTTTTACAGAATGATTATTTTTAAATATAAGATGTTTGTTGTGAATATGTGAACTTTATATATAGATTCTCAAAATCTTATTAGATCATATTCTTGTAGTCTTTTTTTTTTTTTTTTTTTTTTTGTATGATCTAACTCCTGGCCTACCTGTATTCTGTTGTCAGTCAAGTTTCTGTCAATATTATACTCTATGCTCTATGTGGTAAGCATCTATAGGAGCCTAAGCTGTATAAAAAGGATATACCAGTTAGTCAAGTGATTTGTACTACTTACTGCTGGCAGTTCAACGCTGCAAGACATATCTGTAATATCTAAATGTGCTACTGTGCTATCCTGTTAATGGAAGATTATCTCCCCTATAGAAAAATAGGCAGAGGAGGGTCTGCCTATTTTTATGTATGTTTCTACTCTTCTGCTGCACCAGAGGACAGTTCAGTTATACATCTAATCTGAATACAATACCGAGTCAGGACCTTGGCTCCCTCTGCAATTACAGGGAGTTGTGAAAAAAAATCTGAAGAACAGCATCACTAAAGTAAGGTATTTTCTTTTCTTCATTTATTGCACAACAGGTTTAGGTGCTTTCATAAAACTCTTTAGCGCTCACCAAAGAAGGCAAATCTTTGGTAAAACAGTCTGAAACAGAAGGTGCCAAGGTGTGTCAGATTAGTATGTTGGTCCCTCTGTAACAATTCACAAAATAGAGTGCCTGAGGGACTAGAGAGTGGCTCATCCCACTGAGTTAGGAGAACCAAACCCCGAATCTGATTCAAATGTTCTAACTACTCGAATATCACACTTCTTATACCAAACTGGGAGGGGTGGCTGACACCCCAGAGGGCCGTGCTGCCATCCAGCATCACCTGGACAGGCTGGAGAGCTGGGCAGAGAAGAATCTAATGAGGTTCAACAAAAGCAAGTGCAAGGTCCTGCACCTGGGGAGGAAGAATGCTAAGCAGCAGTATAGGTTAGGGGTGGACCTGCTGGGAAGTAGTTCAGGGGAGAAGGATCTGGAGGTCCTGGTGGACAGTAGATTATCCATGAGCCAGCAATGTGCCCTTGTTGCCAAAAAGGCCAATGGAATCCTGGGCTGCATAGGGAAGAGTGTGGCCAGTAGGTCGAGGGAGGTCATTCTCCCCCTCTACTCGGCACTGGTGAGGCCACAACTGGAATACTGTGTCCAGTTTTGGGCTCCCCAGTTCAAGAGGGACAGGGAACTGCTGGAGCTGGTCCAGTGAGGGGCAACTAGGATGATTATGGGATTGGAGCATCTCCCTTATGAGGAAAGGCTGAAAGAGCTGGGACTCTTTAGCCTGGAGAAGAGAAGGTTGAGGGGGGACCTGATTAATGTTTACAAGTATCTAAAGGGTGGGTTTAAGGAGGATGGAGCCAGGCTCTTTTCAATGGTTCCCAGTGACAGGACAAGGGGCAATGGGCACAAGTTGGAACATAGGAAGTTCCGTTCAAACACGCGGAAAAACTTCTTTACGGTGAGGGTGACAGAGCACTGGAACAGGCTGCCCAGGGAGGTTGTGGAGTCCCCTTCTCTGGAGATTTTCAAGACCCACCTGGATGCAGTCCTGAGGGATGTGCTCTGGGCAATCCTGCTTTAGCAGGGGAGTTGGACTAGATGATCTCTAGAGGTCCCTTCCAACTCTGAAGATTCTGTGATTCTGTGATTCTTACAGTAAGTTGTGGTGAAGCTCTACTTTTTGTGCCTCAGGCTGTGTTTTGAACTGAAGTTAATGTTGTC
Source organism: Sterna hirundo (assembly GCA_009819605.1). Classification (NCBI taxonomy): domain Eukaryota; kingdom Metazoa; phylum Chordata; class Aves; order Charadriiformes; family Laridae; genus Sterna; species Sterna hirundo. Next base: position 168,121,912 of record CM020437.1, read on the forward strand.
TGAGTGAATTAAGTGTTTTAGACCATGCTGATCATGTCAAGACCCCCAAGTGAATTTTAGAGATTTTTCATACTTCTGTGCTTATCTCTGAATCATATTAAAGTGTAGGCAGTAAGCATCTAGCATGAGCTGTGATGCTTCTAAACATGAAGGAGTACATATGAGTAAGTGTTCAGGAAATGAAAGTAAAGTGCCAATTAAATGTGAATACCTCCAGGACCTGGCAGTCTTGCTTAGAAGGTGGGCTGAGTCATGTTCTTAAGATGGTAAGTAAATTCCTCCTTACTCTGTCCTTGGAACACTAACAGCCAGCCTGAAGAAACACAGAATGTTTAAAGATTTGCTTTTAGCTATGTCAGAACTAGTTTAGGATTTATAAATTGACATCATATAATCTATGAGGCCTGATTTAGCAGGTATGCTGTTAGGTGTTCAATACTAAAACTGGTAAATAAATAATCATATGGAAGAAAGAAAATTACATGTACATGTATTTTTCAACAACTACCAGTATTAATTCAGTCAAATATTCCTAGCACTTAAATTATTTAAATAACTAAAATACAGTTATTTTATACCAGAAAAAAATAATTTCTATTTCATTTTTTCTATAACAATTTTTTAAAAACACATTATCTCCCATTGTCTAATTCAAACAAAAAGCCAGGACTTGTTAGGCTGGGATTTGTTGTAGTCCATCAAATAATTGTTTTGAATAAATAGTAGAAATTGAAGAAATTGTAAAATATTTTACTTAATAACAGTTTAACAATAAATAATTAATTACATAGTTTTCAATAAATTAACAGTATTGACAACAAAAGATTTATTAATGATAGTAATATGTGTCATTAATAAAGTAAGCCTACTACAGCCTCAAGAGACAAGTATTTTGTCTATAAGGATCCATCACAATTTAATATATATACTGCCAAAACAAGAAAGGTAACAAAGATGAAATTTAATATTTCTCCAGCCAGTCAAATCAGGAAAAACTTGACTTAAAACGAAATGCTTGAAATATAGCTCAACTTGAGCATTAGCTCCAACTTTGTCAGAAAACAGTTGCCTAAATTTGGGAGAAACCTGTGTACTCTTTATCTTAGACTTAATGATTTTGGCATGGAAACCATATACTGAAGTTATTTTCTGATGAAAAATTATTTTTAATATTTTGAAATAGAAGATAAACCTGATGATGCAAATATTTTAAGGGCCAGAATAAGGATCTACCATGAACCTATAGGTGCTGTTTTGTTCTGGTGATCCAAAATAATTATGAATGGAGCCTACTAGGTGAACGGAGGTTTTCTCTAAAATGGGAGAATCTTCACAAGGGTTTGGAGTGCTATAGCTCTAGATCTTACCTTAGACCAAACTAATGTGCCTAAAACAGTAAGAAAAATTATATTCCTAAGAGTCCATAGCCATAAAACTGAACTGCAGAGCCTAAGGACAGAGGAGTTTAAATATGAAATTGCTCTAACTAATTACAATGACCAGCTGCTTCCCCAGCCAAACAAAGGTTTGATGAGATTGGTTTCACTGACCTTTTTCAAATACCAGTTTCAGTTTAGGTAAATAATGGAAATATATCCCCTATAAATTGTTTTGTAGTTTTTGGTTTTAATGTAAAATGTTACACAGTATTACAAGTGTAATTGTGAAAATTGTCTATAGAAAAGTAGAACGAAGCAAAGAAATTATAAACAAATAGATTCTAAAAGGTACATACTCCTATACCAAAAATTAATTCTCCAGAAAACTGAAGTATGGGTGAAATACAAGGCTACCATTATAAGGTCCTATTTCATACTCCAGGAGCAAGAAAGGAGTTGGTTTCAGAATTTATCACCTCAACTAGCATATTGTTTCAGATTCTGAATCTAAAAATCATATTAACTAGTTCCTAGACAGAGGGTGCAGGAGACATGCAAGAACATCTATATCCATAGTGCATAACAAACATAGATCTTTTGTGTCCTGATAATCTGAGTCAATATTCTAATATTCTAAAATCTAGAACTTTGTGAGATTCCATATCTGACCAAAAAAAAAAAAAAAAAAAGGCAAGATTTTAATTTATGGATTCCAATTTAATTTTTAACTTCACTTAAATCACAATTATATTGTCTTACACCTTTTACTTCAGGTACTGACACTTGAGTTTGTCACATTATTCATTACAGCTTTATCAATGTGCCTTGATACAGCTATGTTCTAAGAAATGGCGGCAGGTAAAGGTATCTAGCAATAAACCTGTGCCTATGTTTTTCTCTTTGTAAATAACACTCTCCTTTAAACCTTCTGAACTTTGATCATTAGAATGGACAGTCAATTGTCCAACATGCTATCTTGCATTCAGAAACTCTGTTTTGGAAGTTAATGTGTGTGACAAGCATTGATATGACCTTCTTCCATAATATATGGTCCCAGTGTCCAGGTATTTTCTGAAGCAAGTTTAGATGTATAGAATGATGCAGCTCCTCTGAAACAATATGAAAAGTAATCATTATTTCTTTCAAGAATTTCTGTTGTTTCCATTCTCATTTTTGTGAAATCGTTTTCTATTCGGAAAGAAAGGTAAAGAATGTGGGGCAGAAATAAACCCTCAAAAGAGAAAACAACCCAAACTAGACATCAGCTTCTGAAAACAGTAAATTAAAAATCTATTTTATTCAGAATAACACTCTACTAAAAATAATGAAATCTTGAGAAGGTTTTCTGCTATCAATGTCTCTACTGAAAAATGCAGAATGGCTTCTTCATTAAAGAGAAAGTTTTGATTAACATGGCATAAATTAGAATAGGCTTTGTATAAACTCCTAGGGGTTGGGGGAAGCTGCATTTCCAATAGATGATTACAACACTCAAAACATATAAAAAGATAATACAGCTCAGCAGTCACTGGTAAAGCAATTCGTTCTTTCACCTTCCTCTATTAACTTTGCTAAAATATTGAAAAATAAAAATTCTGTGCTCAGTTCTATTGGTATATCATTAAAACAAGGCCAGAGAAATCTGTCATTTTCATCAAAAATTATGACAAAATCCTCCTGTCAGTTCTGGTATAACTCCAATGCCATGACTAATTTGCATTAAAATCCATGTTACATTAATAACTGAGCCCAGATTCTTCTCTGTCTGAAGCTAATTTAAGCTGAGTCTATTTACAGTAAATCAAAATCCAGTCAATTATTATGTTTTTTCAATATTAATTACTATAATGATTACTACGTATGATAAAGTAATTTAGCTATTGAAAGAACATTTGTTGAGGTAGATGAAAATTCAATAAAGATAAAACATTTTGCTGTATGCATGCATACAAAGCAAACAAAATGGTCTTACAGGTTTACACTGAAAGAATTTCCATAATTCCTAGTTATATAACTTCCTGAAATAAAGCTCACTGCTTTTAAAAACTGTTGCATACATATGGAATCCAAATCAAAAGACATTTTATTTAACTGTTATTTTCAGAATGGTCATTCAGTGCTTATTTTTTTTGAAGTCAAATGATGGTAGTGCAGAAGATACAGAAGAAGAAATGTTTGTGGATTCAATGAGTTTTTAAATAGTTGTTTTCTATAATCTGTACACTGTATTAGAGTTACGTGGTTTAGGAAAAGTGGAGAACTTAGGACAGAAGAAAAATTAAGTTTTTCATCCCCAATGTTTTAGTCTAATTAAAATTCATGTCATGCAAGCTTTCTACATTAAAGTTATATCATAAAAATACACTCTACTTTTCATCCTGACCCATATGGCAGTAAACAGAGGTAATTTTATGGTTTTGACCCATTGAAGTGGAAATTGTAGTCAATATTTGTGTTTAATAAAAAAGTTCTTGTGGGAGTTCAAAAGTCATACTTAACTGAACTCTTCCTGAATTACCATGTTGAACCAGCTATTTAATCTATTTTATGAATATTTAGCTAACCATGAACAAAGATTTCACCATCCCTGGAGGTGTTTAAAAAAAGGGTAGATGGGGTACTTAGGGACATCGTTTAGAAGTGGCTTTTGTCAGGGTAGGTTAATGGTTGGACTTGATAATCTTAAAGGTCCCTTCCAACCTCAGCAATTCTATGATTCTATGATACCATAAGATATTTCAAGACAGCACTTTAGGGTTGTGCTCCAATCTATAACCTGTTTTGATTTTAATCCTTGAAGAATCCATGATTCCATTGTAAGCCATTTCATCAAAACCTACTTTTTCGCTTCCTCTGGCTCAACACTACCTGTGTTGAATGGTGACCAGCTATTTCAGATGAGTATTTTCAAATTTGATTTCATCTTCCTATAACAGAGGTATTATAGTACTGATTATTAGTAATTTGAAGTTCAAAATAATAGTAACCCCAATATGCTTTTTACTTTTCTTCTTGTGTTTCTTCAGATGTCAAAATGTTAGGGTTTTTTTCAGGAAACTCATTAGGAGCACAAGCTCACATATGAAAGCTGAAAGACCTAATCTCCTTGGTATCACTTTGTTCAACAGACTTGAATCAGAAGCTTGCCAAGCTTGTGAAGAGGTTTTTAAACTAGAGTTGTTGGGGGAAGGGGAACCTCAGTCTGTCCTACTCCTACCAGTATGATGCCAATGCCAATAATAGATGCCCAGAGCCTGGAGAAGGATTTCAGGTCAACAGGAGAGCACCTGGAGAGCAGCACAAAGGAATACCAGCCACTCCATCTAGTAAATTAGCTTCACTGGGGGCCCAATTTAAATGCCTCTATGCAAATGCACGTAGCATGGGGAATAAATAGGAGGAGTTAGAGATGTGCACATGCCTACAGGGCTATGATGTTTTTGGCATCACGGAGACGTGGTGGGATGGCTCAGCCTGGAGAAGAGAAAGCTCCAGGAAGAACTTATAGAGGGCTTCCAGTACGTAAAGGGGGCCTACAGGAAAGATGAGGAGGGACTCTTTATCAGGGAATGAAGCAATAGCATGAGATGTAATGGTTTTAAACTGAAAGAGGGTAGATTTAGATTCGATGTCAGGAAGATATTCTTTACTGTCTGGGTGGTGAGACACTGGAACAGGTTGCCCAGAGAAGTTGTGGATGCCCCACCGCCTGAAGTGTTGAAGGCCAGGTTGGATGGGGGTTTGAGAAACCTGGTCTAGTGGGAGGTGTCCCTCGCCATGGCAGGGGGGTCACAACTAGGTGATCTTTAAGGCCCCTTCCAACCCAAACCATTCTGTGATTCTATTATTCTGTAAGTTAGATGACAGATCCACAGGAAAAACTTTATTGTAATCAGCCTGTCTGATTTAGGATCTTTGACAAGTTCCAGAGGACATCATGTCCAATATACATCATAAAGGATGACAAGTTTATTCTCAAGAAATTGAAGTTTAAAGTAGAATGAAATGGAGAACAAAAAAATAAAACCTATGTATTACCAATAATACATAGGTTAAAGTAAGCAAATAATTAGGGCATTTTTGGTTAAAATAAGCAAATAATTAGGGCATTTTTGCACCGTGGGCTAGACCTGAAAACCTGCAGTTCAAAGATCACACAGTCTAAATACCTCTACTGTGGTCTAAATACCACCATATCACTAAAAATGTGCTATGGTCACTTTAAGAATATAGGTTGGAGATCTATACAGAGTGACATGAAAAGCACTTCTTTATTCATTTTGAAGAACTCTAAGTACCTTACAAAGCATTATGGGGGCAGTAGGCAGGATTGTTATGAGTTTTTTGTTTGTTTTATTGAAAAGGAAAATCTCTTTGCTTTTCAGAAATCTGAAACAACAAATATTGTGACTGTGCCATGTTTATCTAAAAGTCTTGGGGAGAAAACAGAGTCTAGTTGGAGGTCAACTAGTGGTGTTCCCCAGAGTTCAATACTGGGTCCAGACCTCTTCAATATATTCATCAATGACCTGGACGAAGGGATAGAGTGCACCGTCAGCAAATTTGATGATGATACAAAACTGGGAGGGGTGGCTGACACACCAAAAGGCTGTGCCACCATACAGACAGACCTAGACAGGCTGGAGATTTGGGCGGAGAGGAACCTTATGAAATTCAATAAGGGCAAGTGTAGGGTGCTGCACCTGGGGAGGAATAACCCCATGCACCAGGACAGGTTGGGGGCTGACCTGCTGGAGAGCAGCTCGGTGGAAAGAGACCTGGGAGTCCTGGTGGACAACACAGGATGACCATGAGCCAGCAATGTTCCCTTGTGGCCAAGAAGGCCAATGGCATCCTGGGCTGCATCAAGAAGAATGTGACCAGCAGGTCGAGGGAGGTCATCCTCCCCCTCTACTCTGCCTTGGTGAGGCCGCACCTGGAGTACCGTGTCCAGTTCTGGGCTCCCCGGTTCAAGAGGGACAGGGAACTGCTGGAGAGGGTGCAGCAGAGAGCTACCAAGATGATTAGGGGACTGGAACACCTCTCTTATGAAGAAAGGCTGAGGGATTTGGGACTCTACAGTCTGGAAAAAAGACGACTGAGGGGGGACCTTATCAACACTTATAAATTCTTAAAGGGTGGGTGTCAGGAGGATGGGGCCAGGCTCTTTTCAGTGGTGCCCGAGGACAGGACAAGAGGTAACGGGCACAAACTTGAGCATAGGAAGTTCCACCTAAACATGAGGAGAAACTTCTTTCCTTTGAGGGCGGCAGAGCACTGGAACAGGCTGCCCAGAGAGGTGGTGGAGTCTCCATCTCTGGAGACATTCAAAACCCGCCTGTATGTGTTCCTGTGTAACCTGCTCTGGGTGACCCTGCTCTGGCAGGGGGGTTGGACTGGTTGATCTCCAGAGGTCCTTTCCAATCCCTGTCATTCTGTGATTCTGTGCAAAGTAAAAAACAAATGGGAGTTATGACTACTGTGAACTTCAGAACACTAATAACAGATTCTATGTCCATCATAAGAAGACGGTATTTTGTAACTGATGGGAATTCTGATGATAGGTAAAAGAAAACATTAATATATATAGTATTACTGATATTTTTACAGAATATCGACTGCAACAATCTTGGGAAAAAAGACATTGCATGACTCAGAATCTTTAGGTTTTATTCCTGGCTCTTCTAAATTTTTCTTGCCTGACTTGTATTAAATCTTTTAGGCTCTAATTCCAACAGTCAGCCATGTACCTTACATAAAAAATATAAAATATAAAATTATGCATGGCTTTGTCAAGGTTTTGGCTGGGCTGCCCACTAAACAAACAGCAGAGTATCTCTCTCCTTTCCCAAAAGGGAAGGGAGAATAAGAGGGAGACCTATGGATTGGAAAAAAACCTGAAAGTGCTTTAATGAAATATTAAGACTAAAAAGTAAATTTAATAATATTAGTAAGAAAATAATGAAAGGCGTACAAATATATACAAAACTACTATTGAGCTCCCAGGATCATGTTGCTGGCAATCACTGGAAGAATCCCGGACAAGACTAAGTAGCATATAGGAACTGGCTTCAGGAACACACAGATCGGACTCAAAAACAGAAAAATGGACAGAGTCCTCCCTGGACATCAGCCAATGAAGAAGAGAGGGCTGACCTGTTTGATCACTCAGCTTTTATACTGCACATGAGGCATATGGGATGAAATACCTCATTGGTCACTTTTCAGTCACCTGTCCTATCTGCTCCTCCCTTGTCCTGTCGTTCATTTTAGTGGCCACCCTGGCCCAAACCACAATATCCCCACAGCTCAACCCCTTTACGCTCTTCCACTTCTGACTCTCCAGTGTGGCACATAACAAAGTTAGCTGACCTTGGTTGTTATAGGAATAAGTATAAGCAAGAGCCTCTCTGCATACCATTCCTTGGTATTAGCTATAGACATCAGACTATCATCACTCTGGAGGCAGACACTGTCTGAAAAATAAGCTGTTAATTTCAGAGAGTGCAGTCAGTTAGAACAGACTTAACTGAAAAGTAAAATTACTGAAAAGGAAAATTGGTTTTGTTCTGCCTCGAACCAGGGCAGGCTTATACTGTGTTGTTAGACTGGGGTTTAGTTTCTTATATTCTCTGCACCCTGATTTACAAAATATAGTTAGGAAAACTTTCTAAAACTAAAAATTTGAGCAGCGTTCTAATATTTTGTAAAGGTGGAAATGTAATACCTAGACAGATGTAATGGAATATATGAATGATGTATCACGGACTGAAATACAATATAGTTACTGAGACTGTAGCTACAGCAGAGGCCTTTCAAAACCATAAGAACAGAAACCCATATAGCATATTTTAAATTAGCTTGTTTTCATCCCAGAAATAAGCATTCTGATATTGTAATGGAGAAGTGTGTCTTATCCAGTGGCCCCATAAAAAATACAATTGCCATTGCTGATAACAGGCCACAGGCCTTGTACTGACGGTGCCTTATGGTGACTGTGAAAGCCCCAGTCCTGGCCATTTGTTATCGATTTACTATGGGAACTGGCTGTGTGAGCTTGGGACCGTGTGTCACTTGTTATAATGTGCAGTTTAAGAGTCGGGTAATGGAAAAGGCTTTGAAAATATGACACAGATTGAAAGCAGAGGCCCCAGAACCATAAACAGTGGTTTACACCAAGCTCAGTGACAGTCAAGTGCTGGTCACTGAAGAAGCTCAATGTCAAAAGATGGGAAAAGACAGCTTTTGCTTTAAGGAAAGAAGCAGCAGCTAAGTAAGGGGGGAAAAAACAGAAAAAAACCCACAACCCAACAAACACACAAACAAAAAACAGCCAAGGAAGAGGATAAGACACATGCTGGGCTTGGAAAAATACCCCCCACACTTCCCCACAAGCTTCCTGCAGTATATAACCCTGGGGCAGAAGAGAGGAATGGTACCTTCTGGAAACTTGTAGAAGGACAAGATCCCAAATTTGGGATAGGGAAAAAGAAATAAATCACTTCTCCTTGGGGTTCTCCCCTTGAAGGGCTCTTGAGCCTGACCACCTTGATATCAATGACTGAAACCATCAAGAACTATACCAATCAAGAATAACAATGCAATAACAGGCTTGTGGTACAGCGTGCTCACAGCGAAGATAGGCTATGATTATTAAAGAATGAATATGTGGTGATAATGATTGATAATGTATGATAATGGATTGAATTATCCATTAGTATTATGAATTAATGAATGTAAGTCTAGTAAAGTCTTCTTTTGAAGCTTAAGACTTCCCTTTTTATCAGTCTTCTAAACATGCCCATCACAGCGGTTTCTAAATCCCTGATTATATCTACATGTTCCTGATACTGGAAATCTGGATAGCATAAAAAAATTTCTAAACAGTGTTGTTTTGATGGTTGGTTGTTTTGGGGTTTTTTTTTTGACTTATTGTCAAAGTAGTAGTTTTTAAATTTAGGTTGAGAACTGGAAATAAATAGTGGTTCTCAGAAATGGCATTGGAAGCTTTGAAATCCAAAAGGAACGGCTGCTTACAAGCAACACATTTTTTGAGATATGTAGTCAACAGTCCCAGTCTCTAAAAGTCAATAACTCTTATTTTATCATGCAAGACAAGAATCCATTATTTATAAATGATGGACCATGGCCTTCTATTCTGCTCCTTACACAACTTGCTTGGTGTGGAACCTGTAGAAAGGAACACATCCATCACAGTCCTTCTTAAGGCAAATTCAAAGCTGAAAGAGACTGAGAGAAAGAGAAATGCCTAGCAGAATGCAAGTGTACAAAGATTCATAGAATCGCAGAATTGCCTAGGTTGGAAGGGACCTTTCAGATCATCTAGTCCAACCATCAACCTAACTCTGACAAAAAACATCACTAAACCGTATCTCTAAGCACTGTGTCTACCCATCTTTTAAATGCTTCCAGGTATGGTGACTCAACCACTTCCCTAGGCAGCCTGTTCCAATGCTCTAATAACCCTTTTTGTGTAAAAACTTCTCCTAATATACAGTCTAAACCTCCCCTGGTGCAACTTGAGACCATTTCCTCTTATCCTATCACCTGTTACTTGGGAGAAGAAACCGACCCCCACCCCACTAGAACCTCCTTTCAAGTAGTTGTAGAGAGCAATAAGGTCTCCCCTCAGACTCCTTTTCTCCAGGCTAAACAACCCCAGCTCCCTCAACCACTCCTCATAAGACTTGCTCTCCAGCATCTTTGTTGCCCCTCTCCGCACACGCTCCAGCACCTCGATGTCTTTTTTGTGGTGAGGGGCCCAAAACTGGACAGAGTACTCCAGGTGCCAAGTACATGCCTCACCAGTGCCAAGTACAGGGGGACGATCACTTCCCTAGTCCTACCTCACCGCACTGTTCCTGATACAGGCCAGGATGCTGTTGGCTGCCTTGGCCACCTGGGCACACTGCTGGCTCATATTCAGCCAGCAGTTGACAAACACCCCCAGGTCGTTTTCTGCCAGGCAGCTTTCCAGACACTCCTCCCCAAGCCTGTAGCGCTGCATGGGGTTGTTGTGACCCAAGTGCAGGTCCTGGCACTTGGTCTTGTTGAACCTCATACTACTGACCTCGGCCCATCGATCCAGCCTGTCCAGGTCCCTCTGTAGAGCCTTCCTACCCTCAAGCAGGTCGATGCTCCCACCTAACTTGGTGTCATCTGCAAACTTACTGAGGGTGGACTCAATCCCCTCATCCGGATCATTGATAAAGATATTGAAGAGAACTGGCCCCAGTACCGAGCCCTGGGGAACACCACACGTGACTGGCTGCCAACTGGATTTAACTCCATTCACCACCACTCTCTGGGGCTGGCCCTCCAGCCAGCTTTTAACCCCGTGAAGAGTACTCCCGTCCAAGCCATGGGCAGCCAGTTTCCCCAGGAGGATGCTGTGGGAAACTGTATCAAAGGACTTACTAAAGTCCAGGTAAACAGCATCCACAGCCTTTCTCTCATCCACCAAGTGGGTCACTGTCATAGAAGGAGATCAGGTTTGTCAGGCAGGACCTGCCTTTCATGAACCCATGCTGACTGGGCCTGATCACCTGGTTGTACTTCATGCACCGCATGATGGCACTCAGGATTATTTGTTCCATGACATTCCCAGGCACTGAGGTCAGATTGACAGGCCTGGATGTAGTTCTCCAGATCAACCTACCAGCCCTTCTTGTGCATAAACATCACATTTGCTAGACGCCAGTCAACTGGGACCTCCATGGTTTGCCAGCACTGCTGGTAAATGATGGAAAGTGACTCAGTGAGCACTTCTGCCAGCTCCCTCAGTACCCTTGAGTGTATCCCATCTGGCCCCATAGACTTGTGTATCTCCATGTCAATATAAATTCATACAGGACAACATTCACAGATAAGTGAACTTGCTTCTTCAAGTGTCTTCACATGTTCATGCTAAGAGTGGATAACTCGGAATATCCACAATGCTATCACATATCTTCTGAAGGATCTCAGATCTCCATCATACAAACAATGTTTGCATCACTGCCCTGCTGAAACCTGTGTCTTCTCTGGACATTCACTGAGAATATAGAACAATTATACATATGTTACACAAGCAATATCAAGAAATAGAGTGATGTGGTGGGCTGGACTCCACATCTAATGTGTTGATGTTTTCTACCTGATGCTTCTGGTCCTGTGTAAGAATATTCATGGCTATTTAATCTGTCCTACTTTCTGCTGCCAGTGTTTTGGCTAGACTGTATTAAGGTATATTTTTGATCTGAGGGTCTGTCATTGACGTCTCTCAATTTGACAAAAGTCCACCTGTCACCTCTACACACTGTCACCCATGAATCTCAATAAGTCACTTTCAGGATTCACAGTGTATCATTTACAGACTGCACCCAACAGGGTTAAATATCACAATGGTTGCACAATTCCACAGTTAAATAGCACAATGGCTACAGTGGAAAAAAAGCGTGCAAATGCAGTAAAACCTCCTATATGGATAAGTTTTTAATGTTTTTTTCGTCTATATGATGACATTTTTGATTGTTGGTTTTCTGTTTAACTTGATTTAGCTTCCTACATAAGATGTTTCTCCATCTCAGGGTTAATTTCACAAACTTTTATACTTTAGTGTTCAGCATTTGTAATTTATTTTCCATTTACCAGTTCTGAAAATGTTATTTTCAAGGTTTTAGTGATGTTTTTCTATCAAATTTTGTTCTCCTATTTATCTATGAAATACACTACTCTCCAAAGTAACTTTTGGCTTCTGTGACAGCTTCCTTCCTAAAGCTCAGTTTTCCTATTCTAGAAATTTTCAGGTAAGAGTCAATCCCTCACTAAACCCTGATTAATGTTAAAAAATCCCTTCCTAAAACCTTCTTTTGAGCCTTTTGAGCTCTGTGACCTGGGAGATAATGTTATGTATAATTTTTAAAATGCCTACATCTCACAACAGTTTGCTATCTTTAAGATTACTAATGTTACCAACAGCGCTGGCCTCAAGAAGTGAGTACAAAGATCAGAACATTGCGCCTTACTTTGAACTTTTGGATTAACTCAAGTGGACTACAATCTAGCCTGAAGGGTTTACTTCTGTAATTTCAATAATGTGGTTGTAGAAGCTTTAGTTGTGTCTACATTGGTGGTTTGTTTTAGTTCAGAACAGAATATGGTTTTGAAGTGAGTATGTGATCACTTCAGTGGTAGTGAAATGCAGTAATTGTATAAAACTAAACTAGAAGCTATGACGGGAGCATGAATACATCCTAGGCATTAATGGGCATTTAGTCTAGGTGAGCAGACTAGAGCTATTTTGAATGAAATACGTAGGACAGGCATTATATCCTCACAGCTGTTTTATTATTTTCAGATTTGTTTCTGTTAGGTTGATATTGTTAATTTAGACACAGCCCTTGGTTGCCTGTATCACATTTACATGATTTCATGGTACCTAATTTCCTCAAACTTCATCATTTCTCAGTGACAACTGGGAGACTCTTTTACGAGAAATCTGGAAGAATATTGGCATGTGTGAACATGCTTGTACATTTGCATAAATATATGCATGAATATTCACACATACAGTTCTGGATTAAAACAAACCAACATTTTGATGTTGGTGTTTTTATTTTGGTGTTGTTGTTGTTTTGTTTTGTTTTGTTGGTTTTGGTTTTGGGTTTTTTTGTGTTTTTTTTTTTAATGGGTTAAGCAGGACTTCCTAAATTTTCTTTAGAGAAAAGTGAACTAACATTTCAGAGCTTTCCAAAATGACCTGCTTCTCTCTCCTTTCACCCCATTAATTTCAGATGCTCCGAGGCTAGAACAACTAGATCTACTGTTCTTAAACTAGGAGACAGACTACCTGAGCATTTTGGGAAAAGAACTTTAGAAATCTTCCAGCCCTTTGTCCCTGGTACCAGTTAGAAAATCGGATAGGACTGGATAATGGAAAACAATTTTACCAGCAAATTCTGATCAGTTCTGTTCTTAGTGCTCTGTTTATGCCCAGATGCATTTGTGAGATTCATCTCCCTTGTATATATTGATATGACAGGGCATCAGGACTTCAATAAAGCAGTAACAGAGTGTCATGTCAGTAATTTGACGGATCAAGGACTCCCCAAGGACTCTATAATGAAGAATGCACCATTCATTTTTCTCTCACATATGCAAATTCGTATTAGCTTGTTCAAAGTTTCTATGCAGTGTCTGTTAGTACTGTAATGATGTTACTGAATTTCAGTTTATTCTGTGTAGATTTCAAACTGTCGTTATAATTAAATCAAGTTTTTTCTAGATCAGGTATAATTTCGGCTAAAAAAATAAACTACTTTAAATTAGAGAACAAAACTCTTGTGCTGAGTGATGTTTCTTTTAAAAATAAACCAAATAATGAACATATGAAGTTGCATTTACACATAATAAATAGTTTAATTTATGTGGATGAAAACATGCATCTTTGGAATTAAAGCTCTAATATTCGGATAAACTCTGCCCTTGGTTCTCAGCCGACAAACTTACTTCATTAGGGATTTCTATCAAAGACTTTACTTCAGCGACTTGCACCCTATCAAAGGTAGGATTTATCCCTCTATTCATAACTCAGATGTACCTAGTGCTGCAGAGAGCATTCAACGGTGTGTGATGTTAAACTGACAGTGCCTCTGTGAGTTCAGGAACATGTATTTCTAAGTAGTCATATATCACATGCAGTATGATAAGACACAGACAATGCCATAACTTCCTGTGGTCTTGTCACCCTACATGGCAATTCTAGAAACAGAAGGTTTCCATCCTTCATAGGTTTCTGTTCCTCCCAATTACTCACTTCTAAGTTCCAGCTCATGGGTTTCAAGGCTTGTGGTAAGATTGTTAGCACAAGTTCATTAAAAGCTTTGTATATCAGACATTTCAGGGCAATCATAGCCTCACATAATTTAATCTTCACTGAAGTGAGTATCTGCCTCCTTGCTCTGAATATATATAAGGGAATGGCTGTTGGCTTCCAGACGTTTTAAGACTTCCATTAACTTACTTTGCATTAAAAATATGGATATCCTTAAGCCTTTAAAAGACTGTGAAAGATACAAGTTCAAAAATGTGGCGATAATTCTGTTGCCCTAAAATTTGTAGCAATGACAAAGTGACCCGCTTGGTGGATGAGGGAAAGGCTGTGGATGTTGTTTACCTGGACTTTAGTAAGTCCTTTGATACAGTTTCCCACAGCATCCTCCTGGGGAAACTGGCTGCCCATGGCTTGGACGGGAGTACTCTTCACGGGGTTAAAAGCTGGCTGGAGGGCCAGCCCCAGAGAGTGGTGGTGAATGGAGTTAAATCCAGTTGGCAGCCAGTCACGTGTGGTGTTCCCCAGGGCTCAGTACTGGGGCCAGTTCTCTTCAATATCTTTATCAATGATCCGGATGAGGGGATTGAGTCCACCCTCAGTAAGTTTGCAGATGACACCAAGTTAGGTGGGAGCATCGACCTGCTTGAGGCTAGAAAGGTGTTGCAGAGGGACCTGGACAGGCTGGATCGATGGGCCAAGGCCAACTGTATGAGGTTTAATAAGGCCAAGTGCCTTATTAAACGTAGCGAATGAGTCAATGCATAACCGAAGAGCTACTGATGTTGTCCACCTTGACATCTCTAAGGCCTATGACATGGTCCCACCCAACATCCTCATTTCTAAACTGAAGAGATATAGGTCTGATGGGTGGACTGTTAGATGGGTAAGGAATTGGGTAGATGGCCACATCAAAAGAGTTGCAGTCAACCGCTCAATGTCCAAAGGGAGGTCAGTTATGACTGGTGTCCTTCAAGGGTCTGCAATGGGACCAATACTGTTTAATACCTTGTCTTTTTAATACACGTGCCTTGATTTTCAATAGCTTGTCTTTCAGGTCACTGCAAAATGTGTGTAAAATTACAGTTGCAGTATAAAATTGCTCTATTTAGCTCCAACCTGATGCAAGTGGCCTAGTCAAAGAATCATGAAGGTATAAATTTGGCTAAATTAACCTCCTTGATGTGTTCACTTAGTCTAATTTGAGTATGTCTAATTCTGCTGTGGCATACAGACTGGACTACCCAGTCATTCTCTGACCTGGTGGCACTTGCATTCATTTTAACAATAAAAAGTTAAGACTTGAAGTACAAGACACAATCTGTTCTCAATGAACAAACATTTAAATGCTTAAAGTACAATAGTGTAAAAGAATTTTTTAGTTATTTTTTTCCCACCATTGAAGTTAATCGTATAAAATGTCTAGGTACACTGCATTCCATTCTAGTTTTTGAAAGGCTGACTATCTTGCTGGTAATTATTTAGCAAGAAGATATTTTATGCAGCCTGGAAAATTGTAGTGATTTATGTTAGAATGTACGTAAGTTTCAATTTAATTAAGAAGGTACCGGTTTCCAACAATCACAAAAAGGATGAAAGTGTGCTTTACTGTTAACCTGTGAAGTCAAGAGAAAATATTGGAAGTTAGTACAGAGCTCTTCACTTTCCTTTCTTGGTCAGAGCTATTCACAGTCCTCATTTCTGTGGTGTGTTGACCTTGGCTGACTGCCAGACCCCTGCCCAGCTTCTGTCTCTCTCCCCGTCCTCAACGGGACCAGCGTGAAAAAATTAGATGAAAAAAACTTCACACCTTGTAGGTCAAGATGAAGACAGGAAGAGCACTTACCAACTACTGTCACAGACAAAACAGACTAGACTTACGGAAAATTAATTTAATGCAATGCCAATTTAAAATAGACTAGGATGGTGAGAAGCAAAGAAAAAAATAAAAACACCTTCCCCCCCACTACACCCCTTCTTCCCAGGCTCAACATCATTCCTTCATTCCTAACTCCTCTGCCTTCCCCAGCCTGCTGAGTTGCTCAGGGAAAATGGGACATGGGTGTTGTGATTAGTTCATAACAGCTCCTCCCTGCTGCTCCTTCCTACTCACACTTTCCCTGTTTGAGCATGGGTCCTCTCCATGAGCCACAGTTCTTGGCAGGAGAGCCTGGTCCTGTACGGGGGTCTCCACAGGCCACAGTTTCATTCAGAGCATATCCACCTGCTCCAGCATGGTGTGGATATCTGCTCCAGCCTGGGCTGCAAGGAAACCTCTGCTCCGGCACCTGGAGCACCTCCTCCCCCTCCTTATTCACCAACCTTGTTGCTCACAGGGTTGGTTTACACACATTTTTTCATTCCTCTTTCACCACTACTTCACAGTAGTTTTTACCTTTTTTTTTCTGATATAGTTTGCTTTTCAACGAGCAGCATTCCTGACCATGTTAGCATCTTGCTAGTGTTCCCGTCCATGCCCATGGCATCTGTTCCACAGAACTTCCAGTACTTTAACTGTAAATCACACTGTGATTTGTATGTAAACCTTACACAGAATGGAAAATAATTCAATGGACTCTCTTCAACAGCCCACCACAGAGCCCTGCTACAAGTGAAAGAAGGTGACAATGACCTGACCCCAGCTGGGCTCTGTGGTTGCCTCTCTCTGCCTGACTGGTCTTGTTCTGTCAGAGGAAAGCCCACCAGAATACTGCTGGCTTCTCTCTTTTAAAAAAGCTTTCTAACTCATAATTTTGTCACGGGGACAATGTTGTTAGTTCCTAAAGCGACATCTGCACCATCGTACAAAACAAGGGCAGGAAGCAGCTTTTAACACTGTGTGCACCACTCATTCCCCAACATAAACCTCATTTCTCTGTAGAACACACAATGCAAAGTGCGTAAGCACAACATGTTTTATTCTGAGCTCGTTCCTCTTCAGGATTTCCTTTGAAAATTTGATATTTCCTTCAATTTCCTCCTTGGAAGAAGGAAGCATTCTGAGATGGTTTCAGATTCTCCTCCAATCTATATATATATATATTCTTTGCAGTGTCCCCTGAGTCTCCTGTTTCCTGCACACATGGTATGTTCCTAATAATTTCTGACATTGTACAATGTATCTACAATGTCAAGGAGACTAAGCAATTTTGTAGTGAGGAGATTTAATGTGAAGTCTTATTGGAAAGGTCACTACATGCATCCAAGGCCAGAATGATGGATGAGCCAAGGTACTAGATAGACTAATATTTTTAAATGTATACTATGCTATTAGTATGGACTTGGCATACTAACAGTAAGCAGATTTCAAAGGATTTGAAGAGCCTTTATCCAGATTTGGATCTTCTTCCACCAAAAGAATCTCATCAAAACAGAAGATAACCACAAAATTAGTTTATGAGATTGCTGGGTCTTTCTGCATATTGAATGAATATGACTTGTTAAAAAAGATCTCATTGGAACATATTTAATGTATGTCTTCCTATAGGTGAGAGTGAATAGTTATCACCTATAGGTGATAGTTACAAATACATTAAAAATTGTTTGACCCATATTGTCATTGATTTAATTGTTTTTGATATTAGTAGAAGGTGTAGTTAGTAATGAGGCCAACTGTCAGCAGTTGCTGCTCAAAATAGTTACATCCATATTTTTATTTAAAGAAAATAAATAAATTTTCTCATGGTTTCAAGTTGGCTTTGGCACACCAAAAACCTTCAGTAAGACACGGAGATTCCTGACTACAACAGTGGGTTGAAAGTTAGGTTTGCTAAAGACAATAGCTTCTTATTGCTTTAAAATATCAAAATGGAGTTAATGTGTATGTGTCTTATCAATATCTGGGGAAATTTTGTATCAGTGCTAAAAACTTTTTTGGTTACAAAGCACACTAGTATGATTATCTCCATTATATAAGTGGAGGAGTGAAGCATAAAAAGTATGTTGAATGAGCAAATTGATTCAGTAGACCAATGTGAAACTAAATCTATCATCTCTTGTGCTCTAGTGTAGTGCTTCCTCCATAAATCTATTTAAAAAAATGTATATTTTTAATTTTTTATTGCAAACTGAGTCCATGATGGCTTCCACAAACTTTGGCTTGACTGAGGCTATGCTTTCTATACTTTTCAATCTTGCCTCTTAGCTTTTTTTTTTACCTCTTAAACCAAATAAGAAGAACAATAATCCACATTCCTTAAGAGTTATAATGACATTTTTAGGAAAGATTGTATTTTGAGATATGTTGTCACAGAACTGGAATCAGAGAATGGTTTGGGTTGGAAGGGACCTTAAAGATCATCTAGTTCCAACTCCCCTGCCATGGGCAGGGACATCTCCCACTAGACCAGGCTGCTCAAGGCCTCATCCAGCCTGGCCTTGAACACTTCCAGGGATGGGGCATTGACAACTTCCCTGGGCAACCTGTTCCAGTGCCTCACCACCCTCACAGTAAAGAATTTCTTCCTGATATCCAATCTAAATCTCCCCTCTTTCAGTTTGAAACCCTGGTGGTTTCAAAGAGTGGTGACCCTTACGGTGAAGATGTCAAGGGATGCTCCACTGCGACTCTTCAGCTATGCTAATTTGATTTAGAGTTTTGTTTTGTTGGTTGTTTTTTTTTTTACAGTTTTTAATAAAACTTTCTATGGGAAATTAAATGCAGCTTTAAAATTTTTCTTTAGAATGAGAGATGCATTTTTCTTAGGAAGTAATTATGAACAATACAACATACTACCTATAAAGTGAGAATTATTTTTCCAACAGGTTCTTACAAAAATGCAAACAGAAGTCTGGCTGTGGCTGTTCATATAACTTCCTACTTCCACTCTTTGTTACTTTAATTGTACAGTTATGACATGGGAACATTGAACAAAATTTGAACTTCAGAAAGTACCCTTTATTAAAGCACAGAATCTTAATAGAAGTCTAGCATTGCCAAATATCTTTAGCTATTTTAGTACTTCATGGCAAATACAGTAACTTGCCAGTTTTCTGACAATAGGAAACAAAATTAGCTTAATGAAGACCAGTGTTAATATACTTGTCTATATACGTTTCTTAACATAAACTTGTCTATAGAGAGCCAGAGAAACTATTTTAATAAAAACCCAATAAAAACACATCTTATTAGTAAATACCAGTAACATTAAAAAAAGTTCTGATCATATTTCAAATTAAGTAGCTAAGATACATGAGCTTGATGTTTATTTTTGGTGCACTTGTTAAAGATCAACTACTTCCTCAGGCCAGTTGAGAAAAAAAAAATATTGGAATTTGGTAACATTTTTGATACTATACCTCACAAAATCAGACTTACAAAATTAATTTTCCTTGAGTTATTAACATATGTATCGAAATTGTCTGAAATGTACAAAGGGTAAATTGCACTGTATAAAATAGGTATGAAAGTGTGTCCACTGAGGTTCTATAACACCACCTTTATTAGATTTCATTTGTGTAAACTTGTTAATCAGTCAGGACTGGAAATAAAATCACATAGTGTTAAATTTGTTGATTCTTCCAAGCTCATTGAGAAAAATCTAAAGGGGCTTAGAGAGATCATAAATATGGGTAGAAACAACAAAATTAGATTAAACCTTGAGGAAGGTAGGATAATACCTCCAGAGGAAAAATAATAAGACAGACAGATGATTCTGGTAAGGCTGTATCTAGAATATTGTAAAAATGATTAAAGGACTAAAGAAACTGACTTATTATAAGATTATAAGGATTAATAATGTGTATTTTCAACCAAGCCTGAAGCCCAGCCCTTAATTTTGTTTTGTACTTTTGTTGTGTTATGCTTATGCATGTAATTGATTTGCAAGAAGTGAAAAGTGAAAGACAAGTCTTTACTACCATTGAGTCCTCTATTGTACAATATAACCTTTATATAACTGTCCTGGCTTTGGATGGGATAGAGTTAATTTTCTTACTAGCAGCTGTTAAAGTGCTATGTTTTGGATTTAGGATGAGAATAATGTTGATAACACGCTAATGTTTTAGTTGTTAAACAATCAAGAATTTTTCAGCTTCTCATACTGGCCCAATAACAAGAAGGCTGGGAGTTCACCCAAGAAGCTGGGAGGGGACACAGCTGGGACAGCTGACCCCAAGTGACTAAATGGTTATTCCATACCATATGGTGTCATGCTCAGCCTGTAAATCTGGGGGAAGAAGAAAGAAGGGGGAGGACATTCGGAGTTACAGCGTTTGTCTTCCCAGGTAACTGTTACACATGATGGAGCTCTGCTTCCCTGGAGATGGCTGAACACCCACCTGCCAATGGGAAGCAGTGAATAAATTCCTTGTTCTGCTTTGCGTGCATGCGTGGCTTTTGCTTTACCTATTAAACTGACTTTATCTCAACCCATGAGTTTTCTCACTTTTACCTTCCCCAGTCTCTCCCTCATCCCAACGGGAGGAGAAATCAGCAAGCAGCTGTGTGGTCCTTGTTGCTGGCTGGTGTTAACCCATGACAATATCATTAAATGTACACAATCTGGGCTAGTAGAATTAACTGACTGATCTATAATGGTTAAATAGTGACAACAGAATACTGTTATTATCTAGGGAATTTTCTTTGCAAGTTATGGTTAAGAATGCCTGCTTATTACATGACCTAGGGTACAACGTCTAGTATCAACATTACCTCTCTCTTTCACAATAAGATACTGCTCAAAATTGTAATTATGCAAGTGGTTTTCATTTAATCTCTTTATGCAAATACTGAAGATATGCTGGAGACTTTCTAAATTCCAGTCCAGGGCTTGGGTTCACACAACATCCACATTTCTTCTATGTAAGTGATTTAGAAAAACCTGAACTCACCTACACCCTGTAAGTCTTCATTTTTATGGAAAGAAATCTGGACATGGTCACAAACTGGAATTGTCTTCAAAAGGTGCCCAGTAAGGATAATAAGGGTCCCATATACCCAAGTAGATAAATATAGATGTAGCCTCAAGGTACTGATCAATGAAGAATGACAAAGCATGTGGGAGAAAGTCAGTAAGTTAAAAATGTGCTCCTCTGGGCTAGCTCTGGCTGGGGAAACACTGCTAGTCAACATTTAAGATATTTCTTCATTTATTTCTGCATTCTTTTTTACAGTGCATTGTACAAAAGAAGCTGTTGAAGAAAATATTTAAGAGCTTGCCAAATGCACCTCTTAGGTCTATTCTCAGTGATTGAGACTGTAGACACACATCACATCAGTTACTGGTTTTTATATTCTTTCTTGTACATGAACTTTTCCCGTTCTCTGAAAGGACTGCTAGAAATTGGGTTAGGGTTTAACCACGGTGTTCAATTTCAAGCAAGGCATTTTTGACAAGCAGAGTGGAGAAAGAGAGCATTACACTATGTTGTGTCTATAAAAAAGCGTCCTCAGAGAGGAACAAATGCAGCTGTTTCACTACTATGGAACCTGATCTCAGATGTACAAATGAGCTATACTGGTCTAATTAACACAGTCTGATTTGTTTGCACATTTTGTTCCTTTACAATGACAGTTGAAAGAGCCAGGTTGACTACTGTTCCAGAGTCTGCATTGAGAAGCTGAATGAAGGAAAGGAAGAAGAGTTAAAGCAAGGAACTGGAGCTCGCAGAGCATGTGGCGACAGAAAGACGTCTGTGAGAAACATTGAAGGGATCAGTCAAACCTCAGAGACTATGGAAAGAGCCTTCCTACAAAAAAAAGAAGACAGTGCCTGCCGCAACCCAGAAAAGTATTATCTTGGCTAAAATTAAACCAAGAAGTAGGATGTCCTTGCAAGGACGCAGTCAACAGGTGCAGATTGCTTATAATGCTTTTTGTAGTCTTACATAGTTACTTAACAATTCTTTATTTTAAAAAAACAATGCAGACATGCTGAAGATTTGACATTGTAACCTAAAGAATATGCAGCGGCTACGGTGGGTTGTCAAGGTTACTGAATTTGTTGCTAGGGTGATTTTGATGTTAGAGGTGGGTTTTCTGTCCTCTTAAGTCTTGGGGTTATTTGTGTATTTCTCTCTCCCACCAGCTGCCTTCATGGTGGGGTCCACCCTGGCCCATGAATCAAAGGGTTATTTTTTGTCCAGCAGGGAGGTCCTTGGTCTGTCAGGCTGTTGCCACAGGCAGCAGTGATAGACCTGCAGCTACGAAAGGGCAGGAAGTAGACACTTGACCGCGAGACAATTGTCACAGATAGTGGCCTCGTAATAGCAAAAATTGTATCCGCTAAGCTACACTTTGGAGGAAAAATTATTTTCAGATTACTCTTAATTGGGAGCACAATCACCTGAGAGAAGCCTGTTTGGTCATCTGATAGAGGTTGAACATCTTTTTCATGGATCAAAAGTTATCAGGGGAAAAAAAGAAATGAGAGAGAAATAATTCATCTTTTTAATCTGCTGTCATCAACCAAAGTGGAGTGGTAAATGTTTACATTAGGATAACAATGACACACATGGAAGCCCTGCATTTATGAATTCTGATGCATTCCCAGAGACTCTCTAAATTATACACCTGTTGTTAGAGCTTAACTCTCGGAAAGTTTTTTTTTAGGGAAGACTTTCCTTTTTTTTTTTTTTTTTTTTTTTTTATTCTCATTTTTTTCTTTTTTTTTTCCCCTGAAGTCTTCTTTGAGCTTTAACTTTAAATAAAATAACAGTGAGTTAAGAAACTCAATGCAAAGCCTTTCTTGCAAAGCTATTATAACCTGTTACAAGTTGAACGTAAAAATAATCAAACCTATCGTGAAAGTTTGGGAAGGAAAATCTTACAGTTACAGGTTACATCAAGATCTGTCAGTCCTTTGTTCCCACCACCATCATCAATCTGTGTTACTTAAGATCTGATAATGAATACATATGAAGTCAAGTGGTATACTTCACACATAGAAATCGAAGTTTGTTGACACAATTGGAAGTATGTGTATACTTAGCTGTTGCCCTCCACCACCCCTATTGTCATTAGCAAAACCTATCATGCTCCAAGTCACTTATTTTATGACTACAGATATTCTACAGTCCTCATCTATGGTAATCCAGTAAAATGAAGGGGAATCTCTCTTAACCACTTATGATAACTAGGAACACTTCCTACCTGCTGCAGTTCTGAATCGTGACATCTTTCACCTACAACCAAGAGGACCTCTCTTAATAATTTTCTAAAAGCTCCTGTGTGGTGCATAATGTGCATCTGGATGTTTGAAGAATTTTAATGTAAAACTTGAGCTTGATCTCTTATTTCTTTTTATTTCCTTTTTATCCTGTTGCATCATATACTTAACTATAAGGGTAGAGAAGAGTTAGTAGAAAGACGGAACCAGGAAGCCAAACACAACCAGTCTTATTAAGGAGAACAAGAAGGGCTTAATCCTGATGAATACTCTGAATTACTGTTTTAAGCAAAATTGTCTATATTTTCAAGTAGTAATGTGAAACTATGCTTATGTCAAGTGCAAGCAATAACTCCTTCTGCATCTCTCTCTGGCCAGTGCTATTTGCCCTGTTAGCTTATCTAAATCTATGGAAATCCCTTATGTTTCTGAAACTTTAATTCTGTAGCCAAACTTCTACCAGACAAAGCAACCTAGACCTGTGTTTTTACAGAGCAGGCCATAGTTGCATAGATTTTGACTATTCCTAGTTTGAGAACTTCAGGAATAACGACTGTAACTTTTCTGCTGGAAAAATTAAAAGCATGAAGTTTTACTATAAAATGCATCTTGAAAACAAAACAAACAACTGAAACTCCTCCCTATTTAAAGTTCTGATAAGCTTTGAAAAAGAGGCTAGATGATCACATGGGTCATTTACCTGTAAGAACTTTCTACCTGTATTAGTTTCTATTGTGTGTGTTACTCTGTCCATAACCGTCACATGCAACCTGCCATTGTATCAGTGGGTGTCCTCCATAGGCTGCAGGATATGCAGAAGGTAGGTTGCAGAGGTCAGGCATTCCAAGGGAATCAATGGATGTTGAACATACCAGAGATGACAGATTTGAAGTTTACATTGAAAGGGATATTTGGAAGTGTCTAGATCAAGTTGCTCACTATCCTGCCTACCTGGGTTTGAATGGAGATTCCACAGCCTCTTTGTGCAACTTTTCCCAATATTTGGCTACCTTTCTTGATTTTTAAAAAAAGAAAATATTAAAAAAATATTAATATCTGACTGAAAAGTCCCTTACTGTAACTTGTGTCTGTTGGCTTTCGTTCTTTTGCTGTATACCTCCCATCAGCTTCTTTTTACAGATGATGAGCTGCAGCTCCCTAATGATCTCAGTCACTTTCCATTGAACTTGCTCCAGTTCACTGGTATCTTTCTTGTAATGGCTAGCCCCAAACGGGACACAGTAATTCAGACGTGGTCTCACAAGTGCTACATAGAGGGGATAACCACTTCCCTCAATCTGGTGTCTATGTCCTTGCTAATAAAGCAATGGGCACATGCATACTCACGTTCTACTGGTTGTCCATGAGGACCTCCTTATTATTTTCTGCAAAACTGCTTTACATGCAGCTGAAACGTAGCCTGTACTATTGCATTGGTTTATTCCATTTGCCCTGGGGGCACTGCAAATGACTATCAGCCACACTTCAAAACATTGACCACTACCCTTTAAGCCCAAGTGAGTTTTCTACCTGGTTTACAGTTTTCCACTGAATCTTACAGTCCACCTATGCTGTTGCTAGCTGACAATCCATGGTTGCTAAGGAATGCCCTCTTCTCTGTGGGAAATCACATAATCACTTTGCTTTATTCTCTTTTATTACAGCCTATTTGTTCATGCTATTTTTCTCTTGACATCCTCTGAGATGTACTTGTCCTTGGCTGCCTAACTTCGACTACAAGAGTTGAGACTTCATAAGAAAGAAGATGTATTTTTCTCTCTCATCTTTGGTTACTGTATAGAGAAATAACCTTTTTTTTTTTTTTTTCATAAAACTGAAGACCACATCTCTAGTGATTCTTCACTGCATGGGATGATATTGGTGATCAGAAGTTCTGTTGCATACTGAGTTGAGTGGTATGGGTTGTTCTTTAAGTGAAGAAAAGAAACAAGGATATGGTTCAGATCTACTGCCCTAGAAGTAAGGCAGTGGCAATCAGTTGTGGCTGAAGATTTTTTCAGTTTAGTGATGAAGCATGGTTCCTGATTGTGGCTATGATTGTGCAGTCCTGGGGCTCAAACCTCAGCAGAAAGAAGGGGATCAAGGAAAACCAATGATACTCTTGACCCATTGCAAGCAGTCAATATATTAGTCAGTGTCACTCCAAATAGGTTAAATAATTTCTTCATTTAAATTCAGGAGAGACCAATGAATGAAGTACTTGAGGAGTAACTGAATTTTTACATGAAAAAACAACCTTTGAAGGGGCATCTCTGGGTCTGCCAGGAATGCTAATCAGCTATTTTGAATGCATGTTCCATTTAGCTGAAATTCACCAAAAGCATTTTTGATTCTCATTCAGTAATTTGTTCCAGGTCCATGTCTGTTTGCAGTTTCTGGTTTTTTTTTTTTTGTTTTTTTTTTTTTTTTTAATGTTGCTGGAGTACGGTCAAATGAGAATATGTAGATAGTATAGTAGTAGCCAAAGTCTCTGTGATGAGATATTTTGGAAGGAAGTATTTCTAACCTCAGAGGGACTTGTGGATTTTTTCAAAATACGGATCTAGAAGAGGTTCCAGTTTCCTACTCTCACAAAAATCTAACCATTCTTCCTGAAGTCTTTGTCATGGAAGAGATGAACTTGCATTTTAAAAATCTGAAAGTGTCGTGTTGAAATGAGGATTCAGAGATATTGTGGTAGGTTGTGATACAAATATATGTGGACTGTAAGGAATCCTGACTTTCCTTGTCAAGATGACTTTGATATATTTGCCTTGTTCCAGTTCAGATCATAACAGATATCTCCATAAATGTGACTCAGGATGGCATAAATGTGTT
Source organism: Sterna hirundo (assembly GCA_009819605.1). NCBI lineage: Eukaryota > Metazoa > Chordata > Aves > Charadriiformes > Laridae > Sterna > Sterna hirundo. The sequence continues at coordinate 168,148,068 of CM020437.1, forward strand.
CTACAGCAGGTCTGGGTCTGATAAAAGACTAGAGTCTAGACAGCACTGAGATGTGTTTTCATTCTAGGTATTGGCTACTGAGACAATGTTAAAAGGTCCAATACCATAATTCGTTGCAAGAAAGCACTGTGTCCCAAATCTGCATCTTAAGAAGGGCAGCAACCATCCTCAGAGACATTCCACAGCAGTAAATTTGAAGAGTGAGTAGTATGAGTAGGAAGCATGTATGAAAAAGACTAGCTCTGAAGAGGCCAGTAAACTTTCAGAACAGACACAAAACAGTGGAACCAGTATAGACATGGCAATATAAACTCGTAAAAACTCTGTTTTCCTAAAAGGAAGACCAAAGTGGCTTCTGCAAGCAATTTAACTTCAAAATCTTGAGGTGTTCTTGAATTTGGGGTCATATTTTTTATGGCCAGACTGTGCTGTGTAGAAGATCTCCTACTGATAAAGAACAAATACTCCAAAGCAGCCTAAAATTGAATAATGACACAGTGAGAACAATTAATTATAGAATTATAGAATACCAGTTTGGAAGGGACCTCAAGGATCACAGAATCATACAATGGTTCAGGTTGGAAGGGACCTTAAAGATCATCCAGTTCCAACCCCTCTGCCATGGGCAGGGACACCTCCCACTAGACCAGGCTGCTCAAAGTCCCATCCAGCCTAGTCTTGAACACTTCCAGAGAAGGGGCATCCAAAACTTCCCTGGGCAACCTGTTCCAGTGCCTCACCACCCCCACAGTAAAGAATTTCTTCCTAATGTCTAATCTAAAACTCTCCTCTTTCAGTTTGAAACCGTTACCTCTTGTCCTATCATTACACTCCCTGATGAAGGGCCCCTCCCCATCTTTCCTGTGGGCCCCCTTTAGGTACTGGGAGGCTGCTATAAGGTCTTCCTGGAGCCTTCTCTTCTCCAGGCTGAACAACCCCAACTCTCTCAGCCTGTCCTCATAGCATAGGTGCTCCAGCCCTCTGATCATCTTCGTGGTCCTCCTCTGGACCCATTCCAACAGGTCCATGTCCTTCTTGTTCTGAGGATTCCAGAGCTGCAAGCAGTACTCTGGGTGGGATCTCACAAGAGCAGAGTAGATGGGTAGAATCACCTCCCTCGACCTGCTGGCCATACTTCTTTTGATGCAGCCCAGGCTGCAGTTGGCTTTCTGGGCTGCAGGTGTGCATTGCCAGCTCATGTTGAGCTTCTTGTTCACCAGCACCTCCAAGTCCTTCTCCTCAGGGTAAGGACGTCCTCATCTAGTCCAAACTTCCTTGGCAAAAGCAAAGTCCAGACAAGGTGTCTCAGCACCCTGTTCAGCTGAATCTTAAAAGTCTCCAGAGTTGGGGAATCCACCGCTTCCCTGGGGAGATTATTCCAATAGCTGATTTTTCTCATTGTAAAAAATTTCCCTCGTGTATCCGATAGGAATCGCCCCAGAAGTAATTTGAACCCATTACCCCTTGTCTTTTCCATGTGACTCCTTGTAAAAAGGGAGTCTCCATCTTCTTTGTAGCCACCCTTTAGATACTGGAACGTGGTGTTACGGTTTGAGAAAACTCATAACAATTTATTGTCTCTTAGGCAATTATTCTATCACCCAATGACCCCCTCCCCACCCAGAAAGGGGAATTGGGGAAAAACAAGAAAACACAAGGGTTGAAATATAAATAGACTTAATAGGATAAGGCTAAATAATTAAAAATAATACTAAAGAACTAGTATTAACCCGATACTAACATAAGGTGTACAAGAATTATACTCAGCCAATTATATTAGTAGGAAGCTGTGCACTCCCAGCACAGGACAGCAAATGTTGGACACTGTGAGCACAACAGCTTCAGGAGGAAGGGAAGGGCTCAGGGATCCAGCACTAGGGCAAGAAGTTCTCTGGACCACTGCCATCAAGGGAAAGAGAAACTACGCAGCCAACTTTCTAACTTACATTGAATGTGACATTCATGGTATGAAATAATCCTGTTGGCCAGCCTGGATCAAATGCCCAGGCCTCGCTCCTCCTCATCCCTGCACCTGTCAAGGCTTGAAAACGCTGAGACCTTGAATCCCTCATAGCCTAGCTGGCTATAAAGTAAATATTTTCCCAAATTCAGACACTAGAGTCTTCTAACAGTGCAGTTTTCCTCAGCATCAGAAGATAAATTAGTTCTGTGTCGCTCAACCCAGGACACATAGTGATAAGGTCTCCCCTAAGTCTTCTTTTCTCAAGGCTGAGTAAACACACTTCTCTCAGCCTTTCCTCATATGGTAAGCTTCCCAGTCCTTTGATCATCTTTGTGGCCCTCCTCTGAACCCTCTCCAGCCTCTCCACAATTTTTTGTGTAGCAGGAACCAAAACTGAACACAGTATTCTAGGTGTGGCCTGACAAACACTGAGTAGAGTGGGATAATGACTTCATTATCTCTGCTGGCACTGCCCATGTTGGTGCAACCCAGCATCCTGGTAACTTTCTTTGCCACTGCAGCACACTGTTCACTCATATTGAGCTTGTTATCTACCAGGATCCCCAAGTCCCTTTCCACAGAGCTGCTCCCCAGCCACGTATATCCCAGTCTGTGCTGCACTCCTGAATTATATTTTCCCAGGTGCAAGACTTTACACTTGTCCTTGTTGAACCTCATAATGTTCTTGTTAGCCCACTCTTCCAGCCTATCCAGGTCTTCCTTCAGGGTGGCGCTGCCTTCCAAAGTGTCCACTTCCCCACTCAGTTTGGTGTCATCAGCAAACTTCATCAGGGTACACTTGAGCCCATCATCAAGATCACTTATGAAGATGTTAAACAGCTTTGGGCCCAATATCAATCCTTGGAGAAGACCGTTTGTGACACGTTGCCAGTCTGAAAAGGAGCTATTTACCACCATCGTCTGGGTGTGGTCTGTCAGCCTGTTCCCACCCACCACAAAGACCACTTGTCTAGACCATAACACGGTTTCTTTAGGAGGACGCTATAGGGAACCATGTTGAAAGCCTTGGAGAAATCCAGGTAGATAATGTCCACCGCTTGCCCCACATGAACTGAGCAGGTTACTTTGTTGTAGAAGGTGATCAGGTTTGTCAACCACAATTTGCCCCTGGTGAATCCATGCTGGCTTTTCCCAACCACATGCTTCATTTGACTTGCAATAGCCCTCAGGAATATTCGTTCCATAACGATAGCCCCCATGAGGATGGGGTCAGGCTCTTTTCAGTGGTGCCTGGCAACAGGACAAGGGGCAACAGGCACAACCTGTAACACAGGAAATTCCATCTCAACATGAGGAAAAACTTCTTTACTTTGAGAGTTAGAGAGCACTGGAACAGGCTGCCCAGAGAGGCTGTGTAGTTTCTGTCTCTGGAGATATACAAAACCTGCCTGGATGTGTTCCTGTCCAGCCTGCTCTGGGTGAACCTGCTTTATCAAGGGGATTGAACTAGATGACCTCTAGAGTTCCTTTCCAACCCCTACCGATTGTGTGATTTTATGATTCCAGGAGGGTGTTCTTGAAAAACTCACAACAGCCATTATCTCCTTTATCCTCCACGGAAGCTTCCCATGGAATCCCTCCCAATTGAACTCTGAGACATCTGAAGTTTGCTCTTCTAAAATCTAAAACTTTTTCTTAGTACTATCCTTTATCATGCTCAGCAGGATCCCAAACTGCACAATATTGTGATCCCTGCAGCCAACGTTATCGCTAAGCAAGATATCACAAAGCAGGTTTACTTGGTTTGTGAGTAGCAAGTCCAGTAGTGCCTTATTCCTGGTTGGCACATCTAACATTTGCATGAGGAAGCAGTCCTCTACGCTTTCCAGAAACTTGATGGATGACATGTGAGCTGCTGTATTGTTCTTCCAACAAATGTCTGCGTAGTTGAAATCACCCATAAGAACCAGATTCTGTTGACCCAAAGCGTTGTTTCTTAAGTGACCCAAATATTGTTTCATTGGCCTTATCATCTTGGTTTGGAGGTCAGTAGCAGATACCTGCTCTAAGATCCCCCTTGGAGACGACCCCTCTCATCTTGACCCAGAGGCATTCAATAGGGCTTCCACAATTGTCATAGTTGACTACTATACATTGAAGTTTCTCCTTAACATGGAGAGCGACTCCTCCTACCCTTCTTCCCTGTCTGTCTTTATGACACAGCCTATAGCCGTCCATTGCGATCCTCCAGTCATGCAAGTTGCCGCACCATGTTTCAGTCATTCCTATGATATCATAACTTTCTGACTGGGTGCAGAGCTCCAGTTCCTCCTGATTGTTCCCCAGGCTGCGTGCATTGGTATACATACACTTGAGGTGGTTGGCCTTCTGGTTCTCATCTTGGGAGGCAGCTAAGGAACATTTGTTACTGCTCTGGTTGGCCTCGTTTATTCTCCAGTTAGTTGCAATGGTGTTAGTGTTGCCACTTTGGACGGCCCTCTCGGGTCCTCCACCCCTCAAGTCCTTCAGTTTAAATCCCACCTCTCCAAGTTGGCCAGCCTCCTGCCAAAGATTCCCTTGCCTTTTCTAGATAGCTGGATCCCATCCCTCCCTAACAGGCTACAGTCATCAAAGAATGCCCCAATTAATCACTACTGTTTCTCTCACCTACTTGCAAAACTCTGTGTTGTACTGTAGCTCAGAGAATTCCATTGTGATTTTGTTAGTTTTATGAGTCTTCTTGAATTTAACTAATAATCGTAACATGGCAGATGGTTTGGAGTTGAGACATCCAACTATCAAAAGGCATAAGGAAAAGTTATGGTGTAAATTTCATACTCATGATGGTACTGTATGAAAAAAAAGTAAATTTAATAATTGTGAGGATGAGAAGAAATGTAAAGAGATCGAAACATTAGTGTGAAGATAGAAACAGTCAAAACAGCAGCTTTCATGTGCTAATGATTCAGGAGTCATTAGGTGGATCCAAAATAGCATGCTTATACGAGACAGAAGACAAATCTTGTCTGAATTTAGTGGTGGCCATATTTTGATTAGGAGGGCGGCCTAGATGGTACTTTCCAATCTGAATGTGTCTGCAATTCTATGACTCTAAATTGTGGAATTTGTGGAATAAGAGATGAAGCTCAGTTACATGGGAAATCATTAAACTGAAAGATCAAGAAATACCATAAGCGGGAAATGTTCCACAGAAAGAAGGCGAGTGACAGTAGAGCGGAATTGGAATGATGTGTTTTCATATTTTTTTGCCTTTGGGACAGAACTTTGCTTTGCCAACATCTACCTTCTGACTTCACTAGAAACCTCATTGCGTTCTAGCAGTATATGACGGGATTATGTAAAGATTATGACTGTCTGCTTAGTCAAAAGGGTAATGCAGTTGAAACATCAAGTTACATTGTTAAAGAAGGAGGCATAAAATCCATCACAATAAACATTTAGAAAATATTAAAAAAGCACATTATGGTAATCCGATCTGCTCCCCGTATAACAACCAGCGCAACTAAGAAAAGACGACTGGTGATAGTAGTAGGCAACTCTCTTCTAAGAGAGTCTGAGAGGTACAGAGGCATCCATTTGCACTGAGGCACTATCTAGGGAGGCGTGCTGCTTACTGAGGGCTCATATCAGGGATGTCACAGAGAGACTGCCAAGCCTTGTGCAGTCCCCTGACTATTATGTGTTGCTGTTGTTTAACGTCGGCACCAGTGATACAGCCAGAAGCCTGAGGACTATAAAGAGGGATTATAGAGCCCTGGGAGCAGTGCTCAGGGAATATGTGGCGTTAGTAGCTTTTTCATCACTCTTCCCATCAACGGGAAAGGGATTGATAGGGCCAAACAAATCTGGCAAACCAACAAATGACTACAGGACTGGTGCTACAGGCAGGGGATTGGCTACTTAGACCATGGGACTCGCTTTGAGAAACCTGGTCTACTGGGGCTTGATGGGGTCCACTTGGCAGAGAAGGGCAAGAGCATTTTTGGTCAGAGGCTTGCCAAGCTTTTAAAAAGGGTTTTAAACTAGAGTTGCTGGGGGAAGGGAACCTCAATCCATCTACTCCTACCAGTATGATGCCAATGCCAATAATAGATGCCAATGCCAATAATAGATGCCCAGAACCTGGAGAAGGGTCACAGGTCAACAGGAGAGCACCTGGAGAGCAGCACAAAGGACTACCAGCCACTCCATCTAGTAAATTATCTTCACTGGGGGCCCATTTTAAATGCCTCTATGCAAACGCACTTAGCATGGGGAATAAACTTGAGAAGTCAGAAACATGTGCACGCCTGCAGGGTTATGGTCTTACTGACATCATGGAGACATGTTGGGATGGCTCCTATAACTGTGTTGGAATGGAAGGATACAAGCTCTTCAAGAACGACAAGCAGGGGAGATGAGGAGGGGATGTCACCCTCTATGTCAAGGACCAGCTGGAGTGCATGGAGCTATGCCTGGGCATGGATGAGGAGCAGACTGAGAGTTTATGGGTCAGGATTAAAGGGAGGTCAGGGACAGGTGATGTTACAGTGGAGAGATGCTACCAGCCATCAGACCAGGAAGACCAAGCGGATGAGACCCTCTGTAGACAGATAGGAGCAGCCTCACATTCACAAGCCCTGGTCCTCATGGGGGAATTCAACCACCCCAATACCTGTTGGAGGGACAACAAAGAAGGGCATGTGCAATCCAGGAGCTTCCTCGAATGCATCAGTGATAACTTCCTTCTCCAAGTGATAGAGAAACCAATGAGGAGAGGTGCCATGGTGGACCTTTTCTCACCAATAAGGAGGGGCTAGTGGAGAATGTGAAGCTCAAGGGCAGCCTTGGGTGCAGTGACTATGAGATGGTGGGGTTCAAGATCCTTAGGGCAGTGAGGAGGATGCACAGTAAGCTCATTACCTGGACTTCAGGAGGGCAGAATTTGGTCTCTTCAAGGGTCTGCTACGCAGAGTACCATGGGATAAAGCCCTGGATGGAAGAGGAGCCCAAGAAAGCTGGTTAAGATTCAAAGATCACCTCCTACAAGGTCAGGAGAGATGCATCCTAACAAAGGAAATCAGACTAAACCCCCAAGAGGCCTGCATGGATGAGCGAGGAGCTCCTGAACAATCCAAACAGAAAAAGGAAACCTACAGAGCGCGGAAGAAAGGGCAGATAGCCTAGGAGAAATAGAGAGAAATTGTCCAAGCAGCCAGGGATCAGATTAGGAAAGCTAAATCCGAGATGGAATTAAATCTATCTATTTGACATGTTCAATACTTACATTTCTAAAGCCAGGTTTGTCATCTCATGAGATGAGGTGTATACCCTCCAATATTTGTCCTTTGGTTTTTGTGAATGCCTTATGAAACATATACACAAGCTTTTCTAATAAAATTAATTATTTTTGTTATTTAACCTTTGGTGGACAACTTTGTTTCTATGTCAACTAATGTACAACCTATACTAATGGAGTCCTGGTCCAAGACTAGAGTTCTGTGATGCTAATATAAAACAGATAATTGCACTGTGAAGCCTGAACTCTGTGGCACTGTAGAAATAAGCTATTTGAATACCTTTTTTCTTTCATATTCTCTCATATTCTTATGTTAAAAGCTGACTCCAATACCATCCAACAATGACAATTCAAGGCGTTTCCAGCTTGAAAAAAAAAAAAATTAATTACTGTAATCATGACCCAATTGCAGGACACCGTAGATGTAGGCTGTTACTTCTTTGCAGGATTGCAGGATTTGTATTATTTGTTCTATAAATGGGTTTCTGAAGCCCCTTTCATGTGAATTTTCCCAGTGCTAGTTTTGAGACTCTGTATACACTTCCTTCTGTCATCTTTTGAATTAAATGTTTATTTCAGACACTTCATTTAAACTGTTTTGGTTTTCTCCCTATTCTCAGTTGTTTCAGTTAAAAAATTAATCATGCAGTCATAGCTAGGATGTCTTTTCTGGTAACAATATTCTCATTTGTGTTTGAGTGAAGTGATGGATGGTAGATTAATTTAAAATGAAAAACTCAAGCAAGCAAATTGCAGTTTTCCAATCCACCACAGAACCATAGTGTAATAGATGGGTGAGACACAGAAGCAATGCTTAGTAGAATGTTGTAATCATTCTGGGTTATAGAAAATTTTGATCTGTCAAGGCAAAGAATAGCGTTCACTGGAATGAGAAAACCTTGTTTTCAGTATAGGTGATGTGAATATTTAATCTTCAGTTGCTATGAAAATAATCATATATACTTACAAAAAAAAAAAGAGAGAAAAGTCTTCTCAGAAAACTGTTTTGATAATCAAGACTTGTTACTTTTGTTATGATGGCTATGGTTAGAGTGAATATGACCTGGAGAGTCTGAGCACCTCTGGCTTCCTCACATTCATTTAATGTGGCTTAGTTCATGGGTTGTTTTGGTTTTGGTTTGGGGTTTTTTTTGTGTGTTTGATTTTTTTCCCCTGCTGCATTAAAATACAAGGGAGAAGAAAAATAAAAGATTAGTTTAGAGAGCAGATTTTGAATTGGATTAATTTGTCAGCTGTCATAATTTTCTCCTATGTTCATCTCCCCTTGTTCTAACACCCTATCTTTCTTACCTGATTGAAAGCGGCATCCATCCAGCTACATTTTCATTTTGTTTTGTAACCTTCCCTGTGTTTATGCAGAACAGCTTTTGTTTCACTTTATTTAAATAATGACCTGACTGTGTTCTGAGATGTGGGATCATGTTTTTCTACACTGATTGACCTGTCTGTAAGACAAGAATTTAGTAATGCTATCAGACATATTATCACCTTTTCAATTCAGATGGAGAAGCACATATTAAAACTACTAGCTCATATTCTCAGATGCATCCATGAAAAATGTGGTCAGCATTTACAGGAGCTCGGTTCTATTTCTACTGTATACCATTTCACAGACACAAGTCAGGCATGGGATTTGGTGATGGTTGGTATTTGGATGAGTATAGACTAGATATTTGGACAGTTACTTTGCCTCTATAGATGACAAGGTAGTGAAATGGATTAATTTTGGGGTTCTGAATTTTGCCTTCATTCATAACTTAAAATGATTGTAGTTATTTTTTTATTTTTTTTTTAACTACCATAAAGCCACTATGTACATTGGCAAGTTGACTTAGATATTGTCCTCTAGAGCCATGCTGGTTCTATTGACAGTTGAAATGTCAGGATGTCCAGTCGGTTCCCTTAGGTGCTTCCTCACTAATTTTAGCATTCCAGGTCCCCCTGACTGTAAAGAAAAAGTAAGACATACGTATTGTTGGATCAACAACAGATTTAATGTTCTGCTCCAAATAGCAGTGGTCATGTGCAAGACTGCTTGAGAAGGGCCCTAAGCAGTACTGATCATATAATTTGATTCACTTGATATTGTCTTTTTCCTCCTTTTTAACCTCCCAGGTTCTTCAACTTAACAACTCCACACCTATTGCCAAAGAAATAGCACGCCCCTGTTTATCCCTTCCTATTGGTCCTTGTTCTGTTGACTTTATGTCCTTATGAGCTATCTGAAGTATCATTGCTCTGATAATTTCTCCCTCAGTCATCAGTTAGCCAGTCACTAGCAACTGTTAACTGGAAAGCCTCTTATATTTTCTGTAGTGGTTTGCTCTTTTCATATTGCTATCTTGTTAGTGGTGCCACAGAGTGTATGATCTTCAGATGGGGAGGGACTCTTTATCAGGGATAGTAGTGATAGGATGAGGGGTAATGATTTTAAACTGAAAGAAGGTAGATTTAGATTAGATATTAGGAAGAAATTCTTTACTCTGAGGGTTGTGAGACACTGGAACAGACTGCCCAGAGATGTTATGGATGCCCCATCCCTGGAGGTGTTGAAGGCTTTGAGCAACCTGATCTAGTGGGAGGAACCCCGGCAGGGGTGGCAGGGAGGGTGGAACTACATGACTTTTAAGGTCCCTTCTAACCCAAACCATTCTATGATCCTATGATTCTATGATTAAACTCTTTTTATTGCTTGTAAAATCTTGAAATTCCTTTTGTTACTACCTTGCCGATGGCACCACAGGTGAGTATTAGCCACATGTATGGATACAAAAACCATTACACAGAGATAGTAATGCATCTTTCCTATTGTTCCTACTTCCACGTTTTGATTTTGAAAAAACTTTTTAACTGAAGAAATTATTTTTTTTTGTAATTCCTTTTTATCAGCTCATTATCAGATCAAATGTCAACATTTATACACCATTCTGAAACTTCACTGACATAAAACAGGTTAATAAATTGTCATGGAAATTATTACTGAACTTTATTTAGCTTGCACTGAAGGAAATTTATGAAATATCTGGCTACTTAATGATCATCATTCCTTACGTTCATGAAGACTAAATTCTCTTGGACTGCTACTTAAAAAAAACATATAAATGTCCTTGTCATTTTTTCCCTTATCCCAAGAACAACACATATTTGAAGTGATCAGTCTGAAGTGTTTTTTGAGAGTTGAATGCTTTTCTTAAAGTTCAACAGATGGTAACTTCCCTTGGATAAGAAAACCTTAATTTACTGTCATCTAATAAGGGAATGGGTCTTGATTCAAACATCACTGCATATGTGTGGTCCATAAACTGCCCTGGTTCACTTGGAATATCAGAAGATTCCTGTATCAAGGAATGGATCCAATTTGGAGATCATGAGATAAGCAGCAACAGTTTCATGAAGGACTAACTATACTTTCTAAACCAGTAATATTCCTTATTCTGGAAGACATAATCTGGATATTAATGTAATATAAATCTCAGTGTGTCAGAATATTCAAATGCAGTTAGTTGTTGAAACAATATATAACTTTGTTGACAATATAGTTTATTTTCTTGAGGACTGATGGTCTAAGCCTGTGATGAATACTGACAGGGAGGAAACTGAAACTAGTGTTCTGCCAACATTTTCTCTCTGAAATTTTCTAAAGTGTGACACCTGACCAGTGCTCCAAATATTGATCTGTATTCATGGGTTTTTTGTATAGCCTTAAAATTTTCATGTGCTTAAAACCAAAAAGAACAAATCTTTTAGTGCAATTTTGTGTATGTACTTTAACCTGAAAGTCTTTCTGTCATTTATAACATGATTTATTAAGTGTTTGTATTATCACCTTCAAATAACTTCTTTTACTCTGTTATATGGCTCCACATTGATCATTTGTCAGCAGAACTGCAGCTGTGTGCATCACTGTATTTTTGTCCTTATTCTTGAAACACATTGTTGTTAATAGTTTACTACTAAAATAACAGCAATGAATGAAAACATATTGGCATATATACTATTTTTAATTTCAACAGATGAAATTACTGGTGCATTTAAAGTAGTAAGACACCCTGAAGATCTGTTCTTGCTGGTTGGTTTATGAATATTCACTGAAATAAATATAGAATAAATGAACTTCTATGTAGTTTCTAATTGTCTGAATTGACAATGGTTCAAAACGTTACTGTAAGTATTCATAGAAAATACAGTATCTGGAAACGTCTAGTGTATGCTTTTATACAGATGTCTCAAGTGCATGTCTTATCATTTTTATGGACAAGAAACAGGGCAAAGTGTGTGTCCTAGAACTTCAAAATGACCATATTGCTATTGCTGAACTTGCGGGGCTTTTTTTTCTTAATAATTAAGATGTGACAAGTAAGATTTGTTAAGCTGAGGGTTTTTTTTTGCTTTTTTGGAACTATTTAATTTTCAGACTGTTTGTTTAGCATTCTCTTACAAATCAATCCTATGCATACGTACCATATGTAACTATTTCTCCATCCTTAGGATAAATACCTTTATAGCTATATTTTTATGTCTCTCAGCCACACATAAGAGTATTTATTTTTTAATCTTTAATTTTAGCAAAATTATCTGAAAATTCATATAAATTCATACTATTTTCTACATATTTACAAGTTTGGATTCTGTCCCATGAATCTGTAGAATAAAAAGAACACAATAAAGTTCTTGAGACTTTAAATTCAGAAGAGACCTGCACCAGTCATTTAAATTTGCAGCAGAAATGACCAAGAGTGTACTCAAATGACTTTACCAACCTTTTCCTCACACATTACTTTTATGTTGTGGTAAATCTGTTAATGCAGGGTACCTTTTAGAAGTTTTCTGAAATACATCATAGTTCATATCATTTAATATTTCACATTTTTTCTTCAGTTTCAATAGCAGAAAGCCCCAAATCCTGAACTGAAAAAAAGTTTTGTTTTCAAAGTGTTTCTTTTGTGTTTCTGTAAATTATATCTTTTTGGGTCTCTTATCCATATTGTATGTCACAGGCTCAAAACCTCCAGACACACCAAAATGATAAAGTACTAGTACTCTTAATAGCATAAAACAAATGAAAGACAATACAAGTTTACAAAAAGTTTATGAAGGTGTCAATGCTTTTGTATAAATAACTGAACAAAGACCATATCTTTCATAAGACAAAAGATATGCATGAATTGATACTTTGTGGACAAAAGTGGAAAAATGAGTATTTGTAGATGCCAGCTGTAAATAAATAAAGGTAAATAAATATGTAAATCACCATAACATTTCAGAAATTCATACGTAACAAAAAGTGGGAAATATTTATGTCCGAATAGTAGTTAAAATTTTCCACTTCAGTCAGTTTCTGTTATGTTACACACTTATTATCCTATTAACATTCTATAGTGAACTTAGAATGTAATTTTTTTTTTTAATAATACAGTTTGACTTTAAGTCATAACATTTTTTAAAGAAACTGCTATATTTGAAAGAGTTTAGAAGATTTGCAGATGAAAATGCATTTAACTAGTATAATTCAATGAATTAAGAGGATACTGTGTAATATATGTTCTTATTTTATCTCACTTGAGAAGTAAGAAAACAGATCTGAAAAAATTCAAATCTATCGAATATATCAAATACAATAAGTTTTCAAATTAAAATGTGTTTTGTGGAGATTTTTTTTTCCATCTATAAGAACATGTAAGCCTGCCTGTTTCTTAATTATACAGAGTAATGAACGGAATGTCATAGCAAGTATGCTAGATATTAGATTGCAATGTTTTTAAATATATCCCAGCCTTTGTTTATCTTAAAGGATATTCCTGTTGTAGATATCACTTAATAAATCTTAAGTACATTAGAAATACATAAAATCTTCGATCTGCTTATCATTTTGATATGGTTTATCTACAGCGAAGATACTGCATTTTCTGGAACTTTCATCCTGTTTATAAATCACGTCATTTAAAAGGAAATAAATAATTTAAGTCTTGAAATGTACTACAATACATCATTTCAAGTAATTTTCTGGACATATATGCTTTTGGTGAAAAGCTCTCATGTCTTCTGTTGCTACATTACAAAAAAGGGAGAATGGAACTAAAAAAAAAAATTTAAAAAAAAAAAAATTCCAGGCTAATCATCACATGTCTTCAATACAGGTGTAAAGACTGTAAATGTAAGAATTATCTTCTCCATATTATATGTTTCTTAATCAGGTAATTTAGATTCCATATATAATTGCTGTGTTGGATAGCATTACAGGAGGCCAAAATATAGTCTTCCTTTGTCAGGACATGAGCTATATATATTTTACTATTCCCAGTGTGAGAATAAACCATTCTTAGAACAGTCCCAAGTAACTTGTCTTTTTACATAGTAAGATTTTATTCCCCCCCTGGAATACCTAAAATTGTTTTTACATGCTTTGTGGGAGGTCTTTACATAGGCAATCACCTGCAGTGAATGGAGAGAGCTGATGAATGATTCCACAGATTTAGCACCTGAATATAATTCATCTCTGGGGATTTAGGACTTCTAGTTCATATTGCTAAAGAAAGGACTGTCATATTTAATAAGAAGAATAGGTACCAAAAAAAAAATAACCAGGCCAGGTAACTTTGCATAAATATAAATTTAGAGAATGCAAGGTATTCCGTCCTCCAAAAGGTCTTCTACATAATTTGCACAGCGGACACATACTGACAAATTTATCCGTATCAAGGAGTCACTAATTTCTGGGGTAAGTGTTAGTATCTGAACTTTTTAATATATTTTCCTAGATAGCAGACCATAAAAAAGGTCCAGTTTTGTTTACTTGATATTTTATAACAAAAATACTTTACAGAAAACAAACGAACAAGCAAAACCAAAGAAACAAAAATACTTTGTGTGTGTGTCTGTGTGTGTTTCTGTCTTCTTTGCAAAAAACAGAGTAACATCAAATTGCACCTATCTCAAATGTATACATATGTGTAAGATATACAGATTGAGATCTAGTTTTTATTTTTCTGGAGGTAAAAGAAGATTTGGGTTTTGCTATTGCTAAGTGGTCTCACTCAACTACAGCTGTATTATCTCTTTCACACCATTTTTGCAGCCATAAACTGGTGTTTCTTTTTCTGCCTATTTGGTGCTGAACACAGCATTAAGAAGCAGTTCCAAGAAATGAAGGGTCATTATTTTGCAATTTTTGTTTAAAATCAGAATTATCTCAACAGCATTTACCCTATACTACCAAAAAACTTCCTTGAGGAAAACCACTTTGTCTAGTGCACTGATAATTTTCTGTAATGTAGGTTGCCAGCATTTCTATCCTTTTCCTACCCTTTGGTAGTAGTTTTTGGTTAACATTAAGGGACCAAGTAATATGTATGAAAGAAGCTTAACAACCAGCAGCATGTTGCATATGCCCCTGTTCAACAAGTCTGTGCTAGTTGTGACTGGGATAGAGTTACTCTGTTTTGGATTTGTCATGAAAACAGTGTTGATAATACAGGGATGTTTTTATTATTGTGGAACAGGGCTTCCACTTTTCAAAGCCTTTTCTGCTTTTCACACTGCCCAGCCTGCAAATAGACTGGGAGTGGACAAGGAGTTGGCAGGGGGCACAGCTGGGATACCCTACCCTAACTGACCGAAGGGATATTCCAGTCCATATGACAACATGCTCAGTATATAAAGCTGGGGGAAGAAAAAGGGACAATCTCCTGAGTTATGGTGTTTTGTCTTCCCAAGTAACTGTTGCATGTGATGGAGCCCTGCTTTCCTGGAGGTGTTTGAACACCTGACTGACGATGGGAAGCAGTGCATGAATTTCTTGTTTTGCTTTGCTTGTGTGCACATCTTTTACTTTACCTATTAAACTGTCTTTACCTCAACACATGTGTTTTCTCACTTTTATCCTTCCAGTTTTCTCCACCATCCCACTTCTTCATAATTGAAGATGACTGTACCTTTACAGTCCTCAGCAATGTCCTGTGGACTTCCTATGGCCCTCATACTTTATTTCTGTAACAAACTAATCCACCTGAACTCTAACTTGGTTATTTGAGTGACACAATTCATGCAAAGTGCACATCCCAGGTAGGACTGATAAAATAGGCTGTACTCTCTTATAGTGCAGCCTATTTGAGGACAACTATTTCAGTTGCAGGAGTGCAAGGGAGAGGGAGCTCCCTGTATCACTCCAGAACATGCAAGAGTAAACAAAACTAAGAGATAATAGTCTCATGCAGAAAATTCCTATGCTTACAGCTATCATAAGTTGTCAAAGTGTTTACAAAAAATGAGCTAAAAAATAACCATACTTTACTCTCCCAGGCAATTCAGAAGAGAGCAATTCTTACCTAAACTAGTTCTTTAAAAGGCCAGCTACCATAACAGAAAAAAAAAAATCAAAAGTACGAACAATTATTTCCTGTTTATGACAAAACACTTTTTTTTTTTTGCATACCTCAGTGTTTACAAAACTAAGAAATTAGAAGATTCCTGTACAGTTCATTCAGATCAGCCGCACTTGACCATAAGGAAGGTAACAAACAGAAACCTCTCTCCCCACCTCCGGGTGCAATGTTTAAGTAGGCATAGACATAAACAAAACAAGGTTCAGAATTGTCACACCATAATGAGAGAAATTGGTACAATTATCTCACTACAATCAAAACTGTCATGCAGTAGTTAGTGATGTTAATAAAGATTTTAGCATGCCTGAGTTTCATGTTGAAACAAAACATATAATGCTAAATAAAATAAAAAATATCTTTGAGTGTAAAAAAAATTCCTCAACTGCTTTAAAGGAGATGTTTGGCACTAGCAACCATCTGAAATACAGTATTGCAAACACTCGCACTTGGCCTATCTTATTAAAAATTAACAAGTAAATTTTAATTAGACATTTCATCATCTCTTAGCATTTCAAAATATATACGACAGATTGAAAGTGGGGAATTCTAATGGCTTGTTCCATGCAAAAGACAAAAGTGTGTTAGAAGGGAGTATTCACTGTCATCATTTATACATACCTCTAGCTGAGGGGAAAACAAAGACTGTCTCTATTTACAGAGCCATTAAAAAATATAAATTATATACAGAAGTTGATTCCTGGCTCTAAATATAATGATACTGACAGAAAAATCTGTGATGAATAGAGTATGTACATTAGAGTGAAAGGAGAAAATGGCACAATTTTGTTACAATAAAATTTCTCAGTAATTTTGTAAATGTGGAACATTTATGCAAATTTTAAACAATGATTCTTTCCAGATTCACAGTACCATTTACAAAAACATTGAACAAGATAATTCTATGTTTCCTTAGCTACAGTGTGTCAGTTGTCGTTAGAATACAATTAATACATAATTTCAAACCTGATGCATGTAATTTAATTCACTTTAATTAAAAAAAAAAAAAAAAAAAGCCAGCACAAACAAACTAACAAAACCCCCAAATCTGGCTCCTTTCCAGGAAGCTGTGAGAGATTAGAATTTTCATTACACAGACAAAGACTATTAGTAACCTGGGAAAAAAAATAAACAAAAATGAAACATTTGAATTTGTGTGGTTTTTAAAGGAAAATGGGTAAGTAAGGACCATGGTAAGGCCAAAAATTGTATGAAGGTTGGTAGTTCTATTCTTAACTTAATCTTTTGTTACTGCATTTGCAGAAAGATGTATTTGTTATTTCACCATGTTGATGTATATGTTTATTTCACTCTTTCCCTGTCAATACTTCTAGCTATATAGCTACAAGAAAGTGATAGAAAATCTTACAGCGAGGTTCCGAAACAAATAGATTATGCTTTAAAAGATAGTATCATCTAAATACACCTTCTCATCTTTAGCAAGTTTTCCTTATTATGACTCTGACCTGTATTTTGGATATAGAGTCATATGACTATCGGATAGTTCAGGTGGGACAGGATCTAGTGAAGTCTCTAGTCCAACTTGCTGCAAGGGTAGCTCTGAAGTCAGATCTGGTTACTAAAATCTGCTCAAGTTTGATCATGCTACTTCCAGACAGATCTTGAAAATTGCCAGTGTTTTACAATCTTCTCAGGCAACCTGTTCTACCGCTTCACTATCCTTTTGAGAATTTTCTTTTCATCATACCCAACCTGAATGTCTCCTTTTCCAACATACATTGTCTCTTATCCTCTCACCACACACAGCTGGCGAAAAGCCTGGGTCCATCTCCTTGCAGACCTCCTTGCAGGAACCTGGGGGCTGCTGATAGGTTCCCCACCTAGAGCCATCTCTTCTCCAGGCTAAGAATCCTTGATCCCTCAGCCTTTTCTCAGAAAAGTGCTCCAGCCCAATACAGACCCTGTGATACTACCTGATAACTGGTGCCCATTAAGCCCAACCATCCAACTACCTTTGTTACTGTAATTCTGCGCTCATCCAGACCATAAGGTCTCAACTTGGATACAAATATGTTCTGATGTGGTTAAAAACTGCCATCTACCTGAAATACTAGGAAAAATTGTTAAAAAATTATTCTGGCCCTTTTTACTAAGAGCTCCATATTAATCATTCAAACAGCGATTTTATAATGCTACTTTGAAGAAATGGATCTGTATCACTGTGAAGGGACTAATGGGGCAAAAATGAAATAAGAAGAATTACAACCCTGGACTTCAGGAGCTTCTTCAAATATCTACTTGGAGAGTAGTAGCATCCCTATGAGTAAAAAAATCAAGCAAAGCAGGTAGAAGACCTGCATTGATGAGCAAGGAGCTTCTGGAAAAACTTAAATGGAAGAAGGAAGTTTACAGAATGGGGGAAAAAGGGACTGGCCACGAGGGAAGAATACGGGCACGTTGTCAGAGTGTGCAGAGATGCAAAGAGGAAGGCTAAAGCCAATTGGAAATAAATTTGGCAAGGAATGTCAAGGGCAACGAAAAGGGCTTCTTCATTGATACATCGGCAGCAAAAAGAAGACTAGAGAAAATGTGGGCCCGCTGCTGAATGAGGTAGGTGCCCTGGTGGAGGAGGATACAGAGAAGACGGAGTTACTGAATGCCTTGTTTGCCTCAGTCTTTACTGATAAGGCCAGCCTCCAGGAATCTTAGACCCTGGAGGTAAGAGAAGAAGTCTGGGAAAAGGAAGACTTTCCATTGGTTAAGGAGGATTGGATTACATATCATTTAGGCAAACTTGACTCCCACAAATCATTGGCCTTGATGGGATGCACCCACAAGTGCTGAGGGAGCTGGCAGATATTATTGCTAAGCCACTCTCCATCTTTTTTGAAAGTTCATGGAGAACAGGAGAGTGTCTGAGGACTAGAGGAAAGCCAATGACATGCCAATCTTCAAAAAGGGCAAGAAGGAGGATCCAGAAAACTACAGGCTGGTCAGCCTCACCTCTATCCTTGGACAGATGGTGGAAGAGCTCATCCTGGATGTCACCTTTAAGCATGTGGAGGAACAGAAGGTTATCAGGACTGATCAACATGGATTTGATCATCAACAATACAAGGGGCAATGGACACAAACTGGAACACAGGAAATTCCATCTCAACATGAAGAAAAACTTCTTTACTTTGAGGGTAACAGAGCACTGGAACAGGCTGCCCAGAGATGTTGTGGAGTTTCCTTCTCTGGAGATATTCAAAATCTGATGGGATGCTTTCCTGTCCAGCCTGCTCTAGGTGAACTTCCTTTAGCAAGGGGATTGGACTAGATGATCTCTAGAGGTCCCTTCCAACCCCTACCGATTCTGTGATTCTCTGATTCTGTGAAATATAAATTCTATATTCTACATAGGGCAAAGAATGACTTCTTGTCTTGGTTTAACCCCCACCAGCATCTAGGACCACACAGCCCCTCACTTATGTCCCCCAGTTGTGATGGGAAAGAGAATCAGAAGTGTAAAAGTAAGATAAAACTTGTGGGTTGACATAAAGACAGTTTAATAGGTAGAGCAAAAGCTGCACATACAAGCAATGCAAAATGAGGAATTCATTCACTGCTTCCCATCAGCAGGCAGGTGTTCAGCTGTCTCCAGGAAAGCAGGGCTCCACCATGTGTAACAGTTACTTGGGAAGACAAAATGCCATAACTCCGAAATTTCCCTCCTTCCTTCTTCTTTCCCCAGCATTATAGGCTGGGCATGACATCATACGGTATGGAATATTCCTTTGATCAGCTGGGGTCAGCTGTCCTGGCTGTGTCTCCTCCCAGCATTTTGTGCCCTCCCAACATGCTAGCTGGCTGGGTGGTGTGAGGAGCAGAAAAGGCCTTGAGTGCTTAGGAACAACCAAAACCACCAGTGTGCTATCAACATTATTTTTCATCCCAAATACAAATCGTAGCACTACACCAGCTGCTAGGAAGAAAGTCCTAGCTGAAACCATGACACCTATTGAACCATTTACCCACTTTTTGCATTGAAAGGTGATACCGATGAGAAATAGATCCCTAAACTATGCAACAATTTCACCCCCTTTCCTCCTCAGTAAACCAGGAAAACTTATAAAAGGTATGGCAAAATCAAGCAAATCTCAACTTTACTCAGTGTAAAAGTCCGGAAACAAAGAAGCGGAAAGGGTTTTCCCTGCCCCCTCCAAGCCTTCTCGAGGAATGGAATGCCTCAAACACTCAAAAGTAAATAAATAATGCAGGCCTAGTGTTCAAAGAACTGATAAGGATTACACCAAAGCTGTGGGAGGATTGCCTTATGGAGACAAGACAGCCCTGCTACTTCTTCATAAGCCTGTTCGTTCTCCGTTGTCGAGGCCATTGTGTCGATGCCTGCGTGACCTTTGTCTCATTATCCACGAAATGCATATGAAAGTGCACACCTCTGCATATGCTAATGATTATAGAGATCGTGCTAGTATGACCATGGCACTCTTCTCTCCACCCAAATCTTGCTACACATCACCTGAGGGAAGGGAGAAACCTGAAACGAGAACTGCCCTTTGTCAGCAGGACATAAAAGGGAGGAAGACTAGTATAGCAGGGGATTCAGGGATTTGCAAAGAGGGGGAATACACAGAAGAGTGCTCCTACAAGACAACCCCCTTGCCCCCGCGTTTGGCTGGACCAGTGCTGGAACCAGGACCAGTGATCTCTCTCTCTCTCTTTTTCTCTGTCTTTTTCTTTCTCTGTCCCTCTGTTTATCTCTTCTCTTAGAGTTGTTAAGTAAATGTTAGATTTGTGAAGTAATGCAAGGTGTACCTTACTGCTCATGACAATTTGTTATGCTGTTATATACCTAACCAATTATCATGGACTTAGTTAAGATTATATATTTTAATCACTGTGGTAATCTAATAAATGTTTGTATATGGACCTTGAGAGTTATCTCACCTTAGTCCTCATTGTTGGGGATTTGCAAACCTGAGTCACTTGTCCCTCGCCCTTCTTCGCGGGTTGTGACACTCAAAAGTCTAAATTTTGGCTTATCCTTGAGATATGATATTTATGTATATGCTATCAATCTTGGTTAGATTTTAAAGACTGATATCAAGCTGAAGTTCTCTTTTATAAGGTTAATTTTTATTAAGTTCACCAACTACTAAACCCAAGATTATTGTCAAATTAAATGGACTATTAATTAAAAAGTTAGTAGAGGAAATACACACAGTAGAAACCAATTAAACCAGCTGGTGTTCCAGTTAGCAGTAGTGATGCTGTAGTTCCAGGTATTCTCTGTCATGATTGTATCAGAAGACAAAATTTAATTTATTTTTGTTTTGTGATGATAGAAATAATTTGATCCTCTCTTTAAGGAAGAAATAAAGGAGAGAAAATTTGTCTTTTTGGTTATTTTTAAGTTTTGTTCACCGTTATGATTTTTGTGTCTGAGCTGTATATTTATTTACATAAATACCAAATGTATCTTACTTTTGTAAGAAAATACATCTATTCCAAAACATTAGGCTAAAGTGACCATAAGATCTGATTCTGTATTAAGCCTGACTATGCTCTTAGTTTTTTGATGAGATAGTTCTCTTAATATTTTGTTTTGTACTGTATTATACTCTTGAAATTTGTTGTATATAATTCTTTCCATTCTTCTTGTCTCTGCAAAGCAAATGTATTTGCCTTTGGTAACAACTATTCATACTGGATTTTTAATATGTGATGTTAATGGCAATTCAGTTATGGAAATCATTAAAATATCAAAATAATAAAGTTAACACAAAATGCGAATATATTTTGAACGCATACTTGAGTATCTGGAAACACTATATTGTTTCTTTTCTGTTTGATTTTAGTGCTGTAGAGAAAGAATAAAAAGCACAGTCAAAACAATGTAAAGTAAATGAAACAAATATTTTTAACAGTATTAAATTAATCCCTTTCTGGACCCTGTTTAATACTGGGATTATTGGAAAATATTTGATAAATATAAGGGATTAGTATTAGGATACTAATCCTTCATATCCTTAGTATCATTTACTGAAGAGAACTTAGGTTTGAAATATACCTACCACCTATGAGTAGAGTGAGACATTAGTTTGCAGTCAAATTTTTTAAGAAAGGACGGTCCTGAAAAACTGTAAAGTGCAAATATTACCCAGCAATATTTGATGGACGTATTTATTTGTATGATGTGTAATTTGATGATTTCCTTTGCAAGCTTACTGAAAGAGATGTTTTAAAAATGTATGCAGTTTTGTAAAATCTGATCCTTACAAGCATGATACATAAGAAATGACAGACAGGATTTATTGACAGAGTAAGCCTATATATATGTGTTACACTTTGTTTTTACAGTAAAATATATCTAATAAGCCATATTTACTTATTGACAGCATTCTGTACTTTTGCAGTTGAGAACATCAGGCCACAATGTATCTGTGTTAATGCATGGTAAAGAACAGCACTATCTTCCTTTTGCAGATGGTGAACTGAGGGAGAAACTTCAGGCAAGCTTTCTACCTATGAAAGCCTAACGTTCAGCTGTCATATCTTCATTAGAAAAAAAAAGGAAACAACAAACAACTCATCCTTTTTTTGAAGTGACACTTCCTTTAAAGTTTGTCAGAGACATTATATTTTTTAAACCTGGAAAAGTGCCAAAGGAAAAGAGATCCTCATCTTGATATTCAAGCAAATACCTATGCTAAGGTGTCTGATTCTTGAGATGGATCCTACTCATAGTCTTAGTACAGCTTTATATCCATATGAATAAAGCATCTGAAAACCATCACAGAACATGAATGTGTACTCATGTCATGCTATATTACGTAACAAAATTTATTTTTTACATATTTTCATGGTTTTGACATGGATATGTTCTTCTGCTTCATCTGTTTTCTTTAGGAACGACTTTAAAAACTTCATCAGAACAATAAAAAAGAGCAGAAAACAAGCATGAGATAACAACACTGAATGTTAAAGATAGTTTTCATATTAACAGTATACCTTTTTTCCTGCAATTCTGTACATGTATGTAATATTTAGATATAACATATGATATATTGCCTGGGTTTACTTTAAAATGTATTAAAATGCAAAAAAAAAAAAAAATCCTATTTTTTAAGAAAAAGGGAAGGCAGGCAAGAGAGCTTGGACCCATCATAGCTATTGTTAATTGCAGTCCAGTTTTCTCAAAGAAAAGATAAGATAAAAGGAAAATTAAAGCAGAAAGATTAAGCTGTAGTACTTCTTGGTAGTGATGACATTTAACTTGCAAATTTTTTGTTAGAGAAGTACACATGCACACTCTCTCTTTTATCAGCCTGACAAAGACTAAGCAAACCCATAGAAGCATCAAGCTGTGTAATACATTGCTTTTAGCTGCTTCTCTCCTCAGCAGTTCCCAGCAGCGTTTCAGAGAATACCCTTGGTAGCTATGCTGGAGGGTTATTAAACCCAAATTAAAAATAACGAAGAGAAAGGAGACAACAGAGAAACATAACAGACACAAAAGAGGAAAGTCAGCTTCCCTCCTTTATCCTTTAGAAATTTACCTGAGTAAATCACAGTGGGTGATTAAGTAATATGTGTTTTAAATGCTGTGTTATATACTTGATGTTAGATACTGGGAATCTGGTGTAGGGCACACATGCTAGATATTCCATGTGAAACTAAGGATTTAGCTGACATCTCTGGATGTCATCTGGATTTGCATCTCTGCTTCATTTTTGTTGGGCTATTGCTCAGACTCTTGCTCATTGACTTAATGATGTTATGTTGTATCTATGTACATTTTAGGAGATTTGAAGGGGTAGAAGGTACTTAGTTAAAGTAATCCAGTTCAGTTCTTAGCTTCCAAGCTAAGTTACAGTTTCTAGAGCTTGGGATCATTAGAATACGTTAGTTAAACATGCAGTTACACTTAATTTTCAGTTTATCAATTTGCACTAATTAATGTTATTTTCACAATCTTTTTGTGTATGAAATATGATCTCTCAGTGGATTAAAAACGTACAGTGGCCACGATAGCTAGCATTGACATTGAGCCTTGGCATCATGAAGTTAACAATGCTTACTTAGTTGATAGTTTCATAGTAAGTAGAACTGGTGACAATGAGTAAGTTTAATTTTGTGAGATTCCCCAACATGAAACAACAGCAAGCCATACCACTGCTTTCTGTCACAAGAGTAGTCCTTAAGAAGGGACAGAGATGTGATGAGAACAGTCTCATTCACAGTAACTGACAATATGTTCCTAAACAGGCTTGAAATATCAATATTATTGACCTTGGTGTGTGAAACTTTTCCTTGTTGCAGGAGATCTGCCTATCCAACAGTCAAAAAGTAAGACGTGACTCATCAGATGGTGGATTACTGGAAGAAGAATAATCATTTTTGTCCAGAATTACACATCAGGATTAGCTGCCGTTCATTCTGTGATTGCAGCAGAGATAGAAAGCATTACCTTTTATTTTAGGAAAAAGACCTGACAGGATTTACTGATTAATACTTTCCTTGCATAGAACTGTGAGTCATCCTCAATGGTATTACTATGGCTGGAGTCAGAGCACCTCTGGCTGTGCATTTGTCAGTTTTCACAAGAAAAGTGGTGTCAGGATGAGGCACCTTCAAAGGAAATCCCTAATTACGCAGACATTAGCTTTGGTGATAAAGAAAAATACACTTTTTCTAATTTCTTATTAGAGAAATACCCCCCCCATAAGGGAAGAGGGACAGGAAGAAATGAAAATTTAAATGTCTGGCATTTCAATGCAGAATAAAGAATGACTTCTGGAGTAACTAAAATATTTAAAGATTTAATGATTTTTCACAATAGAAAAGTTAACCTCGACTATTTTCTTATATATTTCATTCCATCTTTTAATCACGATTTTAGCCTCTGTAGATTGGATGTGTTATTCTCCATTTCTTGATCAGTGCTATATACATTTAAACAGTGTTGTTGTCCTGTTCAGAAATGCTTGTTTCTATGACAGCGAGGTAACTTCTCGGTGTAACACACACACAGTAAGTTGGGGTTTTTTTTTTTGCAAATGTGTAAGTTACACTGGAATCTTGCAAATAAAAAGTATCATAAAACCATCATGTCTAAAAGGATATACATAATGGTTATGTACAAAAATTTGCCACTTCACATTCTTCCAATTAATGTATTCTAGTCTTAATTCAGGTTTTGGTTTTTTTATCAGAACCAAAACTTAAAGAATGCAATTTTACGCTGAACTTACTTCAATTTAAACATGTTTCAATCTTTTTTGTTTTAGGTAATGTCTTCCTCTTTAGAGCTTCAGCAGACCTTAACTCACTTTGGCAAAACAGAAGTTTGAGGTCATCTTTATGATGTGACAAACAGTTTTCGTTAATAAATAAATGTTATTGTCATTTATTGTTATATATCTGGACAAATTGCATGTGTAAAATTTTCAGTACATGATTTTACAGTTTACTTATTTTTAAAAAATCTTTGTTCTATAGTGAATAGTGATTTGTGCACTACAACCTTTCATAACCTTTGCAAATGATGGCTTTTTGTATGGGGTTATTAATAAAAAATGAATTTTTTGAATGCAATTGTCAATTTATTTACATGATAAATGAGATGATGTAGGAAGCCAAAAGAATATTGTATCCCTATCATACTGTATTTTAAGAACTTCAGTTTGATTTAATAGTCATCTGCAACAAGTAGCTATTGTGTGTCCATTGCTATCATTTAAAGTATCGTTCCTCTATTTAATTATAAATGTGTTATTTATTTGATGCAATTGCTAAAATAATAATCCCTTATATTTATCAAATATTTTCCAATAATCCCAGTATTAAACAGGGTCCAGAAAGGGATTAATTTAATACTGTTAAAAATATTTGTTTCATTTACTTCACAGTGTTTTGACTGTGCTTTTTATTCTTTCTCTACAGCACTAAAATCAAACAGAAAAGAAACAATATAGTGTTTCCAGATACTCAAGTATACCTTAAAAATATATTTGCATTTTGTGTTAACTTTATTATTTTGATATTTTAATGATTTCCATAACTGAATTGCCATTAACATCACATATTAAAAAGCCATTCCCAAGTGCATAAAGAAGATATTCAGAAAATTAGTTCAGTGTACCAAAGGCAAACCATGCTTGACCAAATGATTGCTATCCTCAGTGTAATGACTGGCTATGCAAATGAGGGTATAGTGGTGTTGACATCAAAAAAGGTTTCTGGCCCTGTTTCACACAGTATTCTCTTTTGGAAAATGGACAGGTGGATGGAGGTGAATTTTAAGTTGTTTGAACATCTGGGCCTAAAGCATGTTGACAATGGCCGGATATCCAGATTGCAGATGGATGAGAGTTCCCCAGTCATCAATAATGAAGTACATATTGTTCACCATCTTCATCAGTGACCTGGATGATGACAGAGTATACCCTCAGCAAATTCAGAAATAGCACTATATCAGAGAGAGTGGCTGACAAAATAGATGGCAGACCTTGGCAGTTGTTGAGAGTGCTGCATAAACCTCTTGAGAAAACTCATGAATTTCAGTGAGAAGAAAAAACTTTGATACAGATGAAGGAACTAGTGGCTGAATAGGACCTGGGAGACACTGTGGACACCAAGCTGAGTATGAGCCAACAGCTCACTCAATACAAATGGGATGAACTGCTTACTACAGTAAGTGCAAGCACATCCTATTGTCCTTCAAAAGGAGTGTGGCCAGCAGACAGATGGAGGGGTCCTCTGCTCAGGAGGCCTGGAAGGTGAGGCCTGGAATATTGTGTCCTGTTCTGAGCTCAGAGTTCAAGGGAGAGGTGGAAAAATTGGAAAGGGACCGGCAGAGAGCTATCAAGATGATCATGCCTAAACCATATGGTTTAGGATGAGGAACCAAAGGTACTGGACTTGTTTGGTCTGGGCAACAGGAGGCTAAGGGACACTCTAGCAGGAGGTTCAATTTCTTAAAGGTTAGTTCCAAAGTCAACAGAACAAAACTTTTCTCATTACTGCCAGATTATATAACAGAGAAAAATGGCCAGAAATTTTATTTTGGGAGGATGTGATATAAGAAAAGTTTGGTTTTTAGGAGGACAGCCTAAGACTCCTAAGAAAGGCAAAAAAAAAAAAAAAAGAAAAAAATATTTTTGAGTATCAGTTTCTTTCACATAAGCAATAAGCACCTATGCTTCCCCTATAGACTAAGGGAATGCATGAACTTTGCCATTCTTCTCAGTCTTACTTTGACTATAGAACTTCCAGAAACCCTTTTTTTTATATATAGAAAGAGGGTCTGATTCTCCAGGCCTGTCATTTATGCCTGTGCAAAGTTGATGGATTTCTAAAACAGCGAAAACATTCCTTTTACATGCAGTCCAGATAGACAGATATAAATGATACAATAGGTCAAGGCAGTTGTGTCTCAGTGCTTTAAAAAGAGCTCAGTACCCAATGTGCCATGTAAGAGTCAGTCAGTCACCTCCAGATACAGCTTGTAATATGTCTCTTATTTAGGTTAGATTCAAGGTCTGTATCTATAACCAGGTAATTGCTTTCATTGTAACTACTTTCATACTGCATCCCATGTATTTAGTCAAAATAACTGTAAAAAATGCAAAGGACTGGGATTCATATCTGTATAAATTGCTCTATTTGTATAGTCCACGATTTTATGTGTTCCATTTCTAGAGACTCTCTGAAGCATGATTCTACTAGCAGTTCTTAAGCTATATTTGAACAAGGAACTTGAATATCATGTTTGAACACGTGATAAGGTCAAACTTAAAGTATAAATTTTTAGGTATTTTTTTCTCTCTTTTTGTACACTATTTAGTTGATGGATAGAATCACCAGAACCCCTGTTATAACCCATTAAAATGGGAGTACTCTTACGGTGCTTTTTTTCTGGTTAAAAAGAGCACACAACTTTTTTAAGGAAAGGATTTTATCCAGAATTACTGATAGGAACACGTTAATTTATTGCAAACAAACCTGCAAGAGTCAACAGGAGCAGGAGCCATCACTCTTCAGGGCTGAAAAAACCTGCCAATCATCTGATTAGTAGCAGGAGGCGATTGGTGACAGCCAACATGGCTTCATGAAAGATAAATAGTGCCTGACAAACTTGGTGGCCTTCTACGATGTTGCCACAGCACCAGTAGATAAGGGGAGAGCAACCGACGTCATCTACCTGGATTTATGCAAGGCATTTGACACTGTCCCACACGACATCCTGGTCTCTAAATTGGAAAAG
This sequence comes from Sterna hirundo, assembly GCA_009819605.1. Lineage (NCBI taxonomy): Eukaryota > Metazoa > Chordata > Aves > Charadriiformes > Laridae > Sterna > Sterna hirundo. The sequence continues at coordinate 168,175,925 of CM020437.1, forward strand.
CATGGATTTGATGGATGGCCCACTTGGTGGATACGGAACTGGCTAGATGGCCGCACTCAAAGGGTTGCGGTCAACGGCTCAATTTCCAAATGGAAACCAGTGACAAGTGGCGTTACTCAGGGGTCAGTACTGGGACCAGTGTTGTTTAACATCTTTGTCAGCGACATGGACAGTGGGACTGAGTGCACCCTCTGCAAGTTTGCCAATGACACCAAGGTGTGTGGTGCGGTCAACATGCCGGAGGGAAGGGATGCCATCCAGAGGGACCTGGACAGGCTTAAGAGGTGGGCCTGTGTAAACCTCATGAATTTCAACCAGGCCACGTGCAAGGTCCTGCACCTGGGTCACGTCAATCCCAGGCACAAATACAGGTTGGGCAGAGAATGTCTTGAGAGCAGCCCTGAGTAGAAGGACTTCAGGGTGTTTGTGGACGAGAAGCTCAACGTGAGCCAGCAATGCACACTTGCAGCCCAGAAAGGCAACTGCATCCTGGGCTGCGTCAGGAGAAGCATGGCCATCAGGTTGAGGGAGGTGATTCTACCCATCTACTCCGCTCTGGTGATATCCCATCTGGAGTACTGCTTGCATGGAATTCTCAGCACAATGGAACGGGTCCAGAGGAGGGCCACAAAGATGATCGGGGGCTGGAGCACCTCTGCTATGAGGACAGGCTGAGAGAGTTGGGGTTGTTCAGCCTGGAGAAGAGAAGGCTCCGAGGAGACCTTATAGCAGCCTCCCAGTACTTAAAGGGGGCCTACAGGAAAGATAGGGAGGGACCCTTCATCAGGGAGTGTAATGATAGGAGAAGGGGTAACAGTTTCAAACTGAAAGAGGGGAGATTTAGATTAGACATTAGGAAGAAATTCTTTACTGTGGGGGTGGTGAGGCACTGGAACAGGTTGCCCAGGGAAGTTGTGGATACCCCATCCCTGGAAGTGTTCAAGGCCAGGCTGGATGAGCCTTTGAGCAGCCTGGTCTAGTGGGAGGTGTCCCTGCCCATGGCAGGGGGGCTGGAACTAGGTGATCTTTAAGGTTCCTTCCAACCTGAACCATTCTATGATTCTATGATTTTGCATATATTTTTTCTTATTCAGGCAAGATCTGGTTTCTGTAAGCAGCAAAACCTATGTCTAGACCCCTATCAGCCACAGGGTCTGGATCTTCTAACTGTTCAGACAGATTTTTTAATTTTTTTTTTTTTATGTAATCTGCAACACAGCTCCTTTCCAAGACACTATAAAGCATAAATGAGAGAGTATTGATATGTGCTTGGGTCTTAATTTCAAAAAGAGTTAGGGTGAATGAACCCAGAGGCATGAGATCCCTGGAGTCCTCCAGGGTCTACGGAACTCCTCAGCCTCCTTTTGCACCAAAATTTAGTAGGACCTGTGATCCACAACTTTCTGTGAGGGGTCATGATTGATGAATTCCCTCTCATGCTGATTTCACAGCTCAAGGGCAGCCCAAAGCTCCTACCTTTCAGTGTAAGAAGGTCATCTTGTGCAAATGGTGCTGCTTTTAATTCCCTGTTCCTACTGAACTCCACACTCGGTATGAGTTTCTGCCACACAGAGAGAGACACACATATGAAAAGTTGTCATAAATCCTTCCTCTTTTACTAGTTCTCACAAGGATCCTTGTCTCACATAAGGCAGATTATTGTCAGCAGAAAGCGGCTGTCCCTGGCTCCCAGATCACGCTGAGCTCCATAACAGCTGACTTCCTGTTGAGCTTGGATCTGTATCCTGCGTTTTGCCCTCACTTTGCACACTAAGGATGCACAGACATGCCGTGCTTGTCCAGCTTACTCTATAGGCAATCAGGTCTGGGAGGACCGTGAAGCAATATGTCTTATGGAAATAAATATCATAATACAAAATATTTATTATTTTAATTTAACTTTTTCTCAGCTGAATTATTTCATAATCTTGCAGGGTATGACCAGGCAAGAGAATAAAAGTGTCACATTGTTTTGGAGTTTTATAATGTATAAGAATATTACAAATAGTAACCATCTGAGTGAACCTGCAGCTTAATTCAGTATTTACTTTCTGGAGAGTCAAGTACAAAAGTGTCAGGGAATTGTTATAAAATAGAGTATTCTCTGATGAATTGGAACTTGCGCAAACTACTCATTAGAAAATGCATTATTTAGTGTGAAAGACAGGGAGGCGTCACTCATGTTGTTTAGGAAAAGAAAGGTAAATAAGCTGTTGTTTAAGGTTTACCTAAGCAATATTCTGTTAGTAATACACACCACTTATTATGGGCCAGTTTTTTAATGATCATTTCAATTAATCTATTTTAATAACTTTAATTTTATGATTTTTTTTTTTTTTGGTGCTACAGTAATACAATGTGCACTTTCTAAACTAGACCAATGTTTGACCAGCCTTAGGAAGTGACTATTACAGGCAACAGATTCCTATTACAGGCAACTATGCTGTACCCCATGCATGATGAATATGTTACTTCCCTTTATCAATCAATCTTTGCAAATCAATTTGCTTACATTCTGCAATGAGCTGTATTTACAAGGGGTTCAATTCTTAAGGGGATTATGTGTCAAAATAAGATATAGTCCATTAACAAACAGCTTTGTAGGAGCAGCTCAGGATAACAAGTAGCTGAACAGTTTATTGTATCACTGTTCTTTATGTACCTGCCTCTTTCTCTCTCTCTCTGTTCTACATAATACTTTAATAAAACAAATTGTAGTCATCTCTACTTTGTAGATTCACATATGAAATTGTTAGCTGAGCAGATTTTTTCCACAAGAGCTTACAGATTCTAAGGACTTTCACTCTTTGATAGTAAATATGTTTGCATTTAGAATTATTCTGTGAGTTTTGCAAAAACATTAAATAACTAAACAAAGGCAAGGAAGCCATACCATACTGGATGATGAGAAATGGTACTATGAAAATAAAGTGCCGTTATTACATTCATAAGTGAGCAACAGATTACGTCAATTTATTAATCCTGCTCCCATTTCCATTTTGCAGTCAGTGGCATTTTTGCTAATGACTTCTCAAAAAATTGGATCAGTCCTGTAATGAACACAGAACACAAATATCTGAGAAAAGATGATTACATGTTTTATAAAACATCCTATGGTTTCATTCATTTCTAAGAATAAATTGCAATACCAGAAACATTCAAATGTAAGACCCATGGCTTAGCCAATGGTCTATAAATAGAACCAAAAGCCTGCATTTTACCATATGTAAAGGTTGAAGATCCAGTTTTAGTCCTTTCTGGTCCTATGTGATCCCCACTGATACTCAGCATAGATCACTCACATACACTTAAGAGGACATAAGAGGACTTATTTTTCTTATTGTTTAACCTTTTCTACTGTTATATTTAACTTTCATTTCTAATTCTACTGAATAATGCATCTTTTTCTGAATATTGATCTGAATTTCTGGATTTTTAGTGGTACATATTTTGTCGGTGTTTCTGAGAAGCTTTACTTATCCTTTTGATTAGAATTTTTATCTGCCGGTACTTGATATTCCACTCCTTGGTTGTTTATTTGTGGAGCTTAATAAGACATCATTTAAGATAAAATTGAGGAGACTAATAAAAATAATTAAATCAATGAAAATTACTTTTCAAAATTTATCTAGGATCTATATCAATGTAATCTGCTATTAGTTCAAAACAACCATGAGTTTTATAAACTAACAATACAGCAATATCTGTCCCTTTCATTTGCATTATAAAAATATTATGATGCAATATTTAAAGACTATATTCAGCTGTTGAAATGTAAAAATCTGCATCTAAGCTAGACAACAGAGTTTCCCCATATAGTCAGTTAAAGAAACAGGCATCTCTAGAACACCATTGATCTCAATATGAAGTAAAACATCTTAAATTTCAGCTAAAGTATAAATGACAAGTGCTTACTTTTGTCCGTTGTGGTTGTAATCTAATCACTTGGTAATATATAAACATTTGCATGATCAATATCTAAATATCTAAAGTTAAAATGAAATTAACGGCACATAATTATCTGATTACATATATTACAGAGACCAAAAAATAAGCAGTCTGCTCATGAATGCAAAGGACTTAAATATTTAACTTATTTTGCCACAGTGATTCTGATATTAAGGTCTTAGGTTTCTAATTCTGTTTCTTACTAAACACACAACCTAAGATTGCTCTACACATCTCTGCCCAACAGGATGCATTTTTTTTGGTCTGACAGCTCCGAAGACAACCCTGGAGGGCAGTACACTTGTTCTTGTCCAGATATTCTGGCTCCTTGGCAAACTGATAATTAGAAGGAAGACAGAAGATGATGAAGTATGCTAAGACCTTCCTCTTGCTGTTCAGATAGGTCTTTTTATATGATGATCAATTAACTTAAAACAAGTACGTTTTTAATGATTCAGAAATGAATAAAAGGAAAACATAGTGTCACTCCTTTGAAAGCAATGAACTGATGTTCCCCTCACCCTGCCCCGGACCCTTTCTCAGAGTAGCCTGTGTGTAGTGTCTTTCTCTGAGGATCAGCTTAGAAATAAGTCATAAAATTGGATTTGCTTCTAGTTAAATTAAGAAAAGCACAACTGAAAGTCATTTTTCTGTATCAGTGACTTATTTCACAATGTACCAAATCGTTCGAAAAAATCCCTCTAGAGGGTTCATCACAGTGATATCCCAGTCCAGAGAGAAACCAGCAATTATACTCCCAGCAGTGAGTGAATTCATGTGAATTAGCATTAAACAAAAATATTAGCCAAAGGTAAAGGAGAAATCGATCAACTCTGAGGTAGTAGTATGTTATATCATCACTGGAAAAGGTATCCTCAGCAAGACACCATTTCAGTCCTCAAATCATTGTCGCCTACCTACTTATGTAAGGATGCTTGCTATGACCATCAGAGACTAGATGATGTTTGTGTTGCATCTCAGTGATTTTTTCAAGACAGCGTGAAGATAAAGACAACGCCACTATTTGTCAGAATGTATCTAGAGTACCCATGACTAAATTGTTTCTTCTGTATGATGGATGACGCTGTTTCTATGAAGACACTATGACATAGGATAGTAGCTTATGCAGTTTCACCTAGTGAGCTGAACTGTGGACAATTTCAAAAGACCTACATTCAAGGCAGCTTTCATTACTTTGAAAGTAAAATAAGCTACCTCAGTCTTCGTGAACCCAAAGTGTGCACACTTGGGAAAGGAGTCCAGAAAATTTAGCAGCATCCTGGCTTATTAAGCATTTTTCATTTAGCTAATACACTAATGACTGAGATTCAAGGAATTCAGTCAGCTGGCTGAATCATCAGTTTCTCTACTAAAACTTGATGAAGATCGTTATGAGAGAACTGATCTATTGCTCCTTAGTTTCTCTGGAAACACAAGCCATAAACGTGACCTCCTTTAGCTGTGAGGTAGTTGGCTGTACTGTTGCTAAGCCAGTCACAGATATGACAAAATATTATATTGATGCAAAGGAGGAGAAATTAATGAATCAAATATGTCTGAGCTAATTTCCCTGTGCTGCCTTACTAGGTAACAGAATAAATGAGAGGGCATATTTCCAGGACATAATTAATCTTGCCTTAATGTAGACATCTAAAATAGTTCAGATGAATTTTGCCTGATATGTGTCCATTTCTCCCTTCTTAAACTGAAATAAAATTAAGATGACTAACTCATCTACAACACTGGTGCCTAAGGATATGTAACTGTTCTCTAATGTTAATTATAAATCTTACAGTTTCAAATTGTTTTGTTTCTGTCCCTTCAACAGAATAATACAATACTTCAGTTTCTATGAAGATGTCTCAATAAAACACCTATTTCTTACATATCTTCTAGAAAAAAACCAAATATTTTTCCACTTTGGATTATATTCTGAAATGATGAAATATATAGTAAATTATATTTTTACTTTTTATTATTATGTTGTTTTTCCTGTTATAGCTTTTAATTTACCAATAATACTTCAACTGATGGCTAGTCTTTCAAAACAATAGCACTAAGCTGTTTCTGAGAAATGTGTGGCTTTCAAGTAACAACTTTCAAATTTAAGAGTCACAAGAGAAATAAACATTCTTTCACTCTAATTGAGCTTTCAGCAGTACATGATATTAGTCTAAAATATTTTTTTAAAAAATAATGACAAAATATAAGCATGTATCCAAATTCAAAGCTTAGAACTTCTCTTGAGAAAATAGTTTTTAAAATGATGCTGCAAGTAAAATACGTCTGATGACCTCACATTCCAGTAAGAGATAAGAACACTTAGATGATGTCAAATGTATTTGTGTTTTTTTACCATGCTAGGAAGAAGTGGGTTAACATCACACAATCACGGAATGGTAGGGGTTGGAAGGGACCTCTGGAGATTATCTAGTCCAACCAGCCCGCCAACCCACCTTAGAGCAGGTTGCACAGGAACATGTCCAGGCGGGTTTTGAATGTCTCCTGAGATGGAGACTCCACCACCTCTCTGGGACGCGTCTTCCAGTGCTCTGCCACCCTCAAAGTAAAGAAGTTCCTTCTCATGTTTAGGTGGAACTTCCTATGCTCAAGTTTGTGCCCATTGCCTCTTGTCCTGTCACTGGGCACCACTGAAAAGAGCCTGGCCCCATCCTCCTGACACCCACCCTTTAAGTATTTGTAAGTGTTGATAAGATCCCCCCTCAGTCGTCTTTTTTCCAGACTGACGAGACCCAAAACCCTCAGCCTTTCTTCATAAGAGTGGTGTTCGAGTCCCCTAATCATCTTGGTAGCCTCACCCAGATATACTATTTACTTGTGACAAATGAGTTTGCTCTTCTATATTTCATCTATGGAAATCTTTACTTCCATTACAGAAGTCACATTGACATTCTTCTAATTTTTTATAATACATATACAATTGATATACGGATTCTAAAATTTGGAAATACATTACTAAGCAAACATAATTCCTCATCCTCTGAATAAGAACAGCAAAGATTGGGTATCACACTAGTTTTACATACTATATGTTTCTCAAACTATGTTGGGTAACAGAATAAATAAAAAAATCCGTTTTCAGACCAGCTGCTGAATCAAGCCACTGTATGAAACTATATGAAAAAAAAATATATTGCATTATATACACTATTACCATGGTGAGTTTGCCTTCAGAAAGTTGTGTCCTTTTGAATTCAGCATTAAGGTTAGATTTATATTCATTCTCATCAGAAGAATATTGCAAGCAAACTTAACTGGGGAGTGGTTCGTAAGATAATTTGGGTGTCTAAAAAAGTCTGGCTTTCCATATTTATACACATATTTGGTTAAAATATTAAAGACAACAGAAATAACTATCAAACAGATAAACACTGATATCAGCCAGCATATTAAAGCCTGAAATGTTGATTTTTTACAAAGATTTAAGCATGTAATTTTCCTGAGATTGAATCTTGAACAGGTATTTTTGTTCAAGAAAAACAAAAAGGAAATTTTTGTTTGATGAAAACTATTCAATTACAGAGCAATACAAATTGGAATGATTCTTTTAAGTTTCATTAGAACTTGAATAATGCCAACATGAAGAATAAATTCTTCCAACTTTTGATCCTACGTTCGTTGCTAGTGGACATTAATCACATTCCACGTAGTATTTTTGTTTACTTGATTTGGAACATGATCAGTTGCAACATTTGAACACAATAATGGATTAAGAACAGATTTAAAACTAGTGTACCTACTATGCACTTAAGGAAGGTTTGATCGCTTGTGTTTAAACCTATTTTCTGACCTAAGTACCTCACCAAAAAATGTATTTTTAATCAAAAATTCATGAATACTCCCACAAAATATTCTTATAAATCCATATCTGATTGTCATGGTTTCAGCTGGAATAGAGTTGACTTCCTTACTAGCAACTGCTATAGTTCTATGTTTTGCATTTGGGATGAGAAATGCTGTTGATAGCACTGGTGGCTTTGGTCGTTGCTAAGCAATCAAGGTTTTTTGTGCTTCTCACACCACCCAGAGACCAGGCTGGGAGGGCACAAGAAGTTGGGAGGGGATACAGCGAGGACAGCTGACCCCAACTGACCAAAAGGATATTCCATACCATGTGACATCAAGCTCAGTATGTAAAGTTGAGGGAAGAAGGAGGAAGGTAGGGGACACTCAGAAACCAAGTAACCATTACACATGATGGAACTCGGCTTTCCTGGAGATGGTTGAACACCTGCTTGCTGATGGGAAACAATGAATGAATTCTTTTTCTGCTTTGCTTGCCTGCACAGCTTTTGCTTTACTTATTAAACTGCCTTTCTCTCAACCCACAAGTTTTCTCACTTTTACTTTTCCAATTCTCTCTCTCATCCCAACTGGGAGAGTGAACAAGCAGCTGTGTGGTCCTAGCTGCTGGCTGGGGTTAAACCATGACACTAATTTTATAAAGCTTAAGCCAATTTATCTAACAATTTATACATTATTAAATTCCCATAGTATAGTTACATGTATAGTTATATATATAGTTACATATATTCCTGTAAACTGGACTGAGGTGATAAGAATTTCCATTTTCAGTTAGAGCTGGATGAAATAAAAATGTCTACAGCACAAGAGTTCCAATATCTAACTTCAGTTTTGCCCGATATCATAAAAAATGATATCTTTTGTTTCTACATTCCTTATTGAGATATTTAAACACTAACAGATTGTTGTAGTTTGGGCCAGGTTGGCCAATGACAAGACAACAGATGATCTCCCCAACATCTTACCCCAAGGAGAGGAAGAAGAGAGATAAAGAGATTTATGAGTTTATAAAAAAATAGACTACTTCAATAAAATAAAAAAGGAAATAATGAAATAGATACAATATATACAAAACCATATCAAGCTGCCAGGGAGATGTCATTGACAGGCACTGGGAAAGTTCCAGAGTGGACTCAGCAACAGATGGGAGCTAGATTCCAGAACACACTGACAGGGTCCTCCTTAGACATTAGTCATTGAAGAAGGATAGCAACTGAAGAAGGACCAACCTAATCACTTTGACCCCTCAGCTTTTGTACTGAGCATGACAGATGGGTTGCAACACCCTATTGGTCAGTTTGGGTCACCTGACCTGTCCACTCCTCCCCACAGGTGTGTCACGTTAAAAGGACTGTAGTTTCGATATTTGTCTGTCAGAGTCCCAGGACTTTCACTGATTTACCATCAGAGTCCCACCAAAGGACTTTCACCGTCAGATTCACAAATAATCAAAATTAGTTATTTTATTGAGAGTGACAGTCACAGATTCGAGATTTCCGAAGGCACAGCGCTTACCCAGAAAGGCGTCCCTGCCTGGGGTGGAGGAAGAGAACGCAGCCCGTCGACTGGTCCGTCAGGTATCAAGTTTCTTCTCTCCCAATTTAACAGTCATTTTCTCCATCCTTTTATCCCCAAAATTACAAGGTTTCCCTCCCCTAGGTGACATGTAGTGTGATTTGGGTGGAGAGATGAGTGCTATAGTCATATATGTTTAGCATGATCTCTAAAATCTGCATTAGCATATACAGGGGTGTCAACTTTAATATGCATTTCAAAGGTAATGAGGCAAAGGTCAATTACTGGACATGGTAGCCTCTCAAGGAAACAGAGAGCTACACAAAGTCTCTGTTATCTTGATTTCACTGTCTCTGCTGAGGAAAAGCAGGGCTGTCCTGGCTCCCCAAGACTACCCCGTCATTTATGTATCCTGTGATAGCCAGACAAGCCTTCACTCCCCTGGGTTGCCCAAGAGATAGCAAAGCCAGTCTTAATTGCTCTTTGAGCACAGAGACCTCACCTCATTATCCAAATTCCACAAGGTGCGACCCCTCCACAGGGTAAACAACCAAGTCAACTGACTGTGGTTGCCACAGCAACAAGTATAAGCAAAAGCCTTTCTCACTGAACAGAAAGTTGGCTCTGCTCCACCCCAAACCGGAACACAGATCTCAATGTTTTATTTTAATACATTGGTTTTAAAATGCACCAAAAAAAACTTTTATAATTTCATGCAGAAGTTTGGTTAAGATTCTTTGAATTAATATCACATAAATTTAGACGTTTGCATTATAGATATTTCCCTCTAAGCTCAGTATATGGACTCTCTAAAACCAGTGATGAGAAATAAATACCTCAAATTACATGAGTTTTAAACTTCTACTTCAGATGACATGAAACATGCCTCAGATACACCTGTTTCTCTCCATTGACTGTAGAAGGAGTATATGTAATATCTGTTTAATATCTTTATCAACAACCTGGGTGAGGTGATCGAGTGCATCCTGAGTAAGTTTGCAGATGACACCAAGTTAGGTGGGAGTGTCGATCTGCTTGAGGGTAAGTGGGAGTGTTGATCTGCTTGAGGGTAGGATGGTTTTGCAGAGGGACCTGGACAGGCTGGATCAATGGGCCGAGGCCAATGGTATGAGGTTCAACAAGGCCAAGTGCCAGGTCCTGCACTTGGGTCACAACAACCCCATGCAGCGCTACAGGCTTGGGGAAGAGTGGCTGCAAAGCTGCCCCACAGAAAAGGATTTGGGGGTGTTATGTCAAGCCGACTGAATATGAGCCAGCATTGTACCCAGGTGGCCAAGGCAGCCAACAGCATCCTGGCCTGTATCAGGAACAATGCAGTAAGCAGGACAAGGGAATTGATCATCCCCCTCTCCACAGCACTAGTGAGACTCCCCTTTGAATACTGTGTTCAGTTTTGGGCCCCTCACTACAAGAAAGATATTGAGATTCTGGAGCATGTACAGAGAAGGGCAACAAAGCTGGTGAGGAGTCTACAGCACAAGTCCTATGAGGAGCGGCTGAGGGAGCTGGGGTTGTTTAGTCTGGAGAGAAGGAGGTTGAGGGGAGACCTTATCACTCTCTACAGCTACCTGAAAGGAGGTTTTAGAGATGTGGGTGTTGTCCCCAAGTAACAGGTGGTAGAACAAGAGGAAATGGCCTCAAGTTGCACCAGGGGAAATTTAGACTGGATATTAGGAAAAATTTCTGTATTGAAGGGGTTATCAAACATTGAAACAGACTGCCCAGGGAAGCAGTTGAATCACCATCACTGGAGGTATTTAAAAGATGGGTAAACATGGTGCTTAAGGACATGGTTTATTGGTGGGTTTTTTAAGTGTTAGGTTAATGGTTGGACTCGATGTTCTTAAAGTCCCCTTCTAACCTGAACAATTCTATGATTCTATAAAGATAAGACAGTCAGGGCCAGACAGCTGGGAATGGAAAAGACAACAGAAGTGCAAATGGGAGAGGAAAATCAAAGAGACAAACTAAAACATCTTTACATTTCTTGTGCCTTCTCTCTAGCAAATATATATTTGTAGTCGCTGTTTTTAAATATAAACCTTTTTGATATAATTTGTGACCTCTATTCTGTTAATTAGCTGAATTTGTGATATCATGAGAGGAATGAGACCTATTATTGAGTAAAGAAATAACATATATGTACATGAACACTAAAGTTGTGTTCTTATATATAATAATAAAAAATGAAACACTCCCTTGGTTCTTCTGGGTGGTAATAATGATCCAGATATTTGAAGATCTCTCTTAATCATTTGAGCATTGGTTGCTGTTTTCAGCAGAAATTATTCTGCAAGGAAAGACAAAAAGCAGACTTCATCAGGTTTATGTTCCTAAAACTGCATTAATCCTTATTTGCCAGATGATATGAATTGTTGTCAACATAATGATCATACTTTGAGACCTTGTGTGCCATAAATAATTCCAAGATACAGAGAAGATATTTTAGATGTTCAGTCTTAATTCTAATTATGAAGCAAAATGGAGAGCTGTTTATTCTTTTTTGTGGCTACTATTGTTTTTAAAGCGGACTTATTCTGAGATAATTATATAGCAAAACATTTTTAAGGAAAAACAAAAACACTTTCTCTCTAGGTTTTAAAGATATTATAATATTGAGTAGATGAGGTAAACATTTTTTTTCAATTACTAAAATTTTTGAAGTATCACATAAAGAAAAATATATTAAAAAATAACAATTCTAAAGGTGCTGTATTTGAAGTTTTAAGCCTGATAGAGAAATCAACATTTTCTATTACATTCTTTATGGATTTTATACATTAAAGCAACTCAGATAAAATTTATCTGAAACTTTCCCATGGTGAGTGGGGATTCTAGGGGAAAGAGAGCCTTTCTTTGCCCAGCTTTACAATTACTTCAGGAGAAGAAAATTATTTTTGTTTCATGGCATCGAAAGTAGCATTTCAGAGATAAATGTGCAGAGGTACTTGGCTAGATAGAGTTTGTGAAAACAGAGAGAAAGACAGGGAGAAGTGACCAGCTAAGCAAGCAAGTCAACTGGAAGAAAGGAAAAATTGTCTCAGCCTTCTCTACATTCACACCGATGACACAACTCTGATTAATCTCCCAAGAACCAGCTGGGTGATGAGTTTTTCACTGGTCTACGTAAGACTTGCAGGGTTTTAATTCACAACATCATAAATATTGTGTTAAAGCATTGTAATTCTCCTCCTGAGATGTAGCCTTTGGGAGAATGCAACAGTAAACTTTGCTGCTCCAGAAAGTCTGATCAGTCAGTTGCCACTCTTTGACTGTGCTTTGTAAACAGCTGGACTTCTTCTCCTAAGGCTTATATACTGTTTTTTATCTCACAGAACCAATCTCAAAGCTTGAATAAATTCAAAAGTACTGTAAATACCATACTAAAGATCACAATTTTAATACACGAATTTTGATGTAGCTATGTTCTCGGGAGATACTCTACACCCCATTAAGGACTTAAGCAGAGAATCTTTTGCTCCCATCTTCCACATCCCCAGGCCTGTTTTTCTGTACATGGTGAAATTATTTTAAATACTTCTATTACACACAAGTGTAACACACACATTATGTAGCAGAAACATTTGGGTTTTTTTTTTAACTCAGAGGCATGAATAAAAAACATCTCCCTCATGTTATTTCTACATGCCCCAACAAATCAGGGGGGATATAGTTCCAGTGTGACTGTCAGTATATTTAATTCTTACCATTCAGTTGAGGACTCTGATGCTATAATGTCTTTGTGATCATTTACAATTTATCTTCTCAAGTTTGAATGTTACAAAGACTGACTGCAAACCATTGGCTTGAAGAAGACAAATAGAGTAACAAACAAATAAATCCTGGGACATATTGTCTTCTTTCAAGTACGTAAATTACCAACACATAATATGCTGGTTTTAGATATAAAAGTATAATCTCCAACAGCACAGTAGTAAGAAATGAAACCATCCCTCTCTCAAGAAGAGAAACAAAGGTCTGTGTCATTATAAAAGTCTTAAATTAGAAAAATTCTAACATTAATTGTTCATGGGATTTTTTTGCAAAACAAGAATTTAGTGTAATCTAATTGCTCTATTTTGAAAATTTGCTAAATGAGTTTCCATATCCTCATTATCTGTAGTTCTGATGCGGCAGGGTAGCTCAGGAAGTCTAAGTTAGAAGCGTAGCTTTCCATCTCCAAAACAGTTTGCAAAACACATTGCTCTAGAGAGAACAGTGCAGTCCCTCACTGTGTGGTGTTCTATTAGGCAGGAGGAAGAGAGATTCTTTGTAGAAACTGTCATGAAACTCAGTTAAGCTTTCAGATAAGCTGCAAACAGTGCTTTGAAGGTTTCACCAAAACTGAGAAATTTTGCAAAACATTTTGCTTAGAGGAATTAACTTTTTTTTTCCTGGTGTTTCAAACATCATAACAAAAATTTTAAACAGTCCTGAAAGGATAACATGGTAGTTTGTAAGACTGGCTGGGCATTCTGGTAATATTAAAGCTTTTCTCTACTCTGACTGATTTACTATCTCGGTCCCTATTCCCCATTATGCATGTAGAAAACATCTCTAGCTAATTCTGCTTCTCCTTCATACCCATATTTTGTAAATAACCAGGGGACATACGTAGAGTCTAGATGCAACTGTGACTCATTATCAGGTGAATAGCTACCAAACAGTTACTTGTTAAACTCCTATGCTTGACAGTCCTGAATCAATAAATACACGACACAGATTAAGAGATGGAAGTAACACAATAACCTTGGTTTAGGTAGTAGAATATTAACCTGGTCATGTAGTAGAGATAGTTCAACTTTCAAGCAAAGTATATTTTTGTATTTTTGATCAATATTTTTTAAAGTGTCACCTGGACATTGTTTTATTTTTTTCTTTATATAACCCTGAATATTGAAAACAAAGGTACTTTAACTGAAATCTTACATATGATCTTCAGTGAGGGTATAACTTGTCTTCCTTTCTTTCTTTTTTCTGGCTAAACCCAGCCACTTTTATTCATGCAATTGTCTACTAGAATACACTGTAAGAGGTTTGCTTTGGTTTGTTTTGGTTTGATTTTTTGTTTTCACTCTAAAGATCTCCTGTTTAAAAATACTTGCCCCCTAAGCATTTTTAGTTATCAGCATACTTGCAGTCTACTTTGTTGTGACTGACTTTAATTTTCTTTGGGTCTCTTTGGTCTTCTTTGGATTTCTTTGGTCTCTGTTCTGATTGAAATCAAAGTTGTCTGGGGAAAGAGTACATCTGGAGAGGAAACAGCTTCTTTTGTGTAGATAACAAAGAGTATATTAACATTCACTATAAAATGTTTTGTCGTTGTTTTTTTTTTGTTTGGTTGGTTTTAATATACTTATATCTTGGCAAATGTGTTTATTTTTTAAAACACACAATTTATCACCTTGATAGAAAGCTTTACTGTAACTGCTATTATTTCATATATGCCAGTTATCTTACAGGTTTTTTTATCTGATGATACTAGCTTATAAAGTATAGTTAGTTTTCATTTAATATCTTTGTGGTTCAGTGAACTCAAAAATACAGGTCCTTCCAAACTGAATTTTGCAAAAAATCTCTTTGCATGCAATGCATTAACTCATACAATATTTATAGTTCTTTTGTTTTGGTTTGGATATTTTTTTCTGTTTTCTTTTTTTTCACCCACTCTCTCCAGGCACATGTAACTTCACCATTTTCTTCATCATTTACTTCTTGAAGGTAGAATTCTCATTTATCTCTGGAGATTAAGACTTTTCACAGTAGTCATATGAAATAGTAATACAACCAAACTGATTTTACAGGCCTTTGGATTTATTTGATTTGATTTTTTGATTCCTTGGGGGATCTGCATTTGACCCAACAGCTTATGACACAGTTAAAAAAGGCACCAAGCCTTGCAGATCTTCTGAGGTGTGACGAAATTGCTTGTACTTCTGTGGGTACAATGCTGAGTTGAATCATGTGCAATCATCAGTGCACCATAATGTTCATAATTCTCTAACACAACATATCTTGTACTTTGGGTTCACTTGTTTGTTCATGGAGTAAAGTGCTGCAGCCTTTGGTTTTGTATCTAGCATTTTTCACCCTTCCTTTTCCATTTTTATTCCCTCCTCCCTTCTTTGGGATTCTGACCTATTTCCACATTTAATTCCTCCAGAAAATACTATTAAATATTTTCCTGTATAGTTGTGGAATAACTACTAAATTGGCCAAAGAATACAAAAATATAGCATTGTTCACACATTAAGGAAAGTCATAAAATCAAGAGGTTTCTGAGGTAGAATACAGCCGCGGCTGGCATGCGAAGAATGCAACATCTGCGATCCCCTGTACAAGGCGAAACTACACGAGGGATGGAACGGAACGCGCTTGTTCCGTGTCCCTCCCTTGTGATGTATAGCAGGTATGGGAACGAGATGGTACTACAGAACAGATAAGTGGCCTACATGCTACTCTGAGCCAACATTTTGTCAAATTTTGATGAAATGCTGTCCTTTGTGCAAACTTTGCTCATTATAATGTCATTATAATACCAAAACACACCTCCATACCGAAGGCTACCTGCCTCCAAGGTGCGACCACTCCTCCTTGAGTCTGCACCCTGAATTTCTCGTGAACTATACCTTTAATTGTGAAGCGAGGAAAATTTACACCAATGATGATAAATGTATGTATGACTCAAGTCACTCAAACTCCACCTTGAAGATAACAAATAGTATAAAAATAGCCCAAGAGAGGGGGGATATCAGGGAAGACACCATCGCAAAGAATTACATCATCACTGACTTCTGGGATCAGTCGATGGGCTGAGCCTTTCTTCCCCTGCCATAGGGACGCCTTTGGGTAAGACTTAGATTATACCGAGTGCTTCCTCGGGGAACTTAGAAATTTCTCTAGAGACTCTCTTTTCTACATTTATAGCCAGGCTGTATTTTTTATAACTTCGTCGCGCGTTTTGTATATGTAACAATACTTGCATTTGCACGTGCTTTGCAGACAGTGTATTTATCACCGGCAATCCTAAGAACCTGTATATCTGTTGTTTAAATAAACTGCACTGTTTAAGTAGCTAGTCGTTTTGGTTTCTCACTGAACGCGACCAAAGACTCGAGGGTGGCCGTGCTAGTTCATGAGCACGACTAGACTGAAGGTGCAGTCCACTATTAGTGTATCCAAATCATAACAGTTTAATACATATTAAATGTGATTGGACTGATAGTGCTGGATTGGGCATCACTCAGAATTTAAACCTAGCCGCACCTGGCCTCCCACCTCGGTGAGGAGTGTTAGAACGCAAGGGGGTTTATTTTCTGCCAAAACCGCTTTGCCCCTTTTTCACTGAACAATAGTATAGTATCGTGAACAGTACGTTGCAAAGACAATTTATTGAATTTCGCCTTTTCAAATACACCTGAAAAGGCTCTAGCGTTCTCCACTTTTCATGGAATAAAACTTATGAGTAAGGTTTTAGTACACTTTTTTGCCATCCCCAAATTAGAAGTGTTTCAGGTTCTGGGTTTATCTCTGACAACAACTATATGAGTAACTGCTCCCTTTCTTTGTGCCCTATATTCTCTTCTTGCAGTATAAGAATAATGACATACATTTTATATAGAAATTGCTCATTGCCCTTCAGTGGTCACACAGTTACATGTAAGCATTATAAATAGACTTCAAGCCTCCACAGTTGTTTCCATGTTTCCATTACCAAA
Organism: Sterna hirundo; assembly: GCA_009819605.1. NCBI lineage: Eukaryota > Metazoa > Chordata > Aves > Charadriiformes > Laridae > Sterna > Sterna hirundo. Next base: position 168,192,952 of record CM020437.1, read on the forward strand.
CAAGACCACATAGTAAAATAATTGCCTTCATCCTGGCCTACTTTAATAACTGTTATTGCTCAGCAATGCTAAATGTCATGGCCATTTACATCTTCCTTGAATTTAATAAATGGAAATCTGTTCTATTGTGCTGTCTTGTGTTTGAGCTTTTAACCATGTTACTTTTGTATTTTTACAAGCTTTTACCACCAATATAGAAATGTAATCATGGACAACTCTAAATTCCATATGATTACAGATTTTATATTTATTATAAACACTGTGTTTTGTACATTATTTTTTCCTAATGGGTGGATAACAGCTCCATCCATTCATGCTGAAATTGAGTGTCATGTAGATTTGCATTATTCAGAATTTTGTTTCCTTAATTTTTTTTTTTTTTTTTTTTTTTTTTGGGGGGGGGTGGAGGGGGAAGGGAGGAGAGAAAAACCCTTTTTTCTATTTAGTTAAAACACAGCTCTGCTGTCACTGACTCTGAGACTGACATTTTTGTTGCACCCTTTAGAACTTATGATACTCAAAAAAGCATGACCTTTGGGATTTTGTTTGTTTTCATAATGTATATTAAGGAAACGAGAGAGATCACAGAAGAGGCAGAAAAGGTAAAGCAAGATACATGACAAAGTCCATTAGGGTAACTTATCTGATAAGAAAAGATACAAAACTAAACAGACCATACCTGTTTTCATAGCATAAACCTCACTTGTTTTTTTAGTGGTAGACAAAATTCATATCTTCTTAGAGAAAATCCCCAGATTAAAAAAAAAGTCCCAAGTATTCAAGTGCTCAAAACAAAAGCAGTATATATATGATATTTGCTCTGTAACTATCATAGTAAACAGAGTAGTTTTATATAAATATTTTTTTTAAATTACTTTGAAAAGTATTTTTAATTTTAAAAGAATAAAAAAGGGAAGTATATGAAGGAAAATTCCTTAGAGAACAACTTCTTCACCTGTGACTGATTCAACAGAGGGGATAAAAGTTATCATAGAATCATAGGGTTGGAAGGGACCTCTGGAGATCATCTAGTCCAACCCCCCTGCCAGAGCAGGGCCACCTTAGAGCAGGTTGCACAGGAACATGTCCAGGCGGGTTTTGAATGTCTCCAGAGATGGAGACTCCAACACCTCCCTGGGCAGCCTGTTCCAGTGCTCTGCCACCCTTAAGGTAAAGAAGTTCCTTCTCATGTTTAGGTGGAACTTCCTATACTCAAGTTTATGCCCATTACCCCTTGTCCTGTCACTGGACACCACTGAGAAGAGCCTGGCCCCATCCTCCTGACACCCACCCTTTAAGTATGTATAAGCAAAGATCTGAGCCTGTCTCAATTATTTTGAGTCCTGTCTTGGTTCAGGCGGGGATAGGGTTAATTTTTCCTGGTATTCCATGCCATGTGAGCCATGCCCACCCTGAGCTGCCGGGGGAGGGGGCAGGAAGTCCCCGTTTGGAGCGGGCTGGGGCTGGGGCGTCCCGGCTCTGGTCGGTGAGCGGCGGTTCCGTAATCATGTTCGTATATTCCTCTATCCGTGTTATCGTTGTTGTTTGCTTGTTCACTTCGCTGTTCTGTTAAACTGCCCTTGTCTAAACGCCAGAGTCTTGCCTTTTTCTTCTGATTCTTCCTGTATTGGGAAGAGCCGAGCGAGCGGCACGTGGTTCTTTGTTGCCCTCTGAGGCAAAACCACGACAAGTCCCTTGATCCAGTTCTTCTGGTGCTTCTGAACTTTGGTAGGGTTTTTATACCAATGGAGAAAGACTATAGCAAGACTGTACCACAAACTTTCTTACTCTTAAGATATATCTTTTCCCAGTGAAGACATGAAACTATAGTGCCTGGGAATGATATATATATGTCAGAAGAGAATTTGCCGAAGACAGGAAATCCTCTGCCAGTGATTTACAGCTAGGTTATGGTTCATTTGTAGCATCTGAGTGACACAGTGGGATCATAACCCTATTTGAGAATCTGGCAAAATATTTCCCTGAGGTTTTTCCATTACTGCAATAGCTGAACCACTATACATTTTATATATTCCATGATTTATTATAGCCCTAGAAAACAAAACAAAAAAGGTATGGAATGATGTTTTGTCTATATATAGATATTATAGACATTATTTTTATTTACATATATTTTTTTTTCAAAACTTTCTTATACTTCTTCACTGTATTTATATGCAAACTATGCTTTCTAAAAATAGCTCTTTGAGTTCACACCATCTAGCTATACATGCCCAATATCTTGGAGATAGTCCTAATCTATAGAAAAGAGGTATGCTCTGGCATTATACTGATTATATTTCTAGAAAGATTAGATTCATAGTCCCCCCCAGTGGAACGGTGTATATTTCTGCTAGTGATTAACAAGAACTTAATGTTATTTTTTCATATTTTGAATACAGATTTACAGTGCTTGTTTGGCATTTCAAGACACCAACGTGTAGTAGAAACTCTCTACAGTGCACATTTTTCTTGGATTATTGATATTGACTCCAACTAACAGAAAAACAAAACAAAACAATTTACAAAGAGTAGAATAATTATACCAAAGAACCTTTCATATTTTTTTTCTTCCTGAGGCTGGTTCCTACAGTGCTGCATTATATATGTCTAAGAAAAGTACATATCACTATCTGATTTACAGATTCCCAGGCCGAATCAAAAGTTTTATTATATTTAAAAACATGAAATACATATTTTTCCACTCATTACAGAGGTATGCTAATGATTAATACTTTTTAAGTAGCTGGATAGAATGTATTCTTATTCCTTGAGGTACACATGAAATAGCTTCAAAGATGTGAAAAGCTTATTTTACAGCAATGTAAAGCATCTTATGGAATACTTTGGCTATTAAAAAATGAAGCAATCATGTTGTTACTTTTACTTATTCCTATTTAGAGCTTTCTGTTTATATTTCTAACAGCTATCCTCCCTAAAGTAGAGATTTGGATTTAGTTGGGATTTATGGCAGCATAAGGGAAAGAGCTGCCAGAAGTGATTTTAATCCATTAAAAGAAGCTTTATAGAATGGTAGAATCACAAATTACAGATGCCTTTTGCTGAGTATAACTTTTCTCTTACAATTAAATCGTAATGTACAGTTGTCCTTCTGTTATTTACTAAAAAGTCTAACTTTTATTTGTTTACTTTGCAGAATAGTTTTGCTCATTACTATTTAAAGCTGTTACTAGATATCATATTAAGGCAATAAATAGCTTATGAATAATACGCCATACTAAGAACGAAAAGGAGAGGATTTTTTAAAAAACATCGTTCTAATCTCCTGTAAATTGCTGAGCTCTTCCTCAGAATTGCTAAGCATCCTCAGCTGCCCCTGAAGTCAATGGGAGCTGTAGGCGTTCACAGCCTCTTTAGCATCCTAACCCTGAGCACCTGGTACTCTTATATATCTTATTTGTCTAGGGCTTAAAAGAAGTCAGATCCAAGCATTTGCTGACCTTGCATGTTGTGCTGCAGTGTAGAAAAGTATGAGTGGCCTGCAAAGACGATAGTTTGAGCACTTGAAGCTGTTTAGCAGAAAGGAACTGGGAACTTAATTCCCTGAGGTACCTTTGGGTGTCCTGCTTGTCACTAGCAGATGCTACGATGCTTCTATTAAAGCCAAAGAAAAGCTGATGCTACTTTCAGAGGCAAATGACTACACTAACAGGATTTTTCTTGTGAGGCAGGTAAGTCATTGCAGTGAACGTCACAGCTGTGAAGGAGGTCTCACCTTACTGTTCAGGGGCTAGCCAAAGCAGTTCACTGAGAATTATGCTCGCTTGCCCTTTTTCCCAGGTGTTCCCTGAGAAATGACTATTGGGGAGGTTCATGTCTAGTATAGTGAAAACCCCCAGGAGGAGGTATATGGTGTAGGTATGTAGTCAGTGACATATTAGGGTAGACAAGGAAAAATAGGATAGATCTAGAGGCTGGCTCCTAATAGTAAAATGATTTATGTGGTCTGCATCTTACTTCCTCTCTGTTTTCTGAAGAGGAAGACGGTAACCAGCCCAGAGCACCCTACATTATTTTATCAACAGACGTTTATTTCAATCTGTTCCTTTGCAGGAAAAAAAATATTTCTGAGCACAAACCTGTGCATCTAGGGGAAATGTGTTAACTCTACTGCTTCTAGAGAGACCCTAAATGAAACTACATGGTGTAAGTGGGCATGTTGTGTATGGCTTTTGCCTCATTGTCTCACCTAGCTATAGTTCTTTAGTCATAGTCACTATTCAGGTCTTTAGACCTTGATTCTAAGGTTCATTTGCATTCAACAATCCAAGTGATATCAGTAGCTACTGACACGAAAATAAGAAACAAGTCCAATCATTAAGAGAGAGAACAATAAAGAATGGATTAAACATGGGGAATTCTCATTTTGCTTTTTCTGTTGTAGGAGACAAAACAGAAAGCTTATACCTTACAAAAGCAGATAATGTCAATCAGAATAGTCTGACTCTTTTTTTTTGAAGGATTAATACTCAATAACAACCATTTTCCTGTGTTTCTGTTTTATGGACATGATCTGGGAAAATAAGAAGTGAAATTATATTGCATTTGAGATACCTTACTAGGAAGATGTCCATTCTGGCGTCTGGAAAAATTTCACTGTCACTGAGAGAAATCAGTTCTCTGTTTTTGTTTGTCATTAAGCCCAATGAGAACAAAAGCCCAGGTAAGAATTACGTCATTCATGACAATTAAATATGTATGTGCCTCACAAGAAAAATATGAGCTACAAGAGTTATTTTCTCTCTGAACAGTATTTGTTTGTGATCACTGAGAAAGAGTACCTCCACCAAATATTGGATAGACAAAATTTTATGTAGTACTTGTAATTGCTATGAAAACTATGGGTTTATTTTACTGTTTTAGTCAATTGTCTTGTATCACTACTAAGTTTCACAATTTTATAGAGTTTTTGCTTGACATTTTCAGTTTCAGAAAACTCAAAGGAGAGATGAAACTTAAATTATTCTACTTTTCTTTTTAATACCTTCACCAGCTATTGATATTATGTAGTAGTTCTGAAACCTTATGATTCTTCAATGAGTCTTCCTATTCTCCACATAGACATTTTGATAAGCTTTCATTATGGTTTTCAGTCATATGCAATGTATTTTGTTTTCCTGAATTTGTTCTGACTGGAAAATGATACTTAGCTAATTGGTGACATCAGAGGTATAAAGTCCTGTTAAGCTGGAAACTTTACTAATTATTATTCTTGCTATGTATTTATTTTATATTATGCCTAGGAAAGCAATCAAATTACAAAGTATGTGATAAAGTTAAATTACCATGTGGTCACTCTGGTTGCCCCTCAAAGAGGTAAAAATTCTGTGCTGACTCTCCACTCAGGGATGGGGATTCCACCACCTCTCTGGGCAACCTGTTCCAGTGTCTCACCACCCTCATGGTGAAGAACTTCTTCCTAACGTCCAGTCTGAATCGACCCATCTCTAGTTTTAATCCATTCCCTCTAGTCCTACCATTACCCGACATCCTAAAAAGTCCCTCACCAGCTTTCTTGAAGGCCCCCTTGAGATACTGGTAGGCCACTATAAGGTCTCCTCGGAGCCTTCTTTTGTCCAGACTGAACAACCCCAACTGTCTCAGTCTGTCCTCATAGGAGAGGTGCTCCAGCCCGCTGATCATCCTTGTGGCCCTTCTCTGGACACATTCCACCACATCCATATCTCTCTTGTAGTAGGGGCTCCAGAAGTGGACGCAGTACTCCAGGTGGGGTCTCATGAGAGTGGAGTAGAGGGGGAGAATCACCTCCCTCGACCTGCTGGCCACACTTCTCCTGATGCAGCCCAGGATACGATTGGCTCTCTGGGCTGCTAGTGCACACTGACGGCTCATGTTGAGCCTCTCGTCCACCAGCACCCCCAAGTCCTTTTCTCCAGGGCTGCTCTCAAGCCAGTCACTGCCCAGCCTATATCGGTGCTTGGGGTTGTCCTGACCCAGATGGAGGACCTTGCACTTGGTCTGGTTGAACTTCATGAGGTTGGCATGGGCCCACTGCTCCAGCCTGTCAAGGTCCCTCTGGATGGCATCTCTTCCCTCCAGCGTGTCAGCCGCCCCACACAGCTTGGTGTCATGGGCAAACTTGCTGAGGGTGCACTCTATGCCCCTGTCCATGTCACTGACAAAGGTGTTAAACAAGACCAGTCCCAGTACTGATCCTTGAGGGACTCCACTTGTCACTGGACTCCACTTGGCCATGGACCCATTGACAGCCACTCTTTGGGTGCGGCCATCAAGCCAGTTCTTTATCCACTGTATTGTCAGTCCATCAAACCCATATTTTATCAGCTTGGAGACCAGGATGTCATGCGGGACAGTGTCAAAGGCTTTGCTCCAGTCCAGGTAAATGAGGTCAATTGCTCTCCCCTTGTCTATTGATGTTGTGACCTTCTCATAGAAGGCCACCAGGTTTGTCAGGCACGATTTGCCCTTGGTGAAGCCGCGTTGATTGTACCCAATCCCCTCTTTGTTATTCTTCTGCCTCAGCAGTGCGTCCAGGAGGATCTGCTCCATGATCTTACCAGGCACCAAGGTGAGACTGACTGGCCTATAGTTCCCTGGTTCCTCCTTCTTTCCCTTTTTGAAAATGGGGATTATGTCTCCCCTTTTCCAGTCAGTGGGGACCTCACCAGACTGCCATGACTTTTTGAAGATAATAGAGAGTGGTTTAGCAACCTCATCCACCAAGAAGGTAAAACTACAGAAGGTAAAAACAGTATTAAAACTCACATGACTTCCCCCCCCCCCCCCCCCCCATAATAATTAAGACCATAAGTCAAAAAAGCCACACTATATTTCTAGCACTATTATGTGATTCCTAGAACTCCAGCAATATTTCCATGTTGAAATAATGCAACAAGCAATGATTTAAAATCAGGATGTACTCTTTCATAATTCTAATTGTCATATCACAAAGCCTTTGAATGATAACAGTAAAAACAGCCACTCAGTGAGTCACAGTGGAAAATATTTGTTTATCTGAACTGAATTATATTTTTTTTTCAGGGTCAACGTTTCTTTCCTTATGCTTTTACATTATATGAATCTTCAGGATAATTTTTAGTTATTTCTAAAAATTATTAATTCAGGTCCCAATTAATCAAAAAAAAAAAGTTCCTTGAATTTTAAAACAGTTCTTGAATTCTTGTTACTTTGTTCTGTAGGAGTTTCTAGCCACATAAACTTCTTTACATGAAAGAAGAGAAGGTTAATCATAATGGTATTCTGGTTCTTGCCTTTAAGTATCTCTTGGTTAATTTAGACAACTCTGGGACACTAGGGTATAATGAACAGAAATTACATCCAAAAAGCACAGTGCTGTACAATCTCATAAGGCTTTCATAAATAAAATAAGCAACTTTTGCAGACTTACTCTTTTATCTAATTAATGGGCTATGCATGCCTGGAATTACTAGCCTTCCACATTTTCTTTCTGTTATTTTTCTGTTGTTATATATCAGATTAAAATATGTTACACATCTTATTGTGACTGTTTCGCCTGTGGGAAAAGAAAGTAATTGCATGCATTTTGGTCAAACTTTTCAAGTAGAAATGAGAGACACTTGTTTGTAGCGCAAGAAAGTTCTACTCCAAAACTAAGCGACAATTACAATTGCACGTACTTCTGCTTCTTTTCGTTAAGAGCAACAAAGAGTAACAACAGAAATGTTCTACATTCATTTTAAACTAGCAAAAAGACAGAGTGTATTAGTCTATAACTTGCTGATCAGATAATCTTAGTTTTATTCTTTGTTGTGCTATGGGTTCTCTCTGTTACCCGGTGTAAATTTTCTAGGCATTTAAGAGTTAGTAAATACCTAATAATGCAGTTTTTAGCCTTTGATAACCACACTGGGAATAAGATGCATGACAACTAGCTTGCCTGTTCAGCGACACAGTTTCCCAAAGTATTTCACATAAAGAACGTTGCTCGGCTCGTCCCATTTCCCAGCCTTTTTGTGTGGGAGTGCACACCGCAAGGTCTATGTGATATCCCACAGGCAATAAAAGCCTACTCTGCTTTCAGTCTGAGGCACTGGAAGATGTGCTGCTATTTCAGTATGGCACAGCATTTAAACTCCACCACAGAGAAGGACTTGCTAGCATCAGCTAAGTAACTGCAGCAGTTACTCTTAAGTGGTTGCTGAAGAGACTGGTGCATATGGCTAGCTTATGCCTGCCTTCAGAAAACATCCCCTCAAATGTATGAGTCACGGTACCACATATTTTCACAGCCCAAACACGTTTTTTTAACAGATAGCCTATATGCATATTGGTACATAGGTAGGTATGTGTGTATGTGTGACAGAACTCCAAAGCTTAAAACCAACCTACAAACTTTACTGAGCGTGCACTGTTGAAATAAATTCAAAACTCTTCTTTCTTAGACTTACAGATGTTCACCGAAATACAGTACCATTGTTGTAAGTGCATTCATTACAGCAGCAACTTAGAGTTGTTACGTGGCACATTCTCAGGTAAAATATTTCCCCCAAGCTCTCTCTGTTTTGCAAGCAAAGAAATTATTTTATAATCTGAAACTGATGCTCACTGGAGGGGAGAAGAGACTGGGAAAAGGACAATTTTATGTGACAGCTAAGCAATCTCACTTGGCATCAGTGCTGCGCTGTGTAAAATCAATGGTTGTTATCACTGGTACATAGAATAAAGTTCTCATGACTCTTCTGCTGTGCTTATTGTTTTATTTCACCATCTGGCTTATATCTGTCTCATTATGCTTTACGCTGTCACACATCCTTTCAACCTTTGTTTTTGTTGTTACAAGCATGCTACTTCATTGGTGACATCCTGTAATTTAAAAACTCAGAATGAATCAAACTATGCCTCCATAGTCTTTTTTAGAAGGTATAACAGTTTCACTCTAATTTCTCAGGATTTATGGGTGCTTTGGATTGTGGTAATGGGACGAAAAATCAGGAGCACCTCAGTTTAAACCTCTACAAGTAGACATTTGAGACCAGAATGTGTTTAATCTGATTATTATAGATACTTACTTAAGAATAAGATTAATCTTTCTCAGGAAATGCTTATTTATCTCCAAAGAAAAAGATAGTTGATCACCTTGTACATGACAAGATTATTACACTTATGTATCAACTTCACCTCATCATATCACTATGGTAGTAGAGGTGTAGAAACCTTTCAAAAATATATTCAATGTGTATCACTATCTATATGTAATATTTTTCTGCTAAAAATATTTCTGTGAAGGGAATATTACCAGTTAGAATCAGTAAGTAAGAATCCAGAATTTTCCTCTTCCCTGTGTAATCCTCAGGGGTTCCCTTGCCTTGTCTACTCAACAATTCTATCAGATAACAGACATATTGACTAATTCTTAATCTTCAAGCTTATGCACATTTTTTTTTTTTTTTATATAATTTTGTAAGATGTTAAATCCCTGAAAAGCTTCTCTTTGTTTCTTCCCCCTGCCACCTCTTCTGATTAGGTGCAATTTTTTCTCAAAAGTCTGTTTAAAAAAAAAATAATTAAAAAAAAAAAAAAATTAGGAATTACTGAAGTTACATTACCAAATGTATTTTGGTAATAACATTAACAATTGTTTGTGAAATTTTATTTTTTCATGAAGAAACACAAAGTAGATCTTGAAGAAAAAAAAAAAAATAAAACAAATCAAATAGCTTATCGTTGGTTATTTTGTTGTGCTTGGTTTAATTAATTTTTTTTTTTATTTAAAAAGTACTAGATAAGTCATATCTGCTTCCTTAGGAACATAAATATATCTGCAAATTATTTCATAAAGGTATCTTCCAGTTCCTATAAACTTTAATGGCTAGATTTTTATGATAAGAGGTCATGTCTAATAACAATTTTGATGGGTATGTGCCCAAGAAATCAAGTTAGTTAAAACAAGTTACTGTCTTTTTAATGTCTCCACTTTTTTAAAAATATCAAGAAAATGATCTTGTATCCTTCAAAGTCTTATATAGTTTCCAGAAGGAGACACATGCCTGTTTTCCAGATTGAAATGCTAGACAGTTTGAACTGGTTTATCTCTAAGATGGAATTCACCTAGCAGAAGAATGTAGTTGTGCAATATACGGATTATCAAGGTGACCATAAAATATGGTGGTATAGTTAAGAATGTCAGCTTCGAGGCTGTTATTCCTCCTCTTCATTTAATCTGTCACTGAGAAATCTACATAAACATTTCATAAGAAGTTTCAGTTAAGAGTGAGAACCTGGCAGACATTCATTTTACTAGACCTTAGAAATTTCCCTAAGCTTAAAACCAAGCAGAATATGCAGGGAAAACCTATGCAGGAAAAAATTAATTATTTTATGTTATATTCTGAAAATAACCTCTTCATAAATTAAAAAAAAAAAAAAAAAACAATAACTTTTTAATTCCACAGAACTGCTCAAAGAAACTTACGTCACTGATTAAGAAAGAAAATGAGCTGTTGGGTGGATGTGGGTGTGTGTGCGCAAAGGAACAAGTGAAGGGAACAGAAGATAAGACAGAAGAACCTCAATAACCAGTTAGTGGATACCTCTCTCTATATATATACATATATATATATATATATATAGGAAGAAGCCTGGATCCTGACCATAATTTTCTCCACTAGGGAAGAATCTCAAAATCCAGGCTTTACTCAATGTCATTCTCAAGGACAGCAATTCATAGCCATCCTAGAAATTAAGTTTCAAAATATGTTCAAACTGTATTTTCCTTGTCAACTCAAACTCACAAATGACTATTCACTCTTTGGGTCATATTGCTATTTACATAATTGGTTGAAGCTAATATATACTAGTCAGAAATATTTTGATACACTGCATTTCTTTTCTTTATGACTCATCCTTCATGCCTTGATATTTATCATGGATTCAGCTGCACGCTCTAACTGTTGAGTTTGTGCCTACTTTACTGATTAAACTGAATATTTTAGTAACAGAATTTACATATACACTGATTGCCCTGTGCACTTGATTTTTTATTTTTTTTTTTTTTATGAGGGGGGAAAAAAAGTAAGGAGTGTTACTTTCATGGCTTTTTATAATGTATGCTCTGTCTGTCTCCCTGATGTACATGTGATTAAATCTTGTTCAAACTATTCACAAACCTTTTTCATTTTCTAGGATCCAGATACAGTGTATTTCATTCCAAAAATTGGACCCATTAGGAAAACACAGAAATGAACAGTTCTCTTAGTAGTAAATAGGAACATTCTCTACTATGATGAAAGAAGAGAGATGCTTGTGAAAACCTGTCTAATGTCTACTGATGAACAAACACAAGATCTACGCTGCCAGGAATCTATTCTCTAAAATTTGGGGAGACTAAAGGCAATACTGTGAAGGTGATAGGAATGTGATTTTGGCTGTTATGTAAAGCATGCATCACACTTCTCTGTTATAAATCTATGCTTTGATGTTCATTACTGATTTCAGTAAAAGCAGGTCATTGTTTGGAATGCAAAGCTATTTCTTTTTCCTGATAACTTTGAATTAATTTATATTGTCACTTCCACCCTTTACGTTCTCCAGTGTTTCTGTGGACATGTACATGTTTTTTTGTTTATTCATGCCTTCATAGGAAAGTAAGTTTCTTGATTTCTTGCTTGGCAGTATTTACACCTATGGGATAATGCAAATGAGTCAGAAAAGATAGTCCTCCATCTGTGTCTGGATATATAGTGTGCTGAGTAGTCCTAGGGCACAAGGGAGTATAACTTTTGTGGAGTTAAGAGTCTGCATCCCTTATAGCTGAGGGTTCTTCAAGACCAAAACCTATTAACTGAACTATGACGTTATCACTCCCACAAGAAGCCCCTGGCCCTGTTTTTTATTTCCAGAAGAGGCATAGCCTCAGTAGACTCATACACAAAGTTGTCAACCCTGAAATAAAAATGGACTTAAGTGTTAGTGTTTACGTGTAACATTTAGCCAAGATGGTAGCATTACTAAACATTTGTTTAAGATTACTTCAGCAATTTAGTAAGAGTGCATTTAGTCTGTAATAAAACTACTCCCTATGTTTTACATATCTTACTTTAAGACAAGGAAACAAAATGGAAGACATAGGAGCAGTCCTTCTGATTCACTCTGTCTTTGGGGATAAGTTTCCATGTAAGATTTTTCCTTCCCAGAACAGAGCGTTCCCTTGAATGTCAGTGTTCTGTAGTTATGAAAACACTTGGAATATAAGGACTATATGTATGACCACAGACCTGCTTTACAGCTTCTCCTCCTATATGGATTCCAGGTATCAGGTGTAGATCAAAATGTTATTATTTATGCATTGAGATGAAGTTGATTAATTAGGTATCAAGAAGTAAGCTTTCAAGTATTAATCTTTTGTGTGAATGTCAATAATTAGAAGACAATGCATTAGAATCAATATATTAAAAATCATGCAACCAGTGCATGCATCAGGACCATGGTATTAGTCTGATTCAGGAAGTTATGAACCAGGAAGATTTATAAGCGAGCTAATATTAGCAGTGATGTATTTAAACTTCAGCAACTACATTTGTTGTAATATCAACAGTTCAATCAGTACATTCTGAAAAAGTTAAAATGTTACTCTATGCAGATGAATTGGGGAAAAAAAAATTTGATTAAAAGCACCTGTCTATGCTACAAATTCATTGTAAAGATGAAACCAGTAAACAAACAGTGAGAAGTATGAAGTGGAATGAAAACTAGCTGAATGGTTGGGACCAGAAGGTCAGCAGCAGCAGCATTAAAGCTACTTGGAGACCAATGACTAGCAGTGAACCTCAGGGGTTAATACTGAGTCCAGTCCTGTTTAGCCTGTTCATTGATGATTTGTTTGATGGGGTAGAGTGTATCCTCAAATTTTGGAGACCAAACTGGGAGGAGTGGCTGATATGCCAGAGGGCTGTGCTGCCATTCCCAGACTCCTGGACAGCCTGGAAAAATGGGCTGACAGGAGTCTCATGAAGTTCTACAAGCAGAAATGCAAAGTCCTGCACCTGGGGAGGAACAACTTCATGTACCAATACATGCTGAAGACCACCCAGCTGGGAAGCAGCTTGGCAGAAAAGGACCTGAAAGTCCCAGTGGACACAAAGTACAGCATGAGTCAGTAACGTGCCCTTGTTGCAAAGCAGGCTGATGGTATCTTCAGCTGCATTAGGCAAAGTATTGCCAGCAGGTTGAAGGAAGTGGTCCTTCCTCTATATTTAGTGCTGGTGTGGCTACACCTGGAGTGCTATGTCCAGTTCTGGGCTCCTCAGAGATATGGACATACTGGAGAGAGTCCAACAAAGGGCCATGAAGATGATGAATGGACTGGAGCATCTCTCCTATGAGGAAAGGCTGAGAGCTGTGACTGTCCAGCTTGGAGAAGAGAAGGTTCAGTGAATCTTATCAATGGATGTAAATACCTGAAGGAAGGGTGCAAAGAAGATGGAGACAGGTTCTTTCAGTGGTGCCCAGTGACAACAGGGCAATGGGAGCAAACTGAAATACAGGAAGTTCCCTCTGAATATCAGAAGACAAGTTTTTACTGTGAGGGTGACTGAGCACTAGAATAGATTTCCCAGGGCAGTTGTGGAGTCTCCCTTCTTGGAGATATTAAAAACCCAACATCTAGACACCATCCTGGACAGCTGGCTCTTAGTGGCCCTGCTTGAGCAGTGGGGTTGGACCAGATGACCTGCAGAGGTTCCTTTCCAACCTCAACCATTCTGTGATTCTGTGAAAAGCATTCACTTAGGGGTGAATGCTAAAAAAGCATCGAATATAAACAAAATCATATTCTAGTATCTACTGTTGACTTCATAAACAGGCAGCAAGCTAGACTGACAGAAAGAAATCGTATATGCCTTGGTTAAGTATACATGACAACTCATTACTTGATAATTGCTTGGCTTCACCATAATTAGGTGAAACGTACTTGCAAAATTACATTATTACTGGAATATAATTTCTTAAGAAACAAAAATAATTTTATTACAAAGGAGAGGGATTAAATGGTACTAGAGGAAGAGGGATCTAGCTTTGGTATCCTTGTGAATCCATTATAACTATAGTGTTTTTAGGGCTTTTAAAGCACTACAAATGTCATACTACAGGATGATCTCCAAGACACTAAAGGAAATCACTTGTACTGACGTCATTCCTACAGTGTTTGACTGTACAATCTAACTTCCGATTCATATGGCAGTACATCCCAAGATTCTAGCCACCTTATCTTTTCATGTTAAGGGCCCTAATTGAAAGATGCACTTAGGTTTTCTATCAGTAGGAACAAACACAGGAACAAGGTAGTTCAGGGAAGATAATGAAGATGGACAGAGAAAAGAGGAGTTTTTTGGAGGTTCCCAGTCCACCTGGAGTTTGGAGGTACTGAAGAATGAGCCTAGATTTGAAAGCCTCAAAGATCTCATAACGTGCTACTTTCCACATGAAGAGGCAGGTATTCAATTAACAGTTGTTTGAGCATGCTGTGCACATAATGCCATGAGAGATCGGTGAGATATCGGTAAAGTGCAGAGTATTAAAAACCTCTGCATTATTTTGATTAAGAGGTAAGTAGGTCTCATTTATATATATATATATATATATTATTTTTTTAATGCTATTTTATTATTGGTTTTTATGGCTGAAGAAATAATTCCATGCCTAAAACCAGGAAATAAGATGTTGGCATTATTCAGATGAGTATGTCTGTATTGGTACAAAGAACTACAAAAATCTGAACATTAGATTGGAGTTACTATAACAGTACAATGAAAGATGAATGACTGTATATCAAGTTTTAATGGATACCTGACTGAGGAAGCATACGAAAACGGTATGAGCAGAATTTAGAACAAAGAATTTTCTCAATAGGGTATTAGTGATAAAAACTCTGCTGCTTAGGACTGAGACAGAGATGAAGTCTCATACTCATCAGAACACAATACTGCCAATATGGACATCAAATCTTTTGTTTTTCAATTCCAACCCATAAAACTTTACATTCCAGTTGAGTAATAAAACCAGACTTGTTTTGAAAAGCTGTCTTATGTCTCATCATAAATCTGCTGCTTGTATAAGTCCCAAAGTAGCAAAGTTTGTAAGTACTTTTGGAATTGCTGTTATAAGCACAGTGAGAAACACTGATGTACAGATGAAAGCCCACTTTCTGAACAATGGAAATGGATCTATTTCCACTGCTCAGAGATAGAGTCAAGTTTTCATTAACTGGAAGCAGAATTTTACCCCAGAAATACTGAATAGTCGTCTTAGCAGACTATTCAATCTTTACAAAGCCAGAGAGACAGCTGGGGAAATAATCATCTGTTTATTAAAATCCAAATATCTTTAGTATTTTTATTATATGCTAATACCTTTATTTTAATAATGCTTTTTTTCATTTATAATGAAATTTATGTTACCCACTTGAAAAATGCAGCTACATAAATATTAAGGTTTTTTGAATGTATAACAAAATGTAACAACTTAGGGCTGGAAGTTAGGCCTAATATTTCAGTTAAATATGATATAATTTTTAAACTAATAAAGTGAAATAATTACTTACCAAAGATATAGAAGTTAGAGTCACACTTGGAGAATGTCATGGAGTTTGGCACAAAACTTAGAGAAACTTGATATGATTCCTCATTCTGAATTATCTTTCCCTGCTGTGTTAAGGAGGGAAAAGAAGCACCAGAGCATGTTACACTGCCAAGCTCCATATGTGAAAAAGACCAAGAGAAGTATAGGCTGGGACAGGAAAAACTTGCACTCACATACATAGATGTGCACACACTGGTATGGTTAACTGGTACGGTTCCTCAGTCCCCAAACTGGAGAGTTGGTACAGCCCAGCCTTCAGCAACAGGGCACTTACTCCACATAGTTTCTGTGTAAGTCTCTGGGCAGGGCTTCCCACCAACGTGTTGGGTGTTAACAGTATCACCTATTGATCCATAGTCCGTACTAAGGCTTGTCACACTCACTTCTTGTTTGCATCGCCATGTCAGCCACAGTTCATTGCACTGTTATGGAACTCTTGATCCAGGCAAATGCTCCTGTGACATAGCGCAATGATGAATAGTAATGCAAAAGGAGTTTCTTTATAGCGCTAATCCTCTGTGCTAAATACATGCTTCCAGATGTATTTCGGTTCACCTGTAAGAAATAGCAGTGCAGAGATCATAGGCACTTTAGTGAGAATGTTGGCTATGTGTATGCTTTCAGTAAAATTATTTAGTCGTGTGCTCGGTCCAACTAATATGAAACTGCCTATGTCCAAGACTTTAAATTCTCAAGCCCATCCCAGTTAGGGTGGATATTTGCAAATTGTGTATTGGAAATATGTTATGCCAAGTCTTGAACCAAGCTTGGAATTTGTTTGGGAAAGTGTTAATTGTCACAAGAGATTTTTATATGAAAAACATTTTTAACATTTTAACCACATAAATGAGCAGTTCCAGTAACAATCTCAAAGCAAACATTCCTTATCATTTTAAATTCATTAGTACAGAGGTAGATCCTGCATAAGCACATACACGCAGAATCAGAGATCTAGAAAAGTCGGTAAGTGGCAGGGTTCATATAGAATGAGCTATGGCAATCATCTGAAAGGCACTCCGTATGGTTGACTGATTATAGCTGTCCCACTAAGAGTCAGTCTAGAATGAAAGACAGAGCGCTGAGAAGTTATTCAACTCTAGATGCAAGTTAACGCCCCTTCAACTTTACCTACAATGGAAAACCTTCCATAGAATATTTAATCCACCAGCATGGATTTACGGACTCAGACATGCATTTAAATCAGTTCTAAGCTCCACAGTTCTCATACAGTATGAAATTAATAACTATTGTCTCCCTGATTAGAAGATAAAATTGAGGGTTTTTTTGTTATAGCTAGCGTGAAGCAGCGCTGAGTTTATCTACTTTCAGCAGAGTGAAATAGGCTTGTGAAGAGAGGATAGAATCTGCATTGCTCTTGTAAAGATTATACTGTGTTCATTGAGCACAATGCCTGTGCTGTAGGCTGCAGCTTTCCATTCCAACAGATGCTGGAGAGATTACCTAGACACTATTCTAATGGCTGGATTATTTTTTTTTCTAGCTGAGAGGACATAAAATATCAGTTTACAACTATATTCTGTAGTGATTAGAAACAAACTGAGAATGCTCATCTGCACTGAGAATGTTCTATTCAACAGTGAAGAGTCTGGATCATACAGATTACATGTTATGGTTATGCTATAAATAGTGAAAGAACATTTCTGAACGAAGGCTAGAGGAGAATCTGTGTGTTACACACCACGATTAAATGATTTTTGAAGGAAAAAAACCCACACAGTAATAACAAAGAGAAGAAGCCTGCATGAGAAATACCAAGGCTTTTACTCTCCACATCTTTTGAAATTCTCCACAATATTCAAGATGTTATTTATGTTTTCTTTATTGTGTTTATAGGAAACAGTGTGATGGCCTTTACTTGAAAGTTATCTTGAAGCCCCACATGGATAAAACAGAAATCTGGTTTATCCTTCAGCAAGGACTTAAGCTGAAATGCATCATGAAATACAATGCTATATTTTCACATAATATCATCTCAGCATCTTTCTTGCCTCTTATGTCCCTTGCACCTGTTTCCCCTGTGTATCCATAAATCTGCTGCTCCAGCACAGTATTGTTTATCCTTTAAAAATCTGTTGAGATCACTGGTTTAGCAAGCTGAGGAAATAATAATAGAACTTTAAAAAATATTTTGGTTCATTAGATACAGTACTTTAGGTTGATTTTTTTAATGAGGATGTAGACTAGAATAAAAACGCACATATTCTTTTTTTCCTAGTAATTCTCATTCACGTACTAGCTGCAGTTGAAGTCTTCTTCGTCCTCAGAATTCCCCATTAGTGTCTTCTGACGAATGTTCAGTCCCAAAGGACTGAAAAGTCCTTGGGTCCTGAAGGACCTTTGTCCTGAAGTCCCCATAGGGTCATCGAGAAACCCTTGAGGCATAAAATTTCCTAAAGATCTGAAGGGAGCGTGGGGTGATTCTATAATCTGAGTGGTGCAGTGGCTAAAAGTAGTAACATAGTGCTTGATCAGCACTTCACACTCAAACAAGCTACTAGAGCAGGTGTTCCAGGGTCTGAGATCTGCAAAAGCCTGATTTCTTAAAACCTCTTTTGCTGAGTCTGCCTTTTCTATCATAAAATTAATTGCTTCAACTAAACAGTGCACGGTACATCGTGAACCATGTTACAGTTTATTTGAAAGTTAATATGTTTGAAAGTTAAAATACTTAAACTACACAGAATTGTTATACTGATAATTTGTCTGTATATTTCTAATACCAGTAAAATGAAGAAACAGAGACTGGCTTCACTACACTCAAAATCAGAGTGAAAGCACTTCGTTCCTACTTTGCACCCCTGTGAGATACAGTACAAGGTACAGAAAAAGACAAACCAGACCAAAGTTCATATAACCCTGTTCTCCCATAAGACTTCACAAGACCCTTTACTTTCAGCTATCTATCCCCTTTGTTATAAAGAACATGGGATATTGCTATCCAGCTATTTTGCTCCTGTTATCAAAAGCAGCTATTTTTCCCACCCTCTCCTCTTTTGTTGACTACAGAGTAGTTAAAGACTGATAGTGAAACCTAGGTAGGGATTCGGTTTCAGATTAAGCTGTCTACATGTAAGTGGCTGCATACTAGTCTGTCCTGGTTTGAGACAGAACAGAGCCAATTTTCTTTTCAGCAATTTTACTTTTCAGTTAAGTCTCTTCTAACTGACTGCACTCTCTGAAATTGACAGCATATTTTTCAGACACTGGCAGCTTCCGGAGTGATAATGTTTGATGTTTATAGTTAATACCAAGAAATGGAATTCAGAGAGGCTCTTGCTTGTACTTATTGCTATAACGACCAAGGTCAGCTAACTTTGTTATGTGCCCTGTTGGAGGGTCAGAAACAGAAAAGCACAGAAGGGTCACACCGGCAAAGCAAGCAGACAGGACAGGTAATCCAAAACTGACCAATGGGGTATTCCATCCCATCTGCCCCGTGCTCAGTATAAAAGCTGAGGGATCAAAAGGGTCAGCCCTCTTTCTTCAGTGGCTGGCATCCAAGGAGGATTCTATCTGTTCATCTGCCTTTGATCCCGATCCATGCATTCCTGAATCCAGTTCCTGAATCTAGTTCTCATCCATTGCTGAGTCTGGGACTTTCCCAGTGCCTGCTGGTGAAGTGATCATCATCCTGGGAGCTCGATATGGGTTGTATATATTGTATATATTTTATTATTTTCTTATACATATTATTATATTTTCCTTTTATTAATAGATTTAGTTTCATATTTCATTACGGTAGTTTTAGTTTTCTTTTCAACCCATAAGTCTCTCTCCTTTATTCTCTCTTCCTTCTCTTTTGGGAGGGAGAGAAGTTAAAAAGAACATCTGTCATTTGCTTAGTGTCCAGACCTGCTTAAACCACAACATAGTCACATGGACCCTGGAGCTTAGGCCACGTTAATGTCAAAACACGATACAGCAAAGAAGCCAATGGAATGATTACGGTGATAAGCACTAGGTGTATGACTCAGCTACTTAAATACACTGCAGTGAGTTGGGACATCCAAGATATCTGTATGGTGCTGGCAGGCACGACACAAAATGCAGGGAGGACTTGCATTCTTTTGGATTGGTAGCTGCATGCCAGGCAGGATCAAAGGACGACTCAAGCAGCACTAGATGTCAGTGTTCACACAGATGAAATGACACCCCATCGAGTATGGTGCCAAATGAGAAAAATTGTTTTCACATAGGTATCAATGTGTAAGAACCCTACCTGCCAATGTCTTGATCTAACACTTGTTAGGCTTCTGATAAAAGTTCATTTCTACAAGCACAAAGGAGCACAGAGAGACAATGGCAGATGGAGGAACCCAAATAGTAGTCTTCCTGGTTGCTGCTATGCCCATCACAGGAGAGCAATCAGCCCTTAAACTGTTGATCTCCACAAGTCCAGAGGAGCACAAAGGCACAATGGCAGACAGGAATACAGATTAAGAACTCAGAGGAAGGTACACCATCAAGGGAAGAAACAAAGGCAGGGAAAGGGATGGATTTAGCTGATTTAGGGAGCAACAACTGTGGGAAAATGGAGTGGTAAGACATAAAAAGGGCTGACTGATCAGCACAGTCTGTCCTATCTTTTTATAAGTTCCTAACTCTGTGTGAGAAACTCTCTATTCACTCTGTGTGTGCATAGTGGTCTGAGCACAAGCAACTGGAGTCAGACCATGGGTTGGAGGGCCCACGTGTCTGTCGTGCAAGGAACTGAAACAAATGTAAATCTGAGTGCCAGTAGCTGGTCTGGGCATGAAAGCTGGAGGACCCATATGCCTGGGTGCCAGTGCCTCAAGAGATCAGAGTGAAACCAAGTGCCAGCCACTGGGGTCAGACCAGAGATCAGAAGCCTGTGTGTCCATGGTGCCAGAACCAGGAGAAAGTGTGGGTGAGTGAGTGAGTGCATGACTGTTAGCACACAAAACGAGCCAAACTAACCTATGAGTAGGTGAAATGGTCTGGGAGCGAGGAGTGTCTCTAAAAGCAGGATCATGGGACACTTGCTACTGGCACTGAGGGGAGTCCCAGAGGGTTCTGGATGTGTGTGTGTGTGTGTGCATAAACATATATTCTTACCAATGGACGTCTGTCCAGCTCAGCCAGAATGGAGCAGGATGAGCTTGTTGATGCTCTCAGTTCTTGTGAGCGCTCAGTGTGTCTGTGTGTGATCTGTGTGGATGGCTGTGTCTATGTGTATACATGTGGTACACATGTGCTCTCTGTGTGCCTGTGCCTACAGGGGCTACGTCTTCAGCCTTGCTACTGACTGGACCTGGGGGCACAGAGGTGCAGCAGCCTCACCTCTGTTGGGACGCCAGATCCCAGAGAATATATTTTCCTCTAACTGCCAGCATCTGACAAAGCTGATTCCAATCTTTACAGTATTTTACAGGATTTTCTAATGGCTAACTTAGAGTGATGTGACCACAACCTTTACCGGCATTATGAAAAGCTGCCTTAATTTTTCAGAGCTTTGCAAAAGATTCATAAGCAGGTCTTTTTCATTCAATTTAATTGCTGTCTCTCAACACAGCAGTGAAATGAAAGATATTCCCACAGCATTTGGGTTTGATCCACATTACTTATACTGTGAGGGGGGTGGTAGCGTTGTTTTTGTTGGTTTTGTTGTTGTTGTTGTTTTGGTTGTGTTGGGTTTTTTTCCCACTAGATCTGTAGTGTCCCACAATTTTCCTTTGTACCAGTGTAAAAAGAAAGCAGAACTGGTCAAGCCTTACTTTCTTCTAGATATTAAAAGCTGTCCATTAATTTTTTTCCACGGCAAGTAAAGAAGGTAGAAAACTGCACAGAAATAATTAGTTTGTTTATACTACCACCTTCGGCTGAGGTAAAGAAGAGTTTTGCAACAACTTGCTAAAGGAAGTGACAGGGACTCAATTTTAGTGCTCTGAATGGAACAACACACTGACCTCTCTGAGAAGGCATTTTCCCAATATTGTTAATACTAAAGAGGAAAGCAATCATAAGAGACATTAAACAGTAACCAGAGAATTACATAGAGATCTTTTTGCAAAAGAGGAGTCAGCTTGAAAACTAATACAAAGAAAGCACAGAAATTTGTCATAGGGAATAGAGAAGAGAGTAACACAACAGTAGTCCACATATGGCTTGACACTGCCATCAGTTCCCCCATGGCAGCAGGACCTCCAACAAGAACAGTCAGAGCGGCCTCTCAATCAGACTGTGTAAGTAGTCTGCATCCAGCTAGAAGTCTCAAAATGAAAGATGCAACAAGTAGGGACCCCATCTCAGGTAACTTACAGGGGACTCTTTCCCATCATGTGCATTATCAGGTTTTAGGGAGCTGGGTGGGTATAGAGCAAGAGCACCAGTATCTCCCAGAAAAGGTGCAAGTAAGTAGGGGAACTCACACTTACAAGAAAGGGGGATGTTCATCCAAATGCTCCGTGAAGGGTGTGTGTGTGCATCTAACTGTGGATGTGTGTGGGAATTAGAATGCTGTGGCACTAGTTACAAAAAGGTATTTAGAAATGTATGAGTTTACTGACATTTTGTAACTGTCTGGTATCTACTTTATTGCTGATGTTGATCCTGAATGTATGGTTCACTGATTGGCAGATGAGTGTCATTAATAAACTACTTTAAGGCCTGATTTGATTTAAACCATGTGCAACAAACAGTCTGTCCCTGTGAAACACTCCAGCAGCCTCTCTATGGATCACCAAAACTCCCAGCCAAAACAGTGTAACAATTTGGCAGATACTATTAAGACAAGGTCACATTGGCAAATTTTTATGAAAGGAGAACTTCAGGTTATCCCAAAGCAATATCAGCAGCCTGCAAACACTAAATCATTTCAATTTGAACACAGATGTTTCTTTTGTATCTGTCTGGAAAGCAACCTTCCATATAACATCCCTTCCACAAATACAGTTGGCACCCTATTGCTGGTCTAAAATGCCCACTTCAGTTACTAGCTGCCTCTTAAATCACAGAATCACATAGGATCACAGAATGATAGGGGTTGGAAGGGGCCTTGGGAGATCATCTAGTCCAAGCACCCTGCCAGAGCAGGTTCATCTAGAGCAGGTTGCACAGGAACATGTCCAGGAGGATTTTAAATGTCTCCAGAGACGGCGACTCCACCACCTCTCTGGGCAGCCTGTTCCAGTGCTCTGCCACCCTCAAAGGAAAGAAGTTCATCCCCATGTTTACGTGGAACTTCCTATGTTCAAGTCTGTGCCCATTACCTCTTGTGCTGTCATTGGGATCAGTGACAATCAGTTGTGAGTAGGGAATCAGTAGTGCAATTCAGACTGGCAATAGATAAGCAGAGGACTTGTCCTCCTAGTGACAGACAAAAAACAGCTCCTCCCATCTATCCTCTTTTTGACTGTTTCCTTGTTGTCTCCCCATTCCTGCCTTCTTCCCAACAATATCACTAGCAGGTTACATTACTGTACAGGTAACTTTGATCTGATCCCTGTATTTTGCTTCATGTCCTTGACACCCAACCTCTTGTTACTTCATAGCTAGCAAAAAACTCTTCTTGCAACACAGGGGAAAAAAATTGTAGGAGTTTAGGCACATATTGTTGAAACCTGACAACAACATCCAAATCCAAATTGATATAAATATTATCTAAAAAAGAAATCTGTATTTACTATATAAGTCTTACCAGAACAGCCTTTTTTTTTCATCCAGAGAATATTTTTCTGGCTAAAGCGTAACTACCAATGTGCTAGAAAAGCTGTGTATACAGTAACCAATACTTTGAGATTATGTCTTAGCAGTGGCTTCCTAGAGGCAGTAGCATGGAGTGCTTTGGATATTAAGCAGGAATAGAAGGTAAGTGGTATATGACTGCTACCAGCTGCTTCATGACAAAGGTCTTTGATCTTTTACTCCCACCAATGCTTCTTAACCACACAAAATATATGTCAGAGAGATGCCGCAGAGCATGGTATCACTGTGGTGGCTTGTTCAACCACTAGGTGCAAATTATAACTTTGTGGCAAAGTCGTGGAGTTCAGTGGAGAAAAGTCAGCTATACCTGAGATAGTCGCTTAGACACCCACAAGTTCTGAAAAGAAATTGCTAGACTTATTACAAGAATTTCAGTTAAAAGTGGGCCTGCATGTATAGGTACATTTTCCACTGTGAGGCATTCAATATATAGAATTCAAAATGCAAATGTTCTGTAAAACTATAACACAACAATTAAAAACTTCCAGTTCCAGTCATTCTTCAAGCTGATTGAGATGCCTCTAAGGTAGTAAAAAAAGCTCAGGCAAGTTCAAAAAACCATGTTCCATATTTAAATATTTTTTTCTCCTCCAGGTATATCCAATTTAAAATAAACTTAATAATAACAGAGTTTTTGATACTGTAGAGATACAAAGTAGAAAAACTAGTGCTAAGACTACCACTTGACAAAATTATTGAGAAATTTATCTCTTACTAGTAAATATTCTTTATTCAGTTCAGCTATTATTTTCCTATTTCACAAATACCTTTCCCTCAAATAACTTACAATTTGGCAATATAAATAAGATTGACTAAAAGCCATTTTATTAGAAGAGATGCTCTACTCTGTCCAGGAAAAAAAAAGCAACAAAACAAAACAAAAACCAAAACTAAAACAAAAAAATAATGAAGGTTTCACAAAACATCCTCTTAGCTTGACTTGAAAGAACAATTCTTCTTCTGAATGTCCACTTACTAGGCTTGTTGACGTATGGGCAAACAAAATCTTCAAATCTATTTCATTTGACTTGAGGGATGCAAGGGAAAGACAATGAAAGTGCTATAAGAAGGTGCTGCTTTGCAGCTTTTTCCACAAAGTTAATTAGTAATTTTCTATATTTTTCACAGAATGTCAGCCACAAGTGTATTTTAGTGTGACAACTCCACATTCAGGTTTAATGAATGATCCAAATTAGTTTAGTTCTTTTTCTGCCCCAGAAGGCTGCAGTTTTGTAAATCTGACATTCTTTTGTGTCCTTAACAGACTGTAACATAACAGTTCACATAATCATAGAAAAATCTAGGCTGAAAGAGATGTCTGTAGGTCACCTAGTTCCGCCTTCTGCTCAGTTATAGGTCTATCCTCAAGATGACATCAGATTGTTCAGGACTTTATCCAGAGAATTTGTTAGTATGGAGATTCTACATCCTTTATGGACATTATTGTGAATAATTGCTTCATTCTCCCCTTCCCTTCCCTTCCCTTCCCTTCCCTTCCCTTCCCTTCCCTTCCCTTCCCTTCCCTTCCCTTCCCTTCCCTTCCCTTCCCTTCCCTTCCCTTCCCTTCCCTTCCCTTCCCTTCCCTTCCCTTCCCTTCCCTTCCCTTCCCTTCCCTTCCCTTCCCTTCCCTTCCCTTCCCTTCCCTTCCCTTCCCTTCCCTTCCCTTCCCTTCCCTTCCCTTCCCTTCCCTTCCCTTCCTTTTTTCCCCCCACGCCCATCCTCCCCCAACTAAATAAACCCACCTATCTTCTACTTGCTTTACCCATCTTAATATCCCTCTGCCCTTTGACTCTCCTTTATGGGTGAAACCAAAGCTGATCATAGTAATTGAGATGTGGACTCAGAAGTGCCTAGCAGAGGGGAATATTGACTTCCCTCCATGCCCTGGCTATATGCATGGTTATGCTAATGAAGGCAACATACCAACATGACTAGTAGATCTGTGTGTCTGTGAGCACTTATTGTGTGCTATTATTATAAAGCAAGCTATGAATGAGTTAGAGTGGATGAATTTTCCTTGTTTTTCAGGGCTATATTCATTATTTCACCAGAGCAGTCAGTATAAATTTTTGCATAAAGTCATCTCTCCAAAATACTGTGAACTAGTTTAACAATCTGGCTTTAACTCAAAGACAAAAAGCACTTGGACACCTACAAAGTCCAAGAACTAGAAGGGATACACTATTTAATTTTTGAGCAACAGTATTAAGCAGTATTTTATAGTATGTAGAAAAGAAGAATCAGAAGGCTAACAATGCTACTTTGAAAATCAATTTCTTTAGTGTTTTAAAGTCCAAGGTCAATATGATCGCTGTGCATTCAAGCATTTTCTTTTTACTGAATGTAATCTCTGATGAAATAATTTTAAAAACAAGAAGATGAAAACAAATAAACTTTTTAAAAAAAATTAAAGTGGAATTTCACAATAGAATGCAAACGTCACCAAATGTATTCAAACAAAAGCTGTTACGTTGGAAAAAATAATGCTAGCTCTCCCCATCTCTTTCAACAACACTTGAACATTATGTACCCTTTTAGTAATGTTTATCTATAATATTGTGGATGTCATTTATCATAATGTGATATGTCTTCCAAATAAGAATGAACCTCTGCAGAAAAAGCTCACATTATGTATTGATGCCACATTAGGAGGCCCTGTCTCCAAGCTGTCAGGAAAACTAATAAAACAGCTAATACGGTACACTTTCAGAAATACTGGCTTTGAGGACAAATGTTGAGGACACTTCACCTTAGTAAGTAAAATAATTATCTTCTCACTAAAATAGGAAACTGAAGTAAATAATCATCTACTCAATGTAGATTAGAGTAGAAAAAATACTCATACTGAAGTAAACTAAAAAAGGGTTCCTTGCATTCAAAGTTAAATTAAACAAATACACTAGTTAAGAGTTTTACAACTTTTAACAGACACTTTAAGCTGAGTCAAAAACTTTGTCTGGGTTTCAGCTGGGGTAGCATTAATTTTTTTGTAGTAGTAGCTGCTGTGGTTTGGATTTAGTATGAGAATAATGTTGATAACAAGTATTGTTTTAGGTGCTGCTAAGTAATGTTTACATTAGTCAAGGACTTTTTTAGCTTCCCATAAAAGCTGACAGGATGCGCTGGCCAAAGGAATATTCCATACCATAGATGTCATACTCAGTACATAAATGAAGGTTGGTCAGGGGAAAGGAATCTGAGATTGCTGCTAGGGACAGGCTGGGCAACAGATCACCAGATGGTGAGAGCAACTTGTGTTGCATCACTTTATTTTGTATAATATTTTACCATTATTATTATTATTAGTAGTAGTAGTAGTAGTAGTAGTAGTAGTAGTAGTAGTAGTAGTACCTTTTGTTACTGTTCTATTAAACTGTCTTTGTCTCAACCCGCAAGGCTTTTTCCCCCCTCCTTTTCTCCCTCTTCTCCCTACCCTACTGGGGGGACGGGGAGTAAGCGAGCAGCTATTTGGTCCTAGTAGTTGTTGTCTGGGTTAAACTATGTCAAACTTTAATAACATTACAGAATAATGAAATTCCCCTACTTGTGGTGTACTGAGTAAACTCATTTCTTACTGAAATCAGGAGGAGGTAATGACATTCAAAATATTTACAGATTCCATTTCTAATACAAATGTTGCAGCATGAACCCAAAGAAAGAGATGAAATATTTTTATACTTATAGTAATGGAATTTCATGCAAGTTCCACCTACTTTTGTTTGAATTAATGTTTATAAATCTTAATTTTAAATTGCCTGTTTGGATCTGATTCTAGTAAAAAAAAACGCCAAACTTCTCCTTTAATTCTAGATTGAAGTTCACCTCTGCAATAATCATACAAAGCCAGTCAATAACATTAATTCTTGGATCAGATTCACTGACACTCCACAGCAAATTTATAACGGTTCAGTGCAAAGAAGTCATAAAGCTGACTCATTAAGTTCCTGAGGATTCCCTATAGAGCTACTGTAATGGTGTATATTTTGGTTTTATGCCCAGAGAAGGTTTCCTCATAACATGGGGTTAGTCAAAGATCTCTTGCTGCCAGAATAAACCCATGGGTTATGAGCATAAGCACAAACAGGAGTAACCTTAAGGTAGGTGACATTGTACCTATGACTGAACTGAACTGAACTGTGACAAACCTCACTTCGAAGAGAAGACGACAGGCACCCAGATACTGCTTAGGCCCAGGAAAGCAGGACTAGCAGATCTTGTCACATACGTAGATGGGATCATTTTATGTATTCTTTTAAATTATTTGGGAAATTAACAGAATTGAAACGGCAAAACATACTTGCCACAAGGAATCGAAGGTCTAATTTATAATATAATACTTAGTAAGACATCCGAAATGCTTATAACTCTTAATAATGCAATAGCTAGTGTGAGTACTTTATCTTCAAAAATAAAAGAACAGTACACTCATTATCTTAAAAAAGAACCTTATTATTCTCTTTGAAATGTACAGAAAACTGGAAAAGGTATTATCACTTCTGTCTTCATTGATTTACATTTTCACTTTGTAAATTTCAAAGAGGTTTTTACCTGCTCTCAATTCCTTTATATTCTTCAACATTTCCATTAGCAGATATGAGAACATTAGTCTGGTGGATTTTCTTTTCTTTTATTCCAATGTTTTACTTTTTGTAATATTACTTCCTCTTGTTGTTTTTTTTTCCTGTCCCAGTTCATATTGTCCAAAGTTTATTAATCTTTGAGAATATTTTAGCTTTTTTCTAGTTTAAGAATCATTCAACTACTGCTCCATTACCTTCTAATTGTCATACATATGAGAGTCCAGACTTATTCTGGCTATCTTCATTTCTGTGGCATTCCTAAGCAAAAACTTTAAATTCCATCTATAAAAATGGAGAAAGATAAACACATCCACAAAATTAGTGTTTAACTTAAAAGTTAAATTGTCAAGGAATAAGACTTATTACAAGCAAAACCTCTTTTTTTTAAAGTTTTGATAACTAGTCTCCCTTACAAAATTAACCTTGTGATTAATTACCCCAATTTACAAATTATTTATATTTCCCTTCTGAACTGGAACACTTCCTCTGTTTATTTCTTGTTTCCTTGATAGAGCAGTTCATGAAAGCTCCTTGCTCTCAGCTGGCAGACTGAAATTTTATTGTAAATAACCAAAGCTTTCATTATTTTGATGTGTTATTTGAAATTGGTGACTGGTGCTTCTTTTTATGGTTTTGGGTTGTTGTTTTGTTTTTTTCTTTTTGGGTGTTTTTTTCCTGTTTTCCAGATGTTAAACTGGGTTTTTAGATGAGTTCTCGCTGGCATGTACTTTGAATGAAAAGTTTTAATTACTGTGAATTTTAAAAACCCTTCTGGTGTGGCAGTTTCAAAACCATGAAGCGTAAGAAAATGTTACCATATTCCTTGTTTCTCATTCTTGTTCTTTTCTTTTGCAAAAGGGAAATGGTTTAGAAGTGGTGAAACTAGGCTTTTCAAAGTAGCTTCAGATGGTGGTATAGTCGATATCAACACCCATGTGCATGGAAGAGATATATTGCCAAGTTAGATGTTTTGTTCTTAGAATACTGATAAAATCTGCTGCAATATTATGGATAGTACTCTGGGGAACTGGAAAGTTCCACCAACTATGTAAACTCCTGTAGGCATATAGAGATCACGCTACTAGATTAACCATTAAACAAATAGCCCAACAGTAACAGATGGTAGGAAACCTGAAGTAGACTAAAATCAAGTGATCATCCATTTAAATTTCAAAAATAAATTTATTCTTTAATCCTGAATAGTTTATTGCTGTAACTTGTCTACATTAACACAGCAAGGCTTTTTATTTTACTTAAAAGATGGAGATAACATGCTTGATACACAAATGCCCTGCCCCAGAGCAGCAAAGAACTCTGCACTCAGCCTCTCACTTCCCTATTGAAGGACCATGAATAGATATTTTTCCAGAGTTACAGCATTAGATGGAGAAAAAGGGAACAATTTTCCTCTGGGACTAAATAATGACATATGTTTTGCTCTGAAAAGACATATGATGTTAGAAATATTCTGGCTAAACTGCTGTTCTCACCAACCTAGCTTGGAGCTGCAGTGGCACGATTTTCATACTGTGGCTGGTTTGTGATGTATCTTCTTATTATCATATATTTCATGAAGTTATATTAGTCACCTGTTTTTATGCTGGTCTGTTGCTCTCTACCAAATAAGTGATTTCTTCGTTTCTCCCTATATAAACTGAACTGAACATATATATTTTCATGACCTTGGAAAGAAATCTGATGTTTAATCACAAATAACTAGTCTTGAATTCAGTAAAAAAAAAAAAAAAATAGTGAGAAATTTATGATCCATGTTAATTCTGATCTACATGCTTTATTTGGTGCGAAGTTTGGCAGGGAGAAATAAGATCTCCAATGCAAGGCAACGAATCTGCTGCTAGTTTAATTTGTTGTATTTCAGCATTATACATCACTGTAGAGGATTTGGAGCTAAAAAGTAATGTGCGATATTTTGAGATTATTTGGGAAGCAGGGATTTTACAGTAAACACATGTTTCTTTCTGTCACACAATATATGTTACACAATATGAAAATGTGAAGTCCCTTGATGCTGAAAAAAACAGTGGAGCATTTTCTGCCTCTTAGGCATACATTGCTTTTCCAGCTAAAGCAGAGCTTTAGATTGCCTTCAAGGAATATTTGCCTCAGGCATTTGTTATTGTCTGCTGTTTGACAGTGAGCAGTACAATGCCTGTATGTCATGAAAAATGCTAAATGTTATAACTACTTACAATTTTGGTATCCTTTCTTTTGTACTTGAAAGGCATTACTCAATGTATTATAGGTTATGAACGGAAAAGCAATGACTAAAGCAGATATTAACAAAACCAAAATGTAAAGCCTCTTTTTTCATCTAAACTGTTTCTGGAACTTACCACTCAACCAATCTTACTGCTGAAAACATTAACAGTTTGTCTGGTTTAAAAATAGTAGGAAGATAAAATGAATAGTAAAACTTTTCCATAACAGTGTCCAGACAAGAAAATTTAGTGAGGCCTTTTCATCCTAAGAAAATATTTATTGGAAAACATATGTTTATGTATGTAAGGCTACAACAAAACAAGTTAGACTTAAATGTATGACCTGCACATTTTGAATTAGACTTGAAAGATTGTTGCTGATTATTTCTCAAATTGACAGAAGCAAAATAAGTGTTGCAGATTATTCAGATCGTGTGATACAGACTGTGAACTGTTCTTTTAAAAAGGGAAGGTAAAACACTTCAAATTTGAGAAAGGAAGAATTTCTTTTACATTTCAAGTCAACATGAAGGGAAATGGTTTGCTTTGCTCGACGTTATAAGGACATGGTGAAGCTCTCCGGTTTTACGTAGCTTGTTTAGATGAAGCATAATTTCAAATATTGTGTAATTACAAAACAATGTGTGTTTGAAAAAAAAAACATAATTCCCAGTAAATTATTTGATGTACCTTGAAATATTAATCTTAAAAGACAAACGGATTGATTTACATATTGTTTTGTCACATAAAATTAAACAGTTGTAAAGAAAGCATAAATGTATTTAATTAAAAGATTCATCTGGTGGGACAGTCAAGGAATATATATTTTATTTAGGATTATTTAGCATCTTTATCTTTTTAAGAAAGTAAATTAGGAAATCAGAAAGTTAATATTTTAATTCCATATTGAGAGATAGTGAAAACACTAGCTAAGACAGAAAAATAATACAAATCCACAAGTTTGAAAAAATTACTTTTTACACTGGAGAGAAAAAGTCCTGAATTATATTGAATCTTTATTTGAAGCACTGGTATTCAACTGAAAGAGAAAAATTGGAGAACATGAAGACTAAAGGAGAATCAGAGGTGACGGTTTGCTGGAAATTTGACTATGAATTTGCGGTCGGGCCTGCACCACATAAGCAGTAGCGCTCCTCATAAAACTAACAATGAAAAATTATTTTGCACACAGCATTGTGGTAAATACAGCTAAAAATACTGCTGTGAATTCTAAGAATGTTATAAACAAAATCATAGTGATAAATCAAAAGGAACCAAGAAATAAACCGAAAAATGGTCAGGAATTTGTGCAGAGAGATAGCTGAGGGTAGACAGGAAGAAGGAGTCATGAGTAGCCCAATATTTATAATTAATTAAGTGATGAATATGGTTACTGATTAATACTTCTGCCATTATTCCATGGAAGTCTAATGCTAATTTTTGCTCCATGAAGACATGATTTTCATATCAAACAGCTTGCCGGAGAAGACAGTTATGACATGGGCACTCAATAGGTAGTGGTAGAATAGAAACTCAGAAATGAGTATGTTAAGATACGTTTCTAGAAATAAAGATATTGAATTAAAGTAAATAAAAAAAAAGACTGTGCAGAAATCTTTTATGACTGGTTGATATCTTTGGAGGTTGTAAAGACTCAGAAAGAAAACTGTGGCATATATTTGTAATATCTGTGTACAGACTGCTCAAAATTCCAAGAGCAGGAGGTAGGGAACAAATATGGAAGATTATTAAGAAGATGGGATGGATGAATGATGAGATTATTACCATACAAATGGCTAGGTATCTGTATAATACTTGTAGGTGCTTTTAAAAATCCAGTACTGCAAACCTAATCAGTATTTCAAACATTAATCAGAGGAAGGACCTGTCACTGATTCCCTTTACTCAAGAAGGCTCATCACAGAGCTTGATTGTAATATTAGAACTACCACTGAGATGTACCAGGGTAAAAGCTGAAGTGTCTTGTCTGCTAGAGGAAGAAATCAAAGCTTGTGATTTCATTAATGCATATTATTAACTTTTGGTTTTAATTGCAAGGGTTTTTTTGTACTAGAAATATAAACTTGGAGGGGGAACCTTTTAATGTTAAAAGTAGATTTCATAGAATCATATAATCGTCTAGGTTGGAAAAGAGCTTTAAGATCATCGAGTCCAACCATTAACCTCACACTGCCAAAACCATCACTAAGCCATGTCCCTAAGCACCATATCTACCCGTCTTTTAAATACTTCCAGGGATGGTGATTCAATCAGTTTCCTGGGCAGCCTGTTCCAATGTTTGATAGCCCTTTCGGTGAAGAAATTTTTCCCAATAACCAATCTAAACTTAGAATCATAGAATGTGTTGGGTTGGAAGGTACCTTTAAAGGTCATCTAGTCCAACCCCCACTGCAGTAAGCAGGGACACCTTCAACTAGATCAGGTTGCTCAGAGCTTCATCAAGCCGGGCCTTGAATGTCTCCAGGGATGGGGCCTCCACCACCTCTCTGGGCAACCTGTTCCAGTGCCTCATCACCCTCATTGTAAAGAACTTCATCCTAATGTCTAAGCTAAACCCACCCTGCTCTAGTTTAAAACCATTATCCCTCTTCCTATTGCCACATGCCCTTGCAAACAGTCCCTCACCAGCTTTCTTGTAGGCCCCCTTCAGGTACTGGAAGGCTCCCCAGAGCCTTCTCCAGGCTGAACAACCACAACTCTCTCAGCCTGTCTTCATAGGAGAGGTGCTCCAGCCCCCTGATCTTCTTCGTGGCCTTCCTCTGGACCTGCTGCAACAGGTCCATGTTCTTCTTGTGCTGAGGTAATATTCTTCCACTATCTATTCAGTGCCCATGTCGTAACATACAAACTTCCCCTGGTGCAACTTGAGGACACTTCCTCTTGTCTTATCACTTGTTACTTGGGGTAAGAGACTAACCCCCACCTCGCTACAACCTCCTTTCAGATAGTTGTAGAGAGAGATAAGGTCTCCCCTCAGACTCTTTTTCTCCAAAATAAACATTCTCAGTTCCCTATGCTGCTCCTCATGAAAATATACTCCCTCTCACGCAAGATTTAAATATTTTAAATAATTAATATTTTACATAATTTTAAAATAATAATATCTTAAATAAATTAATATTTTAAATAATTTTTGAGGGACTCTAACCAGAAAGAGTTACTGTGCTATTTTGTTAATACGAGGTCCACTTATTCTTTTATCAACTTGGTAAAGATGTATCTAGCCTGATATCCATGCATTCTTGGCACAAGACCTACAGAAAACTCTGGTGGTTTTACTTAGTATTTTCTGTGCATTTTGTTCAGTGTCCTATACAATATGATGCATAAGGATTCCTAGAAATACAGACAAGGATTCCTTTCTCCATGTCAAAAGCAGAGACAAATTTTTTTCTTGTTTATCTTCTTTCAGCCCAACTTCAGCTCCTTTTCAGCATAATGTCTTGTCTGAATAGGAAGACTAGACAATGGTTTAAATCAAACATTCTCTTTGCTATAACCCGAATGTTGGTGTATAGGGTGTGGCTGGGATGGAATTAACTTTCCCCATAGCAGTCCTCATAGTGCTGTGCTTTGTATTTGCACCCAGAAAAGTATTGATATCACACGAGTGTTTTGGCTACTCCTGAGCAGTGCTCAGACAGCATCAAGGCTGTCTCTCCAACCACCCCCTACCCCTGCTACAAAGGCCAGTAGGCTGGGGGTGGGCAAGAGGTTGGGAGGGGACATAGCCGTGATTGCTGACCCAAACTAACCGAAGAGATATTCCATATCACATAACATCATGTTCAGCAATAAAAACTGAGAGAAAGGAGGAGGAGGGAGGTACTTGTTGTTAAGGTGTTTGTCTCCAGAAACAACTGCTATGCGTACTGAGGCCCTTCTTCCCAGGAAGTGGCTGGACATCACCTGCTGTTGGGAACTAGAGAATAGATCCTTTTGTTTTCCTTTGCTTCTATGTGTGGTCTTTGTTTTTATTCATTAAACTGCCTTTATCTTGGCACACCAGCTTTGCATCTTATTTTCTTCCCCTGTCTGGTTGAGGAGGGGAGTGATAGAGTGGCTTGGTGGGTACCTAGTGGCCAGACAAGGTCAACCCATCACAGTCCTTTTTAGCGCCCAAGGTGGGGCACCAGAAAAATTTGAGATGAGGACAGTAATTGGGAGAGATAACATGCAAAACATGGAAAGAACATTGCCAGAGAGCAGAATAATTGTGGGTTAATATTATTATTTTAATTGTGATGAAAGCACAAGGGGTGGAGTGTATTTAACTTGTCCACCTTTGCCACTGTTGTTATGATGTTATTTTGACTTTGGTGTAGGAAATTCTTTTTTTTCTTATTGTACTGGGTTTCCATGGCAAAGTTTTTGGTAGCACAAAGACTGCAGGGGTGGTTTCTGTGAGAAGACACCATAAGTTGTCCCCACATGAGGCAGAGACAGATCCATCTGGCTCCAAGACAGACCCACAGCTGTCCAAAGCTGAGCCAATCAAGTATTGGTAGCATCTCTGTGATAACACATTTAGAAAAGGTAAAAAACATTGTGCAACAGAAGCCAGGAGAGATAAGTGGGAAAATTTGAGAGAAACAGCCCTGCAGACACCAAGGTCAGTGAACAAGGAGGTGGAGGAGGTGCTTCAGGAGCTAGAGCAGAGATTTCCCAGCAGCCCATGGTGGAGACCATGGTGAAAAAGGTTATTTACCTGCAGCCCATGGAGGTCCATGGTGGAGCATATATCCACCTGCAGCCTGTGGAGGACCCCACTCAGGAGCAGGTGCATGTGCCCAAAGGAGGCTGTGACTCCATGCAAAGCCCACGTTGGAACAGATTTTCTGGCAGGACCTGTGAACCCATGGGGGACCCATGCTGGAGCAGTCTGTTCCTGAAGGACAGTAGCCCATGGAAAGAACCCATGTTGGAGCAGTTCTTGAAAAACTGCAGCCCGTGGGAAGGATCGACATTGGAGAAGTTTGTGAAGGACTGTATCCTGTGGAAAGGGTGTCACGCTGGAGCAAGGGAGGAGCAGCAGAGACAACATGTGTTGAATTGACCACAACCCCCATTTCCCACCCCTCCTACACTACTCAGGGGAGGGGTAGGAGGTAGATGAGTCAGAAGTGAAGTTGATCCTGGGAAGAAGGGGGTGGGGGGAGTGTGGTTTTAGTTTTGTTCTTATTTTTCACTATCTAAAATAAAATCATGCCGTTGCTGTTCTTAGCTAATCTACCTCATATTTGCTTTGTAAAAAAAAATATATTCTTGGATGAACTATCATTAGCTAAATGATGACTGTGCATATGCAAATACTGAGAGCGCATGTTCCAAGGAAGAGTGGTATAAGAAGGTATAAGAATGCATGAGAAATATACCTCACAGTTCGTGATTTCATGTGCCGAATCAGATCTTCACCTGCTGTAAATCAGTTCATAAAAGGCTAAGTGGAAATCTTTGGACTTCTCTGACTTACAACTCTCATAGACCTGCCTTAATCACACCAATGTCTCATGACCAAACTGCATGACATGTCATTCTATTTTTCACACCTATTTTAACATGTTGGCAAGTATAGTCTTATAATTTTAGTAAATGGCTGAAAATTCAGAATAACATGTCATCAGCTTTCTACTGAAAAAGAAGCAAGAATACATACATGTTTCAACCATGCATTTGAGCAATTTTTTTAAGAAGGAGGCTATACCATTACTGTACTGTAAGAGTAAAAATGGTGTGAAAGAATTAGAAACAAATATCTCTGTGTTAAAAATAGTCATCACAACTTAACTGTCAGTGAGAGCCAGCAGAGGGGTTCAGGCTGCAACTGGGGAAACTGGAACTGTGTCTGTAGTGGGGGGTGCAGGGTGTTACTGGTGGACCCCATGGTGGGGTTTGAGTTTAGTGTCATGGGAGAGCCTTGCAGCAGGCCCATGGTATTCAGCTCAGGAGAGCCATGGGGGCCATTATTCATGTAGAACTGATTTCTAAGTCATAACTGTTGTGCAGGAACCATGTCTGAATATTCAGTCTGAACTGTTATTCTAACAGCCTTAATGAAAGACCAAGTATATTAGCCTGATGGCATACATTTTGATGAGTACCATTTCGAATGCCATAACTGATCTAAAACACTTGGAACTGCATATGAAATGCAAAATTCTTAAGTGGTTGAGAACACATCAATTCTGACAGATGTGGAGTTGTTCACTGTTTATCATAGCACTGAGTGAATGTCACAGAGAATTAGCAGCACCTGTAATTTATGCTATCTGCAATACAATATTTCTTCGTTGTCGTCTGTAATTTCCAGCTGCTGTGGGTAATGTTGCCTTTTGCTTTTTGTTCAATACTAGAGGTAAGACTCTGGCTCTAAAAGAATGTTCGTCTTTAAACAGATGCAAAAAACAGCCAAGTAAACAAACAAATAAATGAAACTGAAATAAGATAAGGTACTTGCTCCACATTGGCTTGTTCTTTGTTTCACTTTTTTCTCAATGGACTCTTGACATTTCAGACTGGATGATCACTACAACTGCTGGAGCAAAGTGTAGTGTTACAATCATATCAAGAGGGTGACAGATTTACAATGGCAAGGATTTAGCTCACTTTTGATCATATTTCTGCCACTGCAAGCTTAGAACGGCCATTAAGTTAATGGAAGCTCCTGTATCCTTTAAAAATGTTTGAACACACTTTATCACGGAGTCATTTTGTCAGTGTATGGTGTTTTACAGTGCATTGAACCTAGTGTGCCTAGGTGTCCTGCTTCAGTATGCATTAAGTCAATAGAAAGATTATTTGGGAACAAAGATGCTTTGACACTGTGTGTTTCATCACCATCAGAAATGAAATTTACTATTTCTGTTTCCGAATATGAACCTGAGAGTTGTCATCTCCTGTTCCCATCCTTGCTTCTTTTATCTACGTATCACCACTGGGGCAGACAAAAACAGCTACAAGGGAGCACAGGAGGGAAAAGCTGGGAAAGAAGGAGGAGTCACAGATGGACATCATATTTGAGAAATAAGTTATTATCTTTTCTTAAAAGATGGGCAAACTGAGTTAAAAATCAAACACATATTTTTCATCATAAAAAAAATTACTTTTAGCATTAAAATCAGAATTCAGATCTTCCTATTCTCTGATCCTCATAACTTCTGAACAGGAGTGTCTAGTCTTTTGAAAACAGAGAGGAAAAAAAGGCAAGAAAAACATAACTGGTGGAAAAGACCTTTGCCTTTTTCCCCTTCTTTTTCTGCAGACCATTTCAGAAGTGGGAAAAGGAGGCAGGGAGCAGTCCTATTTAAGTTTTTACCTGTGAAGACAGGTGATTCAGTAATTACTACTCTATCATTTCCAACTGTGTACATAAGGCAAGAGAAGTAGCAGGGAGGAAAGGGATATCTAAAACAGAGTTTAGATGGAAATGAAACATGTATAAGAGCATATTTTACCTCTTGATATCTCTGCTTCTGTGAAAATAAAGATCTCAGGCTTACCACAGCCTCTTTCCCCTCCTGTCCTGCACTTCTGGCAGCTACAGACTGCCATTAACACCAGGGTACTAAATGAAAAGCTGAGAGAAGTCTTGGTGAAAAGAAAAAAATTGAGTTGTTAAGGGAGACAAAGCAAGCAGTGACACGACAGTGAAACAGGAGATTGTAGTGCTTGTAGGTAGTATCCTGGCTAAAAAGACCCACTGTCACCACTTGCTGGTTCAAGCTGCAGCTTCCTTCTGACTTTCTAGATGCAGCTGCAGCCTTAAGGAATTAGAGGAATTTATGAGGACTGTAAGTGTGAGAGCACAGTGTGAGGTGAAGTGATGGTGAAGCTGGGACAGGGAGTTGGAAAGGAAAGGAAAGGAATGATACAGAGGTAACATGCTCCAGGCATCAAAACAACATGCTTTGTCATTACTTAGAATATGGCATTTAGGACTGAGATTTTCAAAGTAAGGCATGTGACTAAGTCCCTAAACTGATTAGAGAAATCTCAGCCCTCTATATTTGCAAACAAACTTTCATTTGTAAATTTTTTTTAGCAATTAGTAAAACGAAAGCATGTAGACCACAGCTGCATTTCTCCCCATTATCTCAATGTAATTGGAAATGACGCACATTATCGTTATGGCCTATGTATAGGGTGGGACCACCTGCCAAACTGAAAAACTAATGCCCCTGTATTCAGATGGGAAAAAGCAAGGAAAACAATAAGGACAAAACAATTGTTTTATACAAAGATTATGACTAAGTTCCTGTCTTTACAGTAATAATTTAAGAACCTTATTTATGTATCATAATTTCCTTTTTAGAAGCCTACCTTTATACTTTGTTAAAAAAAAAGGTAATTTATTTCCTCTTCCAAAGAAAGCTACTTTAATAGGAAGCTAAAAATGAATATGTTCAAACATGTACACATGAAAAAATGTTATTGCAGAAATCACTGAATGTACTGAGTATTCAAGTTACTAGTTGTCCCATTATGTCCTCTGTGGTTATAAAAGTTTTCACTTTCAATCACAGGCCCACAACTTTCAGAGGTAACAATGATTTTGGGAGGGAGGAGGAGAGGAAGATTTGGGAATATAACAACATGGAGAGTCAAACCATAATTCTGCCCTATCATGAATCCCAGCAATGTTATAGTCTCGTGAATAATACATATCCCATCTGAATCCGGACTAGATGCAGAGATTTTTGCCTGTAAGGAAAAAAAATGGTACTGAGCCAAACCATAGTTTATGAAAACAGATACTCTTTACCTAGGTGGAAAAATTGTGTGTTTACCATACTCAAAGTAAAGATAGGTTTTACACTTAAAATAAGTGGTTTGTGATTAAAATGCAAGTATATGAAAGTTACAAAAGGAGTTTGAAAACAGTGACTTGTGCCAATGTGTCTTGGGATAAATGGCTATTTTGATCACTTCTTTAACTGGAGCATTTCAACGTCATTGTCTTCCCTTTTGAAGCAGAATGGAATATTTTCATTGCTCAATTTGAAATTATTTTCCTCTGTGAAATGTAGTTCACATTATGCAAAAGATCGGAATTAAAAATAATTGATCATCTTTTACCTAAATGTGCTGGGGTTTTTTATTAGCAATAATTATTTTATACACATTTGTGAAATTCCAAGACACTTTGCGTGACTTGACACATTTTTTTTTTTAATATTTTACAGAGGAAAAAAATTGAAATGACAAAACTTTATAAAACCAGGAAAGCTGTTTTCTGTTTGTTTGAAATTTATAAAAAATGCCATCATAATAACCCAGATCAATTATTTACAGCTCTTACACTTCCCAGTGTTCAAGAAAAACCATTGAGATTAGTCAGTTGTCCAAGCCTGCAGTCAGAGAATAAGTAACACCAGTTTCCAAGAGCTACCCAGCAAAATAAAAACACTAAAATAAAAACATATCTTCAGGGAGCAAGAGTGCTGGCACAAAATCTATCCTGGAGCAATCAACTGCATAAATGTAGCTAAACATGTACCATCTGCGGAAGAGTTGGTCCAACAAAATCAGCAGCATTTCTCTTACAAAACACCCGATTGCTTTGGGATGCGATTCTGTGCAGGTAAATTCAGGATATCTGAAGCTGTTGCCAACCCGTTATTCTAAAAGGTCTGAAACTGCAACTGCATTTTGTGTGGTGGGGATTACTGCAGAAGCAGTAGCACAGAGTAGTTTCTCGACGCTTGTTCCAGTGTCCAAGTGACTTGTTTACTCCTGAACAGATGGTCTTTCAACCACAGCGTATATCAGCTGACACGTTTATTGCCCTAATAAGTAACAGGAAGAAACACCAACAGGTTTTTATCTTGTTAACACAGTTGGATATGCAGGCTAGAGAGGAATGCCGCTAAGTGCCAATGGTATCAAACTAGACGGATCCACCAGGAGGAGCACAGCAAATCGATTTGTCTGACTATTGTCAGAGCCTTGCTCTTCCTTGCACTGCTACTTCATACATAAGGCCTGCGTTTTTCCCCTAACAGGTTTACTGATATGCAGCATTTATTTGTATGTACATCTCTTATTTGAAAGCAGTCTTAATTTTTAACACATTGGAGACTGTTTCTCAGTGTAATATCTGTCTTTGGAGTGCGTGAAAATGGAGAGAAGGCTGTGGGTTTGGTGTTTTTTGTTTTTTATTTTTATTTTATTTTTCTTTGTTTTTCCAAGGTTATACAGTATATATACCTCAACCGCGGGCCACAAAAATTGTGGGAAATAGAATACTCATGGTTTGAACAGGATCAGTTCTTTGAATTACACCAAAAAAAAAGATGGTAAGATTTGTGGTATAGGTATAAATGTAACACGGGCAGGAGCTGCTGCTGGCCTCACGAGTTCCGCTGGCCAGGGGCAACAGCCTGACACTCCTTGGGGTGGGGGGAAAAAACAGCCCTTTGTTTCATGTGGCAGGAGGCACCTGCCATCTCCCCATGAAGTCCCAGGGAGCAGCCAGCTGCAGGGGTGGGGGAGAGATGCGCCCCCAGAGCCATGAGCAGGACCCCTGCCTGAGGTGTCCCCTTAAATATACAAAGGTAAAAGGTTTTAGGAGAAGAAAATGCAAACAAATTTCTCTGCCTAGTGTCTACAAAAGACATGACTAAGGCTACATGCATACCATTTACATTGTTCTTACCTTCTGTTGAAATGCAACAAGCAATCCATGTGACCATTTTGACATACTTCTTTTCCAGCATCCATGCTTATAGAAATGATGTAACAAGTCTAAAACAAAATGTAAATTGTGGCAATCTATATGTCTAAAACTGACTAAATACCTATTTGTATGATTTTTTACTGTAATTGCTTTAATTCCGTTGAAATGTAATTGAATCAGACATATTCCACTATGCTGTATTTTTCTGCTCAGCTAAAAAGCAGGTACAGAGCAGCCTGCGGCAGTGTTTGCTTTCTTCTGTCACCTTGTCGGTATTTCAGCTCTGAAGGTGCGTCATTGAAGACATCTTTTCTCTAAGATTTCTGTCAAAAGGCAGTTTTATTACTTTTTTCCTTTTTTTTTTATTATTGTTATTAAAACAGAAGCAGCAGCAATCAAAATATAAGGAAAAAAAAAATATCTGTCAAGTATGAAAGTAAGATTCCCCTCAGAGGCAAAATCTGCCCCAGAGGAATTCCAAGCACTGAAACTGTGTTAAAATTACTGTATGCATCAAGGGTGAATATTTAGTGGTTTTAATAATAAAACTGTATTCCAGAAATAGATTTATAGACATGTCCAATTTTATATATCTTATAAATGAGGAACACCAGTGTTGACAGCAGCAGTGACAATGTGGTAGATAAAAAGTTCTCCTAAGAAGATAATGATTTATCAAATCCATAAAAGTTTGACTAAAATCAAAAGTACTATTGTGATGCGCAACACGCTTCGATGTATACATCTCATTAGGCATAATACTGACATCTCCCTGACCCTAGATGGCACTGTTTGAGTGGAGTGGCCCTAGGAATCTTCCTGCATACTCAAGATACTCAAAAAGCAAAGCATTCTAAAAGAAATTAATAGCAACACCGATATTTTCTGTCTAATTAAAATTATGGAAAAGAATCAGAAACAGTACTGACAGATTTCAGTTCCAATATATTATACTACATCCTTGTCACCGCTCCTTCTTAAAAATTAAAGTTAGGTCTAGGATTAACTTTCATTCATTTATTTGTTTTTACTGAAGCACATCCCACATTTACAAATTGCAACCAGCTAGGCTTTTATTTCTGCTAGTGCTTCTAGGGCTTGCTTCTAGGGCTTGCTGCCATCTGTACCTGATTTTCCCTAACAGAACAGAGGCTCTTTATTTTTGCAGTATTACTCAAATGAGATAATCTCTTCTACAAACCCTTTTAGTCCTGTATTGATAGTCCTCTGTATTTCTACATGGGTATACTATTAGGATGTGTGCCTTTCTTTTCATTAAAATAATTTATTGGAAGAATAACGTCGATTTTACACAACCAAAGAAGATCCACTGAAATACATAAAGTGTATTTTTGTAACTGTTCCCGTTAGAGCAATATTCCCAATGTTATGAAATGTTCTGTCTCTGCAGTATTGAAGATACTTCTACATAGCTAGCAGGTAGGACACAGTTTCTATAGGACACCTGTGTCCTTCTAGAGAGTAAATTTTAGGGCATCTCAGATGGGCCAGGGAAACTGTTCAGGTGACTGAATCAGGTCCCTAGGTGGTTGGTAAGTGACATTGCTGTCTAGGACTCACTGGTCATATTATTTCGATTTCCAGGGCACAGTTCATTTCCTAAACACCAGTAAGCCATTAGCAGTTGGAAAATAATGAAAGCATATCGAAATGCCAAGTAGTATTCAAGCATCCAAAGATCATCACAGGGTTGGAAGATACTGCATGGGCCTTATGGGAGTTCTGAGCAAGAGAGATGACAAACATAATAAAGACCAGTCTCTTCTTTCTACCAGCTGCCAAACTGACAAATCCCTCTTTTGGAGACAGTGTTAGAAGTCAGGTGAAGCGTCTGAAGTGGGAGAAAAGTAATACATCATATAAAGAAAAACAAAACACTCAGCATCTGACAAAAAATGCCTACAGTACAACATTTCCTAGTCACAACTGATTCTGTTAGTGGAGAATGGAAACATACATAAAGAATTTTAGTCCTTCAGTTGACCACAGAAAAATAAAAATGGCTTCATTCATGATAGAAAACCACTGGCATATGCAATATGAATTTTCTCCCCCCAAAAAGCATGATTTTTAATGCAAAAGAAAGGCAGAGAGCAGCTGTAGGATTGTTTAGCATTCCAAGCTGACTTGCCCACTTCTGAATGTCTGTTCTGAGTGAATATTTAGTAGTGCAGCTGGCATTGTTACTGATTGAAGAACTCCACTTATTGCATTGAGCATCTTACTTTCCTGGAAAAGTATCTCACAGCTTCCTACGCAATTTATCCATCATCCAAGCTCAATTTTTTTGCATTTTTTCTCTTCTCACTTTTTTCTTTGGTTTTCCTTCCCTCCCTTGCCCCTCCACCTCTCCTTCCCTTCCCCATCACACTTTTCCTCTCCCTTCTCTTTCCCTTCTCCCTCCCTGACCCTCTCCTCCATCCCTTTCCTCTCCCTTCCCCTCAATTTTTAACAGGCCTGAATTTTTGCTTTCCAAAAAACAAACCAAAAAGTATGGAAAACATAATTAAGCATATTACAACCATTATTCTATAGAAAACTTTCCAATAAAAGGAGAAGCCATGTGCAATGTTTTAGGGACACAGATATAATTATTTCTATGCAAACAGAAACTCATTGTTAGAAAAAAATCTGAAGTAATAGGAACTGTAGACACAGAGTGCACCAGAAATTGGTAATTTTTTATGCATTTGAAAACAAGCTCTTTTGCTTAGCACAGTTAATGATGGTATGGAAGCAGGTGGAAAGGTTATGTAAGTGTAGAAGAGGAAGCAAAGTCTGGAATTTCAGAAGAATAAATAACTTTCACCAAAAGGTAACTTTTCAAAGGGCATAAGAGAAAAATATTTGCTAAATCTGTATCAGAATATTTTTGCGTACATGCTTGCTTAGTAGTACATCATGGTCTACTTATTCTGTGGTATTTACATGCCTAACAGTTCCAGAATGCTGCTTTCTTTAGCACTTGTCATTGGTAATATAATTTGTACTTACAATGAGACACAATTATCAGCAACAAAATAAAACTATCAGGGATAGTCCTCTCAACAGATACATGTCCAGTATAGGTAAAATATATATTCAGTGGTGGGTACAGCATCCTGCACTTTAATCCTTTAGTTTCGGATAGGTGTTATCTCAGTTTTTTTATAGGTGAATATTACTGTTTAATCACCAGTTTCAGAAATAAGTTTTATATTATTACAAATGTCATATATTAATTCCTTAGTGAAACAGAGATCCAAATGTAACAATGATCCCAATAGTGCACATACATGATACTGTCTAATAAAAAAAAAAAAGTTAAAAATTCAAGTTCTCGTGTTGATTCCTTCTTTTTCCCTTTTTCTCCTCCCCCCTCCCCTTTTTTTTCTTAAGCAGAATATATTTAGTAAGTTACCCTCACCATCCTTGCTTTAATTCAGAAGTCTGCATACCATGCTATGCCTTAAGCCATTTTTCCTTTAACCTAAATATAAAAGTAAAAAAACTACCAAAATGCATCTTGTTGCTAAGTTCTTATTGTTGGTGTAGGTGATTCAGAGACAACTTTAAGACAATGTTTTTGCTACATATTTGGCAACTCAAAGAAAATATATCTCTTTTGTATGATAATATATTGCTTTAGTACAGTGCATTTCACTTCAGTATTATAATTTCATACATCATAATAATGATAATACTAAACAGGTGCATATAGAATTCATTACAATTTTAATATTTAATGTATTCAAAGCCATTTACAAAAATTAGTTAAGGTATTATATGTACATGTTAAACAGGCAAACATTTCTACT
Source organism: Sterna hirundo (assembly GCA_009819605.1). Classification (NCBI taxonomy): domain Eukaryota; kingdom Metazoa; phylum Chordata; class Aves; order Charadriiformes; family Laridae; genus Sterna; species Sterna hirundo. The sequence continues at coordinate 168,237,629 of CM020437.1, forward strand.
ATAAATGAGAGGTAGCAAAAACCTTCTCCTCCCAAGAGAAAATAGCAAAAATACTTCTATGCCATCATGTACACTTCAAACCTGATTGCTAAAAATGCAGATTCTTCATAGGGGACTTGAAGTATCTCTTGCAGAATTTGCTGTGCCCAGCTTCCACATTGTATTTTGTTCTGTGTAGCAGTACAATAACAGGCACAATAGGCCTTTGATTTTAGAAGTGTTCCTAGGAGCTACCTTTCAAATACTCTTAATGATTATTAAAAACTTCTCCACCTTAATGTAGAAAAGATACATTTATACCCATCTTCATAGATAATAGTCTTCCTTTGTAAAGTGGAATAACGGGATGTAAAAAGCAAGATCAATTGCTATTTTGCTATGAATTATTTTACGCAGGTCCTGCTTTTCCAAACCCCGCTGACTGTACTTTTCACTTATACAGGAGCAATTTCATTTTAGTGGTAAGGGATTATTTAGTGCAAATTCGGAATCTGATAGATGGTTAGAATGTACCAATTAATCAGAATGGAACACAAAAAAAAATCAACATGTATAACCTTCCTTTATAGATTCCTTTTCTGTTTATTTATTGAGTTGGCTGTGTAATTTGGGAAGGGGTGTGTGTGTTTATTTTCTGGATGCCCTTTATGAATCATCTTCATTGGAGAATTAATTTAGTACTCATGGGGTAGAAAATAGGACTTCCTTTCTGACAAAAGTGAAATATCAGTCATGACTTCTCTTTAAACTACACAACTAGGTGCTTTTGAATACAGAATTAAAATCTAAAATCCATTCGTTACGTAAGTAGATCTATGCTTCAATTGGTATAAGAATACCAAATACTGCACTTTCTCAGAGGCAAAAGATTCCAGTAACAAAAGTATATTTTGCTTCAAGGTGAGATTAGAATGCAAACAATTTAAACTCATTATTTTCTTGTATTACTGTTCTGTTTTGTTTTTCATTTTGGCCAGGTTTGTGGGTGTAATTTCTGTAGTCATGTTGAAAAAACAACAGTGTAACAAAAATCTTTTTTTGCCTATATGTGGGAGGAATTTTCATTGCACTTTCAGAAGTTATTTCATATAATAGTTTGAAAGTAGGAAGTGAAACAATAAAATATAAGAATCAGTTTGTTTTCACTAGCTAATGAACTCAGTAAATCAGAACTATCCTCCGTAACCTCTTTAAAACTATTTGCTTTTAAAACTGCCTGCTTCCAGCCTACCAGCCTTCATGTCTGAGCCCTTTTCAGAGAGTGTGCTATAATGTCATTTAAGATTACCTACAGTATTTTGTAGGTACAAAATTTTAAAATTTTTATTGTATGATTTTTATGGTTTGGGTTTTTTTTGTTTGTTTGCTTTTTTCAAATGGTATACCTCTTTTAAATTCCTCAAAGTTAGACTGACTAGCAAAACCATTTCTTAGTAAAATACCTTAAAGCCTGGATTTTTGGCTCATAGAAAAGTAATGAATATTGGTAAGATAGAAATATATTGGTACATAGGGGAATACAAAACTGTCACATGGTCAAAAAACCTTTTTCTTGCAGATTTAGAAGTTGTATTTCCCTTCTATTCAGTTTCAATAATTCAATAATTTAAATAAACATGTTTAAAAGTGTTATCTCCCATAAATACATTTAAAACAGCCTTTTGCCATATTACAGTTGTTTTGTAGCTCTTCTGTATTTCTTATCTGATCAAGGACTTTACCTTACACTCTAATTTTAATACTAACTGTGATATTTTTGAGTACTGGCTACATTTACATTTTGGCATTATCTAATAAAGACCCATATATATCCAACTGTTTTGTCAGATTCTAAATTATGGAGGATGATGGCCTCAAAATTTTAAGGTATTTGTCTCCAAATGATGATTCACCATATACCAACATAGGCATCTAAGTTAATCAAAACAAATCACTATTTCTCTCTTTTGACTATGGAGTCAGGAATAAGTAGCTCAGCGTTAAATACTACTTTTAAGACGTCTCAAATTATGTGAGATGATTCAACCCTAAGGATGTCTCTGTCAGACTCACAGAAGCAGGAATAAACTACCCTTTACTGAAATTCTGGCTGCTGTGGTTAGATTGCTGTAGGTTTTTATAACAGCTCAAATAGATCTACTTAAGTGTATATCTGGAGTTGTATACTACTGAAGTGTAGCAATAAGCAACCTAGTTACTGTCAGATCCTGTGACTGAGGGCTCAACTCAGTCACACAGTTAAAATTGTGGCTATGGTTAAAATTGTGGCTATGGCTAAAATTGTGAGCAATAGGCCTTTAATATATACCAAAATTCACTGTTACATCGTGACTTATTTTTCCAGCCTCATTTCTTTCATAATAGAATTTATTTTTCTTTAGCAAAAATGCCTCGAGCAAATGGCAGTTTTGACACTAATGCATTAGAATAAGGTTTTCTGATTAAATGACCAGTCAAATATAATTTATCCTTCTCCACATTAATACAAATAAAACCGGAGGAAGCTATAAAACTCAAGAGATTTTGCAATTTTAAAAGGTATATGTAAAAAAATGCAATTTTTATGTATCTGGAGAAGAAAAAATAAGTCACCATTTTCCTCATTGAAAAGATTTGTAAAAATTTCAAAAAGGAAGTTAAAGTAAGAAGTTTGATGAAAAATACAGCCTCTACTAATTGCTGGGGAAAAGAAAACAGTCAACTAATTGCTGGAAAAATACAGTCTGTACTAATTGCTGGAGTATGACAAGGGTTTTTTTAGGCCCAGTTCTGTAACAGGCTATTGTCAGAGACAGACAACTAAGATAAGTGGACTCTAGTTGTGAAAAATAGACAGGTACCTCCAGGAGGCAATCACATCATCCTAAAGCTAATCTCTAAATTTGATCAGATGGCTCACTCTAAAAGATGCTTCCATTGACCATAAATGAAGGCATGGAGGAATAGCTTGGGTTTAGGGCTTTAGGTACCTCGCGGTAGGACATTTCAAATCAGGTAAATTAATGATGTCCTTAGACTGACTGCATATATGAAGTTTAGGCTCTTAAAACATGAAAATTAAGCATATTCTTAAATCAAAGAGTTAGCTAGTAAACTGGGGTTTTTTTATATAATACCTGGAATAGGTTGATTTTCACCTAAGGAATTCTTACCTTCTTACTGTCTACTCAAAATTTGAAGCATGTCATCTAATTCTCCCACTGCGGAAAAAAATAATTTAAAAATCTTGCTTTGGGCAGACATTTTTATAGATTTCACACATACACATACATTCATATATGTATATCTTAATTTCTAGTGGCACTTGGTGGTATAGACCTCAATAGCCAGTGGAGGAAAGAATTGGTTTTGCACAAAAAGAGTCAAGTCTTTAGTTCTGCTCTGGATGCTTTGTGTAGACTAGTGCTATAAATAGACAGTAGAGTGCATTCCCTGAACAAAATCCTAAACTGGCATACAGATACCATAATTCTTGTATTTCTCTCCACATACTCTTAAATCTCAGAGAGAGTGAAATGAAATATCAAAGAAACCTTATTCGGTAAATTCATATTTTTCAGATACCAGAATGATCACATGAACAACATTAATGACGTCTTTTCTTTCCGTTTAAATTAGATCAGGAATCTGCAACCTCTGTGATCCTTATTTGATACCTAGATGTGGAAATCATGATAGCTACCTATCCTCCATTTTTGTCTCCCAGCCTTTACCTCCCTGCAATTGTGCACTAAATAGAATTAATCAGAAAATTAGGAAAGAAAATTTGTACCAGGCCAATATTAGTACGCTCTGTTTCATTCTGTTTATAAAAATACTGGCAGCTTCTTTATAATATTCTGTCTTTTATGAATCACTGATTACCACTAAAAAAAGCAAAACTATTAACTAAATATAATGTCTTTGATTTCAAAGTGTTTGTATGAAAACCTTCTCATCATCCAAATGTTAATCAGTTTTTAACCTTATTGGCATTCAGTATATTCCAGATCAAGGTTATCCATTCTGTTTAAACATTTCTCTAAAAACTTGTGTTGTTTCTTTGGCATTCTGTTGACTTGAGTAGTTGTTGATGGGATTTTTTTTTTTTAATTTGGTTTTGGCAGGGGGCAGGTGTTGGTTGGGTTTTGGTTTTGGTTTTGGTTTAGTTTTTGTTTTTGTTTTATTTGTTCTTTTTATTTTAGTGATTCTTTCAGATGTAAAATAACAAAAATACTTCAAAGATAATGTTTTTCAATAATGGTTGTAGCTTCATGCTAGAACAGTTTACAAAAGCAATTATTGAGACAATTTTGATTCCATTGTATTTTAAATTTTTTTTTTTTCTAAATTTATTTTTGTGTTCCTAAGAATATTGGCATGAATGTTTCTTTTTCCTTATTTTTCATGCTTCTTTTTTACTTTTAAGAAAATTGGCTGCTTAACGTAATTATTAATGTTTCTATTGTTAAGGTTCAATGCTGAACCTACAGACAAGTTCTGTCTTTGAAGTAACTAACTGAATAAGAACATATTAGAGAAGGAGGGTTGAGTAGTGTGGAAAGGCAGATAGGAAGTAAGATGAGTTGAAGCCTCAGAGCCGTACTGCCTGGCGTTTCAGGTACTCTCTCAGGTGCATTATAGAATTGAATCTGGGTCTCTGCATACCTTCTTGTTTATACTGTATTTGAATCAAGCCTTTCAGGGCTATGAGAAGGAATTGTCACAACAAAGCAAAATTAATATATAGGGTTTCAGATGAACACGCCTCATTTCAGAGGTTGTCTCTTTCCTCCTAAACATTTTTCTTTTTTTTTTTTTTTTTTTTTTAATATTACTTCCTTGTTGACTTAACAACATCTTTTGTTGCTAGTTCCTCCTTCGGCATTATGATACTCACAGCATTTACTCCACCATTCAGATGCAGCTGCAGAACCAACAGAAAAAAAAAAAAAAAAGAAAAAGCAAAAAATTCAAACTCTCAAGTGTTAGATCTATCAGAAGAGGATAATAATTCCTACAGATCACCCCATTAGATCTACGTGTAGTGAAAGAGTTAAATAACTGTTACTGTGTACCTTCGTCCCATTTCTAGCACTGGAGACCTCACCCTCTGACCCTCTTCGTTGACACTGAAGACATCATCTCTGCTGTAGCTGTAAGATGCAAGCATTCACACATACAGTCCTGGGATATCCCTTCCACCTTCTTGGTTTCCCATGCATGATCATGGTTTGTAGTACTCTGACCTCATCCATGCCAGTGTGCCCATACTGATATTTGTGCTAAGTGGGAGATGACTACTAGCAGACAACTTGTTACTCAAGACAGAAATTTCTCTTAAGATGTGCACATACTGGGTCTCAGTTGATGCACAAGCCCTATAAACACTTTAGCAATTTTTGAATGTTTAGTGCAGATGCTGACAGACAAAATTCTAGCTGTGTTTCATATTAATAAACATCTCAGGGAGTTGTCCTTCATCCTGGAAAATAAAATCAGAAACTAATTTGTTATCCAATAACTGTCAGCAGTTTATCTGCGCAGTTTTGTTGTGCATGTAGATTTGTAAGCTAAGAAAGTAGCTCTCCAGAATTTCTATGTGGGAAATCGGAACTCTATGAGATATTTCTATATTAGGCTTATACCAGAAAGAATCTTTTTGCAACTGAAAGCAACAGAATGTATAAATATTCTAATTAGAGATCTAAGTTTAGGATAACTATCTTGACAGTACAGATGTGTGACTGAGTCATTTTAAACTCTAACTGTTCATTGCTGTTAAATTTATGCAGTCATTCCTACTTTCATAACTAATCAAGTTGACATTTCATGTTTGAGCCTTATGCAGATCTGAAGTCTAGCTGCTGACTCCTATAGAAGTGTAATAGTTGTTTGTGTGATGAAATATTGCGGTGGGATAAAAGATGTTCACGCTGTATGCCATGTTATAAAAACTGAAACGAATGATCACTTAACAAACACAATAGGAACAGAGTCAAAATGCAGAGTGTTTTTTTTTTTTTTTACATCTGCATACAGTATTAGTTGAAATAGAACTTTTTAAAGTAAGAAAGTAATTCAGATATAATAAAATTGCAGAGTTTCTTTGGAACCACATAGGTTTGGTTTCATTCCTACTGAACTATCATACAATATCATCATGAAATAGAATACTACTTGGTAAAAGTGTTTGATAGGTCTTGTGTGTGAGATACAGTCTTGAACTTTAAAGTTTCTATGTAATCTATGCATCCAGGGCACGGATTACTTTTGCTCCTTTACCTTTTAATTGAAAGAATAGAAGAAATCCTCACCAGTACTAAAGCTGTTCCATCTCAAAATTGCAGTACTAGACATGTTTCAAGTGTAAAGTGATTTTGTTAGAAATTCTATGTCTTGGATATGAGTAGAAAAATCTTAAGGTGACTGACTTACCTAACAAATCCAATGAGACTTTCTCTTTATTCTTAGATAATATGCAGCACATCATTGATGCTTTTCATTGTAGATTATATTCTGGAGCTGAATGAAAAGGACCAGTCTCTTAATTTGGTAACAGTTCACTGAGATGACCCTCCACCAAAGCACAGATAAAACACCAAAGTGCTGGTTCTGTTGCTATTGAAGGCCAGTTCCAAATGGATGATTCTGAGTTCAAGGATATAAATTGCATGGTCTGTCACAAGAAAATATGCATGTACATGAGGCATAAATAAATTTGGTTATTGCAAAACAAAAAGCTTTTCTTATTTTAAGAACTTTCATTAATATGTTTAATTTTCAATAAATAATATATATACTAATAAATTAAAGAATTTTATATTAGAAAACTAAAAAAGGAAATCCCTCACAAACCTGTGCTTTGAGTTTTGATGAAGCACAACTTTTTATTATATTATGTTGCACTTGGATTATATTATATTGAGTTTAGAGATCTTTCTTCTTCTTCTTTCCTTCATTCACGTATTGTTCAAACCAGGAAGATGATGTGACTGGTGTTTTTTTCAAACATACTGTGTCTGCTTCAAACAGAATGTTTTAAATGACCTACCAGGAAGTTCCGTGTATTCAACCTGATATGTTCCTAGGTGCCCCAGGTACAGAATTATCTTTGGCACTAGATGAAACAGAAGATAGTGACATGGTAAAATTTGTCTGAACAGCTGTTAAGAACATCCTGTAGCAATGTAATACTGTCATGCCAGCTTAATTCAAACCCATGAAAATGCCAACTGCACCCAGTGTCTTCAGTTTAGTCTCATACAAGACTGCTGCATCTCCTCTTACAAATAGTTGAAGATGAGCATAAAACTTTCTGGTATAGTCAGTGTTGCCATGCACTTGAAATCTTATAAAAAATAATAGCACAAACGTCATTTTTCTATTTATTGATAGCACTGTGTTGACAAACAGCATAATACTGATAAGATGGAGTGAATGTGAAGCCTTGTAGCCCCCCAAACATATTACTGCCATTGGACATCACAGATCATCAGATTTGCACTGACTTTGCAAGGCCTCAGAACCAAGATTCACCAGCTTCTATGAGCTTTCTTGACCTGTCTGGAGCTTTGTTTTGGCATGTCTAAGTACAACTGCCATCTTTTCATGATTGTTCTTTCCCCCCCCCCCCCCCCCTTGTTTTTACACTTTTGCAAATTTTTAAATATCATTACCATATTTTTTATATAGTTAATAGAAACAAGTAGTTATGCTGTGTAGAATGGAATATTTATGACTAGTAAAACAATTTAGTGTACAAGAATATGGGCATAGTATGATAGCAGAGGCCTTACAAGTGGGAAACACAGGATATAGTTGGGGGGATACACAAGATCTGAAGGCATAGGATGCTAAGAAGGGCATGTAAGCTGGCAAAGAATTCTCCAGGTTTACAAAGAATTCGTCAGTGGTCATTTACAGAAACGCAGACTTGAGAGAAGGTGGTAACAAGTGGAATAAAAAGTGCTGTGGTTTAACCCCAGTATGCGCAGGTAAACAACACACAGCAGCTTGCTCACTTTCCCCCAGGTGGGATGGGGAAGAGAATGGGAATGGTAAAAGTGAGAAAACTCATGGGTTGAGATAAAGACAGTTTATAAGGAAAGCAAAAGCTGCATGTGCAAAGAAAACAAATAAGGAATTTATTTACTACTTCCCATTAGTAGGCAGATATTTAGCCATTTCCAGGAACGGAGCACTTCATCATGCATAGCCGTTACTTGGGAAGACAAATGCCATAACTCCAAACAGCCTCCCTTCCTTCTTCATTCCCCTAGATGTATTGCTGAGCACAATGTCATATGGTATAGGATATTCCTTTGGTTATCTGGAGTCAGTTGTCCAGGCTGTGCACCTCCTAATGTACACCCCCAGCCTACTCTTATAAGGTGCACAGCATACATAGCTATAACACAGCACCATACAAGTTACTGTGAAGAAAATTAACTCTATTGTAGCCAAAGCCAATACCATCTCCACCCTTTACTGTATATACAGTAAATTTGGATCTGTTGTGGAGTTGCAGATCAGTGAAGAAAAAGTGACAGTGTGAAAGTGTGTTAGAAAACATAAAAATATCCCTGACTGAACCCTACAGTGAGGAAGAGGAAACGGTCAACATCATGTACCTCTTGGCAAAGAAACCTCATCATTAAAATCACACTTCTGGCTAAGAGCTGTAAATACTGGCATCTGGGAGTAACGCTTCCCAAAACTGAAACCTATAACCTTAGGACTCAGAGGGGCAATGGAAAGGTGAGCATAACAGCAAAGGAACGGGTATTCACTAGGAAGTTTGTGTGGAGCAGCTCTAACGGTATTATTTCTATTTTCCACAATATTATTACTTTATTTTCTCTCTTTTCTTTTTTATTTTGTTAATATTTACAGTTGAATTAACAATAATTCCTTGGTTTGACTGATATGATATTCATCACTTGTAAATTGTTGACTTGTATTTTGTTTCTTTTTTGCCCATTTGAAATTTTCAGTGTAGCAAATACACATAATCTATTACATGGTCTGGGACAGGTTCTACCTACCTGGGTCATCATATCCTCTGTTATATAGGTAAATTAAGTGAATCAAGATATGTAATCACTGGTCTCATGCAAGAATTCACACACGATTCATATGGAACTATATTCTATGGACTCTGCAAATAAAATGTGAAGAAAAAAAAAAACATTCCGCAATATCCCCAACCTATGACAGGAAGCAGCTCTGCAAACACAACCTTTCCAAGTGACTCATACTATATAAAGTCAATTTTCAACTATGCTCCTCTTACACGCAAAGGACAGTTCCTTTCCTCTCCACAACATTCTCTTTTATGCACAACTTGATCCTTAGACTTATGTCTTCCAAAATTGATCACCAAAGCATCAGAGGAGTTAAGGTTATTTATTCTTAGAATTGAGTTAGTCATCCTGTAGTATCCATAGCCCTCATCTTTGTCTCATCTTCTCCTCTCACTAATACCATCTAAGAACATTCTCATGCCATCCAATTCCACAAACGGCTGTTGTAGTTTGTGGAATATCCTGACAGAAAATATGCCAGATGGCAATCATAGCAGGTAGTAGAGCTGCCAAACAATGTACAAAATGAAATAATTTTGTACTCTTCTTTTCCAGAGGGTTCTATTAAATATGGAAAATAAATAGGAAAATGATAACATAAAATGGTAATATCATTCTGGGTAAGAGTTGACTCCAGGACAAATTCTGAACAGTGTATGTGCTAAATTGCACACCTCCACATGTACACACATACACCCACTCCCCACGCACTGACACTTATGAAAGTTACTGAGATGTATTCATGTATCATCTAAGATGTACTCACACTTTTTTTTGTATATGCAAATGAGGAAGTGCGGATAATATATAAAGGTACACTTTTTAAATTATGGAATAGCCTTTTAAATATGTTTTTAATCAGCCGTGATTATTTTTCCTTTCGAAGACTCTGTCTCAAAGATAAGCTGCCTTTCAGGATGTCACTCTTCTGACTGTTTTATTAATGATTTTTCATCTGTATTTTAATGAATTTTCAGAATTTAATCTCAGAGGTGTCCAGTGGTTACATTCCTTCTGACTTCTAGAGCATGGTGCCAGGACTTCCTCAACAGGAAGAATCAATACTGAGTTTGTCACATTATATAGTCATGAAAATAGAGAAGGCTTCTTATGTAGACCAGTTCTTGGTGATGTTGGTGCTAATGCATAAAAGCAACTCTTTTCAAAGCTAACAAATTGCTCTACCATAGTGATAACTTTTCTGTACCAAGGACTTATTTAACTATAGGATATGATTTTCCTTTACCAATATGTATGGTTAACTCTTATGGGTAAAAGAAGTTGGAAAATGCAGAGTACAAAACAGATTTTTCATAGTTTGAAGATGGGAAAGAAATAATCTTATTTAGTTTTGAAGGGTATTGGTCTGGGCTGATTCTCTTTAACACTAGGAAAGCACAGGATTATAAGGGAAACCTTTACTGATGTTATTGCTTCGTACGATTTCAGAAGAAACACACCCACAAAGGTGTCCTTGCTTATGGGACTTGACTTGCTCCTTGTTTAGAGTTTATGCTGTCATACGTGGAAAGGTAGCAGGGGTCATGGATAGAGAAAGCTTTGTATTTGCTGGCAGTTATATGGCTTTTTAGGATGACTCCTAAAGAGCCTGCAATCAAGTCTTCTATAGGTGGTTCCTGCTACAGGAAGTCAGATGAATGAAGTGAAACAGTCGTGTTGTCCAAACTAGTAACGCATCAAACATGTATTTCTACTGCTGCACACAGTCCTTGAAAATTGCCTAGCAGATCAAAAAATCCCTGAGTAGTGAAGGATCTGCGTGAAACAGGTAGAGAAGAAAAGCAAGGACCTTGGAGACAGACTCTGACACACAGCTCTGACAATCCCACAGTGATTCTGCAACAGCTATTCCCATACTGACAGTCCAAAATTAATGATCTTGTCCTTTTGTTAGATGTTTTTGTTTCTAGATTGTTCATAGCCATTGTTCTTCACCCCCTGAACTATGTACTGCATGATACTGAAGGATTTTACTTTCCTAGGCCACACAGTTTTGTTGTATTATTGCTTGGGTGTATCTTTTGTGCCTAGATTTAATTTTATGTTTTCGTATGCTTTTGGGTCTTTTCCCAGCTGTCAGGGTTGTACCTCTCCCTTGACCAGTAACATCACTGAGTTGTTTATACTCCTGAGGCCTCTGCTTTCAACTTACATCCTGCTGTTTGCAAGGCGTGAGGCCTGTTACAAACAGTAAGTCCAAAATAGTGTCCTCAGGGCCCGATACAATGTTAGCGTAGGACAAATTTACCCTAAGTCCCCGCGGCCTGTGGCTGGCAATGGCAACACGCTTTTTACTGGGACATTAGTTGACAATCCTCCCTTTGCTAGTGGAAACTGGCATTTGCAGGTTATTTCTCACAAGTCCTGCAAAAATGTTGCATGTCCTCTTACGACTCAAGGCTCCTAGTCAAGCCTAAGCAATGGAAAGATTTTCTTGAACATTTTTCTTTCTTTTATCTGCTCTTTGCTCCATGATAACTAATATGGGTCTGTGGGTGTGCTGTAATTCTTCATTTTGCTCTTACAGCCAGTTACTGTATGCCAATGTAGCCATTATTCAGTTTGCACGGCATTTGATTGTAGAACGAAAACAATTTTCACAACTAACATATACCACACAAAAAACCAAATTATATTAACTAATAAAATCATATTGTTATTTCTGAGAGCATGGGAAAGTTGAAGAAACATCCTTTGACAACAACGTTACATTAAAAATAAATTACCAGGTAAATTGCAATACTATATGATGGGATTATAGTAATTTGTGCAAAGAAAAATAGGTAGTTTGGAGTAACAAAGCATATAGAAAGGCAGTAGCAAAATCACATAATAGAATAATGGCAACCTACAGAATAACATGGTTACTTTTACACATGCTCTCTGATTAAACATGTGCCTCTTGATTAGCTTTTACTCAACTTGAATTTAGTTACTTATTTCCCAATAACCAGTATAGCAAATGGCTTCACTATAAGAGAAACTTAGGGCTCTATAAATAACAATATGATATAGTATATTATTATTAATACTACAGTACTGGGATAAAATATGAATTATAAAAACAACTAAATGCCAGTTTTGATATGCATAATTATCTACTTGATCTCCTGTGACTGGGTGTGCAGAACACCAGATTCCTTCTTGTTAAGTATTGTTTTTCATTTTACCTCTTTTAACTCTTAAAAGAAATCCTGAGTTTAATGCATTAGTAGAAATCATGCCACATCCCTGGAAGTGTCCAAGGACAGGTTGAATAGGGCTTTGAGCAACCTGGTCTAGTGGGAGGTGTCCCTGCCATGGCAGGGGGCTGGAACTAGGTGATCTTTAAGGACACTTCCAACATAAACCATTCTATGATTCTGTGCTTCTGTGTATGGAAAACATTAAATTTCTCATTTTACTCTTTCTCCTTTTACTTTCCTTTCTGTCACTGACATTGTAGCCATTGCATGCACTCCACCTTTAAAGATTCTGTTTTTACACTGTTGCTTGAAAGGACCTTGTTGATATAAAAAATACCGTTAGTAAAGGCTTATCTTAAATTTGTGGCCCTTTAGAGTATCATTCTGTAAAGCAAACCAGAAGGACTTACTGAGGCTTTTAGGATATTATATTTCTGGAACACTTTTCCAAACCTGTAACTGCATCTCTTAGTAAGTAGTATTACTTTTTCCAAGCTTGATTTTTTTATTTATTTAGTTATATCTGCCTGATATACTATAGGACTGGCTTTTTCCACTGATACATCAGAGCTAGATGCGATTTCCTAGTAAGTCTCCATAATTAAGGGGTTTTCCAAACCTTTTCCATGTTTATTTTTAAGGTTGCAGCCTAGGTGGATAGCTCTTTATTTGTTTCTGCCATTTCTTGGTAGAGGAAATGCCATTTCTTGTCTGCTATTCATCAGGTGCTTCACTATCAGCATTACCACTGCCAAAGGTGTTCTCATTTATCAGCCTGCTATTGCTATGTGAGGAGAAAAAAACAGGTACTGCAGGAAAAAACATAACTGAAAGAACAAGTTTGGGATATTCAGAATTCAGGGCATGAGTTTTCTTCAGTTGCTGACATCTTTTCATCTGTTCTTGTCCCTCTCCCATAGCACATGATTCCTGTGACATAACAGCAGAACATTTGCTGCAAGGGATTTTTTCTAGCATTTTCATGCTTGTGATTGTGTATTGGGAGCCTTCTTCTATTTATTCTCAATACTTACATTGTGTTTGTGCTGGGGATTCTGGACATCTCCCTAATGTCTGACAATTATTTTTTTCAATGTATGAATTTATCAGCTTCCAAATCTTTCTTGATAATTTCACATTTCTCTATTTCTAGAACCAAGTGATCCTTTCCCATACAGCTAGGCTGCTTTTGCCTACCTTCTCAGGTTGCCCTATTCTAACACTATGAATACCTACGAAATAAAGAATGTTAACCTCCACATAGTTTTGCCTCTGAGGATGTTATGAGAAACAGTGTCAAAAGGCTTGCTACACTCAAACATCCACTTCTCTCCCTGTATCTATCAACCTAATAATTTAATCATAAAAAACTATCAGGTTGGTCATGCGTTATTTCTCCTTTGGAAACCCATGCTGACTAGACCAAATCACCTTGTCTTTCATGCAGTTGGAAATGATTTCCAGGAGGGTTTGATCCATTGCCATCCCAGGGATCCAGTAGAGGTTGTGGTTCCCTGAATTTTCCTTTCTGCCTTTCTTAAGAAAAATAGTGGCTTTTGCTTTCTTCTGGTTCTCAGGAACCTCTTCTGATCACCATGAATTTTTGAAGACAGTTGAGACCGGCCTCACAATGACATTGACCCATTCTCACAGCCCTTGTGTGCATCCCATCAGGTTCTATGCACACTGCCAACTGCAAGATTTTAGTGGTTTGTTGACTTGTGTACCCTTGTTTTTCAGAGACCAGTCATTTTTCTCTCCTTAACGATTCACTAAGTGGGAATAGTCCAGTCCATCCCTTTTCTGATATCTCACATTGACACTCATACCAAAAAGTGAGGCTATAATTAATCCACAGTTTTAATTTCCTGCTTTGGAATTCGGACTTTGTTTCTAAAGTTAACATGCTCTTTAAATTCATCTTTGGAAGGCATTGAGCTTGTGAACACTGCTCTATTTGTTGTCAATACCTTTATATGCAATATTATGTTTTAAATACTTACACCCTTTCAGGTGTAAACTGAAAGATGGAACAAAGAGAATGTCATAGGGGCTGCATTACCTGTAGAAACCCTGGCACCTGACAGGTAGATAGATTAGAATGGATGGAGTAAATGCAGGCTTTCTATAACCTATAAAGAGATGGCAGATTGATTTCTTGTAATCTTCCCATTAACGTGTCTTTATTTTTGTGTATGGCTTATTTTTTGCTGTTCTTGAATGACTGGTAGCAGGGAGTGATCTTCAGCACAAGAAGTCTTCCTCATGACTGTTTTGTCTTCGGTGAGAGAATTCAGGTGAAAATAAAGCTGATGTAGACGAAGCTGTCACTGAGCTGAAAAAAGGGAAAAGGAAAGAAAAATGTTATGAAACAGGAAGAAAATCTTTGTCCTGTACTATTTTGGAAAGGCCCTTCAAAATAAATATAGGAAATTCCTGAGCAGATTCTCTTCCTCTGGACAATTTGAAGAAGTGTCATCACATACATAAGATATGGGAATGGAAATTAAAACCAACATAAAGTTTAGAGGTCATTATGCCATTTGCTTGGTTGTTGATGATTTTCTAAAAGCCTCTTTAAAACCTGAATATATCAAAAGTGTGTATTATAGTATCATCATGCTTTATTGTGAATGAACCTCATTCTCTTAAACGTAATTTGTTTTTACAGAGATTATTATCCTGAAATTATTATATAAATTTCACACATGATCATTGCAGTTCAGACACAATTTAACCAGTTTTCTTTCACAGAAACACACACACAGAATCACAGAGTGTACTCTGGAGAGTTTAAAAAAATATCAATGACCTCTATTTTTTGAATTTTATTATCTGACCCTTCCAACCATCTCCATGTGTTTTCTTGAATTATTCTTCCATTATATTCAACTGCAAAAAGAACTTTATACTTCCAAATTTAATGCAGACCTTAAGCACACTATACATTACTGCCTAAAAATAATAGTCATCTTTTTGGTTAACTCTGAGATGGAGAAAGAAACTTTTAATCAAAAATAGCAATCAGCAGTGAATAAATAATCTGAACATTGACTTTGATTATCATTGATGTTCTTTGGTGATACTTAAATGCCACTGAAATGTGTGTCAAAGAAAGGGCTTCCTATGAAAATAATCACCCATAAATAGCTAAATAGATGATTGTATTGCTGTGCAAATAAAAGTCCCTTTTCTTGTCTGACTAATCATGTTTGAGTACTGAAAGACTGCAAACACAAAATACTATCAAAATTCTTTCAGATTTTTCAATAACTCAAATACCAGTATCTTGTTTTTTATTTCACTCAACTTCTGGACTGTGCAAACAGAAGCTCACAAGATTCTTGGTACTTCGATGTCAGTATTGACTTGAAAAATAGAACAAGGAATGGAGGCTGACCATCATATTACTTCTAGTTAAGTATTAACATGTTCCCTTCCTTTATTTTGGACAAACCTAACCAGGTTTGTCCAATGTGGAATCTAGGAACAGTTATGAAGACTGGTCACTCTAGGGAGTGTTTCCAAAAAGTGAAATGAAAGTCTGCACCAGGTTCAATTGCTTGTATCTTACCTAGTCCTCCAACTGAATCTGACCAGACAAGTTGGACTCTCGCACCCTCAAGTACTGCATATATCCAATATCCAGATGCTCTCCTCTCCTTCCAGCTGTGCAAAATGCAATCAAAAGTTCATAGTTTACAAATACCAAAGTAGTTGGACTGCAAGTGAAAAACAAACCCAAAAACCAGAAAGACAGTTTTCTGTTAGCATCAAAAGGGTTTTAAAGAGTTGTGTCTCTACCTCTTTTGTTTAACAGCGTAGACACAGCCTCAGTGTCTCCTTCTGACTTCTTATTTTGGGTGTAGCCACATTTAAAATTAACATTCTTCTGAATGTCAACTGAAGTTTTCACTTTAAAAGTTCAGGAAAGAGAAAAAAAAAAATATCCCCTACCCCTCAAAAAAAAAAAAACAAAACAAAACAAAAAAAAAAACACTAAAAAACCAAACAAACTTTGAAAGTTACTGAACAAATATCCTTTAATAGAATTTTTTTTTTTTTTCATTTTCTGTAAAATCTTTATTTAAAGTTAATGTTTTAGTATTTTAGGGAGAGACCATTCAGTCCAATCTACTGCTCAAGACAGGACCAATAAAGTTAAATTCAGTCAAGTTAGGAATGACTGCAAGGGTAGAGATTGCACAGCCAGTCTGGGCAACCTATTCCAGTTTTGTTTTTTGCTGTGCTCCTCCAAGAAAACTTTGACTCTATCATTTGTATAATCACACATCAGGTAGCTGAAGACAGTAATTAGAATCCCCTTACCATTTTCTTCTCTAGTCTCAACAAACCAAGACAAAGCTCACTAATGGCTATGGGATTTGTTCAGTGTAGGGACTGCTTCCAATTGAAGTAAAGTAGGAAGGTGATTTTAAATAAATATGGAAGAACATTTGGCTAAAATACATAAGAAAACTGTGAAACACATCCACATATGCCCTAAGAACTCTTTTGCTCCACTGACAGTGCAAGAGGGGCTTTATGCAATTTAGATGTGATTTGAGTATTTTACGCTGTCAGTATGATGCAAATAAGTCCCATTGTAAATTGTAATGTTTCATCTTTTCATCTTAAATACCTTACCTTAGGCAACTGAAGAAGCTAGTAGACATTCTAGAATGGTATCAATAATTCTTCGTTGGTAGGCCATGCAGAATTATGACATCTTCTTTGTGACATCTTCTTCGTGAAAATCTTTTTCTTTAAAGATTTGTGGAGATGGCTAACATTGGTCTACCAAAAAAGTAGTAATGCCAGTTACTCCAATTTGGAGTGAATAAACCCACAGAAATATTGCTTGGTGGTTTAATTTTGTGGTCTTTTCATCTTTCCAATATTTTGTTTATAATTGTCTTTAAAAAGACTGTATTTCTGTGAAGCAAATCCTATAGGTACTCAAAATACTTGTAGCACTAGAAATGACAATATTAGAAGAAAGAGTTTGTTGTTTTTTTTTTTTTAAAAAGTAAGTTTTTGACTATAATATCACTGTGGAAGACTACATTTTTGTTCGCTGATGGATTTCTTGAAGTTCAAAAGTAGAGGGTTGCTCACTTTTTGCATATGAAACAAGAAAATCTTCACACTGAGTTTAAGATACTCTGCTACGTGTATTTCTCCAATTTGTAATGCTTAAATGAGTATGACAGGGGAAAAAACAGACCGAGAACCTACATGCACAATTGTAATGTAAGAGCTTCCTCTTCTGTCAGTAGGCTTGATTACTTGTTAGATACTTCACAGTGACCACCACATATTTCATGTGAACGTAACTGATGCTGACTGATTGACACTGACTGCTACAAAATTAGCATTTCCATGGAAGCCAACATCAATTACTATCAACTATGGGATGCTCATCTGGGAGATTCTGAACAACATTGCAATATAAACCAAATCACTTAGGTTTATAGCAAATACAAAAGAAACATTAGCAAATAGAGGGAAAAAAAAGAAAATTAAATAAACTAATAGGACTGTCACTGCAAGCAGCATGTTTTCTGCTATAAACAAAAAAGTGTCATCAGGAAGTAACAAAATGTGAGATTTTTGTTTCTTTTATTTTCACCAATATCTATTGTGAATTTAATTTTTTTATGTTGTACAAAATGTGTTCCAGAAATATTTATGCAAGGATTATGTTTTTTCAAGACAGTGTCTTAGGCTTTTTTTCTTCTCTAGATCTCTTAAATTTTGAGTTTCTGATAGGTCTGAGAGATTAATGAGTCTGGAATATATTTAATACCTTCATGTTCTTTGAAAGATGTCTATGTGAAGAGGAGATCTTTAAGATTTAAGAGCTTCTCTAATTTACTTCTATTCTAACCTGGTACAGTTCTGTAATCTTGCAGTTAAGACTTGGGTACAACATTTGAGACTAAGTAAAGTCCTGAGCTACTGTTTTCCTTTAAAATCAAAACTGCTACTAGAGGCTGGAGAAGTGCTGCAGCATACTCTACCAGATTTCCATCCAGACATAAGTCTAGGATGCCAACAGATGTCTACAGTTCTTTTTTGACAAACCCTAAACAGGGAAGTTCAAACTCATAACCAATGCCAGGTAAAATATTTCTATGTTTAGATGAAAGTGTTGGGGAAGCAGAAACAAAGCAAAAAGATTTTTATTTTTTTTTCTATTCAGTTACATTTTCCAAATTTTGTTTCTTCCTTTTTTTCATTTTAATTTTAAAATATAGCCGAATGTACAGTAACTGTTTAAATGAAACATGCCTACAGTAACTAAGGTCAATAAGAAGGGATTTTTATAGTTACAGTTAGGAATAATTAAAGTAGTTAAAGTGGAAAATAAAATTGGACTCGAGTACTGAGAATATGAACAGAAAAGCTAGAATTTTGCTGGGACAGCAACACTCGTATGTCTATAATCTCACTGACTCCAGATCATTCATGTTTTTGTTTTAACTACGGCTAACACAACAGTTTTGTGACCTACCTATCACTGAATGTGCTGGGGTAATATATAGCTAGCATGCTTATTAGGATAGCATTCTTCTCAAGTGGCCAGAAATAAAACCAGTTTATCACTTTCATTCCGCAGATGTTGAGCTTTCTGAATTATTTTCAATTTGTCAGGTAGATACAAAAGTAAGAACATGTTTGGTTAATACTGAAATATGAGTCTTTATTTGTTCTATTTTCTAGTCTTGCAGGAAAACCACAAATTATGGTCTCTCTTCCCTCCTCATCAGTTGTATCTTGCAGAAGTGGTATTCAAGGCATAAATGTCTATAAAACCATGCATAAGATGTTTTCCTCAACTTTGATTACAATTTGAAATACGCCAGGGTATTACTGATGTCGATAGTTTCTATCATGTATGTTAATTCCAAATAGTTTAGTGAAGCTACATCATTATTTAGTGTTGAATCTCAAACAGAGAACACAGGATGTGAAGGGAATACATTCCTCTCAGCAGCATCTATTTGCCCAAGCAGTGTCATAATCATATACATGTACATCCTCATTCAGTTACTAGGGAGAATCATAGAATCATAGGGTTGGAAGGGACCTCCGGAGATCATCTAGTCCAACCCCCCTGCCAGAACAGGGTCACCTAGAGCAGGTTGTGCAGGAACACGTCCAGGCAGGTTTTGAATGTCTCCAGAGAAGGAGACTCCACCACCTCTCTGGACAGCCTGTTCCAGTGCTCTGCCACCCTCAAAGTAAAGAAGTTCCTTCTCATGTTTAGGCGGAACTTCCTATGCTCAAGTTTGTGCCCATTACCTCTTGTCCTGTTGCTGGGCACCACTGAAAAGAGCCTGGCCCCATCCTCCTGACACCCACCCTTTAAGTATTTATAAGTGTTGATAAGGTCCCCCCTCAGCTGTCTTTTTACCAGACTAAAAAGACCAAATCCCTCAGCCTTTCTTCATGAGAGAGGTGTTCCAGTCCCCTAATCATCTTGGTAGCCCTTTGCTGCACCCTCTCCAGCAGTTCCCTGTCCTTTTTGAACCGGGGAGCCCAGAACTGGACACAGTACTCCAGATGTGGCCTCACCAAGGCAGAGTAGAGGGGGAGGATGACCTCCCTCCACCTGCTGGCCACACTCTTCTTGATGCACCCCAGGATGCCATTGGCCTTCTTGGCCACAAGGGCACATTGCTGGCTCATGGTCATCCCGTTGTCCACCAGGACTCCCAGGTCTCTTTCCACCAAGCTGCTCTCCAGCAGGTCAGCCCCCAACCTGTCCTGGTGCATGGGGCTATTCCTCCCCAGGTGTAGCACCGTACATTTGCCGTTGTTGAATTTCATAAGGTTCCTCTCCCCCAAATCTAGAACCTGTCCAGGTCTGTCTGTATGGCGGCACAGCCTTCTGGTGTGTCAGCCACCCCACGCCTAGCTTTGTGTCATCAGCTGAGGGTGCTGAGGGTGCACTTTATCCCTTCACCCAGGTCATTGATGAATATATTGAAGAGGACTGGACCCAGTACTGAGCCCTGGGGAACACCACTTGTCACTGACCTCCAACTAGACTCTGCCCCTAATCACTACCCTCTGAGCTCTGTCTTTCAACCAGTTATCTACCTACCTTACTGTCCATTCATCAAACCTACTTTTCCTAAGCTTCCCTATAAAGATGCTGTGGGAGAGCATGTCGAACGCCTTGCTGAAGTCAAGGTAGACCACATCTACTGTCCTCCCCTTATCTATCCATCTAGTCATGCCATCGTAGAAGGCTATCAGATTAGTCAGACATGATTTCCCCTTGGTTAATCCATGTGGAGTACTTCTGAGAGCTTTCTGTTCCTCTACATGCCTTGAGGTGACGCCCAGAATGAGCTGTTCCATCATCTTTCCAGGGATGCAGGTGAGGCTGACTGGCCTGTAGTTCCCTGGGTCCTCCTTCTTGCCCTTTTTGAAGACTGGAGTGACATGAGCTTTCCTCCAGTCCTCAGGCACCTTGCCTGTTCTCCAGGACCTTTCAAAGATGATGGAGAGTGGCCAGCAATGACTTCCGCCAGCTCCCTCAGCACTCTCAGGTGTATCCCATCAGGACCCGTGGTCTTGTGAATATCTAATTGATCTAATTGATCCCTCACTTGATCCTCCTCAACCCAGGGGAAGTCTTCTTCTTTCCCCGTTACTTTTCCCAGAGCCTGGGACTCCTGAGGGCTGGGCTGAGCAGTAAAGACCGAAGCAAAGAAGGCATTCAGTAACTCCGCCTTCTCCACATCCTCTGTCACCATGGCTCCTGTCACATTCAACAGTGGGCTCCTCTGGTCTTCCTTTTGCTTCCAATATACTTGTAGAAGCCCTTCCTGTCAAGCTTGACATCCCTGGCCAGGTTTAATTCCAAGGCGGCCTTGGCTTTCCTTGTTTCATCCCTGCACGCTCTGGCAGCATTCTTGTAATCCTCCCAAGGGGCCAGTCCCTTCTTCCACTTATTGTAAACTTCCTTCTTCCACTTGAGCTTTTTCAGAAGTTCCCTGCTCAACCATGCAGGTCTCCTGCATCCCTTGGCTGATTTCTTGCTCTTAGGGATGCACTGATCCTGAGCTTGGAGGAAGTGGTCTTTGAACATCAACCAGCTTTCTTGAGCCCCTTTGCCTTCCAGAGCCCTAGCCCACAAGATCTCTCCAAGCAGTTTCTTGAAGAGCTCAAAGTTAGCCCTCCTGAAATCCAAGGTTGTAATTTTACTTCTTGTTGTTTTGTGCATAGTACCCATGATCCTGAACTCTATCTTTTCATGATCACTACAGCCAAGGGTGCCCCCAACCTTAATGTCCTCCACCAGTACCTCTGTGTTTGTCAGTACTAGGTCCAGGAGTGCTCCTCTCCTTGTTGGCTCCTGTACCACCTGTTTCAAAAAGTTACCATCAATGCACTGGAGGAGCCTCCTGGACTGTGCATGCCTGGCTGTGTGGTCTTCCCAGCAGATATCGGGGTGATTGAAGTCCCCCATGAGAACCAAGGCCTGCGATTGCGAGGCTACCTTCAGCTGTCTGTAGAAAGCCTCATCAGCTTCCCCATCCTGATCAGGTGGCCTGTAATAAACACCCACAAGCGTCCCTCATCTTTGCCTGCCCCTTAATCCTTACCGGTAAGCTTTCGACCCTCTCTTCATCTGCCCCTAGTGAGAGCTCGATGCATTCCAGTTGCTCTCTCACATAGAGTGCAATTCCACCACCACGCCTGGTCTGTCTTTCCTGAAAAGGACGTAGCCATCCATGACAGCATTCCAGTCATGCAAGCTGTCCCACCACGTCTCAGTAATTGCAATGAGATTGTGGCCCTGCAACCACACACAGATCTCCAGCTCTTCCTGCTTATTCCCCAGGCTGCGTACATTGGTTGGTGTATAAGCATTTCAGAGAGGGAGTTGTGTGTGTGGTTTTGACCCTTGAGATGTGGTGTGCCTTCTGGCTTTCAGAAATACTGGCACACTGGCCCACGAGCGCTGAGCAACTACGCCCTGGCACCTCACCAGCAAGCCCAGTACCGTCCCCACCCACCTTCAAATCTAGTTTAAAGCCCTCTCAATGAGCCCTGATAACTCTTGTCAGGGTATTCCCGCCTGTTACCAGGGGGCCTGGCGTTCTGTAGATCAGGCCACGATCAAAGTACCCAAAGTCCTGCCGGCAGCACCAGGCTCGAAGCCAGGCATTGATCTGCTGGCTCCTCCTGTTTACCCCCTCGTCATTCCCCACAGCTGGAGGGATAGATGAGAACACAACTCGCACTCCTGATACTTTGACCAGCCATCCCAGGGGCTTGAATTCTTTCTTCATTGCCCTTGGATTTCTTTTTGTTACCTCGTTGCTGCCTACCTGAAAGAGCAAAAGTGGGTAGTAGTCTGAGGGCCGTACCAGGGAAGGAAGCATCCTCTTCACGTCCTTGACCCGGGCCCCAGGGAGGCAGCAGACCTCCCTATGTACCGGGTCCGGCCTGCATATTGGGCCTTCCGCTCCCTTCAGTAGGGAGTCACCTATGACAAGGACACGTCTTTTCTTCTTTACTGCAGAGGTTTTGATGCGGGGGGAGGTCTGACTAGACCTCGCTGACACCTCCAAGGGGAGATAGTCTCCTTGACAGTATCTATAATACTAAACAAAAAAGTGCCAGGAGCCCGTGCCTATCCTCTTTCTAATGTGAATCCAGTGACAGGCAGTTTCTATAAAGGGCATGAAAACCTTGAACTAACAAGTCTTTGTTATCCTCTCTGATTTCCTTGAAGGACAGAGCAGAGATATTCTGGTAAACAGATGTTGACTGAATTTCCAGTTTGGACAATATATGCTGCTGGTTCTTAATGGGTTCAAAATTTAGTTCAAAATTTAATAGATTCACAAACAATCAGAACTCTTTATTGTGTTCCCACTTCATGTTGCCCCCTATGTCATATCTTTGTTTGAATAATAGTACAATAAAGTAGCAGAAGAGTATGAAGTGTGGGAAAGTTGATGTGTCCTACGCAGTTTTTATTCAAAGCAATTGTGAACTTTTACTGCTGAAAGATTGGCTTCCTGAAAAATAATATTGCTTTAGAATTGATTGCAGCTTTAGTTAAAGTATATTTGACACCTCTGGAAAGCTAGTTTGTGCCCCAGGCATCTCTGTATGTGCCTGCAATCTTGCCAGTATGAGTTATGTGGGTGAATATTTACATACATTCTGCAAAATGTGCTGAGAGGCAAATCAAAAAGCAGAGTGTTCTCTGCTGGAGGTGAAGGAGGACCTGCTACAGAAAAGTAGTTGCACTGATCAGGCACAGCATGCTTAATATTGAAGGAATTTCTCTCTCTGCCCATCCTATGTTCCCTTTCTTATAGGGACTGTGACTCTTTTATAACATCTTATCTCCTTTGCATTTTCACCATATATGAAAAGTTTTATGTATGCTAAGAGCAATTCTTTGCTTCTTTTTTTTATACTGTAAAACCAATTCTATCCACTTATCAAGACTGAATTCCTTTAAGATCCCCTGGTTTTGACCCTGGGGCTTTCATTGCCTTCTCTATGCTTATGTTTTCAGGAATCCCTGTTACAATATATTGCTTCTTTCTTTCAATATGATGGATTAAGGGTTTGGGTTTGTTTTGTTTGGTTATTAATTATATTATAAATCTCTTTGTCTCTCTCTCCTCTCTTTGGAGAAAGAGGTGGGGGAGAGCATCTGTTGTTCTCATTGTCCAATCCATCCCAAACCACAACAGGTTGATTTTTTTTTTCAGTTTTTAAAGTGTTTCTTGCTTTCAAAACTGTATTAACTCTTAAAATTTGATTTTCAAGTTTCCCTTTGCATCTCCCACTCATATCCCATAGAAAAGTAATGTGCTTGGAATCCACATGTCTCTGTGAATGTATTTGATCTATATATTTTTTTCCCAGTTTTAATGTTCAGCTTGCATAAGCAAGGATTTTTTTTTTTTTTGCATTAACTATACTTTTCCTTATGATTTAATATTTGTTATAACTTACTTATTACAATAAAATATAAATATGTTTATATTTATTAATATTTATCATATTTCAGCCAGATAATACAAGATTGGACTCCTTAATTTGGATATACGAACACTTATGGTGTTTAAACACGAAGAATGATAATTGACTCATGTGTCTTTATATCTTTATTAAAGAGAAATTTAAAGCCTCTTGGATTTTCTCCTGTTTGTAGTTTTATCTTCTTTAGGATTAGATCTTGTTGATGGAAGTAAATGAAGATTTAATATATCTGGATATCTGCAGAGCAGATGACTTACTGTTACATAAGATTAAAAATGTAAATTATGTGGAATTGACAGTATGTGTATTAAAAACCAGCTTGCTGACAAATACCGAACTAAGGTATAATGAGAAGATCTCTCATGGAGTCCCTGAGAATTTCTTTGCTAGGCTAAGTTATGTCTGTTTTGGTTTGGGAAAATCTTTGCTGAAAAACTTTAAAAGTGATTCAAAGAATGCAGAATTGTTAAAAATAAGCAAACTAACCAATTAAAACAATATCTGTCAGATTAGTTGTTCAGAATAAACCAAATTATTTGAATTAGTTTCTGGTTTAGATCAGGAAAATATAACGTGACTTAATATGGGTCCAGGAATATTTACTACTCCTAAAAGATTACACACAGACACACAACCATTTGACTTGACTTACACCTAATGGGACGAAAGTCACATCTGCTCTTGAAGCTTCATCCTTGCTTGAGAGAAGAGGTAAATTCCTCATAATCAGCATATTATCAGAGGACTACATTAACACAGTCAAGTGGCTTCTAAGCCAAAGCTGGTTTTAGCCGGCAGAAGAAATCTGGTCTCTTTATAAAAATGCAAGTAAAAATACCTAGTATAACTGGGCTTAGTATCAAATAGGCGCATGAACTATAATAGTATATTTTATATATATATAAAATAGTATA
Organism: Sterna hirundo; assembly: GCA_009819605.1. NCBI lineage: Eukaryota > Metazoa > Chordata > Aves > Charadriiformes > Laridae > Sterna > Sterna hirundo. The sequence continues at coordinate 168,262,844 of CM020437.1, forward strand.
TTATATATTAGTATATTCACAAAGTCAAATTGAATAAGATGATATTCTCTGTTGACCTGGATTTCCATGGCTATATCACCAAAAAAAGAAGAACCAATAAAGAACTTGTTTCAAGCACCAATGCCTAGGTTACCTCACAGTTGCATAAAACTAGTCCTGTGTATAGCAAATTTGCTCTAGACATAAAAATTTTGGTGTTTCAGAATGGAGCCAAGAGCCAAAATAGCTGTTTAAGACAGTGGGCAGTTGGAGTCCACTGTTCTAGCTTGTTTCCTGACCTCATTTTTCCAGAAGTTTAGGTGTACCTTTTGGATACAAGTCAAAAACTGAGATCAGATATCATCTTGCTGGATTGTATAGTAAAAGCCAGTTGGATGTTAATGAAAATTAGGTTAGTTAGGCAAAGAATAATAATTTACTTCAACAACAATCCATTGCCAATAGATTTTAGTTCTAGAAAGAGAATTTAGTTGTTTAAAGGCTGAATGGAAGAGCTGTGCAGGAATGCAGTTGGATATTATAACCCATCAACACAGCTGTCCAGATGGCTGAACTTTTATATCTCTACTATGAACTGTGAAACTCAAGTTCAGTAGTAGATATAGATGCCAGTACATGAAAGCTCACAAGAGAGCATCGATCTTGAGGCAAGGGCTTTCACTTATCTTCTATGTATGTTTCAGTCTCACATACGACGTGATTTTGGGCTGAGATTTTTGGCAGGTCAGTCCAGTGAAGGTCTAAGAGACAACTGGGCAGTAATTGTGCAAAGTGATCTTGAATCAAATTCCTGCTAACAGCAAATCAGAAAAAATGAGTGGGTTGTGGCAGAAAGTAATTACCATATTCTTCTGTGTGAGCTGTAGATACATTTTCCCGCACACAGTATGCAATCATTGAAGAGTACTGTCTTCGCTATTATGAAAACCATTTATGCATAGTTACAACTCCCATGTAAAATTGACCAAATAATGAAATGAAAGCTGTTCTGAGTAACTCTTTGCTTTATTCTAAACGAGCAGCTAATTGCTTCCGGATATATTAGAGTTTATTGGTATTGTACAGATGTGTATAATCACTGCCTTGCCCTGCTTGAATAGCAGCCATCTGTTTGTCTTTGGATGACTGCAGCTTTTAATAAATACACTTCTGTTTGTGTCTTAGAAGCAGCCACTCTTACCCTGCCAATGTAAGCAGGATGACATGACACATAATGAGATTCATCTTTTAATACCACTAATGTATGTCAATATTGTAACCGGCTGTACTGGTTTTGTCTGCAATAGAGTTAGTTTTCTTAGTAACTACTATGGTGCTATGTTTTGGATTTGTGATAAAAACAGTGTTGATGATGCACCGATGATTTAGCTATTAACGAGCAGTGCTTATGCCCTGACAACGACTGCTTCTTCCCATGCTGCCCCACCAGCGAGTAGGGGTGCACAAGAAGCTGTAAGGGGACACAGCTGCGACAGCTGACCCAAACTGACCACAGGGATATTCCATGCTATATGACTTCACACTCAGTAATAAAAGTTGGGAGAAGGAGGAGGAAGGGGGGGTAACATTCATAGTTATGACCTCTATCTTCCCAAGTAGCTGATATGCATGATGAAGCCCTGTTTTCCTGGAGATGGCTAAACACCTGCCTGAATGAGGGAAATTAATTAATTAATTAATTGCTTACTTTGCTTTGCTTGCATGTGCAGCTTTTTCTTTCCGTTTTAAACTGTCTTTATCTCAAGCCACTGATTTTCGCATTTTTACCCTTCTGAGTCTCTTCCCCATCCAGCTAGAGGGGAGTGAGTGAATGTCTGTGTGTTGTTTACCTGTCTGCAAGGGTTAAACCACGGCATCACTGGCTTAGACAAATACAATCTTTTTGAATGAGCTCCTATGATTCAGTTAAGTCAACTGTGCTAAATTGACATGTCAATTAATTGTAGAATTTATAGCAATTACAGTTGGGATTCTTTCTCTTTTCATCAATAAGACATATTTCCTAAGAACTGCTTAGAAAACTGTTGCGTTATCTCTGTGTTATTATTTAGCTACAGAAAAAAAAAAAGAGAAAAAAAAGAAACTTCTAAGTCATTTCACTAATAAATTTGCAGGAGCCTTGGAAGCCAGAAAGCTATGTTAACCAGATACAAGAGTTGATATTCAAAGAGTGTGCAGTTATACTATGTTATTGTTGTTGCTGAGAATTTTTATTTTAATGTGGCATAATATTTGAGAAATATGAGTGAAATATAACCACAGAGAATACAGGATGGTGAACAAATTAAATAGCAGTTATTTGATCTTTACACATTTTTCTCCCTGAAAGCTGAGTGTATGAGAAAGAACTCTTTATGCTACCTCTAACTTTCTAAGTACAGACATGGACAAGGATAAATCATATGAGATACCAAGCAACTGCTTTTAAAATGTTGACGGTCAACAACGGAACAATGGAAGAAAATTTCATTTATATTAATTTTGAAATGTGGAGTAAGTTGCAATAAAGATCTCTAATTTGCTTTTCACTTCATGAATGGTTGCAGTCAAATACAAAAACTCCATTTACCATTTTTGAAGTAATTTGCATAAGCTGTAAGAGAATCAGGATGTACTTTATAAAGTATGATGGACAGTGAACCATTTTATGGTTGATGCTTTCATATAGTTGCTCTTGATTTCAGAATTATTCAGTATTATTAAGAACTACTGAACCAGACTCTTCTCAGCACCCTGTTGTGCTTCGTGATGTTCAAATAATGAAAATGGCGATTTTTCCTCATATAAAGAAGTTCTAGTCTTTAAGGTCAGTCTTTTTCAAAATGAATTTACCTGTCAAAGAGACCAATTAAAAAAAAAAGAACAACAATTAATGCCAAATGAGAGCTGCACAGATGCATATAGGTATCTGCAGGGGTAAGGAGTGGAAGGGTCCTGAGAGCATTCAATGCCCAGCCTTCTCCACAAGCTTGTTTTTGGGGGCTCAAGGACAAGGTAGAGCAAGTGCAGGCAAGGGTGGAGACCCAGGCAGTGCTACAGGATGGTTGCAATCAGGATGCAACACCAGGCCCTGAGAATTGCCTTCAGCTGAGGGTCTCCCTGGCCATGCTTGAGCTGTGGTGCAACCCTGCCCTACTTGGCCCTGCTGAGCCAGGCCCCACTGGTGGGCTAACCTCCTGGCCTTGCACATCCCCATCCCCATCCCCATGGCCATGCATGGCCATCCCCGGACTCTGTCTGACCTTGGTTCCCCTCACCAGACCTCACCCTGACACTATAGATCTCAGCACCACAGATCCAGTGAACTGCCAGCCAATCTGCAAATTGGAAATTTGCATGCAACTGCCCTCCATGTCTGCAAAACAACATTCACAAGTATCCACAGTTTTTGTGAAGACTGAAGACCATATGTAGTATTTCAGAGATGCCTAAACCTTTTGGATAAGATAAGTGGTGCTGTTTTTAACTTTTTCCTGTGTTTGACCATGAAGTTCATATCATCATTTTAACCAAGAGCTCTACAATGGTGATAAAAATGATATACTGTTTAATCTTGTTCTATGAGCTCTAGTACTAGATACATCTTACCTGACTTGAGGCACTTCACTAACAGACACTTCATCTAAGCTTCCAATATGATGGAGAAGGGTAGATTCTTTCAGGGAACAATTCAACCATTCCGAAGATGTTAATTCCTGTCCTGAGGTGGCTATTTTGCAACATGAACTGTCTGTTCTGAAAAAGACAATGTCTTAAATTCGACATCTTAATGCCTTGAGATGCATCTACGTTTTTCCTTTGAGGACAGAATTTGCAAGTGATAATGAGTTAAAAGAATCTAAATCTAAATCTAAAATCTAAATCCTTCATGAAATATAGCTGCATTATCAGTCTTTCTGTTTCCTAAAGAAGAAAATAATCTTTTATTTGAAAGAAAAAAACCTCAAATTTTATGCATATTGAGAATTCATTAAGCTTTTATACCCAAGCTATATCTGAACAATAGTGATTTTTTTTAAAAGTAAGGTTATTAATTACTAATATATCTAATGATCATAATTAGATTCCCAGACAGAATAAAACAATAACAAAACTCATAACTGCAAACAGTGGTCATGACAGAAATTGAATACATAACACTACATTTAAGGAAGAAAACCCTCTGAACTTTAACAGGATGAAGAAATTAATTCTTGGAACATTCAGGGTTAGTTGAGACCTAAGAAATATGTGAGCATGTCAGTAAATATCTGATATAATGTAAGACAGAATGATTGTTAAAGCACCTCGTGTTTGTAGTCTTAAATGCATTCTAAAAATATACATGTAACTGACATTTCCAAATCTGGTTTTGTGTGTTATGCAATAACTGCAACCATTGTTTTCTAGGCTTGTTTTTTTCTTTAACTTATTGATAAATGTTCTGGACTCCATTTCATCTGAAAGAACTTTAGGTTTGGTAATAGGGCATTTCATTTAACTAGCTAGGCATTCTGAGGAGCAGAAATTCTCCCTGAGTTTCCAAAATGTAAGAAATGCCTTTGCAAAATCCATTTATTGATAGAATACACAAGCCATCACATGATTAGCCAGCTGTGCATATTACCTGCTCTACTCTACCGTTCTGGCTCTTAGTCTTCTTCTTAAGGGAAGAGCTTTTAGGATATTTTTTTATGTATGTGTGTAGTTTGTTGGTTTTTTTTTTCCCTTTGTTCCCTTTGGTAACAAATTAGTTACCAAAGGTTGCTCATGACCCTCACGTTATCTACTTCTTTTTAATTTAGACTTATAAAATAGAATAGTGTGGTACCTTGAAGGACAGAAGAAATCTTACAGTAAAGCTGGCTGGACATTGTCAATGAATGTGAGGCTTGGCTTAACTCAGGGTGAGTGCATGTGTTTTTAGTAATTGCTACAGTTGGTATCAATTTATTCCACATAAGAATACAGTTTGGCACTGCCAGAATTCTCCCCATAGTACCATGTCCTCTGTCTAGGCTTGACGGAACATCCTCCACTGTCAGCAGTCTATGCTTCCTTGCAGGATACCACAAACAGGTACTCACATCTTGGATGTGTGTATTGACTTCATTGGGGGTCTTTCTCACCAGCTTGCTCATTAGCAGATTGTTCTGAGCGATGGGGGCTGGGCCAACATGGAAGTTGTTTGTAAACATAGGAGGTGTGTGTAAACAGGAGAACCTGCACTCCAGAAGATGGTTTTGTGATTGTAACCACTTTTGTTTTGTAAGGAGTGCACCTCTATGTGATTATGTGTGTGGGAGGAAGGCAAGTTTAGAATTTGAGATTAGTCATAGAAGGGTGTTTGAAATCTGTAGGTGTATATTTGCATTTTGTGAGTAGCTAGCAATGTAGTTTATCTGTTGTGTTGTTAATATTGATCCTGAATGTACAGTTCATTGATTGTTGGTTAATTTAATATTATAATAAATTAATAAACCACTTTGATCCTGATTTGATTTAAGCTGTGTAAGATGAACGGCTTTCCCCTGTGACAATGTATAGTTGTTTAAGTTTCTGTGTGTCCAAAATGTATTTTAATGTAATTTAAACTAGTTTGATTCTCCACATCTAATGACTGAAATTATTACTGGAGTTCTGTGATGAAGAGACAACAGGTTATGGCTTCTCTTACTTCTGTGTCAGCTATTATGTATGGATTTTCTCGGAACTGTACATCAAGTTATTTCTGTTAATATGTGAATTCTGAGAAGGATAAGAGTGCACCACTTCTAGCAAGGACTTCAACATGTTACATATACAAAAATTTCTTTACAATATGTTATCTCTTACAAATATAAATATGGTGTAATTAAATGTTTCTGTAACCTGAAATAGTACTGTATGAATCATAGAATCATAGAATGATTTGGGTTGGAAGGGACCTTAAAGATCATCTAGTTCCAACCCCCCTGCCCTGGGCAGGGACACATCCCACTAGACCAGGCTGCTCAAAGTCCCATCCAGCCTGGCCTTGAACACTTCCAGAGAAGGGGCATCCACAACTTCTCTGGGCAACCTGTTCCAGTGCTTCACCATCCTCACAGTAAAGAATTTCTTCCTAATATCTAATCTAAATCTACCCTCTTTCAGTTTGAAACAGTTACCCCTCATCCTATTGCTACACTCCCTGATAATGAGTCCCTCCCCATCTTTTCTGTAGGCCCCCTGTAGGTACTGGAAGGCTGCTATAAGGTCTCCTTGGAGCCTTCTCTTCTCCAGGCGGAACAACCCCAGCTCTCTCAGCCTGTCCTCATAGGAGAGGTGCTCCAGCCCTCTGATCATCTTTGTGGCCCTCCTCTGGACCCATTCCAACAGGTCCATGTCCTTCTTGTGCTGAGGATTCCAGAGCTGAACGCAGTACTCCCGGTGGGGTCTCACCAGAGCAGAACAGAGGGGCAGAATCACCTCCCTCGACCTCCTGGCCATGCTTCTCCTGATGCAGCCCAGGATGCAGTTGGTTTTCTGGGCTGCAAGTGCACATTGCCAGCTCATGTTGAGCTTCTCGTCCACCAGCACCCCCACAAATAGTTGCATATGTGGGTCTTTGCCTGTCATGCCACCTTTTGAAATACTCCAGGTGCGTTCTCACCAGAGTCAACCAAACAGGTCTATCGAGGCTGGTGGAACTATCACAGGCTGTGCCTTCTGATATATTCAGAACCAGGTGATTTTGACTATGGTAATAAAAATCCTCATTCTACATGCTCTTTCATGAGAAACAACAGATGATACAAGGTTGCTGACCTCAAAATTACTGAAATGGTGCAAAAGTAAGGGCTCAGATGAGTTTAAATGCTAAGCACTGGGTTCTCCATTTAAAACCGAGTGGCTGTTTCTTTCTTTTATTGCAACTATTCAAAGTACAAGAGGAGCACACACACAGGGGGGCTGGGGAGGGAGGGGAAGAAAAAAGAAAAAAAAAAAAGAAAAAGCTTTCTCATGATAATAGAATGTTTGGGTTCTTATTCCTCTTAGAGGCCTCACCTTTTCTAAGGCTCTCAGCAGTGACTTTCAGCAGGCTTCTCATTAATATCAATTCCTGTGTGCTTCCAGGGCTTTAAATTACACTTGTTAATGCACATGCTGCTCTGCATGTGAATTCTGTGGGATCAAGCAGAAGGAGCAATTCTGAAGATAGATGTAAATACCAGAATGTGTGGAGGCCATTAATTAATTGTGTGGACACTTTTATTCAACTGCTTCTTATCACATGGTTTTGTGTGCTTCTTTCTCTCTTGTAGCTTCTGAACTAATAGGCTTTTCTTAATTAAATTAGGCAGAAAGGTAAAAAATCTCAAAGAAATTTATTCTTTGTATGTTTTGTGAAAATAAGCATTCAGGTAGAGAATATGAATGTCAGTAATACTGTTACTGAGAGAAAGGATTTTAAATTCCACTTTTCAGGGCAACACATACACACACACAAAATCACAACTACAGAACAAAACTTCAGTCTTAGATTGCTCCAAGATAAAAGTCACAGTAGTTAACCAGACTCAGAATCATGAGAAAAAATCTTGCCTTAATTCCATTGTGTTCAGGATAAATGTTAATATCAGTATGCATGGTGTAGATGTATGGTGTGAATATATGTATATAAAGTTAACCACAAAACAAAATAATCCTACAGCCTTTTTAGTCAGGATCTGACACACTGGTCTTATGAAAGAAGTACTATTTTTCTACAACTTTGATTCACATTCTGGCTATCCCTCTGAGATGGAACTATATTCAGAGGCAAAAGCTCATTTCCCTTCAAAATAAACATACAGAGAGTAGCCATGGAGTACATTTGTACGGTGCAATATTGCAAGGTACCTTAAGCACTTACAGTGTTTAAGCATGTCAACTGCCCCTTTATAAGTCTGGACTTTTAGATCATTAAGCTTCTCAGGAGACAGAATCCATTTAGTGCATAAGGAAAAGACTTACTATAGCCTTTAGCAGACAACAGCTAGTACAGACAAGCCTATATAGCTCCAATATATAGCTATTTTCCTTGCTAGCATAGCACAATTTGATCTTTTTTAATGTCTCCGATGCAGGATGATTCTGCTAGAAGGCTTTATTTCCTATTGAGATATTATATTTTTTGATTTCTGAAATTACTTAATTTATAAACCATGCTCTTTCTTACATTTTTCTGTCACTCTCTGAAAAAGAGTGGATGTATCATTACAAAGATATAGCTTATGGATGTTTCAAGAGGTATCCTCCTTAAGTTCTAAAGGCAAAATACCCAACCCAGAGTGTTTAAATTGTACATATTCAAATTCTGATCTAACAGGTGTTACTTATTTGATCATCTGTTTGTATTATTTGGTTGTATTCCAGTTCATGGTTTATGTGTTCTCAGGCCATCTGAGTTAGGTCCAAATTGTGTTTCTGGTTTTGGCTTGTTTCCTAGAAAGTTTTTAAATATACGTCTTGCAGTTTAACAGGCAAACATGTCATGTACCTAGCTTAACTACACATGTGCTTCTGCTTTCTGTAACTTAACCTTTCACAGATGTGTATTAGGTAAAACGCATATTATACACATATACCAGAGAATTACTGAAACATGGTTACATTACCTGTTGACAGTTCGCAGAAGAGACATAGACATTGTCAAAACAAATGAATAACCTGTCTCCCCATCCTATTCACTTCCATTTCCTTCACCATTTTCAGAATTTTGCAGGAATCCTGACATTTCTTTTTCTTCCTTGTACCTTGCTCAATCAACTTGATTTTTTTTCTTAGTTATGGATTCTGACTGGGTTTTTTTTTCAAGATTTACTAAACCTGCCTAGTTCTTCTATCTCAGAAAGCTTATGCCACTAATAATGGTAAAAAATAGTGGAGATGCAATGTACCCAAGTTCATTTACATCTGAGCTTTATTAGCAGTGGGGTGTAGCTGTTATATGTGGAAGAACCAATCAATTATAAAGCAAGAGAAGATATTGTAAACAGGTCAACTGAAAGGATTTCTAAAATTTCTACATGTCTCTCTTGCCTGTAAAGATAACTGAGGGTGAATAGCTCAGATATAGATTCTGAAGATGCCTAAAATCAGATAAGTTGATCTCCACCTCCACTATTTTTTAATGCCCGTGTAGGAATTCAACTATTGCTTAATGTCCGGTATTATTTAATTTGCAGACATCTATCGTTGAAATGTATCTCTCTCGCTTGCTTGTTTTAACTCTTGCCAGTGTCCACACAGACCCTCAAATGCCTGCATTAAAGTTTGATGACTAAAGCATTTATTTTGGATGTGGAAGACTTGATTTCTGGTATTATATCTGAGGAAATAAAACTCTTAACCTAGAGGGAATAAAGCTCTCCTTTCCCATATTTTAGGAACATGCTCTATTGACTAGGTTTCAAGGCATTCAGATAAAAACAAAAGCCATAAATCCAGGACAAGTTTTTGCCTTGATACTAGTGTAATGTATTCCCAACAAAACTTTAAAATATTCAGTAAAATCTTTCTGAATATATGTTTCTTTTCCTCAAACTGCAGACTGTACCCGTACTAGCACCATGCCCAGCCTCCCCACCTACTAAGCAACAAATACGCACTGCAACAGGTGCACACTGTGCATACGCTGTACCCCTTGAGGGCGGGGCACCCCATCAACTAAAACTAAAATCACTATTTCACAGAATCACAGAATTACAGAATGATAGGGGCTGGAAGGGACCTTCAGAGATTATCTAGTCCAACGCCCCTGCCAAAGCAGGTTCACAGAGCAGGCTGGACAGGAACGCCTCCAGGCGGGTTTTGAATGTCTCCAGAGAAGGAGACTCCACCACCTCTCTGGGCAGCCTGTTCCAGTGCTCTGCCACCCTTATGTTTAGAGGAGGAACTAACATTTTCCCTCCTCCTCAGGCTTTGTCGTGATCAGCCAGGAGTGCAAGAAGAAGGGAAGAGAAAGGTGAGTCTGGTTCTAGCAGTTTGGGCAATCAGCTGGGAGAGTGACAGTTGTGATGAGACATAAGAATCCCGTTCAACCAACTAGGTTTTTTCACTTTATTTTTCATACAATAGTACTGTAAAATTGTATGATAAGGACCATGTCTGGACTCTCTCTCAGCTCCTTGTCAGTGGATGCTCTCTTCTTTTAAAAAAAGACACAAACTTTCTCCATTGAGCAATAATCCTCAGCTAATTGGTATAGATAAACAGAATCTAGTTTGCTAGAGGTGCTGCTTAGCTTTTGATATATGTGACTGTTACATAACTAGAGTTCTTGACTGACTTCATGTAGACATGTAGACATATTCATTTGACTTTGAAGAACTTAATCTTTTTTTTTTTTTTTTCCCCGAAGGAGATAAAAAAATTCTTGCTTATAAATGTAAAATAGGTAGTTAAGTTAAATGCACAATACTCCATTTCTGCTTCCTTTTATTTTTCCCATTAACGGGTATTTTTTTTCATTAGACTTGTTGAAAAAATAGGAAAAGATATATTTAATTTCTATTCAGACATTCTGTTTTCCATTGTGGGTCCAACTTACCTAAACAATGACAATCACAAATCAGAATGGTTGAGGTTTGAAGGGAACTCTGGAGGTCATCTACTCCAAACACCCTGCTCAAGCAGACTGCCCAGAACAGTGTTCAGACAGCTTTTGAATATCTTCAAGGAGGTAGACTCCACAACTTCTCTGGGAAAACCGTGTCAGAGCTCAATCACTCTCACAGAAAACGCTATTTCCTTATGTTCAGAGGGATCCTCCTGTGTTTCTGTTTGTACCCACTGCCTCTTCTTCTTTTATTGGATACTTTGAAAAAAGCCTGGCTCTTTCCTCTTTTCACCCTCCCTTCAGGTGTTTATACACATTGATAAGATCCCCCTGATCCTTGTTTCTAGACTATGCAGTACCAGCTCTCTCAGTCTTTCCTCATGGGAGATGCTCCAGTTCCTTAATCATCTTTGTGGCCCTTTGCTGGATCTCTCCATAGTGTCCATGTCTCTTGTACTGAGGAGCCCAGAACTCCAGGTGTGGCCTCAACAGTGGTGGTTAGATGGGGAGGTTCACCTTTCTTGGCCTGTTGGCAATACTTTGCTTAATGCAGCCAAGGATACCACTAGCCTTTTTTATGACAAGGGCACTTTGCCAGCTGATGTTCAACCTGGTGTCCACCAGGACCCCAAGGTCCTTTTCTGACAAGTTGTTTTCCAGATGGTAGGCCCTCCAGCTTATACTGGTGTGCAGGTTGAAATATCATCTCTTTTATACAAATCATATGAAATATGGAGCAAAGACAACCAGAAAATATAATAACATTAGGTGAATACGATGTTAAAAAATTAATTCTGTTTCACAAAAACAAGTTTCTGAATTTTCTTTCTTTTATTTTTTTAATTTTTTGAAAAAAAAAATCTGCTGTCATTTATGTATTAGTGAACTTCCAATTATTTTATCATCTTTAGTGTGTTAGGATTTCAGGAATGATGATCTGAAAGTTTAATAAAATTTACAGAATGATGAGCTAAAACTATATTCATTGCCTATAACACAGAGAATCTCATCTGCTCAAGGACAGGGAGATAATTTTACCAGAAGATGTATGGCTACTTAACTCATTTTCTGCCCTCTCTTATATCTATCCCAAGTGCATTCCCTGACCTTATGTGTGGACAAACCCTTTTAGTAATGATTTATGTTTGAACAACCATTTCTAAATTAAATATCCATCCCTAAAGTATTCTGATGTTTCTAGTGCATATCTCAAAACATTGTAACATTGCTGTCCTCAGTTTTAAAGCAAAGAGAATTAAAAATAAAGATAATGTCTTCAAAATTTTATTAATATTTAAATGAGGATTTATCCTTAGGTCAGAAACAATATAAGGAGTTAAGATAAACACACAGTAAATAATAATAATAAAAAAGAATAAACTTATGTGGCAAAATAGAGATAAAAGCAGTATCTTTACCAGAAGTTCTAAATCTATAATGCAGCATAGAGTTGCAGTTTCTGGAGGGGAAGTTTTTTAAGATGGACAAGGAATATTCACCTGGAAAATTAAGAACAGAATTTTTTTCAAGAAGATTTAATAGGAAACACTTATTTTAGAATAACATACATTCTTTTTCAAAATGCTTTCCTCCATCCTTCAGAAATATAATTATCACAAAATTACATTTGATAACACTTGTAATGTATTTACATATATATTTATAGTTCTTCTTTTTTTTAATCACTACATATGTTATTCAATCTCCAGAACTGGATTTAACTTCAGCTTGAAACTCAGGCTTCACAGAATTGATATTTTTAAGTTTTCTGCAATATATCTAAGGTTTTTACATATCAAAACAGACTTTCTAATTTTGCATTATGAGTAGCAGTGCACGTAATAAATTCTGGGGTTTAAGAAATTAAGATAGCTCAGTTTTCATTATATTGTAATAGAACATTTTCTTCCCAATATCTTCTAAAACACGCATACACATTTTATTAAATAACTCTTGAGACAGAGAGGTAGATTATTCATCATATAGTCTATATGTAGCTTTTTCTCAAGTTTTAGTCATTCAACATGGTTTCCTGAGAAATTGGCTTCTATCTGTCAAACTCTTCACAAGAAAAAAGTCTTGCCTGGGTTGGGGAAAAGTGATTTCCTAAAAGCAAAATGTAGATTCTAATATTTAATATGTGAATTGAGTATTCAGAAACTGAAATTATCTTTTTATTATAACTTAAGCATCATTGTCATGATAGAATCATAGAATCATAGAATGGTTTGGGTTGGAAATGACTTTAAAGATCATCTAGTTCCAGCCCACCCTGTCATGGGCAGGGACAACTTCCACTACACCAGGTTGCTCAAAGCCCCATCCAACCTGGCCTTGAACACCTCCATGGATGGACATCATAAGCTGCTCTCTGGGTACTGGTGCAGACCCTGCATCATTAAAAATTGCTTACCTAATGTACAAGGCTTACCTATTGTACAAAAGCAATGTCTAATAGCCAAAAAATATCCTGAGTTTTGATCAAAATGATGGTAATGTGACTCAATGTCCTTTATTTCTGTTGCAACTGACAAAAAAGACAACTCTAATTTTGGAAGATGAGGAAGAGGGATACAAATAGTGTAAATATATAAAAATATATATAGATATACTTACACATCTAACCCTCTAGTGGAAGCATAACTTCTCAGTTTCTGTTTTATGCAATATATCTTTGGACTAATTAATTGGATAAAGTCTTAATTCTCACTTTTCTTTCATCTTAGATGAATTGATTTCTCCAAAAGTTATAAGTAATATTGTTTGTTAAACATAACTAAACATAAAAAGAAAAAAAAAAAAAAAAAAAAAAGAAAAATAATTGTATCTGTTTAATTTCTTTCCAGAGTGAAAGAGATCACTCCAATGGTAACACATAAAGATCGTGTCATACAGATGTACACAAGCAAGACAGTAGATGAATCATGAGAAAAAAACCAAAAACACATCTGTTGTCAAATAATCTACTGAAGTTACTACTACAGTTCAATTTTGTTATTGCAGCCCTCTCACCATTTTTTTTTTTATTTTACCCATTTGTGTTCAGTTGCAAAACTTCCTAGAAGCACTATAGAATATTTTTTTAGTATGTGCTCTATTTACACAGATGGTGTTATATCTGATGGTTCCCCCATGAATAAGGCTAATGGCAACCGCTGCTATCTTCTTTTAATTCAGGAAAAAAAAAAAAAAACACTTGCTGCTTCCTATTTTAAAGCTTTGTATCAAAGTTTATTTGATATTGTTACCTTATGTCATTGTCATGATCTGAGGCTAACAAATAAAAAAAAAAATCTTAAAAACATACACTGCGATCATTGTCACTATCTGCCAGCAGACTGAAAATATCACACCTCATTCAATGTGTGGAATTTATTATACTGAAGATACCATGTGAAAAAAAAAAAAGACACATTTGTAAACTTACTTCTTTAGGTACAGCTTTGTTGAGCATATACAATAGTAAGTAGAAATATGTTTTGAGTTTATGTTTTGCATTTTATCAGCGATAAAGTAATTCTGTTTAAAGATGTGAAAAATATGGGTAGTGGTGAGTAATGGCAACAGGCTTTGTAGGGTTCTTGGTGCTAAACCTGATGCAGTCTCATTCACATTGTTTTATGATAGTATTCCGTGGAACTAACGTGCCTCAAAACTACGGCTTGTACTGTCTTGGAATGAAACCACTGAAGTTGTCCAAATAGCCAAGTATTGAGCTAACGGCTAAGCAAGTGTCCAGTTGAAAGGACAAAAGCTCACTCACTGTCCCTCTTTATCAGTGTAGACCCATGCAGAAGTTTCATTTCTTGTATTCTATATATTTGTCTTGTCTACTTGATATTTATATATATGTAAACATATATGTATATATATAATAAGTAAAAATTCTAATTTTTTAATGAAAAACATACTTCTTTTTTTTTAGAGTTTCAATCAAGTACAATCATCTGATAACTGAATGAAATGAGACACATCCCTTAAAATAAAAACTGAGTCTTCACCTTTTGGACAAAGCAAAAATATTAAGAATGTTCCCTTGTAGGCTGAATCCTCACTTTGGCCACAAGTTATTCTACTTTGAGGTGACCTGGAAGTAATAATTAGCAGGACTCAATTGTCCATGCTTAAGCATTTAGAGTCATGTTAGGTTCTATAGGTCTTGCCTCCCGTAGCTGCCTCAAAAAAACTTCTGGTCATGTAACAGCCCTGTGTTGTATCTGTCAGTTACATTGCTATCTCAGTCTGAGGTGTCTCAAGTAGCACTAGGTAATTATGTTTAAAAATATAAATCCTGCGAAATCTACTTCCTGGGGTGGGATTCAGGTCATACATCTCAGGGTACTTGTTTAGGTGTTAGGGGGAAGGTGTCTAAACTTGTACTAAAACAGTAGAAATCCACAAAACCAAACAACCCTGAAATGCTCTAGGTCACCTTATACATCTGACCAGGATGAGTGAAAATGACATATGACTTACAGAAGAGCTGTGTCATTCAGGAATCTGGAGGCCAGGAAGAATATTCCACAGGCTCTAAAATGACATTAGATTCTTATATTTGGGTAAGTGGATGAGGTCTTCGTCAGTAGTTGAATCTATTGACAGTTGTGGAATTTTAGACGCCCACTATGTATGTAAGAAACTAAATTTAGGTGAATTAATTTGGAACTCAGTCCGATCTCTAGGGAAACAGTAACTAATGTCTGCTGTGATGATATCCCACAGGACTTCAGTGCTTGCTTTATCATTATGAGGTCATGCTAGCTGGCACACTGGATGAACTGTAGAGAATTTCTTTTACTAAATATGCAGAAGAGAGAGAGGAGATCCATAAACCAATAAAAGGTTCTATCCCCTTTTGTCTCCTATCTATGAAACAATGAGAAGGAAGTGTTGAATCCACCAGCCCTCTTAAGCAGGGATGCTAGAAGACAAGTGTGCTGTTTCACATAGCTTTGTGTTGTTCTTTAAGGATATGTGTACCTTTGCTATGTCTTAGCTGTGGGTTGGTTATACGCTGTGAATCCCACACTGATATCCCCCTCTTAAGTATCCAGACCAGGACAGCTGTTGCAGCTGTTGTGGTCCATTCCTAACCAGCTATCAGGATTATTTTTTTTTTCAGAGGGACATGAGTAACCCAGACCTATTCCTAGTGTGAGGTCGGGATGTAGTTAAGCACCTAGGGAATAGGAGGTCACATTACCTTGCAGCATAGACTCAACCAGCGTGAAACAGATCTAGCATTTAAATAATACTGCATACCTTTTTGGTGTTTCTGTTATCCTTCCACCTAAAGTATCAAAAAGATTGCACAAGTGTGGGGCTTCCACTGTTTAAATAAATATGTCATGTTAAGTTTTTGAATCCAGGATTTAGAAACTTCTCACCTGGTAATTATGTAGCTCTGATATGTGAAAGGAGAGCAAGCAAAGACAGGGTGAAATACAGAGATAAAAAGAGATGATTAAGACATTTTTTACTTCAGGCTGGATTCTATAACCCTGGGGAATCTCATGCTTCTTTAATGAGTGCTGCTGCTTAGCCATCTTATTCCTGCCTAATGAGAAGGATAGGTCCAGAGAGATCAGTTCAAAGATAAGTGCTTCAAAGATAGGTTGCATTTAAAACCATTTTCCCCTCAGCTTCCCTAGTCTGTTTCCATGGCATTTTTTTCTTCTGTCATCTAGTAATCTTGAGCATGAGGGAAAGGCTTGAAATTAACAGTCATATTATGCAGAGAAATATTTCTTGGCCAACTCTTTCAAAGAAATGTGGTTCACTGCACTTAATGTCTCTGTCCATATTTAACGTCTCTCTTCCATTAGTTTTTGCATCCTGTTCTGTTACCTGCTTGTTTCACTGTGTGACAACCAGCAACTTATATTTCTAGTGGCCAGGCAGCACCAGTGGCTATGCATATAGTTCTTTTGAACATCTAAGATTCCCTTCCTGCTGCATGTTGTACACAGAAGAATTGTACTTTTGTGTAATCCGTAGCCAGGACATACTTCAGAGAGTCTGTATTGAAATGTGATTGATTGTTCAGTTACAGCCTCTCTCTCAGCTCCCTAATTAATATCAGAGTTGTATCCTTATGTGAGAATTACACAGATACATGCACAAAAGCATATAAAGTTATGAAAAATTACATATTCTCAAATACTTTAAAAACTAAGAGGAAAAGCTTACTTTTAGAAGAATCATCATCATCATCATCCTGTAAACAAACAAACCAAAGAAAGAAACCCAAGAATAAATCTAACTAGAAAGGATTTATGAACTCTTCTCTAACGGTAATTGGGATAGTTAATTTGACAACTACAGATTTCAAGATCTATTGCTTGTATATTATTTTTAAGAGAGTAGTACTTCCCCCTCCCCGCAAAGGGGGAATCCAGTGCTAGTGTTACATACAAAATTCTGATTCATTCAGAGTCATTAATTAACCTTAGGCTTTCCAGACATATATTGACCCACAGGTATATTGGTAATTTCGTTAGTTGGGAGTTTGTCTACATGAGGGAGCAAAGCTGTACCTTTCTTAAACAATTCCTGTAAGTGATGCTTTCAGTATGCAGTAATTCTGGAAATGGCCTTTTTTAGGCTGAAAATGCTGATCTGCTAGCTTCTATAAAATCATTCTCAAAAGTGCTGCCTTAAAAAGGCACTACTTCTGGGAATAACTACTTAATTGCAGGACTTAAAAGGATAGAATGAACAGTACTTGAACTACAAAAAAGGTTGGCTCTCTTCAGAAGTTTTGGACTTACTGTAAAATGCCATTGGCCTAGTCTTATCTTGTATAATAGTATCAGTTATCTAAGTTTGATTATGTCTAAGACTCATAACACTTCTATAAAATACTAATTTGCAATATTTTGTATTTCATCACTTGTTAATGTGCTGTAATCTTTTAAAATCGATTGTCTACAGTGTCATCTTAAAACATTTTTACTATATTTACCTTTACTGTATTAATATCATACATTGAGAAAAAGTGGTGTATTGCAATCTGCCTTTTATTTACACAGGTCTTGCAGTGACAATGTTACTACGACACTTGTGTTTAATGGCATGTTTCTAAATCACAAAATATGTCAGACTTCCCAGAATATCGCCACCTGTTTGCCATCCACACGACTGCAGATGCAAGTCAGTCTCCCTCTCACAATAAGTAATTTTTGATGCAAGTCTCTTTTCTGTGGTGCAAGGGATCTTGCTCACAGTCAGGGAAGAACTCGAGAAAGTAGAGGCAGCTGATCACCACTATGAAGACGTAATAATTTGCAACAGATCTTTAACCTGTGACAAAAGTTCATGTTGTAGAAAACTAGAAAAAGTTATTCAAATCCGGGGAAGCCCACAAACATGCAATATAATATACAATTTTTCATAGTGACACACTGTTGTAATCATACTGTATACCATTGTACTCATACTATAGATGGATGGATTGAATGTGCTACATTTCCCATGAGAGACAAAAGTCAGGAAAAAGTTTCTATGTGTCATGGTTTTAGCTGGGATGGCCACTAAACAAATGGACACTAAAAATGACAGATGTTCTCTTTAACCTCTCTCCCTTCCCAAAAGATAAGGAAAAGAGAATAAGAGAGAGAGACTTACAGGTTGAAAAGAAAACTAAAAGTACTTTAATGAACTATGAAACTAAAACTAAAGAAAAGATAATAATATTAATAAGAAAATAATAAAACATATACGATATATACAACACAAATATCGAGCTCCCAAGATGACAATCACATCACCAGAAGGCACTGTGAAAGTCCCAGACTAGACTCAGCGATGGATGGGAACTGAACTCAGGAACTGGATTCAGGAATGCACAGATTGGTATCAAAGACAGATGAACAGAGTCTTCCTTGGATGCAGGCCATTGAAGAAAGAAGGCTGACTCTTTTGATCTCTTAGCTTTTATACTGAGCATGATGCACTTGGGATGAAATACCCCATTGGTCAGTTTTGGGTCCCCTGTCCTGTCCGCTCGTCCCCACAGGTGCCAACCTTCTCCGGTCTTCTGCTTCCGACCCTCCAATGGGGCACATAACAAAGTTAGATGACCTTCGTTGTTATAGCAATAAGTATAAGCAAGACACTCTCTGCATTCCATTCCTTGGTATTAACTGTAAACATTAAACATTATCACTCCGGAAGCTGAAAGTGCCGGAGTGGCACTTTAAATATGCCTTTAATTTCAGAGAGTGTTTTAGTTAGAAGAGACTTAACTGAAAACTAAAATTACTGAAAAGAAAACTGGCTCTGTTCTTTCTCAAACCAGGACACAATTCCATGTTTCTATTCTATTCTCAATTAACATTTCTATTTAATTTCCTCCCCCTGCTTTTTTTTCTTTCATTTTTTCCCTTGTTTTTCTTTTTTTTTTTTTCTTTTTCTTTTTCCTTCTTTCCCCCTTGGCCTAGAATGGGGAAATATGAGCCTGTGGATTTATCATGAAATTTGGGGAAAAAGAGTTATAAATATATATATATATAAAAATATATACATATTTTATATATATTATAATATATATATAAAGATCTCTTTGGTATGATCATCACTATTAAGGTTCCTATGAAAATTAGCTGAGGCTGTTTGGAGTGGGATGTTTTTTGCCCCATCTGATGTCCCCTAACAAGAAGAGACATGCAAACTGTCTCTAGTGATTTTGTCAGCCTTCAAAAGCACAACAGGAGCATTTTATTTGAAGAGGAAAAAAATTACAAAATGATTACCCCTAAGGCCATGCTCTTTCAGAGCTGTAAATATGCAAGACTGGGAGTCTGCAAAAGATTTGATCTTCTCCCATTAAATTCAATGAAAATTTTTATTTAATTTTATTTAATTTTATTTAATTATTTTTTTTTAACTTCAATGACAGCAACATCCAGCATGGAGCTGGATGAAAGATGAGTCCAGACTTCTAATCTGAATCTCTAGACCTAGACATTGCCTGAATCATTTAGTCTTGAAAACATTTCTCACTGGTTTCCTTTACCAAAAGACAGGTCTTAAAGATAACTATTGAACCCTTTTATTTTCACCAGGGGGTCATTACAGATGCATTGTCTGATAAGCACAGTGCAGGAGGAAGGGGGGCACAGCACAGAAGGGAGAGTGAGAAGAACTCAGCATTCACAACAGCTGGGAACCAGAAGAGACTGTGAGAACTTGCCTACTGCCTGGGAAACTATGCATGAGCTGGGGAAGCTCATGACCAGTTTCCTATTTAACTAACATGCCTTCTTTTCCTCCGTCTTCAATAGTCAGACCAGCTATCCCCAGGGTGTTCAGCATCCTGAGCTGGAAGATAAGGATGGAGAGCAGAACAACCCACCCATAATCCAGGAGGAAGTAGTCAATGATCTGCTTCTGCACCTAGATGCACATGAGTCTATGGGGACACCCCAAGAGTACTCAGGGAGCTGGCAGGAGAGCTCAGCAAGCCTCTCTCCATCATTTATCAACAATCTTGGTCAACAAACAAGGGAGGTACCAGATGACTGGAGGGTGGCTAATGTGACGCCCATCTACAAGAAGGGCCGGAAGGAGGATTCAGGGAACTACAGGCCTGTCAGCCTGACCTCAGTACCAGGAAAGATCATGGAGAGGATCATCTTGAGTGAGCTCTCACGGCAAGTGCAGGGCAGTCAAGGGATCAGGGCCAGCCAGCATGGGTTTAGGAAAGGGAGGTCCTGCTTAACCAACCTGATCTCTTTCTACGACCATGTGACCTGCCTTCTGGATGTGGGGAAGGCTGTGGACGTTGTCTATCTGGACTTTGGGAAGGCCTTTGTCACCGTCCCCCACAGCATTCTCCTGGAGAAGCTGGTGAATCATGGCATAGACAAGTGTACTCTTTGCTGGGTTAAAAACTGGCTGGATGGCCGTGCCCAGAGAGTTGTGATTCATGGGGTGAAATCCTCTTGGCGGCCGGTCACCAGTGGTGTCCCTCAGGGCTCAGTTTTGGGGCCGGTTTTGTTTAATATCTTTGTCAATGATCTGGATGAAGAGATTGAGTGCACCCTCAGTAAGTTTGCAGATGACACCAAAGTAGGTGGGAGTGTTGATGTGCTTGAGGGTAGGAAGGCTCTACAGAGGGACCTGGACAGGCTGGATCAATGGGCCAAGGCCAACTGCATGAGGTTTCATAAGGCCAAGTGCCGGGTCCTGCATTTTGGTCACAACAACCCCAAGCAACGCTACAGGCTTGGGGAAGAGTGGCTGGAAAGCTGCCCAGCAGCAAAGGACCTGGGGGTGCTGGTGGACGGCCAGCTGAACATGAGCCAGCAGTGTGCCCAGGTGGCCAAGAAGGCCAACAGCATTCTGGCTTGTATCAGGAATAGCGTGGCCAGCAGGAGCAGGGAAGTGATGGTGCCTCTGTACTTGGCACTGGTGAGGCCTCACCTCGAGTGCTGTGTTCAGTTCTGGGCCCCGCTGTACAAGAGGGACATTGAGGTGCTGGAGGGTGTCCAGAGGAGAGCTACCAGGCTGGTGAGGGGTCTGGAGACCAGGTCATATGAGGAGAGGCTGAGGGAGCTGGGCATGTTTAGCTTGAGGAAGAGGAGGCTGAGGGGAGACCTCATTGCCCTCTACAACTACCTGAAGGGATGTTGTAGAGAGGTGAGGGTTGGCCTCTTCTCCCAGGTGGATAATGACAGGACCAGAGGAAATGGTCTGAAGTTGCGGCAGGGCAGGTTTAGATTAGATATTAGGAAGAATTCCTTTAGTGAAAGAGTGGTCAGGCACTGGAACAGCCTGCCCAGGGAGGTGGTTGAGTCACCATCCCTAGAGGTATTTAAGAAACGTCTAGATGTGGCACTTCAGGGCATGCTCTAGTGGCAGAGATTGTAGGGGTTTGGGGTTTTTTGTGTGTGTATGGTTGGACTCGATGATCTCAAAGGTCCTTTCCAACCATGAAGATTCTAAGATTCTATGATTGTATGAACATCTAGGGAACATCAGTAACTAAAACAGCAATAACTAGGACATGCATACAAGTATGAGGCACCTGTCATTTCTGTGGACATACAGGGTGGTGCATAGGGAATCTGTAGGTGCTGCTCAATGCTGCAAAAGTTGGTGTGGCAGTAGTGGTAACTACAGGGTATGATCATTGGAAACCACCACCTGGAGATACGTGGAGGAGGGGGGATTGCAGGAAGCATGCCGGGGACAGAACTATGGGGGAAAATCTCAGCCTCCCCTAGAAAAAGTGGTGTTACTAGAGGCCTATCTGAATTGTGGCAGTATGAGAAACAAAGAAAAGGATCTGAAAACCTGTTAGTAGTTGCACAACTATGACCTGATCAAAAAGGATCACAGAGATGTGGTAAATTTGCATGAATGAAAAACTGAATGGACGCAGGACCTTTAGGAAAAATGGGAAGGGAAAAAAAGATTGGAGGATTGTGGTCTATGCAAAGGAACAGCTCACATGCATGGACCATGATCTGCGAAGAGGCCAACAAGGTGGAGGTCACAGTGGGAATCTGCCACAAACCACTGTATTGAGAAGGTGAAGTAGGTGAGGCATTCTGTAAACAGCTCAGTGTAGTCTTCCAATTGTATGTCTTACTTGTCTTGTGCAACTTTAACCATTCCAATAACAGATGGAAGCATGGTGGGGTGCAAGCAATCCAGGGGATTCCTGGAGTGCTTTGATGTGTTTTTTTTTCAGGTGGCTTCTTTATGGCACTGCTAGGGAAGATGTTCACTTAGGTCTGCTACTCACAGAAAATGAGGAACTGCTCAGAGATGTGATTGCCAACAGCAGCCCTGACTGCAGTGACTGTGAGATGGTAGAGTTTAAGACAGAGAAGGAAGTGGGGAAAAGCACTAAGGGAATAAAGAACACGAGCTTTACAAGAGAGGACTTCGGCTTGCCCTGGTAACTGGTAGAGAGGATGACATGGGAGGCCGCTCTGGAGGACAAAGAAGCCCTTTACACTGAAAGTAGTTAAGCACTTGGACAAGTGAGCCAGAAAAAAAGCATTATGGTCTTCATCACTGCAGATATTTTAAACTTGACTGGATAAAGCCCTGACCAACCTGATCTACCTCTGAAGTTTGCCTTGCTTTGAGCGGGAAATTGAATTTGAGAACTCCAGCAGACCCTTCTGTCCTAAAATATTATATTAGTGAGAGATTTGATTTCTGGAATATTCTTACATTTATGTGAAGCTTTAAAAGCCAAACCAAACCAAACACACACACAACATCCCCTACCATCCAAGTAAATAAACAAGTTCCTATGTCAGAATTTGGCATCCAGTTATACTATAAAAACAGTTCTATAATAGATGTAATACACAAGGTATTAATACACAAAGTTACACTTTGCATCTTCCAGAGAATAAAGCAGAGTATTTAAGTAGGATATACACTCAAATTTATACTTACACTTATTATATTGTCTATAGGAAGATTCATTTATACTCTAAAATAATGAAACAAATTAACAAGAGTTTGATCACAGACAATAGATTATGTAAAATTCCATCCTGAATTTCTAAATGCTTAAAAAAATTAAAATAAATGTCCTCACCAACATGTTTTCAGTATTTGGTTAATAGAAGTGCAGAATCTTAGGGGGAAATCAAATCACTATTTTTGCCATCTAAATTGGACATATATCCCATGTTTGATGAATCACCTTTAAAAAGTTGCTATTTCTATTAGTCAATAAATGAAGTCTGAGCAACTCGTGTCTGAGCAATGAAGTCTGAGCAACATGTAGGGAAGATGTCCATCTTTTAGAGGACTAAACTTAGGTAAGACTGATCCCACATAAATGACTGAGGATCAAGATATTATTTGCATACATATTTTAGTTACGTAAAAGTGTATGTTACTCAATGTCTTATGAAAATTTTTTTAGCTGTTTGGATTCACACACTTCACACTTTATTATTGTGTAACATATAAAAGTATTTCTCTACCTTAAAAGATGAAAGTTTATTTCTAGACAGTGAAGTTGTTGAGAAGTTCTATTTTAAAATGTGATTCCAGTCAGCAATATAAATAGTAGTAGATGTAATTGAAAAAGGTGTTTCTAAGTTTACTCACTTCCCATAGATTTTGCTGTGTCATTCATCTCACCATACTTAGATGTTGATATTAGACAGCTACTGAAAGGATGAGAAGATTAGTGCATGATTTACTTCACTCACTAGCATTTTAGCTGAGCTTTAGACATCTGAAATAGGGTAAAATGAATCCCACTTTTACTGTTCTGCAAGTGAGCAGCCTGCCTAAAACAGTGGTCTTAAACCAACATTCAACATGTTCTATTTTTGTGCTTATAGCTATTCCCAACATGGTCTTATAATATTTATATGTATAATTTAATAATGTACTTTAATATATACTATATGCAAAAATATACTAAAATATATATTAATATTTAATGTTACACTATTTATAAAGCATATTCAATTCCTGTATTTCATTGGAAATCTCACACAGACTAGGATATAAACCAGCAATATCTCTGTGCTGACCATATCTGACAGAATATTCAATCAATCAATCAGGACAATTTAGAGGAAAAAATAGTAATTTTTACTAATTTTCCTGTCAGAATTATCACACCAGTTTAAGTCTGATATATCTTTTACATGAAAAGCCAGCAAGTTGAGGACAAAAATTTTTACCTGTGGTACCTTTTAAAGGTTAGCTTTTAGGTAAATGTTCTTTCTATTTACATACCCTATATGTTAGTATAAATGGAGAATGGACTGGAGAAAAATGCTGTTGTATATCCCATTCTGGCTCTTGTATACAAGCAGTTGACCCCCAGTATGTACACTTGGATCCAGGAATGCTAAAGCAATCCTGTGTCTGCAGATATAGATGTAGTCTTACTCACCTATCTTAAAGGAATCAGTTACTTTTTAGTTAGAAAGCTTGCATTATTGAACATGGAGAAAGTCTGCGACACTAGCTTAAGCTGGACACCTTAATTTTAAACAGATAAGTGTTTACAGGATTAACTTGCTTCTAGTTTTCAGATGAAACTGAATTAATTAATTTGGAAGTTAACTAACTAAATGAATTAGTTAATTTGGAAGACACCATTCACATACCATGCCTGACTATATTTAATGAGTTTGGCGGTCCATCATTTCCAGGAATCTCTTAGTATGATACCAAAAGGTTATGCAAAGCATCTATTCAAAGTCTTCACTGAAGACAAATGATTACACTTTTCTGCTTAACTGTGCAAGGCTTACCACTGTTCCAAGGGCTGCTCAAGCATATTAATAGCCAAGCCTCAATAAGCTGCAAACTCACGCTTTCCGTATAGCAGATTGTGTTTCAGCCGTTGTTTGCAGAGTATGTGCCAAACTAAAAAATTAGTATCTACAGATTTTACATGCATGAAAATTGGAAAGCATGGTGCACAATCATAACTACTAGTAGTTTCACAGCATTCATTTTGTTCGCTCCATTATGTACTGTGAGAAAGCAGAGAGTTTGGTGAATTTGAACTGAATCATAGGACCACCTGCTGCTGCAGCATCTGTAATGTGCAATCAGAAGGATAAAGCAGGATATATGAGAACATGATGTGTAGACTGTTATGATAAATATGGTGGTACATGTCTACCGTGGTATTCTTTGACATTAGCTTAGAGAAAGACTAAATACACAACATCTTTTGAATTTAGATATAGAATGATTAGTGCTTTACAAATATTATTTGTAAATGATTTAAGTCTATTCCAGGTTAAAAACAGGTGACATTTTGAAAGTTCCTATTTTTTCCTTTCTAAAAAAAAATACCTCTTCCTTTTATACCAGTAAAGTAGGGGATAGTTGCCAATATCGGAATTTATTCTTATGGACCTGTAAGTTCCATGTGTCTGGCTATTTTCAAGTACAATATAAAGGTTTTTGCAGGTGGTTTTCATGTGTTGCACTAAAAGTTGTAGCACATCTTTTCTGGGACTACAGTGCCAAAAGGTGCTAAATCAGCTAAAAATGTGCTTCAAGATTCATCTCTGTTGAGCCAGTAACAAATAAGATGGACAACATTGTTAGGTGCTGAAATGTATATTTTTTTAACCACCCATCACCCTGTGTTGATTAAAGTCTCCTATATTATGTGTAAGAAAATTCAGCATTTCACTAAATTAGTATTTGAAGTAGCTATCATTCTGACTAGGAGGCTGATTAAGTTTACATACTGTGGAAATAGTATGAATTGGCATATCCTAAATTCTCTTCCTTTATTGAACTTAGAAGCCTAGCTTGTCTTGCTCTTCCTTTGATGGATGGATCGATGTCCATTTGACTAACAAATATCCCATCCTACATGTGTAAACAGTTTTAAGACTTTCCTTCCTAGGCAAGTATATTAAATAATGGGCTGTAAGATTACTCTCATTTGCGTTCTCTACATCTCTATTTATTACCTAATTCATCTTTTATTCTTTTTTGAGAACTGAAATACTTTTGAGAGTATTTATGCTGTGCTTCATGTATGAATGATCCATATATTGATGCTGACGTATTCATAGGAAATACTCTAAAACAAAAGTGAGCAACTGAATTTACGTTGCTTAGAAGCTGTGTAACTGTAATAAGCTCTATAATGCTGTATAAAAGCAAGAAGCACTCTCCAGGCAGGTTTTGAAAGAAAGTGGCCATTCCAACTGCGTACTGCGTACAACTTAATTGGTTATTCATGCACAGGGCATGCCCAGTAGGTTGAAATCTATGAGCTTCTTTGTGGATGAATACCCAGTTTCTGGACATGGACTCTATTTAATAGTCATTATAGAAACATAGAATTCTTCTGCCTATCAAGGTGAAACACTTTTGAGCATGTATGCAAAGAGAAAATTTGATGCCTGAGTCAGTTCACAATGAAAACCTGAGATTTCTATGGAGCTTAAACTCCTACATTAATAGCTGTAAATTTTTCAGGATCACAGTTTTGGTCTCAGATATTTAAATTAGATAATCTTACATATCTGCTAAGCTCTTACTTATTAAACTTTCAGGCATCCCACAGATTTATTTTTTTTCTCTTCTCCAGCATCCAGATGCTACTCTTGTATGCAAATACTCCTTGTCTAGCACAATCAGGTTTTTTGGTTTGTGTTTTTTTTTTTTTCTTCTTCTTCTTCTACTAATCCTGACTTTAGCTATTTTTACTTATATCCAGAAACATGGTAGAAATGTATAAGCACTGATAAGAAGCTGAAGACTGATTAAACTAAATGGGACTTTTAATATCCCTGCTGTTATAATCCTGTACTGTCTAAGCAATTTGGGGGAATGAAAAACATGGAAGCATGGCCAGCTTTAAATTGTTATGAGATTTATGACAATCTAAGAGTGATAATAGTTAAGCCTTAGAAAGCACCCTTATTTGAGAATTACTTCAGCTTGTAATATACTAAAAATTTAATAAATTTTTGTTTTCAGAAAAAATCTCAGTATGTTGTAGGATATTGTAACTTCTGCTTCCACCTCACACTACTTCTATAAACTTTTCAAACTAAGTTGACAGTTTCAAATTGTCCAATTTTTTACTTACGAGATGCTAGGAAAAGAAATCTGTAAATTCTCAATAATAACCTAAACCTTTGAATTTTTATAAAACAGTATACTACGGCCAGAGTGTCTTTGCATGGAATAGTCTTATGAATCATCCTGTTTTCCTTGTGTAATCTTAAATTATTGCAGTAGAACTTCTTGAGTGTGTATAATAAAGCTACAGCTTCTAAGCTCACTTTTTCACAGGCCCTTATTTAATAATATAGTTATATTCAGTAAATCTAACCTACTCTCAGTTCCTTAGAGAGAGACTAAGACTCCCAGACTGAGACTAGAGACTTTCAATCTCTCATTTTTTAAATGTGAGCTCCACTTTAAAAGCAGATAGAGACAATTTCACTGCTTTTCCAGCAAACAGCACTGCTCTTTATTTCTAGATTACTACCACTTAATAATTTTGTTTGGAATCTTCTTCTAATTTGGAATGAAAATTTATTCTTGGCATTATATACCTTCCCATTCACATGCCAGCACTGTTCATTTGCTGTCATTGGCCTTCTTTCTTCCCTGGTGTTAATTCTGCAACTATATTTAGAAACAGCAGTCATGTTTTCTCTCCACCTCTGTTTTTCCAGTTTTAACAAAACAAGTGTTTTTTGGGCCATGACTGTTTTCTACAGTGGATGATGATGCAGAAAGCTCTGAGGCTGCTATTGCCTGAAATCACAGAATATTTGAGGTTGGAAGGGACCTGACTCACACTTTCTCAAGTACTTTTTTTCAGGCTTTGCAGACTCTTTCAGACAAAATTCTAAAAAATTAGCATGATAAAGGAAAAGATGGTGCAAAAAAGTGAAAGGAATATTGAGGTGGAGAGAGGACTGTTTTAGCTGAACAGCAAAGGGTTTGGCAAATACAGAATATCGATATTGGTATCATTCAGTGGCTCGATTTCCTTTTGTCTCCTCCAGTTGTTCATGACTTAATTCATTTCTCTATCCCAGCAACCCAGTAAATACAACATTGCCATCACTTATTCCCAGCCACGGGCCTAGTATTAACTTCGTAAGGCCTTAGGCCTGAGACTTGTCAGGTTTTGTCTGAGATTTGTTTTTACTTGATTTAGATGAAACAACGTTTTCTAATTAGCAAGTCATCACACTTAATTTTTTATAAACATATTTTTAATATAGATAGTGGCAAGTAGTTATCAGTGTAAAACAGTATTTATGGCTCTAACATATATTGATGTAGCATAGAGAATTAAATGTTTGGCATGATAGCAAGGGCCTTGAAAGTATGGTCACCACATGCAGCAGAAATGAGAACAAGCAAGGGATGATAAGATGGGAGGAACAGGTTGTTACTGGAGATAGCAAGACTATGAATAACTCATCAGTCATCAGTGAAAAAAAATAGACCTGGACAAAAACAGTTATAGAAATAACAAGAGAACAAAGAATGAGTATTCAAATTATGTAAAATGCATCTGGTATACTATCAATGCATTTGGATGCAATGTGGAGATGCAGACCAGTAAAAAGACATCAGGGTGTAAAAGTGTTTTAAACAAATAGTCCAAAGTGAATCCTAGAGTGAGGAGGAAGAAAAATCTCTGTCATACACATCTTACTCCTTCCAGCAAAACACACTTATGACTTGCTGGAATTTCCCCCTTCCTGTGTGTTAATGACCAGTAGAGTAAATTCTCGTTACCTCGATAGGGTACCATAAGGGTGAACATAACACCAGAGAAAAAGTAACAGTAATTTGGAAGTGTGTGTGTGTGTAGCATTTTTAACCAAATTATTGTTGTTGAGAGTTTTTCTACAATGGTATACTTTCTTCTATTTCTTTTTGTTTGTTTGTTTGTTTTTCTGTATTAACTATATTTGGAATAATAATACTCCTCTAACTAAACTGTAAAGGCCTTCATTACACTATGAATAAAATTTTTACTTTCCTTCTTGGTGTGTTTTCTTCTTGCTCATAACAAGATTTTAGGTGTGACATTTCCTACATATATAGACATAGTGTTTTTGAGATATCCTCTGGTGTTCAACCTGGCTTCCAGCTGCTGCTCTGCAGGAGGAAGAAAACATCATGTCTTGTGAATCCAATTTATCAGCTCCACTCGAATGCTTTTGATCTCTTGGGGCAGCCAAAATTGCACTAAGTACCGATGTATGGACAACTGAATTAAGCCTTCTGCCTTTAGACTGTATCCTGGGAAACAAATACCTTTAGGCTGGGAAAATACTATCTTACTCATGAAATTTTAGTAGTTTTAATCTTCTTGACACTCCAGAAATAAGAAGACTTCTTTTTAATTTTCTTTTGCAGATGAGTAACATTACTGTGATAACAATGGTAGCATTCTTCTCAGTTACCTTCTATTCTCTTAAAATTAGCTATTTAAAAGTAATATATATCCTAGATAGATAGCTTAGAAAGCCAAAGACAGGCACCCTAGAGGATATTTCTCTACTATCCTATCCTATTCCAAGATTAATTTGCAAGATATATGGGAGGAAGTGCCCTCAGCAGAGGTAGCCTAGATGACAGACTTAATCCAGGTGCTTGCTTAAATAGCTCTTCCAACTAGGTACAGCAAATTTTAATTCTGTAATTAAAATGATGAATTTGACAGACTAGTGTTTGCATAGACACATATATGAGTGAGAGCTCACTCATACTTGAGTGAGCTCTCACGGCAAGTGCAGGGCAGCCAAGGGATCAGGGCCAGCCAGCATGGATTTAGGAAAGGGAGGTCCTGCTTAACCAACCTGATCTCTTTCTACGACCATGTGACCCGCCTTCTGGATGCAGGGAAGGCTGTGGACGTTGTCCATCTGGACTTTGGGAAGGCCTTTGTCACCGTCCCCCACAGCATTCTCCTGGAGAAGTTGGCGAATCATGGCATAGACAAGTGTACTCTTTGCTGGGTTAAAAACTGGCTGGATGGCCGTGCCCAGAGTGTTGTGATCAATGGGGTGAAATCCTCTTGGCGGCCCGTCACCAGTGGTGTCCCTCAGGGCTCAGTTTTGGGGCCGGTTTTGTTTAATATCTTTATCGACGATCTGGATGAAGAGATTGAGTGCACCCTCAGTAAGTTTGCAGGTGACACCAAACTAGGTGGGAGTGTTGATGTGCTTGAGGGTAGGAAGGCTCTACAGAGGGACCTGGACAGGCTGGGTTGATGGGCCAAGGCCAACTGCATGAGGTTTCATAAGGCCAAGTGCCGGGTCCTGCATTTTGGTCACAACAACCCCAAGCAACGCTACAGGCTTGGGGAAGAGTGGCTGGAAAGCTGCCCCGCAGAAAAGGACCTGGGGGTGCTGGTGGACGGTCAGCTTAACATGAGCCAGCAGTGTGCCCAGGTGGCCAAGAAGGCCAACAGCATTCTGGCTTGTATCAGGAATAGCGTGGCCAGCAGGAGCAGGGAAGTGATGGTGCCTCTGTACTCGGCACTGGTGAGGCCTCACCTCGAGTGCTGTGTTCAGTTCTGGGCCCCTCTGTACAAGAGGGACATTGAGGTGCTGGAGTGTGTCCAGAGGAGAGCTACCAGGCTGGTGAGGGGTCTGGAGACCAGGTCACATGAGGAGAGGCTGAGGGAGCTGGGCATGTTTAGCTTGGAGAAGAGGAGGCTGAGGGGAGACCTCATTGCCCTCTACAACTACCTGAAGGGATGTTGTAGAGAGGTGGGTGTTGGCCTCTTCTCCCAGGTGGATAATGACAGGACCAGAGGAAATGGTCTGAAGTTGCAGCAGGGCAGGTTTAGATTAGATATTAGGAAGAATTCCTTTAGTGAAAGAGTGGTCAGGCACTGGAACAGCCTGCCCAGGGAGGTGGTTGAGTCACCATCCCTAGAGGCGTTTAAGAAACGTCTAGATGTGGCTCTTCAGGGCATGCTCTAGTGGCAGAGATTGTAGGTTGTTTGGGTGGACTCGATGATCTCAAAGGTCCTTTCCAACCATGAAGATTCTATGATTCTATGATTCTATATAAACAAAGATGTAGATCCAAATCCCCAAAATGTAGATAAACTGGAAGATGGGTGACTGAATAGGCATGTAGTTAGGAGTTGTCTATCTAAAAATTCTTTCTTTAAATCTACAAGCAGCATGTCACATGCCAGTGATTGAAAAACAGACAAACAGACAAGTAAAAGACCAAAACTCCAAACCTGCTTAAAATACTAACTGTAGGGGGAAAAAAAAAAGGTATGCCACTTACTTTCTCTTTTTTCCTTATATGCAAATAAGATGAGGTAAATTCTAAGGGATATTAATGTATTGTCTCCATTTTCAGTAAAGATAATTGTGTAGAGCCCAGAAATAAAGGTAGGATAATCAAAACAACCTAATGCAATTAGGTGGAGGGATCAAGTAATCTCCATCCCTGGATTCTGGAAATATATGAACATGGTATTTGAGGTCCGGTAATTAACCTTTTTAATAAATCTATAAAGTTAAGTTCATCATCCAAGAATAATAAATGTATTGAGTATATCTGAAACAAAATAAAAAGACATCTGGCTAAACTTACATATCTGACCTCAATGTTTTACAAGGCCTCAAATATATTTTTTTAAATAAAAGTGTGATTACATAGCTGAAGATAAATGAGCAATGGGCTAAAATACACTGTGAGTTAAACAAAGATAGATTTTGATAGATTGTCTGACAACTTCCTTCATAAGATAGCAACTTTATCAACTACTAGAATTCATTTGATGGCACCTGTCTGAGTATTACTAATGCATATTTTGCTAAATGAGAAACTATTAGTTATACAAGAGACAACTAATCTTTACTAATTTCAGTTATGGAGGAGTTACAAAGTGAATAAGGAGTATGCTCAACGGCAAACTATCAGAAAATGTTGAATGGAAGATTATAGCGCAAAGAAATTATTTGTATTGAGAATCAGTTGTTTTTAAAAATAGTCTTGAGTTTCATCTTTTATTTTCTATAATGAACATTCATTTGTGAATGATTGAAGCTTGAGAAGAATCATAAATATGAAGAGAATTTTGGTTATTGAGTGGATGGATTTATATGACTCTGAGGATGACAATAGCAGAAAGAGAATGAACTTTATTCAGAAAATTTGAGATCATACACAACAAAACAATATGGAAGATGAAAATTTTTTTGTTTATAAATGACGAGAAAATAATGTAAAGCAGATGGAAGAATGCAAACATTTCCCAGAATTTATCAGGAGCAGAATTGCCATTAATGTGTTAGTGTGACCACAAAAACTTGTGAAACCTCATCTGAATAATCATATAATTCTGGTAATTTCCTTGATTGGGAAACTAACCAAAACACATGCTGAAATGGACTATGACAAATATGACAATTTTACATCAAGAGTTATAGGTATAGAAAGGGAATGAGCCATGTAAGCGAAGAGCGATTTTTTATTTTTTTTCCAAAGATCAGACATGTGTAAACTGATAGTAAATACATTTAGATGGGAAAATTACACACACACACACACAGATGCCCCTAATCTTCATATGAGCACTTTTCCTTCTTGGACAATGTCTGATGATTGAAGAGTTAGAGTAAAAACAAAATGTTTTGAAGATGAATATCAAAAAAGTTGGTAAACTTGTGAAAAAGGATGATACTGTCAGAGTAGGACACTGGGTGCCACCACTGAGGAGGTGTCTTTCAATCCTGCATTTTAACTATTTCCAAAATATTTATTTGCTCAGGTGCCCTTCCCTTCAATTAATGCTGATGTACAGACAGAAGAAAGTGGGCTGAGGAACAAACATTCAGGCAGAGATGTACATGGAATCAGGAATCCCTGGAATGGATCATATATGCTTATGTATTTGCTTGTTTGTTTTTAAATTGCAAATATTTTGCAGCCAATTATCTTAAAATAAATCCATAATTTAAGATGTGTAAAATTAGTTGAGATTAATCCCATGACTTGTTTTGGGCATCCTTTGGAAATTAAATTAGAAGCTGTGTACTGAGGTATCCCTCTGCTGAAGTCCTCTGTAACATTCAACATTATTGGTGCTCCCAGGCTACATATAGTGGATATAAGTAGGGCTTAATGGATCAGTTTTCTCACAAGACTCAGGTGTGGTGGACATTACTTTTGGTTTTAGTAGGTTCAAACTTTCCTTTCAACCTCTCTAGCTGGGATACTAAACATCAGGCCCAAAATAAGCTGGATAGGAATGATTAAGAACTCATCTTTTTGATGATATAGCACTTCACTGTAGAAGATGAAGTTTTGGGGGCATTTCAGGGCTGTGAAGGAAGAGGCTGTTTCACGGTGTCTAGGACACATAGAAGGAAATGTGAGTTTAGGCCCATTCTTCACTGGCTACTTCTGTTTTATCCCATAATTAATGTAAAACACAGAAACAGCTCTGGGAGACAGAGAGATCCCTTATACATCTGACATAAGTGGAATATAAGTAATTAGCCTTCTGCATCTGTTGTACCCACTAGACAGCTGCTCCAGGAACTCACACAGCTATTTGGGAAGACTTAATCTAATTTTCTGACTGAATGTGTTCTTACAGATCATGGTCCTTCAGATGAAAAAGCTTGTCTCATTACCTGATTTTACACCCTCATATGGAAAGAAAGCACATGTCTGCTTAACATTCATTCTGCTAGGCTAAGTAGAGCTGTCCCAGTGTACTTTTACATGAGGAGTTGACCTTCTCTAGATCAATTTGGTAGCCCTTCTTTGTAGTAGCTCTGGTATTAATTCATTGCTGGTAGACTAAGATGACCAAACTTATTCAAGGTGGTTTTGTTTTTTGTTTTTGGTTTGTTTTTTTTTTTCCCCCATCTCTTTTAACTCTTACCCTAACTCTAACTCTTTTTCTGTTAAGTTTGTAAAGCCGGGAACCTTAAATGTGTGTTTATACAGCACTTACTGCAAGCCCTTCATGTAGATCTAATCAATTGATGGGGTCATAAAAGAGAAAGTATCTGACACCATTTATATAGTATCAATCAGTTCTCTTGCTCCTTTCTGTTCTGATTCTCCAAATAATAGAAAATATTTTTTACTATTCGTTTTGTTTATTGGATTTTATGTAAGAGGACCTCATTTATCTCTTCTTTTTTTTGTATCTTTTTTGTTCAAGACAGTTTTTTTCTATTTTTGTGAAGTCTGAATTGTTTCCATTTGAAGTGCAATGGCTTATTACTATTATTTCGTCATTAAATAGGTCTTTTTATTAGAATTATATCTGCCCTATGAGTCAATCTTATGATGAACCGAAAAAGTATGTTCTTTAATACTACGTTCTTCTGCTAATAGGGCAAATACAAGGTTCAAATGTTCATCTCACCCATCTTTATTGCCTCTATTATTGTTTCATTTAGAAAAGTAAGATATGTTTGGGTTTTTTTAGTAGAAATGAAGAAGGCTTTTTATAGTGTTTGACTGTTCTATTTATGTTATTCCACTGCAGACTTCTTCAGCTCTTCTCCACAATTTCATGTAAATAATACTTAAAATATGCTAATTATTTCCAAAACATCAATAAGTCAATTGCACAGTAACTCATGATCAGAAAAAGTTTTCATGACAGATATAATGACTACTAAATTACACAGTGTTGTGGTTTAACCCATCCATGATGGGAGTTGTCTGTTTCTGAGGGTGTTGGGGCACTGACTGCTCGGCTCCTGCTTTTCCACCCCTTATTCTATGCCATCTATGTCATGCCCAGGTCACACACTTTCCAACAAATCCCAATTAATCACCACCACCACCTTTCCTGTCTTTTGATATAAACACACAGATATCATTCCTTTAGTCTATGGGCCATTCCTCTAAAATGTCTGTTGAGTTCATTTAGTCCATGACTTTGGGGTCCATCTGTCATAACGCCCCTTCAGGGCAAGACAGATGGTGTGTGGTGTTGGATTGTTGCATTCTGAAGCCAGTCCTGGTTCCATCACTGCTGCGCTTGTTCAGTTCTATAATTGCTGCACTTTTCTTGGTTCATCAGAATTCATTCTTCATTGATCTGGGTAGTATTACCATTGATATGGCATATAGCAACCATAGTAGTGATGACGTACAGCACTATATAGAAATTAACATCATACAATAAAAGCCATTTGCTATTCTCACCCAAAATCAAATCCTCTTGACATACACATTGGACTTCCCCATTCTTCCACAACACCCACCAAGTGCACCAGGCACTCGAGCAAAATCAATCCCGCGGACAGTTTTGCTTTTGCCTGTGGCAAGAATAACCCAGACTGTCTTCCCCAGGATATTTTTTATGAGCATTACACGAACATTATCCCATTCTACAGTATGTAAATGTTTTGATTCCACAGAGAAAGCTTGATTGGCAGATCCCCTAGTGTTGACTAAGCAGCTGTCCTTTTCTAAATTTGTATCCCAATGTTTGAAGGTCCAAGCAACCCATTTCTCTCATTGTAGTTTTTAGCAGCTCATTTTATTGTTTGATTTTCAAAGAGACTCGTGCATGATAAGGGATATGATATACCCACTCAATGCCATGCTCTTTGGTCCAGGTGCTGTGAGGTTGTTTTGGGAAATCAGTCTTGTTGACTGACTCAGTTATCTCTGCCATAAGACTTGCTTTTCAAGGCCCAGGATAGTGTTCCGGGCAGTGGCATGGGGCATGGGATATTTTTCCAACCATCTGGTAGTTGTTTCTACCGTTGTAAGCATACGGCGCTTGCCTTGGCAGGTTTATGAGAGTGTGATATAATCCATCTGCCAGGCCTCCCCATAGTTATATTTAAGCCATTGTCCTCCATACCAAAGAGGCTTTAACTGCTTGACTTGCTTATTTGCAGCGCATGTCTCACATTCATGGATAACCTGTACAATGGCGTCCACGGTCAAGTCCACCGCTTGATCACAAACCCATCTATATGTTGCATCTCTGACTTGATAGCCTCAGGTGTCATGGGCCCAACAAGATATAAATAACTCACCCTTATGTTGCCAGTCCAGATTCACCTGAGCTATTTCAATCTTAGCCAGCCTGATCCACCTGCCGGTTGTTCTGATGTTCCTCAGCGGCCCGACTTTTGAGTACATGAGCATCTATGTGACGTACTTTTACAACCAGGTTCTCCACCTGGGCAGCAATATCTTGCCACAATAGGACAGCCCAGATGGGTTTGCCTCTGCGCTGCCAGCTTCTCTGCTTCTATTGCTGTAACCACCCCCACAGAGCATTTGCCACCATCTGTGAGTCAGTACAGAGAAAGAGCACTAGCCACTTTTCTTGTTCAGAAATATCTAGAGCTAAATGGAGAGCCTTCACTTCCGCAAACTGTCTCAATTCACCTTCTCCTTCAACAGCTTCTACAACTTCTCATGTAGGACTTCACACAGCAGTCTTCTGCCTTTGATGTTTTCCTACAATATGACAGGACCCATCAGTGAACAAGGCATATTGCTTTTCATTTTCTAGCAGTTTATCATACAGTGGGGCCTCTTCAGCATGTGTCACCTCCTTCTCTAGTAATATTCTGAATTCTTTGCCTTTTGGCCAGTCCATGACCAATTCCGGAATTCCTGAGTGACTGGGGCTTCCCATTAGAGCCCATTGTGTGCTCAGTGCGACCCACATATTCTACATAGTGTCAGTTGCATGATGTGTAGAGGGGACCCTTTCTTTGAACAGCCAGTCCAGCACTGTCAGTCAGGGTGCTTCTGTACCAACCACTTCTGAACCAGCTTGAACCCCTTCATATGCTGCAAATATCTCTTTTCCAGTTGGAATATAGAGCGCCTTGGATCCTCTGTATCCCTGACTCCAAAACCCTAGGGGTCGACCTCGAGTGTCCCCTGGTGCTTTCTAGCAGAGGCTCCAGGTAGGGCCATGCTGCCTACATGCAGTGTAGAAACATATTTTTTATTTCTTGTCCTGCCCAGACTGGCTCAAGGGCTAATGCGTGAGCTATTTCCTGTTTAATTTGTTCAAAGTCTTGCTGTTGCTCAGGGCCGCATTTAAAAATGTTCTTCTGCTGGGTCACTTGATAGAGTTTACAATAAGACTGTAATTTGGAATATGCATTCTCCAAAAACCCACAATG
The DNA here is from genome assembly GCA_009819605.1 of Sterna hirundo. Lineage (NCBI taxonomy): Eukaryota > Metazoa > Chordata > Aves > Charadriiformes > Laridae > Sterna > Sterna hirundo. The sequence continues at coordinate 168,300,002 of CM020437.1, forward strand.
CCTAAGAAAGCTCGTGTTTCCTTTTTGATAGTTGGTGGGGACATAGCTGTTACTTTATTGATCGCATCCATTGGGATCTGATGACGCCCATCTTGCCATTTTATTCCTAAGAACTGGATCTGCTGTGCAGGTCCCTTGACCTTACTTCATTTTATGGAAGAATTGGCTTTCGGAAGAATTTGGACTATTTTCTTCCCTTTCTTAAAAACCTCTTAAGCTGTGTTGCCCCGTACAACAATGTTATCAATGTATTTCAGTTGATCCAGAGTTTCACCCTGTTCCAGTGCAATCTGTATCAATCCATGTCAACTGGTAAGGCTGTGTTTCCATCCCTCCGGCAGTCACTTCTAGGTGTACTGGATGCCCCTCCAGGTGCAAGTAAACTGTGGCCTGCACTCTGCTGCCAAAGGGATTGAGAAAAACATGTTAATGCATACATTTACATCACTACTACAGAAATGTAAAGAAAGGTGAGAAATTTGCTGTTGCACAGGGAGAGAAATAACTGTGATACATGAAACATATTTTTTTTCCCCTCATGTACTCTATACCTCTCGTTACTCCAACTTATCACTATGCTTTAAATTTATTTGAATTCCCATAGGTTATTCAAAAATTCTGCAAATGCCAGCTAGCAAAATATATGCTAATGGGTACTCTCTCATTTGACACACAAGGAACTTAGGTCTCAGTAGTTCCCTATTTTTAAACATAAGTCATATTTATATTCCAGCAAATTCCTGTGCCAAGAAAGGTTGACCCATTTCTGTCTCCCCAGTGCCTAGTTACCAATTAAAAGGATGAAGGTTTGTACTGGTTTTGGCTGGGATAGATCTTGGATTTGTGACCAGAATGGTCACAAATAGTGATAATAGAGGGATGGTATTGCTGAGCAGTGCTTACGCAGCATCATTTTCTGCTTCTCACCGCACCCTGCCGGCAAGTAGGCTGGGGGTTCACAAGAAGTTGGGAGGGGACACAGCCAAGACAGCTGACCCCAACTGACCAAAGGGATATCCCATACTATATGATGTCATGCTCAGCAATAAAAATAGGGTGAAGAAGTAGGAAAGGAGGATTTTCAGGGTTATGGCACTTGTCTTCTCAAGTAACTGTTACGCATCATGAAGCCTTGCTTTTCTGGAGACGGCTGAACACCTGCCTGACAATGGGAAGCAGTGAATGAATTCCTTATTTTGCTGTGCTTGTGCACACAGCTTTTGCTTTTGCTATTAAACTGTTTCATCTCAAACCACAAATTTTCTCTTTTACCTGCTGATGCTCTCCCCCATCCCACCAGGGAGGGAGTAAGCAAGTGTCTGTGTGGGACTTATCTGCCTATTGGGGTTAAACCACAAGGTTTTGGTTAAATCAGACAAATCACAGAATAGCAGTATGGATGCATTACCTTCCATACAGCAATAATTTCTTCAGAGAGCAACAAATATTTGTGGTCTGGGTTTTGGATATCTGGAGAGACCCATTATGCTTGAGAGACTACAGTGTAACAAAAGGATCAAAGTGAGATTTCTGTGGGTGGAAGAGAATGAAAGATGGGAGAAAATCTTTTTACTAGATGATCAAAACAAGACTTTAAACTGGACTTGAGTGATGAATAGAAACTAAAACATTAAACAAAACTAATATTTTAATGAAAAACCTGAAGGTTTGTTCAGCCTTGAGAAGAAGGCTGGGGGAATTTGTTGGACAGCTGTTTATGCTCATAAACCATCTGGGAAGAAAAAGCAAAGACATTTCATCTTTGGTGGCTTCTCTGACTGGGGAAAGTGAAACGAGCAGAAGCTGACAGTGCTACAATAAGATCCTCTTAGAGTCCCTTCAGTGACCTTTGCAAGATTAACTGCAGAGTTTGTGGTTCATTTAGGAAAGGGGGGGGGGGGGAAATAATAACTTTTTTTCAGTAATCAATCTATGTGTAAGTGTATTCAAAATGTAGTGGATTAAAAAGCCCTTTGCAGCTGAGATGGCCTGAAACAATTCTTTTATCCTGAAGCATAAGTACCCTAAATTTAGAAAAGAGGACATTGAAGGTTTGCCCTCGGAAGGAAGAGATAGTTCCTAACACTTATTTAGAAGTGAATGGTCTTGACAGAGGAGCCATTCCTTATGTTAATCAGCATATTGCTCATTCTGTGCAAATCTGTCTGTATTCCTCTGAGAGAGAAGGACTGAATGCAAAATCATTTTTTTGCTTCTTACCACTTTCCTCACCCTCTTATGAATTCCCACTAGAGTCCCTTGAAGTAGTCTCTTGACAGTTCTTTTAAGTGAATCTTGATCTTGAGATCACTGAGTATCATTTAATGTGATTAGAGCAACTCTTCATACAAAGACATACTTCCACATTGTAGATGTGATTTTTTTAAAAAAAATATGTTCTTTGTCTTCCTCTTCTACAGAGATACTTATTGTGTGTTTTTGGCTTGGTTTGTTTTTTTTGTTGTTTTTTTTTCATTGTAAAGGTTTATTACTGACCTGGAACTCTGAAAACAAACTAATAGTCTGGGAGAGTGTGAGCAATTACTGATTCCTTCAGCAGATTTAAATAATTCAATGAAACAGCCATTGAATCTTAAGACTAGATCATTGTTACAAACATTACTGATGCATCACTGAACCATTCAAGCCTAGCTTTTTAAGAAGTGCAGTGTCATCAAAAGTAATTCTTTGCGAAGTGGAGCAGTCTACTTGATTTGGGTGACTCAAGATGACAGAGGGAGAAGTCAATGTAAAATCTTAAGTTTTGTCCTCTTAATTTGGCTAGGTCAGCATGCTAAATGAGAACTGCAATCACACAAGACCACGCTGATACTCAAACATGGAAACAGACACAATCACTTTGATCTCCTTTTTATGTTCATGTTGCTACAACATTGTGTTTCTCTCAGACTACCGGTACCAAATACTTTGCTTGGTGGGCTGCAAAATAGTCCTCTCATTCCCTGGGAAACTACTCTGGCATCCTCTGAATGAGGATTCAGGGTGAGACACTTCAGATAGTGAGAAACGGGGGTCCTCATCAATGTATGCAAGGAATATACCAAATTTATTGCTGTAGGTTTTCTTTCTTTTCACAGTAACTAACCCATGGGATTAGGAAGGATCAAGTCACAGAATCACAAAATCATAGAATCACAGAATGGTAGGGGTTGGAAGAGACCTCTGGAGATCATCCAGTTCAACGCCTCTGCCAGAACAGGGTCACCTAGAGCAGGATGCACAGGAACACGTCCATGCAGGTTTTGAATGTCTCCAGAGATGGAGACTCCAACACCTCTCTGGGCAGCCTGTTCCAGTGCTCTGCCACCCTCAAAGGAAAGAAGTTCCTCCTCATGTTTAGGTGGAACTTCCTATGCTCAAGTTTGTGCCCATTACCTCTTGTCCTGTTCCCAGGCACCACTGAAAAGAGCCTGGCCCCATCCTCCTGGCACCCACCCTTTAGATATTGATAAGCATTGATGAGATCTCCCATCAGTTGTCTTTTTACCAGACTAAAAAGACCAAATCCCGGAGCCTTTCTTCATAAGAGAGGTGTTCCAGTCCCCTAATCATCTTGGTAGCCCTTTGCTGCACCCTCTCCAGCAGTTCCCTGTCCTTCTTGAACCGGGGAGCCCAGAACTGGACACAGTACTCCAGGTGCGGCCTCACCAAGGCAGAGTAGAGGGGGAGGATGACATCCCTCCACCTGCTGGCCACACTCTTCTTGATGCACCCCAGGATGCCATTGGCCTTCTTGGCCACGAGGGCACATTGCTGGCTCATGGTCATCCCATTGTCCACTAGGACTCCCAGATTTCTTTCCACTGAGCTGTTCTCCAGCAGGTCAGCCCCCAACCTGTACTGGTGCATGGGGTTATTCCTCCCCAGGTGTAGCACTGTACATTTGCCCTTGTTGAATTTCATAAGATTCCTCTCTGCCCAAATCTCCAGCCTGTCCAGGTCTGTCTGTATGGTGACACAGCCTTCCGGTGTGTCAGACACCCCTCCCAGTTTTGTGTCATCAGCTGAGGGTGCACTCTATCCCCTCATCCAGGTCATTAATGAATATGTTGAAGAGGACTGGACCCAGTACTGAGCCCTGGGGAACACCACTTGTCACTGACCTCCAACTAGACTCTGTGCCCCTAATCACGACCCTCTGAGCTCTGTCTTTCAACCAGTTTTCAGTCTGCTCCACTGTTCATTCATCTAACTGACTCTTCCTAAGCTTCCCTATAAGGATGCTGTGGGAGAGCATGTCAAACACCTTGCTGAAGTCAAGGTAGACCACATCTACTGTCCTCCCCTTATCTATCCATCTAGTCATGCCATCATAGAAGGTTATCAGATTAGTCAGACAAGCTTTCCTTGATGAATCTGTGAAGCTACTTCTGATGGCTTTCTTTTCCTCTACATGCCTTGAGATAATGCCCAGAATGAGCTGTTCCATCATCTTTCCAGGGATGCAGGTGAGGCTGACTGGCCTGTAGTTCCCTGGGTCCTCCTTCTTGCCCTTTTTGAAGACTGGAGTGACATTGGCTTTCCTCCAGTCCTCAGGCACCTTGCCTGATCTCCAGGACCTTTCAAAGGTGATGGAGAGTGGCCCAGCAATGACTTCCGCCAGCTCCCTCAGCATTCTCGGGTGTATCCCATCAGGACCCATGGACTTGTGGATATGCAGTTGACTTAATTGATCTCTCATTTGATCCTCCTCAACCAAGGGGAAGTCTTCCTTCATCCAGACTTTCCCTGTTACTTTCTCCAAAGTCTGGACTCCTGGGTCAAGCAGTAAAGACCAAAGCAAAGAAGGCATTCAGTAACTCTGCCTTCTCCGCATCCTCTGTCACCATGGCTCCTGTCTCATTCAACAGTGGGCCCACAATTTCTCTAGTTTTCCTTTTGCCTCCAATATACTGATAATGAACCTTACTGCTGAGATTGTCCTTCAAAGCTCCTCTGTCATGTCAGTGTGACTCAGAATTTTTTTGCCCTTTGTTTTAAGGATCTGGTTTTCGTTCATAAAGTAATCTTTGCATCTGAATAAAATAATATTCTCCCACTTAGTTTGCTGCTCAGATGTAACTGAAAAGGAAAAAAAAGCAAGCATGCCAATCCTTGCTACTGAAACCCACCCCTGTGACATGCACCCCAAGCAGAAACGTTACAACCTTGTATTTGCATCCCTGCCTTGGGATCATCACTTCAGAGCTTTTATTCCATCACCACTGGTTAGAGAATATGTTGGTTAACACAGTGGTCAGCAAATGGTGAGTGTTAAAAAGCCAACCAAAGTGGAAAATGAAAGCTGGAAAATGAAAGCTGCTTGATAGGTAGTCTATGTCCCTACATTGGAGGGCAATCTATGGGGCGGCGACATCGGCATAAAGTGGCCAGGTATTTTCCAGGACTGCAAAATAAAGTTTGATCAAACTAATAGTGAAGGTATGAAAGAAATAAAAGGAAAGAGAGGAAGGAAAAAAAAAAAAAAAAAAAAAAAAAAAAGAAGAAGAAGAATTAAGAAGAATAATTTATTCAAGAGAAGTCCTAGAAAGAAGGAGTTACAGTTAGTACTTCTGTGCTTTTACATTATCAAATCAGGATATGTGACTGATTGTGTTTCAGCAGCCCTTCAGTGTTGTTGATAGTAAGAGTCCATGTTGTGATTGCTTGCATTTTAGGCTTGTCTTATGCCAGTTTGAAACAGAAAAGCAACTCCAAAGCACTTGTCCAACTGATTTACCACCAGGAATTGAGAGACCTATTTTTTTCCAGTTGTTGAAATGCAAGCTGAGCCTTCCCAAATAGAAGGAAAAACAGAAAAGTATTGTTTTTACCCCTTATTTTTGTTTTCTTCTGAAACAAAATATTAGCCACAGGAAAAACCACTCCTGTGTGATTCATTTTGATGTTGTTAAGTGAAAGGAGACCTGGATATGTTGTGTTTTGGTTTTTTTGCTTTTCTGTCAGACTCCTTCCCAGGTGTTTTTTTGGTGCCCTCTATATAGAAAGTCACAGTGGTGTACTTTCCTTAAATTTATACCATTCATTACTTATGCAATAGGAAAAAGTTTCTTGTCCTGTCTGGAAGCTATTAGCTTTTAAGTTAATGTCTCTTACTCCTGTAGGGACAGAGTTGCTTAATCTTTTTGCGGTCACTTGTTTAAGTTAACATGTGATGCATATGTGTTCATATATTTTAAAGGTTTGCCTACTTGGTATTTCCTGATATTTCTTCTTTTTTTAACCAACAGCTGATTATTTCAGAATAAAGGACAGTCATATTTACTCTTGGTGGCTTTCTAAAAGGTCAAGAGCTAGGCATTTATTCTCTTTCTGAAGAGAATTTTCTGGATGGGCCAAAAGCAGTTTCCTTCTATATTCACCTGAACAAAGAAACTGTGAATCTCAATCCTTGGAAAGCCAAAAACTGAAAAGAAAACCTCTGTCTCTTTTACACTGCATAGAAGAAGAAAACAAACAAACAAACAAAAGGAAATTTTGAAGGGAAATAGAACAGAACAGAGGAAAATTGTCAATACATACAGGTGTATGTGTGACTATAAAAAGTAGCGTATGTGGGAGTGTATAAAGACAAAAAAAGATATTGGAATCTACCCATGAAAGTTAAAGACTACCAAATAATATAAGCAAATATGTCTGTTAATATGCATGCAAGTAAGTGTTTGCTGGATCAGAGTAGTCATGAATATTCAGATGATTATCAAATACTTTAAACATGTAAATATTTAACTTACAAACTTGTTCTAGTTTTGTGTTTTCATTTTCCATAAACTGTTTGCTGTTCATTACTTGTTTTATGTTATAAAGCACAAATATCAGTGATCTATCATGCAGTTCAAATAATACTGTAGAGAGTCCAAGAAATCAATTTATGAACAGTTTATGAGCAGCCCACAGAACTATTGCTTTTCTCGCAAAGTTTGAATGCTAATGAACAAAAGACATCACAAGCTTCAGGACTAGCTTGTGCATAACAGTGCTAAATAATTTAAGTGCCGTATTCACTAGTACTACTTGACCAGTTTTAATTGCAAGGAATCTGGCTTGCTTTTCTTTGCATTAGGAGGAGAACTTATTTCACATATTTTCAAATCACAATGTTAATTAATGTTTGCCTTTTGTATTTGGAGGATTATTTCATTTTTTTCCCCTGGAGCATCCTGTATGGAAGAATAAGACCTCTTCCCCAGTAGGACATACCCCAGTGCCATACAAGGATAGGTTATGTTTTGGTCTAACTGGGGAACATGGTGAAATTTATGACCTTAGTAAATGGGTGCGATGATATGTACTGCATGCCAATGGAGATAAATTTGTATCTGTATACAGGCCAAGTAATAAAAACAACTCACAGTACAAATAATATTTAAGGTATTTAAATGCTTATTAGGGAAGAAAAGTCATAGACTTTAAGTTAGCTTGTTCATAAGAAGTTAAATTATGAAAAATGTACATGTGTACAATGGGAAAAGTCACATGTGAGAGGTGCCTTTTCTTATCTGGCTCTAGCCTTGCCCTGAAGAGCAATAGTATCTCTCTTCAGAGAGGGTCATCTCTATATATCAACCTTGGAACAGCTCCTGTGCAACAGGCAATTTTTCTGTCACTGTAGCAGGGAGAGCTTGGGGTTGAGCATAGACTGCAATACAGTGGCTGGACATGTTTTTGTTACACGCAGTTTTAGTGTGGAACCTGTGTACAAATGTCCGGTTATTCTTTCTCTATGCTGTGCATGGTTCTCGGTAGTTTGCAAGGATCCCCTGAGATCTCACTGTGGAGGCTCTTGCTCATCCACTTCTTGCAGGAAATTTCTTGTATTCTGTTCTTTCTGCACAGTGAATCCAGGTCTCTTATACACTGACCCCAAGACATCAGTGAATGTTGGCAGGCCTGAAAGTAGCGAAAACAATGTGCCTGCAGATAATTCAAAGAAAGCAGAACCATTGCTGGGGGTTTTTTACACCTTCTGAACATGCTACAATCCTTGATACAGCCTTGTTTAAATATTCATTTTTAAATCACATAGCGTTGATAAGTTCCAAAACTAGAGAAAGGTGTAAACAGTAAGTGTCAACCAGCACTTCTGGCTTTTGAAAAGGCAGCTTCAATTAAAATGAGAGACTCTGAAAAGCATAAAGACTGCTCAAGGAGGGAAATGTCAGAATGCATGCCACATGACAGTGTAGCTTGCTGGTACTTTCAAGACCAATTTTTATCTCATGACGGAATAAGTTAAAGAACAGAGTGACTCTGATGGAGGTCAGCACGAGATGAACTCCTTCCCTGGGAAGTAAGTAGCAATATCAGTGAACCCATTGCCCTGCTCCTGAGTGTGTTATGGCCTTTAATATGAGACAAAAGAAAATATGAACAGCTGTTAACGTTACAAGCATTTGAGAGTGTTTGTAGTTGCAAGGCTCTGAAATGAGTGTAGAAAAAATATATCACCTGAGACATTGTAGATCCCATTGCTGTCAGGTACTGGTAAGATAATGCATCCAGTAGGTGAGCAAAATACCAAATCCAATGCACTCTTCAAATCGACATTTATTGTAAAAGACAACTTCTTTCTTTATTGATAAACAAAAACACTAAAAATGAGTTTATATTAATTACTTAGGGTAACAACAGCTCAGCCAGAATCATAAATTAAGTGAATATGTGTATAGCTGCTCTTGCACTTAAATACTAATGCAAGTTATTGAGCCATATCTTCAGACAGTATAATTGACGTAGCTACCCTGAAATTGTTTGATGTACAATTATTTGCACAAGCCCCATGTCTGGCTCACTGTATAGACAAATGTGGTCTGGGCTAAAAAGCAGATAGTAAGATTCTTATATGCTGATTTAACCATTGCTTTCTCATGGATCAGATGAAGCGTTTGTGGATCATTTGGGAAAATAAGTTCAAAACTTATTTTTATTAGCTTTTGCGCAAGCACCATAAAAACTTATTGCTGTAACATTCATAAAAAGGACCTGAGCTAAACCTTATCAAATTTCCCATTGATCTCAATAGGTTTTGTAGCCTAAAGGGAAGGAACATAATCCTGCATGAAGTGAAACCCATTCGGGTTTAGATTTTATGCACCTAAAAATGGCTATAGTAACTTACTAGTTTATTTTGTAAAAGTTGCTAAAAAAATAATTTATTGGGTTTTATTTCTTTTTCTCTGAGGGAAAGAGCATTGTGAAATAAGCCTTTTATGAACTGTATGAGGATAACAAAACAGAACAATTATTTGGAATACAATGCAGTGTAATGTGATTTTTACATGTGTACTATCTGTTGCTGAATACCTGTTAGAAGTACTAAGAGATATATTTAAAAAAAAAAAAAAAAAAGGAAGAAATCGTATCCTTGTTTTGAATCCATCACATTCTATAGCAAATAGTAATCAAAATATATTTTTTTTTGTTCATTTGTTTGTTCAGGCTATTATTCCAGTTTCAGTTGTGTGTCACTATTATAACTACAGAATGAATTCTAGTACAGTTGTTAGGGCTATCAGCTCCAATCTTACAACCTCTTACACAGTATGTAGTTTTGTAATTGCTTATATGTAATAGACATGGCATTTGTGTTTCACAACGTACACTGGTGGCTCATTCTGAGTGAATAATTATTAGATATATTTTAGGTTGTTCGTTCACATATGCTATCATAATGATGTCCATCATTAAAAACAAGAGAGAGTAAAGCTTTATACTTGTACTACAGTAACCATCACTAGAGTAACAGTGAGAGAAGGGAAGGGAAGGGAAGGGAAGGGAAGGGAAGGGAAGGGAAGGGAAGGGAAGGGAAGGGAAGGGAAGGGAAGGGAAGGGAAGGGAAGGGAAGGGAAGGGAAGGGAAGGGAAGGGAAGGGAAGGGAAGGGAAGGGAAGGGAAGGGAAGGGAAGGGAAGGGAAGGGAAGGGAAGGGAAGGGAAGGGAAGGGAAGGGAAGGGAAGGGAAGGGAAGGGAGAAGAGTTGTGATGCCGCAAAGATGCAAAGAAAATGCTAATGATTGCATAGGAATGAAATGTTAGCTTTCTGCATCCACTCATGAGACATAAACTTGAATCTTTCCCAAAGGACTAGTACGTGAATTTGGAAGGCACAAGTAGATCCATTTTAAAATATTCATCTTTCAAATAATCCAGTGGGCAGGAGTACATACATTGGAAACAGATACATTGATTCTAGATCGTCTTCCAGCTAATGAATTTCAGACCCACCATTTCCATAACCCAAGGGCTAGGAACTTTTGGATAGTCAGGGAGTCCTTTATTGCAGCAAATAAATATGAGGCATGATACAGCCAAAACAGTAAGATTTGTAAACCAAAACCAAAATTTTGGAAGTTTCTGTGTTTTAGTGTCTGGGGTATTAATGTAGGAAGTCCTCAAGTGCCTGATTTCAGGATTACCTGTATCTCTTGCTTGTTTTTTAGAGGGAGGGTTGGTTTGGGGTTTTTTAGAGATATATTTTTTTCAGTCATTTTAATTTCAGAGGGACTGGAGCCCTGGCTTCTGAATAGCTGAACACTCCAGCCATTTCAGTACGCAGTTACATTCCCTCCTTCTCTTTGATCTTATCTGTGGTTTTGCACTAAAGCTGAGATTCAACAGAAATCTTGAAAAGTAGCTCCTATCCAGAAATGCCTAAAACATACTGATTATATCTCTCTCCTCTCATATGTGAGTGAACTATACAGGAATTTTTTTTTTTTTTTCTTTTCAGATCTTAGAAGTTCTCAAATCTTCATTTTCCACTTTGTCAATGAGAGCTACAACTGCCAGACTTCTGGAAAGGAAGGGGAGAAGGTATCTGTTCCTATCATATTTTATAAAGAGCTAGCCCTATTTCATTAGTTTTGCTCGGATGATGGCAACTGGATTTTGGACCTTGTGTATTTGGGCTGTTACATTATCATTGCACATAACTGAATTAGCCTGTACTATGCTTGGCAGAGGACTTGGTGGATGTTATAGCTATGTTACTCAAATTTAGACCAAACAGTAGGGAAAAATACCAAATTTTACAGAAGAATTAGGTGCATGCTTGTTTGTTTATTTGTTTTGTGGTACAGGTGTGAATATATTCCTAAAGTTTTTGTTTCTGACCCTTAAATAATTTTTTTGGAACTAATTCTCAGTGGATAGTAGGTAGGCTGGTATTTAAAAAGTAGCCTCTTTGGTGTATCTTTTTGCGTCTTCTCTCAAACAGATTTTTAGAGCTTGCAAAAAAGATTAGAGGGAGGCTTATATCTGTGCTATAATGAAAGAAGAAAAGATTTATATATATTTACTTTAATATAAAGGAATTTAAGAACTATATTTACACTGACATTTTGGATAGAATTTAGACTAAGTTACTTTTTAAAAATTATTTTCTTTATTTCTCTTTTTATTTTGGTTCAACTGAGATGCCCATTTCCTACATGTATTTATAACCTGACATTGGATTTTCTTAGCATAAGCAAAGAAATTGCAAATGTTTTAGTCTTTAAAAATTTAATTGGATCTATTTTTGAATCTTAGTTTTACTGTACAGTGCCCAGAGGGAGGCACAGAAATGTCTTTCAATTACCTAAAATAGTATTTTTATTCATAAAAATGTCACAGCTTTACACTCCAGTATCTCATAGCTCTTCAGGCTAAAGTGAGTGCAAGTCTCAAGGGGACTTTCTTCCCAGTGGAACAAAGTGCTTCACTATGGTCTTACAGAACCAAAAGATATAAAACTTCTACTTTAAGAAAACAAATAAACAAAACAGCAAAGAGGGGAAGGATAGCTATAAGAAAAACTAGATTTTAATTTTACTTATCCTAAGCTTGAAACAGGTTCATGTAGGGTGGAAAGACAACAGTTTAGGGATTGCTTTTTGGCACAGAATGAAAGTTCCCTTGAAAATGTGGTCACTGTTTTATAAACAAGACAAGCCATTAAGGGATCTAACTATAAGAAAAATACTATCAAGCTAAGCCAAAGGACAGTTAGAGCTGCCAGAAGTGTATGTGAGATATGCTGGTATACCACAACACATATAAAAGGATCAGGGATGCTATTTGTATGTAGGTGGTATATATCAGTCCAGTTTCTGGGATATCACTACACAGACAATAGGATACATATTATTATCTTGAAAAAAAAATATATTTATTTGTCTCATTCCTTTTTCTCCTGCACTTCCCAATAGCAGAGGATTGGCACCTCCTCTTTCACAGCAAATTTCAGTGTAACATTAATCTTTAAGGCACTCTGACTCCTGTTCTCATTTCCCACAAATGTCTTCATCTTGAGCCAGCAGCTATTTTGTATACAGTGTGTTGGATTTTTTTTTGTTCTAACTCTACTTCCTCCTCCTTACATTTTTATATATAAAATAGTATTGTTTTCTTTCACATTGCATTCAGGTATCTTTTCACAGGTGTTTTTAACCCTCTTTTACTTTCAGACTTTATTTGAACTCTCTGTACTAGTCCTTCCTACTACCTGGATCTCAGCCACTAATTGGAGGCAGATCTGGCAGCTTTCATAAATCTTAGTGGTAATTGAACAAAATCAAGTACCAGAACTAAAACGAACCAGAAAAAAAAAAGAAAAAAACAAACCAGCCAGACAAAGAAACAAACAAACAAAACCCCCAACAGATAAATATGAGACTCAAAGGACTTTGAAGGAGTAGTTTAAAAACTCAACAAATGTCAAATTTTTAGATAATTCAGGGATATCCAAAAGATATGAAAAAGCTCTTTACTAAGTAAAGAGTGGGTGCCAGTAGGAAGGAAGACAGCTGGAAGGTAACTTAATTTCTGACAAGCATGCATTCACTGGAAAACAAGTTACTGTTTTTTAATAGTTTCAGCTAATTCTGACAGAGGAGTTTAACTATGAATCTATAATACATGAGGAATATAAAACAAGAGAGCATTTTAATCTGGGGGGAAAAAAAAGAATAAATTAAAAAGCGTTAAGGCTTAAGAAAACAATCAAAATTGAAAGGATCTTAAATATATTTGAGATTAAGTAATAGCCAGTTAAAAAATTAGGCTTTGAGAAAATCTTTCTGGGTGGGGGTTAGCTTGACTACCCTGAAAATTGTGCATTAGCCGTGATAATGCTCTAAATAATCAAAAGTATTAAGACAGCAAGATACACTGAATTCACAAAACAACACGTGTTTATACATTTCAGTTACATTCGTGAATTAAAAAGACCATACCACAGTCTGAGCACTGGCACGTGGTTGTTTATCTTACCAAATTATTACCGTGGACATCAGTACCATTATGGCCTGTGACAAACTAGCAGTCTCCCACAGGTGATTTCATTTGTGGTATACAACTTGGATGCTGCCATACAATGTAGCTGTTCAGACATGAGTCACACCATTCTACTGACCCAAAGGGGTATAGGTGTAGTATTTTTGATACATAACACTGCATAAAACAATGACCCATTTCCAGTTTAGAAATAGGGCAAGAACCATAAAAAAGAAAGTAAAAACTGTGGAAAAGGAGGAAGCTGTACAGAAATTCCTATGGGAGTAGTGAACACATCAGGGAATGCATCAGAAGACAAATGGTTTATTATTCTGAATAAAAATAGGAATCTTATTCAATTAATTGTTTTTACTATTATACACAGATGCAGAAGCTGGTCTTTGTCAAGAGTTTTTGTAGTAGCATTGAAATAAAAACAGTAAATCTAGGAAAGAAAATGGGTAAAATACATTGCTTAGAATAAGTTTATCCCCACTATAGGCCTATATAAACTATATTTAGAATATATATCAAAATGCTTAATGAAAGAATTTGTAATAGCATCTCAGCAAAAGTTTTGACACCTTCAGGGATCCAACACAGTTCAGGGATCCAACACAGGTTCAGGGATCCAACATAAGTAAGAGTTTGAAAATATTTCTAAGGCCTCAGGAGACTCTCCAAAGAGCGCAGAATAAAGCTGAGTTCATGACCAAGGAGACTCTTTTGTCTCTAATACATAGCCTAGAAAAACAGTGTGTCTCTGAGAATCTTAGATGCAATGGGCTGCGTAAGAAAGTGATCACTATCGCTAATTGTTACAGGGAAAAAAGCCAATAAAAAATATATAAATGAAGTGTTGACAGGAACATTTTTATAATAAATAAAACAAGGAAATATGCATCTAATCAAAGTCCCCCAAAACTCAAAGTGTCAAATAGTTCCAAAATGTTCAATAATTTTGAGATGCTGGTGTTAACAGAAAATTTGCAGAAGCTAACTGAAACAGTCTGACCCTCACTAAATGCTGTCCCATCTTCTGACAAGAATTTTGAAACTCCAGAGGCCATCAGTTAACTTTCTTCCAGCTCTTATTTCATGTTTTCCAGACTAATGGTTGTTCATGTTCATGAGCTATGATTCTACACTAGGTCAGGAATCATGAGGAGCTCAGCTCTTCCTAGCCCAGAAGGCAGAACAAAGGGATTTTTTTCCCTGCGCCCACATAATCTAACATTGTGCATGGTATTTTATGTTGATTTGAGAACTATACTACTTACTCTGAGGTCAACTGTGTTGCTTGTTTTCTTTTTTTAGGCAAGCGTGTCCAATAACCCCCTTTGGTTATCTAAGCTCTGCTTTTTATGAAACTGTCTTCTATTACAGAGAGATAAGTTATGGCTGATGCCTTAGGCTACAGAAGGCCAAAATATGTTTTCTTGAGTCTATAGGGCACTAGCAGAGGAGCAGTGCCTGTAGCCATTACTCCTTTCCATCTGCCCTGTCTTTTTGATATGTCTGTGAGTCAAGTTGAAGTCTCAGAAGTGCTTGGTGTCTTCAGTCAGTTAAAGAAAGTGCTGTTTGGTGTCCAGATGCTACATTTCTTTTTCACTGGAGAAAACTCAGTTAGCTGATCCTGTTAGTGTGATTGAGTGGTATATCTTTCTGTTGAGAGAGAAGTTAAAGGGGCAATCAAGTGGAGAACGAAAAAGAAAAAAAGAATAACCCCAATGACCTGTATACGATACATTAAAACTAAGCTAATTTTCACAAGGACTGTTTATCTCATCTACTGGGAAAAAAAGGTTATTTTAATATGAGTTCATCTCTAAATTTGCTGCTTTTTGTTTTCTCTTTCTCAAATGTCAATATCTAAACCTACGAAGTGTCTATATTCTTAAAAAAACCTGCTGCTCCTCCTTACTATTTGTTCAAGCGTGAAACAACTTGTTCTGTTTCATTTAGAAACTATGTTGTTGTTTATATTATGCCATTGTCATAAACCTGTATTTTCTTCCAAAATGAAAAACATCAACATAAATATTTCTCAATGTACTCCTTTACTTACAGGCAGGACATTCATTTATTTATGGGATTTAAATACACATACACACACACACACCACACATACATACACACACTGAGTTCCTTCACTGAGATAATGTTGTAAAAATGCATTAATTGATAGGCATATTATCTAATTCATTTTCAATATTACCTACATGCAACAGAACATGCTTTTTCTGCCTTTTACTCAATTATTCAAACTTATTTAGAAGCTTATTAGAGAGATATAATGCTGATCTTCTCCATATCCCTACTATAATACCTTAACTTAAATATACATTATAATTTTTTACAGAATGACAGTATTCTTCAATTTTCCTCAATGGCATGATAGGGGCTTCAATGCTGGAAAATTGCTGAGCTTGATGGGATTGCGGAGGATAACTGTTTTATCAAGGTTTTTGCAAACAGCTATGTAAGATGTTTAAGGTTTCAGTGGGACTCTGGTTTATAATAGTAAGCACACTTGTAAAGATTTAGAGCATTAGCTGTATCTTCCTTTTCAACAACTGTGGTTTTCCGCACTGGACATCTTGAAAAAAGTAAATACATGTAGTAAGTAAATACTCAAATACTCTCTTCAGTAATGAAGACCAATTAAAAGAATGCATTTATACTTCTCTTCAATTGTTTTCTTTATTCATTCTTCATAGGAGCTAGGAGTCTCCACTCTTCTTATAACAAAAAGAATGAAACATTCACTTCCAGAGTACAAGTAATTTCTAACTAACATTTAAAAGAGCTCTGATAAATCTCCTCTTTTTCTCCTCTGACTGAAAAGATTAGATTTCTGTCTCATAAACACATCTATGCTGTGGCATCTAAAGTTAAGCAAAATTAATCCCACTTCAAATTTTTACAGAAGTCACTGGAAAACATACAGGATCAAGTTTATGTTGTTCAGTTAATAGCATTGACAACTGTCATTTCTAATTCCTTTCTTTTGTTAAGACTAAAATGGTGTGTAGGCTTCGTCATATGGGTCATCCATAAATCAGCCTGGAATGAAAATGATTTATTACTATATTCTATGAGTATCTATGAAACTCGATTCTATCATTTTTGTATAATAATGATCTGCAAGTAATCAACATCATTGGTCTGAGATTAATAACGTTAAGAGATCAATTAGATATAGTATTTTGATGACTACTGCGTTTGCACAGATTTTGAAGATTTTTTTTAGTTGTCATATAAAATATCAAGGGAAATGTGGCTGTGTAATTTTGTAAGAGCAGTATACTGAATACTACTTTAGAGGTAAACCCTATACAACACAATATCTTGCCATATTTTCAGTTTAGGTTCTTTTTTTTTTTTTTCTTAACACTTCACGTAGCTATTTTCCACAGTCACATGTAAGGATTGTATTATGTATGTCTTAGTAAGATTCTTGGTTATCTTTTTGCAGTTTATAATAAGCACGAAAAAGATATCTTTTGAAATGTCTGTCAAGGTATTTCGCTAAGCTCTGGCTATCATTCCAAATAAGTTCCACCTAGAACATTTTTTAAATCTGTAAGAAATAAGCTTCAATTATCCAGTACTGTGAATTTTTTTTTTTTTTTTTTTTTTTAATTTTTGGTGCTTGTTTTTTTGTTGTGTTTTTGTTTTGTTTTTTTTTCCTTACAGTAATAAGCAAGCAAGCTTTATTTTGCCAGCTGGGAAAGTACGCCTTAAAAGTGTTCATCACTATGATAAACACAGCATTAAGACCTCAGACTCCTTTTTCTTCTGATATATGTTGCAGACTTAAAAACATAAAAAGACTTAATTGGACAAATCACAGCATAGATTCATTCTCCTTTTCTGTATACTTTAGTGCAATAGTTGACACACAAGTAATAAGCATGGAACAGTACGAGCCTTAATACTTATGAAATATGGAGGCAAAGTCATGCTTTGCTGCTGCATCAGAGTTTCCTCTTGTAGAAGTACAATTACACAACATCATTGCCACAGTATTTCAGATAAAGTTACAGTAATCATAGGATCATAGAATCATAGAATGGTTTGGGTTGGAAGGGACTTTTAAAGGTAATCTCACCCAGCCCTGTGCCCTGGGCAGGGACATCTTCCACTAGAAGAGGTTGCTCAAAGCTCCTTGCTTGAGCCTTGAACAATTCCAAGGATGGGAAATCCACAGCTTCTCTGGGAATCCCATTTCAGCGACCCACCACCCTCATCATAAAAAAAATTCTTCCTTGTATCTAATCTAAAACTACCCACTTTCAATTTAACATTGCTGCCCTTTGTCCTCTCACAACAGCTGAAAAACTATACTCACTACTATTGAAAAGTCTTTCTCTGGTTTTTTTTTTGTAAGCCCCCCTTAAGTACTGGAAGGCTGCAATCAAGTGTCCCTGTAGCTTTCTCTTCTTCAGACTGAACAACCCCAACTCTCCCAGCCTTTCTTCATTGTTGAGGTGTTACATCCCTCTGGTCATTTCCATGGCCCTCCTCTGGATCTGTTCTAACAAGTCCGTGTCTTTCTTGTGTTGGGGACCCCAGAACTGAATGCAGTACTCCAGGTGGGGCTCTCACAAGGGTGGAGTAGAGGGGGGGAAATCACTTCCCGCAACCTGCTGGACACACTTCTTTTTATGCAGACCAGGGTACAATTGGCTTTTCAAGCACACATTGCTGGCTCATGTCCAATTTTTCATCCACCAGCATCCCCAAGTCCTTCTCTGCAGGGCTGCTTTCAACCCATTCATCCCCCAGACTGTATTGATACTGACAAATACCCTGACCCACCCGCAGGACTTTGCACTTTGCGTTGTTGAACTTCATGAGATTCATCTGGGCCCACTCCTGAAGCCTGTCAAGATCCCTCTGTATGGCATCACTTCCTTCAAGTGAATCAACTGTACCACTCATCTTGGTGTCATCTGGAAGCTTGCTGAGGGTGCACTCAATTCGACACTCTATGTCATTAATAAAGGTATTGAACAGTACTGGTCCCAATATGGACCCCTGAGGGACAATGGTGATTTGGAAGTAGAACAAATTCCTGCATTCTTACCCTGAATTTCTCTTTGTTTCTTCTGAATATCTTAGAAAGGGAATAAACTTATAGCACTGCTCTGGAAATACTCGCTTTATCACCAAGTGAGCAGGTATGTCTACATGGCATAACGCCATAGCAGAGAAAATAGTTTTGTCTCAGGAACCTATTACAACAGGATTAATTAGCTCAGGTGGATTTGAGGTTTAGCATTTCTAGTTTTCTTCTAGTTCTACAATTAAAAATCTGGACCTAACTTGTTCATTTTTGAACAATGCTCCCTTGTATACTGTTGAGGACACCATAGATACCATTAAGTTTTACATTTTTTAATATGATTTTTTTCTTACATTAAAACTTACATGCTTATCTTGTCCATTGTATGCAAAAAAAATCTAATGTTCTTGTTTAGTGTATAAACTGCACAGCATGCAGGAATGTATAAGAAACAGAAAAACTACAGGAAAAAGATCTCTCTTTTAAATGGTTGTTAGAAGACTTCTGATTTGTTTTTTGTTCCCTTCTTCAAGCAGAATAATAACTTAAATTGTAAGGGCTTCAGTAAATGTAGCAACTCTGGCAAGTTGTTGTCTTATAATTTTTCATGATGACAGTTTATAATGACATACACTGTTATGTTGCCAACTCTCATTAGCGTAAGCTAGCAGAATGTTAGTGCTGTCATTTTCTTAAGCCACCCTATTTTTGCTATGGCATGGCATTACATCCTTGGTTTAAATCAAACATCTGTTCTTTGTGCCTACAACCAAGCTGAAGAATGATGGTTGTATAGTATAGTAAACAAAAGCCAATATTTTGCTATTTATCCAGATAAAGAAGTTGATAATGTGAAAAGGATATCTTCTTTTAAGCTTTAATGCCTGTTCTAAATCTTTTTTCTAATATTTGAAACTACAATGTTTTATACCATACTTAATTGTTTTAATAAATAATGAATTCATTAAAGCTTATGAAAAGAAATTGTTCATTAGTCTACATTGTAATACAAATTTTTACTCGAATTTAACCATTTTGCTCTTTTAATTTAATTCATAAAATTTGTACTATTCATCCAACCTGAATCTTATTAATGTCAAATTGAGTATCTATCTCATTACTTTAACTTCTAGGAAATAAGAGAAGTAAAATATGGATATTTTTTCTAATAAGTTATAATCTTAAAATGAAGTTTTATTACGTGACTCATTCTTAGGAAATCAAGTGCATCTTCAAAGATTTTATGAAGAAATTACCAGTTATTGTGGTTTAAGTCCAGCAGGCAACCAGGACCATGCAGCCTCTTGCTCACTTCTCCCCTTTTCCCCCAGGAGGGTAGCATGAAGAGGGAGAAAAGGAAGGGAAAGGGGAAAAAAACCCTCATGGGTTGAGATAAAGACTGTTTAACAGAACAACAACAAAAATGGAAATAATAATAACCATAATAACAATGGTAAAATAATATACAAAATAAAGTAATGCAACATAATACAATATAAGTCACTTTCACCACCCAGTGATTAGTTGCCCAGCCTGTCCCAAGCAGTGATCGTGGATCCTTGCCCCTGGCTAACCCCCATTTATATACTGAGCATGACATCTATGGTATGAAATATTCCGTTGGCCAGTTCGTCCTGCCTATGCTCCCTCTCAGATTTTATGGGAAGCTGAAAAAAGTCCTTGACTAATATAAACATCACCTGGCAACAACTAAAACTATATGCATTATCGATATTCCTTTCATAGCAAATCTGAAACACAGCAGACACTAGAAAGGAAATTAACTCTATCCCAGCCAAAACCAGGCCACCAGTTAATCCCCTTCTTTCATCTGCCTAGAACTACCAAGAATATGTTTCTTCTTCATGTGTGGGTAGGAACACTACCTGAAGTGCTTTAGAAAAAAAAGAAAACAACACCAAAATATTTTAATACAGAAAATATTAATTGCAATTTTTGAAAGATTTCCAGCAAGAGTATTCTCTATATTTATAGTAATTTTAAAATTTACTAATGTTTGGAACAGATAAAATGTAAGAAAAAAAAAAAAAAAAGTTTTTACTTTTTTTTTTGAATGCAGTGAGCTTAGTTTTTAAGATCATGTTCACATTTCAACTTTGGTATTTCCCTGAAAATACTCCAAGAAATATGATGTCAATAGTATGTGCATTCCTAAACAAAACAATACTCTATGATTTATTTGATAACTACACAATCAAGAAAGTGTGTTTCTGGATGGGAAAGGCGGAACGATGTTGAACTTTTAGGAGGTCTAAGCATCAGCAGTAAAAGATCTGTATAGTGGAATTAATTTTAGTTCACTGGGGAGCTTTTAACTAAAGCTGAATTGCTGAAATGTGAACTTCTATGCATCTGGGAAAAGAACAGTTTCAGCTGATTTTAGTAGGATGGTTTTTTCATAGACAGTCTTCTTAATATACAGGGCTGCAAATGACAAGCCCTAAAATTAAGCCTTTGTTTTTGAATGTCAGACTTGTCATATAGTTCCATAATTTATATATTATTTGCAGAATATTGGGGAGGGAGGAATTTGAAAGAAAGATTTCTGGGCAAAAAAAGAAAACAGACTCCCATGTCATTGTTTTGTAAAAAGATTTTTTTTTACTTTTCTTCAGACCTGGCCCAAGACACAGATCAGTGGAAAAAATGGCATTTGGTTCCAAAAGAAATTAAAAAAAGGCACATTTCAGACCCCAGCTAAGGTCTAGCAACCACCATGTTGCAGCTCTTCTCCATGATATTTTTTTCTCTGTGGGAGAAAAGAAACATAGAATCATAGAATGTCTCAAGTCAGAAGGGGCTCCTAAGTATCATTCAGTCCAAATCCCTGGCCCTCACAGGACTACCTAAAACTAAACCATATGACTAAGAGCATCACACAGATGCTCCTTGAACTCTGACATGTTCAGTACCATGACCACTTCCCTGGGGAGCCTCTCAGCAGAGAACCTTTTCCTAATGTCCAATCTGAACTTCCCCTGACACAGCTTCATTCCATTTTCTTGTGTCCTATCACCGATCACCAGAGAGAGGAGATCAACGCCTCCCTTTCTACTGCCCCTCTTGAGGAAGTTGTAGACTGCGATGAGGTCACCCCTCAGCTTTCTTTTCTCCAAACTGAACAAACCAAGTAAACTCGGCCGCTCCTTGTAAGTCTTGCTTTCGAGGCAATGGCATTTCAGTTTGACCATCTTGTTTTCTCCTCAGTCCCCACATGAAAGTGAACCAACTGCTCGTGTCCATCTAGAAATTTAGAAAGAGGAGATAGTTTCATCACTCATGTATCATCACAATTACTAAAATTCAAAGTTATTCTACGACAGTATGATCTTTATTTTGTCAAGTATGAGGGAAATAATAGACTACAATTTCTTCAACTGACATGTTATATTTTTTTCCTGATCCGCTGTTTGGTGAAGTTGATGTACTAATTTATGCTGATTTAGTCTGAGGATGGTTTCTGTGCAGTCTGTTTATAACAGTGTTGAAGGTGAAAAAATTATTTCTCAGTCATAGATTGTGACTGAGTTACTGTTCAGTGAACTAGTGGCAAGAGCAGGAGGCTGTCAGCATGCCATGCCCAAGCCAAGATTGTGCTGAAGTGTATTTATTTCCCATTTGTGTCTCACTCACTCACTGACAGCAGCAGTGGTACCAAGCTTGCGAATGTAGCTGCAGGAAACTGGAAAAAAAGGGACCTAGAAGTTGTAATGACTACCATTTTGAACTAAACATCTGAAAAAAAATTTGAAATATAACAAGGTCTTGAAAGTTATCAAAACAAAAACAGAAAATAAGGTATGACTACAAAATAACACAGAGAATGGGACATGTCAGCAAAACTCTACAGTGTGAAAGGACAGCAAATTGGATTAAATTAAAATGAGTATAACTCTAGAGTTCATTGACTAGACACCCCAGATCTATCTCACACAATATACCCCACTAGATTTTTATTCTACAAGCTTCAGTTCTCCTAAAAAAATAAAAGTGGGTCCAAGACCAAAGAGGAAGAAATTGCCTCCATCAACATCATATATTTCTGAGAAAAAAAAACTAGGATACTGGTGACTTGTCATAATAACACCCCGGTCCAATTTTTTTGGAAGCTGTAGACTGTAGGACTCAGAGGACCCTTGGAAGTATAAACATAACACTAGAGAAAAATACACCAGTGGATATAATATGTATGTATTTGAATTGTATTACTGACTGTAAGTGTTAGCTTCAGTGTAACCAGAATAACCAGAATAATAACTCCTTGCTGCATTTTGATTAGAGTCCTAAGGCCTTAATTAGACTAATAAAAAATTATTGGTTCCACATATAAGGTGTGTTCCTTTTTACTCTTAACAAGATTTCGAGTGTAACAAGGAAGGAAGGAGAATTTACTAATAGAGATGCAGGAGCTATTAATTCCCTATTATCCCATTTATCATTGAGTTGTACTATCTACTTCACCCTTCATGCTGATCCTCTTTAAGGTTTCTTGAATCGATTTACAGAAAGCAACAGCTTATCAACCTTATCAAAACGGTAGAGAAAATCAAACAAATCATCTCACAGTCAGAGGTTTGATTTCTAGGGTGCTGAGCTATATGTTAAATTCAGAGTTAAAAGGAATTCTATGGGAGATGGAATGGCTTATGAAAGATGTTTTTTCTTTTCCATTCATATGCTAAGTACTTTGCACATATACATTTGTGTATGTCTGAATTAAAATGTGGAAATATTATTTGAGAATGCAAAACTATCTTCTATCGATAATGGGATTTGCGTTAAACCAGATCTCTTTAAATTCACTGCCTCATAAGAGTGAATTTAAAGAGCATAAGAGTGAGAATTAGGAAGTCCCCTGTCCCTTACTGATCACTTGTCAATTGAGTTACTCTGATATTTTTTGTTGTGCAAATTTTAGCCTGAGGAATTATTGTTGCCCTCTGCAGCAGCTGCAGAAGCAGCTGCTGGATCTGGTTTGGTGGCATGCATCCAAAAAAACTTAAATGTAAACCAAAAATGATTTCTGGCCTATTGCCAGGTGGTCCCACTTTTCCATCTGCTGGAGAGATTTTAATTTGCAATCACTTTTTTTAAATGTTTTTGGGCCTGTGCAGTCATATTTCTTTTAAAGTTCTTGCTTGACTGGCAGCCAAGCTTCATTTTGGCAGCTCTCTGAGGTTAGATCACCTTCTCACAGTATTGTTGGGACCCCCTGCAAGCAAGATTGAAAAGTATTTTGGGCGGGTGTCTAGTGAACTGAACTGACGTGTATTATAAACATGGCAAGAATTTCGATCTTCCTCCTTTAAAGCATCACAGTTGCAATTTCAACAATAATATAGAGTCTTTCTAGACAGCTTGACCTCAGCACAAAAGTTATGCCTGGAAAATATTCAAGGAACAAAGAAAAAACATTTTTTTTTCTTTTCCATTCAGACTATAAATCCAAGAAAAATCTTTTAAAAGCTAAATTTTCAGACGTAGTGATTTCATGGAATAAGAAATTATGACTATTCAGCAGCTCAACATTGTTTTTCAACATACTATTATGGAAAGAAAGCAACAATATATCCCTCGCAAATTCCTCAGGACTGTATATTTAATATCTCCGAAGGACCCTGTCACACAAGCCGTGTGGCAGTTTTCTTGATGGTCATTTAAATTGATCATATTAATAAATAATATGATAAATAAATAAATAAATAAAATAATATCCCCATTAAATTAAGATAAAACGAAACAAAACAGACAGTTAATTTGCCAATTTTATTTGCATGAGCTAGGTGTCATCTGTTGGCAGTTGTTGTTGTTTGCAGTTATTCATGTGTCTTTCCGATGCCATAATCGCAGAACCTTGTATTTCCACACATCTATATTCAGACATTCCAGGATGAATCTTGGCTCTTAAAACACTGTTGTGAGTTAAGTTTCTCAGCAGAGACTTGTATAGATTTATTGAATATAGAGTATTAAACTAACATGCTTGTTCCAACAAGGTCTTTGTATGTATATTTGATTTAAAAAGTCTCAGTGGTTTTTACTTCCTTTAGATTCCTTTGAAAAATCTTTCTGCTCACACTCTAACCCCTTCTTTGGGTGGTACCATGACCATTCCTTTAATATAATCTCGGTAAGGTTTTATAATACATGTCTAAAAGGCAGGACCTAATGATACGCATTGCTGGAAAAAAAGAAGGGTAGGTATTAAGACAGGGAATAAGGAGAAGGGTTTTCTATCAGATCATTTATCTAGTGCCTAGAGTTTTGGCGAATTCTCTCTCCCTTTCAATAAGACTGGATGCTGTCCAAAGAAAGGCCCCTATAGCTTTATTTCCAGCTGATAAACTTCTGTGTCCTTGATTTCAGAGATGAGGGAGAGGCACTGGTCTTTTTTTTACTGCATTTGCATTGGTGCAGGTGCGTATGAATGCAGTAACAAAATTGTCTGTTCTGATACAGAGCAGGGTCACTTTTCCTCAGCGTGCATAGCCTGCAATCCACTCATCACTCCTGAGTGTGGGTTTGGTAAGGCAGTGTGTTGACACTGAAGTGGAAGTGGTGATACTCACCTAAAATCTAGACAGGTTAAGCAGACTATGGTGGCAGAATACCCTCCTGTCTCATTAGGAATTATTCACTGTAGGAGTCTCATTTACACTTACACACAACAGAGAGAAAAGGTAGGGTTTTTTAAGTAGTTCAGTGGAAGTGGGCAGTACAATATGATAATAGTTTGCTTTCATGCTAGAAGGTCTTTGAAAAGGCCTGAGTTTCTGATTTGTGTAATGATATTGTTAGAATTTAAGTTAACCGCTGTGTATCTGCAAGAACTGTAGAGCAGTACAGGGCAAAAATGCATTATATGCTGGTAGATACATAATGGACACACCAGATTTTGTTTGTGTTTCCTCAATAATGCAGAATTTAACCCTGCTACACATTTCTATGTCCTTCTTGTGTAATAATCTGTCTTCCAAAGACAGATCGGCTTTGCAAATTTTCAACTTTGTTTCTCTTACAACTGATAAAGCATCTACATATGAAGATTTCTCTATTTCAGTCACATTCATAAATAAAATTAAAAAAAAAAAACACATTTTTTTCTGCCCTGCCACAAGAGACCATAAGTCCTTCAAAATATCTCAGAGGAATAGTCATAAGGAAATGCAAATGCCTAATATCTCCTAAGTACTACTATACATTCCTTAAGTACTACTACTACTATACATTCTCTGATGAATTGCATTAATTTGAGAAGCTCTTAATGTTATTGAAATAGGGAGAGCTCTTCAAGTTATGATTTTTCTGCCTCCTTCTTTTGTTCTCTCTGGGATTAGTACTCTTCTAATTTATGGCCAGCTAGACCATTCTTGACTGTCTGCCATTTCTACTGCCTTTGTAATGCCTTAAATGATTCCCCATCTATTTTTCTAAGGGTTACCTAGTCACCTCCATTTGCTCTAGGGACATAACTGTTTAGATTTCTAGAATGTGCATTGTCTTCCTTTTCCTCTCTTTTTATTGCAGGGATATCTATGACAATGTCAACAGTTTTACATCCAACAGATAAGTAAACTCTTTCATTTGGTCTTCTCCCTTGTAACATCAGTGAATGGGGAAGAGGTGATGACAGACCCCACAGAACACTTTGTCCTGCTTTTGGGCTGGGATAGAGTTAATTTTATTAAGAGTAGCTTGTACAGTGTAATGTTTGGGATCTGTGACCAAAACAGTGCTGATATTGCACCAATGTTTTAGGTATTGCTGAACAGTATTTGCATAGAGTCAAGGACTTTTCTGTTTCTCACACTGCCCCACCAGTGAGTAGGCTGGGGCTACACAAGAAGCTGAGGGGGGACACAGCCAGGACAGCTGACCCCAACTGACCAAAGGTCTATCCCATACCATATGACATTGCACTCAGCAATAAAAGCCGGATGAAGAAGAAGGGAGGGATGTTTGGGGTAATGGTGCTTGTCTTCCCAAGTAACTGTTATGCATGATGGAGCCCTGCTTTCCTGGAGATGGATGAACACCTGCCTGTTGATAGGAAGTAGTGAATTAATTCCTTATTTTGCTTTGCTTGTATGCACATATCTCAACCCATGAGTTTCTCTTGCTTTTGCCTTTCCTATTACCTTCTTAGTACCTCTTTCATGGGAGTGAGTGAGTGGCTGTGTGAGGCTTAGCTACCAGAATTAAATCACAACACACATAAGTCAACAATGTCTGTGCAGAGACCCTGCAGAGACAAAAGCCTGAACCCCATTCTGCAAGGAATAAGCCACAGGTAGAGACCACTCTGAAAGTAGCAGTAGGGACAACGACAAGGAAGACAGGAAGTATGTACTTTATGGCAGCAGAAAGGACTTATTCTCTACCTGCATATCTGCAGCTTCAGAACAGATATATTACCCTAGGAACAGGTGAGGAGGAACAGCTCTCGGAATGGAAAAAACAGTGTCAGCTGAGACTGAAACTAGTGTTTGCACCAAACATGGTGGCAGATGATAATGACTGGAGACTATGTCCTGCAGGAGGTGGGAGTAACCATCTGCTAACCTGACTTGATGTCCTAGGAGTTTTGCTGTTTGGTGGGTGCTCAGATGTGGGATGCTGCTGAGAGATTGCTAAGGTTTTTCCAGTCTTCAGACTATTAGCTCTTGCGGCTCACAATGCACCCTTGCAGCAAAGGTCAGAAGGATCCTGGGTTGCATTAGCAAGAGTATAGCCAGCAGGCCAAGAAAAAAGAATCTTCCTCTCTGTTCAGGTCTGAGTCCACATATGGAGTACTGTGTTCACTACTGGGTTTCCTAGTACACAAAAGACATGGACACACCGGAGTGAGTCCAGCAGAGATTACTGAGATGGTCAGGGGCCATATAAGGAGACACTAAGGTAATTAGGTTTGTGCAGGCTGGAAAAGAAAACGTTAATGGGAGGTCTCATTGCTGTCTACAGCTACTTAATATGAGGGTGTAAAGAAAACAAAGTGGGACTCCTCTCAATGATTCAGTGACAAGACACAAGCTGGAACACGTAAAAATCTGACTGCATATAAGAAAACACTTTGTCATATGGGTGATCAAGCCCAGGAACAGGCTACTCAGAGATGTTGTGGAAATTCTATGACTAGAGTTATTCAAAGCTCCACCTTGGACAAGGCCATGAACACCTTAGTCTAATTTGAACAGATTTGAGGAGGGTGTTAGAGTTGATAACTTCCGGATGCCCCTTCCAACTTGAATTATTCTGTTATTCTATGATTCCACATGCTTCTTTCCAAATTATACACCACGTACAGCTATTCCCCAAAAAAATATATCTCACATTGGAGGATGTGTCTGAGTGAGTCTGGGTGGCAGTTGCATTTTCTATGTATAATGGTGCTGCATTACATTGAGTCAATTAGTTGTTCAGTTCTTAGCCTGAAAAAAGTGTCCGTATGTCTTGTAGAAGGTATTGTGCGGTTTCATTGTGGAATTAAAAATTTATTCTTTTGTTGTCTTATAGACTAGAATGAATAAGCACACAGAATACACTGTATGCTTAAATTAAAACAGCCTAATCTGATTATATATATAGTATAAACGTTTTAGCCTGTAGGTTTTGTTACGTCTTAGTTAAAGCTAATAATGGCTGCCTCCTGGTTCACTTAAACAGAAAAGCTGCTTAAACCATGTATGGAGTGGCTTCTCTTTAACTATATAGAGAGCTGTCCTCTAATATTTTGAGTTTTGTGTTCACTGGGTAAGAAACAACTCAAATTAAAAACCTCGTAAAAAAGCAGATGTTCTTCTCACAGGGCTACTCAAGTCAGTGAAAAACTAAAAATAATGTACATAAATGGATATCTAATTAGGATTTTCTCCTTTACATGCATGGCTAAATCCTACTAATACTATGAATTAAATGTGCTACCCCCTTCTAGCTACATTTAAAAATAGGAATTTTCCAAAATGCAGTTTGTTATTTCCCCCTTTTCAGATATTAAACTCATTATTATATGTATATTATTATACATATAAAAGTACATGTATATAAATAAATATATGTTAAACAAGTAGTGCCCAAGTGCTGTTGTTTTTTTTTTTAAATATAACACCCTTTGGTGACTTGGTGACCAATAAAGCAATAAGATAGAATGAGCTGCTTTGATACCAAATGTCTCAAAAAACAGGGTAGGAAGCTCTTATGGAACAGTTTTCCTAAAGGTAAAATGGATTTAGATTTTATTTCTGGAACAGTGTATCTCTATACCATTTTGAATATGAGCTAGAGATCATGTAAGTTTGAACCTAACCTACTTTCTGTTAAATAAATATGCCCCAGGATACTATTAATGCATAAATGTAAAGTGAACTTCACCATCATGATGGCTCTAGATCTCAGCAAAGTGCTTGTGTTTGTAATGATTGCAAACTGTTTTCTAAAAAGAGATATTTTCATGAAACCTGTTCTCAAATCTCTTTAGCCAGCCAAAATGTTGGAGTCATGGCTGTTTCATCTGGTGTTGTTTTGCATATCATCATTTGGCAAGATTCTGTCCTAGCAAAGTCCAGGTTTAGAGATAGAAGGACTGTTACAATTTTTATCTGATATAAATAAGAATTAGATCCATACAAACCACGGAGTATGCTGTTTTCTTCTATCTAGCACAGTAAATGCAATATATCCTCACAATAACACTCACTGGATTTACACATGCTATGGAATCTGATATCACCCATAGAAAACAAACACTTTTTCATAAACTGCCTAAAATTGAAATATTTGCAAGGCTTGACTTGAAATTTCTAGCAGAGGGAGAAATGGCATTAAAAGTTATTGAGCAGTCCTCATGACAACGTGTCTGGTGGGAAAGATTCGCTTTCAGGCTGTGATCCCTTCATTCATATGCCTAAGTATAGGTTACTGCAACTGAGCAGGCTTTCAGTTTCCCAGTTTAATTACTGGAGATCTTGTCTGTTCAGCTGGTAGAGTCTGGTGAGAGACCCAGCTCTTGGCCATGCAGAGGAGATTGTCACCCAAGTCTCATTAGGCTCCCCACACTAAGCTGACCGGAAAAACCACCACTATGTTAGATGTTAAGCTCACCTCTAGGTACAGCGGGCTCAATTTAGTAGCTAACAAATAGGTCACCAGAGTAGCTGAAGCTGCCCTAGGATACACTATCTGTCCTTCAGATGCTGCTAAAGAGGGCACAAGTCTTCTTTTGACCCTGTGCCCTATCTGCTGACACCTACACAGACCAACAGAAGTGACTTGAGGCTATTAAAAGACCTCTGCCTTTTTGGGGTGGCAGGTGAAGATGAAGCAGAAGGCTCAGGGACATTGCAAATGGCTCTGCATTTGCCACTTATGTAACTGAATTTATACCAACATGCTGACAGATGAATTTTAAGTGGTTTAATTTTGAACTGATTCCCACTTCTACCACAGAAAAAAATATAGCCTTCCTCTCTTAAGTTTAATTAATTTGCTTATTTGGGTTATTTTCAAGATCCTACATATTAGTATTTGTTTCCAAATATTCTCTTATGCTAGCTGTAACTTTATAAAGTACAGAAAATTGTTTCATATTTTTCTATTTCAAATTAATACATGGTGAATATATTCTTAAATTCATATAGCTATTAAGCATGCACAAACACACATGTAAAATATCACACTGGTTTCTTTCTTGTTTCGTCTTATTCTGTATTCATCATAGTTACTGTGAAATACTTATTACTGTATGAGGCAATGAAGTCGTAAATGAAATTTGCATTTCCTTTAGGCCATGTACTTTTTTACAGTATTAATTGGTGGATCTAACCTTGAACTCATACCCTCTAGAGGCACTTCTGTCTTAAGAACACATGTAATTTTAAGTTGACAGAACAAAGTCTGAACTCCTGAAAGGAAATACAGAACTAACTCTCAACTGTAACGATGAACTGAAATATCATCACTGGCTCTAACCCTACTCTAGAACTACAGAGAACTCTTAAATAGAAAATATGATACTGAAGACAATATTTTTTTTTATGTCCACTGTGCCTTTGATAGTTGATGGTGTGTATTTAAGCAAAAAAACAACAGGTGGGGTCAGCTATTCATTTTTGGGTTTTGCTTCTTTTTTTTTTTTTTTTTTTAAACTGTGGTTAACTCTAAAATAGAAATGGAAGTGTTCCTATTAGCTAATGAGAAAGGATTTTTAGAGATGTGTAATGTTTTTGTGTTAGACTAAGTATAGCTGGGAAAAAAAAAAAAAACAACAAGCTTTTGAGCATGCAAGCCCTTCTTCAGGTTTAAAATAGAAACAGAAGCTTTCAAGCTAAATATTAGGTAAGAGCAATTGCTCTGGTTTAAACTTCATTATGTTAATCATTTAGACAATTTGAAGAAAAGGCATCTAGCACTGGTGGAACTGAGGGAGGTGTGGGTGAGATTCCTAGCTCCTACAGGAAAGGGAGAGACAGTTAATTATTACTTTTGGTGTAGTGAAGAGGAGGATGAAGGCTAGGCAAAATCAGTAAGCTATCAAACTGGTGTCTCTACTGAGTCTGCAATTTTTAGTACCAAGTAGAACTATAATTTAGTTCACAGGCTTGCCTTTTGAGAATACTATGTACATCACCTTTGAATCAGGATTTGGAGGGTAGAGGGTGAGATCTCCTAGCTGTAATTATTTTAAATTCCTCTCTACTGTTTGATTTGCTTGATTTCAACATCAGAGATTACATTAAAGCGTTTGCCACATGGAATTAAGTACAAAATAAGAACATATATGTGTGCAACCTATGGATTTTGTTCTGCTCCTGTTGATGATGAGCTGAAGGAGTAGGCAATGGAAAAGGATGTGAGAGCACTACTCTTGAAAAGAAATCAGAAATTAAAAACTTTAGGAGAAGAATAAGATTTCCTTAGATTATATTGGTTCATGCATGTCAGTCAGACTACTTCAGGAAGCTGTATTTCTTGGGTCTACTTCTAGGATTTCAGGATATGGGTTAACTTAGTAAAATAACTTGTGGATGAGTTTTTTTCAGTCTGAATGTAGAGTAAATTTTGAGTGAAATCTGGAGTTCAGACTAGCATTTAAGGTCTGTGATAAGCATAACTGAAGTTTTATAACCCTCATCATTACCCTGCATCCCACTGTCATTTTGCCAGTCCCTCCTTTTCCATCACATTAAATATAAACTACTTCAGAAGCTGGTATGATCTCTTGCTCATTTCAAAAAGTTGATAGGTAGGTCCATTTGTTCCATTGCACTAGTTTCTATCAACTTCATCTTCAAAACAGGCAAATTGAAGTGTTTAGGGGTTTTGTGCTGTACTTTTCTGACTTCAGGCCTCAGTGAAGGCTCACAGGTATATTTTCACCACCACCAAAAAGCTACCAGAGGCTCTCATCAGTGTTCAGGCCACTTCATCATTGTTGTGATGACTATGCTGATGGCTAAGCTATCTTCATATGCCATTGTGCAGATCAGTATTGTATGGGTTTTTTTCTCCATATTTTCTCTCTTTTTTGCTATCACGTCTTATAATGAATTTTTAAATAAACTTTGGATCTAGTTATTCTTTTCTAATTTCATACAGTTCAGTCATGGTCATATATACTAAAATAGATTTTGATTTTCACAGTTAAACATTGCAGGAAATAATTGGAATGATGCTATTACTGGAAGCTGCTGACATAAATCTTTGGAGAGTTTCTTCTGATTTGCAGATTTTTGCCACTGAAAGTATTCTTGAGGACTTAACAAGAAACTTAGAAATGTATGCCATGGGAAACCTGTAAAGTATGAAAAGCAGTATTAAAACTGGCACATCATGCACATTTAAGCTTTCTAAAGTCTATAGTTATTTTCGTCTAATGAACAAATACATCACACTCCTAAAAGATCATCTACCATCTATGTAACAGTTAGTTTGTCAGACTTTTTATTGCAGGCAAGATGAGGAGAAAGAGGAAACCCTGAATGTTAAAGAAAACGGTCGATCTTCTTTCGTAGTATAATCCATCCAAAAGAGATACTACCAAAGCAAACCCAAACACAAAGTAAATACCTGAGTTGTTGACGGAACTCCAGTTTGTAGGGGTTTTTTAATCACTAATGAGTAATTTCTAATGTTTGATGTGCATAAATATGAATAAAGATTTCACATATCATTCATCAGTTCGAAAACATTGTTAGAAAATTATGACATTGAGGTGAGATCTCTGTCAAGACACTTGATATTTTTACTGGTTTAATACATAATAGAATTAAACTGATTTGTAAAAATTAATTGGTGGATTTTGAGAGGCAGTGAGGTAAAAATTTTAATCTCCTAAAATGGCAAGTATTGTTTGCTGCCCACTTGAAATTACTGAGTGGCATATAAGGACCAGTGAATCATGATAAAACAACAAATTCTGCTTAATTATTTAATATTAAATGTGGAATTGCACAAAGTTTGGGAATAATACCTTTATTAGCTTTCTCTGAATAAAGCCAAGAAGAAATGACTCTTGTTATTAGTATCTCAGTCATAGCTGTTCATTGATAGCATAGAAAAAAGGTACAAAATGCTTCCAGCTTTCTTTAATTCACATCTACTTTACCATAATAGTGGCAATTAGTCTTGTCATACAAAACTCTTTAACACTGTTGATTTCGTATTGTGCAGCTGAAAATTACAAAAAAATAACAGCATTTAACTGTTTCAAAAGCACCAGACCACACCATGAACCACTGAGGCAGCTTTTTGTTCTCTGCTGTGCGTTCTGAAAGGGGAAAATTTATCTTCGAAATATGCTGAATAGTTCTAAATAATTTAGGTAGCTGCAAATTGGAAAACATACCAGATAACAAGCAAAGCTTTCGGGATTTTTTCCTGTGATGGTGTGCTCACCACCCCCCAGGCTCCAACCTGACCTTTATCTCCCATAACCCCGCCCAAGTGATTTTCAGCTGTGGTGGCCATAATGGGTGCATCTAGTCATGACACCGGCACCTGCCTCAACATGGTTTTGGTGAGACAGATAACATCACAATAGCCAAGGGGTAACTTGAGCAATGCTGGTACTATGGTCAATATGCAAATGTGACTATAGGTCTTACCCCCATAAATAGTGAAGAGCCCAAAAGACCTTTGAGCTCTCCTGCATGGCAATAGGCTGCACACCAGGATCTCCCATTGAGCAGGGATGTCCACTCAAGGTTACTTCTCGAGATTCAGAGATTCCTTACCGCAACAGATCCTCGATAACATGCTAAACCTTGAAATCTTAGCTAAGTGTTATAACGGATTGATTGCACGTATATAATCCTTTAGACATAAACCATTGATCAAGTCTGGGACTAGGACTGGATCCAGCTGCACCTAGAATTTTTGAGTGGTATGTCTCATAAAGACAAGTGCTATGAAGTGCTCAGAATGTTTCCAAAGAAAAACACCTTTTTCTAGAGTGTTTCTGGTAATTCAAAAAAGTGTGGCATATGTAACGAGTAGGGTAGGGTTTTCCAGGTTTCAAAGGTAAAAAAAGTGATGGCAAAGCCTGCATATTTTCTGAGAATAAATTATAGAATGATAGAATGATAAAATCATTTATGTTGGAAAAGACCTAACCATTAACCTAACACACTGCCAAGTCCACCAATAAACCATGTCCCTAAGCACCACATCTACATATCTTTTAAATACCTCTAGGGATGGTGACTCAACCACCTCCCTGGGCAGGCTGTTCCAATGCTTGATAACCATTTCAATGAAGAAATTTTTTTTAATATCCAGTCTAAACCTCCCCTGGTGCAACTTGAGGCCATTTCCTCTTACCCTTTCGCTTGGTACTTGGAATAAGAGACTGAACTCCGACCTTGCTCCAACATCCTTTCAGGTAGTTGGAGGGAGCAATAAGGTCTCCCCTCAGCCTCCTTTTCTCCAGGCTAAACAACCCCAGTTCCCTCAGCTGCTACTCGTAGCTGCTTCTCGTAAGACTTGTTCTCCAGACCCCTCACCAGCTTCAATGCCCTTCTCTGGACACGCTCCAACACCTCAATGTTTTTCTTGTACTGAGGGGCCCAAAACTGGACACAGTACTCCAGGTGGGGCCTCAGCAGTGCCAAGTAGAGAGGTGTGATCGCTTCCCTAGTCCTACCTCACCACACTGTTCCTGATACAGGCCAGGATGCTGTTGGCCACCTTGGCCACCTGGGCACACTGCTGGCTCATATTCAGCTGGCAGCTGACCAACACCCCCAGGTCCTTTTCCTCTGGGCAGGTTTCCAGCCATTCTTCCCCAAGCCTGTACTCCCCGCAGAAAAGGACCTGGGGGTGCTGGTGGACGGTCAGCTGAATATGAGCCAGCAGTGTGCCCAGGTGGCCAAGAAGGCCAACAGCATTCTGGCTTGTATCAGGAATAGTGTGGCCAGCAGGAGCAGGGAAGTGATGGTGCCTCTGTACTCGGCACTGGTGAGGCCTCACCTCGAGTCCTGTGTTCAGTTCTGGGCCCCTCTGTCCAAGAGGGACATTGAGGTGCTGGAGCGTGTCCAGAGGAGAGCTACCAGGCTGGTGAGGGGTCTGGAGACCAGGTCACGTGAGGAGAGGCTGAGGGAGCTGGGCATGTTTAGCTTGGAGAAGAGGAGGCTGAGGGGAGACCTCATTGCCCTCTACAACTACCTGAAGGGATGTTGTAGAGAGGTGGGGGTTGGCCTCTTCTCCCAGGTGGATAATGACAGGACCAGAGGAAATGGTCTGAAGTTGTGGCAGGGGAGGTTTAGATTGGATATTAGGAAGAATCACTTTAGTGAAAGAGTGGTCAGGCACTGGAACAGCCTGCCCAGGGAGGTGGTTGAGTCACCATCCCTAGAGGTATTTAAGAAATGTCTAGATGTGGCACTTCAGGGCATGCTCTAGTGGTAGAGATTGTAGGGGTTGTGTGTTTTTTTTGTTTGGTTGGGGGTTTTTTTGTGTATATGATTGGCCTCGATGATCTCAAAGGTCTTTTCCAACCATGAAGATTCTATGATCTATGATTCATCCAGATCATTGATAAAGATATTAAACAGAATTGGCCTCAGTACTGAGCCTTGGGGAACAGCACTTGTGACCAGCCACCAACTGTATTTAACTCCATTCATCATCACTGTCTGGGCCCAGCCATCCAGCCAGTTTTTCATCCAGCAAGGAGTACGCCCGTCCAAGCCACAAAGAGCCAGTTTCTCCAGAAGAATGTTGTGGAAAATGGTGTCACAGGCATTAGTACAGTCTAGGTAGAAAACATCCACAGCCTTTCCCTCATCCACTGATGATGTCAAGATGTATTTACAGTTTATGCTATTCGGTGGCCTTTTGGCCATACATTTCCTTCCTCTCAAGATTTATTCTTAGGGGTGCCACAGGAGTTGCTGAAGGAGTTTTTTTTAAATAACTTCACATCACCTGTGAGATAATGGACACATCAGACTAGAATACATCATCAGAATGATGCAGCTTAATAGCAGCAGAGCAGAGACACGATCTTTCCATCAAGCCATTGAGAAAAGGAAAAAGGGGACCAAACCCAGCATTACTTGAAAGTTAGTATCTAGATAATAGAAACACATGCCCAAAAATACTGAATATTTTTCTGTTGCTATCATCTAAAGTTAATGACAGTGGAGCCAGTAAGTACAGTAACCTCAGCAGATGTCTGTTATACAAACTTTAATTTCTCTGCTGTAGAAGCTAAACAACCTGTGGGCAATGCAAGTATCAAAGTATCATAAAGAATGAAGTAAACTCCTATACCTAACCAGAACCACAGCTTCCTCTCAGTTTTTTGTGGGTTGTTTTGGTGGTGGTTTTTTTTTTGGTTTTGTGGGGAGTTTTTGGGGGTATCTTTATTTTATTTCAAAATATGTCATGTTTAATAGATAACTACAAAAGGCTGCTTCCCCTCATAAATAAATCATATATTCCTTGAGAGGTACAGCAAAGAATTCATAACTATGAGGTCATAAAAAGCATTATGCAGCCTCACCTGCCTTCAAGTACAAGTCTGATCAAATAATCAAGTGGCTTAAGTAATCAGGAAACTGATTGCTAAAATCAATTAAAACACTGCTTAATTTGTTTCTTAACAGCTATCCTTGGCTTCAGATTTCAGTTAATATTTTCTTTTCACTCCTCTGCTGCTACTATAGAAAGTATTGGCAAAGCACATATAGTTTATTTAATCTGACTTTCTGATGTCTAACAGTGTTGGGTTCTGGCTTTACAGCAGATAACAAATGGTAGAATAAAACAGACTTTTTTTGCACCGTCATTAAAGCTCTTTCTGGATATTGAATGGAGTCTCTTCAGGGCTGACTATGTGATCAGTCTTCAGATTCCCCATGAAATCCTCTATCTATTCTCTGATTTATCTCAAATGTACAGAATAACACAATGCCAAAAATTTGGAACAAAAAATATAATTAGACTTCTGCTGTCTTTCCGTTTTTTGAATTCTATACATCTAGCTGTCCCAAAACCAACAGCTTACTGTAGATGTACATTAAGAGAAAACTAAGCAAAACACATCAAAATATGACTTAATATATCGTGAATCTAAACTGTTTCTAATTTTGTCTGCTACAGAGGAAACTGGAAAAACAATATTTACATGAATAAGGACAGGGTTGAACAGTAGGAAGTAAAAATGGTTATAGCAAAGGTTAGAGAAGTTTCTTTCTAAACAGCAACGTTGAGGATCCACAGTTCCTATTTTGTATTATGGAAACAGTATGTGTTCAAAACTTCTGAAAAAAACAATGTTACTCAATTTAGGATTCTGAATTCAAGTTCTTAATTTCTAGAGTCATGGGAGAACTCAAGTGCTGATTACACTGACATCACTCGTTCCCAGCACTGTATCTTTACATTAGAACAACTAAAATCAAGTCCAAAAATGGTCCAAAACACGATTCATAAGCAGAAAAGAGGCTGAAGTGTAACAAACCAAATTTAAAAAAATCTGTGGAACCTGTATTTTTATGACGTATTTGCAGGACTCACTTCTCAGTCTCATGAATCCCACTTGTTACTTCTAAAGATCATTAGCAAATACATAGCATTTCAATGCTATCTCAAAAAGAAACAAATAAAAATGAAAACTCCCTTTTGGAAAACTTTTTTTCACTTTAGGAAGTGTCCTAGATATAATCAAATTACCAGAAATCACAGTCACTCCCAGATTTCACAGAACTTCTTAGAGACTCTGTAATGGGTATTTCAGATTTCACTTTGTCTGTATTCATATTATCATCACAGTGAGTTATATTCAGGTGTAGAAGCATCTCAGAAACGCTCTACCATACTTCAAGATAATGTCTTGATACATGGGAGAGGGCTCAGGGAAGAGACAGGAAAATTAACTGTTTGTAGAAGTTGTACAAATTGTAGCAGTTGTAGAAAGAGACTCTTCAGGCTCAGTTTACTTTGGAATGAGTTATTACTTTGTCACAACTTAGACACACATGATTAAAAAAGATGAGATGTATCTAGTTCAGGTATTACTATGTTAAGATGAACTGAATGGGTTGGGTATCTGAAACAGAAAAACTGACCAGTAAACAAGCTATAATATCTTTAAAACCCCAGAAATATGTCACAGAACTAATAGATTTTCTCAGTCAGAGAAACAGTCTAAGGAAGCTTTAGTTGCCTTAGAAGTAATTGAATATGCTGGTTCTGTGCTGAACTGTAGGCTGAGAAGCACAAGGATGTACTCAACAGTTTTTCATGGGGCTAATGATTGGTAAGCTAATCTTGATATAGTTGCAGGTAAAAGCTGGTCAACTCCAGTGGTTTAAACCTAGTAAAGATCAAAGCAGTTTATAGATTTATGAACAATGTGCAATTAATTGTAAATCAGTGACATATATAGTCAGGATCAATATCAACAATACAAGAGATAAACCATTACATTACAGCAAACATTACAGACACTTAAAAGCAAACAGACAAAATGCTTGTATTAAGGAATTTATGCTGTTATGTAGCTAAAGTTGTGCTATTCTGAAAGAGATGACAGAAGTTTTGAATATTTAATTGATAGTGAAACAAAGACAATAAAAAATAAACCTGTGGTAGAAGATACTGTCAGCCTATCTGACATGCCTGTCTTACCCTAAAATTGTAGGAACTTTGTAAAAAAAAACAAGTGTTCATATTCCATAACTAGTTAGTGGAAAAAGAATAGTGCTATTAAATGCCTTCATAGAGGGATTCTAGCCAACTAAGTTTAGATATTCAGATAAAGTAGACAGGATAGCCCTTTGGACCTCTTTAAAGTCACCCAACTCTCTCACCATTGAAAATGTGATATACAAGTCACTAGGTACGTAACTTTAGGCAAAAACTCGGGAGTCTAAGTTAGGCGTTGTACATAATGCTCAATATTCTTAACAGTGATATCAGTTCCCATCAAACAACTTATTATGTGAGATCATTAGGATAACCTTTTAGATTGTATTCCTTGTTGTTTGTTTGTTTGTTCGTTGTTTTTTTCAGGTTTGTTTGTTTGTTTGTTTGTTTTCCTGGAAGTAGGGTAAGATTTGCTAACGAATAGAAAAATCAAGTTAAATAGAAATTAATTTGTTATCATACTACGATCAGTTTCTGTGTCTGATTGAAGAAGATGATCACAGTGGTGCTTTTTTGTCTTGCAAATCTGTAAACTAACATACTTTTAGAGACATTCAGAATAGTTATAAGGTTAAGGGCATGAATAGCTGATTTGTATGACCAATACCCCACTGTCTTTTATGATAATAGATTTAGGTATACATGCCAGTATGTAATGGACAGTGGCATGCATTAGAAAATCTCCTTTTATACCTTACATATATATTTCTTTCTCTGTAAAGAAATTCCTGAAATGCCTAACAGAACAATAAACAGATGTTCTTTCTTAGCATGCCAATTTCGTGTATATTTTTTATCAAGTACATATCCCCATACCAATAGAAGAATTATTCAAAACCAGTCCCTCAGAATCCAACCTACATAATATAAATCATAACTTTAGTTCCAAAGAGTAGTTTCTGTTGCATGGATTTGGTATTCAGCAACAAAATCTGCCCTATTGTATAACTTCATTCCACCTAAAAAGCTGCTCTGTATTATATAAGAATTTCATATTTCTACGTTTGGATAAACACTGAATAAATTAAATTTAATTAAGATATAAAACATTTTTACGTAATTTAAGTAGCATTTAGATACAGAATTAACAGAACTGTCTAAATAAAATACAGGTTTTCAATGTTCACTAGAAAAAACACCAAGGTTTTTTCACATAAGGCTATTGCACATGCTATGAAACATACGGTCATGACTCCCTTGCTCAGTGGCATTTGGGATTCAAAAAATAGGGGTAGACTGGACACATATGGGGAAGAGGTCTTCATGTGACCTGTCGGCAGCAGCAAGCTTCTGTTGCCTTAATGTGGTGCTAGTTGAGGTTGCTTTTTTGGCTATGTAGCTTGAGCTTTAGCCTTCCCTCTAGAAAGGCAGAGCTATCACGTCATAACCGCCAGGTATGTAACTCGTGCTCTGGGCTTTCTCAAACAGCACTGAGCAACTATCTGTACAGGACTGCATTGAGATGTATTGGGTCCATGAGGTTAGCCTCAGTGTGCTCCAGTGCCCTCAACCATCCACAGTGGCAATAGATGCTTATTTTTCAGACACTGATTTGCTTCCTTGACTTCTACCACAGTCTGTGGGAGAAAAACAAAATAAGATTTCGGGAAGTGATTTAGGTTATTCAAAAATAGAATTCTAAATTAAATCAGATTAATTGTACCCTAGAGTGGTCTATTTTTCTCCTTAAAATTTTGTCTCTGAATAAGGATATGAAGTCTAGTGTATATAGAGTTGTCTATGTTGGTGAAATCTAAAATTATATGAGACAATTGTTACTGTACATAATTATGCGCCAACTAGTCCATATCTGTAGATATTTTCAGAACGTTCATATCACAAGCAGTACTGAGGTTCATTTCAAAGACTACCTTTGGCATTGTTAAGCTTAATCGAAAAGACAGAGAAGTATCTTTCCTTAAAAGTACTTGAAGGAAGTTAGCCAGAAAAAATGTGAAGCCAGGGTTCTTTCCAAACCAAATGGAAGTGGGGAGGGGTGGGTGGGGTAGGTAGAATTAGAAGAAGATTTTACCACCAATCTAAAGAATACAGTCAGGAGGAGGAAGATGAAAATCTCATTTTCCTGTTGAAGGTAGATGAGAATGACCGTCTCGCTGGAAATGAAGGAGAAAGAAGAACAGAAAGGGCCTTCACCACGTTACCTTGTTCTTAGGTTTGGATTTTAAAAACTTCCAATCAAGAAATACCTGGATTTAAGGTTTCTTATAATCTAGACAGAGTGTTGAACCTTTTGCACTACACAAAGACTACTTTCTGCTGCCTTTTTTGAAAGAAAAGATTGGGCTAGTTATCTGTTGCTATAGATACAACTCAGTCACATAAATGTAGGAAGCCTGTAGATTCCTAACCACTCAAAGATGCTTTTTTCAGGCTGTATTGGGCTACCAAAGTTTTCATGACAGTCAGAAATCCAGATGTATGCCTCAATTTCAGTGTTTCCTATTTTTCCGTTTGCCTGTTCACTTAGGAGACTTACACATCTGATTCATTATTATGTATTTTACCCTTTAAAATATTAGTACCAATTATTAAATTTATTATATATCAGTTGAAAACACTTTTTGTCTTTTTGTGAGCCTTGCTTTCCTTTGGCTTCAGATCTCAAAGGTGATTTTACTCAACCCATGTGTCTTCATATACAGAATAATGCCTATGACACTGAATTAAACAAACTGACATTTAAATATCTACCTATTGTACTGTTCTGCAAGACAGTTAACATTTCTGATTTTCCATTGGGGGTAAATTATTTTCAATCCATATTTCTGCAAGTATTTATTGGGAAAGGTATACCTACTTAAGAAACTCATCTCTGTAGGTTTAACTATTTGTGCTCTTTATTGTTAGTTGTTGACTTCTGTTTATAATGTAATTTAGGCAGATAACTGTGAGTGAGCATTGCAACAACTTGCATGTTCATCTTGAGGTAAGTAGGTGTCAAAGATTGCCGTTATAAGTGGTAGTCGCAATGTTATAGCTGTTAGGCTATTTAGACAATCATCAGGAGAAAGTGCATTCTGCCTTTGGCTAGTATGAAATTTATTGGCTTTTGCCAATCTGGAATAATGTGGTGATTACAAAATTTCTCTGTGCTATGGCAGAGCCAGCCTTTGGTCTGCAATCAGCCAATTCTGTTTATATTCCAAGAATCTATTTCAGCCTATTACAACCTATTTCCAAGTTAATAATGTCATCCCAGGTCCTTTGGGGTGGAAATCAGCTCATATATTAAGGCATTTGAATAGAAATTTCTAAATACATGTGCCAGCATCCAACTAGATGTTTGGTTGAATTTCCTAGATGTAGATACCTAGTGCAGTCTGAAATATCTTAAGATATCCAAGAAATCCATACAAAGCTGGGAAATAGGACAGTGATCCAGTGGCGGTTTTGTGCACTTCTAGAATGCAGGTGGAAGCTTGGCAGTTATTCTGGATATCTCAAATGAAGCTGGAAAACTATGTTAGATAACAATCACACATAAATTTCTACCTTAGAATAAACCGAATAACATTCTCTGCTCTATCACCTGTGCTCAGTGGTAAGCTTCTCATCTGAACTCTACACATATTTGCCCTACTATAAAAGCCTAAACACCTACTTGTGCAAAGACCTTATATTTAAACACCTACAATTCAATGTGATTTTTAACCCACCTGTCTTGATAGACATGTAGTCTCTCCTGGTGCATTTTGAAACTTCTTGTGTTCATCCCCATGCAGAAAACTGTTTGAAATATAGTTAACAATATAATTGTGATTTCATACTAAATTTTTCTTCTATTCTTTCTTTGAAAATAGAATAGAAAAAACTGAAGTCAGTTTTCCCATATCTGTTAACACATAAAATTTAATTTGCCATAAAATTTCAGTTCTAATTTATCCTTGTGTAGCCTATAAATGGTGTTTATTTTTCTTATCTTTCTTTTGGTTTGTGCAGTAGAACATCCTCTCAACATCAAATAGTAATAGCTGCATAATCATCCAGATTATTCAGACCCTACACTATCTAAAATATTATGTATTGATTGATTACCTACAAAAGAATATTTCAAATTGTTTCTAGAAAATATGCCAGATTGTTTTGTGTCTTTTGTCATTTTATGAAACAACAGCAAAAACAAGGTGCTGCATTGAAAACTTTTTCATTAAACTATCTATTTTTCCCGTTTTTTAGCAACAATAGGTATGGTTATGAAAGGTGATGTTGGCATTTTATTTTACAAAAAATAATAATATTACAATCTAGCACCCAATATATTAAATGTTGTCCTTATCTTGTCATTATTTGTATTTGAAGTACTAAAACATAATGCAAAATTAACTTGCTACTGGTGGAAAGAATATACTTCCATAGCAGGTAACTCACTTTAAAGAATTCTGAAGAAGTTCACTAATTTTAAAGGGCAGTATATTCATAACCTGAACCAAAGTTCTTGTGCTGCTTTATCTGAAGGTTATCTCATCAGGAAATTGAAAATTCTCACTCAGGCACTTTTTTTTTTATTTTCCTGTAACTTCATTTTCATTCCATTTTTTCTCTCTCCTCAGCATCGGTAAAGGATAAGATGTAGGCTGTTGTAGTTAGAGACATAAATAAAAGTCAAGAGAGGCCAAAGATAACTTCCATAAGGCTAACTTGATTTATTCCATACAGACATTTTTCCATATGCTTTATTCTATGTTTGCTCTTTTTCTTGCACTTGCTTTCCATATGGCAGTCCCTCCCCCAAAACCTGTTTCCTCTTCCAGTAGCATCTGAGGTTTTTGAAAAATGATGAAAGTGTGGGTCTACAGTTAAGAAATTTTTAATTCTGTGGTTGTAATGACTGGAACTGATGATGAAACTGCTTATTTCACAGCCTAAACAATAATAAAAGAGATACTTTAAATTTATTCCCATGCAGGTAATACTTCAGATTAGTCTTCTTCATTCAAAGTGTTCAAGTACATGGACAAGATCAAAATGCAGTATGAAAAAGA
The DNA here is from genome assembly GCA_009819605.1 of Sterna hirundo. Taxonomy (NCBI): domain Eukaryota; kingdom Metazoa; phylum Chordata; class Aves; order Charadriiformes; family Laridae; genus Sterna; species Sterna hirundo. Next base: position 168,343,514 of record CM020437.1, read on the forward strand.
AAGTTCATTTGTGATAGTAAATAAATCACAGGGACAGGTACAGAAAACAAAAACATCCAGAAATACATACTTGTATCCATCACTAAATCTATTTGAAGTATGGAGCTTTTTTAACAGGTTACAAGATGGGTATCATCCTCTTTGAGTATCATGTCCTTTACTTACTGCTTCACTTTCTGAAATTCCTGTTAAATTTATTGCTACAACTTCCTTGTCTGTTGTTCTGCCTCAAAGACTGCAAAATCTTAGCATTACATCATTACATGTATATCGTACCACTCATCTCAGATATTTTACATCATCACACATACACCTACAATGTTCTTTTCCTATTTTGTGACTATACTGTTAATCTCATTTTTCCTTCTTCTGCTTCTAGTTTCTTTTGCTTATACCAAAAATGTTTTTGGTTTTAATTTGTCATTATTATTTATTCCACAGTATGTTTGTAGTGTTTGTGTCAACAGAGTTCTACTATGACATATAATATCAACATTTGTCCTTTATGAGAAAAAAACATTTTTATTGGATGTCAATTTATAGCTACCAAATAAAACTTGAGATGCTTAGTGTTGTTTTTATATTTTTTTTTTCAAATTAATAATACTGCATTCTTCCACATTAAACCACCTTTAAGTCTTATTTCAAAAGCTATGTGCTTGAATGGTTTTATGCTTCTAAGATTTCAGCAAAGTAATTTTCAGTAGAGTAATTTTGTCCAAAGAAGATATCTTTTTTTTGTTATTATTATTGTTATTGAACTTTTGTAGGTAAATAAACACCTAGAATAGTATGAAATTAATAATAATCCTTCAAAATGTGTTGATCCTCTTTTTGGAATAAAAATAATTTGTCTTCTGTGTTTCCAATACAATTTTAAAATTATGAATGTTTACAGTAAAATGTTTCACTCAGTAGTAACGTTTCATCTTAATATGAAGAATCAATGACACTATCTCAATAAGACCTTTTCTTACGAACTGTTGACCTAAACAGTCCTTGCAATAAACTGTTTCTACATTTTCCTTCTATATCTCAAGCATGTTTTTCCAGCTAATATGAAATCAACAGCAGATGGCATTTGAGTTAGAGATACAACGTTCCTTTGAAAATAAGGTATTTTATTATAACATTGGCCTTCTGTTCCCTGCTTTCCCTCTTGGTCTGGAAGTGCTCTCAGGTGTCACATGTATGTTTCTACTGAAGTGCTAATTCTGTCTCTCAAGACTCTTTTGCTGATTTCCTGTCCTTTCATACTTTTCAAGTACCTCTTTTCTTTAACTGATAATTTGAGATTTCTCAGAAGCCTAGTCACAGTTAAATCACTTCAGTCCTAATTAAATAGAAACACAATGTTTTATGTTTTACACATAGTATGCTTTAAGTAGCTTTAAGAGATAAAAAGAACATACTTTAAGAAAAAGTTGTTTTGAAGTCATTTAAGATGCCACTTTCTCTACTGGGTTACTTTGTTCATCACCTGAAACTGAGAAGACAATTGATCAAATATTTTTTTTTTTCTTTTCTTTAAGTAAATACTGTCTTTTGAAAATAGTCCAATGTCTTGGTTTGAGGTAGAACAGAACCAATTTTCTTTTCAGTAATTTGGGACAGCCCAGCCCAAATCACAACATCCACTGCAGCAGCAACAAAAATTGTCAGCTGGCAGTTATCCCAACAAGTAATTTCCATATTGGCAACAACTCTGACAGTAGAGACTTCCTTATAATTACCAGTCAATGTGTGGCTGAAGCAACTTAGAGCTCTAAAAGACCCGGCAAACAGAACCAGAAACAAAAAAAAAAATTAAAAACGAAACCAATCCACGAAACAACCTCCCCCCCAAAAAAAACTAGTTGTGGTGGGAATGTACTAACTTGGAACTGGAAAAATAATCAGGGACATTTTTGAGTCTTAAAATAAATGACATTCATTCTACCCACACAGTGTGTTTATGTACCTATTGTAGTTGGTAGAAAAAAAAAGTCACTTTGAGATGACAATTCATCCCACGTATTTCAGGATGGAATCAATTACCTTGAAGGAGCGAATCATGCCCATCTTTCCCATTTAGTATAAGGTAACCTAGACAAATAGCTTAGATTATATCCCTACTTCTTAATGACTGAAGTTTAGGTAAAATGAATTCTACATGAATTCCACAATGTGAGTAAAATTCTGGAGAACTCCGAAGTATTGCATGAAAGTACTTTTTGCTGTGAATGTAAATGTTTTTAAATCAAGAGCAGCAGGCACAAAGGTGTCCTTCATTTGCTATAAAGTCTAATGATCCCCTTCCCCTCTCTGGTTTGAATAAACACTATTTTTTCATCAAATTTCTATTGTTTTTTATCTATTTATGCACACAGGAACATTTGATTCCTAGACAGATGACATTAGAAACACTTCAGTGAGCACTGTTTTCAGAATCTCTTGTGGTGGAGTAGATATAATGTGGAAAGAGAGAATTTATATTTGACATCCAGAAACTTAAGATAAAAACAAAGCAAAAAAAAAAAACAAAAAAACCCAAAACCTAATTGCCATGAATTTTAATAACAAACACACAAACAAACAAAATACTCTTTGTCTTCTGGATTGTGAGCCTTCTGTGAACGGAAAGTACTTTGGAGAAGCAGCTAAGAATGCTAGAATATTACTTTTTAAAGACAAATACTGTAACCTGAAAATTATCTCTAAAAGCATATGAATGCAGCAGCTATGACTTGTCGCGGGTGGAGTGAATAACTTCACTTGTAAGAGAGAAGTAGTGAAATGTTTATTAACATAAAACAGTGATTTAACAAAGTTAGCAGTGAATTCGACAGTGTTTTACGAGATTCGATGCCAGGGTACACTTGATTATTTACTGCATAGAGGCCAGGGTCAGACAAGCTGTCAGGGAGACCCTCCCGTTGAGTCACGAGGTTCAGAAAGGACCCCCTTGCTTTCTAAACTCCTTCTCAGAGAGGAGTCTAGGTGCGGCTGGATCCAATCCCAGTCCCAAACGTGGTCAACGGTTTATGTCTAAGGATTATATATGCGCAATCAATCCTTATGTCACTTAGCTAAGATTTCAAAGTTTAGCATGCTATTAGTCACTTACCGAGAATCTGTTGCGGCAAGGAATCTCTCAACCTCGAGGAGAAGAACCTTAAGCGAGCGTCCCCACTCAAGGGGAGATCCTGTCGTGCAGCCCGCTGCCGTGCAGGAGAGCTCAAAGGGCTCTTGGGCTGTCCGCTATTTATGGAGTGAGATAATTGACCTACAGTCATATTCGCATGGGAACAGGATACCTAGGTTCCCACTCCAGACAGTGTTTTGGTTATGTTGCCAGCCATCTCCCACAGTTCAAGTGCAACTCGTAACAACTCCCGCTGATGGCCATGGCTTGAGCAGGAGCCGGGGTGGGGGGGAAAGGAAAAGGGGAGAGCACACCACCACATGACTACAAGGGAAAAAGAGTTAAAACAAAAAAAAAAAAACAGTTCAAAATATCTTGAGGTTTATTTTTATGAGAGTGGCCACAGTATCACTTTTTTCTAGCAAGAAATAAATTAAACTAATGAAACAGTGCACATAGTACAGCTATTCCTGACAGTATCAGAAGAGACAGACTTTATGAAACATATCTTTGAGATAAAATCAGAGGTCTTTCCTATACCAGCTTTATTTATTCCTCTGACTACAACAAATTCTGGCTCAGGCCTTTAATAATTCACTTGATGTATGTTGAGAAGAATCATTATCTGAGTGAATTGCTAATTGATTTTTTTTTTTTTCAGGTATAAAGCATTCTATTTCATATAGGATCAATCACATTGCTCATATTCAATAATCACAGTGTAGTTTTCCTGTTATAAAATGAATAATACTCTTTAAATATTCAGACCTTAAGAAAAAATTCTATTATGCATTAATCTTGAAGTAATATGAAGGAATAATTGACTGACACCGATATAATAGAATGCCATCAATATTTTAATTTTAAATAGAATTATGCTTCAAATTACATTCATCACTTGAAACACAGGAGAATAGTTCTTAAATTAGTTTAAAATAAAATGGATCATGCTAACTTTCACGTATAAGGGACATTTCCAAATAACCAGCTTTGGTTTTATGCTCTATCTTCTTGTTTACACCTGGCAGATTGAGAACTCCACATGTGGGGAAATTTCAGCATATATAAAACCTCTCACTCACCCGTTGTACCACCATATGAAAAGGCATGCCAGAAGCAGAAACAAGAACTTGCTTCACAGAGCAAACCTCCACTGAATCACCATCTTTTGGGATGAGAGCTGTTCCAAATGCTGGCGAGGAAGACATTGGCACCAAAATGCAATCTGGGCATACTAATTGACTGCCCAGTGAATTCTCTTTCTCTCTGGGTATCTCTTTCTTACTTGATGAGACAGTGGAATGAGATGTCACCTCTTACTCATGATGAAACTTTGAACTTTAACCTCGACATTCATGATTAGGAATCTCTCTAAAATTGTCAATAATCTCCAGATACTGGTCAGTGATGTTTCTGCCCTAAATGAATACTGCAGAGTTTGAGCAAATCATTTCAGCATTTGACATAGTTTTCTCTTGGCAGGGTGGGGGTAAGGGGTAGAGAAATTGTCTTCAGTCCTTAGCATATCTTTCATAAGGTGGTTTCCTGCTGAATTTTGTAATTCACACGATTTCAAGACAGAAGGATTCTTTTGTTCCTTTTGAGGGATATCTGGATCCTGACAATGAAAAGGACAGATAATTTGTGGTATAGGTGTGATTGCCTTTTTTTTTTATTGATGATTCTTTTTAAGCTCTACTGAAATACTGCTTAGTTTCTGTGAAGAAAATAAATTTAAACTTCAGCTGACATAGATGTGTTTTCTTAATTTCTTGGCTAAGCTTCTCCTGTGTCTTGAGTAATTTATAAACTTCTGGTGAATCTGAAATAAAAGTGATATGACAAAAACTTGCCTTGCATGAATGTCTGACAGGAAAACAAAATGTTCTATAGTCAATATGTAGATTTGTCTTACAGAAGTTTTATACAGTCTTCTATTTACGTTCACATCACAAGTGAATTTTAACTGGGTCAGATATTTCTGAAGGTACTTTTAAAATGCTTTCCTATTGTTTGCTTCCTTGTTTGTTTGGGGGTTTTTTTGTTCGTTTTGTTTGTGGTGTTTTTTGGGGGTTTTTGTTTGTTTGTTCTTTGTTGTTTTTTTTGGTTTTTTTTTTTTTTTTTTCAGCTTATACCAGATTTACTTAGTAAAATGCTTTCCACTATGTGGTAGGTTAGTCTTGGCTAACAGCCAAACTCACACCCAGCTGCTCAGTCACTCCCCCTACTTCAGTGGGATAGGGAAAATTATAGGAAAATAGCAGGAATGAGAAAGCTCTTGCATTGAGATAAACACAGAGACTTTGCTTATTCTATTGAACGCAGGTTGCCAGGTTTGTCAGTGAGGGGGGCTGCACGGGTTGCCTCTGTGAGAAAAGGTCAGGGCCTCCTCTGTGCTGGACACAGCCAGTGCCAGCCATCTCTTCAACAGACCCACTGCAGCCAAAGCTGAGCCCATCAACAATGCTGGTGTTGCCCCTGAGAAAATATATCTAAGAAAGGTCAAAACACTGTCCAAAAAGTGTAAGGAATCAGGAAAAAAGTGTGAGAAAAAATCCTGCATCAAAGAAGGAGCGGGAGGAGGTGCTCCAGGTGCTGGAACAGATACTCCCTGGCAGACCACAGATAGAAAGGACCCATGCTGTAGCAGGTTAAAAATGTGAAAGAGGAAGGAGCAGTAGAGAAGAACTTTTATGAGCTGACTAACTCCCCATATCCAGTCTCCCACTGCTGCTTAGGGAGGAGGGAGACAGGGGAAGGAAGGAAGGAGTGAAGCTGAGCCTAGGAAAAAGGAGGTGGGGGCAGGAGGTGCTGTTTTAATTTCTCTTTGTTTTTCACTATCCAACTCTATTTTAATTGTCAATACATTAAATTAATTTTCCCCGAGTCTAGTCTATGCTGCCCGTAATAATAATTGGTAAGAGATCTCCTTGCCTTTGTCTTGACCCATGAGCTGTTTCATCTTATTTTGCCTGCCATCTTGTTGAGAAGGAGAACTGCGAGAGCAGATGGATGGGTGCACTGCCTTTGTGGAGTGTTTTCACCGTTTCTTAAATATGCTTTTTCAGAGGCGCTCCCATATTGGCTGCAGGGCTCAGCCGCACCTTGCGGTGGGTTGGTTGGAGTTGTCTGGAAGCGCCGATGTCCAGCACAGGGCAGCCCCACTCTCTCCTCACAGAGGCCACTCCTAAAGCCTCCCTGCTTCCAAAACCTGGGCACCTGAGCCCAATGAACACTATGTGTGACAGTTGTGAAGTCAAGCATAAGAGAAGTAGATGTATTGTTAAAGCAAACATTTTAAAACACTCATTGTCTCAGTTTTTCTAGAGGTAAATTTTTCAATTTGGAGATGGAATTTTGTCTGTATTATTGTAAAAGTTAAATATAGGTTAGTCCATTCGCATTAGTGCCTGGATGAACTGCACGTTGGTTAACAACTAATATTTGAATGTTTTAGAAGACCAAAGCAGAATTCTGTGTAAGATATTTGTTGGCTTTCATGTTCACCAGTGTTGTCTACTACTTTAAAATGGATTAGGTGCTTTCCCCAATTATTTTATTACTATCTGCATATATGTCATTCATAATGAAGCAGGGTTTATACGTAAGGTACAGAAAGAAAAAAAAGAAAATGGGAAATAAAAAAAAAATATTACTATCTCATTGTTTTCTTAACAGACTTCAAAACTGAGTAAATATTAGTTGCAATACAAGCTTCACAGTTACTTTCTGATTACAACTAGGTAATGCTTTGGAAACTGTTAATTAAAAACTCATTCAATAAATAAATAAACAAATAAAGTTTTGGTTTGGAAACATTGCTAGGATTATCTCATTTGACTTTATCACTTTGACACAGGCTTAGGATTTCTATTCACTGTTATTTTATTTCTAATATAGTTTGGTTTATTTTTCAATTTCATTTAGAGTTGGTACTGGAAAAATACCAGTTTCTTTGTGGTTTGTCACATGTTATCAATGGTGAGAATTCGTTAGTCAGAAACATACAGCAGTTTGAAAACTGCTTATTTTATTTGTTAAGCTGAAGAACAAATGATATCTTCAATGAAAAAAATCATAAGCAATAGTATTTGGAAAGTAGTTTACTGTTATCATGTACAGTGGCAGAAGAATAACGAAGAGGTGGTTGGGTACAATCAACACGGCTCCATCAAGGGCAAATCATGCCTGACAAACCTGGTGGCCTTCTATGAGAAGGTCACAATATCAATAGACAATGGGAGAACAACTGACTTCATTTACCTGGACCTGAGCAAAGCCTTTGACACTGTCCCACATGACATCCTGGTCTCCAAGCTGATATCCACTGATAGACAATTCAGTGGATAAAGAACTGACTTGGCAGCCACACCCAAAGAGTGGCTGTTAATGGGTCCGTGTCCAAGTGTAGGCCAGTGACAAGTGGAGTCCCTCAAGGATCAGTACTGGGACTGGTCTTGTTTAACATCTTTGTCAGCGACATGGACAGTGGCATAGAGTGCACCCTCAGCAAGTTTGCTGATGACACCAAGCTGTGTGGGGCAGCTGACATGCCGGAGGGAAGAGATGCCATCCAGAGGGACCTTGACAGGCTGGAGAGGTGGGCCCATGCCAACCTCATGAAGTTCAACAAAACCAAGTGCAAGGTCCTCCATCTGGGTCGGGGCAATCCCAAGCACCGATATAGGCTGGGCAGTGACTGGCTTGAGAGCAGCCCTGGAGAAAAGGACTTGGGGGTGCTGGTGGACAAGAGGCTCAACATGAGCCATCAGTGTGCACTAGCAGCCCAGAAAGCCAATCGTACCCTGGGCTGCATCTGGAGAAGGGTGGCCAGCAGGTCGAGGGAGGTGATTCTCCCCCTCTGCTCCACTCTCGGGAGACCCCACCTGGAGTACTGCGTCCACTTCTGGAGCCCCTACTACAAGAGAGATATGGACGTGCTGGAATGTGTCCAGAGAATGTCCACGAGGACGACCAGAGGGCTGGAGCACCTCTCCTATGAGGACAGACTGAGGGAGTTGGGGTTGTTCAGTCTGGAGAAAAGAAGGCTCTGAGGAGACCTTATAGTGGCCTACCAGTATCTTAAGGGGGCCGACAAGAAAGCTGGTGAGGGACTTTTTAGGATGTTGGGTAATGGTAGGACTAGTGGGAATGGCTTAAAACTAGAGATGGGTCGATTCAGACTGGACATTAGGAAGAAGTTCTTCACCATGAGGGTGGTGAGACACTGGAACAGGTTGCCCAGAGAGGTGGTGGAAGCCCCATCCCTGGAAGTTTTTAAGGCCAGGCTGGATGGGGCTCTGAGCAACCTGATCTAGTGGGAGATGTCCCTTGCCATGGCAGGGGGGTTGGAACTAGATGATCTTTAAGGTCCCTTCCAACCCTAACAATTCGATGATTCTGTGGTTCTATGATTCTACTCTATGGTTCCGACCTGGCTGCTGCATGAGATAGATAGTAACTATTTAATTCCATCTGGTTCCATGCAGTATGCTTTCCTTTCTCCAACAATTCTTGCAGAAGAGACAAAAAATAAAAAAAAGACCTTGCTGTTTCACTATCAAAGAAAAGCAAAGTGGCTTTTTCTGCTGCTGTTGCAGAATGAATGATGTTTCATCATCATTCCTCATAGTGACTGAGAGATGTTAGTGGAACAAGGACACTGACACATGTATCTGCTTACAAGAAACATTTTTTCTGAGGCATTTCAGAAGAAACAAAGCAAGAAAGGAAGAGCTGTAGCGTTACAAGATGAAAAGCTGATATCCTACAGCTTTGAACTCCAAGAATTGAAGTGAAATGAGGAAATTTTACCCAACAGCAGAACATTCTGATGAAGATTACTATTTTAATTAATAACAGTCAAATAATTTAATGGTTGTAAAAATATCTTTGATGAGGAAAATAGCATATCCACATTTAGTCTAGAATTATGCAACTTTTCCTCTGTTAGCCATAATGTTCACAGACCTCAGTTTAGAGTCCATCAGCTCATTCTTTAGGAAATTCAATTTGCCCGGCTACATGTTAGGTGGAAAAAAAAGCTATGAGAGAAAGGCAAAAACAGAGAATAAAGAAGATGGGAAAAGATGTTTCCTTTTACACTGCTTTCACTTTGTCAGATTTTTTTTTTTTTATTAGTAGCTGAAGAATGATGTGTAAGCATGAACACTGCCTTTCCCATCTTGTCTTCTCTATTAGTTCTGTATTTGTAAACTTTCTCTATTGCAGTGGATTGCTGTGGGATTTTAGTCACTTAAATGAAATAGAATTTGTTTACTGTGATTTATGTAATCTTACCAAAGGTGTCTTAAATGCGAGAAAGACAATTTTAGATGCCAGAGTCTTTTTGTCATACCCTAGCTAAGGAGAAAAAAAACAATTTGATTACAGCTGTTAGTCCAAAGCTAATAAAAATTTCCCCTGAAGATGTGTTCTAAATAATGCAGTGAGTTGTCTTGCACTATGTTGCATTAACTAGTTAAATAAAGTTTAAAAGTTCAGCCTAGATAATTACATGCAATTTCAAGGCCTTTTTGTGTTTAAAAGTTTAAAGAATAATAGATTTTATTATATTATCAGAGGAACACAAGATTTTGTAACAAGTAGGACTCCAATTTAAATAACTTTGTAACTTTTCAAAGAATCCAGTAGTTGTATTTCATTTGTACAGTTGGGCAAAGATCACTCAGGAGTCTTATTTTGTCAGAAAACACTTTTACTGCCATAAGTAGATTATTGTCTATCTTAATTTAAAAATATTACAGTTTGCTGCCACTGAAAGTACTGAGGAAGTTTGTCAAAATCTTGGTATGCAGAAGTAAAACAAAGAAACATTGTCTTCATGGGATAAAAAGTCCTTTTGTTCATCACTGTAGATTTCTTCGGACATTTAAGTTCATTATGAACCCATTTGGCATTTCAGTTACAAGTACTGGACTCTGGTCAAAAGATACTGTTACATTCAATTTATTTTCTATGTAAGACTGAAGTCAAAACTAAAAATCTGCAAAATCCACAGCTTCTGAGTCATTTGCTCCTTGGCAGTGAGCAAGTAGATCTTTCTGTTTACTTGCATACTCATCCTTTGTGCATTTTGCTTCCATGACCTTTTTTCTCAACTCAACTATGTTTTCCTCTATTAATCCAAAATTGTTTTATTAAGTGAATTAATGAAGTACTAGTCATCTTTCTTCCAAAAAATTAAGACTCTTATAATTCATATTAAATTATTTTATTTCTACTAAAATAAAATTTTCAGCTCTATTGGAGATGAAAAACCATGAGCAAAGCTACAACTACACTTTAAATGAAAGGAGATAGATTGTGTGAAAAATTGTCATGTGCTATTAAGAAAGATTGTCTTTAAGGATGGAGCCTCCGGTTATTTTTTCCACCTTTGGGTTTAGTTTTAGTATCTTCTTCGGTCGTCTCATCTGACTGCAAGACACTGCCCCTACATCATCTGGCCAAACTGTTTCTGTCCACACGTCTGAACTGGATTGGGGAACTGAACGAACCAAAGGAGAGAGAAAAAGAAAAAAAAAAAAAAAAAAAAAAAAAGAAAGGACCAAAAAAACCCCAACCAGCAAACCATCAGATTTTGATATCTTTGAAAATTTCCTGATCTAGTTCAGTATGTGCTTGCACCAAAAATTTTGATGGAAAGGTGGAAGATGCATTAGAAGGGAAAGATCAAGCAGTCAATAGAAAATGGAAGGCTTTGGTCCCCAAAATCAGTGCTACTCCCAAAGAACTTTATGTGGAGCTGTACTATCAATACAGGCACTGCTGTATTGAGAGCTCTTGAGTGAGCTCTCACGGCAAGTGCAGGGCAGACAAGAGATCAGGGCCAGCCAGCATGGGTTTAGGAAAGGGAGGTCCTGCTTAAACAACCTGATCGCTTTCTACGACCATGTGACCCGCCTTCTGGATGCGGGGAAGGCTGTGGACGTTGTCTATCTGGACTTTGGGAAGACCTTTGACACCGTCTCCCACAGCGTTCTCCTGGAGAAGCTGGCGAATCATGGCATAGACAAGTGTACTCTTTGCTGGGTTAAAAACTGTCTGGATGGCCATGCCCAGAGAGTTGTGATTCTTGGGGTGAAATCCTCTTGGCGGCCGGTCACCAGTGGTGTCCCTCAGGGCTCAGTTTTGGGACCAGTTCTGTTTAATATCTTTATCAATGATCTGGATGAGGGGACTGAGTGCACCCTCAGTAAGTTTGCAGATGACACCAAACTAGGTGGGAGTGTTGATGTGCTTGAGGGTAGGAAGGCTCTACAGAGGGACCTGGACAGGCTGGATCAATGGGCCAAGGCCAACTGTATGAGGTTTCATAAGGCCAAGTGCCGGGTCCTGCATTTTGGTCACAACAACCCCAAGCAACGCTACAGGCTTGGGGAAGAGTGGCTGGAAAGCTGCCCAGCAGCAAAGGACCTGGGGGTGCTGGTGGACGGCCAGCTGAACATGAGCCAGCAGTGTGCCCAGGTGGCCAAGAAGGCCAACAGCATTCTGGCTTGTATCAGGAATAGCGTGGCCAGCAGGAGCAGGGAAGTGATGGTGCCTCTGTACTCGGCACTGGTGAGGCCTCACCTCGAGTGCTGTGTTCAGTTCTGGGCCCCGCTGTACAAGAGGGACATTGAGGTGCTGGAGCGTGTCCAGAGGAGAGCTACCAGGCTGGTGAGGGGTCTGGAGACCAGGTCATATGAGGAGAGGCTGAGGGAGCTGGGCATGTTTAGCCTGGAGAAGAGGAGGTTGAGGGGAGACCTCATTGCCCTCTACAACTACCTGAAAGGAGGTTGTAGAGAGGTGGGGGTTGGTCTCTTCTCCCAGGTGGATAATGACAGGACCAGAGGAAATGGTCTGAAGTTGCGGCAGGGCAGGTTTAGATTAGATATTAGGAAGAATTACTTTAGTGAAAGAATGGTCAGGCACTGGAACAGCCTGCCCAGGGAGGTGGTTGAGTCACCATCCCTGGAGGTGTTTAAGAAACGTCTAGATGTGGCACTTCAGGGCATGCTCTAGTGGCAGAGATTGTAGGGGTTTGGGTTTTTTTGTATGTGTATGGTTGGACTCGATGATCTCAAAGGTCCTTTCCAACCATGAAGATTCTATGACTTTATTGTTTTTTATCTGCAGTTCCTCTTAACATCTTGCTATTCCACTTTCTATTTTTGTGACGAGCCCAGAGGATAATCACTTAACGCTACTCCCTTTGCGATACATCCTTTTTGTTCTAAACTAAATGCACTTTTTGTTTAAATGGTTAAATTTACAACATGGTTTGAACTTGAAACACTGCCTTCCCATCCATAATCAGCTTGATTTGCTGCTTCTGTTTCCGATCCAGAGAAGAACCTTTGTGTTGGCAGCTGAACTATTTTTCCCACCTATATGCATCTAACAAAATTAGAATTTCTTCCTATTTATGCAAGAAAAAAAATATTTTTCCAGAATTTCTATGCTCAGAGGAAGCTGAGGATTTCCTAAAGTAAAAAGTATTTCTTGTTTAGCAATATGGTCAATTCAACAGAAAAATAACATTTAGCTCCTGCTAACATCAAATATTTAAGAAACAAGTAAAAAATATGTAAACACATATCCTGTAGAGCTACAATTTAAATTAAGTCTATCATAAAGTTGGGAATGACTTCAGTAACCTAATTTTATATATACTTATATACGTACACTATAGAATATATATGTATGTGTAAGAATTATTCTAACTATATTATTTTATGTGCACAATCTCTCAGACAATGATATTTCTTCTTTGAAATAATAAGCAATCATTCTTTTGTACAGTAAATCCATCCTGCAAGGGTTCTACTGTTATAAACTTTATTTTTTAAATGATGACTGGAAAACTAATTAATAGTGGCTAATATTTTTAGACATAATAATCTAAATGTACTGCTTAGTGAAAGTTATTTTCTCAACTTGATGTCGGGTCACTCAACACTAGTGATTTTTGCACTTACGACTTGTGTGTGTGTGTGCACACCTGCATGACAACACAGGGCTTTGACTGTTCCCTGAAGCTTAGAACTGCTTCCAGTTTTATAATTATGATTGATTTAAAATAATCTGTGTCTGTCACTGACTGTTACAACAGAGGGGTCTAAGATGTACCCTAAAATTACAAATGTATCTTGATTTTCTTCTGCATTTTCATTCATTAACAATGAGAAGTGGTCAGAGAGCTAGGAAATTTCTGAAAAGATCTTCGTGAAGCCCATGGGACATCAGTGTTATGCTGGGGGTCATTGTGCTCCATACCTGTGATAAGCCTACTCCAAATAAAATAGACTGGTGTTCAATAGCCTTGTCTTAAGATCCTTGTCTTTAGTCTTCTTTTAATTCTGTACTTTCTGGATTAATTCCTAATGCTTTGCTGTTCATGTTTTGTGTAACGTTTGAATGGGAGAAAAAAAAAAAAAAAAACGAACAACTATATATGAAATACTTACTAGAAAAGTCATTGTCATTCTAGCAAAGCAATTAATAAAAGTCCTAAGTAAAACTGCCTCAGGTAATTTGCTTATTAAATAGCAACTGGCAGATAGATGCACAGTACAACTCTCAGACTCATTCAAGTTGTAAGTCTATTCAATAGAACATATAGGGACAAGAATGCATATGCATATGATTAATGCATATATTCTAATATAGTAAAAGAATTGTGGTTACATGCAGAAATGCTCCAGCCAGTTTCTGCATTTTCTACCTACCACAGCACCCTCCCAAGCAGAGAGATCTGATCTTAACAAAGAACATAATTTATCAGACTAATACAGGGTAGCATAGCATTTCATAACAAAAACCCTGAAGCAACAAGAACTCCTAACAGTAACACACTTTTGTTACGTTTTGTGTTTAAACGTCACCTCTAAAATCTAACTGAACAATGAGACGTAGTCTCATTAAATGTAATTTACCTGAAATCAACTAATTATTTCCATGTCTTGTTGCCTTAATTTTGTGGGTTTGTCCAGTTCATAACACACGTTTTCAAACTGCTTTTCAGTATGTTTCTAAAGAATACCTGACATTTTACGTGTCAACATAGAACATTTCCTCAATGACCTATCACCTAGAGTTAAATGCATGCTTTCTTTACAGTCTTGAAACAATCTTTTTTATTTTTTTCCCTCAAAGATTCATAATTACTTGCGTAAATACTCAGGCACATTATTCTGTCTTTAAATTCTGTGACTAATATGAATAATGTCAGTGAATATAATAAACTCTAGGCTCCTAAATTTACTATCAAATTTAAATATAGATTCTGTCACATTTAATTGAGGATAAGGATAGATGAAACACAGCCTTTTGAGGAGACTATTTCACAATCAAAATCTAAAATATTTATGTTTTCCTTATGTACACACTAGGCTTATAATTTTGATATGTTAAGTCTCTAGTATTCACAAAATAATAAAAAGAAAACCATTTAACAGCTCTGGGAAGTCAATTTTCAATACGGGAATTCAGACATTTTAGTGCTGTGCTCTCAGTCGTTGTAGAAAGGTCACCCCAGATGGTGCAGATGACACACATGGCAAACAGGAAGGCAGGCAGAAAGCAGGTTTGAAGATAAGAGAAATAAAACCTCATTGGTAAGTCGGAGTGATGTAAAAAAGAATAGCTTAAAAAATTATTATGCTACACTATTTCATAGCAAAACTATCTCCTAATAGACTGCTTTCTTATTTGGGCTATAATGAGTGGTAGTGAGTGGAGATATTGGCTGAGTGGGATATCACAGGGTAATGGTCAGGGTGAAAATGTAACAGCTGTGTTTTGCTTTGAATGGAGGAGGATCTGAAATGTAAATATATAAATATTACTCACTACATTTCTGTTAAACTCTAATGTGAATTATACAGGTGCCCTAGAGCCTTATAACCATCTGGGTACTATGCTAGCTTGACAGGCTATGGACAGAAACAACAGTCCTGCCAAGAAAAATAACTGAAAGCAATCTGTGTTTCACCAGCCCGAAAAAATAGCATAGCTTATTTTTCAAGTGCAATTCTCAGTTCATTATAACGTTCTGTTGCTTTATAATATTATCTGATTCCATGTAAAGCAACCAATTAAAGAAACTAGTTAGCAGCCCTGTGTACATCAGCTTCAGGCAGTAATTTGTCCTAGAAATCAGATGGAAATTGATGTAAACTGATACGTGCACAACTGCATCTCCTCCACTGATTATTCTTTCTGCTCCCCATCCCTCTGTCTCTAAAGATCAGGTGCAGCGTGGTCATCATTTTTATTTTCCCTTTGACTCAAATGCACCTCTGCTAAACTGTTTTCATTTTCAGGAGTGGAATACGTGCCTTAAGGCTGTCAGCTTAATTCTTGTCTGGTGTAAACTGCCATAGTTACACCAGTTTAGAGCTTTCTCCTCTGTTTTTCTATTGCTTCTCTGTATGTGACCTTCTGTCACTTCACTTCTGTTATGATGAAATCCAAGTATCTCTTTCTGAAGGGCATATCCTTCTCTGCAAGCAACACAAGCTCATGTTTTTTGGGCCCTGTAATGAGGTGCATCATTATTAATTATATTTTATACAACCCTGTCTGTGTCTTGATCCTTATGAACATTCAGACAAATAAGGTCCCTGCCTAAAAATAATTTCTAAATATGAATCTTACAGATATTTCAGAAAAGCATATCTATCTTTACAGATTGGACAGAGGCAGCCCACTGAAAAGACAATGACCAGACATCTTTTAGAATCATAGCGAATTCCACCATCTACAAATAAAAGCATTTCCTCTTACTTGGAGACTATTTAAATAAGAAATCTGAACTCTGGATATTTAATAGCAAATGTGTACATTTTCAGGGTCCCCTTTGACTATTTTTAGCATTTTCACTTCAAGTTTTCATTACACTTCAATAGGGATTGTGGATCCTAAAGATTTGAGAGTGTGTCTGCATTATATAATAAAGTCCCCACAGTCCTGCTAAATTAAGTCAATACGAATTATTCCAGTTCATTCTGTAGATCAAGCCCAAGGCTCTGTTTACTCATGTTTCTGAAAATTAGATGTAATTTATAACAACGCCATTCTTTTTATCTTGTCAAAGTTCCTTTTTTATATCCACTGCATTCTACTTCGTATCTTGCTTCCCAATATTAACACACCATTACTTTTCCTTTTCGCTCACGGTTAACTCGGAGTGAAAACCAGAGCACCTGGAAAGAACGAAACAGATGTGTTTGGAGAGCTGGAGCTGCACAGATGTGAAGGGGAAACAAATGGAAATTTTAGAGTCCACATAGTGTTAGTTAACATATATAATGAGTACCATGACCACAAAGTATAGATCTGCTCTAAAACTTCCTTTTCAAAGGTGCATAATGCCATTATCTTTTCATATCTGAAATAGCAAAGGGGAAAGTGCATTGATTTCACCTCTGGATGGACAAAGTACATCTTCCAATTCTATCTTTTGCAGTTCATGTTCTAGTCATAGTTAGATGGATTTTGTTCACCTTTCCAGTAGGTATTTTGTTCTACTTTGTCTACCATAGTATCTCTTGTCTGATGTTGCTTTTCAAGACTATTCACTGCATTATCTTTTCTCCACCTTATTGGCAACTTGTTGTGCTGTATTCCTTTAGGAATATTTTATTTGTTCTCTTTTTTTTTTTTTTCCCTATTTTTCCCCCACATTTTTCTTATTGCAATGGGTCTATTTTTCTTTTTCTTTTCTTTTTCTGCGATTTGTGTATATTATATTTATTTTTTCTTATTATCTTTTATTACTTCCTGTTTGATAACAGCATGCAGTCAGCAAGATTCCAATTCCATTTTCTTGGGTTTCTAAGCCTACGTGCAGCTGCCACTGGATAATGCACATTATACCAGGAAACAGTAGTTTTCTCAGACTTCCCCTTATTCTCATCTCTTCTTCCCTCAATATTTTTACACTTTTAAAAAGGTTTGATGCAAGTCCCATTTGGTTGAGGCTGTATAACATCTGTATTACAAGACATGAACCAGTTTTTACACATATTAGATATTCACAACACTGTAGACTCATAAAGCTTATAAACAAGTGACTTGAATGTCCCTTCTTATTAGCAGTATAGAACATTCAGTAGTTTTGCTGCATGTATTACGGTGTCTGCAACAGCACAGTTGATGCAAGTGTTTTGATTTGAGGATGAAACTAATTTGCTGAAAACACAATTAAATCACAGTAGGCAGTAGTCATAACTGCAGACCTGAAATTACAACCAACTACGTACAATTCAGAACTGAAATACTGAATAAATCGATGTAGATAAACAGCATATTGCTAAGTAGAAACAACACTCTAAAAACCAAGACTTTTAACGACATGTAGAAAAAGGGTCATATTATCATTCTTCGTACCATTTGTCTGCTGGCCTCCTTACCTTGTTTTTAAATAATTTTAAATCTGCTTTAAAAATTGGTGTTTGAAAGAGATTAGTAGCTTTCTAGAGCATTTACTGATTAATCTACTGACAATAGTATCTCTCCTGGTGCTGCAGTACTATTTGCACGTTCCATCAAAAATTTCATCTGAAGTAGCCATATATCAGTATACAGAGCGACACTTTCTCTTAAAGATTTTAGAGATTCTGTATGAAAAGCTACCAACTTCCTCAAGCTCAACAGCCTGAGATATGCAATTCCTTGCCTTATATTCATTCAGAGCAAATATCCTACATTATATGCTCTGTATCATCTTTTGAAACAGCCTGGCTTTCTCCACCAGTTCTGAAGAGAAACTAAACTGCCAAGTGAAAGTCTGAAGTTAGATGACATTTACTCTGTCTCATTTGATGAGGTACTTCTATCGAGAGCAGGACTGAAATATGCTTGAGAGTCTTGTACAGCCATGGGACTGTTTATGATACAGATCATATTGTATTAAAAGTAATCTGTGCACATTATCCCACAGAAATTCCACACAAAATCAAGCTCTCCAAGCTGTACCAAATCACTCGTTCAGCCACTCAACTCCATGGTCTATCTTCCATGAGACTGCAGCATTTTCATACAAAATCTAAATACAATGCTGACATTCATATTTATATACAGGGATGTTCTGAATAAGATCGGACCTGTAATGGGAAAACAATATATTTTCTTAGACCAATTTACATGGGAAATATTGACACGTTTTCAGGTAGACTAGATTTTTTTCAAAGTCATATTATTACTTCATGGTCTGCAGACAATCAGACTTTAATCAAACCAATTTCCAGAGCTGATTATGCCTCAAAAAGACTGGGTTATGTAAAAATTCCCCTTCATTTAATCTAATGAGCCATTAGCTCAAGTGTTGTAGATGATTTCATTGCCATGGGAAAGAAGCAGCATGTGGCAGGAGAGAAGAAACACTAAAACAAACAAAAAAACCCTCATAAAATATGTTTAATTGATCAATTCAACAAGGGACTGTGAAGGAGTCATGGAAAATATCCACTCAGAAAGGTAAATATAGAATAATGCTATGCGGATTGCCTAAACAAACACATGAAACCATTCAAGGTTTTAATGCCTTAAACTTTTACCTGAAATTAGCCAGTAGATAGTGAGAAAGGTAGGAACTGCTATATTCTGCATTTTTTTATTTTTTATTCTGGGCTTTTGTTTATTGGGGGGAGGGAGGTGTACGCCAATGATTTTAATTAAATTCCTCTCTGAAAGGGATGTTAGTCTGTGTCTCTGCATGTGTCTGTAAAGGTGGATGTCTCAGTTTGGTGTTTTTCACTGGAGTAAAATAAACTTTGAGACTGGGGAGAGACAACCACCTAAAAATTTTATTTCTTATACCTACATCTGCCTTTTGGTTATTTTTCTCTCTCTTATCGCTGATACAATTTTATAAACATGTTGCAGTGCTCTTCCTTGTCTGAGGACATGATCTTTATTTTACTGAAATTGAGATTTTTTATACAGCAGAAATGGATCTTCAGGTTTCTCATGGGCAGAGATTTCCTCCTATCTGCAGATTCGGAAGGGAATACCCTAAATTAGTAATGAAAATTTACTTCTAGAGCAGTGTTTCTCAGCTCTTGTATCAAGAACATAACAGTGGATCGCAAAATATAATTAGGTTTCAAAGATACTTAACAAACTAAAACAGAAAGAAAGTAAAGAAAACCCCAACTCCTACATTTTCATCGCATCTTATTCTTCTAGTTCAACTAGTCTTTGCCAGCTTCTTGAAATATATGAAAAATTAACTGAGCTTATTAACAATTTGCTTTTGCTTTCATAGTAAATGTAATTTAGTGGTGGTTGTCTTCAACTAATAGATCGCCACCTTGGAATGGCTGAGAACCATTCATCTAGAAAATCATCCGTGACCCCGCAGTTGGTTTGTGACATTTGTTTACATAAATTAATTTTTGTACACTAACTGTGTAATTCTGTAACAAATTATTACATTTTAGCAGGTAATCACAGAAGTTGTTTGAATATCTTTTAATGCAGAAGCTAATTCAAGTTTGGCTCTGGACTTTCAGTTCATAAGCAATGTTAATGACTCTTTTATCCTTCTTTTATATGTTTAAGGAAAACTGTTGTCTGGGAAATAATGTCGGGCTTCAAGATAAAAATGTATTTCAAGCTTGTTTGAATGATCTTGCCATGAGTAAACATGACTTCTTTTATAACTTTGCTTGCTTAGAATATACCAGGGCTCACTGGGAGCAAACCCCTAGGAAACAGAAGGTGAGAGATCCCTTCTCCCTTCACTGACCAGTAAGACTGTGTTCATTTTTTCATTTCAGAAACTGAGTATTTAAAGATGACCTGATAATTTTTTTAAAACTTATAGATAAAAAGTATGAATAAGGCTTGCTTTTGGCCAGGAATACTTCTCTTTTCCCTTGCTTGCCTTCCCTTTCTTTCCTTTCCTTTCTCTTCAGATTCTTTGTTATAGTCCAAAGAGAATAAAAAATGTGCTGAAATGCTTTCTTCTTTAGTTCTTCAAACATAATATAGGCTACTTGAGCTTGAACTGAAGGCTTCAGCTGTGACTTACGTTGTTGTGGAAAGACAAGGTTCAGAGTGGTTCATACAGTCCTTTTGGAGCTTTATTTTATGCTTCTTCTGAAAGTTATCTCTGAATTATGAATAAGCCTAAGAAAAAAGCAAAAAAAGCAATGTTGTTTTATGAATGAAACTCAAGTATGGATAATGGAAAAACAGTCTTGTGGAGAAAAAAAAAGTAGTGTTGTTATTCTGACTGACTTCTGTAGTAATGATATATGCTCAGAGGTCAAAAAAAAAAAAGGTAAGTTTTCTCAGTGTTATAACTTTGTACATATATATGATTACAATGCTCTCACGGTTACATAAAATTGGTGTTTAAAGTTGTTAATGCTATTAAAATAATTGTTTTTATCTCAGAGATGATTTTCTGTAATTGATAGCAATTTCTAGCACATTCTAATTAATTCATTTTCTCAGGAATGTGCTTGTAGACTTGCTGCTTTAAAATTCCTTTATGGAGTGATTAAATGTAGTAAGTCATTTCCATAACGATGTGTTAGTATTAAGATATGTAAAGTAGACTCAAGGAAAGTGATATTTTTACTTAGTAATTTTCTTCTTTGGGTGAGATATCATTTTGAACAATGTTAATGTTGAAGCAGTTGAAGTAGTTGAAGGACAACTTAAGAACAAGGAACTAGATTAAGATCTTAAACAGGAGTAGTTATTTAAGTTAGTGACTGGTTGAACTTCTAAAATACAGTTTTAGGTTCAAATATTTCCTTCTGCTTTTCCCATTGACTATTCCTGCAGCAATACCCTCCAAAAGACCCTAGAGGGAAATCTTTCCAAGCGTGGAAAGCTGCTCTGATTCCAAGGTCCAGCTTTATATTGACTACAAGGAAATGCCATAGTCGTTCCAGGTTAAGCCAGCAATAAACTTTTTTAGATTCAGATCAGATATTTAAATTTCCCCAAGCCAGAGAAAAGAAACAGCACTGTCCAACTAAAGTTTCTTCTACCTCAACAGAGAAAAATTTTCTTTTCTTTCCAGAGCAGACACTATCATCACAGTGATTTTTGAAGGTACAACTTTCAGCATGTGTGATCATCTATAGAAGGCAAGTTTGAAGATGAGTATTCAAAAACACACAGAATTCACCTTGTTTCTTGAATAGTGTTTTATAGAAAGAAGATTTTTAAAATCTTAAAATGAATTGGTCATTATAATTGAGGAGAATTTTAATGCTAGAAACGTAGCACAAGCTATGTTTCTTATTTCCTGAAAACTCATTTTTTTGGGGAGGGAAAAAAAATAAAAATCTAGAAAAGCTGAAAAAATACAAGGTCTAGAAAGCTGACAAAATACAAGGGTATCGATGAAAAATTCCTAGGCTCAGATCTCCAGAATGAAATGGTCCTATTAAAGTGTTAAAGAAAAAAAAAAAATACAAGAAACCAGCCACCTCTTCAAATTGTGTTATACTGTATTATTTGTAAAACATTTTACTAAACATTACTTTAGAAATTTGTTAAAGTGATTAGGGAAAAAAAATAAAATAAATCAAGGTATAATCAATTATTTTTCTTTAACAAAATATAGTTGTTCTTCAAATTTGTCTACCAGAGTGAAACATGGTCTGGCATTTGAAAATCTGAATGTTGCAACTATTGCTCCACTGCTGGCAGCTTAATTTCTTATGTTATACGCCTAATATATCTTCCAGACCCGTGATTTCTCCTCCTCTTTTTCCTTCTAAAATCCACTCTGCACATTAGGAAATACATGAATAAAACATAAGATGCCTTTATCTTTTCCTAAATGGGGACTCACTTCTTTAAAATTAACATATTATAAACCATATATACTTCAACTGAGTTGACTTTAAGGGAAAACCAAAATGTAACAATTCAATGACTTGGAAAATATTGCCTTTGTTGTAAAAGAGCAAGAACCTGATATGTTTAATGTGACATGATTTTTTTTTTTTTTCTGATTAATACCTTAGCACTATAAGGTGATTTTTGAGTATCCCAGTTCTTATCGTAATTAATTAGATCAGCAGAATCTTGGCTAGTAAGTGATATTTTCCTTCTATACTCTCCTATATCTCTGGAGCCATAAGACATATGCTTGAGAAGAAAGCAAGACTTATGAATCCCAAATAATTTTCTGGTGAAAAATAAATGTAGCAAAAATTATTACTAAGCTGTTTCTTCTGATTTATTTATTTGATTTCTATAACAGTTTTCCTCACCATCCTTCAAGGACACTCATTGATTTCAATGGGAGTCATGCAGTTAAAATGTACTGATCTATTTCAAATATTTATCTGTTAATAGCTGTGTTAGGAATGCCTTAAGACAAATGGGTGTTTATTATAGAAATAGTCATGTAGTATTATAGAATATGAAGCTCCCATCTTCTTTTAATTCAGTGCACTATAGATATAACTTCAGGAATATTTACTCTCAAGATATACGTAGGGTTTTGCATAATATAAGTAACACAAAACCAGCTATAAAAAAAAAAAAAAAAAAAAAAAAAAAAAAAACCCGGGCAAAAGCCAGAAAGGCTTGCATGCTCTCTGATATCACCATTACTGGCTTTTTCATCGCTATGTAAAGACTTCCAGGACAAGAAGTTATGCCTGATTTTTTTTTTACTGTCCCAGGGAAAAAAAGAGAGTTTATGGCCTTTGGAAAAAGGGGCAGGCCACTCAGGAAGGCTACAAAGATGTTGTAAGGCTACGCAGGGAGAAAATTAGAAGGGCCAAAGCCCAACTAGAACTTAACCTGGCTTTGGATGTTAAGATTAATAAAAAGAGTTTCTATAAATAGATTAGTAACAAAAGAAGGACTAAGGAGAATCTCCATCCTTTACTAGATGAAGCCGGCAACATGGTGACAAAGGATGAGGAGGAGGCTTAGGTACTTAATGTCTTCTTTGTCTCAGTCTTTAGTAGTAGTACAGTCAGTTGTTCCCTGAGTACCCAGACCCCTGAGCTAGTAGATAGGGGTGGGGAGCAGACTGAAGCCCCCGTAATACAAAGGGAAATGGTGAGGGACCTGCTCCAACACCTGGACATACACAAGTCTATAGGGCTGGATGGGATCCACCCAAGGGTACTGCGGGAGCTGGTGGAAGTGCTCACCAAGCCGCTTTCCATCATTTACTAGCAGTTCTGGCAAACCATGGAGGTCCCAGTTGACTGGTGCCTCGCAAATGTAACCCCCATCCACAAGAAGGGCTGGAAGGATGATCTGGGGAACTACAGGCCTGTCAGTCTGACCTTGGTGCCTGGGAAGGTTATGGAACAGATCATCCTGAGTGACATTATGTGGCACATGAAGAACAACTAGGCTATCAGGCTCAGTCAGCATAGGTTCATGAAAGGCAGGTCCTGCTTGACAAACCTGATCTCCTTCTATGACAAAGTGACCCACTTGGTGGATGAAGGAAAGGATGTGGATGTTGTTTACCTGGACTTTAGTAAGGCCTTTAATATGGTTTCCCACAGCATCCTCCTGGAGAAACTGGCTGTCTGTGGCTCGGACTGCAGTCCTCTATGCTGGGTTAAAAACTGGCTGGAGGGCCAGCCCCAGAGAGCGCTGGTAAATGGGGTTATATCCAGTTGGCAGACAGTCACAAATGGTGTTCCCCAGGGCTTGGTATTGGGGCCAGTTCTCTTTAATATCTTTATCAATAATCTGGATGAAGGGATCCAGTGCACCCTCAGTAAATTTGTAGATGACACCAAGTTAGGTGGGAGTGTCAGCCTGCTTGATGGTAGAAAGGCATTGCAGAGGGATCTGGACAGGCTGGATTGATGGGCTGAGGCCAATGGTATGAGGTTCAACAAGGCCAAGTGTCGGGCCCTGCACTTGGGTCACAACAATCCCATACAGCGTTACAAGCCTGGGGAACAGTGGCTGGAGAGCTGCCTGGCAGAAAAGGACCTGGGGGTGTTGGTCAACTGCTGGCTGAATATGAGCCAGCAGTGTGCCCAGGTGGCCAAGGAGGCCAACAGCAACGTGGCGTGCATAAGAAATAGTCTGGCAAGCAGGATTAAGGAAGTGATTATCCCACTGTAGACACCACTGGTAAGGCCACACCTTGAGTATTGTGTTCAGTTTTGGGCCCCTCAGTACAAGAAAAACATTGAGGTGCTGGAGCATGTCCAGAGAAGGGCAATGAAGCTGGTGGGGGGTCTGGAGAACAAGTCTTACGAGAAGCAGCTGAGGGAACTGGGGTTGTTTAGGCTGGAGGAAAGGAGGCTGAAGGGAGATCTTATTACTCTCTACAACTGCCTGAAAAGAGGTTGTAGACAGGTGGGCGTAGGTCTGTTCTCCCAAGTACCAAGCAAAAGGATAAGAGGAACTGGCCTCAAGTTGCGCTGGGGGAGGTTTAGACTGGATATTAGGAAAAATCCTTACACTGAAAAGGTTATCAAGCATTGGAACAGGCTGCCCAGGGAAGTGGTTGAGGCACCATCCCTGGAGGTATTTAAAAGACAGGTAGACATAGTGCTTAGAGATATGGTTTAGTGATGGTTTTTGTCAGAGTTAGGTTGATGGTTGGACTAGATGATCTTCCAACCTAGGCAATTCTATGACTCCATGATTCTGTGAATAAGGTATATTTCATGAATTTGTTTAATGCATTTTTGAACATTTATCTTTTTATCCTTTGGCAAAATTAGTTTCCACTATATATTTTTTTAATATGTTAAAAGTACTTCCTTGACCATGTTGTTTTTGCCTAGCAATTTCACCATTAGGTGAGTTACGGTTTCCTGAATTCAGTACATCAAAAATAGGAAAAAAATATTTGCTTTGTTGTTTCTCAATGCAATTAATGATTTAATATCCTCTGTTTAAGCTTATCCACAGAGTATATTCCAAACTGAAGAACTGTGAAATACTCTCTTTCTCCTGGTCATGGAAGATTTTCCATGTCCCTGAGTCCATTTTCTCTTGCTTTACACGTTTTGTTTGTATTATCTTTATACTGACATGATAATAAAACTATTCCACAGTCAAGAGGTGCGTCCATACTGAGTGATGAAAACACATTATGATACTTTCTATTTTGCTTTCCACTGTTTTTCCTAACAATTGCCAATATTGTCTTTACATCTTTTAAGCTAGGATCGGTATTGATCCTTAAAGGCTTCAAAGTTTTCTTTTTTTCCCTGAGTATTAATAACTAGTTCAGGAGAGTACTGCAGTTTCTTTACAGTATAATTGCTTCCAGTCCTTCTCATATACATCACTTACCATGTGAATAACTCATTTTATTGTCCCGTGTTGCTGGATCATCTACACATCTATACGATCTGCGTAAGTTTCACTGTACCAATTAATATCTGTAAATTTTGCTGCTGAAGTATTAACCCCCTTTTAAAGAAATTATGAATATGCAGATTCACTGATTCAGATACAGGTTCACTGATACTTTTCTCCCACTATGAAGCTATGAAAAAGTCTTCATTTTACAAAGGCCATGTTATTCTCCAGTTTGGTCTGCCTGTTGGGAAACTACGTCTCCAAAAGTTGACCAGGTGTGCAATTCCCTGATTTCAATTGTTACCACTAATGCAAATGAATATGGCTTTTGTGGAATTACATTATCTTCAGTGACTACATTTTTAGCGTAAGTCTCTTAAATAGACCACAATATTGAAGTCCGTAATATTTACAGATTTTTGAGTGGCTAAGGCTGCATGAATGTATTTAACTTTAAGTCTTCACTGAACAAAGATAATAAAATCATGCTCAACAAATCCAAACGTAAGCAAATAATAACCTTTGAATCTAGGTAAAGGTGACTAGTGTCTATTCAATTTGTGATAATATTAGGCTTTAAAGGGGAAACATTTCCTAACCAGTGAATGCTGATTGGTATACTCATCAACAAAATAATTTTGATCTGTATTAAGTATTGTCTTTAAACGTTGATCAAAACCAAGGTTTCATTGCACTTGGCAGCCCCCAAACACAGAAAGCAGCAATTATCTCCAAAGGCTTAATCATTTAAGTCCCCAATCCCAGAAATGCTAAGAAATTATCTTAATTGAAAAACTACTTGCGATTTCTGCACAATTAATGAAACTGATCTCATACCTAAATGTTATCAGCTTGGTGGCCTAAACAGACAGAAGAGGGAAAATTAAATCAAGAAGAGAATCAAACACAAGAGACCTCTTTTTTCAGGCATAGAACTGATCCTAAATGAAATTCTTTTGACTGTGCAAGTCAGTGTTCACGCATAAACTAGGAAAAGAATCTGGAAACCTATATCCTGAAACTGATCTTAATTTCCATGTAGTTTGAGATTTCTTCTTTTAATCAAGTGTTTTATCTATAAGAAATAGTTGTAAAGTAGATATTTCGGCTCAATTCAAATCTACTTTAGTTTAGAGTTTAAAGATTATTTATGTTTCACTTAATATTTAGGACTAGAACTGGAAAATTAAATTATTTTAATTATAAGTCGTCATGCGTCAACTACAGTGCTTATACTCTGAAAGTAATGATTCTTAAGAAGATTCTAGTACAGATACTGGCAGAATTTACAAATAACTTGAAATGATAATTAGTCTGTTTGAATCAGGCAGGTCTAGCATACCATTTGTGTTAGGTAGTAATTGAAATGTTTATGAGTTTTATTAATTCCCTAGTAAGATTGCCTTGGACTCAAACTCGGTGAGACTTTTGTTTCAGTTTAAACATGAGATTATCTCAATTTATCTCATGTCTGCTTTGTAATTTTCCATGCCTTAAAAAATTAAGGTTATAGCAATTTTCATCTTCAGTAAGTTTCATACTCAGTAAGTTTGCAGACGACACCAAACTGGGTGGGAGTGTTGATGTGCTTGAGGGTAGGAAGGCTCTACAGAGGGACCTGGACAGGCTGGATCGATGGGCCAAGGCCAACTGTATGAGGTTTCATAAGGCCAAGTGCTGGGTCCTGCATTTTGGTCACAACAACCCCAAGCAACGCTACAGGCTTGGGGAAGAGTGGCTGGAAAGCTGCCCCGCAGAAAATGACCTGGGGGTGCTGGTGGACGGCCAGCTGAACATGAGCCAGCAGTGTGCCCAGGTGGCCAAGAAGGCCAACAGCATTCTGGCTTGTATCAGGAACAGCATGGCCAGCAGGAGTAGGGAAGTGATGGTGCCTCTGTACTCGGCACTGGGGAGGCCTCACCTCGAGTGCTGTGTTCAGTTCTGGGCCCCGCTGTCCAAGAGGGACATGGAGGTGCTGGAGCGTGTCCAGAGGAGAGCTACCAGGCTGGTGAGGGGTCTGGAGACCAGGTCATATGAGGAGAGGCTGAGGGAGCTGGGCATGTTCAGCTTGGAGAAGAGGAGGCTGAGGGGAGACCTCATTGCCCTCTACAACTACCTGAAAGGAGGTTGTAGAGAGGTGGGTGTTGGCCTCTTCTCCCAGGTGAATAATGACAGGACCAGAGGAAATGGCCTGAAGCTGCAGCAGGGGAGGTTTAGATTAGATATTAGGAAGAATTACTTTAGTGAAAGAGTGGTCAGGCACTGGAACAGCCTGCCCAGGGAGGTGGTTGAGTCACCATCCCTAGAGGTGTTTAAGAAACGTCTAGATGTGGCACTTCAGGGCATGCTCTAGTGGCAGAGTCTGTAGATTGTTTGGTTGGACTCGATGATCTCAAAGGTCCTTTCCAACCATGAAGATTTTATGATTCTATGATCTTTTTGGAGGTTAATGTCTCTGACTATGAAATTGGTAGTTATTTGTATGAACAGTTGTTGAAATGTAAAGACTATGTAAGGAAAAGTTTCCAAAGGAAAATGATTATCTCATTTGGCCAACAGAAGTCATAAAATCAAATTAAGAGAAAGGCATCTTTTATTTCCATGTGTATAAAACATACTGTGTAAATCTTTAACATGGAAAATTTTATCTTTATTCCATAAACCTGAAAACTATCAGACTTACCATTTCACAAAATATCACTTTCAAAAAGGAATTGTTACTATGTGTAGGGAGAAATGCAGGATTCCAAATAGGGAACAAATATTGTATGGCTTAGATATATGGTATGTACTGCATATACATTACAGGTTGTAAGTGTAATTAACTATTAAATACTAAATTATATATCTAAGATATATAATTTCCCAACCCACTGGGAGAAAATTGAACATCTAAAAATGAAATCCATAACAGTCACAATAGTGAAAAACAGCATTGTCATAGTTTAACCCCAGCTGGCAGCTACAACCGGTCAGCTGCTCACTCGCTTCATCTTCCACCCCAGTGGGATGGGGAGAAGAATCAGAAAAAATAAGGAAAACTCATGGGTTGAGATAAAGGCAGTTTAATAACTAAAGCAAAAGCCATGCATACAAGCAAACAAAACCAAGGAATTAATTCACTGCTTTCCATTGGCAGGTAGGTGTTCAGCCATCTCCAGGAAAGCAGGGCTCCATCATGCATAACAGTTACTTGGGAAGACAAAATGCCATAAATCCAAATGTCACCCCCTTCCTTCTTCTTCCCACAGCTTTATATACTGAGCATGACGTCACATGGCATGGAATATTCCTTTGTTCTGTTGGGGTCAGCTGTCCCGGCTGTGTCTCCTCCCAGGTTTTTGTGCACTCCTGGCCTACTCACTGGCAGGGAGGTATGAGGAGCAGAACAGGCTTTGACTGCTTAGCAACAACCAGAAACTCCAGTGAGACACCAGCACCACTCCCATCCCCAATCCAAAACACAGAGCGGCACCAGCATCCAGCAAGAAAGTCAACTCCATCCCACCTGAAACCACGGCAGGTATGTGCAATCCAACTAATAGAAAATACTAATCATGCAAGATGTCTAACTTGGAAGCTTAACCTGATGCACTGGTTCAAACACTCCACTTTTATGTGTCCTACATAAAAATATTAACTCTTTGATCATAACAACTGTTTCAGTTGTCCAAAGCAAAAAAAAAAAATCCAGGGCTAGTTAACTCAGAGGCAGAACCATTCGGATAAGGTTTAACAACTCCGTAGCTGGTTTGGTCAGCGCTAGCCCAGCAATCTCAGGACCAGCCCACCTTACATATGTGATATGGGGCTGTCGAAAGAAGGCTGAAAACCTGTATGACCAAATGTAGATCATTCCATCTGCCTTATTTGTCTAGGCCCCTCTTTATAAGGTCCTTTAGATAGAAGGTTAATTTAATCTTAATGTATGTATCTGATATAGGTCATATTAGTCATATCCTGAAAAAATAAATAAATGTTTTTCTCCATTTTCTATAAAGATAGCCTAACTCAACTAGTTCTGATAAAGATGTCTATATAATGGATATCCAAAAGCATTTAGAAGCCTGTGGCATTTAGTCCTGTTTAGACAACCAATGCTCTCCCTCACCTGCTCCAGAAGGATGAGGTGTCTTTTAAGTCCAACATATCTGCCATTTCCATCTTAATACCCTAGAGCATCAAAAATTGATGAATGCAATAAAATTATACACATTCATAACAATAATTACATAAATTAATATAAAATTTAACTTATTAGACACCTAAAATGAGGCAAGATTCATTTACAACAGGTTTCCATATTTACTACATTTACATCAAATGCCATTGAAAGTTTTGTATCAAAGCTAAGAAAAGTTCATCAAAGGATAAAAAGTCTAAAAATGCAATTAAATAAACAATTAAATCTACAATTAAAATAAATTCTGAAAAATCTTTCCAAATATCTGTATCTTGTGAATTGATCAGAATTAGTTTTATGTAGCATACTTTATTTGTACTCCTAACATATTTCACAACCTACACCATTTTAACTTTGCTTTGCTATTTAACATTCTATAAAGCAATGAGTTGGTCTCATTGGAATGTTCCCAGTGTTCTTGCTGCACATGACAGGTATGTAATGAATAAAAATATCCTTTTTTTCCTTATTTTTTTTTGTTATTGGTTGGTTGTTCTTTTAAGGTACTGTGTTTCAGTATTGATTTTAGGATAAGGAGCTGGCAGTATAGTAGTCCACTAGTTTGGAATATACTAAAAAGAGGTACTTGAAAGTGATTTATGACCAAAGTGACAAAGCTGAGATTGTCTTAAGAACTTCTGATATGGCACAATTTCAACTTGACTACTCAGATCCCCTTTTGAATCATCATAAAGTCAGAGTAAATAAGTATCTTCTTGAAAATCATGTAGTCTTCCACCTTGGTTTCCTTATCTAGTAATGTCTAGTAGTATCTTGTAGCACGACTTTCTGACACAGGAATAGGGAGGACAGTTCATAGTAGCTACCAGGCTGGGAGTGTGGGAGAGCACCCATTGTGGCCTGCCACCAGTTTTCACTTGTGCCAACCTCTCTATTAATATTTAATACTGGTGTCACTCACAATTTGGAAAAATGTTGCTTAGGTGCTAATAATAACATTTTTTCTGGTAAATTTTTCATAAATGCATTTTAAACAGCCATGAATGGAGGTGATATATAAGGTGAGGGAAGGGTTTGGCCAGAACTTACCTCTGCAATATCAACCCCTCAAAGTATACTGAATATAAGTAAAAGTACTTAACAAAAATCTCAGTTTCCTAGATGAGTTTCTAAACATTAAAATTCATACAAAAAGCAGTTGATTTAGACAGTGGGGAAGAGATGGAGTTATTTGTTTCTTTTGGTAAATTCAAAAGAAATATTTATCTTGCTTTGTTTATATGGCCTAACTCAAATAGGCTACTAACTGAAATAAACTAGCGTGGTTCTAAGATAACATTACTTTGGGAAAAGCTCCCAAAACCCACCTTTTATACTTTTCAAACTTTGCATATATATTTTGTAAAGAAGGTAGCTAATATAAAAAGATATAATTCTTTTTTGTTATATTTCCCAGAAATCAAATGAGCATAAATGCTTATTAAATTATTTTGTTTATACCCTAGACATGTATCAACCTATTACTAGTAGCAACTTTGACTTAGCTTCTTTTTAGTCAAGAATCAAGAATGGTCCTCGTAAGCCACATAAACAGTGTTCTTAATGAAAAAATAATTTCCATTTTATTTTTCTTAACCACTAAATGAGGTCAACTAAGGTTTTAGGTTCTGACAATATAACTTGTTAAAAAAAGACCTAATGAAGGTCTGTAGACCTCCAGTCTTGGGATCACTTGATTTGCATGGTTTTTACTAAGCCCAGAGATGTAAAGCATGATTGTATGAACAGTTCTTAAGTAAAGAACTATTTTTTTACTGGCATGCACATTAACGTTCTGGGAAAGGCATGTTCTGGGAGAGGTGTACTCTGGACTAAACCACTTTTTATGGTCCCTGCCCCTGGTACCATTAACAAAGACTATGCTGCCAGTCCATGGTCAGAGGCTGAAGCCGTGACCTTGATCTTCCCAGGAATGGCCTGATCAGCAACCTTGATGAGCTGCCAGCTTCCACTTCTCTTCTTTTGTGAGGGTTTTATGTCTTATCAAGACAGTGTGGGGTTTTCTTATTGTCTTTGATGATTTTACATCTGTGTTCTGAAATGGAATTAAAGGAGTCTAACTTGCCGGTCTCACCTGTTTGTTCTGTATTTCTTTCTTGTCTCACATAGCTACATGCTCTCTTGCTTACAGAATAAGATAACAGTGATAACAGATTTGTTCTCTCCTTTTGGCAAAACAGGGCTCTGAATCACAAAATCTGTGGTAAAAACATTTTAAGAATGAAGAAATCATGATAATTTCTCCAGGAAAACTCACACACACAGTGCTGAGAATTTATGACAGAAGTAAAGGGGGGTTAGTTTATTGTCCCTGCTCAAATAACTCCTGTTTCCCTGCTTTCTCTCCTTTCCATGTTAGACACAGCTCATTGGCATGTTGGCCCACATTTAATGGTGACTGGATTAGCATAACAGAAGAGAAGCTGCAGCATGCAGGAGGTGAGGACACTTCATGTCTCCATAAGATCATATGGAAGGTACCCCCCCGGTACCTCCCCATCATATGCTATCTTTTCATGGATGTACAGTTTCCCTGCCACTCCCATCCTCCATATGAGAAAATTAGTAAAGGATACAGTTTCACCAGTCTGAGGATTTAAGTACAGTGCATTGGCTGGAGGTAGACTGGATGAACTTAAAGGTACGTTCTGTTCCTATTTTTTATAATAAATAAATTTCTTCCAATCCTCCTGGGAATTTAAATATAGCCAATGCTACCTGGGAGTGCCATCAGTATAGCTTTATGAACTAACCATCAAGATAACTTGAAGATGATTGATTCAGGTCTTACTGTCTTATGAACATAAGCATTATCCTTCTCATAACATCTCTTTAAGTATAACAATGCCTCCCTCAATGCAAAACAATAAAATTTGAGCATATGATTATTTAACCCGAAAGTATAATTACTTGTTTTTCATAGGGTGATTTTTCTTGTGAATTTACCTTTTTAAATACGGTATTTATAAAAATGTATTGCCAGTTTAAATGCAGACAATGACAGTAAGACTACTGAAGAAATACATAAGAAAATCATGTTAACTTTGGTAAAAGAATCTGGATGTATGGATATATATAGTATGAGAGGGAGAGAAAACAGCACTTACAAAACTATGTTTGGCTTAATTATTGTAGAAAATATTGTTCAATAATTAGAATGAAACAAAGTTCTAAAAGTAAATGTTTAAAAGATATATCAAGAAAATATAACAGAAACATAATTAATGCTTAATTTTCCATAATTACTTATTTTACTGTCACTGAATCTCTGAATAGACTTCTAAAGACACTTCACCTAACCCAAGCTAAGATGCCTGCAGGGAAAATGGCAGTAACCAAGCTGGTCACTTTAAACACCCATGGTAATCAATATGGTGGGGTGGGGTGGTGGGAGAAACAACAAAAAAAAAAAAACAAACAACTTTTTGGTTTTGGCTTATCTGACCTGTTTGAGATACTTTAGAATGAGATCAGTCATATTCTACTGAAGACTAGGGTTTTTTGCCCCAACTATAAAGGAAGTTTAAGATGACTAGCTTGCATTAAATGTCTGTATTGTAAATATCTACTTTTGTTCATATGTATCATGGACACAATCACTGTAACACATTTTTGCTCACAGCTTTGACGACATCTCTAATGTGCTAAAAGGATTTTAAGGACCGTGTATATTCTTACTCTTATTCTTTTCCTTTCAAATTTATTATACTTACAGGAACACTAGTAGATATGTTTGTCAGAAGAAAAGTGCAAAAGACAATCCCATATTTAGGACACAAGCTTCCCACTAGTTTTGTGGAGGTAAAAAGAACTCTCCCATGTGGATATGGCAGTGTGTAATTATGTATCGCGTGGATTTTATATTTTTCCATCAGACATCAGTTGATAGCTGCAGGGAAGTGACAAAGCACAATAAAAAACTTGAGTTTGAGCCAGGACACTACAGTTGTACATTTATACTCTCAGTACCGTCACTTTTGCTACCTGAACACAAACTGCTGCATATGTAATCTCTCTGGCCCAAATTTCATTTCATTCTTTTAGTTTTTCACAGTTCTTCATAATTCACAGCAGAAGCTTTAGGGTTAGGCCTTTATGCACTACAGAAAGAATTATTATTTGTAGTATATTGTAATAGAAAGTTTTCTGTAGAACAGAATCTAGAACAGAAGAACAGAAATCACATCTAACTGATGTGATTTCCCCCTAGAATGAGACTTCTTGTTGCTGCAACATTATAAATATAAGCTCCAGATGCAGAAAGTGTGTTGTGCTAAATGAGCCAGTGGTCTAATTGAAAGCAAATCTGCATCTGTTAAGAGAAGATCTGTTAATGACAAGTCCCTAGTGTAAATGAGGTCACTTCACCAGCCTTTCACAATATAAAGTAGAAATCAATTTCCTTTATTAGAGGGACTCTCCTCCTTTCATTAGCATGTACTTTTAGAGATTGAGATTTCGTTTTCTTTTGAGATGCGCTCCCACAGCAGCTATCCATAAAAATGAAGTGCTGAAAAAGTTTGTAATATTTATAATGTTTTAAATTTGACACCATTTATATACAGCTCATTTTTAAGAGTCTATGCAAAACAAAGGTATTTCTGCAATGGAACAGTTCAGAGCAGGGAGTTTAGTTCAAGCTCTCGCTTGTTCTTTGTATTCATGATTTATTTTTTTTTTTTGCAATTTAAATATTGCAGGGCTGTTCTTGCTAGTTCTCATTCTGCTGAATCAGCTCTTACAGAAGCATCATTGTTCTTGGAGACTGACACAGGTTACAGACTGCTTAAGAAATGTGAATTAGGTGCAGTGGTGCATAGGAATGAGCAGAAGAACTTGAAAGCTTTTTTTTTTTTTTTTTTTGTCCTATCAACTCTGCCTGTCTCTGCAGTGCCTATATCCAGATTAGCCCCAAGCTTCAAAGAGTTTTTAACAAAGCTTCAAAGCAGGCAATTTACGTGTCATTATTACTCTACTTTGAAAGCACACCTTTTTCTTCAGGGTTCAAACATTTTTTAAAGAAGGATTGAAATCCAAAACAAAATTCCAAGAAATTGAATTAAACTGGACAAAACCTGCTGCCTCTATCCTAGGCATTCTTTTCTTTATACAATTGACACAATCTGCTTTGCATTCCTTTTCAGGATCATTTTGTCCTATCACACAAGGTACAGTGAGGTGCATATTCCATATAGGCCTGCAGATTAGTTCAGTTCATTATGCATTTTCAAGTGTTCATTTTCATGCAGCAAAAAAGGGAGTAATTAAGATGAAAGAAGCTGCCATGGTACAGTTTGTGCCTTTGCAGGACAAGTATTCTGCTGCGTAGATTAAGTGGGCCACCACACGATATGTCTATGAGATTAAAAATTACTGCAGAGAGGACAGATTTATGGGTTGTCCACTGCTCCCCTCCTTATGGTTATGTGTCAGTGGAAATCAGTATTCATGCTGCATCCCCAGGTCTCCTTCTTAAATGCCCATGTTTTACAATATTCTGACAAAGAAGTCATATGAATACCCATCCTGCGTCTGAGTTTAAACAGACCGAGACGTGATTAATGGGTGATACTAGACACTTTTAACCTTATGGTGCTATTCAGTAGAAGGTGACAAAGTGCATTTTTCTGTAATGATTAAAGTCTATGTGGTTCCAAATTCACCAGTGTTTTCAAATCGTAATGTGTTTGTTGCAGATGGACTATTAGTCAAATAACCTGGCATCTGTACCAGTACAACATAAACGTCTGAATGAGGATGTACAAATTGAGATGTTTTCATCAAGTGACCAGACTGGTATAATACAAATATAACCCTTTATTATCCACTGGTAATAGATAGTGTGAATATTAGAGGTATATTAATGTTATGACTGGAGAGAGCTGCAATTTTCCAAGCATGCATTTATTTATTTAAATGTGATTGACCAGAATTCTGAGCACATATTAAAAATTTAAATATAAACATTAAAAAATGGAGTATGTCTCTGCTTTCGAAAAAATATTTGCCTTTGAATTGACTGTAAGGAAAGTGAATTACAGTAAATCAAATTATGACCCTTCAAATGGTGAATGAGAGTATCCACAGAGGAGGCTGACGTAGCAAAACTAGTCCACTTTAAATTTATTTCTCTAATAAATTCATATTAATTTGACTGATGGTCCTCCATGAATCAAATAAATTTTGGAGGGTGAAAGATACAATTATAGAATGATAGAAAGTCTAGGCTGAGAGGGACTACTGGATACCCTCTGATTCAACCCTTCGTGGAAAGTGGGGCCTTAGACCAGGCTGGCCCTGTAAAACCATACTGAATGTTTCCAGCAAGGGAGATTCCACCACTGGTCTGAGCAGCCTATCCAATGTTTGACTGTCCTAAAGACTTTTTTTTTTTTCTTATATCCAAAAGGAATTTCCCCTGAAGTGACTCATGCCTGTTGTCTCTTGTCTATTCACTTTGCAGCCTTTTTAAAAGAATGCCTCCATCTCCTCTATAACTGCCATTCAGGTGATGGAAAACTCTGATTAGATCCCTCCAGAGCTTTCTCTTCCCTCAACTAAAAGACCTCAATTCCTTCAACTGTTCTTCACACATCAAATTCTATCATGCTAATCATCTTGAGGGCCCTCCTCTGATCCCCCTCTATTCAGTCTGTCTTTTACTGGGGGTACCAAGATTGGGCACAATACACCAGGTGTGGCCTAACAAGAGCTGAGTAGAATGCAATAATCACATGTCTTGTGTCACTTGCTGCAATCCCAGACGCGGTTCATCTTCACTGCTGCAAAGGCATACTGATAACACATTCAGATCATTGTCCACCAGCATATCAAGGTCCTTTCTCGCAGAGCTCCTCCCCAGCCAGTTAGTTCCCAACCTGTATTACTGATTGAGATTATCCCACCACTGCTGCAGGACTTCACATTTGTCTTTGTTAAATCTCATGAAATTCATTTTGGTCTGATTTTCTTAGACTGTCGAGGACTCTACATTTTACCTCTTCTGTCCGGTGTTATCTACCTCTTC
This sequence comes from Sterna hirundo, assembly GCA_009819605.1. Classification (NCBI taxonomy): domain Eukaryota; kingdom Metazoa; phylum Chordata; class Aves; order Charadriiformes; family Laridae; genus Sterna; species Sterna hirundo. Next base: position 168,380,153 of record CM020437.1, read on the forward strand.
TCCCAATGTGGTGTCACTTGCAAACTTGGTGAAAGTATATTCAATCCCATCACCCAGATTTTTTTTTAAAGATCCCGAGGAATTCCACTCATGACCAGCTGCCAGTTTGAGATATTAACTACCTTTTGAGTGCAGCATCTTAGACAGTTTTCCATCCATCTTGCGATGGATTTGTCCAGGCCATCTTATCTGCTTCAGCAAGGATGTGAGAGATCATGTCAAACATCTTGCAAAAGTCAAGGTACTTTTTTATCCACTGCTCTCCTCTATTAACTGAGAAAGTCATTTCATCATAAAGGCAGTTAGACTGGCTCGGTAGAATTTAATCTTGGTAAATCTGTGTTGCTTTTTCCCAATCTCCTTCTTGTCCTTCATGTGTGTGGAAAAAGCTTCCATCCATACCAGTTCTATAATTTTCCCAGGAACTGAGGTGAGGCTACCCGCTCTATTGTTTTCTAGATTTTTATTACTTTTTTTTTCATAGATGGACATATTTGACTTTTTTAAATCATCTGTGATTTTCACTGATCTCCATAATCTTCTAAAAATGACAGAGTGGCTTTGCAATAATGTCTTCCAACTGTTCTCAGATTTAGCCCACCAGAACCCACAAACCTCTATCTATCCAGTTGGTACAGATGGTCCCTAGCTCAACCCTCCTCTACTGTCACTCTCACTATTTATTTTGTCATTTCGTCTTGGAATAGAGACTTGGGAGCTGACATCACCCTTCATGATTGAGGTGAAAACAATATGGAGTACTACTTTTCTGTGTCATTTCCAACTAACTTGCCATCTCCATTCAGCAGCAGTCTTGTGTCTTCCTTGTACTTCCACTCAGTGCTAACGCAGCTACAGAAGCCTTTCTTGCTAGCTTGAGCTCCAGCTGAGCTTTTGCCTTCCTAACTGCATCTCTGCAAGCTCAAGCAATATTTTTTGTATTCGTCTTCTGTATTCAAGCCATATCTTTGGTATTCCTCTTTAGGTGTCTGTCCCCTTTCCCATCTGTCACATCTTTCTTTTTCTTATTTGAGCTCTTTGAATGCTATCTGCTTAACAAGGCTCTTTTTTTTCTGGGCCTGCTCTTTTTTTTTTTTTTTTTTTTTTTTTTTTTTTTTTTTTTTTTCCATTTAGGGGGATGGACAGCTCTGAAAATTTCTGAGCACTTCCGAGTTCCTTTGCCCTCCCGGACTCCCATGGGAGTCTTTATAGTTTCCTGAGCAAAAACTCTTCTAAGAGTTGAAATCTGCACTTCTGAAATCTAAGGTGTTTATTTTGCTACTATAATTTTGAATGAAAACTATAAAGTGAGGAATAGAAGGAAGTATGTGTATGTGTATCTATATGTGTGTTTGTGTCTATGAAATTTAAAGTAGTTTTATTATTTTGCTTGTGGTATTAATTACATACACACAATACATACTAGTCACAAGGATTTACCAACACTTCTGAACTCAAGTGTCTCAGGAACTTAGGATAAAGTAAAACTCTCCAAGAATTATCTGATGTGTTTATTTGCTGCTTCTTCCCAATCTATGCTACTTCGGCTGGTTTTATGTTTAGAAGAAAGACTATTTCCCTGCTAGCAACAATGTCTAATTAAAGAAATAATAAAGAACATTTCATGGTAAAAGCAATAAAGTTTCCACATGGAATTTTCAAAACAGTTTCTTTCCATAGCCATGAATATGGATAAAAAAGTAAAAGCTTAAGTAGTATAACGTAAATTGGAACCATTCTTGGAGAAATTCAGTTCGGTATGGGACAAGTGCCTGTAAATGAGATTCATTTCGTTTCACTTGAGTCATTTAAAAGTTGGGCATGCAATGCAAGTTAGGTGTCTATACTTTCCATATAATCAATGGGAAGAGAGAAGAAGTGAGACCTCCAGAGAGTGATTAATGCATCTTTAAATAGGTATCTATTAGAAGCATGATAAATATATCTCTAAAGAGACTTTTCTCTTACGGTCTGTGGAGGAAATTTAGATGAATAGCAAAGATGTCTAATTTTTAGATACTTAAGCTGAGATGAAATGAATCTCATTATCTATGTTAGCCTTTCATGCACAAATATGTTGGATGAGGGCATTACAGGAACTATTTGCTAGTATACGTGAATAGTATAAATTGGCACACTGAAACAAACCATACAAACAACATGATGATACCTAGCGGGTACTTTTGTTCCTGAGAAAGACTTTGGCCATTTTCTTTAGTCAAATTAGATTTGACTGCAAAATTTTTTAAACCTAGATTGTTAGAATTAGTAATGAAGACATTATATTCACGCACACTCCACAACTTTTTTCCAAATTCATTCCAGAAATACTTTTCTATACCTAAATGATGTTATTCAGACTACTATATCTTATCTTCCCTTTTGATTGCTCTAATCACTCACTTGACCTTGGACTTTTCGTAACTTTCACTATGAACAATAGAAAAAAAAAGAATGCAGTTATTGCAACCATTGCCTGTATCCATTTCCATTACCCTGTTTACATTATCTGTCTTTTCAGTCACTATACTAGTTCTCATCCTTTTTTTGGTACATAAACTTTTGGTCTTACAGTTCAGTGTCTTTAGAATTTGATGTCTTTTCCTGTCATCTTACTAATTCCACTTCCTTATTATCCACTGATTATGCTGTCAAACTCCACGCTTTTATGTCCCAATTTTCCAAGTTGCTGCCTTTAAGCTATTTTCCCCATTGCATAGTGACATTTTCAGAAATAAATAATTAATTATAATGAAAAAAAGGGGTTAATTGCTCTGGTAAAGGGGTTAATTGCTCTGGTAAAAGCAACACAATAATTTGTTTACTTTTATAACTATTAGATGTTAAAGCCCTAGCTCTTTTATAAAACTATTTATGTATTATTGTGTATGAAATTAGAATGCGCAAGTAAAGTTCCCAAGTAGAGCACTCAGTTACTTTTCAGTGTTTAAGTGAGCAGCAGAAAGCTTTCAGAGAAAGTAGGTATCTACATAAATATGCTCAAGCACTTCCATCTGAAACAGACAGTATATGTTACTAAAATAAAAATGAATTTCAGCGAACACACTCCTTCCTACCTAGGCTTATATCTCCTTGCAGAAAAGATGTGTTTGGGGATCACTCAAATAGAGAAATGGAAATAAACAAACAAAAGGCTTTCTTAAAAGTTTCACCAAGGAAGGAAGCGGCATATCTTGCAATCAGATAAACTCAATACCTATTAACAGAACAAGGGTCTACTCTTGGGTTGCCCATTATATATTGAAGGCGGAGCACAAGTACTCTGCTTGTATATTTGGAACTGTGCTGGGGGCATGATTACCTGCAGTAATCCTCAAGAGGTTTTTTTTCTTGTGATTTTATTTTGGCATTTGAACTCTCTAGTTATCCCAAAGCAAGTGATAGAAAAAGAATCTTCAAAAGTATCCTGGAACCTCAAGAATACATAATATCAGAAAAGGGGTGAATCTGTCAGAAAAAGGGAAATAATTTTAAATTTTAAAAATGCTCAGATTTCAAGGTTTTTCTTGTAAGAATCAACTCAACAAATATGACTAAACAAAATTAGATTTTTATTTATTAATATGAACTATTTCAGGAAGCCACATTTCCTAATCCAAAATGCAGATCATACTAATATTTGATTCATCTTCTTAAAACAAAAATCAATAGAGAATAAATGTGTGTGTCTATTTTCAGACATTAGTGGTGCTTTCTCATTGCCTATGAATGAACTTTAAAGGGATTAGCTCAGAATTATATTTCTCAGATAGTAGAAATTCACAGTTGGTTTTGATGAATTCCATTTAATGTATCACTTTTTAACAGAAACACAGTACTATGCATTAAATATATTCAAATTGTTCCAAGTAACATGGGAAATTCTTCAAGCCAAATAAAAGGCAGTAACAAGGGAAAAAACACTTATGTCTCTTTCAAAGCAAGCAAAGCAAATCTTTTTCCTGTGACATCTGCTGCATTACCGAAACCTATTCTCTACAGATCTGCTATCGCAAAGAATGCTGGTAGGTTTTGTAGGAGTGTTAACTTCCCATGACTTCCTTTTCACTACTTCATGTAAGCAGTCCTTAGTACCTCCCACTTTAGTGACACACACTTACAACGCATGCGGTTTATTTCAGATACAGACTTGGGAAGTCAGGTTTTTACTGTGGCTCACAGAAGTCGTGAGACTTGCTGCGCCATGCTGATGGCTGGCATTCGAATGGTCCTGTCCTAATGTATCATAGCAGCTTTCCTAGAAAGTAATAATGGAGATAATCCCCTACTAAACTCCATCTCCAGTTTAATGTTATTGCGAAATACAACTTCTTTGTCTTGCTGCCTTCCTCTTAAACTGGTGTAGAATACTAGTTTGAACAAAGTTTTTAGTGATACCACCACCTGCCTCGTGTTAATTATTCTGTACTGACAAGCAGCGTAAGTGCTGGCAGGCACTAGTCACTGATACAATGAGCTCGGTAGCAGTTCTGGTACTGGGAGTGTCAGCTTGCTGCATCTTAATTTTCATTCGGCACTTGAAACCCGTATGATACTTCTAGAGAGAGTAACTGATTTGCTAGTGCTAGGTGATATCCCTAACAAACTGATACACCCTTGCCTGCTATTATCATTACTGTTTGGATATATAATACTTTGTTATTGATAATAAAGGTAAAGATAGCATAGAGTGTCTAACAATATATTTTTTTCTGGTTGCACAGGGGACTCACCAGCTTTGAGTAGCACTACTTAGCAGTAGAGAACTATACATTCTATAATGCCAGGAGTTAAACAAAACTTGACCACTGTCATTACAGGAGTTTTTAAAGAGGAATTACATTGTTTGTATAGGTGTTATATATATATATAAGAGGTATAGCTTTTTCAGTATGTATCATTGATTACGCTATAGACAAACAGTGTAAAATTTCTTATTTCATTTTGGTACAAAGTACTTTTATTCTGTCTAAACTTTGCCAGCTATGAAAAGTTTTATACTTTATTACTACCTGATCTTTTCTACAGAGCTTTGTCTGGAACCTGAACTGCCACTCATAGAATAACTGTCACTCTAGGATACCAGGTTGGAAGGGACCTCAGGGATCATCTGGTCCAAACTTTCTTGGCAAAAGCACGGTCTAAACAAGGTGGCCCAGCACGCTGGCCAGCCAAATCTTAAAAGTGTCCAATGTTGGGGCATTTCCTCAGGGAGATGATTCCAATGGCCGATTGTTCTCATTGTGAAAAATTTTCCTTCTGTGTCCAATTGGAATCTTCCCAGGAGTAATTTGTACCCATTACCCCTTGTCTTTTCCATGTGACTCCATGTAAAAAGGGAGTCTCCATCTTCTATGTAGCCACCCTTTAACTACTGGAATGTGGTGATAAGGTCTCCCCTAAGCCTTCTTTTCTCAAGGCTGAACAAACCCAATTGTCTCAGCCTTTCCTCATATGGGAGGTCTCCCAGTCCTTTGATCATCTTTGTGGCCCTTCTCTGTACACTCTCAAGCCTGTCCACATCTTTTTTGTGTAGCAGGGACCAAAACTGAACGCAGTATTCCAAGTGTGGCCTGACAAACACTGAGTAGAGTGGGATAATGACTTCAGTATCTCTGTTGGTACTGCCCTTGTTGAAGCAACACAGGATCCTGGTGGCTTGCTTTGCCACTGCAGCACACTGTTCACTCATATTGAGCTTGTTCTCAACCAGGACCCCCAGGTCCCTTTCCACAGAGCTCCTCCCCAGCTGGGTAGATCCCAGCCTGTGCTGCACTCCAGAATTATGTTTTCCCAGGTGCAAGACCTTACCCTTGTCCCTGTTGAACTTCATAATGTTCTTGTTAGCCCACTCTTCCAGCCTATCCAGGTCTTACTGCAGAGTGCCTCTCCCTTCCAAAGTGTCCAGTTCCCCACTGAGTTTGGTATCATCAGCAAATTTGGTCATGGTACACTTGATTCCATCATCCAGATTGCTTATGAAGATATTAAACAGTGCTGGTCCCAATATCAATCCCTGGGGGACCCCACATGTGACAGGGTGCTAGTTTGAAAAGGCACTATTTACCACCACCCTCAGCCCGTTCCCCACCCATCGCACAGACCACTTGTCTAGACCGTAATGCATCAGTTTCTCTAGCAGGAAGCTGTGGGGTACTGTGTCAAAAGCCTTGGAGAAATCCAGGAAATTTGACGGCAGCTGTTTCAGCTGCATTTTTATTCATTGGTGTATCCATTGGATTCCACTTTTCTCTGTTGGCTGTAAGTTTTCTTGTTCTGATGAACACTTCAATGTAATTTTTCATGTAGCTGTAATACTGCATGCTGTATTACGTAAGACATAACAGACAGAGGGCCATATATCAGAGCCCCTATAGCAAGAGTTATATGAACTAGTTTACTATTCTTAACCCACTGCATTTCTAACTACGACATTCAGAAAGTGTTTTGCAGTCAATATTCATGCTCTCTAGGATGCTATTTACCACTCAGAAATAATTTGAAATAAAAAAGGAATGCTTAAGTATTGCTCAGACAACACACTCTGAAGGTTTCTGCTTTGGTAAAAGGGTTTTTTTTGGCTTCCTATTTCAGTTTTGCCTGTATTGTTTGGTTTCCAAGGCAATATTACTCTACTTTTAAACCCGGTTTGCATTAACGATCAGCCAACAGGAGGTTTTTTACATGTGGCTGATTTTGAAAAGTATCTGATCTCACATATCAGCATCATCGCTCTCATAATTTTCTTGTTACCCTGTGTCTTCAACTCCATAGCTCTTAAAATTAGTACCTGCTACAGCTTATGGACAAAGTTATGGCTTTGCATGGCAGAATATCATATTACATATTTTTTTTATCAAGATTATCATAATGCACTTATTTAAAACAACAGATAGCTTCTATTCCAGCCCTCTGCTGTGATTTAAGTCTCATACTCAGGGCAGAAATTGTGGCCGTTCTTGTATGTAACTGTGAAGAACAAAGCCAAGCAAGAGCATATGCTTCAAGTTCTATGACTGGAAGCGTTATTTAGTTTCATGATCTCACAATATGCACGGTTTCCTAAGCTATTGACCTTTGGATCATTGGTTACCCATTCTTCCTTTTCATATGTTTAAATATTCATTTATCTATCAATTTCATATGATTTTAAAGTAAAAAATTACACAGACTACAGCTGAGAACTTGGTTTGTTGTTTCCTTCCTTTTTCCTTTCTTTTCTTTTTCTTTTTTTTTTTTTTTTTTTTTTTTTTTTTACCAGCAGTAGGCCAATCAATTTATTTTCATTTAAACATACTGGATAGTCATTAGAAGATATTTCTAAGATGAACATTATCATGTAAAGCGAATCAATATTGTCTTGTTGTTACAGAACTGATTAGATTATTAAATTATTTACTAAAAGTCACAAATAAACTCTGTATTTGGGTTTTGCTTGCCAGAATAAACATGTAACGTACAAGGACATGACATTCAACCAGGAAAGATACATAATTTTACAGTATAAAGAAAAATATAACTGCAGTTTTTGTATTATAATGCAAACAACACAATGATATTTTTCTTTATACTGTAAAATAACTCAGATTCCTACATCCAAGGCAACATCTAATGGAAAATAAATTAAAATATATATTTAAAATAGATTTTATTAAAAGAGTGACAATATCCAGCTCAAATGCTGCCTATTTGAAAAAAAAAACAAAAACAAACAAACAAACAAACACAAAACCAAACCAAACCAAAACCAAAACCAAAACCAGAAAAACCCACTTCTCAAAATAAGGCTTTTATTAGAACAATATTTGTCATAACCTCTGTGAGTTAACTTATTCATAAAGCAAAAATGTTTTATCCGGACTGCCTATTTCAAACAAGTCTCCATGTGAGATATAAAAACATAGTTTATACACAGTAGTCATGAACAACCACCATTGTAGGCTAAATCAATTGCTTGAGAATATTTTACCATATTTTAATTTGGTGTTAATTGTTAATGTTACCTTTGCATTACGTTTATGAAGATGGCCATTTCTCAATAGTATTGAAGTGAAAGAGTGAGAGAAATAGGAGAATGTGAAGTAATTCGTGTTAAGAATTTCCTAAGGAAATGATATCCTATTGCATAAATAGCATCAAATTTCTTTCTGTTTTTTTCTAATCTTAGAACGCAGCTTCAGTGTTTGACCCTGTTTTTGAAAGATGATCTCCATATACCTGCCTCTGATATTCAGAACCTAGACATGCCTTCTTACAGGCCACTCATGTTACCTTTTTCCTCATATTTGTTCTTAAGTCAATTCCAGACAGCAGTTGCATGTTTTTAATTGATTTCTTTAGACTTTGAATCAGATCTTCTCAGAATCATTTTTATGAGATGGCTATTTAGGGAATAATGAATGAGTCAGAAAGGAAAAGCGATCTTCATCAACAAATAAACTGTGTAAAGGAGAATAGAGGTAATATACTCCTTGTTACCTGCCCCTTAGGTTTCATGTATCTGAACAGCATGACAGAGTCTTCAATGTCACCGGACATCTCTGCATCTCAAACCCCTGTAGTCCTAGTTCACCTTGTAGGCTGTGTGGCTCAACAGCAAGCCACTCGGTAGCATTTTGGATAGAGCTGAGAGTCTGTTGGGAGAGCTAAGTTTCCCAGAGCCCCAGTTTGTGACAGTGTTGTTACACATCCTGAATCAAGAATGCTTTGGAGTCATCCAAATACCTGAAATCACATGCAAGTCAAACCAGATTCAAGTAAAACTAAAAGATAAACCCAAGCCTATTTTCATAACCTCCAAAATCATTAATAAGTCTAAAATCGCTTGCAGAAGAAATAGGTGAATAAATAAAAATTTCTAAACTGTTTACATGATGATTGCAGAAAATCTGCCTTTCCCTCATGTTTTGCCTTTCGTCTCCTGACAAGACAAGGTTTTGGGTTTTGGTTATACTGTCTCCTACTTGTTGGAAGAACACTAGCCTTTACAGACAGCTCTGTTTCTGAGGTATGCGAGATTAGCTAGGACAGTTTCAAACCAGCTGCTGGTGGACTGTGTCCACATCAACAGAAGAAAAGGCCTGTTTTGGTTTTCTTTTTTAAGAGGATGAAGAACTGTAAAGAGACAGATTTGCATTTAGGAGTAGAATAGCAATGGACAAAAGGAGTGAAAGGTAAATCACCAAAGTATCTTTTCCCAATAAAGAATGAAGTTATCATTTCTGGAACACTTTATGGATTTTTTAAACATTAAATTCACTTTTTGAAAGAGGTACTGCTCACTTTTTTTTTAATTGAAAATTAAACAAAGTAGGAAAAAGTAATACTTAATCCCAAACCAATCCATTCTTCACGAGAACATTAAGGTTCACAGATGGAAGGAAAGAAAGAAAGACGACAGAGTCACAAGGAAGTTAAAAAGAACTCAGTTATGCAATATGTAGAGCATTCTGTGAGCTGCTGGGCTCCTTCAACTCTCATTGAACGTATAAGTTCATATGAAATCACGAAATGTGAGAGGATTGAACCAAAAAAGCACAAAAATAAGAATTAGGAAAAAGAACATTTTATTCAAAATAGAGGAGAAATTCAATTTTCAACTTTTCCCTTGTCTTTTTATTTGGTCCTGTCTTCCATGGCAGAAGGAGGTATGCACAAAACCTATAAAACTATTCACATATACATTTTTTAATGCAAAAGTAATGAAACATAATTGTGCTGGCATAATCCACTTTAGGATATGATTGACTCTTCAAAGCTATGTTCTGATTAGTTACTTAGTCCTTTGAATTATATTATAGCTATTCAGCAATGTTTCTTTGGAACATAATCATTAAAAACTCCATGAAAATCCTATAGCTATGATGAATAAAGTAAATGGAAACAGCGAGTAATAATTACTTCCTCTTTTTGAGTCCTTCCCATCTCAGCATTTACCTTGCAGATAATTCTTTATTACTTCAGTTCCATTTTTTCCCTTTCCTTCTCCATCCCTTCAACCTCTAATTTTTCATGATCCATGCCTGGTAAAAACTAAGTTCTGTACACACCAACAGAGTCTGACTGTACAAGAGTCGTGTCCTTTTTCCTCATACAGGCCAAGAACCACAAAATCACAGAACTGCAGAATGGTTGACGTTGGAAGTTGCTTTGAACCCCAAGTCTCCAGATCTAAGACTGTCAAAAATTATTCAGGGAAATTATGTAGAGCAAAGACAGAAGTATCCAGTAGTGAAATTTTAAGTGAAATGATTATGTGGATTTGCTTCACATGAATTCTTTGTTGCTTAAATTTGTAAATAACACTGGGATTAATTTAATCCACCTTTAGATATTTACTATGCAGTTTATATAAGAGCTGATATTTGTGTCATCACTTTATAATCAATAGTGAAACAAACAAGAGGAAAAATTTAACAACCTAAGTTAGGTCAGAGGAATTGTTCTCTAGAAATGTCTGTTTGTCTGGAGCATAAATAGCAACTAGGGTAATTTGAGACATCTATACTGCTTATATCAAAATTTATGTGAGATGGATACTGCACTAAAAGTTTTACTAAATAAAACTTCTTTTTTTTTTTTTTTTTTGTTTCACTATTGTATCTGTGTGGTACCAGTAGTCAATAAAATAGAACAATGTCCTAAGAGACCAGATCCTGTTTACATAATCTAAGGAGCTGGAGAATACCTCCTGCCTGCTTGTAGTGTGCAGTCGTTCGTTAAATGTGTCAAGTTCACACACCATCTAAGACATGCCTTTTTTGGAAAGCTTTGTAGACAGCAGAGGGACCATAGAGACACTCTGGACAAACTCTGATACAATATTTCATATTTAATGTGTTAGAATTCTTAAGTGGCAATGTAAAATAGCAGTGCAGGATCATCATTAGTCAAGTTCTATAATGTTAGGAGTTACAATATGAGGGAAGGTAGAATGTAATCACAGGCTTCTTCTTCTGTCTAGATTTAAAGAAAAAAACAACTGACAGAAAGCTACTGACTAGTCTTGGAGATGTAGGGTTAAAACTTTCAAGTTTATTGTCGGAATGTGATGTACCAATGACTGAATTAGAAACTGCCTCAGTACTTCCTAACAGGAGAAATAGTCTTGACAGATGAAACTTTCCAAAAGCTCTCAATGATTTAATTCTTCTCTCCCTTCAATGATGCTAAATAGTCAGCTGTTCCTAACTGAAGAAGACAGAGTCAATACTGAAAATTTCTGAAAACTTAGGCCTTTGCTTCTCAAGTGGTGCTATAGACCCTCTTTAAATTGCTTGCTAGTCTAAAAGCAAGAAAAATCTGATCGTTTTTAATTAATTTTTGTTTTGTCTGGTCTATGCACAATTTTAGTATCCCAGTTAGTATTTTATACTATGTATTGAAACATGATTTTTTTCTGAGTCTTATGACTAAGTCTTGAAAATCTGTCTTGCTTTTTTTGTTAATTATCCCAGTGCATTCACTCCTGAAGGTGGACATCATTGTCAAACTTTTTTTTTCTATTTTTCTTTTTTTATTAAATTACAAGCAAGTAAATATTAATCTGAAACCCAGCTGAATCAAGAATCTAATGCTTCAGCTCATAGCAGCTGCAAGAAGACAACAGAAGCCAGAATCAACAAATCATACAACATTTTGCTTGCCTTTTCATTGCTGTAAGTGACAATTCTGCATCATTCAGCTGGGTGGGAGGGAGAGCCAATCTGGGATGATGAATAAAAGGACTTTGTTCAGATCAGGAAACCTGGTATGATAACTACTGTAAGATCTTCACAGCAAAAAGAGTCATCAGAAAGCAAATTTGTTTTGTATAGATGCCCTGTGAAACATGTAATAAGTCATTTTCTATTTTGGGGTTTCTTTTTACATTAGATGTCTTTTTCAGAGGAAAGATAAATAAAATAATGTTTCTTGCCTTACTTGAAAACATTATGAATTACAATCTCTAAGACACACTAAGCTAAAGCGTGGCTGTACTTCACAGCTTAGGTAATATTTCACATAAAGGAATAGAAAAATTCCAGTTCTTTGCATTCTTGGCTTGATTTGACTTAAAGGGTCTTCTCCAGAAGCAAATAATCAACAGTTTCTGAGCATTCAAAACATTTTAAAGTGATTTGTCGTGGGTTAGCCCCAGCCAGCAACAAAGAACCACACAGACACTCGCTCATGCCTGCCCCGCTCCCTGGTGGGATGGGGAGGAGAACAGAAGAAAAAATCAAAACACATGGATTGGGATAAAGACAGCTCAACAGAACAGCAAAGGAAGTGAAAAACAACAAAAACAATACTGCTAAAAGAATATACAAAAACAATTAATGCACAATTAACTATCGCTAACCAGAACCCAAAATTCCCAGCCCACTCCCGAACAGTGATTCCTGCCCCCCAGCTGGCTCCCCCAGCTATATACTGAGCATGATATCACGTACTATTGAGTATCCACTTGGCCAACTTGGGTCAGGTGTCCCTGGCTGCATCCCCTCCCAACTTCTTGTGAAAATAATCCTATTCCAGTTGAAACCAGGACAGTTTCCAGTTTAGGCTCTGTAAAGGACTTTTCATCTTTGGATATTTTGATCACTGTGTCTATATGCCTCTAGGAACATAGATTTGTTTTATGGATTCATCCTTTTAGGTATGTTTATGAAGTTGTGTGCACTTTGAAATTTTGTGGAAATATTATAAACTGTGTTTCCCTTTCCAATTTCCTCCTTTTCAGGCACGGTCCTTACTCTTCCAGAAGATGTTATCTTCTCTTATCCTCATAGGGGAAAAAAAAAAAAAAAAATAGAATATTCATAGAGAACAAGAAGCATTTTAAAATCTCCTAACACAGGCACCTTCTCTTAAGCTGAAAACCTCCTTTTAACCTGTACTTCCTAACCAGGGAAAAACAATAAATTAATAAACAATGTCAGGTCCTATTTTTAAAGATTTCAAAAAACAGGCATAGTAAATGGCTTATAAAATGGCCAAAATGGTAAAACACTTGTTTTGACACATTTTATGTTCTCCTTACAGTTTCAACTCTTTCAGTGTTAGAACTATCCTGTTAGATCTAATTCTCCTTAGCAGTACGTAATTTTTTAAATTCCTTTTTAATTATCAAGCTCTCATCTTGTGCTGAGTATAAATTTTAAGTCTTACTAATCCATAAGAACTTTTTGGCACATAATTTTAGAAATACAAAAATTTTTCCTTTCCTATCAAGTAATCTAAGAAAGAACTGGTGAGCATATATAATTATGAATTTAAGATAAATACTTAATGGTGTTTCAATTTATACAAAACAGAAAATTAATATCAAATGTAGAAGGCCTCTGTATCCTTAGAATTTAAAACTGGATTTGCTTAAATAAATACATTTTCCATTGTCTTGCAAACATTTATCTTAACTGTTTTCCTTTCACAGGTCATTTCAACAGTGTGATATTGTGGGACATAGAGCATTGCATGTACTTCAGAATGACTTATGGCAGTACTTTTGCACCATCAGTGAAAGGTAGATTAGTAGGTTAGGCAACATATCACATTTCAGTAGAAACCTATTCACTTTAGTACAATAACGTGTATGAAAAACTTGTGCTTGTGTATTTGACTCGCCAACAATTGTATATACAGTGCGATGTATTTTGTATTCATACTTTGTTTTGCAAGTAACATTACTTCTGACATAATTTTTCTTCATGAAAAGGAAAATATTAAGAACTTGTCTTTTCAGAAAATGACGAGTCCATAGTGTGTCATCACATATGTGAAACACAGTATCACATTGTGGCTATTGGGTGAACAAAAGTCAGAATGATAGGCAAACCAAGCGTGAGAATTTCAGTCATTGGAAGATACATTACAAGTGACACCAAAACCTTGAATCTCCGTTTTTTAACTGACAAAGTGTATGCATCAAGGTAGGATATCTTAAAAATAATTTAATGAATTTACAAATGAGGATGTTTACTCAAAACAAATCTGTTATTTCTCAACTTGGAAAGGAACTAAGCACTTCCATGAAGTGATGTAGAATAGTTAGGAGACAATGCTTTGCTTTGTGTCAAGGGTTTTACAACACAAGGCATAAAGCTGCCATTTTTGTATCTCTAGTGACATATTAAAATGCTTCACTCTGAGACAAGAAAAAACAAAAGAAAACAAACTTTTGTTTTCTTATCCATTATAACACAAAATTAGTTATAAAAGTGAAGTTAGTAGACATACAAGCATTCACTTTTTAAAAAGATGAATTTGGGGATTTTGTAGCCTTAAAGCCTCTTCCTATTATAGACCGCACTAAATTTAAAAATACAACAAAGCCAAAGTGACAGTTCTTACATTACTTCAGGCATAGAGGAGCATTTATATGCACATCTTTCTTACAGTGGCTAATTGTTACTTGTGCATCTTCAATTTAGTGCACGTGATATATGTATGTGATTCCACCTAATAGCCTGGTGAGATCAAAACAGAAGTCAAATATTGAATGTTTTTATATAAGAGGACAAGAAAAATATTCTATAATAACATAAATTTTTTTGTGCATTAACATCACTTTCTTTCTGAGTCTTCCAAAGTTAGTTCTACTTTGTGTGAAGGGGAGTGTTTCACATCAAACAAATGAAATCTGAGGGGTTTTCATTTTGGAAAGAGTTTGGTAAAAAAACCCAAAAAATTAGTTCAATGCTAATAATTTTCCAGTAAAGTCATCAATAAATATTCAGTTATTCAGCTATTCCTATATGATTGTCCATGTCCAGCTGCTCTCCTGCTGGAAGGAGGAACCATTATCTGCAATTGCTACTAAAACTGCTAGCCTAGTAAGAAGTGATCCTTAATTTACTTCTTTACAAACAAGAGATTCAAACACTGTGTGAGGTAAACAGCTACTTTTCCCCAGATATTAATTTTGTGGTACTGTCTGTCAGAATAATACAATAGAATAGTAACTATTGTATTTTCTCTTTGTGACTTTTATTTTCAAGGGTTCAAAGACATAACTTTTTTTTATGTATACACTTCACCCTGCTCTTTAGAACTAATTATTCTTATACGTAATAATTCAAGTAAAGAAATAGCAAAGAAATATGGTAGATCACCTTTGGCATATGAATACATGAAGTGGTTTTGTTCAGTAAAATGAACAAAGGTCTCAGCATTATTAATTGTTCCACAGATGCTAATGCTTCAGAAAGAGAATATCAAAAAGACACAGTAACAAGAACGATAAAATAGCTACATAAGAGATTTCTGGAGAGATATTCCTGAATGCAAAAAAGTTGTGTGTGAGAAAAAGCTCTAAAGGTACTTGAAGAAAAATGGATTTAGGGTCATAAAGGCCATTAAGGTGGCAATATGGTTTAAGGGAGGCATATAATATGAGGGTACGCTATGACTGCTATGAAAGTTAAATAATTTGAGTTAGAAAAGCAAGTTAAGAGGATGAAAAGCTATGAAGAGAATACCTAATGGTACTTTTGTGCAAGGAGAAGGATAGCACCAAACCCCTGCTCTAAACATCATTATCACATGCCAGTTAAAGGCATGGTAAAAGCATTGGAAAATGTTGCCCAGGAAGGCTGTGAAATTGCCACCTTGGATATGTTCAAAACCAATACAGATAAGACTGTGAACAACTCACTTTAATTTTGAAGCTAGCCTGCTCTGAGCATGAGTTTGGACCAGATGACCTCCAGGAGCTCCTTTCTATCTAAATTATTCTATGATACTTTTCAGTTTGTCACAGATTGTTCTGAAACACTTGGCAGGATAAGAGTTTTAAAAAATTAACATAGTGCTCCCTGAAATATTTTTTTAAGATTGTTTAAGTACATAGGGAACATGACAGTTGAACAAGGATCAGATTTCTGTTGTGTAAGAAACTGCATTTTCTAAAATGTGTATGCTAGACAATCTGAAATTATATGGTAGCCCTATATGAGTGTGCAGTACTGCATTTAGTATAATAGTGCCAAAAGGATTAAAAATTATTTGTATACCTATTTAGGAGTTTAAAAACAAAAAAACATATATTATGAAACAGAATGGACCACAGTATAAAACTGCTTAAACAGCTGCCTGAAATCTAGGGAACTTCAAAGCTCAATGATCCCTGCCCTTTTGGAAATGAGAGTAAATTGCACCGCTTCAACGACTACTTAACCTTTGCTGTCTCTAAAACTCCAGTAGAAAAACCTTCAGTCATAATTTTTTCAATTACTTTTTAGAAAAAAAATAGACACTCTAAGATCCAGCTCAATAAGTAAACTGCAAGAAAGAACATAGAGCTGAAAATCCTGTCTCATATTCTCTTTCACAGAAATTCTTAATTTAAGATATTACAAGACTTTTTGTTTAGATAGAGAATATCTTGGAAATCACTCTTGCATTTCATCATATTAGTTTTTAGGTAATTGTTATTTAGTTCTCTTACATGAGTTTTAGGCATGTGCAACTAATATACCTGTTGTAAATACACCAACCTAAGTTGTAATTATGTGCCTGGACAACACTTTTGTGGACACAGGATCTGCTTTTACAAAACTATACATTGGCAGCTGCACGTAACTATTAGTAAATAACCACCACCACAACAACAAAACAACCCTACTTTTTGACAACAATACTTAGCACCGGATGATATGTACTGCAGTGATGAGTTGGAAAATTTACAGCCATTGTAAATATGACCAGTGGATCCATATATATGTAATACGTACTTCAATCAAGCATGAATAGTTCAATTTAGTATAGGACTAATATGATGAACTTCATTGGCCTGTGTTACTTAGAAGATTGATAATATAATAGTGGGTTTGTTTTTTGTTTTTTTTTTTTTTCCCCTACAATAGTTGTAGTCTATAAGTACCAAAATACTAAAAACAGATATTCTCTCCCTCAAATGCTGAATGCTGTGTGAGACAGTATTTCATAATATAAGCCATCAGGGGTGGGGGTGTCCTTTTCTTTAAAGGACAAAAGATGAACTTCTGGTGCTTTTAAGGTTACTTAAACAGCAAAAAATCAATTTTGTAAGAAATTCTACTGATGAATAAATTGTGCATTTTATGTTCCATTCAGGGTGAAAAAATATATTCTTCGGAGAAAAGCACATTGGTAGTCACAATGTGTTCTGGGTTATGTATTGTGTAGAAATTGGTCTGTCTCTAGCTTGTTATTAAAAGCAGAGAAAAAAGGAGGAAGTAAGTAAAAAACATTTTTCAAGTGTTAACAGCTGCAAAAAGTGTATATTATCTCAAAGAATTTTAGACTGAAGCAAAATTTGAGCCTTTCAATGTGTTACACTCTCAGTCTGCTTTATGTAATGATATGCTGAAATGATAAAATGACAGCCAAACTCCAAAACCTGAAAGGGATAAATGTTAACTTTTAGATATAAGGCCTTTATTCATTTACTTTGAATCTTTCCAGATGGAACTAAAGAGCAGAATAGCATAAACCAGACATTTACCTTTAGAGAGTAACATTCTACTGTCACTGAAGTCTCAGTGACTGAAATCTAGGGGACCATAGGCTAATTTTTATTTGAATAACACTGTGATGTTTACAATACATTAGGGATAGATATGATACTGCATTTTATGTGCACTATCCCTTTCTATGACTGTGGTTCTGGTCTTGGCTAGAGCAGATGCTGCTTCATCCTCTATCAGGATAGAGCACAAACACCCAGATTCACTGCTTCTGTCCCTACCTTCATGCCTGGGCATATGTGGAGGTGCATTCCTTCTTCTTCTAACTCATCAGGTGAAGCATAATTCCCATGTTAGCTTTTAGTATATGGATCCTTCCATTTGAGGACTGTAATCTTATGGTCTTCTATGTCTTTGTTATCGTATTAATATTTTACCATCTTAGTGGTCTAAATTTTTTTTATTATTATTAATTTTCAATAGCTGTATGTATATATATAGTGTTAAATATATAGTTTGTATTTCTTCTGTTCTCCTTCGCTATCTGGTGTCCTTTTCATGATTCACACGTTCAGAAGCCTGACTCTCCTTCAGAGTAGTAATCAGTCCCACATTTTTCATCTGTTCTCTCATGGTGACGCGAGTTAAATTGAAATATCACCTACATCGATTTCTCCACAGCAAAGATCATCCATATAATCTTTTTGCATGCTAAATTTAGACAATATGAGGTAATGCACTCTCTCCTGTTACTCTGTTCAACTCTTCTTTTGAGAGGTGAGACACTTTAGATTAACTGCTGGATAAGGATGTTCCCAAGCTAACTAAAATGATGTGGTTTAAGTTTAAATCCTAGCTTCTGTTAGAGTTTCCTCTTCATGTGCTCGAGTTGAATCATTAGTAAGGACTTCATCATCTGTTAACACTGGTAGCTCCATTTGAAGCTATCTAGAGAATTTAATTTCAAAATTAAGCCTTTGATTCCATTGTTCCTTTAACTTCTACTGTGGGGAAAAAAAAAAAAACAACAAACCAACACGGTTTTAGGACTTATCAGGAAAGATCCTGTTTATATACTTTGTGGTCTTTCATCTTCAGTAGTTCTTTGTGTGCAAAGCCATTAAGAAAATTCTCAGGATTACTAGTGGTGTAGACAGATAAATTTTGCTTTTTTTTTCCCAGATGGGCATGAAGATGATGCGTCTGGTAGGGCTGGGAAGCAACAACAGTTCTCAGTTTTCTGTCCTGTAGGCAGAATCGGGCATTGGAACTGAGGGAGAGTGGATAAGACATTTAAGTTATCTCAGGAGACTAAAATTGTGCTTTAAAATCTTTTATTTTCTCAAAGTGGTGTCTGTTAAAAGAAAAAAAAAATGTTTGAAGATGACTGGTGAAGCATATTACCATTAAATTCCAGTAAGAGAGTGCAAAAGCAGTTATCTACAAAACAAACTGAAGTACTACTCCAAGTGGAGAACTGAGGTGAGTGGTAGACCTGACTTCAAAACCAGAAGGGAAGACTCAATGTAAATTAGTATCAGGCAGTGTAGCAATGAATTTGAAGGCGACAAGAATAAATTAGAAACATATTGCTGAGAAAGAAGCATATTGCTAAGGGAAAAGGCTGTAGTTAAGATCATCTTGGTAGTGTTTCAGGCAGATTGATATTTAAAGTCTGGGGAGCTACTTCAAGCCAAGTACTTCAAATACATTGCAATCAACAGTTTATTTTACCAGCCAAGCCAGATGTGCTTTGATAGAAAGTTTGGGGCCTGGCAAACTTGCCAGAATCTATCCTGCAGCTGCTGCAGTTTTAAGGGGACAAAGAGGCTTCAGTCTATGCAAAGACACTTAATTCGGCCCAAAGCTGAAATGACAGTTTAACCTGCCAACCAGGTCAGTGGAGACTTCATAGTAAAATAAACTACTTTGGGTGGGGTTTTTTTTTGTTTTTTTTTGTTTTTTTTTTTTTTTTTTAACTTGAATGGATTCAAGATTAAGATAACTTCTGGTATGTTTTTGGTTATGACTGCCATTTTAAATTATTATTTTATGCCATGGGGACACCCTTATCTAATTAATATTTCAAATACATTTGCAAAATTAATTTTATTTTTATTCAGAGGTGCTCATAACTTCTCATATCTGATGTGTACTAAGGAGTTCAGACCACTGTTCTGAGTAAAAAGAGCCTGCAGCATTAGCAGGTAATGCAAAAGGCTCTGAGCCAAGACACTGCTAAGGCAACAAATGGTGCTGGAGGGCATGCCAAGGAATATGAACTTCCTAACAAAGTGCAGACATCTTTTAAGCAATTCTGAATGTGTTAGAGTTGGCAATTCACATACATATGACTATCCAAACTTCCTTTTTCCCTTGTGCTTTTCGTTCAGATCAAACGTCCTGTTCTGAGTGAAGTGATGGTCTACTGCACAAGCAATACCAGTCATTGTGACAAACACAAGGGGAATTCATACAGAGTGGCTGGAAAAGAAAATATCTGATAAAACTGCAAGTTAGTATCAACTAAACATGTAAGGAAGGAAAGGGCAAAGGAAATGAAAGAATGACTAACGCTCAAATTAAGGACCAAGAAGGAATTTTATCAGATTTTGAGGAAGTTAATAATACATGACAAGTGCTCAGACCCAGATCAATACAAGATACTTGGAAAAAGAAACCAAAACCCGAGAGTGACTAGAGAGAGAATTTTAGGCAGTTTACAGTGGAAAAGTCCTGTGTCTACAAAAATGAGAGAAAAAAAATTGCAGCTATAGTTTTTAAGATGCCTATACACTATCTGTATGCATGTGGGAACATAAGGGGAAAAGCACAGATGAAACAAGCAGTGGTCTTACCTTGCTGTTAAGCTGAATTATGACCAGCCTTCATCTGGTGGTATGCATCGGACATTGTTCCTCAACATACAGTCCATTTTACACTTTAGATGAACTCAGCTTTTCTGATTGTCATAGAAACTTATCAGTTGATCTCGTCTTCCAGTTGCCTAAAGAATAGGAAAACAGTTATAAGTGTCTTAATTTTTTCTTCTCCTATGTATCTGTTCTATATTGTAAATAATTTAATCTGAATTTTTACTATGACAATACAAATTCCATTTTCATCTAGTGAGTTTTAATTCTCTGCTTTTAGATGTTTTCTGTCAAAGAGAGTTGGTATTCATTGCTTTCTATTTTGTAACAACTCAAGAATTCCTTCCTTGAGGCATATTTAGCATGCTTTCAATGATCAGGTTCTTGAAGTTCTTGCATTGATCTCTCACAAGTGAATTGATCTTATTTTCAGGGACATTGTTCATTTTAGGATCAGACAGGCTTACAAGTTTTTAACATGCACCTATAAATCATATATGTATCTTTGTCCATTTCTTTGTAATATTTGTGAATCATTTTTTTCTTTTGACATAAAAGTTAAGCCTTTTGTTAAGAGTATTTCAGTGGCTAGTTTATAGGTTGCTCAGTAGAAAATAGAAAGAAGAAAAAATCAAGCACAGAGAAAAAACAAACAAAACAATTTGGCAAAAGGGAGAAAGGAAACCCAAAAAAGGTAATAGAAGAATTATCTCTTTCAACAGAGTTTGAAAGTGGACAAATCACAGAAAAACAGGAAGCCTAATTCAAAAATTAAATAAAGATTTTTAGAAAGATTTGGAGAAGCCTACAATTGTGTTTAGGTCCTCAAGAGTCTTAAATTATTATTGCCCCATTTTTTTGCAAGGAGACTTACTAAGTAATGTGAAAGACTCAGAGTAGCCTTAATAGTGAATTACAAATGAGAGCTCAATTTGAATACACACATTTCAAATATGGACACAATATAGTCTAGGCTTGATTTGTTACTCATGCTGGAACATAAATTTTCACAACATCCTGAGCCTTAAACGTTGCTGTTTAGTAGAAGACTGCATACTTGAAATTCAGATCATTACATAGACCCCATTTCTAGTAAACAGTGCAAGAAGAACACAAAAGGATGAAAAAGAAAGAAAATAACCAAGAGGATGAGTAGGTAAAAGACAGAAAACAGCAAGAGGAAAATAGCAGAAAATAAATGCTTTGTAAGACCTCGTTTTAGAAAAATATATGGAAACAGAGGGCAAGGCAGAAGAATAACAAAGAGGTGGTTGGGTACAATCAACACACCTTCACCAAGGGCAAATTGTGCCTGACAAACCTGGTGGCCTTCTGTGAGAAGGTCACATCATCAATAGACAAGGCGAGAGCAACTGACATCATTTACCTGGACCTTAGCAAAACGTTTGATACTGTCTCACATGACCTCCTGGTCTCCAAGCTGATAAAATATGGCTTCAATGGATGGACAATTCAGTGGATAAAGAACTGGCTTGACGGCTGCACCCAAAGAGTGGCTGTCAATGGGTCCGTGTCCAAGTGGAGTCCAGTGACAAGTGGAGTCCTTCAAGGATCAGTACTGGGACCCGTCTTGTTTAACATCTTTGTCAGCTGTGGAGCATGGATTCACGGACTCTGGCAGGGTACAGACCAAGGACCTTTATTGCAACAATCTGACAGGCTTTATAGTTTTACACACTGTCCACGCGCAAGTTGTGTTCTGCTGGTAGGTTGAAGGTCAACTGCCACACTCTTCTCTACTTCTTCCGGTTGGTTTCTGCTGTCTGTTCATGAGGAGCAACAACTTCATTCTCACGTCCTGTTTCTTGCTGATTCTTACTTGTTTTTCTGTTCTCACAAACCCTCTCTCAAGGACGCAGCTTTATCTCATCGAGGTTGAACAGACCTATGCTGCTCTCTATTCCCACAATTCCCCCCTTTTGTTTTTCTATTACAAAAGCTTGATTAATCATTCTTTGCATTAATTTCTGTAGGCAGCCTAAGATACAGGGCACAATAAGCATTAAGGCACACACAAAGAATAGCAACAACAATCCAGCTTTTACAATTGATGATAGCCATCCAGAAATACCCCAACTGTGCAACAGGTTGTTTAGCCAGTCCCATTCATTATCAATCTGTAGCTGATTAAACCCTTTTTTCAATTGCTGGATACTTTTATGGATAGACTCAGAGTGGTCAGGAAGATTCATACAACACATATCCTCAAAATCTTCACACTCACGGCCTTGCACTAAAAGCAGAAAATCAATTACAGCTCTATTTTGAAGTGCACCATGCTGAATAGAGTCTACATCTGCTAATAACCTACTTAATGCTAACAACATGGCATTGGTCTGTTTAGCCAGCCAACACCCTATTTTATTCAGAATATTGAACGCCGTTGCTGTTCCTAGCGAAGGGAGAATACTTAGCCCTATTCTTTGTCCAAGATTCGGGAATGTTACATGGTCGTCACAGGTTGTCACAGGATGGAGTAAAGGTATGAACTGTTCTCTTGGCTCAGTATTTACTGTGTGCTCTGCTCACTGCGGCTTTGGCCGTACGCAGGCCTCTGCTGCCACATCTCCCCCTTTGTTGTTTAACACCAGACCATTTATTAACAAGGTCACCATGACTTGTGCTTCTACTCGTCGTGTCGCTCTTAGCAGGTTATATACTAAACACAATTAAAAACAGAATCAAAAAGAAGCCTGCTCAGGCAATAAATACCCGGATTCCTGAATTTAGCCCAGAAAGCCAATTTCTTTGGATTTACCCACGAGAAGTCCTTTTGTAATATTTCAGATACATTGCAGTTCATTAAGTCTTGAATCTTTAGTATTTGAGCTTTTAGCTGATCACATAAAGGACAAATATTTTGTTGCAACGACATATCAAAAGCACCTTGGAGATGGTGTTTAACCATTTCCCAGCCATGTAGCAATGTATTCCAGGGGAGAGATGTAACACAAAGTCTTCGAGAGTTGTACTCCCAATCACAATACAGAGAAAGACGTGTTTTTAACGCATTTTGCTGTTCCCCTATCCATATTAATGCTGTTTTATACCTTACTCGTGTTAAATTTACGCAATAAGATTGATTACATTCTTGTATACTTGAATTTTGAGCCAAAGCAAACATACGGATGAGAAGTATAAATCATTACAGAATTTTCTTGCTCACAACTTCTATTTGTTGTAATATTATCTGTGGTTAGTATGCACCCCGATTTAAGGTACTTATAATACACCTTCGGTTGTTCAGGCCATTGAACAGTTCTTATGAAATGTCGCTCTACTGCTGTGGATGACAAAGAAGACATGTTTAGAAAATTTAAAACATGAAAGCATATGTGGACAATAAAATAAGGAAACTATCTTTTTAATAAAAGCAACATTAATTGCATTAAATAACAATTGGTTCTCTACTTGTTTTATAAATGCTTCTTCAAGTCTTTGAACAATACCAGTAACATATTGAGAGTCTGCCACTACATTTAATGTTTCCTGTTGAAATAAACAGGAAAACATTCCTGTTTCCTGTTGAGATACAGCCTTTACTGTATCCCTGAACCAGCTACAAACACCGTACAGGTGCCAGCAAGAGACTTTGGCGCTAGCAAGATACGCGGCTGTAAAGGAATTTGTAAAAGTGACTGTAATAGTGTGCCAGGGGAAAGAATAATTTATTTGCCCAATATAATGTACTAACGCAATTTGTAGGTTAAAACTTTGTGATAACTAAGGGTCAAGGTCGTCCTTTTTGACAGGGACATGTATGTGGCTTGGATCCATTCCAGAAAGCTTCTGATAGCACAATCGACCCTGGAAAAACAATCGTGGTAACATTTCAATCATCATAGTTACTGTTTTCAAAAAGGTACGTGGCAAAAATACCCACTCTAATGCAGTCAGGCTCTTTGCGAGTGCATCATCCCACTGTCCTATCAGGGCGTAAGGTTGAAATTCTTGTAGGAAGGTGTTCAATGCATCTTGCAGCGGTAGTCGACTATATCTTATCTGCAATGTGCTGTAATGCCTTCTGAGCTGTTGGGGTTAATGAACGTGGAACCTACGGGGGGGAGGGTGGGCGGGCAGACACAGCACTTCAGGGTGTCCCCTGTATCTTCAAAGTTCGCTCATGTCTCTCTCCTCCTCTCTGACCCGAGACAGCCCCCTTATATCCTGCACTGGATTGAGTGCAGAAGTACGGGCTAGAGTCACTACATGCATGGCCAGTGCATGCAGTGAGTCTCATCAAACTCAGGATCCAGCTTTGCTAACAGCGGCTGTCTGATACGTGACTCCATTGTCGTAATCCCTTCTTGTTATCTTCTTCTGTGAAGGTCAGGCTCTCATGGATACACACATAGTTTTTGAAGCAACATATTCTACAACTCGTACAAGGGTACGATGCAAAGCGGCATCTACAACTGACCATATAATGCTTATTAAACACGGCAAACAGCATACTAAACATAACAGACAAATTCCTTCCACACAAGCAATGAGTATAATTTGCTTCAACCAACCCCACCCCCAAGTCCATCCAGCAAAAAGATTACACCCAGTGGTCTCCACAAGTTGTTGGTTCGGTCGGTGCAGTTCTTGCAACTGGGCATGGATGGATCTGGAGTGGTCACTTAGATTCATACAGTACAGTCCTTTAAAATCCTGAAAACCATGTCTGTGAGCTGAAAGCAAAAAATCAGTAGCAGCTCTGTTTTGCAGCATCACATGTTGAATACTATCTATATCTAACAATAACTCAGAAATTGCTGTACTAGTAGCATTACTAAACTTATCCTTGGCAGCAACAGAGTCCTTGTTATCAAGAACCCTTGGCAGCGAAAGAGTCCTTGTTAGCAAGAGCGCATGCGGACTCCCTCTTCTTGCTGGTACTGTGCTTTGATCTTCTTTCACAACAGGCCAAGATTCTCAAGCAGCTAGATAAGGTGTCTGTGAGTCCATTACAGGCTTATGTCATCCAAATGTTTTTCTTGCAAGCACCCGAGACTGAATAACAATTGGTGTGATTTATGTGTTTTCCAGCACCCAGGTGCGAGTCCCTTGAGTGTATTTACAATCCTCCTCGCCGATCTTCCGTTGCTTTCCCATATTCCACCCCCTTGCTCAAGAGACCGCTTCTGCTGGGGTTTTTTAGTCTCGCAGGGTATAACACTAAGGAATGTAATAACATATACGCATATAGGAAAAAAACAAAACCATATCTCTATGGTACTGCTTTGAATCAGGTGTCCTATCTCTCTTTTTCTGCCACTTTCTCATAGCACGTATGGCATACTTTTGTGCCAACGTGGCACATTTCCCATCTAATTGTTCCTGTTTGGTTTCTTTTTTTTTTTTACCTTTTTTTTCCCCTCTTTTTTCCTTTTTTTTTACTCTTTTTTCTTTTTTTCTTTTTTTTTCTTCTTTTCTCTTTTTTTCTTTTCTTTCATCACTTACGACTGACATAAAAGTCTGCCTTTGCAACAAGACCTCAGTTTCTCATTTCCCTTAAGTTTCTCATTTTCCTACAGAGCATCCTATAGATTTTGGCTCAACGCCTTTTTCCGATCAACCATGATCTTATAGGCAAAGAACAAACAACTAGCCATACACCCTGCACGGGTAAGCCATTCCCGAGAGCGTAAGTGTGTCGGCTGGTGAAAACTCCCCCAATATTTCAGGACTTCCATAGGTTCTACGTCTCATCCTGGTGTATCTACCTGGGGTGCGCTCGCCTTACGTCTAAACATTGTGTATATACAAACTTCTTCACTTGACAGAGTGTCAGCCCTAGTCGCGTAGGAGAACAGTACCACACCGGGCAGAACACCTGCTCAAGTGGAGTCACCTAACAACACTGCACGCAACAAAAAACAAACAGGAGCACACATGCTGATCAGCAGGTATAAGCTGGCGCCCACACACACTTACACAGCAGATACACAAAAACCAGCACTTCTATCTCAGGGAGATGACTGGGGAGGGGAGGGTCTGAGGCGGGCAGTGGCAGGAGCAAAACAGCTCCAGCTCCGTCCTTCTCTGCTGACATTCTGACAATACACCGCAATACCCCGATTCTGGCTGCGCACTTATAAGCGGTTGATAAGGAAGAACAGATGCAGTACCTGGCACAAATGGAGAAGGGTTAAGAACGGAGGAGCATGATAACAACTTTCGTCACTGTTGCTGTAAAATCTCTGCAGTTGGAGCAGATGCAGGCATAGCTTTAACTGAGGTTAAAGGTGAATATAAATCAGGTTCAGTCTCTGGATTTATTGGACCAGGACCAAAGGGGCTCCCAGGATCATCCTCGGGGCTATTACAGAATAGGGTAGAGTGAACTTGAGTGCCTCCTTTCCCTTCGGCTTGTTCTGATCTCGGCAAAACTGGGGGGCAGTCGCCTGCTTTGAAATTAGGAGGTGCGGCAGTTGCCCCAGACGGAGCAGCATCGTTATTGCTCGCAGCTTGTCTGATATCCTCCTGTTTCTGTATCATCTCTAGAATTTGCTGCCAGTCGGTTTGATAAGAGATAGATCCCACTTCGTTGCAAGCTTCTATCATATCTATTAAGCCTGGATTCTTTAAGGTTTGTAATATACGCCTACTCATAAAAAGAACTCGCTGTGTTGGGGTAGAAATAACTTCGGCTAGCTGCTTGATTTCAAATGGAGTTAGTATGTGTCCTTTCATAATATTATCTAATAGTCCTCATAAGGGGAGGTTAGTCCATTCTGTATAATCGTTTTCCACATTTCTCTAACCAGCTCCCACTTTATCGGTTCCCAGGTGTTTGGTCCATTTTGATTAAGCAGTACCGGACAGGCCATGGCAGTAGCAGCTTCCATATCGCCGTCCGGTAATGCCTGTTTACATAAATTCTGCCAGTGTTGAGTACGATTATAAATTGCAGTGACCACCGGACTTGGTGCTGGACCTGGCAAGGAATCGCCCCAACCCAGTAACACAGGAGACTGCGGTGGTATCAATGTCACATCTAGCGGGGGTGCTAACGGCGCAGCCGGACAGCTCGGGGGATCAGATTTCCCCCCCTCTGTCTGAGTGGTAACCAGGCTGTCCAGTGCCAAAG
The DNA here is from genome assembly GCA_009819605.1 of Sterna hirundo. Lineage (NCBI taxonomy): Eukaryota > Metazoa > Chordata > Aves > Charadriiformes > Laridae > Sterna > Sterna hirundo. Next base: position 168,407,554 of record CM020437.1, read on the forward strand.
CTGCAGCAGCGGCTGCTGTGGCATTTCGTTCGGATTTTACCGGCTGTAAAGTACCTTTAATCAACCTCCAAGTTGTCAAAACCTTTGTGGCAGTCACATCCCCTTTTGTTGCAGTCTCAAATAAAGTCTCGCCCGCTTGCTCCCAACTTGATAATTGGAAAGCCATTGCAGAATCAGTGGGAAGACCTTTGCTTTTTAGCCATGCCAGTAAAAGCTGAAGAGTTTCTTCATCGTATTGAATACCTTTTCTACTTAAAAACTTTTCTAATATACATACAATTGCCTTTTCCTCTGAGGAAATTTTCAATCCCATTTTCACACGTCCTCGGCTGCTCACCTTTTTCTGGTGATTATTCGTCCGGACTGCAGCTCTCCTTCCCGCTGCCTTTTTTCTCATTCAGCTGGGCTGCTCCACCAGTCATACGTTCCTACGATTTAAATCCCTGTTCGGGCGCTATTTGTGGAGCATGGATTCACAGATTCTGGCAGGGTACAGACCAAAGACCTTTATTGCAACAATCTGACAGGTTTTATAGCTATACACGGTCTCCACGCACAAGTTGTGTTCTGCTGATAGGTTGAAGGTCGACTGCCACACGCTTCTCTACTTCTTCCGATTGGTTTCTGCTGTCTGTTCATGAGGAGCAACAACTTCATTCTCACGTCCTGTTCTCACAAACCCTCTCTTGTTTTTCTGTTCTCACAAACCCTCTCTCAAGGACTCAGCTTTATCTCATCGAGGTTGAACAGACCTATGTTGCGCTCTGTTCCCACAGTCAGCGACATGGACAGTGACACAGAGTGCACCCTCAGCAAGTTTGCTGACGACACCAAGCTGTGTGGGGCAGCTGACACGCTGGAGGGAAGGGATGCCATCCAGAGGGACCTTGACAGGCTGGAGAGGTGGGACCAGGCCAACCTCATGAAGTTCAACAAGACCAAGTGCAAGGTCCTCCATCTGGGTCGGGGCAATCCCAAGCACTGATATAGGCTGGGCAGTGACTGGCTTGAGAGCAGCCCTGAAGAAAAGGACTTGGGGGTGCTGGTGGATGAGAGGCTCAACATGAGCCGTCAGTGTGCACTAGCAGCCCAGAAAGCCAATCGCATCCTGGGCTGCATCGGGAGAAGCGTGGCCAGCAAGTCGAGGGAGGTGATTCTCCCCCTCTACTCCACTCTCGGGAGACCCCACCTGGAGTACTGCGTCCACTTCTGGAGCCCCTACTACAAGAAAGATACGGATGTGGTGGAATGTGTCCAGAGAATGTTCATGAGGACGACCAGAGGGCTGGAGCACCTCTCCTATGAGGACAGACTGAGAGAGTTGGGGTTGTTCAGTCTGGAGAAAAGAAGGCTCCGAGGAGACCTTATAGTGGCCTACCAGTATCTTAAGGGTGCCTACAAGAAAGCTGGTGAGGGACTTTTTAGGATGTTGGGTAATAGTAGGACTAGTGGGAATGGATTAAAACTAGAGATGGGTCGATTCAGACTGGACGTTAGGAAGAAGTTCTTCACCGTGAGGATGGTGAGACACCTGAACAGGTTGCCCAGAGAGGTGGTGGAAGCCCCATCCCTGGAAGTTTTTAAGGCCAGGCTGGATGGGGCTCTGAGTAACCTGATCTAGTGGGAGATGTCCCTTGCCATGACGGGGGGGGTTGGAACTAGATGATCTTTAAGGTCCCTTCCAACCCTAACAATGCTATGATTCTATGATATACAGTCAAAATACACTACTGTGCTATCCTTCTGCCTTTAGAATGCATGACTGGTTAAGGGATGAGGAACCTGGGCATCTCTGGAAGCTGTCTTTGTATAATGGAAAACCTGGTAAAACCTTTTGAAAATGGATTTCAGCCAGAGGTGTCAAACAACACTTGGTGGGAGGGGGTGAGAGAAGTCATGTGGTAATCCCTTTCAGAAACTTTATGTCACCTTGAAATGCAAAGGATGGGATTTTTTCTGTCCCTTTATGAAAGATATTCTTTAAATTTAATGTAATTCAGCAGTGAAACAAAAATCAGACTTCCTGTGGGACTCCTAGTCTTTACTAGTTTGCTAGAATGATAGACTTCTCTGCTCCAGTCAGTTATGGAGTGAAATGACAGCACAGTAACACTACGAAGAGAGCATTGTGTACCAGTGGAAAAGTAACTGAAGGGCATAGTAATAAATCTGATTTATTTTACCAAATTTCTTTGTATAACTATATGCTTACATGATAATATGAAGGAGAGATGAAAACATGAAAGCAGAGCTCTGTTTAATGAAAGAGGTATAAAAGGACAACAGTCCAAGACACTAACCAAGTTACGTTAAGCTGTACATAAAATGATCTAAATGGAAATTTATCAGAACAGCTACTAGGACTTCATCATAGGAGGGTTTTTTTGTTTAGTTTGTTTTGGGTTTTAATTTTAAGGTTTAGTGGAGATTGACGAAATCTGGCAGTGGTTGTTTTTTAGTTCTTCAGCAGCGCATCTTTGAGATATTTTTCTATGAATTACTCTACCTTGAAATAAAACATCTAGTCTCATAGGAATTTTCACGTGGTTTAGTTTTTCAATCAGTTCAAAACACATTCACCACTGTAGCACTGTTGGGCTTTTGTGTGTCAGCATCTTAGAAAAATTCACTATGTCTCCATAAGGCCTAAAATGCAGAGAGCTCATCTGGGAGGCAAATATGGTTTTACTTCACTTTTATCTCCCACAGCTGTGAAAGCTGTCAGTTTCTAAAGCATTCAAATTGAGAATTCAGAATATCCTCAGAATAGCTCAGTTGTCTCACACCAGTGTTTCCTTCACTTGTTCCTGCCATTTTTCTGTATTCCCTTTTTCATTAATGACAGTAAGATCAACCTTCTCCCTACGTATATTAATGGGATATATCCTCTGTATTTACTACAGCGATTGTTTGTGTGGGTACAAAGAATTTTCTTCAAACTAAAAACTCAGTTTTATCTAGGCAACTGTGTCCTGGAACACCTTAAGAAATGTTCTAGTAGCCAATAATCATGAATAAGCCTTTAAAGACTGGAATAGTTTCAAATGCTATTTGCTCTACTGCCAAAAATCAAATTTTTAAATGTCTCCACTTAGCCTTTATCTCACTCACAGATATCACTGGAGCTGTGCAAGATGTTACTTCTTATTTAACTGAAAACTGACATTTCAAAATTTGTTCTTGTTCCAAATCAAATAAAGACTTATTTTTCTGACCATTTCCCATGAAACAGATTTTTTTCAAATTATCACCAAATTTTTACATTGCAATTTTTTTTTTCTAGAAAGACAAAATGGCTTCTTTTGATTGTATAATTTGACAGTATTTAATGGCATAATAGGTTCCTATTATGCGCTATTAATGCTTTCTATAAACACTTGTCACATAATTCACAGAATCAGTGATCATTGAGTCTAACTCCTGACTCCACGCAGGGCAACCTAAAAGTTAGACGATATATCTAAGAGCACTGTCCAAACGCTTCCTGAACACCAAGAAGCTTGCAAACATGACCACTTCGCTGGGGAGCTTGTTCCAGTGCTTGGCCACCCTTTTCACCCAAGTGAAGGACTTTTTACTAATATCCAATCTGAACTTTCCCTGACATAGCTCTAAGCCATTCCCTTGCGTGTTATGACGAGACACCAGAGAGAAGACATCAGCACTTCCTTCTTCACTCCCCCTCATGAGGAAGTTGTAGACAGCAATGTCTCCCCTCAGTCTCCTCTTTTCTATGCTGAACAAACCTGGTATCCTCAGCTGCTTCTCATATGTCATACCCTCTAGTCCTTTCACCGTGTTTGCTGCCCTACTTTGGACACATTCTAATATTTTTATATGTTTCTTATATTGTGGAGCCTAAAACAGCACACAGAACTCAAGGTGAGGCCACACCAATGTTGAATACAGTGGGACAGTCACTTCTTTTGACCAGTTAGCTCTACTGTGCTTAATGCACCCCAGGATATGGTAATTGTCATGCTTCATTTTTAGCAGTTCGTATTTTTAATTTTCCTGAAAAATATGTATCATTGACACAAAAGATGGGATTCATCTCAACTAAATTTACTTGCCTAAAAATTAGGCATTTCATCTATGTCAGCTAGACTTTATAGTCAGTAGACAGAAATAGGCATCTCCAAATGACTGTTTTTTTCCAGTATTTATTGCCCTCCTATTATGTACCTGTGTAAACTCTCACTGACAACAAAAGGTGGCCTACAGGACTCATAGTCTATTGTCACTTGTTCCTGCTAAGACACTGACACCTCTCCTGCAATTACATAAATATTGATATGTTCCCACAGTTAACCAGGTTAAAACTGACCCAGGAGGAAAATATAATGGTATTTCTACTATAAATAGTTCAGGAAATAGCTCTACTTGTTTGTTGTAAATGAAACAGAAGAAGAAAGATAATATTTGCACAGATTTTGTGTACATCATTATTCATGTAAAAATGACAAAAATTGTACCAAATGGACCTGAATAATTTCCATGTGAATAAATTGTTTTAATTTTTGTTACCCACAGACTCTGCAATATGAAAAAGATTCACATAATTGCCGGTATACAAATGCTATTGGCAATATTCTTTGCAAATTAGGTCTTCTCATTCATTCCTGCTTAAAATACAATTTTGTTCCAGATTTTTATATCGCTCAAGAAATTATCTTATATTTTACAAATGTAGCATAAAAATGTTAAAACACAAGTATAAATGAATTTGCATTTTTACTTAGAAACACAGAGCATTCAAAACTCTGGTTAGAAATACTGCTAAAAAAAAGGTATTGTAGATTATATCAATTACAAAGAACAAGGCCTTCAGAAAACTGTGACCCTGGCTCTGAAATTGTTTTACAGTAAGACATATAATATTCCTTGTCATATAAGTTCCAAAACTCTAATTAGCCTTTAACATATTGTTTTCTTTTAAAATGTCCCTCTTAATTATTCATGGCAGCGAAGCAGACTAATTATGCTCCTTGGATAAAAGCACATTGGCTCATTAATCTTTCTTTTTCAGTTACATATAAACATCAACTATGATGAACAGGAAAGCATTTTTTTTATTATTATTTTTTGCCTATATTAGATAGACAAAGTTTGGGATGCTGAGGGAATACAAATGTTATTGAAAGATTATAGTTGTGATTGTAACATTCATATAAAATATTATAAAAAATTTTAAAAAATTGCACCATATGCAATCACTTATTATTTCTGAATTTTATCTTCAATTCATTCCTGTCATTAGTATTTCTCATGGTTAGCTATTGCCTAAGATGCATTTGCTTAGATTTTCCCAAAGCATTTATAATAGGTGTAACTATTAACAAACTTTTAGGACGCATAAGAAAAAAATTACTTTCTTAATGTTTCTTCATTTTAAAAATTGTTGAGAAAAATTTGAATTAATTACTCAGAAATAGTATGTTTAAGAGTTTCCTCCTTCTGCCTCATTTAACCTTAAAACCACAATAGCCATCACGTGTCACACTGCCATTGCATTCTGTCTTACAGTTCCTATTTCTGTAAATCCTTGCTGTGACATACTATTATGCTGATTAGCAAATCTAGGCCATTGCTCTTCTTTTTACTATAGGGCTAATGGACACAGAAATGAATTCTGAAACTGTTGAAGCATTCTCTTCATTTTCTTGTCGATGTCTGTCATTTTTTTGCTTTGGGTCCTTGACTCATTTTTTTCTGTTTTATGTGATCTTGAGATCACTTCAAATGGTTTCAAATTATAATAAAATTTTATTGTTATGGGAAAACCTGCAATATACTAACCCCCACATTCATGTTCACTTCTAATTCATTCATAAGACTAAGATCTCTCAAAATCATAAAATCAAATAAATTTAGGTAGGATATCTGGAGGGAATAGGAGGCAAACACCTGCTCAAACCTGGGATAAGTTCAAAAATGCAATTAGCTTAAGAGTTAGATCTATTCTCTCAAGGCTTGCCCCATCGAGTTCTGAATATCTCCAAGGATGCAGATTACACAGCCTCTCCAAGCAGCTTGTTCTAATGCTTGGCTATGCGTACTGTGAAGATTGTTTTCCTTATATCTAATTAGATTTTTTTCTTAATGCAAAGTGGGTACATTCCCTCTTGAGCTTTCACTGTGCACCTCCAAGGAGAAGTTCTCAGCAAAACTGCTGCTTGTACATTGTGCTCCTGTCCCCAAATCATTTTAGTGGTTTGTGAGTATCTTCCTTGTAAAGGGAAGTCCAAAACTGCATACAGTACTCCAGATGCAATTTCACAATACCCGGTAGAAAGGAATAGCATTTTTTGACCGGCTGCCTATATGCTTGCTAATGCAGCACAGGTTATTGTTGGCCGCCTTAGCCGTGGGGATTACTCTGCTGGTTTCTGTTTAACTTTTTGCCCACCAGGATTCCCAGGTTATTATTTGGAAACCTGCTCTCTAGCCAATTGGCAGTGCCAAGCCTGTACTGGAGAATGGGATTTTTCCATCCTAAATATAAAACTTTTCAAATGTTGTTGAACTTCAGGATATTTGGCTGCAAAGATATTATGGCTGGCTGTGAGAATACTGCTAAAATCAAAGTAATTTACATACACGGCTCTCCCCCCACCCACACAGCCAGACATCTCACCAGTGAAGACCACCAGACTGCTAAAGCATTTTTCGTAAATACATGCTGGCTGTTCACAATCTCCTTCTTTATGTAGGTGTAAATGACTTACAGCAGGATTTGCTTCAGAATCTTCCAGGGTAATGAGGTGAAGCTGATTATAATTTAATTCCCCAGATCTTCCTTCCTTTTTTCCTTGAAAATAGATGTGAAATTTCAATTTTTCCATTTTGAGAGAAGACTCACAATGTTGTCAGCTGTTGTGGGTTACACCCCGGTAGGCAGCTTAGCCCCACACAGCTGCTCATTCTTTCCCCCGCAGCACGATGGGGGAAAGAATCAGAAGGGTAAAAGTAAGAAAACTCATAGGTTGAGATAAAGACAGTTTAATAGCAAAAGCAAAAGCTGCACACATGAGCGAAACAAAACAAGGAATTCATTCACTACAGCCCATGAGCAGCCAGGTGTTTAGCTATTTCCAGGAAAGCAGGGCTCCATCACACATAATGATTACTTGGCAAGACAAATACCATAACTCCAAATATTCTTCCTTCCTCTTTCTTCCCCCAGCTTTTATTGCTGATCATGACATATGGGTATGGAGTATCCCTTTGGACAGCTGGATTCAGCTGTCCCAGATGTGTCCCTAACATCTTGTGCATCCCCAGCCTACTTACTGGTGGGGTGTTGTGAAAAGCAGAAAAGGCCTTGACGCTGTGTAAGCACTGCTCAGCAATAAGTAAAACATGGGTGTGTTATCAACACTGTTTGGTCACAAATCCCAAACATAGCCCCATACAAGCCACTATGAAGAAAATTAACTCTATCCTAGCCAAACCCAGTGCATCAGCTCCCTTAGTGCTCTCAGATGAAGACTATCTTGTCCTATGAAGTTCTATATGTCCAGTTTACCTAGGTGGTCCTGAAATCTACCCTAATCTAACATGAGTAGTACTTCACTTCACCATAGTACTAGCTACAGGGCACCAGGAAGACCAGACAGCAGTGTTAGACGTTAAAGACTGATAGGAAGGCCATTTTTTCCCTTTTGTGTGTTCCCTTATTGGTGCTACAGAAAACACCACAGGTCTTCCCAGGTTGTGGAAGTAAGTCAGACATATGGTTAGAACAAAGGATTTATTGTCTCTACTGTGAGGGTAGTCAAACACTGGAGCAAGTTGCCCACAGATGTTGTGAAGGGCATCCTTGGAATTGTTCAAGACTCAACTGGACACTACCCTGAGCAGCCTGATCTGATTAGATCTGCTTTGAGCAGGGGATTGGATAGAAATCTCTGGAGGCCACTCCCAAAAGAAACTAAACTGTAATTTTTTGCTTCTTTATGTTGATAAGATGCAGAGCTGTTCAACAGGTACTCCAGAACAGCCCCAATCCCATGATTTGTTTCCCTTTAAATTAACATCCTCCTCCCTCCCATCCCAAACAGTTCTTGTCTTTTACCATACCACCTTGACTCAAATACACAGCTGGCTATTTGCCTTTTCACAACAAGACCTGATTTTGCTGACTTCATATCCTTATCTGTTGTTTGTGACACAGATGGTAAATTCTAGCTTGCTTTTTGTAACAATTTATAATTTCTCAGGTTATCTTGTTAGCATAGCTGCAAGTCAGGATTGTCTATCCATGCACAGACCCTAAAAGCAATGAGAAGGCATCAAGTATCTTACCTTTTCTGTGTCATTAGATTACTTACCCCATTCAAAAGCAGCCCCACATTTTCCTTAGTATTTCTTTTGCTATTGATATACCCCTCAGAGTCCTTCTTGTTACCCTTCAGATTCCTCAGTAATTTCAGCTCCAGCTGAGTTTCAGCTTTCCTAATTCCCTGCATGCTTTGGCAGTGTTTCCGTATTCTTCCAGGATAGCTAGATACCTTCCTGGATAGCTTCCACCTTTTTGCATTTTTGTTTAGTCAGAAGGTTCTTTTCAACCTTTCTGGCAATGCTTGCTCAACCTTCTGTACACCAAAATGGACAATTTTGAGCTTTGAGAAGATTAACAGGTCCCTTAAGTTCAACAAGCATGCCTTGGCATCTCTGCCTGTCAGAGCAGCCTCTCTTTCTAGTTCCCTGAACAAGACCAAGTCTGCTTTCCTGAATCCAGAGCTGTTGTTCTGTTACTTGTTTTTCTTCCTTCCTTCAGGATTGTGAATTCCACCACCTCATGGTTGCTTCAGTGAAGTTTGCTGTCAGCTTTCACGTCTATAACCAGCTCTTCCTTTTCCATGAGTAGAGTAGTTAAAATATCTAATTACATTGCTAGTAGTGGACCATAGGCCTTATGTCTTGTTTGGACACACTTTGTCCTGCATAGACATTAGCTTGTTCTGGCTGTGACTAACAACTGCCCTTCTAGTAGATAACAGGGTGATTAAAGTAACCCAGAGCCTATAAGAACCAGAGTTTATGACTGTGATTCTTCTCCTTATTATTTAAGAAAGGTTTTGTCCACTTATTCTTCTCAATTTGGTTCCTCATAGCAGATGCCTGCCATGTTTTCCTTGCTGGTCTCCCCTCTGATCCTGGCCCGTGAATTTTTAAACAGCCGTTATCCATTCATTAGCAATGCTCTGTGCCTTTGTACTGTTCCTTTGCATACAACACCATCTTCCCACTTTTGTTTTCCTTGCCGGTTCTTCCCAAAAGCCAGTATCTTTCCAGAACTCCTGTCATGTTTCTCAGGTTGCATGCACTCATGTACTGGTACTTAAGATGGGCTTGCTGAGGGGAAGTGTGAGAGCTTCCCCTACCATGTTCTCCCTAGATGTTTCCACTCTGCCCTCCATTCCTCCACTTTTCTGTAGTGTCTTCATCATCCACCAACTACCCTACTATAAATTCCTCTATTAAATACTTTTCTTAATGAAATGAAATTTATTTAATATCTACTTTTCCGTCAAAAAAAGATTTTTATTTTTATATTTGTATAAAGTGGCACTGATGTCCACAAAGCCATGACAATTTATACTATCCACATGCTGGTACGCAGGTATATTTAAGCTTTTAAATATAATTTGAATCTAGGCAAGACGTTAAAGATCTCCTTGGATGTAACAGGAGTTGGAGGTTCAGGACTCCTAAAAATATGTTTTAAAATAGATTTAGGAGCCTTACTTTGCATAAAATTTAAAAATCTTGGCTATAAATAACTACTCATCCTTGTCTTTTTGCATTTACATATAAAAGCATTCACAGATCTTCCTCTGGAAATGTGTCATCTTTAGGGTAAACCATTTAAACTATGTTGTAAATTATTAACTGCTCAAAGACAAATCTTATCCTATGTATGGAGAATATCTAACTACACAGAATCTATTTCTTCTTTGATATTGTGAGTAGCGCTTTTACTGTCATCATTGGCTGCCAGAAGAAACCTACAAATGACTCTTTCACCAGTCTTAAGCATTTAATAATCCCTGTTTTAAAAGAACTTTTGAAACACACAAGAAAAATCTTCAATTTTTAAAATTTTATTTAGTAGATCAAACGTCCCTGTTTGTTCAGAATCTTCAGGTCCTTTCCTTTTATGTAACTTTCTGCACCATACAAATCTGTCTATACAGTGATATCAAAATGGAAGCTCAAAATTTGAAACTCTAAACATTTCTTGTATTAAGACAGATTGATAATATTAAAGACAAAAACAATGAAAGTGTTCATCTCAGCCAGCTTTAGAATCCTATGTTGTATAAATAATCTACATTTGAACTATTTGTCTGGATGCTCTTTATCATTAGCAAAGACAAACAGAATTCTCTTGAACAATTTATGTGACCTATATTAGGTATCTATTTTAGGAAGAAGCAAACAATTCCTTGAAGATAGTAAAGACTACAAAAGGAATTGAAGGATGAAAAAATGTCAACTAGATGCAGATATTTATAGTGCAGATGACTAGTCTGACCAAGTCACTTTAGGCTTTCTGATTAATGGTGATAAAGATGCAGTGGTATGCTAAAAGCAATTCAGAGACATTAAAAACAACCCTCTGGGTCAAACAGAAATAGAGGACACTATCACCAATGCCACAGCCAGTGCAGAGACAATGTCTGAAAGAATAAGCTTGGTTCCTGGCCTCTGGGGCACTTCCTGTGAAATAAAGCCGTATCAGGTACTTGCTACGTGTAAGCTTATATATGTTAGGATTAAAACTGACCTTCTACCAGAATCCTTGCAAGGAAACATAAAGATCTTTGCCAATGTGAGTCTATGTTAAAGCGTCTCTTGCCTTACCTGCCCTAATCTGAGACATCTCCTTGGGGCATCTCAAGTAGTTCTAGTTCTTTGTGTTCAGGCAGCTGAACTAAGTTGTGGGGCTGAGATTCAATTCAAGAGAAAATATTAGAAGTTAGGTGACTACACGTAGACTAGGTGATTAAACATTTATTATGTTTGGGGTTTTTTTTAAATGAAGAGTGATTTAAAGAATATAGTCAATGAAACTCCTAGAGATGCAATTCAGTAGCCTCAGCATCAGCATCAGGAGACTTTTAAGATGCATAAAGCCATCCATCCTTACTTCCAGATGCTTCTCAGAGAGGATATAGGTCTACCATGCATTTTCTGTCATAACTTCTAGCTTCATGCATATTTCTCATGTACCAGAAGGCATCTCAAAAGACCTTAGGAGCCCATGTTTGGTGAACCAAGCCCCTCATCTCTATTGACAATAGTATGAATTTAGATACTTAGCTCACAGTTTTAGTTCTCTATTGTGTCTTACTTGTAGACTGAATCTCATACTAAACTACTATGGAATCTGCACACATCTAAACTATGCCAGTGTCCACTTCTCTACTGACAGGTCATCACGTTCCTTTGCTTCATAGATTTGAAAACTATTGTGAAAAATGTGGCAGAATTCAATAATATTTTCAATCTCAATTCTATATAATATCTCTGAATGAACTACAGCCATAAACTGTAGCAGTGAGGCAAAAGAATACAAGAAACATTCCACAAGCCATGACCACATATCATAGACAAAAAATTGCTATTAGATATTTCTCCCCAGCATATTAATTAGTTTTTTTTTTTCCACAACCTTCGCCTGGCTGCTTTTCATGACTCTTCTTACTAAATCCTGTGACAACTTAAAGTGATCTCTTTGGCCTGCTTAATTATGCTAGGGGAGGTGTCCCAGAAATAAAAGTGTACGTTTCCCATTTTCGTCTATTGCACCAAAGAAGAAACCTTTGTCTATGTCAGACCTGAAAAAAATATAAGAACAATATTTCTGTATCTGTTTCAGTTTTATGATGACCAATTCATAGTTTAAGTGAAATAAATTAAAGTAACAAAAAAATAGGCTATATATCTTATGTCACAGGAGATGCAATTCCATTCTGTTTCTAGGGTGTCCATAGGATATATTATATACTCACAGTAGGACTAGCCATGACTGGAACTGTATTATTAGATTCTGTTTGGCACAGAAAGTATTCACCAAGGTCATCAATCTTTAGCATTTGAGAAAGCAAATATTTCCATTTATCCACAGGTTATTTATAATCATGAGCAGAATGCAGACCAAAAAAAACTCTAGGTCAAGTCATGTGCCAGTTCTTGCAAGGGTCTTGATAATAATATATTTTTAAAGTGTGTATCTAGATGGTTTACAGCTTCACCTGGAAGTCTTTAAACAAAGAACAAAGATTTTTTGTTTGTTCTAACATTCATCTAGTAAGACAAGTCTAGGTAACAGTGTTATAAGCTTAGTCTTGTAAGTCTAGTAAGCTTGGTAAGGCAAATATTGACCAACTGTTAGCATAACGGTATATGCAGTAAATTAAAATATTTTAGATTAAGGGATATTAATTTATTTTACACAAATTTTAATTTTAAGAATAGCGTTCTAATATGTAGAAGTTGATGATTCTTCACTTCATCTGAGGTTAAGAGGTTTCTGTACAGAAACACTGAGCCATGTCCCTCCAGGATCTCCAAAGTAAGTCTGTAAGCAGTTTCACCATGTGTTTATTACAACTAAATTTGTTCCTACCCCTCACCCCCCAAAAAAACCCAAATCCCCAAACTCAAAAATCCCACCAAATACATTATTATCAATAGAACTTTCATTTACATTTCAAGGAAAGGTCAAGGAAGAAAAAATAAAGAACATCAGCATCCTAAAGCCAGCAACCAGTAGTGTCTAAAACAAAATCTTAAATGGAGCTGCTACTTGAATTATGTAATGACTCTGAATGTTCATGAAGACAATTCCGTTACATAAATAAAAAGTTAGACTCTTCCTAATCAAAGACCGATAAGAACTTCCACAGAATGAGTTAATTTTTCTTAAATTGAAGATGGAAAGTGTCTAGTAAAGCTAGGCATCTAGAAAACCTTTTATTCAGGAAAAGGAAAGATGAGGAAAATTGAGATTATTCTTTTTCCATTAAAGACCTATTTTAGTTACAGGAAGAATGCATTTTGGAAGAATATCTCTCTCCATCAGCTATTCAGAGAGCTTAGATACTAAGGCCTTAGGACTTGATGCCTTGCTTTTCAATGACAGCTATTAGACAGCTTTTGTATGGTCTCTGAAAAGGTAGCATTTATCCTAGAGATCAACATACTAGTTATAACAGAGAAAAGAAAATGAACAATTCAGGAATTACTTCAGAATTGAGCCATATGCAAAGTAATAATTACCTAGCATGCTTTTAAAAAATGTTAATGGGGAAAATGTGTTTGTAAGCAAATTCTTTTTTGCATACAAAAACATCAGTTACTCTTTGTTTGTTTCTAATAATCTGTTCTGAAACATCTGGCTCTGGAGATTTTTAATAGACTGTAGAAAAGAAAAAACAAAATGGAAACTAAGATCTATGCTTGTTAGAACAAAGCATTAGTAAAACTTTCAACTATGCTTTGTGACACTTAGTTTAAACTGTTGTGTTTCTAACATGCCTATGAAATAAAATAATTTAAAAGAGCTCTTTTGTACTTCGTTCATTTTATTTGCCTCTTCTCAAAAGTACTGAAAACCAAGACACAGATATTAGATCCTTCCTAATAGTGGTTATATATGCCAGGATGTGGATTGTCTCCAATATCAAAGAATATTTGATAACCTGTTTTTGTATCTTTTGTGAACAAGCAAAATTCTTAAGCCAACTCAGGACAAAAATTGTCTGCTATTGTTTTTCTGTTAATAGTGGCACATATTAATAAGTGCTAGCTCTCTTGTTCAAGATGTTGTTCAACTAGAAGTGTCAGCAAATTCTTGATTCAGATAAAAAATTTTATGAGACAGATTTTACTTTCTGTTCTACTCCTATAATTACCAAATGCACTAAGTTCCTCTACAATAACCTGAGGCAAAATTTATTCCTGTCATTTAAGAATGAATATTTTCATATATTACAAAAAAAAATATTTATTGTTATATTGTATTTATGAAAAAAATCCCAACTGTTTTCTGCAATTAGAAAAATGAATCTTGAATTTTTTCCCAGGGGATCAATTACTCCCCATGTTTCATAACTGAGAAATAGTTTGCAGGTGGTTTGTTTGTACATGCAGTTGCATCAAGACTCATCATTTTAAGCAGTACCTCCTTTGTGGTAGAAGAAATGCATTTTAACAGACAGAAATAAATAAATAGCACTTTGAGTTGAAAATTATGAATTCAAAAAGTATGAAACTCCTTGGAAAGTAAGACAAAATATAGCTAGTTAGGGTGTATCATTTCTCTGGAAAAAAAAAAAAAAAAGAGTTTTGTTATCTCATTATACAGCTCAGTCTTACTTGTCTTATTCCTTATTAATATTTTAACACTGATTAATGAATTGACATTACCCATATATGAGTACTTACATGATGTAGATGTCCTATATATTGACAGTAGGACCACTGTACAGCCTATTGAATTTCACAGAAGTGGCTACTCTCTCCACTGGCTATAAATGAGACCCTGGATATTTCTAATTTAGTAATTTCTGTTGGATGCCTTTAATTTGGTATTTAGTCCAAAAAAAATCCAGGACGTAAAATTCTGTTCCTGTTTTTCACCTCTCTGATGCTTAGACCAAGGAGGGCATACCTGTAGCACATCTAAAAATAAAAGTATTCAATTTAATCTGAAGAAAAATTGAAACCATTTAGTACAAAAGTTTTTATAAAGCCTGTTTTTACAGATGCCTAAATTTTGGGTATTTTTCTACCACAAAATGGAGCACTGACTAGACGTTGGTAGGTTTGTATGAGTTAGTACAGAACTATTTAAGGATACTAACTCATGCCATATAAACAGTATCGTCAGGTCAGCAGGACACTGTTTAGCCCAGAGCTGATACAGTTCCAATTTCATAACTAGCTCCTTCGTAACTAGCTAAGACATTTCTGCACAAGACATCACACTGTGGAATGGACATACCTGTAGGCTGTTAAACCCACAGTAGATGACATTTACTGAGTAAATGTCCTGATCTTCAAACTGACTGAACCTCTTCAAATAACACTATAGATTTCAAAGAAAATTATAGAAATTTCAGGCATAAATATAGTTAGTTATTAATGTAAAATTCCTTATATTATCCCTTAAATAACTATGGAGTAAATTTGGAGGGGGTGGAGGTGGTGGTGGGGGTGGTTTGCTTTTGTTTTTTTTTTTTTTTAATTCCAAATGTAATATTATTTTTTACACCATTAACCAGTTAGCTCTATTCAGAAATTCAGTATCACTATGCCAAATAGAAGTGTTAAAATATGGGTATATTTATCTTGGAGAAAAAAAAAAATCCTATATGATTTTGGATACAAGGATAAAATTCATTAGACAATTAACTTGTGCCTAAACTTCAGAAGTTTAAATGGATGGTTTGGGGTTTTTTTTGTGTTGGTTATTTTTAAAGTCAAATACTGTTTTCTTCATATAAAAATGAAGTGATGTGGTTATCTTTGTGTTCTCCACAGACATATTTGCAAAACTAAGTTTAAGTACTTAAGTTACAGAGACTGGCTCTGTTCCATCCTTTCTGGGAGGCAGTGATAGACTATTCTTGTGATTTATACTCTAGCTGTACGAGTAATGTGTTTTTATTATGCAGAAATATGGTTTTTTGCCATTCAGAATTTTAGTTTCCTTTCATTTACTCTTTGAAACAATTGGGACTTAAACAAGTACTTAATCAGTCACTTGTATGCTTTGTCAAATACTTTACATCTTCAGAATCAGAAAGACCATATAGATGCAAAGAGAACTGTTTCCAGAGACTTCCATTCTAGGAGATGCAAGCCTGATTTGCATAGAATTGGCCCTTATTTAGTCATTCATCAGAAAATGCTTTTGCTCTCCTATCAAGATGTAATATATCAGAGTATTACCCTGAAAAGGGAAATGGGAGAAAGAACAAATCAATTAATTGAAGTCGCTTTCATTCATTACTAAAAACACTCCTACCCAAAACTCTTAACCACAAAAGCCTCCTAAAGCTCATCCTTTGCTCTTCCAGGGTTTACTGAGACCTTGCTCCATTGCAGATCAATTTTTCTAGGGAGCAATGTTTACTGGTGCTTTTAATTCCTTTTTTATAATAGAACTTCCTAATTCTGAATTTCTACTGCTATTTCAAGCACATTTTCACCATGCTTTCTTTGAAACAGAACACACAGATGTTTATTTACAACTGATTTTCAAAGATGTATCAGCTTTATATACTTCAATAAGAACCTTTGTCCCCATTATTCAAGACCATGACTTTGCCAAACAACTGGGAATAACAGCACAAGATAGAAGTTAGATGTAGAAGATGATGGTGTAAGCAAACAGATGGTTATTGGGTGGATGCATGCATAAGTATGTCCACACATTAAGACACACATAAACACATGCACACACAAAAAATATATTTTCAGTAGAAATAATTTTCATACTAATGATTTCTGGAAAGACTACATCTGTTTTCCCTTTTCTTTAAGACAAACCTATTTTTATGGCAGAAATTCTTCTCCAACTTACATTTCCAGGTATGAGTTGTAAGGAGATAAGAAGGAAAAAATACTTCACTGTGTTTAGCTAAAAAGAAATGGTTCCTTCTATCTGTTTCTTTCCCTCCCCCCCTGCCCCCTACCACCTCCTAGTGACTGTCCCGAGGAAAACATGACAAAGTAGAGAATACTTTATGTATTTTAGTCACTTTCTGTCATTAATACATCATTTTCTGTCAGAAATCAGCAATTTCTGATTTAGATCAAATGCCTCTATTTGTACATCCAGAGGGCAGGTGCCAATGCTCTACTGAAAACAGAAAAACTGTGCTTATATGGAATCGTTGAATATAGGAGAACATTAATAATTATAAGGAGACTAACTTGCCCAGAAAATCTCCCATTCCTCAGAGTCTCACACAACTTCCCAGAGTCTCACACAACATGCAAAGTATGAATTTATAGCATTCAAGCAAGATTTTCAAAAGTAAGTGATGATTTTGAATATCCACATAAGAAATATGACCTGATTTTTCTAAGCAACTGTGTTTAGGAGCACCTGAAAATTTTAAATAAGCTTCACTTTTTTATTCAATAACTGGATTTATTCACCTGTTAAATGACTGATATTTTAGACTGATTTCATTTAAAAAGAGAAAACTAGAGGAACAGCATATCCTCGAATTCTTTTTCCTTTGCCTTTTCTAATCTAGCTCTTCAGCAGTCTGGTGAATTTAATTTTCATTTCCCAT
Organism: Sterna hirundo; assembly: GCA_009819605.1. Lineage (NCBI taxonomy): Eukaryota > Metazoa > Chordata > Aves > Charadriiformes > Laridae > Sterna > Sterna hirundo. Next base: position 168,424,878 of record CM020437.1, read on the forward strand.
TTAAAAATACTTCATCAATAAGCAGTTCTATTTTGGCCTACAGTCTGCTGTTGAGGTCAGTCCTGTCTACCATCCACCTCCACCTGGGAGGTATCTTCCTCTCATGTGGTCACAAGTTAATTTGATAATTTACTTTATCCAAACAAAAAGTAATTCCATTTTTTTCAAGATTTTCCTTTACTTGCATGAGAAAGGTAATATGACACCTTACAGAAGCACAAGAGCAAACACTGTAAGAGGAGCATTTAGGCAGGCTTTGTAAGAGAGATTTGGAAGATTCTTTTGCTTATGTAAGCATAAGCAAAGTAACACAGTAAAAATACTTTGTCAGGAGTGAAAGGATTATTCGACTGAAATCCACATAGTCTCAACTGCAGGTTTGAGAGAAGGCAAGGGAAACACTAAAACAGTGATCTGACCTTTTTTCACTGCATCTGAACCCTTTTTCTTGTCATTCCCAGGATGGTTGCTTCAATGACACATGACTGTCACTCCCCACACTGTTATCTCACAGTTTCCCGTCCTGCACTGACATGCTCAGGTTGAAACCCATACGCCTGGAAGAACTTTATTAGTTTAGACTTAGTTTGCAACTATCCTTCTACTTTGGAGAGCTGGATAGTAGACACACACACATGCACACATGTACACATGCATGCCCTTGCTTTGAATGAAACAAGTTGTTTTGAAATCTAAGATAGCCTTCTTAAGAAAAAAAGAAAATCTGAACAAAACCCTAGTACAAATTAAAAGAAAACCCCAAATGCAAAAAGCATAGACACCTCGTCCAGTCCTACTGATAGTAATTGAAGTCAGACACTATTTACAGTTGTTAGATGGCATAAACAGCTTTTGCAAATTATTTCTGTGGTGAAATCCCAAATCACATTTTTTCACATTCAGAGAAGTCTTTTAATTGGCTGAACTTGTGAGCATAAACCCAGACATTACTTTGGACTGCTATAGAGCTCAGGAATCAATTCATTTTCACATTTCTAGTTCAGTTTCTGCACATAAAAATATATTACCCCATATCAAATAATGGTCCTAATTTAATTTAAGAACCAAAGACTGACAATGTGGTTTTTAAAATTTTGTTTTCTCTCCAAGTTGGTTGTTCTGGATAGAGTCAAGTAACATTTTTTATGTATGATATACAAGTATACCGTTACATGATTTTTATGCAACCACTATGTCAGCCTTTTTCTTCCTGTATAGTTTTGTTTTAGATACTTTGAGTTGCTAAATCAGAAAAATCTTTCTCAGAATACAGCAGACATTCTCAAATACAATTTCCTTTCCTTACTCTTCCTCTTAGAAGAAAAAAAAATCTTAAGAAAGTAGCATAAATTATCATCTTTTTGAAATATATGGCAATCCACTTACAGGATGGAAGGACAGAAAATATCACTTATTCTTTCTGGAACAACTTCACAAGATCCATAATCTTCCCATCCCACAATAGGTGGTTGGTGTTGAGATCAGCCCAATTATAGGTTTTATTTCTTCCATGCTGAGAAAAATCTAAGTTACCTGCAAGTTATCAGAGTATCTTAATGACAAAATAATTATTTGGAAAAAGTATGAGAGAGAGTGAGAGCTGCCATCACTATTACCTCGTCCTGTAGGTATTTTTTAAACTAAAGCTGCGTCAACTTCAACTTTTTTGTACAGAGCTGAATCACAAATTTTGCACCAAGTGGAATGAACTCCTCAGGCAGAAGTGTATCTAGTTGTTTTCTGTTTCTGTCAACCCCAGTTCAAAACATTCCATGGAGTATCTAAATTTACTTATGAACCATCAAAAGTTATCCATGAGTTCTAAATTTCCAATATATGATAAATGTTTATATGGTTGAACCTCCCTTCCTACCCCCAAATTAGGTTCCTAATACCAAATCTAAAATCCTGACTCCTATTCAATCTCAATTTCTCTGAAATTTATTTCCATTCCCAAAATTCTGGATACGCTGCATGCTTACAAGTTATATAGAATCATAGAATAGGATCTGGGACGTCTTCAGGGAGGTCTGGGACCTCTTCAGACTCCCAAGACCATTGAAAAATAATGTAGAGAGGTCCCATGATGACTTCAGCCACCTCTTTCAGTAGCCTGGCATGAATCCTGTTGGGCCCCATAGATTTATGCACATCCAGCTGAGGCAGCAAGTCTTGAACAAGTTCAGGATCAGATGGGAATTTATCATCCCCCCCACTCATAGTCTTCCAACAAAGGCCCCATCCTGGGGCCCATCATCAGTGTTGAAGGCAGAAGAGAAGGAGGCATTAAACATCTCTGCTTTGCCTGCATCCTTATTTGTAAGGTGAACAACCTCATCAAGCTACCAACCAATGATATCTCTGATTCTCCATATATATAAGGATCTAACCGCTCTTTTCTGTCGAGGCTGAACTGCTTCTGAACTGAAGCAAAACCTAAATGGCAGGCATCTGCAGAACTTTGGGAATGGAAATAAATTTCAGAGAAATTGAGATTGAATAGGAGTCAGGATTTTAGATTTGGTATTAGGAACCTAATTTGGGGGTAGGAAGGGAGGTTCAACCATATAAACATTTATCATATATTGGAAATTTAGAACTCATGGATAACTTTTGATGGTTCATAAGTAAATTTAGATACTCCATGGAATGTTTTGAACTGGGGTTGACAGAAACAGAAAACAAGACTGGATGAAGAATTGCTTCATTCTGGTCATATCTGAAAGCTGCACCTTGCAGTACTGAAGTTGTTTTTATGGACTGTATCCATTTGCTGTAGAAAGATATTTTTTTTCCCATAGTTCACAAAACAGTTGTTCAAACTATGCTTAAGATTTGTGCAAATGACAACTTGGAAACAAAAGGAAATAAAGCATTACTCAAACTCTTGTCTTGACATAACTTTCTCAAATATATCAATCTTCCATGGTTTCTGAATGAAATTAACTTCAGCTGCGAGAGTTTTGGAACAACTTGTTTAGTTTTTGACACTTGATGGGCAGAAAGGAAACATTTTCAAGATTATACATCCACAAGGTAAGAGTGAATGGGGAAGTGCCATTCTATGGATTTCTCAAGGTAGGTTTCAAATCTGAAAAACAGGGCTTTCTAATGTGAGAGTTCTTATAACTCATATTGAAATTTAATTTAACATGAATAACCTTTGTTAATGAATGTAAAGAACAGGCACTCACTCAGTTTAAAGCTAGGCTACTTTCTATTAGGCTTTTTTTTTTTTATTTTCATCTTTCAGATCAAGACAATTTGTTACATAAATTTAAAAAAAAAAATCATCAAATATCCTGGCATGTAATCAATACTTTTGATGAATTCATTTGATTATCATTCATTTGTGGTATGTAACTAACTATACAAAATACAATTTTGCAAGCAATGAAGATAGTCTTTTGAGACCAAGAATATATAATAATCAGATTTAACTTTGTTTCTTTTTACAGGACTGCATTTATTCATAGCTTCATCAGTTCTTTAATATTTCTGATACATTTATCACTATCTCAAAATTTCTCCTAGCAGTCAATTGTGCTTGTCTTCAAGCACAGATATAAATGAAGATTCTGTTATCTGTATAGCAGGTTTACAAGGCTATGTAGATGTTCCCTTTGTTATGAGCACCAGAGAGAATTTCATGGTCCTTGGGTCAGATTACATGTTCTGTCTCATGTCAGTATAGTATGTAGGGTCCAGAAGTCAGCACAGACTACTCTTGAGTCCGTTTTCTTTTTTTTTTTTTTTTTTTTTTTTGCCAAAAATCTATTGATTCTTACCTGAATGAAATAAGCATTAAAATTAAGCTATACGGAATGTATGCCATCAGAGGTATCTAAACTAAGTAGAGAACAGAAACTAATCGAAAGTAGTTTAAAATTACAGAAGTGATCACTTTACATCATTGTTGACTCTTTTCTTATGCCAGCGTATTTGGACTTAAAAAACAAGATATGCAAGTAATAACTGCTTAGCTCCAAAATAAAATTTTTTGAAGTCTGATCAAAAACTCAATCAGGCCCAAGAAGATAACTTTTGCTTACACACAGTAGCAAAAAAGGATAGAATTATAATTTTTAAGATGGAATCTTAATGTTTCTTTTTCTTTCTGATACATTGGTGGATAGTATGGAGGGAAAAGGACTGCAAACCTGAACGTTTCAGAGTTTTTGTCACAGGATGAAGTAATATTATGTTAAGAACGCCAGAGTAAACTACAAACAACCTTGGTGTTTATAAAGATCAATGCCACACAACAATACCTATATGGCAGTGTGACAGACTATTTATCCTTCTGACAGTACTTGTTCTCAGTTAGCTCAGCTAACAGCATGAGGCCATATTTCAGTGTGGACATACCGGAGTTCTTCTGAGTTCTCTGGTTTCTCTGGTAAGAAAAAGTTTCTCTAATGAGTTCAGTAAATCCTGGGGTCTGTAGAGTGACCTCCTAGGGGCTCCTCAGCTCCTAGGTGCTATGGTGTGTGGGGAAAAAGCTGTTCAGACAAACTTAATTGTTCCAATCTCCAAAGGAAAAAGTGAATCAGATTGAAAGTGTATATCCTACATACTGTTTCTGAGAGTGCAGTAGTGGATAATGAACTAAGTCCCTTTGAAGCGTAGCTGTCCTATTGGCTTATACTGATTTTTTTTTTCCCTTGTCATTTTGGGAAATTTGACAAGGCTAAAGGAGACAAATTCTCACAGGATTCAGTTTTTGGACTGATGACAAAAGCAACTGAAGAATGCAGGGCTTTGCTACAAAATAAATGGACACTGTAGAAAAGGTTAATTCAATCTTAATTATGTTAAATATATGAAAAAAAGGTAGTGCATCCCCTTTAGAGTTGGAACATTTACCTACTGAATGTGAGTTATTGTTTTTTTAGATATTTACAAGTGCAACAAATCATACGGTTACTTTTAAATTGAATGCTCACAAATTATGTAATTGTGCCAAACAACTGTTTGGTGGACTTTTTTTAACTTTTGTGAATGAATGGCTTAAACAATGGAACAATACAGACAATTCAAAATGTAATTTTGAAGCTCTTTAAAATGCTTAAGTCACATTCAATGAGCATATGCTACAATTCAGCCATAAATGGTGTTTATATTTTTTGTTATATTCATACTGTGACGTAGTCTAAAGGAATAGTTAGGACAATTCTAAAGAAGTACAATTCAGACTTGATATAGTTGAACAATTGTCATTTTTCTTTACTGCTAGATATTCTGCAATCCTGTGTTTTGAAATTTGTGAGTGCGTGAAAGCATTATTCTGAAGTCCTTATTATAGAGTACACGTCTTCTCAGTCTTCATTAGATGTCTTAGCATTAACGATTGGAGGACAGCTACCATAGTACTTTGGCTTAATGTTGAAGTATCTGTTTTTTTCAGAAGAATACCCTCTAATGGTTCAGGTTAGATTTATTAGACAATGACACTAAAACAGATAGACTTCAGTTAAGACACTGGCGAAAATTCATTCTGACTTATCGATATCTTGTTCTTGTCTTTCTTGTTCTCACAACTTTCCATAAATCCTTGTTTAAATAGCTCCCAGTTACTCTTCCTAAGCTCTCTTCAGTGTTTCCATGTCAGCAGAGCTGGTGAACTCTGAGCTGAAAAAGATGATGAAAATTAGTAGAATGTGACCAATATTAGAAGAAGCAAGGTTTACAGAGTGGAGGGTAGTAAGTTTATGAGAGGAGTGGTACGTGAAGACTGGAACACCACTGAACAAAGTGGAACCCAGTTCATGGCAAATAATGCTTTTTTCCTCTTTTTATTCATGCAAATTTATTTTCTGCCATTTAAGACAGAACAGAAAGCCTTTAAACATGTTATATAAAACCAAATTATTTCATTACTTTAACATGATGGGTTTTATGTAAGGTAAAGTAGCAGATGGTAAGGTATAGGACTAGAGAAAAAGGACATTTCCAATTACTTATCAAGAAGTGGAAAATGAACAAATCTGTGTATTTTTTTATATCATAAACAACTAGAAAGCAATTTCTAGACTGAATAGGGTAGAATGTGATTAAAATTGCTTCTTAAGGGAACATATTAAGTGGCTGTTTTTCAGAATTAAGTACCTGTAATTCATGAGCAGAGATAACAGATGTACTGGCCTCTGTACATCACTGCAGTTATATTTCCAACAGAATATTTTCATGTTATATTATTTATGTAAGAATTTAAGGTTAGTCAAAAGCATCAGAAATGCAATTTATACATCACTACTCATAAGACTCGCCAAAGCATTAAAACCAGCAGATTTATTTTTGCAAATTTTGTTGTCATTATGTATCATACCTCTTCTAACATCATCTCCCTGGACTACCATTACTTCATTACAAAGTAACTGAGAGGATAAAATCCATCTGTAGAAATTATTGTAAAAGTAGCTATAATATATATATTTGTAAAAACATTTCTATATTTGAGTTTTATTCACAGAGAAAAGATAAAGAGTTCATTTAAACAATGTTTTCATCTCTTTAGTCTGTTTATATATTCTGACAAAGCAGCAAAGAATTCTCTTATGTATAAATCTGAATCTTTTTATATTTGTTACAATTTTCCTATTATCATTATATGTAACAGGTTGGGTCTTTCACAGATCTTGCCACAATGTAAAACATTCTGTCATTGCACCTCAGATTATCTCATTATTCTGGATACTCACTGTATACTATGTGATACAGCAAGCTTAACAAACTAGTAGAAAATACTTACTTTTTTTTTTTTTCCTTTCTCGGAAAGTGAAGTCTAGACAAACCTTTTTGACTATCACTTATGCTCATTTCACTGAAATTGAAACTAACACATTCTTGAAATATTTCAAAAAACCAGTCAATTTTTATATGCACATGGTTTTATGAATGGTTGCCATAAATAATCAAAGTGGTGCGGCATAGTTGTTCTTGCAAATGCAATCTCCTCAAACTCTGCAATTTTTAATAAGCTATTGCTCTAGCATGCTATATTTAGTCTTAGCGTCTTCTGTGTTGCAAGCAGGACCTTATAGCACAGTTTGCTCCTACCACTGAAGAAGTGTAAAATGTTGAGTGCAAAATATTAAGCAATATCTAATGTGTCTTTAACTTTTATGACTATATAGAAAACCTTACTTATAAAAGTACTATATGACATTCCTAATAAATAAATAAAACATTCAGTGAAAACTAAGTTCAAAAGTTAAAAAAAAAAATAAAATCAAAGAAAGAATCTTCAAGCCATTCTTTATTAGAAAAATAATCAGCCATGATAAGTAACAAAAAAAAAAACAAAAAACCAAACCTTTCCCTTATCTCTCACCGGCCTTCCTGCTGAAAACCTGTATAATCTTGTAAACAAGTAGATTCATCTCATTCAGATTCAACCATCTATGCTAGGGGTTCTTTACAAAATACAGTATACAGAAATTATTTTAAAGCATGTTATTTTCTGCTAAAGTTGAATTAAACCTCTCTTTGTTGTTAGTTTGTGTTCAGTTCATTAGAATTGAAACTAAATTCTCTGGGACGTCTTCTAGGGAGAGAAATATGATATTCTTCACCCTTGCTCAGTGACTCACAGTCTTTAGTTGCTTGATTTCTACTAAGAAATGAGGGGGAATATAATGTCCAATTTTCAAAAGATTCTTCTTCAGTAACTGTATGCATGTGCGTATGTGTAAGTTCTGTGTGTTTTGAACAGATGTAAACATAAACAAAAGCATAGATAATTTACTTATTAGAAACAGCCCTGACATACTTGAAGCACAACTCTTACCTATTCATCAACTTTAGACGGAGAGTCTCCCTTAATTCTCATCAAAATCTTTCAAACCTTCCCTGTCAAGCTACTTCTTCCAGAACCTGCCATAGTCCTTCACTCAAAGCTTGTCAATGCTTTTCAAAATGTCTGTTCTAATATCAGTCTTAGAACAAAGGGAAATGTTTCTAAAAATAGTATATTTTCCCCTTTTTATCCAAGAACTGATTTATTTAAGGACCCTATATTGCCTTAATAATGATCTATGAAATAGTTACCACTGTACCTTTTGCAAGAATCATCTTGAAACATCGAAAGTTTTCCAGGCTTCAAGGGAATATGTAGATATTTTTTTTTTTTTTTTTTTTTTTTAAGATATTTATTTTAATGTGTCTTACTGGGAACTTTATAAGTAATGTCTTAGTGGAAAGTGATAGGGAAGCTTTCAGGCTATTATATGAGAAGAGATTAGAAGCACTGGGCTTGGTTAGCGTGATGACATAAAGGCATAAAAGGGATAAGGTTGCTATCTATAAACTCAGCAAAGGCCACAGGCTATGTAAAGTAAAGGATAATATTGGTACAGGAACAAATGGCTATAATGAGTATGTTATGCCTGAAATTGGAGAATAGCTAGTAATTCCATCCAGTCACTATGGGTGCCCAGGTTTTGCAATGAGTAATGGAGGGGGAAAAAAAGGATTAGCAAAGCAAAGTTTAAAATAAATCTTTTTTTTTTTTTTTTTTTTTTTTTTTTTTTTAGATAAGGATTAATGAGTGATTCCTGCAATAAAAGAAGCTATTGTTATATCTATATATTGCATGGACAATAAATATAAATATTTTGCATATATTGCAAGATATAAATAGGTTGGAAATATATATTGAATATAGGTCTGTATAATTTTGATTATCTGGTCACATAGCCACAATTATGAATCTGAATAAAGTCATCCAAGGGATTTGCTATGGAGTCAGCTGAAGGCCTAGGAATAACAGGTTGTACTACCCCTACTGTATGGAAAGAACTCCCTTTTTTAGGAATTCTTTAAGAAAAGATGTTCAGCTTGCCTCTAGGTCAGCATGAACTTGCACAGTAATGCTGTGGCTAAAAGAAATCTATTGTTCAGCTGTCTTCATCTGACAAAATGAATCCCACTCAAACTATAGGCCTGAGTGAGAGGAAAGCATTGTTACTAGCAGAGTCTCTCAGATTACCTGAAGAAGACTATGACTTCATACAAGGAAGTGGAATGGGAGAGAGACTAAGGCTGCCTAGAAGTGACTTGACCTGGAAATAAATGCAGATTTATTAGGGAGAAAAGTAAGGAATGTGCTAAGAAGATAATAAAAAGTTATCTAGTCTATGACGGTGTAAACATAAAATGTTGGGAATAGTAAGAATGTTAAGATAACTCCAGGGACACATTTTAGTGAAAAAAAAAAAAAATACCAACAAAAATACCCTAAACCCACAGCTAATAATAACGAAACGTCATGTAAAAACACTTGAGAACTGTTACATTATTGGGAGAGTATATCCATGTCCAGAATCTGATAATTTTTTTTCCTAAAATGTATAAACATCTAGAAGTTCCTAGCTATCTGTTTTCTGTGACCACTTTTCAAGATTCACACAAAATTCATATAGGCTCTTCATTCTGTTCTTTCAGCTCATACCATTGCTGTTCAAGGCTCAGTTCTAGAGGTCCTTGGGGTTATGCTGGGTGCTCACTTCATGTAGCTATGGTTCTGACATGAATAGAAACTAGTGAAAATGTAGATGGTAAAAATAAAATCTGAAGAGGAGAGGCCTTAGATAGTAAAATGTAAATGCTACTTGTGTAAGACAGGCATCTCAAGAAATGGGATTCAGATGCCTTAACACAGGCATCTAGTTTCATTTTAGTGATAACCTTTAATATAACTTCCAGTTCAATGTGGATGCCTCAAATGTCTTGGGTGTCTGAGATGCATGCACTCAACTCCTGAAGCAAGCTAACACTAGTTTGGTACAGAATCCAAATGAGGTGAAGGCCTGAGCCGCAGCTGGGCCAAGAATTCCTCTAGTTCCAATCTGTTCGCTGAAAACCTAAAAAGGATCAGAGTGACACAGTGAGCATTGATGCATATGAGCTTGGATCACTGATCATGTGATTAACATGTGAATAGCAGGTTGCTTTTCCAGGTCTCATTTATCAAGTAACAATGAAAGGTGTGGGTACAAGGAGTCTCATGCATACCTTTCCCATCACATGTAATTTGACTACAAGACAACAACTTTAGTCCATAAATATGACAGCCTAAGTGAGCTTTCTTTGAGCTCTCCCTGCTACACAGCATGTCTACAAGGTGATAATCTCCCTTTGAGCTGGGACACCTCTCAAGGTTGCTCCTTGAGGCAGGAAGAGACCTTTTACCAATGGTAGATCTTAGGTAAGCGACTCGTATCGCACATAACCTTGTAGTATGGTAACTTTGACTTGTGCCTTGGTAACTTTGATTTTGTCTTTGTAACTTTGATTTTGACTTGGTCATATTGATTTGTGCCCCAGTACTTTTAAGTCCGTGTTCAAATGATTGTGCCATTCAGTAATAGAATGAAGCTTGCCTTCGAACTTTCTTAAGTTGCACTTTTATGATAGCACATTAAAACCACTTTTATTAATACCTTTGATGGTGATTCACTTATTCTTGACAAAGTCTTTGTCTTGAATGACCACCTGGAAGCTAGGTTGGAATACATTAAGATGTTTAAAAGGCGATAGTATGTTTAGGCAATCAAAGCTGACCAAAACTCAAAAAAACCTCTCGATACATCTTTCAGTTACCTGAATCATGTGTGTAATACCTGATGCAGCTGCCGACACATACATCAACAAAATGCCATTTGCAGTGCTCTAAGGGGAAAAAAAGGTAAATTGCACCTGTTTTTAAAAAAGGTAGAAAGGAGAATCCAGGGAACTACCAACCTGTCAGCATCACCTCTGTGCCTGTGAAGATCATGGAACAGATCCTCCTAGAAGTTATGCTAAGGCATATGGAGTACAGGGAGGTGTTTCAAGACAGCCAGAATGGCTTAACCAGTGGCAAGTCCTGCCTGACCAACCTAGTGGCCTTCTATGATGGAGTAACTACATAAGTGAACAAGGCAAGAGCTACGGATGCCACCTGTCTGGATTCTGTAAGGCCTTTGACACTTTTCCCCACGACATTCTTCTCCCGAAACTGGAGAGGTACAGATTTGATGGATGAACTGTTTGCTGGATGAGGAATCGGTCGGATGGTCACATCCAGAGGATAGTGGTCAACAGCTCAATGTCCAGAGACTGGTCACAAGTGGTGTCCCTCAGGGGTCCGTACTGGGACCAGTACTGTTCAATATCATAGAATCATAAAGTCACAGAATCATAGCATCTGTTGGGTTGGAAGGGACCTTTAAAGGTCATCTAGTCCAAGCCCCCTGCAGTAAGCAGGGACATCTTCAACTAAATCTGATTGCTCAGAGCCTCATCAAACCTGGCCTTCAATGTCTCCAGGGATGGCGCCTCCACCACCTCTCTGGGCAACCTGTTCCAGTGTTTCACCGCCCTCATTGTAAAGACTTCATCCTAATGCCTAATCTAAACCTAACCTGTTCTAGTTTAAAACCATTGCCAATATCTTCATCAATGATGTAGACAGTGGGATTGGGTGCACCCTCAGCAAATTTGCAGATGGCACCAAGCTGAGTGGTGCAGTTGAGACACATGAAGGATGTGATGCAATCCAGAGGGACCTGGAAAAGCTCAAGACGTGGACCCTGTGTAAACTTCATGAGGTTCAACAAGGTCAAGTGCAAGGTCCTGCACCTTGGTTAGGGCAACACTCAGTATCAATACAGACTGGGGTATGAAGGGATTGAGAACAGTCCTGTGGAGAAGGTCTTGGGGGTACTGGTTGATGAAAAGCTGGACATGAGATGGAAATGTGATCTCACAGCCCATAAAGCCAACCATATCCTGGGCTGCATCAAAAGAAGCATGGCCAGCAGGTCAAGGGAGGTGATTCTGCCCCTCTACTCTGCTCTCATGAGACCCCCACCTGGAGTATTGCATCCAGCTCTGCAGCCCTCAGCACTGCAAAAACATGGATCTCTTGGAGTGGGTCCAGGGGAGGACCACAAAAATGACCAGAGGGATGGAACACCTCTCCTGTGAAGAAAAGCTGAGAGAGTTGGGATTGTTCAGGCTGGAGAAGAGAAGGCTCCAGGGAGACCTGATTGCAGCCTTTCAATACTTAAAGGGGGCTTATAAGAAATACGGGGAGAGACTTTATAGCAGGGCATGTTGCGATAGGCCAAGGGGTAATGGTTTTAAACTGAAAGTGGTGAGATTTAGATTGGTTATATGGGAGATATTTTTTACAATGAGGGTGGTGAAACACTGGAAAAGGTTGCCCAGAGAGGTGGTAGATGCCCCATCCCTGGAAAGATTTAAAGTCAGGTTGGATGGGGCTCTGAGCAACCGGATCTAGCTGAAGATGTCCCTGCTTATTTCAGAGGCGGGTTGGACTAGCTGACATTTAAAGGTCCCTTTTAACCCAAACTATTGTACGATTCTAAGGTCATCGATCAAATTTCACCTGCAGAAAAGCTGCACCAAAAAGGCATGGGTCAGCTGTGTGATTTATTATATATCTACCTCTAGGAATTTGAAATAAGGTCTCTATGACAATTAAGATACAAATTTATGAAAGTCTCTTTCTTAAATATGATGTCATTGAAACTCTTTGCAGGTAGAGCAAGCATTAAGTAGGATGCTCAGTCAGAACCATAGAGGCTCTATGTACAAAGTCAGCTTAATCCACTCTTGAGCTCCAAAAACTGCATTAGTGTGTCTCCAACCATGCATAAAATCCTTCAGTTCAATTTTTATTGGAGTTCCAAAACTTTATTTCTGACTTTTGGAAAGCACTGAGACAGCATTTATTATCATCCTTTGTGCATACCAGACAGTGTCATGAACATGTAAATAACAACCAGGACTCATTTTCTCATCAGAAACTCCTTATCCCATTTTCATATGGAAGTCTTAGTAGATGGTGGCTAATGTGACACCCATCTACAAGAAGGGCCAGAAGGAGGATCCGGGAAACTACAGGCCTGTCAGCCTGACCTCGGTACCAGGAAAGATCATGGAGAGGATCATCCTGAGTGAGCTCTCACGGCAAGTGCAGTGTGGCCAAGAGATCAGGGCCAGCCAGCATGGTAAGGGAGGTCCTGCTTAACCAACCTGATCTCTTTCTATGACCATGTGACCCGCCTTCTGGATGCAGGGAAGGCTGTGGACGTTGTCTATCTGTACTTTGGGAAGGCCTTTGACACCGTCCCCCACAGCATTCTCCTGGAGAAGCTGGCGAATCATGGCATAGACAAGTGTAGTCTTTGCTGGGTTCAAAACTGGCTGGATGGCCGTGCCCAGAGAGTTGTGATTAATGGGGTGAAATCCTCTTGGCGGCCGGTCACCAGTGGTGTCCCTCAGGGCTCAGTTTTGGGGCCGGTTTTGTTTAATATCTTTAACAACGATCTGGATGAAGGGATTGAGTGCACCCTCAGTAAGTTTGCAGATGACACCAAACTAGGTGGGAGTGTTGATCTGCTTGAGGGTAGGAAGGTTCTACAGAGGGACCTGGACAGGCTGGATCGATGGGCCAAGGCCAACTGTATGAGGTTTCATAAGGCCAAGTGCCGGGTCCTGCATTTTGGTCACAACAACCCCAAGCAACGCTACAGGCTTGGGGAAGAGTGGCTGGAAAGCTGCCCAGCAGAAAAGGACCTGGGGGTGCTGGTGGACGGCCAGCTTAACATGAGCCAGCAGTGTGCCCAGGTGGCCAAGAAGGCCAACAGCATTCTGGCTTCTATCAGGAATAGTGTGGCCAGCAGGAGCAGGGAAGTGATCGTGCCTCTGTACTCGGCACTGGTGAGGCCTCACCTCGAGTCCTGTGTTCAGTTCTGGGCCCCTCTGTACAAGAGGGACACTGAGGTGCTGGAGCGTGTCCAGAGGAGAGCTACCAGGCTGGTGAGGGGTCTGGAGACCAGGTCATATGAGGAGAGGCTGAGGGAGCTGGGCATGTTTAGCTTGGAGAAGAGGAGGCTGAGGGGAGACCTCATTGTCCTCTACAACTACCTGAAGGGATGTTGTAGAGAGGTGGGTGTTGGCCTCTTCTCCCAGGTGATTAATGACAGGACCAGAGGAAATGGTCTGAAGTTGCGGCAGGGGAGGTTTAGGTTAGATATTAGGAAGAATTACTTTACTGAACGAGTGGTCAGGCACTGGAACAGCCTGCCCAGGGAGGTGGTTGAGTCACCATCCCTAGAGGTATTTAAGAAACGTCTAGATGTGGCACTTCAGGGCATGCTCTAGTGGCAGAGTCTGTAGGTTGTTTGGTTGGACTCGATGATCTCAAAGGTCCTTTCCAACCATGAAGATTCTATGATTCTATGATCAATGTGTGTAAAGATAATATTCTACTAGCTTCTCCTTAGCTTTACAAACTGGTAAATGCTTAACATTGTTCCCAGAGTTTTTCCTGACTTGTGCTGTTAGGTGGACAGAAATAGATACAGATTATTTAGATCTGCTCTAAATTAGTTGATAAATATTTCTTCTTGTTACTTGAAGTAATCTAAAAATAAAAATATTATAAGCAAAACATTATAGCTACACTTTGATCCTAAAGTACGTACAGATCCATAACGAAAAACAGCTAATCATCCCACAATGGCAAGTACATTTTCCCATCGGAAATAGGAATCAAGCTGCTGTAATGAACTGTCCAAAATGATTCCTGAAAGCAGTATGTGCTTTCTGTTACATGTTCGTCAAGGTGATTTCTGAGACAGTGTAATAATATCTGAAAAAAAAAACATGATGTAATGTATGCAAAAAGTACAAAGAAAATTTTTTTAAAACAGAAACTAAGTCAAAATTTTTCCAGGTTTTTAAAGTATTTTAGAACAGCAGTAGGATTTTTTAGAATAAAGGATTCTCTTCTCATATTTCTCTAGGGGAATCATGATTGCCATATAAATTTATTATTGATTTGCATGCATCAATATCTTCAAAATCTTGCTACATTTCAGCTTGCTATAAAAACAAACCTAATTTGATAAACTAAACAATTTGATAGAAAAGTCTAAATGCAGAAAACTGCATTGAACCATGTTCATCTAATACCAGTTGAGAGCCTGTGGGGTCTCTGAGACCCCCAAGGTGGTATGAGATCACACAGGACCTACAGAAGACTTGCACTGGCTGCTGGCAGGCAGAATACTCTGCAGCATCTCAAACACTGTTAGATGCCTACGTGTAGGCAACAGAATCAAAGCTCTGGTATCTAACTTAGGGGGAGATAAATTGTTCTCGAGGCAACACTAACAATGCTGATTAGATTTCCATTGACTATAGTCTAAACTCAGACACCTGGCTGACATAAAGACATCCAGGTATAGACAGATAAATATAGTTACTTCTGAGCTGAATCCCACCCGTTAGGCTCATTTCATCCGTTTATGTTCAGGCAATTGAAAAAATCCTCCTGTTTCTTTGGCTATCCTTTTCATCAATAATCTTATACTGTTTTTCGAAATACTTTAGAGAATTTCACCTCTGAAATACCTGGCATGGAATAGCAAGGAACTTTTGGAGCCATAAACACTCACTTTATTATCTAAATAAATCTCTGAGAAAGAGGTTTTTAAGGATACAAATGAAGAGTAGATGGATTTAGATCATCAGTTTCAATCACGATTTAATCAATTGCAATCTTGTTTTTTGATTCTTTTCCTACACAAAAAAATGAGTTTCATTAATTAGTAATCATTAAGACATTCAATTAAACTAAACTTTTACAGTACGTTTCCTGCTTCTATTTGTTAGATTTGTAGATACTCCTTGTACTTATTGAGAACTTGGAAATTTAATAAATATATGATCATTATATTTGCCTTTCTAAACACTGTTAAAAAGCAGGAGTAACTAATAGGCTGTTTATTTGTTTGTGCAAGGCTTGCTGGGAGTGTAAATTGGAACTCAAAAAGAAATGTAGAAAAACAGCTTTGGAAATGGTTAATTAAATGCTTTCTTTTTTAAATTCAAATTTTAAAATTCACATTGCATGCACACTTTATACTTTTTTATTTAACGATAATAATTTACAAAGCATGGCCAGTGTCATATATTTTAATACACAGAACTATTTTTGCTTTTTATCCAGTGTGAAATTGTACCACTTCGTGGCCTATTTCCCATTAACATTTACTGAAAGAAAGGCCCTCAGCTGCCACTGCTGCCTTTGAAAATCGTTCCTCAACCCTTTTCTGCAGGGAAAAAAAATTCAGTTATCTTGGTTACTAATAAAACCTGACAATTAAAACTTTTTTTTTTTTTCTTTTTCATGAAAGCTAACTTTATAAATATTGTGCAGCCAAACCCAGGGCATATCATAATTTGGAAATAGTGTACAATTTCATTCTAGTTATCTATTAGGGGTATTAAGGAGCAAAAAATTGTGGATTTTGGCAGAAGCGGCAAATATATTGTCACACATATCTCAGAATATTACATCTCCTATCTGTGTGATCTGACAACTTAAAAAATCAGTTCAAATCAAGACAAGCCACATAATCACATGATGTTAAGAAGAACTTACAAGCATCAAACATATACACCCCCAGATGCTTCAGAGATGTAAATTGTTCAGGTGGCCTAATTTTATTAGCTGAACTCTACAGGGGTATGTCTTTCAAAGTATATGTTTTAGGCAATATGCCTTCATTTTTCAGTAGCTTGTTATATGAATCAGAATAAGAATCTTTGACATGACAACAACAACAAAACAAAGCAAAACAGGAACAAAACCATTAAAATAGGCCAAAATTAGGACTGAGCTGGCAGTCTCGAAGATGTATAATCCAGCAAGATCTGAAACCAGAACTATTCAGGGAACACTTGAATAATTTAGGTCATCATAGTCCTGCCATAAGGAGATGTTACAGGTATACAAATAGTTCACAGAACCCCAGAATCATGCAGTCTGTAAGTGACCTCCAAAGGTCATGTAGTTCCACCTCCTGTGCGGAGAAGGTCTAGTTAAAGCAGCTTGCTCAGGGCAGTGTGCAGACAGGTTTCGAGTAATTCCACAAACGAATATCCCACAACTTCTCTGGGCAACATGTTCCAGAGTTTGACCACCATCATATTAAGTACTGTTCACTTTTTTCCTGAAAAAATTCACAGTGTGTTCCCTTTTCAGGCTCAGTAGGGAAATGATTTCTTTTTCAACAGTTGAGATGTATCCAAGCACTGAAAAACAAGTTCATTGAATGTTACTGATTTACTTCACTCTCCATAACTATTCACTCTCTTCAGTCTATGCTATTAAAATCAGTATTGCCTCAGGTGTACAGGGTACAATTCATTTATGGAAAAAAAGGGGATTATTTGCATTGCAAACTCCATGAGCAGTCTTCTCTTTGAAATTATGTTGATCCCCCATAGCCTGAATCTGTTAAATTTTTATATATGGCTGTCATTTTCTCCTGGCTTTTGGTGAAACGTTTTGGGTTCATATCCGGATGAATAGGAGACCTGTTTCCAGAGAAGCGAG
This sequence comes from Sterna hirundo, assembly GCA_009819605.1. Classification (NCBI taxonomy): domain Eukaryota; kingdom Metazoa; phylum Chordata; class Aves; order Charadriiformes; family Laridae; genus Sterna; species Sterna hirundo. Next base: position 168,442,297 of record CM020437.1, read on the forward strand.
AGAACTAAATGTGTGAAAATGGTCAGCAGATGTGCTCATAGGCCTTATGCGTCCTAATGGTTCTTTCCTTCATTATACAAAAAAATAAGTAAAAGAAAGAAAAGAAAGTAAAAGGGAACAAGGGATTAAGCTCTTAACCTGCTTTTTTTTCTATTTTTAGTCAACTATTTTTTCCTTTCTTTTCTGATTTAAAAAAAAATAATTTATTTACTTATTATATATTCGTGTATATTTATTTTTATATACCAAACCAAAATAAAACTGAACCAACCTTTTATTATAAATCTGCAATATTCTTTTTTCTCTGCTTTAATCAAACTTGAGAGCAGATGGGGGAAATGCAAGGCAAAGGTTAACATCTCTGTTAATATAGTTATAGTCACTTGAGACAAAGAAAGTGTAACTTCTAACACTCTTCATTCTTCTCTTTTTCAGCATACTGTGGTCTTTTCATTTGGCTTTTAACAATAAGCACGTTCAAACTCCGCGGGTTCTCTGAAGATTTCTAAATGTAATATATACTCCAAATACCAATAGATACCCATAGCTCAAACTGTGTCAACTGTAGTTGTGAGGTAAATGTTTTGTTCTAATCTTGCAAATCATGTTTGATCTAACAAGTCTGCAGTCATTTGCTATTATTTTTCACACTCTGAATGTACTTCTATGGTGTGTTTGAATATTATCTCAGAACAGTTGAAGATCTGCAGCTTCCACAGAAAAACACTGGTCCTGGTGATCTAGGTGCCAAAGAAACCTGTAATAAGTCATTCCCACATTCTGAAAATGTGAAGGTATTCCTGGTAGTATTATATTAATACATACCTGATTTGTACAACTTCTGTTTTCAAAATCTGTTTAAATAAATCTTGGAACATTTCTCAGCCCTGAAAATCATCACGTAGAAATAGATGATTGTGAACAGGGGAAAGAAAAACTTACAGACAAATGAAACTGTGTAACTGTTAAAGATTGCAAAACAGGTTCCAAACACAGTTTGTCAGTGAGTTTGACTAGAAAAATAATTGGAATGTGTCCTATCAACTTTTTTCTTTCAGCACAAAAGTTTCATTTATAGTAGTCCTTCCTCTACCTTTTATTACTTTTCTGATACCAGCTTTCTTTTATAATCTCTTATACCCTCCTTATTCCCAGGAGTAGCAATTATATTTTCCTTTCCTTCCTCTTTCATTTTTTCTTTCTGTTCCTTTTAATTTTTGCTTCCCCTATATCATTTCCTTACTCAATATTATATATTATTGAGAACATGGGAAAGGCTGAGGTACTGAAGGCCTTCTTTGCCTCAGCCTAAATACATCTTAGTAAGCAAGACTTGCCTTCAGGAATACCAGGCCCTGAAGAACAGGGGCAAAAAGTCTGGAGCAAGGAAGACTTATCCTTGGTGGCAGAAGATCACTTTAGGGAACCACTTAGAATCATAAAATCATGGAATGGTTTGGGTCGGAAGGGACTTTTAAGGATCATCTAGTCCAGCCCCACAGCCGTAGGGATAGCTTTCACCAGGTCAGGTCCCTCAAAATCCTGTCCAACCTGACCTTGGAATACTTGAAAGGCTGGGGCAGCCACAACTTCTCTGGGCAACCTGTTCCAGTGCCTCACCACCCTCAATGTAAAAGATTTCTTCTTTACATCCAATCTAAATCTACCCTCTTTTAGTTTAACACCATTGCCCCTTGTCTTCTCACTACAGGCCCTATTTAAAAGTCTTTTTCCATCATTCTGGTAACTCCCCTTGAAGTATTGAAAGGCTACAACCAGGTCTCCCCAGAGCCTTCTCTTCTCCAGGCTGAATAACCCGAGCTCTCTCAGCCTTTCTTCATAGGAGAGGTGTTCCAGCCTTCTCATCGTTTCCATGGCACTTCTCTGGGTCCATTCTAAAAGGTCCATGTCTTTATTGTATTGGGGACCCCAGATACAGGTGGGGCTCTCACAAGAGTGGAGTAGAGGGGGAGAATCACTTCCCTCAACCTGCTGGCCACACTTTTTATGCAGCCCAGGATACAATTTGCTTTCTGGGCTCAAAGCACGCATTGCTGGCTCATGTCCAATTTTTCATCCACCAGGATCCCCAAGTTCTTGTCCACAGGGCTGCTCTCAATCCATCCATCCCCCAGTCTGTATTGATAGTGATGATTTCCCTGACTCGCTTGCAGAACCTTGCATTTGGCCTTGTTGTACTTCATGAGGATTGCATGGGCCCGTTACTCAAGCCTGTCAAGGTCCCTCTGGATAGCAAATCAACTGCACCACTCTCAGCTTGGTGTTCTTTTTGATCATATAAACAGTCCAAATTTCCCATAACGTAGCTATTTTATTTTCATGTATAAAATAGTTTTTCATTCAAGGAAAACAAGTTCCTCATAATGTGGAAAACAGTTACATTAGTATTTTTCTACATTTAAACTTCTCACTTTTTAATCTTATCCCCTGTATTGATTTAATTATAGAATTTACATGCTGAAGTAGCTAGACACTGTGAAGGAAGAATAAATTCTTTTATCCCTTTCTTCCACCAAACTCTTGGTTAGAATCACAGTGAGAAACCTCAGCTAAGTAGAAAAATGCAATTCCTGCCCTTTGATGTATTTAGGTTATGGGTCCCATAGAGCTAGCAAGCATCTGGTTGTGTTACGAAAAGAGAAAATAAATAAAAACACATTTTTAGTGATGCTCTCTTCTAGGGACCAAATCCAGCACTGGGATTAAGATAGGACTCTTTTTTGTGTTTTATTACTTCTTTAACAGCTGAAGTCCATTCTGTCCCTAAGTGTTGTATGACTGCAGCCTACCTCTTCACAGTAACGGCGAGACTGACAAAGGCACAAGTGGATGTTGCTGGATACCTGAAGTCTTCTTTTTGATAATGCTCTATAAAAACTAAGTTGTTTTGTTTCAGCTACTTGTAGATTTTATCCAAGCAACAAAACACAAGATCCCTCTTTCTTTAAGCATCAACTAGACATTGAATTCTGAACAAGTCAGAGAAGTGAAATGGGTATTTCCATTGTACAGTCTTTGATAGCAATCTAAGATTGGCAGATAAGAAAGATCAGATATGCTATAATTTATATGTGCTTATTTCTCAATTCCCATCCAGAGGGTGAAAGTCATATAATGTAGACCTCTGGAGCGTATGCAGAATAAGTGAAGAATGCTTTCTTGAAGGTGATGTGTTATCTTGCTCTTTGAGTAACCTGGTACATTGACAGAAAGGGCATAGTTTATTTTTTGATAAATTAGGACTGTTCAGACAACATATGTGTGTGTGTGTGTTCTTAGTGAAACTTGTTGAAAGCTGTTCATTTTCATATCAGAATGACTATGAGACACTTTGAATTTTTGTAAAAATTCAGAAAGAAGAATATAAATGGTCCTTAGTCAGGCATTCAGATGAGATACCCCCACTCTGCTTTATCACTGTATTGGGTGTAGGTGACAATATTTTGGTAGCAAGGGTCCTGTAGGGGTGACCTCCATGAGAAGAGGTTGGGCACACCCTGTGACAGGGACAGACAGTTCCAGATGGCTCTACAATGGACTGCAGGCTGTGGAAGGACCCATGCTGGAGCAGGAGAAAAGTGTGAGGAGAAGAAGTGGCAGAGAGAACCTGATATAGACCTGTGACACTGAATCGCTTATCCCACCTTTCACCACTCTGGGGGGTTGTGTTGAGCAGTCAGGAAAGGAGTGAAGCTGAGTCTAGGGAAGCAGGGTTGGAGGAGAAGTGTTGTTTTAAGTTTTTGTCTTTGTTTCTCATTACCTGAATCTATTTTAATTGGCAATATATTAAATTAATTTTCCCCAAGTTGAGTTTCTTTTGTCCGTGATGGTAAATAGTAACCAGTCTCCCTACCTTTATCTTGACCAATGAGCTTTTTCTTCCTATTTTCTCCCCCTGTCCTGTTGAGAAGGGCAAGTGAAGAAAAAGGCTGGGTGGGCATCTGGCTGCAGATGTTGTTAAACAACCACATTCACAAATGAGCTATTTTTTCCTTTCCATCAAGTATTTAAATCTAATTGATATTGCAAGGATGAAATTTTTATATTCAAATTACGTTCAGATTCACATTACAGAGATTTGAAATACTTTTTTTCCAAAACCAAGATAATTAATTTAAGGATCAGATCTTAAAATCGTTTTACACTCTTACAAAGAGTTCTTAGTAATGTTGACAGAGTTAACTTCACAATTACATGCAGCATATCTGTATGAATGTAACATTGTACCTGAACTTATTAGTTAGGGAAAAGCATAATGAGTCTCACCTTAGTGCCACACTCTCAGGACTGCCTGTGTTTTGAATCCTGGTCAGTAACACTACAGCATGATGCATCATGCTTCACTGACACACTAGGTTACTCACAGATTTCAGATATGAAACTACAATTTACTTTTCAGACATGTCCATTGCCTTTCTTACTGAGTCTGTTCTGGTCTGCTTATACGCATCCCTTGTACCAGACAGAAAGCAGGGCTTTGTATGATATTGATTCAGACAATACTCTGGACACACAAAGATGACACACATCTCCTATATCATGATAATAGACATGATTGTGTCTGAAATATAATCTCATTCGGACAACTCTGAAGTGTTTGGCGAAACTCAAAATAGAAGAACACATACTTTAAAAAAAAAAAAAAAATCAGCAGTGTCTATGCTACAAATTCCTATGAGATCTCAAGAAGAAATGTTTTGTATGGTAATTTTTGAAAGTCTGGCCTTTTCCTTTCAGTATCTACACAGAAGCTTCTGGTTGATGAACAGTATAAAGACGTGTTTTTTCATATCTGATGTCTAAATATGAATTTATAAGCACTTAGACTTGACAGTTTTAGCTTCAACTGCAGTTCTTTATTATCCTCAGATGCCTTTTTCTCATTACTCCTCTCATGGAGTTGTTCTTGAATATAGCTGTCTGTATTTAAGCTTCAAAAAGGTTATTTTATCACTTTTAAAACATTGTGACATGCGTGTAAATGCTTTAACAATTTCAGGTAAATTCTAAGATATTTTCTATCAGTTGCCTGTTGTTGACTATCTGTGTTTTGTCCAGTGGTGTTTAAACCCTAAAAAAAAATTATTCTATTTATGAAAGCTAGTGTGAGCTATCAACATTGAAAACAGTACACCTGGATATGTGAATAACTGTGAACCTGTCAATACGAGTTAATGAATAGCAACGTTCACCAACTCTGTAACTTGTTCAAATTGTACAAGCTAATATGCCAGAAACTTTTGAATTTAATCACAAATGAGGGTTTATTCATAAGCAGTTCAGTGTGTAATTTGCCTTTTGGCCCAGTCTGGCAGCCTTTTTATTCCAGGAGGAACTAACATGGAATTTAATCTAGTTTGATGCTATAGAAATGGAGAATTGATATGTATAAAATGTTTCTGAATTACGACTGCTTTCATATTAATTGAAGTCATTAATATAATGGTAGTAAAAGTCAATATTTACCCACTGACAAATCAAAATGCTCCTTTTGGTGTGTGTACAGGGTGAAGTAAAGTCATTCTCACGGTCCTAAATCTTGAAATTCTGCAGCTTTTCCTCTTTCTTTTGTGAAAGAATGTTGAAGTGTGAATTTATAACAAATCACTGCTCCAACTACTCCCTATAGCAGAGTGAAATCTAAGGATTTAGCAGAGTATTGGAACAGAAGGTCTTGAACGCCAAACACAGAGGAGAAGTTGGTTTCTAATAGTTCTCCTCAGTTCCACATACAGAAATTTTAAAAATTTAACATCCTGAGAATTACTTAGACTCTCCTGTCTTTCTCTTGCATGTCTCTCTTTCTGGAGTTCTATTGGAAATACGAGGACAGCTTGATGTGAGGTGGAGATACAGGTGTTTAGTACAGCTTTTTGTGACTTCACCAAAAAGACAACACTTTCCAAGAACTAACCCTTCTTTCTGCCATTTAGAGAGTTCAGGAGGGGAAAAAAATATATAAAAAAACAACAACAACAACAAAAAAAAAACCAACAAAAAACCCCCTCTTACTGGTAAAGTTTAATCTTTGTGGTAACGCAGTAATATAAAAGAAAGTTACACTTACCTTCTCTGAACTACCTTTGCCTATGCAAAGACTATAATTATCATTCCAGACTCTTTGAGGTATCAAGAACTGGGTGACAGAACCCTAAATTCTCTAACACATTTTTAAGCCCTGTGCAGAAATCTTGGATGCCACTGAACATTTTAAATGGGACTTGCCACCTATGCTTCAGTGAATCCTTCCCCAAGAGTCAGTACGTAGAGCTTTTATTCTGTTTTCAAAAATATTCACTGTAAGGACTTCCAAGTTTTCCTTATTTGTACATAAGTGGAAAATCTATATATCTTTACATTGTCTTGAAAAATAAGTTATTTCTCTGTTGTTAGAACAGATCTTCTGTAGGCAAATGCATCATAGCGCTGTTCTGATGAATATTTAAATTGCAGATGAGAATGCCATCAATACATTCGCATATAACACAAAAAATAAACAGTAAGGTCAAGCAATGAGAGAAGGAAGCTACAATAACATGTATTTGTGAGTGTCTTTGTGCCTGTATGAAGGAGACAGCAATGACTGTCTTCAACTGCAAATGCAAAAATGAATGATAGGCAGTTGTAATATGTGGTGAAAGGCATTGGTAAATCACTTGAGCAGTAATGCATTCTTTGGAAACAAGCCAGTCATTGATGATAATTCATTGCAAATATTTTGTATTCAGCTGTTCACAGAACTGGGTTTATATATCAAAGCCAGAATCATCACAAGGGAAAAAGTAAAACATTGTATTATTCTTAGGAATTCTGAGCCAAATACTTACACCTTTTGTTTGAACAGTGTTTATTGTGGTATCTGATTCTGCAAAAGTTTAAGCCTGTCTAGTAAGATTATTTCAGAAGAATATTTTTGTTGTTTTGGTGGGTTAGCCTTGGCTAACAGCCAAACACCAACCCAGGCACTCACTCACTCCCCTCCCTTCGCGAGACAGGGGCAGAAAATAGAATGAAAAAGCTTGTGGGCTGAGATAGATGGAGAGATTGTATACCAAGTACTGGAGAAAATTAATTTAATTTAGTGCCATTTAAAATAGATTTGGGTAGGGAGAAAGAAAGACAAGCATTAAACCAACACATTTCTTCCCCTGTCTCCCAAGCTTAATTTCATACCTTCACTCCAGACTTTTCTCCCCTGAGCAGCAGGGTAGGGTATAGAGGGAAATAGGTATGGTGTCTTCTCTCTGCCACTCCATTCTCACACTTTTCCTTTGTCCTGGTGTGTGCCCTCCCATGGGCTTTAGTCAGCCCTTCTGGAAAAAAATAATAAAAAAAAAAAAAAATTCTGCTCTGGAGTGTGTTCTCCTGCAGGCTGTAGTTCCTTCAGGAAATATCCATCTGCTCCAGTCGGGTTCCTTTCCTGCTCCTCTTCCTCCTTCTTCTCTTCTTCTTCTGACCTTGATGTTCCCTCCACTGTTTCTCACTGTTTCCCCGTCTTTTCTGCCTATCCAGCATTTTCTGCCCATCCAGCATTTTCTGCCCTTTCTTAAACATGGTTTCACAGAGGCACCACCAGCTTTGCTTGTGGGCTCAGCTGTGTCCTACAGTGGGCCCACTGCAGAGACAGCTGGAACCAGCTGTCCCTGGCACAGGGAAGCCCCAGCCTCTTCCCACATAGGCCACCTTTGCAGCCCCTTGCTACTAAAACCTTCCCACTTATACCAAATGAAGCTGTAGAGTAGAAAAATTAACTTTACAACAACTTTTCACTTTTGCATCTTAAGATACTACTTCAGCAGGCTCTAACACTTCTCCCAGACCTGTCAAACCATTTGACAAATGGTTGAGGAGCAGTGATTTGTCTTGGGACCCTCCTACTCCAAATATGCACCATGCTATTAATTCAAATGGTGCTTCTTAATTTTCTATTATATTTTTCCTAGAAAAAACTTTAGAAGGTGTTATTTTCTATTTTATAACATTTATTTCTTTTGAAACCCTGATCTTTTTTTTATGAAGCAGAAATACTGATTTCTGGCCAGTTTTGTTTGGTTTTTTTTTTTTCCTTTTTTAGATGAACCATACAGCTGGGATCTTTTATATACATGGATTGGATATTCATTAATTACTGTCTTTAGTTTTATGTAATATGATGCACATTGGATTAGATTTCAGCTACTTTATATTTGTTAACTCAAAGTTGAATTTCTAGACCAATTATGGAATTCATTAGGTAACATTTCATTTCTTATATTATATTTCTCTGAATAAAAAACTAATACTAATAAAATTCTGGTTAAATGATGACAGTACACACATAATTTACCCACATGCAATTTAATCTTTTAAAGTCATTTGCCTGTCAGCATACGGCTCTGTTGAATTACTTGGTGGCAGGGGGAGAGGAAAGGTATTCTTCTCTGGTTTTTGTTTGTTTCATTTTTACCTTTTTATTTTTCTAATAAAAAAAGAATTTTGTTGTTAAAATTCCTTGAAGCATCAACATTAGTTGCTCAGTGTTGCCAACTGGTGGGAGCTTTCTGGGTTTTAATTTGGTCAATAACTGCATAGTTATTCCAGTGCTAGGTGAACTATCAATCCATTAGTTTAAAAAAATATTTATCTGAAAATTCTGTTCTCTGCTTCACTGAGATATTCTCTGTCAGTATGGAAACAGCAGAGCATCATCTTTCACATCTTTTAAGTACTGGAAGGACACTGGAGTTTAACACATCCACATGTCCATCACATTTGAGGGACCATTGTGGACTATACTTATGAGATCTATGTAGGCACTGGGTTCCCTATGCTATAATAACCAACAAAGCCTGTTTTCAGATGTTAGTATCATATTGTTCGGACTATTAATGCATTTTACATTGAGCAATAACTGGATTAAAAATAAAAATTAAAGAGAAAAAGAATAATAATCCTAGGAAATCTGCTGGAGAAGTCAAGGTCTTCCCTCTCCCATCACAGTGGAGTATGATAACCACTAGATTATGCCTTTTATCTATTACTTATGAGTCTGTAGATTTTGCTGTATAGTAATTCAGTTCCAGCAGAAAGCATGTAGCACTTCCAGTGAGGTCCCCTTTTCCCCAAAACTAACTATAATGTGGCTATTTTTTGAGACTTCATTTTGCAAAATGAGGAACAAACTGAACCACCTTATTTTTAGTTCAATATATTTCTTTAGTAGATTTCTATTAACACAATGTCAGTAAAGCACTGCCCTGATTACCTTCTTCTCTGCTTGTGTTTTAAGAGTGTACTCCAAATACCACCATAAACACCTAAAAAGGTCATGTAAACAGAAAGTTTTCAGGTTCTGGATACCAACTCTGGGGCTCTGACACTTAAGTCTAATACCTTCTTTGAGTAAAAATGTTCAAACAAATCCATAGAAATTAAAAATAATCAAATAATCAAAATGTTTTTATTACCTTTTACTTATCTTAAATCAAAACATTTTAGTCTTTCACTTTGATAGAGCACACAAGTATAAAAAAGTATATGCTGAAATGGTCTTTCAAGAACTCTGCTGTGAATAAGTCAATTTTGAAATGTTTCTTTTTTCCATATAAAGAAAATATAATGAAACAAAAATAAAAAGTAAATAAGCAAGTACACTGACTAGTTTGATATCCACAAGCAAAGCATATAAGAAACACTGGACTAAAGTTTCCCAAAAATTTAGTAGCACTTTTGAATATTTAATGTTCTGTTGGTGGCTTTCTACCTGCACTAGAGCTATTAGCATTAATGCAAATTGCAGCTTTGTAGCCTCAGACGTTACATTCAAAGCTCATTTTCTGATGTCATTATAACATGGCTTTTTGGAAAATTGATTTACTTTATTTTCTAAAATACTGTTCACAAGGATGTTCTGTCATAATTAAGTCAATAACATTACTTATAATCCCCACATAAAAGTAATTATTTCTTTGTCAAATATTATGCTGATGAATGCAGACTAACGATGTCATTTACTACCATTATTGTTGTTTTCTGAAAATTCTCTTTCAGCATGCAACCTTATAGGCCTGTGATTTCTTAAAGGAAGAACTAATGGAAAGTCACTCCACTGTTTGCCAACCATATACTCGTCTGCATCAAAAGAAGCATGGCCAGGAGGTCAAGGGAGGTGATTCTGCCCCTCTACTCTGCTCTCATGAGACCCCCACCTGGAGTATTGCATCCAGCTCTGGAGCCCTCAGCACAGCAAAAACATGGATCTCTTGGAATGGGTCCAGAGGAGGACCACAAAAATGACCAGAAGGATGGAACACCTCTCCTGTGAAGAAAAGCTGAGAGAGTTGGGATTGTTCAGGCTGGAGAAGAGAAGGCTCCAGGGAGACCTGATTGCAGCCTTTCAATACTTAAAGGGGGCTTATAAGAAATATGGGGAGAGACTTTATAGCAGGGCATGTTGCAATAGGCCAAGGGGTAATGGTTTTAAACTGAAAGTGGTTAGATTTAGATCTATATGGGAGATACTTTTTACAATGAGGGTGGTGAAACACTGGAAGAGGTTGCCCAGAGAGGTGGTAGATGCCCTATCACTGGAAACTCTGAGCAACCGGATCTAGCTGAAGATGTCCCTGCTCATTGCAGCAGGTTGGACTAGATGGCCTTTAAAAGCCCCTCCCAACCCAAACTATTCTATCATACCAAGGTCACAAACTGACCGTCTATGCACTCCCCCTATTTTGAGAAACCCAGGTTAATTATTTCAAATATTAAAACAATATCTTCTTTGTGGCTTCAAATGCTTTCCTTCCCTTTTCTTCGGAAAATTAAGCAGATAGGAAGCCATGAGGCTTTGTATTGCTCCACATGCTGAAATAAATGGTACACTTTAACTACAAGGATACAACCCACTGTGGTGGCCTCAATACCATGCCTAGAAACTGTACACAAGAAAGATGTCGTACCTGAAATTTATTAATAAAGTGTCAAGCTTTTGGCAGGTCTAAAGTGGGATTACAATGTGCCGTATGTAATGCTCTCAAAAAACCCCAGTATTACTGTCTTTCTGCTAGAGGTGCTTAAAAGTCTGAAACTGACAATTCCTAATGCTGGTCGCCGCCTCAGCTGTTCAGTCTTTGTGTAGCTCCCAATTAAGTCCCTACGGCATTAAATTGGCCTATATTCTTTCTTCCTCAACCTTGAAATAATGCATGAATATGCATATGCATGTACTTATCTTATACTGTCCCCTGCCCCTGGTGGTCCCTGGCACCAGAACAGCCCTGGTAGAGGCAGGGTAGGTCTCCCTCAGGGGGCTGGGGTGGCCTTGGCAAGTTAGAACCCTCACGTGGCTGTTACGCACCCGGAAGGAGGTGGTGCTCACTCAGGAGTAACAGTGCAACAGACCCCAGGGGTAGGGGGAGCAACAGCCCTTTGTGTCACGGAGCCCTGAGCAGCAGCCAGGGGATGGTGGGGTGAGTGGGGAAGAGTCATACCCCAGAGGGAGGCTAGTGCCACAATAGGGGTCTGTGACATCAGAGAAGGGTCTGTGCTGGTAATGACTTCTGTCTGGAAGCAGGAGAGGTAGAAGTATCAATGAGGATAAAGGTGCAATAAAACCCTTGCATGATGATTGGTACAATGATGTTAAAGGGCACTGTTTCCTTTATACCTGTTAGAATAGGATTTTATAGTGTATTAGATTTCCTGAGGTCTGTGGCTGAGGCTGAGGTATAAATACAAGCAAACTTGTTTCGCTTGAGCTAACCGCAGAGCCAGAAACCAGGGGACAACAGACAGAGACTTTCCCAGTTACTACTCACAGACCATTTCAGGAAAGGCGGCAGCACAACCACGTCCAGACTCCTGTCACAAAAATAAGTAGATAGAAGGGTTCTTTCGAGAATTACATGGACTTGTTATTTGCCTTCTGAAATGCGGTTGTCAAGGAAAAAATTGGAAAGACGGTGATGGTTCTGCTGATTATCTATTACCTGATTTCTCCTGCTGAAAGATTAGATCACATTCCAGTTAAACTAAAGGGAAAACCAAAACGCCAGACACTTTCCAGCAAAAGACTTTTAAACCCCCTCTCTTCTATTTCACATATTGCCATAATTCCTAGTTTGGAAGACACTGCTGTTAAAGCTTAGGATCTAAGAAAAGTAGAATTTCATAGTATCATAATATCATAGAATTGCCAAGGTTGGAAGGGACCTTTCAGATCATCGAGTCCAACCATCAACCTACCTCTGACAAAAACCGTCACTAAATCATATCACTAAGTGCTACATCTACCTGCCTTTTAAATACTTCCAGGAATGACGATTCCACCACATCCCTGGGCAGCCTGTTACAATGCTTGATAACCCTTTCAGTGTAAAAAAATTTCCTAAGAAAGGATGGATGGATGAAAAATTGGACTTCAGCTGGCAAAATGTTCTTGCAGCCCAGAAAGCAAATTTTATCCTGCACTGCATAAAAAGAAGTGTGGCCAGCAGGTTGAGGGAGGTCATTCTCCCCCTCTACTCTGCTCTTGTGAGGCTCCACCTGGAGTACTGCATCCAGCTCTGGGGTCCCAAGTACAAGGAAGACATGGACCTGTTAGAGCAGGTCTAGATAAGGGTCACGAAAATGTTCAGTGGGCTGAAACACCTCTCTTATGAAGAAATTCTGAGAGAGTTGGGGTTGTTCAGCCTGGAGAAGAGAAGGCTCACGGGAAACCTTTTTGCGGCCTTTCAATACTTAAAGGGGGTTATAAGCGAGATGGAAAGAGACTTTTTGCCGAGGTCTGTAGTGATAGAATAAGGGGTTATAAACTGAAAGTTGCTAGATTTAGATTGGACACAAGGAAGAAATTTTTTATAATGGGGATGATAAGACACTGGAACAGGTTGTCCAGAGAACTTGTGGATGCCCCATCATTGGAAGTGTTCAAGGGTTAGGCTGCACGGAGCTTTGAGCAACCTGATTTGGTGAAAGATATCCCTGCCTATGGCAGGTAGAATTGGACGAGCTGATCATTAAAGATCCCTTCCAACTCAAACCGTTCTACAATTCTATGATTCGTTTGATCAAGCTTGTATGTTCATAACAGTGCTATTCTGCAGAAGTGGTAACAAGAAAGACTGAAAGACATGCAAAGCTGTTTTTAAGGGAAGATGAATTAAATGTATGAAGTCTGAACCTGAACTGCAAAACATATATAGAAAACAAAACAAAGCAAGGAAGAAGTGCATGCCTGCACATTTCTGTTTTGTATCCCATTTGAGGCCTCAAATATACTGACAATCTGGAGAGAGTACAGTGAAGAGCAACTAAGAGCATGACATGTTAGGGGTGGCTGAATAACTTGGAGAAGAGATAGATAAGGACTGATTTAATAGCAGTCTTCTACTACCTAAAGGAAGGGTACAGAAAAAAGAGTGTCAGACTCCTTTCAGGGGTGCACAGTGAAAGAAGAAGGAACAGTGGTCACAAGGCACACAAAGGGAAATTCTGATAAAATGTAAGAGGGGGAGGGAGAACATACCAAAAAACCACAATAAGAATGGATAAACACTGGAACAGTTTGTCCAGAGGTGCTATGGAATCTCTATCTTTGGAGATATTCAACATATAACTAGATAATGAGTAATCTGATCTGACTTTAAGGTTATGTGTGTCTTGAGGAGGAAGTTCAAACACATGACTACCTCCAGTAGTCCCTTGCAAACTGTTTTTTTTTCTGTGATTTCATAATTCTTTTTTTTTTCTTTCTGTGGTCTGACTTAAATTATAGATAAGGACAGCAAAAAAATACCAATGGGAAAAAAAAAATCTGTAGGCAGCAGAAGTAAGGTCAATAATCATAAATTTCTTAATATAAGTTCAGAGGAAGTAAGGTAGTAATGTTGGTACAAGTACTAGATAAAAAGGAATAAGAAAGGCATTAATAATTCAGATACAATAGACATGTGCAAAGAATACATTTATTCTGTAGTAGAAAAATACAGTCATCTTATATTGATAAATTATTTTTGTATTTCATATTTAACTGTATGAATGGTAAACATTCTGAAAGTAAAGAAACAGAGCACTTGCCACAAGGACCGTTAAAAGAATGGATCAGTGGAAAGGATTTATAAGTATATCTGATGTGAGATTTGGAAAACAGGCTGTCTAGTGAAAAGCAAATGTAATTCAGAAATTTAGAAGGTACTTTAGTATTTATTTTAACAGGAAGCTTGTAATTATTATGCAGAAATGAGTCAAAAAAATCCAAATTAGTTGGGTTTTTTTAAATATATTTAAGTGTCTCATCAAAAGGCAGTAGAAGTCTTCAATAATATTCTTAAAAATCCTTGCAGATGAACTACAAGACAGAGTGAGTCATTGCCCAGAGGAATTAATAAAAGTTCTGTAAATGTGTATGCATTCTGTCACGATGTTGAAGCATTCAGCATTTTCAAAAAAATAGTTTGAATAGAAGTAAAAATGACAAAAACAATAAACTTGAGGAATGACCTTTTTTTAAAAAAAGTTTTTTTCAAAGTTCTAGGGAGCAGAAAGCAAAAAAAAACAATCCCATGGAAGTTACTGTTGTTGCCAATTTATATAGTTACTGAAATCAACAAAAAGTTTGCAAGATATTTCAGTGTTTTGCGTTTTCATTCTAGGGAAAAATGTAGTAGTTTGTCTAAAATGACGTAAGCTGAAAGTAATGAAATTTTAAATATAATATCTTTTCACTGTTTAAATGTAAACTTGGTTTTATAATTGATGATGTTCGATAATTCAACCTGTTGTCTTGGTTGCACTAATGGTTTCATAGTGATGACAGAGGTACAAAAAAATCCTTCATTTCCCATACAAAAAATAGAATACCTCCAAGAAGGCTAACATTCTGCATGTGTTTAAAGATACTTATATAGAAAACCAATAATTTAGAAGGGAGAAATGGCCAAAAGTGCCTTTTCTGACAACTGAAAAAAATAGTATGACTCAAACATGCAAGAAGACTGTGTAAAGAAGAATAGAACAATATAAGTGATACCCACTTAAAGTGTTTTTAGAGTAATAACTAATTCATAAAATGATGTGCTACAATTGTTATAGAATGATGAATTGAAAGAATTTTTGACATTGCCTTGTCCTAAGTTAGAAGTAGCAGACAGCTGTCTTATCAAATGGCTTTAAATAAAATAAATGTTTTGGTATGAAAAATGAATGGAAAAAAAATAAAAGTATGATTTATGAATGAAGGGAGACCTTTCTATGTATTTTATATCTGAAAAGATTGGAAGAACTATTGTATTCAACTACAGTCAACCAACCACTTGCTTGCTTGCTTGCTTGCTTGCTTGCAGGGAAGTTACCACAAATGTCCCAAGTAAAAAAAGTCGAGGTCACATGAAAGCTATAAAAAACTAACATCACTACAAAAAAATCTGTTAATATAGGTGAAAATGTATGTAAAGATTTTAAATCCCATCATCCAGATCACTTATGAAGATAATAAACAGCACTGGGCCCAATATCCCTGGGGGATCCCACTTGTGACAGGTTTACAGTTTGAAAAGGCACTATTTACCACCACCCTCTGGGTGCGGCATGTCAGGCAGTTCCCCACCCACCACACAGACCACTTGGCTAGACCGTAACACGTCACTTTCTCTAGGAGGAGGCTGTGGAGACCACGTTGAAAGCCTTGGAGAAGTCCAGGTAGACAATGCCTACTGCTCGCCCCACATCAACTGAGCAGGTTACTTTGTCATAGAAGTCAGTTAGGTTTGTCAAGCACAATTTGCCCTTGGTGGATCCATGCTGGCTTTTCCCAAACATGTGCTTCATTTGACTTGTGATAGTCCCCAGGAGGATTCATGCTATAACTTTCCCCAGGACTGAAGTAAGACTGATGGGTCTATAATTTCCTGGACTTTCCTTTAAGCCCTTCTTGATTGTAGCTCTCCCTAGAAAACAAGAATTCATGTCCTGGTATGGTGCCTCAAAGGCACGCACCTGTGCAAGGCAGTTGTTGCACACACCTGTGCAAGCAAGTCTGTTGCACTTGTGTGTTTACCCATCATGAAGATTTATATTCAACCTGGAAAGCACTCAGCGATGGTAGACACATAAACAATATACTTAAATTTAAAAACACGCAAACAGTATGTGGGCAATGCTTTAGGAAGGGGCTTTGGTACTCTCAAAGGATAGAAGAATGTCCTGGTTTGAGGTAAAAGAGAACCAATTTTCTGATTTGTAATTTTACTTTTTAGCTGGGCCTCTTCTAACTGACTAAAGTCTGAAATTAACGGCATATTATTCAGAAACCGTTCACTCTCAGAGTGATAAGACCTGATTATACCAAGGAACGGTATGCACAGAGGCTCTTGCTTATACTTACTGCTATAACAACCAAGGTCAGCTAACTTCACTATTTGCCCTGTTAGAGGGTCGGAAGCGGAGAAGCGTAAAGGGGTCCCACCTGCAGGGAGGAGCGGACGGGACAGGGGACCCAAAACTGACCAACAGGGTATTCCATCCCATCTGCATCACGGTCAGTATAAAAGCTGAGGGATCAAAGGGGCAAGGGGCTTGCTCTCTTTCTTCAATGGCCGACGTCTGAGGAGGACCCTGTCTGTTCGTCTGCCTTTGATCCTGATCCGAGCACTCCTGACTGTAGTTCCGGAATTCAGTTCCTGTCCATCACTGACTCCAGTCTGGGACTTTTCCTGTGTCTGCTGGTGAAGCGATTGTCATCCCAGGAGCTGGATACGGTTTTGTATATATTGCATAATTTTATTTTTATTTTTATTATTCTATTATTATTTCTTATTTCCTTATTTATTATTATTTTCATTAAAGTAGTTTAGCTCTTTTTCCAGACTCGTAAATCTCCTTATCTCTTCCTCTCCTCTCTTTGGAGGCGGGGGGAGGGCCATCTGTCATTCTGATTTGCCTAGCCGGCCAAAACCACGACAAAGAAGAAAAAGGGAGAGGGGTGGGAAGATGATGTCTGTGATGACACTTTTCTGCAGTAGCTGTCCTGATCTGTATTTGTGGCATGCTTTGTGATTTCACAGTGTTACCAGTTTGGGATTGATTTAGGAACTAGAAAAAACTATTTTTTCTTCTTGGTCTTCAGGGAAAAAAATTACAATGGGAGAATTGAGAAATGCCTTCACATATGATGGAATTTTTCCGTACAGAAAATAATTGTATGTGACTAGGAACAAGCAGGTAGAAATTATCATTGTCAATAGAATGGTTAATACAATTACAATATAACATCCATACATTCCTATATCATTCAGTTGGAAATTTTTATTAAAATTCTTTTTTACCATGCAAAATGCCAGGAAATAACAAAGGAATAGAAGAAACAGCAAGCAAAATGCAACCTAGCACACAAGGGAAAGATTTGATGAGAAAGAACAGCATTACTACCATAGCAACAATCTGTCGTGTATACAGTTTCTTAACTTTAACTGCAGCTTTATCATTTTAGTGGGTGAGGGAGGTGCCCAGCTATAGTGTTTTTATGTCTAAACCTTAAATTTGGGCTTTCAGCACTGAAGATATTTTTTCTTGGTATTAAATCTGTTCCGCTGAAAAGATATTAAATTGGTTCACTGTATTCTAATAAAACAGATGGATTTAGGCATTGAAAAATTATAATGTAATAGAGACCAATTACTCCTGAAAAGAAAAAGAATGGATGTGTTGCCATAATAGTAATTAAAAGAAGTGAACATCTAGTGTATGAAGAATGAACTGAAGAGATTAAACTGGAATCTAATCTGATAAGAGGTGAAAAGAAGGGCAGAAACAACCACAAACCACAAGGTGGGAAGGGGTTACAGGTGATTGCACTTGAGTCACATGAATGTGTACATGAAGCCTTGATATTTCTGTCTAGAAAATTCCATGAAAAATGTGTGTCCATGTCATTCATGCATGTGTTGTACAACTCCCTGAACTGTGAGCCTGAAATAGAGTATATGCTATAATTGTAAAACATTCTGGAGGACTGCAAGTCAATTCTGCAGGTCATGCAATACATCAAAAGGGCATCAGAGTTACTATGCCTGAGCAAACCAAATTCACTGGGAATTTATAGTACACTAAATGCATCCCCAATGCATCAACACATTGAACTCTGAATCCGTGCTATGCTATCAAACTGCATATACACGATAGCCATTTTTTTCAAGATTCCAGCTGTTACACAACCCAGTCAGAACAACTATTCTTTCTCTGTAGAATACTACAGATTCGACATAGAAATCCCAACCACGGTTTTATAGTTAGGATACCAAAGCCACACTGGCTCCCTCTTTCAAAATAACACCTGAGTTAAAGAAAAAAAAAATCCCTTGAACAGGTACAAAGGAAAAAATCAGGGGAATATGAAAAGAAACGAAAATTGAATTAACAATGCTCTAAACAAAAAGTACAGAAATAGAGTATTACATTTAGTGTTACATTTAACGTTAAAGAAGTTAAGGTAATTATTTTATTTTTTATTGGTTTAGGATATGTTATAGTGCATAAAAGGACTTCCATGATGGTGTGGGAGCTTTAGTGCTTATGAGAATAGATTATTTTACTTTTGTAGCCTGACCAACCTACAATACGGAAGTGGGTACATCTATTCCTACTGATGTATCTGTGGAATAATTACTAAATTGGCCAAGAATACAAAAGTACAGCATCGTTCACACATTAAGGAAAGTCATAAAATCAAGAGGCTTCTGAAGTAGAATACAGCCGCAGCCGGCATGCGAAGAATGCAACGTCTGTGATTCCCTGTACAAGGTTGTTTACACAAGGGAGGGGACGAAACGCGCTTATTCCGTGGCCTTGTCTTGCGACAAACAACAGATATGGGAACGAGATGGTACTACGGAATAGATAAGCGGCCTACACGCTACCCAAGCCAACATTTCGTCAAATGTTGATGAAATGCTGTCCTTTGTGCGAACTTTGCTCACTACAATGTACCAAAACACACCCCCATCCCGGAAGCTATTCGCCCCCCCCCCAGGGGTGCAAACACTCCTCCTTGAGTACATTAATCATAATAAAAGTACGTATGACTAAAGTCACTCAACCTCCACTTTGAAGATAAAAAATAGTATAAAATTAGCCCGAGAGAGGGGGGATGCCAGGGAAGACACCATCGCGAAGAATTCCATCGCCAGTTTCCGGGATCAGTCGACGGGCTGAGCCTTTCTTCCCCCCCATAGGGACGCCTTTGGGTAAGACTTTGATTATACCGAGCGCTTTCTCGAGGACTTAGAAATTTCTCTAGAGAATCTCTATCCTACATTTATAGCCAGGCTATATCGTTTATAATTTTGTCGCGCGTTCTGTACACTTAACAATATCTTTATTTGCACGTGCTTTGCAGACAGTGTATTTATCACCGGCAATCCTAAGAACCTGTATATCTGTTGTTTAAATAAACTGCACTGTTTAAGTAGCTGGTCGTTTCGGTTTCTCACTGAACGCGACCACAGACTCGAGAGTGGCCGTGCTAGTTCAGGAGCACGACTAGACTGAAGGTGCAGTCCACTATTAGTGTATCCAAATCGTAATAGTTTAAGACATATTAAACGCGATTGGACTGATAGTGCTGGATTGGGCATCACTCAGAATTTAAACCTAGCCGCACCTAGCCTCCCACCTCGGTGAGGAGTGTTAGAACGCAAGGGGGTTTATCTTCTGCCAAAACCGTTTAGCCCCCCCCTTTTCACGCAACAGTATCTTCCAAAGGTACGTGCACAGTGTCATCATACATGAAGGCCTCATACTGTCTTCAGAATCTACCCACCAAGCACATTGTCTCCTGCCACTATACCTTGAATCTATACAGAGATGCTTTCAAGGTTCAGCCTTCCTCTCACAGGTAATGCAGACATAACTAGGTATGACAAGATGGTATATTACACTCAGATACGCCCTACAATGTTAAAATAGAGGCACAGGCATAAACCATAGGATACCTGAAAAAGGTCCTGGGCATGTTAACATCTTTGGACACTCAGATTAAAGTATAGAGATACACAAGTTCCATATTTCCTAATATGCCTGAAATCTATTGCTCCTCACAAGCAGATCAGTTTTCACTGAGGACCAGGAAGGTCAACACCTGTTCCAAAAATAAAAGACTTGCTCAGTTGCCGTGAAGATTCATCTAGAACATTATCTCATCTCTGAAACTAGCCAATACAGAAGCCTAGAGTAAATAATTAAAATGTTTACTTCCTTACTATCCACCAACTGCTTTCAGAGATTAGTTACTGGGACTTCTTAGTAAAGAAGCAGTATCTTGCTACAGTATATATTGCCTGATTTTAGGTGTCTGCAATCTATACATGCAGCTCTACATCTGCGCTAGTGCCCTTATTCAACCTCAGTAGTCCATGAAGAGAAACAGAAACCTTGTGGGCCAGTTCAAGAAGCTACAGAGACTGAAGTGACTATCTCGGATTTAGATTACCACTTCAGTTTCCACAGTTGCAATTTGAAGCAATATAAATATTTGGTATCACAAATGTCTGTCACCCATTCCCACCACTTGTCTGTGTTTTATGAAATGCATCGTTTTTAACTTATCTTTTTAATTTGATATCTACCAGTTCTTCTATTTTAGCTTGCATTACAAGACAGTATCTTGCATAATGGTATCTTGTACTATAAGAGATAAAAAGCTCTTATACATGAAAGAAATGACCTGCATTTTATGCTTTCCTTCAGCCCAAAAAGGTTCTCTTTAGCAAAGGACACTGCATAACGGGGTGATATTTAATTTTCTTATGGTGATACTGTGTCACCTTGCTGAAAGTATCCCTTGGACCTAAAAAGAGATTGTTAATTGGTTTTATAGTGAGGTAGACATGACACCCAGGTCTTCCACATCCTGTATGATTGCTTTGTAAAAAAATTCATTGTATAATGTGGTTGGAATGCCACCTACTTAGGTGGCACTACTGTTTATGATTTGAGAACTTAACCCCATGACAAAGAACGTGTTCTGGATATATAATACGATGTTAATGCCCCTGAGTGAGCTGTATAATTTGATGCCTTAATCAAGGATATGAACTACATTCCAGGAGCACCAAAAAAAGGAAGACGTTTCAGTACTCCAGCTCCCAAGTTACCTTTAGATATACTCCTACAACAGGTCCTGAGGTTACGTTGGGTTAATGTAAACTGTAAAAGGTAGGCGGACCCAATCACAGGACAGGCATGCATAGGGCCTGCTTCGAAACCCCATGAGCAGGCTATACACAAAGCATCTCACCTATGGGTGCAGGAAAGGTAGACTATTTTCATTGTCGCAGCCTGGCAGTTCAACCAAGCATCTGCCCGATTTGCAACCCGTTTAGCATGCCTAGAAATGTAATAAATCAACATGAATTTAGAATCTATGCAAATAAAGGTGAAAATGTTGTCATACCATGTATCGCGTCCATGAGTTCTCACAACCTAGCATTTCCGTTTCCTTCTGTTCCCATACCCAAACATGAACCAGATAACGGATTAAATTCCTTGTTATAGTAATGTGCTTGACAAACTGTGCATTGACTGAAACAGAATTTGTTTTTTACCTCTTTTTCTGACAGATATTCTTGCAAATTCAACCAGGGATCCGACACTCAAGTTAAACATCTTTATGTGTTTGTTTGGTTTACGTTTTTTTTAAATCAAAGCCAGTGTTAGAAGTTTCTCAAACCAAAGTAAATCCTCCTATACACTTTTGCAACTGATTTGTCTCTGAATTATGTCCAAAATTACATGTGCAAAGATATAGCAGTATACATAATTTAGTCAAAAAAACATTTTGATTTTCTTATTGTAATGCATTGGATAAGAAGAATTAATTTTACACTTCAAAGTCCAGGTGGACTTCATTCTGGTGTTATGGAAAACAGATATTTTACCAGGAAAAAAATGAAAAATAAATAAAATCTGATATAAAAATTCATAGGACTCATATTGTCAATGAAAAGTCATTCACATTTCTAATTTGAAACACCATTCTAACATCAAAGATTCACTATTTGTTATTTTCTAGAAAATATGTTCTCAGAAAACTTACACGTTATGTGTGTGAGAGATTTTCATTTTCTCAACACTGGAAGTTTCAATAAAAATAGTTCAACTTCAAGACTCAAGAGAAAAAATCACCTTTCACAATATTATCTGTAATCTTCCCCTAACCTGGTGATTGCTAAATGTTGAATAGAAAGTTAGTGCATTGGTTGTAAAAGACACAAGTCAAGAACACATGCAAAATCATATATGTGCCAACTTCTGGTCCTACACTTCCTATTTATCCTACATTTTAGGATAAATAATTGCCAAAATTAATTTTTGCTTATATGTTGTACATGTGATAATGTGTACAAAATATGTGCCTCTGTGTGTGTGCGCACACATGCATATATGTGCATAAATTAACTGACATAGAGAACTGCTTTGTGTGAATATTTCATGATAAAATTACAAGGCAACATTCTAAATTGAAGTGATAACAGATTTTTTTAGAAGAGAGCAAATGAAAACCACAGATGGAACCTGTACCATTTTTTAAAGCATTACATTTGAGCTAAAAGACAGCTTTGACTTGTTGTAAGATACAAGCCAATTTGCCTTGCAAGGCCACGTAAGTATTTTTAATCATGAAATCTGCTAAGAGAAAGAAATAGTTTCTTCTAGTTCTTCTCTCCCTCTATGTTATAAATAAAAGTGAAGGAAATAGACCTTGATTTCGATCCTCTATCTGCTTTTGAAAAAGTTTTTATAAAGTTGAAATATTTCAGTAACAAAAATAATCCTGATACTTTTTAAAATGTTATTTTTTTCAGAATAACAATTTAACCCATTATCCACATTGAACACCTTCATTTTGACTACTGAACACCCTTACAAAACCATGAACTTTGTGATTGTTCATATACAGAAATAGGTATGTGTGGATTCATTGGTATACAGAGAACATTGATGATACTGTAAAATTACCTTGATTTGTTTTAAGTAGCATGATGTAGTAACTTTCTACAACATTGATTTTTTTTATACAAAATAATTTAAGACCATACATGTAATTTTACTGTATGCTGCATATAGTGAATTACAATATTACTCTAATACATTCTTGTATCGATGCCTCTTTTGAGTTTGTTTTATTATTATTGGAAAATCACTGTTCTTTTCTAATGACTGAATGTGGTTTTGTTTATTTTTTCAAGAAGTTATCTTTTTTCCTCCTGCATAACTGTGATTTTGATTCTCTGACAATGAATGAATACACAGTGTATCCCTTGAATAACAGAGGGTTTGTTTGCATGTTTGTTTTTACTATTAGCTTTACTGTGTATCCTAAAAAGACGACAAACAACTGTGTTTGTCAGTGTATGGGAGGGTCCCTATAGACCATGTGATTCATTACTGAATGCAAATCCTGTTATACTGGGCTATGTAAGAACTTAGGAATCCATCGGTTCTTTATTTTCCCAGGCTGTGCTTTAAACAAATGACCATGTTTTTTTGCTTATGATTATACTTTCACCATTAGCTTTTTATCATTGCAGCATAACTCTGCTTGGATGGAGATAAATTCATTAAAGTCACTTTCCATAATCATGTACTTCTATAAGCAATCCAATAATTTCTCTAAGGTTACTGGATTTAGATAGAGGAGTTACTTTAAATTGACCTGATTTTTCCTAAAAAAAGGTAAGAACAATACAAAATAAAACAAATAATAAAATAAAAATAATAAAATTATGTCAAATAATATAAAATAATACAATATAAAAATAAAATAATGTAGAAGTGTTGTATCAATCTTGCTTTTATCTCACTAGCTTTATTTTCTGACTCAATTGTCTTGGCTTACATGTGTCGAGTCAGAGCTCTACACCACATCTTGTGGAATACATGACTATTTTATACTTGCTGCTGCAACTGAGTTCTTATACTGCTGGTAGATTCACATTTCCGTATGTTCTTTGTTTTATCCTATATTCTGTTGGATTTTCTCTTGTGTGGCTATACATCACGCACAGTCTGTCCCTTAAATTACTCTATAAAATATCCTTATCATCTATCTATCTATCTATCTATCTAATCTATTTATCTACCTATCTATTTGTTTAGAATGAAGTTTAGGTTTATCTAGACTTATTATCAAATGTCTATTCTGAAACTCATGGGACAGGTTTGATGGGTCTGTCTGGTGTCCTAACCTGCTGGGATATTTTGGGACACAAAACCCAATGGCCTAGTCTATTTGTCTGTGATCTGTCTATATATATCTCATTCAGGCACCATTTCTTTTCTGTCACAGGCGGAAAGCGAGGACTGCATAGGCACATCGCATTCCAGTTTGGAGGCAAAATGTGAATGGAGAGAAAGAAATGAGAATAATAATGTAGATAGAGCTGTAGAATTTAGTCAGATTCCAAAAAAAACTTAGAACATCACTGCTATATTTCATAAATTGGCTTTTTGCCATTTCCACTGACTGTCAATTTTCTTTTTATGTTTACTGTTCATTAGCACTTCATACAGCACTAGTCATCACCTGTCCAGCTATTCCAGAAGATACATATTCTGGTTCTGTTGAAAACCAATAGAAAAAGTGTTGCTCCCATGCAGTGAAATTTCACTTCTCTTTAAGATGCATAAGAAGAAGAAAAGGTACAGATGGCTAGAATTCAGAATTACTGGAGGGGGGTTAATTTAAAAACAAAACAAAACAAAACAATAAAAACAAACAAAAAAACCGAACAAAACAACAGGAGAGCCGGTCAAGCAATCAATAGAGTTAAGTAATTGCTAACATTTTAAGAAGTTTCCATCTTTGGATTCTTGGTTTAATAAAATATAAAATGGAGAAGATAATTAAGATTAGTAGGGCTAATTATCATGCAGCCTGTGACAACAATGTATGTCAGAAGTACTCCCAGATAGAAAGGCAAAGGAAAAAAAATGAAGAGAATAGTAATGCTGAGTAAAAGGGACAAAGCACAACAAGCTGCAAAGCATAATAAATTACTGCTATGATAAAGGGGGAAAAAATGAAATATTTGAGACTGCTAAAGTATTTTCACTTTTACTAGCGATGTATTATCTCTGCCTACTGGACTATGGACAGCTATTTACTATGGTATAACATCTTTCACTCCCCAAAATCCATTCTAAATAACTATATATTTGTCCTGCACACGTGTCTATTGTGACACCCAGAAAGAAAACAATGAAAATAGAATGGGGCAGTATATCAACATATTTTTCATTTACTCCTTTTGCAGAAACTCCCAAATTGCTTCAGGAAATGGAAAAATGTGATAAGGAAAGAAATATCTTCCCCATAATGTGTCCCTGTATCTTGCCATAGACGTATTTCCTCAGTGAAGGAGGTATTCCATAATGCATTCTGGATGCCCACAGACAAGCCGTTTCCCACAGCAGTGGCTCTAGAGAAGCAGAAGAAAAATAAATGAGTCATAGAGGCTAAACTGGGGGATGTGGGACTGATTTTTAGCTTCTGACCTCCTTTTAGTGTGAGACCTAAGTGTGCATCATCTTACACCTCCTTAGATTCAACTAGAAGAGAAGTCAAAAGTACACACAGGTGGGAACTGTGATGTGTACAAAAGCTCTCCCCATCCAGAGGATCAGGGATCAGGACTGCAGTAAAGTATACATGATCCACAGCTAAAATGCAACCAAAGAATTGAAAAGAACTGAGTTAATTTCTGAATGAATAAAGGCCATGAAATCCTCCACCTTATGAATGATACTACTAAATAATCTTGCACCAGAAGAAGCAGCACATTACGGAAAGGAAATATTCTTACAAGAAAGAAGAATCTACATTTATATTATTTGGCTTCTAAAGGTTTCTATATATGTGGAGAAGAATAATTTCCCCTTGCTGGATAATTACTCTAATTAAAGCATGTAGAAATACAAATGGGAGCAAATGCACTATAGTATCTTTTAAGAATACAGACATGAAAATCATCAACTTGTTCTTAATGTGAACTATCCAGTGTTATGACTCACTTTATGATTCATACACTGCTTATTATGTAAAGTTGTTTATACTCTCTTCCCAACCCTTGCTACTTTTTTACTGCCTTCTACTTGGCCTCCACCCTTAAAAAAACATCTAAAATTTATTTTGTAAAATATTCTAGTTGGGTGGACCAATTAAAAATAACACAACAAATCTCCCTTTTTCTGGTGTTTTGTTTTTTTGGTTTTGTTTTTTCGGGGTTTTTTTTATTTTTTTTTAGGTAGTGAATGACTAATTCAAAATATATGGAGAGAGATGTCACCTTGACGTTACAGCTCTCTGCTCCCAAGCAAGTCACCTAATCGTTTGTCAATGGTGCAATCTATTCATTTCATGTGACTCCTACAGTCCTGACTGTATAGTGACCCAGCTTCAAATAGAGGGTATGGTAGCATCTTCTCCCAGAATGCCTTATAGTCTAACGGTTAAGACATTTCCCAGAGTTGAAGGAAATTGAATTTTCCTCAGGTTTTGGAGAAAAACAGAACCCAGGTTTCACACTTCTGAGCACAGGACCCTAGCAGCTTTCTGTTATTTAACTGATGGATACCAACGCTGGCTACCTTCGATAAATGCACATGTTCGGATCAGTGCCTACTGAAGGACACTCGTCAATATTGAACATTTCTTTTGGCTAGCTCTAGGCAGTGTTTCATTGAGCACACAGACGTTTTGGCTTATACTTTGGATTAGTCTAACTTAATGGACTACCAAGGGAACGCAGGTGCATGCAGCTTACAAAGTGTCATGCATCTCACATGCTCAAATGTTAAGTCAAGGCTAGTTATCCTTTTAAGCAAAAGATAAAATCAGTATTTCCAAAGAAAAAATATTTCCATCCTAAAATCAGTATCCAAAATAACTCAGAGAAATCAGTCGTCATAAAAACCCTTTTTCTTTTTAGCTATCTATCTAAAATTAACTGACATGAATTGTTTGGGTTTGGTTGTTTGTTGGGTTTTTTTTAGGAATGACAATGTCTAACTTACATGATCCAAATTTTTAGTAAAAGTATAAAACCCATAACCAATCTCAAGCATTAAATCAAAAATAATAAGGCAATAATGATAATCAAGATCCAGTATCATTTCAGTTATATGAGATATGTGAGAGATATGATTTAAGCAGTTGATGTTCATAACCTCAGGCCAATCTGGTGAGAGTCCTAAACCACAAACCTCCAGTCTTTAGAATTCCTGCAGTTTGGAGAGTGTTCAGTACCCATTTGTCTGTGCTCAGATTTTTCTTGTTGTTAATTTCAGCTTCTAAATTGCAATATTATTTGTGTTCTATTGACTATAAATAAATACCTTTCTTATGGATGAATTCACGTAAAACTGGCTTCTGTTTGCTTAGTTGCTACTTTCTTGGCTAAATTCTGAATCTGTGGTGTCTTGTCTCTTGTTCATTTACTGTACCAGTCATGTCCTCATTGTCTCACAACTGTTTACAGTATTCATCAACAGTAATCAAGGGCCTGCTCAAATCTGCATCTCTTTGTTTCAAAATTATGGTAGTTGTTCATTAAAAGAGAGGGCTAAGAAAGAAAAAGAATTCTGTATGTGATTTTCTCATTTAAACAAAATGGAGTCTCGACAGAGAAAATGATTTTACTTTGGCTTTATCCCAGCACAACGAGATTGTAATTTTCTTACAAACAACAAATACAGTTCCTTATGCATTAAATAGATTTTTTCTTAGACTTATAAGTCTAAAGAACTCTTTCATGGCAGATTTATATACATGACATGGAATACAGTTTTCATTTCAGCTATTAACATTGTTCATAATTACCTTTGACCAAAATGAAAATATCTTTTTTGTTACAGTCTTGACTCATTTTTAAGCTAATATATGATATTTGTCACTACTCAGTCACAAATAAAGCACATAGGTACGGAAAATAAAAGACTAATCTTATGTTATGTTGCATTAGTTTTACCTTCAGGCTGCTTACATTAGATGGCAGAATATAGTTGTTTGGGTTTTTTTTTGTTAAAAAAAAAAATAAATGTGCAGATTAATTTGGTAATAAGGAAAAAAAAAGAGATTGTTTGGTTTTTGTGCTTATTTTATATATATTTATGTGTATATATATATAAAGTATATTTCGTTTTAGCTTTTTGATTTTTTTTTAATGCTTTTGTTTCAAACCAATGCACTTATAGATATTCCTGTAGTCTTTTTATGAAGTCATTGTAATATCTTCAAGCACATGACGTAGTAGTTTCCCCACAACAAATGTCCTGCCATCTTTATTTTCCTATCATTAATTTGAAAGACGTAATTTGTTGTGCTATGATGTGGAGCCCTCATTGGTACAAGGAATAATAGATTCCAACTCTTTTGGTCTATTCTATTTAACAGACAGAATATTCCTTTCATTGTTAGATGGTTCCGTTCATTCTTTCTATCTCTCCTGAAGACTAAGATTTTTGTTTTATTCTGAACCCTATCTGACAACATTTTCATGAAAAGAAAAAAATCCTTTAAAGCAGTTTTCTGAGCCAACTACAGCTTTGCAAGTAAACCACAATGGGAGAATGCTGTTTTACTAGTATGTGAGCTGTTTCTATTGCTCATATTTGAAAAGTTTCTGTCCATTGCAGACGGTGGAAAGAGAAAGGAAAAAACGAATATTTAGAAAACTACTAGATACCTATTTGATTTTCTAGTTGTGATGAGGGAGGGCCCAGAAAAATGCATTTTTAACAGTGACCTTGGATGATTTTTCATTGAGTTCCAAAATAATCATTCTTTTTGCTCTTCATGGCTGGTCTGTGTATGATATCAGGTAAACCCTCAGAATTATCTCATATGATTGTTTTTGTGTCCATCACTGTCTTCTTTCCGATCTTTTTGTGGATTTTTTATTCCTTCACGTCCTACTGGAAGTACTTCTTAATTTACATAAATTGTTCTAAATTTGCTCCAGCATTACCTTATTTTCTTTGCACATGAGCAAGCACCTGTCTTTTGCTAAATTTTCATTCATAGGATTTTAAAGAAGATTTCTGTGGCAATAATTGTCTTCTGCCTGTAGCAGAAGAGTTTCTCTCTTTTTTATTATTACTGCAGCAATATATCTGACATATCAAACAAGAAAAAGAGATGAACAGGTTACCACTGTGGTTACTCATGAAGAAAACTAATGAACGTTATAATAGGGTGGGTTTTTTTTTAATTAACTTTGTAGTTCTACAAATTTCTGGGTCCAAGAAGCATGTATTTTCCACTGTGTTAAAAACAGAGTAAGACTGGACGTAAAATAAGCAAAAGGAAAATTTGTAGTGTTGCTTCACAAGCAAGCCTGATGTTTCAATATTATGGAGTGAATAAGTGTGATTGAAAAACTGAAAAACATTCCAACCTTGGTATATTTATTAAAATCACAATTTTAATTTTTTATATATTTTATTTCAGCCTGATTTTTCCTCTGCAGAAACAATATGAGAAAAATCTTGCAAATTCTGGGTATTCTAAACCATAACTTAATACCTTCTACTCCTTTGGAGCTGACAGCTCCTATTGACCAGTGAGAGTTTAAGTAGCCTTGGTAGTTCTGCATCCATGCAGTGGAAACTTTTCTCTGGGAAAAGAAGAAAGTAAGCAAAGAAAAAAATTGCTCTGTCATAATTTAGAAGTATAAAATTAGCTATTTAGTCCTGAGCTAGTTATCTTAATCTCTCTGTGTGGTCAATAGATATAGACACCTTCAGAACACAGCTCATCTCATTTTATCTACCTACGATAAATTAAGAGTGACACTCCCAGGGGGTGCCTGCTTTCTTCATTGCCTACAAGGAATCATGAAGTGCCTAGCTAAGATTCAGACATCTAATTCTTAGGTGTTTAAGTTGGTAAAATTAAATCAAGAATTGGATTTTTTATTTTTTTTAATGTAATCACAGCTGTTCTGCTGCCCGAAGGTTCATGGAATTTTAAAAGCATAGAAGAAACAAGGAACCTTTAGAAAAAGAAAGACTATCTGTACATCTCATCCCTTTTACTTTTGATTTACATTATCTTTACTAAATAAAGAAAGACTTTAGGAATGGGATTAATTTTTAAAATTATCTCCATCCTATACTGCTTGAGATATTTTTGAGCATCCAAGGTATCTCTTTAGAATTGGCAGATATGATGCAGGACCCAAAGGAGATCCATCCCTTTCCGAAATGACAACTGGACAAAGATGGAAGAACTTTGAGCATGTAAGATGACATTAGACATTTATGATTAGGCATCTGGGTGAGTGAGATTCAGTTTGCCCTAACTTTATGTGTCTACAATGAGGATACCTTTAGGTGAACTAGTTGTTTGAGCTCCCATTATGCTCAATAAAGATTAAGGGAAGAAATCACTTATAAGCTCTTAGTACCTTTTTAGATGTTCCATTGTATGAAAGATGCCTGTTGAGTTGTGTGCCATTTTGCTGCCACGGGCTTTAAGAGTAAGCCATACCCTCTGGAGAGGTAAGATAATGTAAAATACCTGAAATTGTATATCATTTGATTAAGCTATTAATTTATATGTACATATGCATGTGTATATGTTTTTATATACATTCACATACATGGATAAACTCAGAATATCCTAATAATATCGTTTAGATAAGCAGGAACATTTTAGAGTTAAAAAAGACAGGAAGAAATAGTTTAAAAGAATGTCCATGTGAGTACATGTTCCTGTATGTATGCAGAAATATGTAAAAAAAAATGAAGCATATATGAAGAAAAAAGAGAAAAAAAATAACACCGTAGCTCAGATTTACATGAGGGATTATTCTTACACTTATTTTTCCCCCTTTTTTTTGTGCTACATTTGAACTCATTTAATACATAATTTCTTTAATAGAGTGTCCATGTTTCTGCAAAGTACTAATCATACCCATGGGTAATACAAAACTAATAAATAACAGTCCTCATGGACTTGAGCAGAAGGCAGTCATACTGCTGAGTATGAAATTCTCAAAGGAATGTGGGTACAAGACAGCTATCACTGTAGATATACTGAAATCCTTTGTTACATTCAGGAAGGACATTAAGGCCTAAGTTTATGAAAAGAAAAGGCACAGAAATCCTTTTGGAGACTTGTAAACTGCTGATATGATTTTGAAATGCTCGGTGTGTCAAACGCATCGATCAAAACATCCTAAACAACTATTACATTCTTTGCAAATAACACAAAGACCTTGGTAAAATGTATTGACTGACCTCTTTTACTTTGAAGTCGCAGACTATTTCTTCATGGTGCATGGGCTTGTTATTTATTTTTTCTTGTAAGACGTATTGACAACAAACATTAACTCATCAGGAACAGGCCAGTAGTACTGAAGAGGGAATGAAACACAAATCTTTGCTTCCACCAGTCTGTGAACTCTGCGTGTGCGCTCATGCGTATGCATGTCTCCATCTGTAACTACGTGCTCTCACTTTTGAAATGCATTTTGGCAATATTGGTAACATCAAATTAACTTCACTCATGCTTTGTGCTATGCGTTCCACTCTCAGGTTCTGGCAAACACATCTGTCATAATTGAGACTCAGCACAGCTCTTGGCTTTACCTGAGTGAGACCTTTGTGATTACAACAGCTCTCCCTGGTTTCTGCACAACTCAGCCGCCTAAACTGTAAGAGTGGTCCTCCAGGTTCTCCATACAGTCACTATAATTAAGTTGTCCTTTAAGAGAGCATTTATCCAAACAAAATATAAATGAGAGGTTGATCTCCATTCTGTCTCCTTCTGGTGGCTTTATGAAAAATTCCCTCTGGAAATTTATCAATAAAAATGGCAACAATATCTGTAACTTCTAACTACTGTGATAGCATCACAAGTGTCTTTAAAGACACTATACATTAAAATGCAGACCATGGTATCTGCTGAGCTTTGCTTTTGTAGGAATCTACACACAATGGAGCCATGTCTAGCTTTAATCACTCTGACATTAATTTCTTGCCAAGTTAAGAGCAAAATATATTCATTTGACACTTTAAATTTGCTAAGTTTCTTTTGGCTTAGACAATAATCTTTAGTGCTTTTATAATTATTTTTTTGCACAACAAACCAACCCACAATATTGCTTTACACTCTCCATGGCTTTTTCTGAAGATATTAGATTCTTACTAGAATATTCTTACTAGAATAACCTTGCTCTAGTTATTTTATTATCTTTTTATCTCAACATTTGTAGAGAATCTGTCCCTAGTATGACCATTTTTGTCAAATCCATTGCTTGTTGGTAGTACGTTATTTATATTTGAACTGTGTGGTCCTGGTAGCACCATTAAATGCTTAGTTTAGACCTATTCCTATGCCATAGATACTTACAGAGACTAAATTGCTGCTTGACAAAATCACTTCATTTTTAACCTAAAAGTACATGCACAAGTTCTGCAAGATCTTTAATTAAATATTTTGCTTCTTATTCATGTTAAAAATAAAATGCAAATACTTAACTCCTTTTCCGTACTGGCACAATGATGGAGGAGACTGTTTTGAAAAACACACTTAATGGAGAAATACCATTAACAGTAAAATATCATTAGTAGTAATATCTTTCCACTGTGTTAACAGTTTATTTCTGATAAAGTTTATTTATGAAACTTTGGAATCCTTCTTCAAGCTAGTGTATCAATGCTAACCACATCAAAGCTGCAGAGGCTTTTTTCCTCTCTCAGTTATCTCCTCTCACCTGTAACAGAGCAGATTTTTATAAGTAGGACTTTTAAAATTTAATTATTTATTTTCATTTTTGATAGCTACTCAGATTGTTTAATGCTACACCAAAAGCATTAAGAGTACTACACACTTCCAGCACACAGAACAATTGAGAAATGACTTTGGAATAACAGACACATGCAGCACTTGAACGAATACTTTCTCTTTGTCATTTTTGCTGTAAAAGATGTTTCCATTTACAAAAAGAAATCTCTACATATTAAGGCTACAAAGATATTCTGCTTTGTGACAGTAGGGTACAGCCAAAGTGTTACTGTCTACAATTCAATTAGTGTAAGAGTCTGAAGATTCTTTTACATTAGCAGATATATTTGCAAAAATGATGAATGGGGCTTCTTTAAGGGAGGTTATAAATGTAGTAGTTGTAAGTTGCATCTTTTCAAGGGGGCTGTGTTTGATTTTCTGTTATTGCTGGTTGATTACATTGCCACACAAGCTGTAAGAACAGGGTAGAGAATCAAACCAAAGGTCACCAGTTTACAGGTCACATAGCGGTAGCCAAAGACAAACCCTTGGGGAAAAATAAGAACAGTTCTTCCAGTTTCCTGTCATTTCTTGAGCTGGATTTTATTTTGCACATTTTGTCCCCCCACTGTTGGGGTTTTATTGGTTCAAGATGGTCTTTTCGAGCCTACGTAATTCTTGTATAAGCAAGGAATTCTTGTCAAGGAATTCATAGGATTACTGTCTCTGTCTACTGACTGAAGAATCAATTCTTTTTTGTGCATTTAAATGACACCATGCCTTCCTAAAGATTTCCGAATGTTTCCTTCTGATACGTTTCTTTGTTATACCAATGTATGCCATTTTGCTTCCCGACATCATGGATCCATTTCTGAGACAACTTACTGCAGCTCGGAATGAATAGTGCATTAACTGCTATATCTCAATGATAGCCTTTGTCAATATTACTCCAAGATCTGTGTTGGTTTCAGAATGTAGTTTAAATGTATACTTCGTAATTTTTGTTCATTTTGTGGAGAAATGTTCTATTTTAGTTCTTATTTATGCATTGGCTGTGCATTTTTAGTTACTTTTACAGAGAATATTTTAAATCCTCAACATGATCATCAGATGCTACCAGAGTAGTTACATTTTTTCTTCTGGGAGAGTCTCACAGCTTTGGCTGGCAAAGGTACTCAGAATATATCCTCCTATGCATCCTGAGTCACAGCAAATTTTCTCACATGTGGCTCAGTAGAGCCTTAATTTAAAAGTGAGCAAGCTGACACTGGAGTGTACTGAGTAAGAAAACCTCAGTTCTGAAACAGATTGGAAAAATTGTCTTCAGTGATCTTTAGAAGAAGTTGTTAGAGAACATATTACTACAGGCTTCCATTCAGATTGAGCTTTGATAAGAATTGATCTTTGGAGGCAGGACTAAATATTCTGTTGTTCTAGGTTAACTTCCATTAAGTGATTTCTGTGTTGGTTTTTACCTCATTAAAATAATACATTTCTGTGAAGCTTCAAGATTTACAGTCCAGATTCACACTGGATTTTAGGCATCTAGTTCTCATTATTTTTAATAGGATGCAGGATTCTCAATCTGGTTATCTATGTTTTGCTAAAGTATGTGGTAAAAATCACTGATGTCCTGCTTTTGAAAGACTGAGTTTTTCTTTTAACGGAGAAAAATATGTATCAATATTATTTGTAATTTCAATACTTTAAGTGCAGGCTGTTATGATTTCAATTTAATGGAAATCATTAGATTTGGTAAAAAAGATTTAATGTTAGTCATCAAGATGCTTTAAGAAGTTTTAAAGGGGCAAATTAACTGTAATACGTTATCCTTGGATTATACTGCTTGATTAAGTTATTAATAACTGCTGTTAATTTTGACGCAAAAGCAGTATCATCACTTCAGGTGCACGAAAAGTCAAAAATTGGTCCTTAGTTCCTCTAATATACAAAAGGTATAATAAAGAAGCCTAACTGATGGCAATTGTGTTTGAATCTAAAAAGTTTTTATAATTTCCATTTTGACTAAAAATATTTCAGTTTCTTCCTTTACTTTTGGGTCCATTTCTCCTAAATGATGTTAACAATTATAACATATATGTTCCTCTGCAACAGTGGCTTTCAGCCTCCTTCGGTCTACAGAACTCTACAGAATTTTGACTATGTATCTAACCATTAGATGTTGCAGCAGCTAAATTTTGATACCTAAATGTTATTTGGCTCTTTCTTTCCAATGGATAAGAAATGGACCCTGTTCAGAAGCATAACTTGACTTTGGAATGCTTGGTAGAATTTCCAGATGTGCTTTCACATATCCAACTGTAATACTAGTGCAGTAAAAATCTGCATGGTACAGTTAATATAACTTATTGATAGGCAAGATTTTTTTTAAGCTCAGCTAGCAGATTATGGTAAAATTTATTCCATTTAATGTTTTTTTTACTTTTTTTAAAGTAAAAAAAATGACAAGGGAAAAAGAAACACAAACATGTTGTGGAGAAAGTACCAAATTGCTACTCCTACATAATCTTATGATAATTATACAGGTGAAAATTGTCCTGGGCTGTGTATTTATCTTTTATAGTCAAATACACTTGTTATGCTGTTATGTGCTCAGAAATTCCTTTATTATGTTGCTTAACAGGATCATGAGAGCTCAGTAGTTTAATCGAGAACCATAAGAAACATTTCAGGGCCGTTTATCAAAGGTAACTGAAAAAAAAAACCCACACTTTTTCATTTCTACATGATCAATAAGAGAAAAGTCCAGGTCAGTAGTAACAAGCACATTTTTCTTGTGATGATTATTGTATCATCTGATGTCTTTCTACCTAATCGGAAATGTCAGGTGTCAATTTTTGCTGCTCAGCTTTCAAGTTTACTAGACATTAGCACCGACTGTCACTCTTGTTTCACTGCCAGCAAGAAAGTCATGGACCATATACGTGTTTGAATTAGTATTACTGTATTTCTAGTCACCTTTTAAAGTGGCTCCTGTAGGCTGAAGAAAAGACACAGTAGGAGGAATTCCATGCTGTTAATTGTTAATCCAGGCAGGCTGGTAGAAGATATGAGTACACAGCATTCTGGTACCTTTTGGAAGTGATGTAGTGACATAATGTTGCAGATATTAAGGAATGCAGGGGAGGGGGGGGCAAACAAACAAAACAAACAAAAAGCTATCAAACCCAAGCTAAAATAGCAAAACCAGAAAAGCAGTTCTAAAGCAATTTATACAATATATTTGGCTAGAAAGTACACTTGTCACTGTATTCAACCTAAAACTTGGAAGAAAAGAACTGGAGACAGGAAACAAAAAGCAGCTTAGATAGTGGATAACAGAGCTAGAGGCAAGTGAAGAAAATCTGTACAAATGCCTGTGGAACTCACCATGAGTCCCAGATGCTATTGCTAGAAGAATATTCTCCAGAGGCGGATATGCAAATACTGTGATGGGTAAGTGAAAAGAAGTAGACAAAAGAACAAACAAACAAACAAAGCAGGATGCATTTGTGCTTCTTTTTAAATATATACGGCAGTGAAGTTCCCAACCTGTAGCCCAGCTTCCACTTGCACCCCTTGAAGTCAATCCTGTTAAACGAAGAAAAGTAAATGTGCCTAATTTGGGCACATTCATTGAGAATTATAAAGTTTCCTTTGCAATCTTTAAGCAAAATATCAAAATGTTTTATGCTAATCAGCTGTTTGGAAATGGGAGAGGGGGGCGGGGATGACTTGGACTTCTCCAAATGCTTTTCAATATCACTGTCGGATTTCCAGGAGTACCCATGTTGTAATGAGAGTTCTCCCTCATTGCAGTACTGCTGGCAAGCTACGCTGGGGGAGGGCGTAGAAAAGGGGAGAGGGGGAGGGAGGCAAAAAAAGGGAAAATAAAGAGTCATTCTGGTTATTCCAGTGTGTTTTTACATATCAGACTGTGGAAACCAAAACGTAGCTTGGGGAAAGAATTTTAAAAAGTTTGTTCTTCTTCCTCACAAAGTCACTGAAGGCAGACCAGGAGAGAGAAAAACGAAAACCACAAGTCATCCCTCATATTTTTTGGCCCAGTCTTAATGCAAATTAAAGGATGAAGAAGAAAAGAATTGTAACCTCTCCTTTCAGGTATTAAACAGCATTATTCATATATTGGCTATTCTTCTTTCTTCTAGGTGTGCTGCTACACAAGGTAGAAAGACAAAAGTAAAGGAATGATTTGTTCTGATTTAGAGCTACTGTGTGATGACTTTTACTGCCCTTATGCTGTTCAGGCAGCGTGTCCAAAGTTACTGTGTACAATCCCTGTGACTTTTTAAAAGTCAGGACTAGACCCAGGGGTTGAAAAAACCTGGGGCCCTTCATTCTGGAGTTTCTTTGCAGCACTTTTGAAGACAATGACTCTTTTTGTTATCCTAGATTGGAAACAGATTTTTAGATGGTGAAATATTAGTGTAGTGTGGAGTCTGGAAGGAGCAATACCAAAGTTAGGATTTAAGCTATATAAGCTTCTTGAAGCTAGGTTTGGATGGAAAAGATGTTCTATCTTTCAACAATTACCTCTTCAGAGATATCTGAGGATTTTATCTTTTTTTTTTTTTTTTTTTTTTTTTTTTTTTTTTTTTTTTATGCATGTTATGCAGTTACAGGAAAATAGTTATAAAGTCTTATACTTTTTCTTCTAGTTTTAGCAATACCGTAGAGACTAAATATGATGAAAAATTTTGGAGGCTGATCCATCTGATATTAGAACATTTATTTTAGGTTCTGTATACTGTAGGGCAAATACGATCCTTAGTGTACCTTGAAGACTTGTTCCCAGTTTCTCAGACTAGGGAAATTGTTAGCGAATCTGTCAATTCTCACGCAAGGGTTTTATTTCAGTGGAAAAAAAAAAAAAAAACAACGAATGTTTATCATTCACTGTTGAACTTCATGTTATCCATTAATGATCAATGATGTGCCTAGGGAAATGTATTTGCTTTTATCTCTTTTGGATTTCAAATTCAGGCTAAAAAAATTATTCCTAAAACAGTGTCTTTTTAAGATTATTGCTTTATAACCTTCATAAATAATAGAAGATTTATTACAGAAAGAATCTGGATTTCAGTAAAGATTTTTTTTTAAGTAAGTCTATAACTAATAATTTCTGTTTGCCTTAATGACAAATTTTCTATCATGTTAAAAATCTGGTAATTCAGTGATCAAGGAATACTACACGGATTCACCAGCTGTCTTAAAGAAGAAGCAATGGGTTCCCAGTGACTGAAACTTGTAAAATATGTGAACTAGAAGAAAAGTTTACAGGTAACAATCAACCACAAAAGGTATTTTTTGTGCCAATGTCTATATAATTCATGACCACAGGGAAGTGTTATAGTACTATAGTTATAAATTTCCTAAAATTTGATTAGAGATATGCTTCTGCCACCAGCTGAACATTTTTCTACTAATAAGCTGATGTTTTTCTCTTCTGTTTAGAGAATGATTAGAGATGTAGATATTGAGGATAAAACAGTGAGTTTTGCATCCCAGCTCTTCTTCAGAAACAAGTATTTGCACAAGGAAAGCTTTCTAATATATTTATTGTTTTAGTCAATGAATGAATAATCACTTTTTTCCTAATTCTGCATCAATAGATTTTAAAATATCTACCTTAGACATTTTCAGGAAGTTTGGTTTTATTCCATATTTTTGAAGGTCTTTGATCAACTGGACCTCTCCTAATTTCTGTTAAAACAATTTGAGCTGATAGCAATTGTATATATATCTTGTGACAGAAATCACTGAACTGTTCATTACTGCAGATTTATTGCAAGGAATATGACAGTCAGTCCATTTAAATAGGAGTTTGCCAAATAAAATGCAAAATTATATGGTGTCCTGGTGAGGGCAGCAAAACATTCAACATTCATGCTTTTAATAAACCAGTTGCTGTTCTATGCAAACTAATTCTGAAATTGCAAATGACAGGAAAGTATGGGGTTTTATTTAGGAATAGATGCTAGGAAGCTGTATTTTTTTTACAATTTATCAATCACTGTCTGATAGAGTTTTCTAATATTAATAATAACTCCTATTCTTAGAAATATTTTTTCAAACTTATATTCAAAATTAGAATGGGTCTGCAGATCAAAACAGATGTTTAAACTGGAAGCCATTTACAGTATTAATCTCAAAGGATAGTGAAAAAGGTGTAAGCAACCTGATTATTTTTTTCCCTTTGTATGGCTTGATATGTGGTATAAAAAAATTACTGGAATTAGGATTGGCTAATCCTATAAAAAAACACACTATATTTTGATGATTTAGACTAAACTGCTAAAGTAATTATTTGAAAAATAATTCTGATTGCCTGAGATTGCTGCAAAACTAAAATGAGGAAGACGATAAAAAACAAATCTCAACAGCTAAGAAGCTGGACATAAGTAAGGAGAAATTTACTCATCTTCCCTCCAGGATCAAGATTTTCCTTTTTAGTGATTCTTTCAATAATCTCAACTCATGCCTTTTTATTTGTGGTAGAAACAGTTATTCAAAATGGGAGACAGTTGCCAAATTGACAACTATTTAGTCTTATGCAAGACTAAAATCTATGGCTGTTCTTTTTTTTTTCTTGACATGAAAAAAAAAACAACAAAACATTTATGAGCTATATACTCAGACTTTGTAAATATCTATCCGTTTTGCCCATATGCTGCAGACTTTGTGTTCCTTTTTGCCTGATTTATGTCAGAAACATACGATGGAAAAATGGTTTACGTGATACATTTCTGTCAAATGGAAAAATAATGTTATGTTTCATGCTGAGCAAAAAGTAGAGAACGTTTTTAGAGGAAACATGGACTGCAATTATTGTTAAGCATATTTGTTAGGTTTATGTTTGGAATTATTTCCAACATTTAGTCTCAAACTAACCTTGAATAAGAATTGCACTTTATATTTCAAATCTGTCTGTTGCTCTGTATGATGTAAATGTCTTAATTTTGTATGATGTGTGTTCTATTTAGAAGGAAAGGAAAGCCGTTCAGGTTTTAAAAGGGTTGTTTTTAAAGACACTGTTGTGAAGCTCGCCTTTCACAAATTACACAAACTAGTAAGTCATTTAAAATGACACATATTTATTCAGTTATCAAAATTTCAGTGTGTAGGAAATTATTTTAATATCTATTGCAAGGTTACTTCTTTCTCCTCTTTTAGTTTATCTAACACTGTAAAAATTAAGTGTTATTACATAACTCTCCTGAAGCTGTTTTATGTAGGTGTGGAGATGAATAACCAAAACATATTTTTAAAGGTGTACAGGTGTGAAATAAATCTTGATACACTCTGCGTTCTTTCAAATTTACTTTTGAAGTATTACACATGTACTACTTAAAGAAGGACATTCGTATTATTCGAAGAATTAAGGCATTAACATCACCCATATATAAATTAATAAACAAAAGCCTGATATAAAAAAGATGAAGTTTAGGCTATGTTATTCATATGGGCCAGTCTGCTGGTTTTCAAAATAAGCATCAGGTAAACTGCTACAGATTAGTTGCTCCTCATCATATAAAAAACTGATATTTTTCTGACTGTTTTTCTGATCATTGAATGATTTATCTGAAATATCTAATTGTAGGACTTTCAGAAAAGAAAATACGAAATTATGAAATCTAACTAACCTAAAATATGTGAGTTTTTTTTTTTTTTTTAAATACATGAAGAAAAAGATCAAGAGATTAAGATGAGTACAGTTGCATAACCACACATAAGGGTGAAGTGCTTTGAGAGAGTCTTATTCATCCTTCTGTTCAGACTATGACCACTGCTGGATATCAGTTAACTTTCACAAAGTGAAGAGCAAATGGATAGATGGACTTCAGGATAACCTGTGCATTAGAATTTCTCTGTGGAAAGACGATAAACACTTAGCAGAGGATTTTTTTGAGATGGTGCTTCTACATAGTCTTTAGTGCGGGGTTTCAGAGAGGTGAGGGCACCAATGGGATTAAGGTATGTTAGGAGGAGACAGAGTCTTTGTTGGAGAGGGCTTATTTGCTTTTTGATTTTTGCAGTTGTAGTCTTCAGGCCAAGGAGAACGTGTGAGGAAATAGGGAAAGAAAAAAGGAAATTGAAAGAAGGGGAAATTCTGCTAATGAAAGCAATGTTTCTATTCACAAGAGGTAATAAATCTCCTTTCACCTTTCAGTGCCTTCTTTTCTTTTTTTCCCCATGAAGGTCAGTGGTCAAGACTGCCAGCTAGCTTTCTGGGGGTTTTGGGAGGGGAGATTAAAAAAAAAGGGGAAAGGTTAAAGAAAATTAGTCTTCATGGCACCTAAGAGAAAAAAGAATTTGATTATTCCTATCCAACCTAATAGAGGGAGTGAAAAGAATAAATAGTCAAAAAAAGGTCTCTAAAATCCTGAAAGAAAACAAAATTAATTAATTCCTTCCTTCCTTCCTTACCTACATCATCTGTCTCTTCTCATTAATAATTCCAGAGGGAGCTTAGGCAGGCCAAACTGATATCATGTTGATATATATGCCTTATATTGATAAACATAAGGAATGTATTTACTGCCATAAGAATTACATAGACTGCTACCTTATTTCTTCTTCCAGAATGCAAACTTTTTTTTCAAAACTTCTGGAACTGCCTCAGGCTGGGATTTGTGGATGATATGTACAGTGACAGTAGTCAAAAGCCCAAACCCTATAATTCATGTTGGGATTTTACTTTTTCTTTATTTCCTTCTTGCCAAGGTTAAGCCGAGTATGCTTTGTTAGTCAGAACTGGAGCCAAAAGCTAGAGAGTGGCAATTACTGTTCTGTGGTCTATATTATGACAACGGGGCATGGTCTTCTTGAAATCTACCCGACAGTGAAATTGTCACCACAGGAAAATGAAAACATAAGGATGCACTAGATAGATAAATCCTTTTATTAAAATAATCTGCACATTTCTTTACTTCAGCTTCACCAGGTAGTATGATATCTATATTTAGGTTTTCATTAGCATCCTTGGGGAAGTCAATATTCCTCCAATTCATTGGATTAATCTCTGCTTGTTTTCTACCTACCTTCTCACACTACTTTTTAATAAAAAATCCCCAGTTTAATTTTGATCGGATTGCATATTTTACACTTCAGTAACTTGCTAATAATAAGGAATGTCTGTCTTTCCCGCAACCCTCCTATGCTTGAGTTGATGAGTGGATACTTTATAGGACTGCTTGCTAGCATTTGCACAGAAAGAGAAGGATTATTAACTTTAAATCTGAATTTATGAATTATAACTTCTTCTTTGCATTTTCTATATTTATTTTTCTGTACAACTATGTATTGTTATGCATATGAGACAGAGCAAATACATCCCCGCACTAGCATGTAAAAAAACACACAGAAGAAAGTGTGAGTAAACACTTAGAGCTGAGTTCTTTACAGAAGACCTTTGGATTTAACAATATAAATATTCTCTCTGAAAATCACCTGCAAAGCATCCAAATTATATCGGGTGAATACTTTTACAAAATCAGAAGGGAGAAGAGGGCTAAATCATAATCCTGCAGGAAACAGATATATGCATAGATGTTATGTTACCTAGCAACTTAGGGCCCGATCTGTTATTTACTCCATTTCTCCAATCTTACTTTAGTACATGGGGGAAGAAACAACACACATTAGGTCTACCGAGTCCTTAATCTCTAGTTCAGAAGGTCCAGAAATAAATGAAAAATGTAATTTGTATATGTGGTTCTGGATAAATATTATGAAAGGCTTATCTCCCTGCACATGGCAAACAACAGTCCCTATTATTAGCTAGTATTTCACAGGAGTCAGAAATGTGTTAAAGTCTCACAGGTTACAAGAAGAAAACAAAAGCCAAAACAAAAATAGTTTTAAACCTTACAACCCCAACTCTGGTAATTAATTGACGTAAATTACTTCAGGTTCTACTGATGTGACAGCATCAGGAAGAGACTAAAAAAACCATTATGATATAAAACTTCTTTAAATAAAACCTTTTCTGTCAATTGACTAGGGTAGGCTTGGTGTGCAGTTTCAGGAAATTCTTGATTTATGTGTGCCTGTGTGTCTGTGTCTGTGGGTACCTTCTGGATATCAGATTTTTTTGTCATGTTGAAAAAGAGAAGAAATACCTCTGTTATATTGTGTCTCCCAAGGATACTAATGTGGTTTTGCAGGCTTTCAGAGAATCTTGGAAACTCTCTAATCTTTCACAAACTAGAAAATTCTCCACAGGCAAAGAGTCCTGACTAACTGTAGAATCTGACATTAATGGAGCAATCCCAATGACTCTGTGTCCATATGTGTGTGTACGTGTGTTTAGGACCTGATCTGTGAGTCTTCTGTTTAGGACTCTTGTTTTTATTTCTACTACTGAACAAAATAGTCCTAGAGGGTCACCTCGATGTTCCTCAGATATCATATAGCACAGAATACCATTTTTTGTCTATTTTTGGGGTCCTAACTCAGCCATGTTTAATCAGTACAAGAATTAAAAGTTAACAGCTGCACTGGGCTCTTAGAGGATCTTTTAATCCTCCAAAAGGCATGACAGTTATCACTGGTATATTGTGTGGCCTTGTGTACAAGAAGTGCAGCAAAGCTAATTTGAAGCTCAAAATACATGATTAGGTCAATGTGCTCCAGAAAACCCTGGGCTCACCGTACATGAGTGCTACTTGAGGAATAATTCACTACTCAACCCTGAGAAATAACAACACAACTCAGCATCAAAAAGTTTGTAGATCTTACATAGGAGATCCTACATAGGAGATCAGAGCAGCTTTGACACATTGGTAGATGATGTGGAACACTAAGAAAAAAGGGGATATTCTTAGGACTAGCAAAAGCATTTAACCATCCCAAGTAATAGCCAAAACTGGTTACCTACCACATGAAAACAAAGTATATATTTCTTTAAATAATTTCAATTCAGGTTAAAAAGGCAAAATTTTGAATATTTATTTTCCAAAACAAGTCAGAATGTTCTTCTAGATTTGCAATCTTTCGTATTCTTTTAATTCATGTGTGTGTTTCTCTCTACAATTTGAAGTAAAATAATTTGGGAATGGAAATCTAAACTTTTCATTGTGAAATGTCAAACTGGGATTTTAAGGTTCAGAAGTCTCCTCCTTACCCACCATTTTATTTCCTCTAAATTAAATACTGCCTGAATCAAAATGATTAGTTAATTATTTTTTTTTTGTTAAATTGGCATTTTCTCATGGAAACCTCTTAGGCATTTTATTTCCTAACTGGATCTAGTTGTGAGACACTGAGCACCTGGCTGTAGCATACCATTTCCAGAGGACTTTTAGAAACAATGTTATGTAACTTCCATCACTGGTGCTTTCTTGCGATTGCAAACCCTGAGTACTGAACAGCAAGCAAAAATGAATGAAACTACTAAAAATGGCTATTACATGCACCATAGGCCTTCACTGCCGTACCTTTTAATATTAATGCCTTCCCTACTCCTCTTCTTCCTTTCTTGTTATAACATCTTACCTCCTTCAACGATGCAAAAAACAAGGGAGCCAATCCTACCACGTACTGAATGCCTTTGATTTGAATTAAATTGAGGAGAATGAGATCACACAGCAAAGCTCACGGAGAGCTGCTGAAGTGACACCAAGATCCTGTGTACTTTGGAGAGTCAGGCACTGATATAGCTGCAGTTGGGCAGCTCATTTTCTGACAGGAAAGTTTTCAGTCAGGCAGGCTTGAGAAACAGTGTCAATAAGATCTTGCTTCACTACGTCTCTTCAGCTCCACCGATGCTTGCAATCAGGGCAATTTATGGGTGAAAAAATAAGGTCAAGTGCCAATGCTTTGGTTCTTTCCTGCAGTGGAGTTTAGCAGCCCCGAGGATTGGGGCCCCTGGCATTTTTTCATGTTAATAATAAAAAAAAAAAAAAAGAAACAGGTACACAGCATGTGAGATATGACAGATTATTTTCTACTATTACAAAGTTTTTCTTTGATACTTTTGATCCTTTGATTATTTTTTAAAATTAGTAACAGTGTTTTATAATTCTGTTTCTTTTTTCTTAACCATTCTGGA
The DNA here is from genome assembly GCA_009819605.1 of Sterna hirundo. Taxonomy (NCBI): domain Eukaryota; kingdom Metazoa; phylum Chordata; class Aves; order Charadriiformes; family Laridae; genus Sterna; species Sterna hirundo. Next base: position 168,487,152 of record CM020437.1, read on the forward strand.
TTATGGCTGCAAAAATGCCTTCTGTAGAGTGCTGCTAATCGGCAGCCCACAAGGAACTGTAAGAAGCAGCTTAGCAAAAGCAATCAAAATTCTTATAATCCAGGAAATAGAAGGGAAAAGAACCCAAAATAAATACACTTAAGAATCCACAGAGGCAATTATAGAAGACAGCAATAAAAGGCAACAATGACGGGTGTCTCTATCACTCTAGTAGGCCTAAATTTTCATCAGCTGTTCTGCTATATTTTCATTTTTTTCAGCTAAACACTTTTGTAAATTCTCACTTCATTAGAAGGATAGGACCTTCTCAACTATTTTGCAAAGAGACTATTATGTGGAGTGGACTTTTAATTAAAAATAATTGAAAAATATATTTAATTCTCAGGAATTATGAAATTAAAAGAGAAAATAGGCTCTGGTTATTTTGGAGAAACTGAGAGGCCAAGCTTTACCCTCAGTTACAGTAGCACAGTCAATTCTTACAATATAATGATGAATTATTGTTTCAATGTTTCAAGTAAAGATCAACTGGCAAACTTTTATTTTTACTTGTACAGTTTTACTGAGCAACATTTGACACAGTCCTGAAAAAAAATTCAATACTGACTATGCAGGTAGTTGGTAGAGGTTGGGAGTAGATGAGTCCATGTTCAGCCCTAACCAGTGAAGAAAATCTTTTGTGGATATTGCCTTTCTATAACTACTGTTACCAATATCGATCTTGGCTAACCACTGCAGTACACTGAAATCAATCCAGCTGCATTCCTTGGAGTCACCTAAAACTAGAGCACTCCGCTGTTGAATCAAGTCCATTGACTTGAAATAGCTTTATTTGCACTGGAATGTTAACACAACACAGAGACAGCACATGAATGTTAACACAACACAGGGACAAATAAGGGCATTTCCCCCCTCCCATGGCTCAGAATCCTGCACAAAACAATCTGGTGAGGTCTGTGCTGAAAATAATAGGATCTGAAGGGAAATAAATCCTTTCCTCTATGTAGTTTCCTTTATGCCCTGGAGGGTAGAGGGTGTGGGAATGCATAGTCTACATATGAACTGATTTAACTGCAGAAGTATCATCATTAACCTGAACCAGCCTTGACTGTTTCTGGGTTTGGTGTAACTTGCTTGGCAGACATGGCTCATACCCAAAGAGAGAGTATTTTGTAGATGAAGATCTAAAACATCCAGTGTGTGAGCATCCAATGATTATCTATTGCTGTGAAGATAGAATATCAAGCATGACCACCATATGTCCTATCTGTCTGTTCATTAGTGCAGATTAAATGTTGCTGCTGTTTGTTGGCTTCATCAGTAGTAAGGGTAGTGACTGTTAAGGAATCATTACAAGACAAATTTTTTTTGGCCTGGCTTAGCTATTAGACAATCATGACAAGGTTGTCTTTACTGTCCTTTATACTTTTGCAACTGAATAAAACTGCCAGATAAAAAAGGGAGACAGCCCAAAGCCCCTGCTCATATGCCAGGAATCAACCTTGTGTATTTACTTCTAATAAAGCAACAGAGACCTGCCTCCACTAAAATTTGACGGCGATGCAGTTGATGACCATTTTTATTTCCCTATAGAAAACATAGTCATTTGGGAATTTAGGTTTTAGCCTAAGGTAGAGTTGAGGGACTACTATTTATGGTATTTTATTTTATTAGCCTACACATATTTGCATCATAGTTTTCATTCTTATGAGTTTGCATGTGTAAGCTGCTTGTATATATATATATGTGTATATACATACATACATATATACATAGAAACATATGCATATGATATATATGGCTATATGTATGCATTTGTACAAAAAAGAATCTGGTAAGTTGCTGTGTGGCCTGCTAACAAATATTCTTTGGTTGCCCTCTTCCTCAAATAGCGGGGTTTCATTTGTTCTGTTGTGCCAAGATCTTTCCCTCATTCACTAATACACCTTTATTTATGTCTTGAATGCAGACTGGAAATTTAGACCACCAAAAAAAGAAAACCTAGCCCTCGTGGATAAAACCAGCCTTCACAGGTGAATATCTTTTTTTTTTTAATTGCCCCACTTGAGTGGCTCCTGAAGAACTTTAGTGCACATACTACATTTGGTGTAGCAAAATTAGTTAATAATTTTGCAAAGGAATCTTTAATCTTTCAAAGCCTACAACTACAACTGCATTTGGCTTGTACAGTGCACATAAGAGATGCCAAAGCACCTCTGATTTCTTAGGATGAATTTCATTACAGTTTAAAGAATTTCATTACAGTCTAAACCAAATATTAAACAGGTCTGTTGGTTCAGACCAGTTTAATGAAAAAAAAATTAAAAAGGAAAACAAATATTTGCTTTCTTACTGTGTTCTTTCAGGCTGAATACATTCCTCCACTCTCCACTCTACTGAACTTCTAGTTCAGTAATTATTTTTTTTTTACTTTTTAGGTTAGGTCATGACTATCAAGGTACATCTCCAACCCCTGAGTCTTGAAGCCATTTGCTGTCTTCATGATATGGAGCAATTTATGCCTCTTTTTTGTACCATTAAAGGGAATGGGATCTCCTGACATCAAAGTTGTCCTCAGCATAAGGATCAAGTCTCCAGGTGTCACTGGGCTGCAAAATGTTAAACAAAATTCAAATTAATTTTAAATTCCAGTTTAATAGTGTTGAGATGTGGTATACTGCTTGATACTCGCAAGTAATAAACCTTTGTTAACTTATTTATCAATAATTGCCAACTTGTTTTGATTACAGCTGATGGGATAATGTTATTTGGCTCTGTTATTTGTATATTTATTCTAACCACAAGTATCAAAGTTATTCCACATCCATTATCAAACTGACCTGGTTCTACACAGGTAAACAGACAGGATTCTTATACTGATAGAAAATATGTGTTGCTATTACCCACATGTGTATTATTCATAAGCAACATTGGTGCTAAGAAGTCATTTGAAGATACATGCCTTTTGCACATTTTAATCTTTAAAAAAATGTATATTCATTGTCAGAGGAAGTTAATACAGTAGATTTATATCTGTGAAAAAAAAAATAGCTTTAGTCTAAACAAAAGGCTAGTTATTTCTAGTATTATTCTAGTAGTCAATCTAAATTCTGACCTAAAGAAACTATTTCCTAAGCCATACCTCGGTTGTTTTACATATGGGTGAGCAAAACAATGATTGACCTGTTTAAAATCTCAATAGATTAATTTTCCTGTCCCAAAACATAATTATTCAACCCACCCGTAATCCAGGAGGAAGTAGTCAACGATCTGCTTCTGCACCTAGACGCACATAAGTCAATGGGACCGGATGGGATTCACCCAAGAGTACTCAGGGAGCTGGTGGGAGAGCTCACCAAGCCTCTCTCCATCATTTATCAACAGTCTTGGTCAACAGGGCAGGTACCAGATGACTGGAGGGTGGCTAATGTGACACCCATCTACAAGAAGGGCCAGAAGGAGGATCCGGGAAACTACAGGCCTGTCAGGGCCAGCCAGCATGGGTTTAGGAAAGGGAGGTCCTGCTTAACCAACCTGATCTCTTTCTATGACCATGTCACCCGCCTTCTGGATGCAGGGAAGGCTGTGGACGTTGTCTATCTGGACTTTGGGAAGGCCTTTGACACCGTCCCCCACGGCATTCTCCTGGAGAAGCTGGAGAATCACGGCATGGACAAGTGTCCTCTTCGCTGGGTTCAAAACTGTCTGGATGGCCGTGCCCAGAGAGTTATGATTAATGGGGTGAAATCCTCTTGGCAGCCGGTCACCAGTGGTGTCCCTCAGGGCTCAGTTTTGGGGCCGGTTTTGTTTAATATCTTTAACGACGATCTGGATGAAGGGATTGAGTGCACCCTCAGTAAGTCTGCAGATGACACCAAACTAGGTGGGAGTGTTGATCTGCTTGAGGGTAGGAAGGCTCTACAGAGGGACCTGGACAGGCTGGATCGATGGGCCAAGGCCAACTGCATGAGATTTCATAAGGCCAAGTGCCGGGTCCTGCATTTCGGTCACAACAACCCCAAGCAACGCTACAGGCTTGGGGAAGAGTGGCTGGAAAGCTGCCCCGCAGAAAAGGACCTGGGGGTGCTGGTGGACGGTCAGCTGAACATGAGCCAGCAGTGTGCCCAGGTGGCCAAGAAGGCCAACAGCATTCTGGCTTGTATCAGGAATAGCGTGGCCAGCAGGAGTAGGGAAGTGATGGTGCCTCTGTACTCGGCACTGGTGAGGCCTCACCTCGAGTGCTGTGTTCAGTTCTGGGCCCCGCTGTACAAGAGGGACATTGAGGTGCTGGAGCGTGTCCAGAGGAGAGCTACCAGGCTGGTGAGGGCTCTGGAGACCAGGTCATATGAGGAGAGGCTGAGGGAGCTGGGCATGTTTAGCTTGGAGAAGAGGAGGCTGAGGGGAGACCTCATTGCCCTCTACAGCTACCTGAAGGGATGTTGTAGAGAGGTGGGTGTTGGCCTCTTCTCCCAGGTGGAAAATGACAGGACCAGAGGAAATGGTCTGAAGTTGTGGCAGGGGAGGTTTAGATTAGATATTAGGAGGAATTACTTTAGTGAAAGAGTGGTCAGGCACTGGAACAGCCTGCCCAGGGAGGTGGTTGAGTCACCATCCCTAGAGGTGTTTAAGAAACGTCTAGATGTGGCACTTCAGGGCATGCTCTAGTGGCAGAGATTGTAGGTTGTTTGGTTGGACTCGATGATCTCAAAGGTCCTTTTCAACCACGAAGATTCTATGATTTTATGATTATTTTTCATATTGCTGTTGTTTTGGTTTCCCTCCCTCTCTATCTTCCTTCCTTTTTCCCTTCCCTCCATCCCTCCCTCCCTCCCTCCCTTCCCAAAACGTATTTATTATTTTTGATATTTCTGTTGGTTTTGTTTCCCACTCCATCTCTCTTCCTCCCTTCTTCTCTTCCTTCCTCCCTTCCTTCCTTCCCTCCATCCTTCCCTGCCTCCTTCTCTGTCTCCTCTCTCACTCTTACAGAGCTTCTCACTTTCTCCCCTTAACAGACAGAAGGTCACAGCAAGGGGAAGAATACCAAAGAAAATAACTCCTCCCTGTCCCGTAGCCAAAGCCTCTCCCCTGTGATTTAATTTTTAGTTAATTTTTCATACTGTCAGTTTGGTTTAGCATTTAGTTATGCTAAATGCAGAAGGAAAAAGTGAACAAGGAGCTATTTTGCAGTATGTTGCATCTTTGATTCAACTTGTTTATCTTTGGATTATAGGAGAAGGCACGTGTCTAAACAATATTAGAATGTATTATCTTTACATCTGAAATCCAAAAAGAAAACAAGAGTGTAGGCCAACAGCATGTTCTTAAATACAGTACCAGATGTTCAGAAAACAAAGATCAGATTAACAATTTATGAAACAAACACATAAAGGTCAAAACATATTGTGCATTTCTGTCAGAAAAGTGCTGTTTTAGCAATTAATGTGGCTTTAATTTTCAAACTCCTGACTGAACTGAAGATGCAAGACAAAAAAAGTCCTACAGGCCTTTCTTTGCATTGTGCAGAAATTCTAAAAAAAACCCCAAATAACCACATATAGTTCTTTATTGGTTTGACCCTGCAAAGTATTGAGTATCTCCATTTCACCAAGAATTCACTGGGAATTGTGGACACTCCTTGTGGATCAGTCTCCATATTAATTATGCAACAAAACCAAGACACCCCACCCAAAAAAAACCACCACCCAATGAAAAAAAAAAAACAAACAAACCCACCAAACACCAAAAAACCCTACCAAACCATATTTAAACACTTGTACACAGCTACATGAAAATACAGTTTTGCTTTGGGCTTGTTTTTTCCACTTACAGAACCTGCATTTGTAGGATGTATGGCATATAAAATCTGTGGTTTTGTATGTTTATCGAAGAACAATGGATAGATAAGATTACCAGGTTTAAGCTTTTAGCAGCTGTGCATCTATATTGTTTTTGATATCAAGACAGCTTGTTCAAAGAGCTCTGAGACTATCTAGGTGCTTCACAGATAAAATATATATTATTGCCCTAAACTACACACAAAGATCAAAAAACACTTTTAAAATGTCCATAAAATAAATATCATATACCTTCTCCTGATGTAATGACTGGGGCTGTGAGCATGTATGAGTAAGTAATAAAAATTCTCAGGTCTTCCTCAAGTGATCTGTAACTAGTTGAGCTTGGGCACCTGACAGCAGCAAGGGCACCTGACAATAACAGTTTTTAATTTTGTGGGTTATTTTTAAGATTCTCTGAATTCTAGAACGTTCTCGTTAGTGGTGGAGGTGACTATAGCTATCGTAATTTAACATGGTTGTGTAGCAGATCCTCGTTTTCAGGTTTTTACACCTTTGCCAAAGTGAAACTATTAGGCTGATATTTTTTTATCACTAAATTGGACTGAAAGTTTGGAAAATAAAAATTTAAATTAAAATAGTTTATCTATTTATCCCACTGTGATATCTTGTTAAATTATATTTAATAACACATTGAAAAATAAAGTTGAGAATTTCTAGTCTGTTGCAGAAAAACTTGAAACTTGCCAAGGAGGTCTTCATGAGCAATGTTTTGTCTTTTAGCTTCTTTGTGAAACCTTGACAGCTTCTAAGCTGTAACAAAATCCCATTATATCTACTGAGCTAGGTGGTGATAGCTAAATTAATTATAGTTTTGAATTACACACAGGCTGAACAGGAGACCATAATAAACATTGCACTATATTGAACAAATTGTCCATCTAACCCTATATCCCATTTCTCACAGTGACCAACATTAATTAAGGTGGTTGTTTGCAGCACCAGGAAGGCGTGTAGCTTGACAGGTTAAAAGAACAATTGAAAGTGTGGGCTGCTTTTTGTCCCCTGTCCTTTGTGTGATCAATTTGCTTTCAAGATTTTTTCTTGTTGCTGCTTCTTAATCAGATTACACATTGGAAGCTTCTACACAAATTTACTAAAAGGTTGGAATTTTAGTTGTTTATCTATTCATTAATCATTTTTTAATTAAAAAAAAGGACACATTCATCTCATAAACAGTAGCTGAAATCTCCTAGCAACAACAATGTCATTAAGATGTAAATTCTTCTTTTCCTTTTTTTTAATCATTACTTGATTAAAAAATATCCTTGACTCTTCAGAGTATCTGAATTAAAATGGTACTTTGTCATAAGATTGAGATCTTAAAACAGGTTGATTTCCTTGATGTCAACAAGATAATGTTACCTTATAAAAGATAATACTCAAAATGTTTGTAATAAATAGTGTCTAGAAGAAAATATTCCTAAGTATTCACAGAAAATCATGTCTTCAATGAGTTTTTGTAATCATTAGGAAAGTTGCTTCCCAAACACAAATTCTTTTTATGAGTCAAGATTCAGAACAATAAAGCTACCGATACACATAATCTTATCAATAAAATCCAGCTTTTATGACAGTCATCAACGTAGCAGTCTTTTGTTTCACCCCTCATTTCTCTCTGAAATGTTGGTAGAGATGTAAAAGAGAAAATAAGTGAACAGCCTTCTGTAATATTGAAAGGTAAGAAAAAATAATGTAAAATTCCTCTTGTATAGTTATCCTTTCAAAGGAAATTTTGAAGACACAACTTGATGACTTTTCTTCAGCTTATTCTGCTTTGAAAACAATTTCCCATTTTTATATTAAATATCTGACTACACCTAGATGACAACCTTATTTTCAGCTATTCTTGAAGTACACTAATGAACTAAAACATTTCAAGTTTTCATTCTGTTCAAAAGCAAGTGAAAACACAGACTTCTAAAAAAAAAATAAAAATTGTGTCTATATTTTTTTCAATAAGATCTTGTTACCTATAAACATCTCCTTATGTCAGAGTTAATCCCTTGAATGGGATTAGCCACATCTAGAATTAGTCACCTAAAAGTTCATTTTAGTAAGGGTTTTTGTAATAAAGTCTCACAAATAATGCTTTCCCAACACAATCTATTCTGCTTGTTTTGTACGTATTTCAGTACAAGCTGAATGGATAATTTCTCTTCACTGACTGTAAGGGATGCCTAGATGAGTATCTCAGACTAGATCCTAAAAGCTAAAGGTATCACTGGACTGCTGAAGCGTTCCATCATAGATTTGCTTCAGTTTCATTTTAAAAAGCCAGGTTAAAAAGCAGCAAAATATTTTATTTAAATTATTTAAATATTTAATTAAAACCAAAACATTTTCTAATCTCTTCCCACTTTCCTCTCAAAAAAAAAAAAAAAAAAAAAAAAAAAAATTCAGAAACCCTGTTAATTAAAAAAAAAAAAAAACAAGAAAATGATTTCATCTAAAAATCAATTTTTTTTATAGTCCAGCAGTGACCTAAAAAAAAAATCAATTGTTCAGAGAAATGTAGCTCTACCCTTTAATCTCTTTAGATTTTGAGAAATCCACCAAAAAAGTGAGCTGTTACTCTGAGTCCTCAGACAAAAAGCCTTATATTTTCAGCTGATCTCTTTTTTGCTTGTTTTGGTGCTGCTTTACCTTTAGTTGACCTTTCACATTTAGAGTGAAAGTACACAAGTTATTAAGTCAGTCCTCAAAAACTTGAACTTCCATGAAGAGTGTTATGGGGAAGGAAAATGAAGAAGAGATCAGAAAGAAGTGAAGTGGGTTCTTCAGCACTGACACCGTGTGCCCTCCTACAGCTATTTCCCATTTGCGGGCCTGGAGTCATAGAATCACAGAATAGCTTGGGTTGGAAGGGACCTTTAAAGGTCATCTAGTCTGATCACCTTTCAATAAGTACGGACATCTTCAACTAGATCAAGTTGCTCAGAGACCCATCCGACCCGATCTTGAATGTTTCCAGGGGTGGGGCATCACTTCTCTGGGCAACCTGTTCCAGTGTTTCACCACCCTCATTGTAAAAAATTTATTCCATCTGTTACATGCCCATAAAGAGGGCAGTGCTACTGCATTTTAGTGATGCCACTCACAACCAGATGCAATAAAAATAATAAAGTGCAGCATTCCTGATGCTGGAAAGGTATAATTGGACTGTGGCATGCCTGTACTGCCTTCACGGGAAGGTTAGGCCACTTAATTTCTCTTGGTCCAAGAATGAAGGAATATATTTTTGTACAGGTTCATCAGATCTCTGGTAGCATGACAAGTGTAGCATAGCGGGTTTATGATATCTGTCAAGGCTCACTTGTATGGTTCTGCAGTGCAAATCCTGAGCTATGTGCACCAAACAAATAATCTGTTCGAGAACCAAGCACATGAATTCCACATTACATGTATCCTACAGAACCATATAATACAGACTTGGTCTGCAGTTTATGATTTTTTTATTTTTTTTTTAGTTATAAATGCTGAAACTCTAGAATGCAAATAAATATTCATGTCAAAGAAGGTAAAACAGTAAAAGTTAATATTATTTGAATCATGTGGCAAACTATCCTGATTTTCCTCAATCTCTCCAACAGAGAACTTGCTAGAGAAACCCTTGTTCATGGGAGTAAGCAAGGAACTTCCATCCAAAGGAGAGAGAGAGAGAGTACAAGCCTACTTAATAAAAAATGGCCCAATTCTTATAGCAAGTATTAAAAGCAAATCTGAAGTAAACTATTTTCAAGTAACGTCTACAGAAGTTATGACACATTTATGAATTTTAAATATCTGTGTAGCTTATGGAGTAAATAATTATGCTGCTTAAATAGAAGCCTTGCTGACAAAGCAGAGGCCTATTGCACCCATAAAGTTGAAACAGATTGAGGAGGGCATATTTGGTATTTGCTTGCCTACAATCTAAACATAAGCACGCTAAAATGGCTAAACAACAACACTATGACTATTTGTGAGACTGTACGTTTTGTGATGCTCCTGAAGTCATAACCAGCAACAATGTCTGAGGATTTGGGCACAGCTAACTGTACATGTAAAGGTAATATGTAACTGCAAGAGGCAAAAAGAGACTTTTGTGATGCAATTGCACAAACAAGGTACAATGAAAACCATGTACAAGGCATAAACTCTGCAAGATACAAACAGTGGATATAGAACAGTCAGGAAAATTAATAAATCCTGCTCCTGGAAATAAGATAATTTGTGTTGTGAGCAGATGAGATTCATCTGGGGAGGTTGCAAGGATCATAAAAATACCATGGATGCATGAGAAAAAAAGAGGAAGAAAGATTACTCTTGACTTCGGCCCCAGCTTATCTCGTCAAAGAGATCTCAAAACTGGTCCTCAAGCCTGACTGCAGCCATCCCTACTGACTACATGGCATCAGCTCTGTGGTACTGAATACACACAGCTAATGTTGGCAATGGTTATTAAGGACCATTTGAATATGCAATAATTTAAACTAATAATGTGTAAGAAATTATCATTGGAAAATATGTGTCGCTAATGAGTGCCAGTCTAGTTAAACACTACTTTGATGCTGACCTGATTTCTGTCTTAAATACTCCCATCACAGTCACATCCAACTCCCCAATATATATGTACATCTACACACACACATATATTCAGTCACAAGGGTCTCATGCGAAATTACATTTCAGATTCTGTGTATTTTACATAATAATTCAAAGATAGTAAGGTCCAGATTCGTCCAAGCTAGGGTTTTGTGAAGGCTGAATCCTGAACTTCAGAATGTATCCACTCCCTCTAGGTATAGGGATCATTCCTTAGCGACCTCAGCAGCAATGCTGATTTGATCTTCTCATCAATTCAGGAAGGACAGAATTGTTTGTGGACTGCAGTATGAACTGGATCAATAAAATGATCTTGGTTAAATAAAAAGCCTCAAGAAGTTAAAATTAGTGGATGGAGGCTAGTGAAGGCAGTAAGGGATTTCTCAGATCAGCTTTGCCAATGGAGAAAAAATAACAAACTACATCCTGAGTCACCATTTCAATACTCTAGCTTTATATCAGAATAATACATTTGAAATCTTTTGGGATGCTGTGGTGTACAATTGAGTAGTACAATGATTAATCGGGTCACCAACCTCTTCTCCCTTATGTCTCTAAAATGTTATTTAATTAAAACTAAAATGCCATGTGGGATTGGTCCCAGGGTATGGTTTCTAGGCATTGCACAAACAGGAAAAGGTATTATTTTATTGTTAATAATGTTTCATCTATTCAGTCTTCCCACAGTTTGCTGATGCCCAGTAATTCTCCTTTTAATGTGCAGACACCACTGGATGCTCTCCTAAGGGAAATAATCCTAAAGTTCCAGAAAGCTTTTCAGAAATTTTCTATCAGAAAATTCCAATTCAAGTTAATCAAATGAAAGGAAAAATAATTTTGACAAAATATGATTTTGAAAAAAAAAAAAATGGAAGACAATGAAAGATATCAAATTCTGATTTCCTTGTATTCCATTCTGATTTTCTGCTTCAAAATGTGCTTTGTGTTATATTAGAAAACAAAAATAACAAAACCAGAACAAAATATTTCATATTTTAATCAACTCAAATGGTTTGTTTCAGGTTTCCATTTTAAAATACACTGAAAATTATTAATTTGGTTTTCATCTTTGGTTGTTTTCATTTTGTTTTGTAGCAGAAAAAGGGACTGACAGACTTCCTGAAAACAAAAACACATCTTCACAGTTCTCAAACAGGAGGAGGGGTTAATTTTTTTTCTGACATGTTTCTTAAATGATAGGTACTTTGTGTTTCAAATAGTTTATTATTTGTCTCTGAAATATGTGTGTTTTTTGAAGTGTGAAGTCTGAGCCAGGAAATGACTGAGGAAAGAAAACATTCTTTTTCCCCAGTTAAAATAATTCAATTACAGTGAATTAAGATGTGAATTAATAAGAAAACCAAGGCTTGGTATTACTGTCACACCACATAACTACATTTGGCCTCCAGAAAGAAAATGACTGGCATATGAAACCTTTGATGCATAAAATAAAGTCTGAGAGAGGAGGAGAAGGAGGCAGGAGCTTTTCTTTTGGAACAGGCTTATTCCTATAAATCAGTAGTTCTGCGTCTCTAAAATACTGGGTAGAAGGCAGGGCTGGGCCTTCTGAGACTTGGGTCTATTTCTAGTGCTATCAACGGTTTGACATGTGACCTTCCCAAGGTCAGTGCTTCTGTTTTCCGATCTGTTGAGCAAATAAAATTATACTGTATTCCATTGTAAAGGCCTCTGAGATGGGTCGATAAAAAAAAGGAAGAACTGGGTATTACTCTTACATAAGATTTGACTTTTTGTGTTGTACCCCTGAGCAATGAAGATAATTACCTCAGTCACGATGTTTGCTCATCACAGATTTCAAAGCACCTTTGGGCTTTATAATTCCTTCTACTTCCTCAGACTGGGAAACTGAGGCACAGGAAAGAGAAATCAGTTGCCCAGAGTCATGTCAGCAAACTATTGGTGGAGGCAGGAATAGGGCAGGTCTTTCCCTCAATGGTGTGTTCTGCACTCTAAGAAGCATTTCCTTCTCCATTATTAAACAAAGGAAATACGTTATCATTAGAGAGAGCAGAGACATAAACTCTCATCTGCTTTTGTCCATTTAAATGATCCTTTTATGTTGCTCTGAGACTGTGCCATGAAAACAGATAAGAAAAGAATTAATTATTGAAAACACATTATAGATCTGTTATTCAAGCTGATGTGATTCAGTAGGACTACTTGTGTAAGCAATAGATTGAAAGTTTGGACATTTTTTCTTTTTTTTCTTTTTTTGGTTGAGAAAGATACTTTTTGATGCCTTGTGTAGATCTAAATGACACTGTGATTTGTGTTGCATGAGTTAACTCATGCTCTTCTTGTCTTCTTGTATGAGTTCTGATAAGAAGTTGAATGTAATTTTTAACTAACTTTAAATTGTATTAATGCACTTTACAAAACCTCAGTCAGTTAAATATGTTGCAGAGTGACCAGCTATTTCAGCCTTTTGCTTGTTTGCAGTCTCTAATCTTCCAGGAAAGAATGAAATAAGCAAGCAATCAAACTACAAAAAGGTCACATTAGTAAAAGTGCAGTACTGTATTGTGTATTGATCACATTACACGAGAGTCAAGTCTTACAGTATGTTGAGAATTGTTGTAACAAGTACTTAAAATGGTAACGCTAGAATCTGATCCCCCCCCCAAAAAAAAAAAAAACCCTGCTGAGGTTATGATACGGTGCAAATGTTATCACTTCTTATTAAGGGCTATAACATTATATTAGTACCTTCACTGCTATAGCTGACCAAAAGAACAAATATTTCTCACAGCTCCAGTTAATTTCACTGTAATATTTTTCCCCAGACTAAATGTATGCCTTTTATCACAAAGAAAAAAAAAAATAAATTAAAAATTCTGTGTACTTCAGTGCTGCAGTGCCGAACACTGCAATGCCAAACTTAAGAAGCAGAAGCTTGGAGCAAAATCCCAGTCCCCAAGTCAGGCAACCAACCATCTCACATGCTGCACTGGGAAAGGCAAAAATCAGACCTTCACATCAGGATCGAGAGCATCAAAGGTGCAGCTTGGAGGACACTTCAGTGAAATGCTGCAGTGGAATCTCAGTTCACATTCTGGGGTCAGGGCTGCAGCAAAACCATCTCCCTCCATCTGGGCTCCACAACTTGAAATTATCCCCTGAAAACAGATAACCCACTGATGTTGTATAAAACTTTTAAAGTGAGTGTGTGTGTGTGTGTGTATGTGAGTTTTGGGATAAGAGAAATAAAAGGAGGTGGATGACTCAACTCCCTCTTTCTCTCTTTCTAACCAACAGCAGCACAGTGGGTAGAATATATTTTCCTGATGGAGACATGGGGTGAATTCACTGCTAACTTGGAAGGGGCTTAAGTCTGTCCCTTGACCTTCCTACAGTACCCATTTCATTTGACAATGTGCCACTCCAGAGGACCATGTTGGAGACGATAGGCTGCAGTGGGGAAGAAAAAAACAAACAACAAAAAAAAAAAGTGAAAGGAACAGAGAAAGGAAGATAAAATATAAACGTCTGTGTGAATTCAGCTCTTCACCAAACAGCTATTCTGGATACTCTGACTAGTAAGGACGGTAGTTCAGAGGCTCAGTCCTGTCCTAAGAACTACTCAGGTATTTTAATGGTTTTAATGCAAGCAATCACAGTGGAAACTGGATCAGAAACTCAGATAATACATATAGTTTAAATAAGAAATTCTGGTCATGACCTTGGCCTGGCCTAGTCGCTAAATACACCTCTTGCTTCCACATCATCAGCATTTCAAAGTGAAATGACTACATGGCTTTTATGACAGACTACACTCAGGCTGGATGCACAATCTGTCCACCTTTGCGACTCCTATTCACTTTTCTGACACCTAGTGTTTGAAGCTTTTAAGACTAACCCTGTGACCTATTTGGGACAATGTTTCCAATACAAAATTATTGCAAGGTCTGATGAATACGTATACTGGAGAAAGATTCTCTATGGGTTTTTCTACTGGCTCCATAGTCTAAACATCTGATGTGTAAAATCTAGTAGGTCAAGCTCCGGCTCATAATGCGAGTAAGTTTTCCCAGGGCTCTGCACACCCTGGTGGGAGCTGTAAGTAATAACTTGTAAACTCATACTCCCCCACTGCCTTTCTCTGGTTCAGGGGTTCTCAGTGTTATTTTTCTTGTCAAGTAGAACAGCTGCAGCAAGAGGGCTGGTAGCCTGGTGGTTGAGGGTATGAGCCAAGAAAGAGGAACATGTGGGCTGGCTCTTACGCTGCAAAAGATAGAGAATTTTTCTCATCCTGAGCCAGTCTCCTACCCACTAGATAGAAGTAGGCAAACCACTTCTCTAACTTTCTTTTCTCTCTCTCTCTTTTTTTTTTTTTTTTTTTTTTTAATCATCATCATCCGCCACTGCATCATTTTGCAAAGCTCCATCTGGTGAACATATCACAGGGAGATTTGGAACACGCTCACACATCACTGCCCTCAGGAAAATGGAGAAGAAAAATATCTAGTTTCAGAAACCTTGTTAGGCCTAAATGCAATTTAGGTAGAAATCCAGTAGTTCTGTGAAGACTGGCCTGTGAAACATATTGAGATAGAAAATTCTGGGAGGACATCCTTATATTAGTTTAACCCCTCCTACCGTTAGTTATAACCAGATAATCTGAGCTGGTTTAAAGTCATTGTATGCATTGGGAAGCATAGCTGATGCAACGGTTGCATCAACGTATAGAGGCACCTATGTTAACTTTCACTCCCAGCATAGCCAAAGCCCAAATAAAGCCATAATTTCAAATGAAATAATGATCCCATGACTTTTCTATTTGCTGAGTCCATCATAATTTGTAGTGCACGTACACACACACACACATACCTTTATATACCTTTACATACATATTTATATGTATGTGTGTGTGCATGTATAGACAGACAGAGCATCATAACTACAGTGTAGGATCTCTTTATTGTGATTATATCTCCCATAGAAATAATGAAAATGATTTTATAGAGCATAGCACAAATATTGCAGGAAGGGTATCTACAGTAATAATTTTTCTTCTTCTGTAGAAACTTTGAAAATGCTCTGAGTTCTGCTTTGCAAGATCTACAATGTTAGATGAGGTAACTAGTTTTTTAACATGTTCTGATATAGTACAAATACACCCTTAATCAGTGTTACTTGCATAGTCATAGCAACAGGGAGATGGGAGATTACTAATTGGGAAAATGTAAAAGTATCCCAGTACCTTTTCTTATTTCAAGGCATTTACCGTATTAGAAGCAAACCCATTTCTGTTCAAAGGGCAACTATGATGGCCAAGCCAATTTGCTTGTGTTGGTTAAATATGCAACTTTGCACACAGAAGAAAGGTACAAGTAGGAAGCTCATTGTCTTAGGCTTCTACAAGTTGCAGAGGCAAACAGGAGGTAAAAGACACCAGACAAGGAAAGGAATCAAGGGAAATAGACTTGGGTGTTCTTTCCCATCAGACCTATTGGATAATTTGGAGGGGATAATGTGAGCTCTGGCTATTCAACCTGTGTATGGATTGTAAACTGGGATGCATATGCTGAATTTTAAAAACCCAGATTCATTGGCACTTCAGTGCTGCATGATCTCTCACTTTACTACACTTTCTAAATAACAAAGTAAAAAATTTCAGCCAGAGAGACCCTGATCTACCTGATCCAGGACTAGGTATTTCCTTAAAACACTCAGAGGCAGGACTCTTTTCCTAAGATACATGTTTCCAAACTAAATTCAAAAAGATGAGGAAATCTAGAAATTTAGGATTATGGCTCTGAGTAATGACAGTTTAATTTATTGACCCTGACGCACCTTTCCTGTGTAACTTGACTTAAGAACATCAAAACTTCAGACACCAAATCTAAAACGGATGATGCCTCATTTCTTCCTCTGTGACTTGTCTTCTAGATGCTAACTTTTGCATGGCAGATATTCTCTCAATACATATATCATATATATGAGACATAAATCTTTCAATATAGTTCCAAAGTATACAACTGAAAACACAATGGGTTCCTTGTCTAAATACTCTTTTGGAAGTTACATAGCACCCATAAACACTTGTACTTCTTCTGGCAAGTTTTTTACATTTTGTTTTTTCCACTTTGAGATTCTAGGGCCCCAGATGACTTCCACTAGTTCCCACCTCTCAGCAGATCCCTTGGAAGAAGCAGGCAATTTGTCCTTCATGCTTTGACAACAGGTCATTGTCTCCTTCCTCTTATCTGGTTCGTATTTATTTATTTAATATCTTGTTAATGTTCAGCTCCTCTGGTTGCATTTTGATTGTTTTTACGGTGCCTGAGCAATTTTAATAACACAAAGGTAAAGATGCTCAGGAGCTTTTTTTCTAAGGTGGCAGGAAAACAAGCTCTTTAGCCCTCCTGCCCCACATCCCAGTGAGCGTTCACCAGATTTCCAGCCTTTCCTCCCCCAAGCCTTTATTCACGGAGATCTTGTCACTGCTGCTGAGTAGGTCCCCTACCCCGACCCTCTCCCCGACCCTTGCCCCTTCCCCTGATTCTCCCCCCTCCCTCCACGGAGTTTCCTGGGGGCTTCCCTGCCGCCGGCTCCCCTTGCACTTCGAGGCTGCAATTTGTGATCCACGGAAGGTTTCCAGCCAGCCTAGCACCGCCCCTCGCCCCCCACCCCCGACATCACCGAGAGACAAAGTCAAAGAAACCGTCAGGAGAAATGAACTAATGCGCCTCAACGTGGCGCCAAGTTTCCGTTCCCTCTTTTTTTTCCTAATGAAACCACTAATATATTTCTTGTGGTGCTTTCTGTCTCAGTGGCATTTTATCTCTTCTAGCCCGTTTGTAATTTATTGGGCAGGCTTTTTCAGGGCCAGGATTTCTCTCTTTTTTTTCTGTTTTGTTTCCTCCTCCTGTCCCGTTTCCTGCCCCCGCTCCCCCCTCCCTCCGTAGTTCCTACCCACCGTAACGAACCCAAAGGCCAAATCTTCATCCTGGGGACCCGAAATGACCACAGCAACTGTTGTAATTTGTCAATGGTGTAATTACATTAATCTGATAAGATCATCGTCGGCAGGATGTCTAATTTACTTGCAAGCGGCAGCCAGGGAAAAGCTTTGACCAAATTAGCATGCCGCCGAGACCAGGGGGTGAGGGCTCCATATGGCTTCCTGGTTTTCCCTATAAATAACCCTCCTCCAGCCCACCCCCGCGATTACTTTCCCCCCCTACCAGTATGCCGCAAAGTTCACCAGCGGCGCCGGACGGGAGAGGTACAGCCCCGGGATGCAGAAGGCACCCGGCGGCCGGCCTGCCTCTCCCGTCCCCGCCTCCTCAGCCACCACCTCCTCCTCCTCCTCCTCCTCCTCCTCCTCCTCTTTCTTCTCCTCCTCCTCCACCTCCTTCTCCTCCTCCGCGCGATTTGACAAGGCAGGGCGAAACGCGGGTTCCCACTTGCACCACCAGAGGTGCAACTGGTTCTTCGCTCGTAGGCATCTGAAACCCATCCAAATGATGCAGAAACTTTTGTATGCTTGGCTCCTTTCTTTAAGGCCAGGCACCGATTTTTCCGCTGTGTAATCTCTTTTGTCAGAAGGGTGGGAGCTGGAAAGGGCGGCGGGGGCGAAAGGGGGAGTCGAGGGAGGGGGAGGGTGTCGAGGGAAGCAGGCGTTGTATTTCAACGGAGAGGATATTAGGAGCATCCCTAGAGAAATATCTATGCATGTACCTACGTGCATCTCTAATTTTTATATATAGATAAGAATGTCAAGATGCACAACTGTCAGTTTCAGCCCTCTCCTCCCCTCCTTGAGGGAGACACTATATTCTGCGGGAACAGGTGGCGTGAATTGCTAACAGTGCAGCAATCCCCTCCTTCCTACCCCCTTCTTCTCCGTGATCATTTAAATTATAAAATATATCTATATATATAATGCAATAATCCACGACTCAACATTGCATGGAGAACGCCAGCAAGAGAACAAACCCAGCATGAAACACTATAGACTGCAGGGGAGGAAGAAATGCATTTAAAGCAACGATAAAAATGGCGTGCAGAATAATTACCTCAAATTGCTATTCGCTTGACACCCTGACACTGATTCTGTTCAAGCCGTTGGGAAATACAATAAGGCAAACGCACCTTCCTTGCCTGCTTGTGCAGGTGTGAGTGTGTGTGAACGGGGGCAATAGGGAACTGGTTGGGAGGAGGGAAATGCTAAACTTTCCATCTTAAAAGAAAAGAAATAAATTAAATAGTCCATTTAGGAGAAAGCATCTAAACAGATCGACAGTTTTTAATGCCAACGTTTTTAACGCTTGCCCTGTACGTGGATTGATTTTTTTTTTTCTCCAGCATTCCCTCAGCAGATGGATTTTTGCCACTGCAGCTCAGCAGAGGGTGTCAGATCTTTCAGAGTGCACCAGGTTGAAACGAGCAGAGCCTCTTAGCAACTCTCCCTCTGCGTGCATGTGAGTGTGTGCGAGCGTGCGACTCGGCAGCAGCGGAAGAAAAAGGAAAGAAGAGCGAGCGAGCAAGCGAGGAGGGCAGGCAGCGCGGCCGGCAGGGCGAGGCGAGGCGAAGCGCGGCGAGGCGCGGTGCGGTGCGGTGCGGTGCGGTGCAGTGCAGTGCGGTGCGGGCGGCCCCGGCCCAGCGGCCAGGCTCCGGCCGCCGGCCGGCATGGGCAGCCGCGCAGCGCGGCGGGGGCAGGAGCCGCGCAGCGCCGGCGGCTGGGCGGCCAGCGCTTAAGGCTGGGACCAAGGCGCTTTCAGCACCGGGGGCGCTGGACAGCGCTCGGCGGTCGGCGGGCGAGGAGCGCGGCTCCGCGGGCGGCTCCGCGGCAAGGTCAGTCCGGCGCGGAGCCGCGCACGGCGGCAGCCTCCGCGGGCAGCGCCGCGCTCTCCGCCTGCGCCTCTCTAACATGTAGCGGCGGCCGGTGGCTAGCAGCACCGTTGCCGTGCCGGTGAGCCAGCCCGGCCGGCAGACCTCCACTTAGCCGCCCGGGAGGCGACAGGGAGGGGGATCGAGGAGGGGGATTGTTTTTTGGTGTTTTTTTTTTTCTCCTTCTACTTTTTTTTTTTTTTTTTTTTTTTTTTTTCTGCGTGCCTTGCAGTACGTGCCTGGAGAGTTTGTGGATATAATTATTGACTGGAATCTGGGCTGTTGCGGTTGTACGTGGCGGGGGGAGAAAGGGAGAGAGGAGAAAAGAAAAGAGTCCCCCCCTTCCGCCGACCCTCCCTGCTCCCCCTCCCCACATTTTTTTTTCTCCCCCTTTGGTGGTGGTTCGGACATTTCATGTATTGAATGAACTGGAATTGCTTTCCGTGTGAGGAGGATGGTTGCTGTTACTTTGTGATGAGATTGGGAATGAATTGCTCGGTTTAAAAATGCTGCTTTGGATTCTGTTGCTGGAGACGTCTCTTTGTTTTGCTGCTGGAAACGTTACAGGGGACGTTTGCAAAGAGAAGATCTGTGCCTGCAACGAGATAGAAGGGGATTTGCACGTAGACTGTGAGAAAAAGGGATTTACCAGCCTGCAACATTTCACCGCCCCAACTTCCCAGTTTTACCATTTATTCCTGCATGGCAATTCCCTGACTCGACTTTTCCCTAATGAGTTTGCTAACTTTTACAATGCAGTCAGTTTGCACATGGAAAACAACGGTTTGCATGAGATTGTTCCTGGGGCTTTCCTTGGGCTGCAGCTGGTGAAACGCTTGCACATAAACAACAACAAGATCAAATCGTTCAGGAAGCAGACTTTCCTGGGGCTGGACGATCTGGAATACCTCCAGGCAGATTTTAACCTATTGCGGGATATTGACCCGGGAGCATTTAGGGACTTAAACAAGCTAGAGGTGCTGATTTTAAATGACAATCTCATCAGCACCTTGCCCCCCAACGTGTTTCAGTATGTGCCGATCACCCACCTCGACCTCCGGGGAAACCGTCTTAAAACCTTGCCTTACGAGGAGGTCCTGGAGCAGATCCCAGGCATTGCTGAAATCCTGCTAGAGGATAACCCCTGGGACTGCACTTGCGATCTGCTGTCGTTGAAGGAATGGCTGGAAAACATACCCAAAAATGCTTTGATCGGCAGAGTGATTTGTGAGGCTCCCACTAGGTTGCAGGGCAAAGATTTAAATGAGACCACAGAGCAAGAGCTGTGCAAAAAGAACAGAGTGGATTCTAGCCTAGCTGCTCCCCCTGCCGAAGAAGAAACCTGTGATCCTGGTCCCATTCCAACCCCTTTTAAAATACATGGCAAAGAAGACCCTGCCACACCAGGATCTGGTCCAAACGGAGGTACAAAGATTCCCGTCAACTGGCAAATCAAGACCAGACCTACTGCTGCCGTGTCGACAGTTAGCACCAAGAGCAAGCTACCAGCTACTGTGTCCTGCCCGCAGATCTGCAGCTGCGATCAGATCCCTGGCTCAGGTTTAAAGGTTAATTGCAACGACAGGAATGTGAGCAGCTTGGTGGATTTGAAGCCCAAGCCATCCAATGTGCAGGAGCTGTTTCTTAGAGACAACAAAATACACACCATCAGGAAATCCCACTTTCTGGATTACCGGAAACTTAATTTACTTGACCTGGGCAACAACAACATCGCCACCGTTGAGAACAACACCTTCAAGAACCTCTTTGATCTCCGATGGCTCTACATGGATAGTAACTACTTAGACACCCTGTCCCGGGAGAAATTTGCTGGGCTGCAAAACCTGGAGTATCTGAATGTGGAGTTTAATGGGATCCAGCTGATCATGCCTGGCACCTTCAATGTGATGCCCAAACTGAGAGTCCTCATCCTCAACAACAACCTACTGAGGTCTCTCCCAGTGGACGTGTTTGCTGGAGTCTCGCTTTCCAAGCTGAGCATACACAACAATTATTTCATGTACCTCCCAGTGGTGGGGGTGCTGGACCAGCTCACCTCCATCACCCAGATCGACCTGCACGGCAACCCGTGGGACTGTACTTGCCCTATCGTGCCTTTCAAACAGTGGGCGGAGATGCTGCGCCCCAAGGTGATTATGAGCGACCTGAGGTGTGAGTCCCCTGAAGATTTCTTCAAGGAGGATTTTGAGTCTCTCTCCAATGACGTGATTTGCCCTCAGTTAAAAATCTCACCCACATTAACTTCTCCTAACAAAACCAGCACCGGGTTGACAGAGACAGGTACTCACTCCAACTCCTACTTGGAGACCAGCCGGGTCTCTATTTCGGTGCTGGTGCCAGGGCTCCTGCTGGTTTTTGTGACCTCTGCCTTCACGGTGGTTGGCATGCTGGTGTTCATCCTGAGGAACAGAAAGCGGTCCAAGAGGAGGGACGCCAACTCCTCTGCATCCGAAATCAACTCCTTGCAGACGGTCTGCGACTCGTCCTACTGGCACAACGGGCCCTACAGCGCCGACGGGGCCCACAGGGTTTACGACTGCGGCTCCCATTCCCTGTCGGACTGAGGCGGCGGGCGGGTGGGACGGGGGACGGCCGCCACCCGGGACCGGCCCTCCGCCCTCCGGCCGGTGGGGCGGCAAACGCCGGCCCGGGACGGCTCTGCACCTCGGCTACCTTTCGTGAGAAACAAAACGCACTCACGCACGACTCACGACCCCACAGCGAGCACCGAGGCCCGGTGGGCGGCAGGGGGGAGCCCGGTGCTGGGGCGCATCCTCCCGTGCGCTGCCGGGGCTGCAGCAGACAAGCGAGGACTCGCTTCCTTCGGCTCCAGTGGGGCGAAACACGGCTCCTGGTTTTGTTGGGCTTTTGTTCTATTGTGTTGGGGTTTGTTTTGCTTTTTTGCCCTCCTCCCTTGCGGACCGACCCCTGTCCGAGAGGCCGGGAAGAGGAGGGGCGGAGGAAAGGCTGGTGTCGGCCTCCTCCTGATGGCAAAGCAGGAGTGGAAAGTTGCACGAAGGCATGAATGTAATGTAAATAAATGACTCGGAAACAAACAGACAAATGGACAAAAAAAAAAAAAAAAAAAAGTGCTGCATGGCTCGCATGGATACAACGCACCCCAGGGACGCTCCAGCCCCCAACTGGAAGCAGCGTCTAGTTCACACCATCATCCCTCTTACCTGATAAGTCCCTTCGTATCAAACCTTCTATATACGAAATACAGTATGATAATAAAAAGTGCCATTTCGCCATTTTTGTGTGATCAATAGGCAGTAGAGATCGTACTTTTACCGTGGAAAAAATTGTAAAGGTTTTATTTAAGACATAGTTGCATGAATATTATCATTGGATTTTTTTTTTTTTTTTTTTTTTTTTTTTGAGGCAGGAATTATTTTGCTGGGAGATATTTACTTTGTTGATGGTGGGTTGTGTTTCTTTTTTTTTTTTTCTTTCTTTCTTTTTTGGGGAGTGGGTGGTGGTTTTGTTTTCTCTCTCTTCTTTTTCAATATACATATTCAGTATTGCCTTTCCATCTGAATGTAAAAATTAGTACCCTTGATTTCTATTATGGTAACAGTGTAAACATACAAAAAAAAAATCCAAGGCAGTTAAGCATGACCAATTAATGTCACTCTAGTGCTTAGGCTGCAAAGTTTAATGGTAGAAAATTCTGTGCTGTTGTAAATCTTACTATAATTGAGGAAACCAGATCTGAGGAAGCAAGTGAAACTTACTAATTCTATTCGAGGATTTTATAATGGCATATTTTTTCAGTATTAAAGTGAAAATGTTTTCAACTCCGGGTCCTTACCATTTTTCCAGCATCAGTTCTTGCAAGTGGGTTATTTGGGTTTAGGGGACAGAGCCTCCTTTCAGTGCTCTCTGTGTGTGTTTCTCTCTTTCTCTCTCTCCCCCCCTCTCCCTCCTTCCCTCCCTTCCTCCGTCCCTTCCTCTCTCTCATTCATTCACACGCAGAGGCACAAACACCCTTCCCTCACTCCTTCCCCAATGTAAATAACACACAGAAGTTTCCTGCCTCCTCCCCTCTCCCTCACCTCATTTTTTTTTTTTTTTTTTTATTTTTTTTATACAATGCGGCAGTGAATCCCTTTATTAGCGCTGTGAATCTCTCGCTGCTGCTGCCGCCGCCTCTGCTGCACACACTGCAGATATATTAGGGATGTTAGTGGGGAATTTGATTTAATTGACTCTGCCTAGCTCGGTCTCATTAAGCCGGAGCCGGATTTCACCGGTCAGCACTTCAGGCCCGTAGGCAGCTTGCCGGACTGCCGGCGAGGCGGGGCTGCTGGGCTCCAGCAGCTGCTGCAAGTGGGAAAACTAATTAGCGAAGGGACTTTCCCATCCCTGCTCTGGGTAGCTGCACGCTTTGATATCAAATGCTGAAAAAAAAGCAACCACCAAACCCACGGCTCAATGATCCAGCTGGACTCCAGGCAGCTTGCATTTGATCCCGATCCGGTAAGGGAA
Organism: Sterna hirundo; assembly: GCA_009819605.1. Classification (NCBI taxonomy): domain Eukaryota; kingdom Metazoa; phylum Chordata; class Aves; order Charadriiformes; family Laridae; genus Sterna; species Sterna hirundo. Next base: position 168,510,962 of record CM020437.1, read on the forward strand.
AGTGCCCCTAAACTCAGTAAAACCTGTAAAGGCGAAAGCCCCTGCAGATCACTTGTAACTCGCAGCTCGAGTCCCAGTGGAGATATGGAGAATTTCAGTCACGTTGCTTCTGGCTTTCTCGAGGCAGAGAATCCTTTTAAAGAGTAAAACACCGTAAGGGACTTGCTCAACTTCAAATACTGATTCGGTTTGCTTTAGAGAGAATGCCCGCATTTGGGATATGATAGGAGGAAACAGACTTACATACACACGCATTGAAAATGAGGGAGAAGCCTGATTCCGGATGTTCATGAAGTATTAAACGTGGGCAATGGATCATTCCTCCAGAATCCTTTATCACTGTGGAAAGGTCTGCGGTCTCCTAGAAAACACCTTGAAGTTTGGTTGTGTAGCTCTGAAAACGGGATGTCTTGCTTAACTATACAAACCGTTCGTATTTCGAGGGCCCTGCTTTATTCCCCCTTGCTTCTTTGTTAGGCTGATTGTTCTGCCAGGACATTCTGTGTAAAACAAAGTGATGGCAGTAGAGGCACTCGTTTGCCATTGTGCAACCTACTAGATTGAGAAGAAAAAGAAAATGCATTTACATGTGAGGCAGTATTTTTGTCCTCAGGAGGCCATCAACTTTATTTTAAGCATAATAAAAAAAAACACAAAAAAACCCCCAAAATAAAACCAAAACCCAAACAAAAACATTTAAGGATAAGCCAGCGCACCCCTAGATGACTACCTAAGTGTTGCTGCCTTCTCCACGATATTGTGGTGTTAAAATTGAAGAACTGAGAGCATTAAGGATACATCCCAACATAAAAAAAAAAAAAAAAAAAAAAAAAAGTCATAGTTACGTTACAAGCACTGTTATGGAAGTTATGATAAAACATATAGTAAATTTAAGATGTTAAATCACTGACTGACATCAGACATGCATACATTCCAGAGAGTATAACGCTAAAGATATGTCATTTTGATCTGTCATCATTGAGAAGTAGCATAAACTTGTAACTTTGCTCATTTACTTTCCTTAAAGTGCTATTTAATTGTCACATTTAAATAGAAATGTCGGTTCAATTGAAGTGTTGAAGATATGCATTTAGCACTCTGGGCTGGGGGGAAAAAACAAAATGGACCCTTTCTCTTTCTATGTCATTTTCTGATTTTAACATTCACATGATTCTTTCTTCCATCTTGCAGACACTCGCCCTTAAGACACATAGATCACCTAATTCTCTGAAATGATATAATAATTACCATGCTTTGAATTACGATGTTTATCTTATTTGCGTGTTTAGCACTTGCAATGTATTTTTTATCAAAAAAAAAAAAAACAAACCCAAAAAACCCCACTCCACCAAAGAGAAAAATAAGAGAAAAAAAGAAAAGGGATGGCCGAGGATGTATTGAAGGAGGGTGAAGAGCAAATATATTAAATACATTTAGCTGTACGGCATTAACAACAATAACGAAAAATTAAATGTTTTATTAACTTTGATAAAGCCTAACTGTCATGATAATACTTCTAACATACTATCCATGTTGTGTCAAAACATGTGCATATTTTCTGCTAACTTAATAAAAATCTCGTAACTTCAGGCATAACATATATAACATTAACTTACTTCTTATTGCTTCTTAATCATCACAGTAAAGAGATTTCGATTGCTTCAGGAAGGACAGACAGAAAAGGAACAGATATCTTGTTTAGTCAGTTTAAAAATAAAAAGATTTTGTTTTTTTTTTTCTTCAAAAGCTTCAACTAAGAATAGCCTAAAATGTAAACTGTTGCCATAGAAATATATGCTCGTATGCATTGTAGCCTCTTGCATGCCATTGCAGAAGACTGAATGGAACTCTAGCAGCAACCCGATAAAAATTAAAATTAACACCCATAGGGGTTATGTATCATTTTGAGCAGAAGTGTAATGTTGGAACTGCACAGGAATGCGTTATTATATTGCTTTACTGTATTTATTGTTTGTGCCAGGTTCTTTTATGGTTTTAGTGCAGTTGCATTGAAAAGACACTGTTTCAGATCGGCTTGCATACTAAGGTGATATAAACTTTTTGCTTGTTTTTTTTTGGCAAGAACGGGGTCAGATTTTATCTGATAGAGAAGAAAAGGCTTTGTGTACTAGTGTTTACTCGGGTAGAACAGCCATTAACTACAAAAGGTGAACAATTCACACTTTCTTAAGCAGGTAGCAAAAGCTCATTAGGGTGAAAGTTACGGCAGCAAGAAGTGCAAAATGCTCCTCCTTCCCAACTGAATAACCTCTTGCTTCCATTACCCACGAGAAGTTTTGTGGATCTTCAAAGTAGGAAAGTCCCTCAAAGATAAGTAGCTCTTAGTAAAGGGGCAACTTCTTTATCTTTGTATTTTTGTCAGTGGTTTATTCAGTTGCAAAACAAAGCAGGATTTTGTTCGAGAGTTTAGTGAAGTTGTTTACGCTATTTGGATCAGTCAGAGCAGGTTTGGCTACATTTTTATTCACGTGTGATCTAAAGTGAGCTTTCTTAGATGATTATGGACTTCAGCAAGTAGATCCTTTTGTATTTAGAAAAGTTCCCATAGATATATACGTGAAGTAGGACCATTTCTGTAGCCGAATCTTATTCCATGTGTTTGTGCAGTTCAAATTTGTGGGAATCCTTTGTGATATATGGTACAGAAATTTCCAGGCAATGGGCAGGACTTCTGAGTTGGCTGCTGCATAAGTACCTTTTTTTGGTATTTGGGAATGAGTCAGAAATTGAAGAATTAATGGTTTGTGTTGATAAACTACAATTGCCCTAAAATTATCCAGATACTTGTATAATCTGTTTAAAATCTATAATATATAATCTGTTTAAACTGTATTAGGATTATGGACACGGCCAATCAAAATCACAAGAATCTTTTATTGTCCTCAGCTTCTCCCAGATGGAGGAATATTAACTATGGAAAAAATAAGGACTAAAAAATGTTGCAAGTATTGTGTTACATTACATTACATTATGATTTGTTTAGCAATAGTACCTTAGTGGGTTAACTTGTATCAGAAGATGATATTCAATGTAATTGTCTGAAAGTTTCAGAAACTTTTGTATTATCTTATAGGTGTAGAAATATAAACGAGATCCATCAGTATTACTTCTCCAAGATTAATTACCAGGTCAATTTATACATATTGTCATGCTGAATGGTTTCATTTACCAGCTAAAGTTTCTGAATCAATTTCTGTGCATACTTCTTAAATACATTCTTCAGTTATGTGAGAGAGGAACAAAGTCAGCAGAAATTCCCCTGAAGGAAATAGCAGTCTCCAGCATCAAGCACTTGAAGGTTAAGACTGAAAATTCATAGCAGAGGAAAGAATGGACAGAAATAGCCCATTGTAGAAGATGCCGAGTTGACTCTAAATGAATGACTGTCTTAAGTGTCATTGTCTTCGTGGTATTGTTTTAGCACAAAGTGCTCCAGCTTTTGCCCCATAGAAACATTGATGCTATCAGAACTCCTTCTCCATCTTTCTCCCTTTCCTTTAGGTAGCAAGGCTGAACCACCTCAGATAGTTTCCAACTAAGACAGTGGAACAAATTGTCTTACCTATTAATGACTTTTATTATTATCATGACTGTCCAGATAGACCCCTTAAGCTTTGGCCTCAAAGCATGTCTAAGCATGGGTTGTCATGCTTGGTTTGTGTTACTTTACTATTCCTGAATCGACTGCAACTCTCTTGCAAGTGGCAAGTTTAGCAAACAAAGTGCATTAAAATGTGACTTGAGGGAAACAAAAGAATGGGAAGATAATGGTTCTTTTTTTCTTTAAATGAGGATTCAAATGGTAAAGATGGGCTGGGAGGCCATGATGAAAACTTTGGAGACTGGTGGAAAATGTAATGCAGAACAGCTATGAAGAAATTAAGAAGCAGTATAGTCTACTGGAAAAATATTAGGGGACATGACTCATTTTCTGGATCACTATGTAACCTAGAGAGCAGGTGGCATTTGTCTCACCTAGCTTGATGGGCTTGAATGAGTTGTCCTAGTACAAGTGCCCTAAGAGGTGTCCTGGAGTATCTGAGATGTAAGTATGAGGCTGGTACATACAAAATAAGGACTAGGGGACACTAATATATCTCTGGAGTGGCAGCTGGAGCCTAGATAAGATACATTCAGACATCTGAAATAGGAGCAGCCACCTGGAAACCACTGAATTGAACACTGCATCTACGCTGAGAGGCTGGTGACTTGATTCACCTGGTCCACATAAGTAATTTGAATTACCTTGGTATTTGAGCTGTCTATATGGTGCTGACAGAAAAGACTCAAAGCTTGGAGGACATAAGGTCAGTGAGTGCCCAGGCAAGGTACTTTAAGATACCGCAAATGCCACTGCATGTCTATGAATGGGCAGAGGAGTTGAATCCTAAATGTATCTCAGTTATATACACCCGCACTGCCGATAATTAAATGCACATGAGAACCAAATCAAACCCTTGAAATTTTACAAAAGGAATGATGTCAGAGATGTTTGGCTGAGACATGACAATTAATTTTTAAAGGACAACCTTTAATTTTTAGAGGCTGTCAATTAGGTCAGGTGTATCCCACTTATTTTTTCCATCTGTTTTCCTAACTTGGTTTTTATTTTTGTCTTTTCGAATTGCTAGCTCTTTGCCTTGGGGATTGCATCCTAATGTTTGCTTTTGGATAGGAGTCCTATTTCAGCCGAAGCCTTTAGAAATTGCTATAGTACATAATAACTATAATAGAAACATCATAAAGTAATAGAAGGCTCAGGAAACAAAAATGTAACAACAACAAAAAAATCCTGACAGTTATTGCTGCTACCATAATAGTAAATAACTAGTTCTTGGGTCAAGCTTGAAATACAAATGAGGAATACAATACTCCAGGGTTGTAGTCATTATTGAAGTCATTAAGATGATCACATTGAGAGATAAGTACTAGCAATGGATGCAAAAATACAGTGGAAAGTGTTTCAGAATAAATCTGGTTTATGAAAAGAAAGTGCCAAACTGTAAGTGTTTTTTCACAGGAGGACTGAAAAGGGAAAAATATAATTTAATTATGGACACACAGTAGCAACCTATTCACATGAGATATCTTAAAGGGAAGACAGACGGTAGGAAAGATTTGAGTGCAAGACATAGAATATATGGCTAGACCCCAGGGACTATTAGTCATATTGTAAGTGGATGTATAACATTGCCCAGGATAAATATGGCACAACAAAGTTGGCATTATTGTGTACTGGGCACTCTGCAGGCAACGTGGACTTTTAGAGAGAAGTGTCGGAACTTAGGCTGGGTACAAATGGAGAGAATGAAAGCATAAAAACAGTATAAGATTTTTTCCACTCTTACAGTTCTGGAAGAACATGTTGCAAAATTAGTTACTGTGGTTATAAAGGTTATTTTATCAGGTGTCTTTATTAAGGAATTTTCTCTATTTTAGTTAACTTGGTAAGAAAATATTGATAAACAGGATATATTAAAAATACAAGCACAGTACTAATTCTCTGGTGTGTGGTGAAGATCATGGTAGTCAAAAAATAAGTGTGTGAATGAAAAGGTGATCCTTTCTTGGAAACATTCATCCAAATCTAGGTTGATGGATACCTCTAAACCACTGAAATAGAAACATGTATATATCCTATAGGGAGAAAAAAAACCAAACACCATACCTATTTTCTCTTTCTCTTTTTTTTTTGGTCTTTTTTGTGCTTTAATTTAGATATACATAGTTTTGAATGTAAGAACATGATGCACAGACAAAATATGACAGTGTAAGAATGAACAAGAGGAATGCACTAAATACAGATGCTAGCCCCTGCAGATTTGCTGAAATTATTCAGGAAAGAGAACTGCAGATCTGAAAGGCAGAGTGAAGGATGTTACTGGCATTGGCTAAAGGTGCCCATGGGAACAGGAAGCACTTAAGTTTTTGAAAGGTCTTTCTACGACTATGCTGCTATTAATGAAAGATGATCTTAACTAACTAAAATTTTAGTATAAGACAATAGTCCTCTGAAACTAAATAAATGAGAAGGTATATTTAGGATAATGATTAGACTGTTGATTTGGGCCTTATAATAAGGCAATATTGAAATTAAGCTGAGAAGGAAGTGGATCTTACTACAGATTCATAAATTACTGTCTGCCCAAACTTAGCTCAGTTGCAGACATGTATATTAAATTAGGCCCATTTGTGCTTTGAACAAATTCGTAGTATTCATAAGCTCCGACCTGAATAATAAATGTAAGGATTCTCAGCTGCATTTTTATTGTATTTGAGCATGTCCATTATGTTATATGGATGAAATTAGGAATGAAATAAAAGTGAAGAAAAAATTTTGCTAACAAGGTTTAAAAACAGGTTGCATATTTTAAAGGATCAGTTCTGGCTACTATAACAGAGTACTGGTGAGATAATGTTGAAATGTGGTTCATTTACATGTATTTTGTCAGTGCAGTTGGTTATTTGAAAACAATAAATTTCTGATTATGAAGCAACAAGCTTATGACAAAGACATTTAGTAGAGAGTGCTAAATTTAAGATAATTGCTATAGAAGGATTGCTAGTACCGATATTAATGAAGCCTTAATCATATCTAGCATGATACTGAAAGCAAATGAAAATCATCAACATACATGCTTCATCAGAACGTATTTTTTAGACTAAATCCCATCCACAGATAAGTGTCTGTATTTTTCACTGAATTAACCCTTTTTTCCAAATATCAGGGTTTACTAAATTAAAAAACAATTATTCCTGTAGAGAGAAAAAAGTCAGTTGCAAATCCCTGCTCTGTCTGGATTGATGGGAAGTCAGTCTTAATCTCTCATGAAGGACCAAACTGGCAAATAGTAGTGGAAGAAAGGGAAAATTTAGAAATCATAATTGTGTGACACAGATCCTTTTGCATTGGACTGCGTGGCACATACCTCTTTGGCTGGAACGGGATACTCTGTCCTGCCAAACTAATGAAACCAGAACCTGAGTGAACTCAAGCACTGGAGCTATAATCCATAATAAATAATCCCTAATGTGCCACCCCTACTGAATAACTGTTATATCATAACCTAGCTTTTTTTGGAATTCTCCACTAGCTCTGTCCAAGACAAAATTGCACAGAGGGGAGTCACCCTTGACAATGTGAACATGAGCCAATTTGTACTTGGACTTTGAGCCTAGGATTTAATTCTACTTCTTGCTCTTTTATAAGTGTGAATATGCATAGTATATCCCGTGTGGGCTCAGAATTTGGCCTAAAGGTTCATTAATGGGCTTAAGAGTTGTGAGGTTTTTGTTGTTGTGTTCCCTCCACCCTTTCTGCTCGCTAGGGTTTGATTATGCAGCTCCTCTGAAATCCTGTTGGATATCTGTAACTACCTGCCTTGGCTTTGACTGACATTGTCTGACTGGACAGGCAAACAAGAATATATCAATGAGAATTTTTGTTTAATTAAAACAATAAAAAATAGGAATTATTTTTGTTTGTCATATGGGCTAATATTTTATATTAAAACTACTAGAATGGATTAGCAGAGTTAATTTAAATTGCTGTAGTTACGACCAGTGACATTAGGATATAATCCTGTCCTCTTTGAACTCAGGGTAGACGTTTCGGACTGGATTTTAAAAAGAGTTTAAATATCATTTGAGTTGCACACACCTAGACAGTCTTCAAAGCATCCTAGGGCACCTGAGATACCTGCACAGGCTTAACACATTTTCTTTTCTGGACTGGCAGCTGGAGTCCAGGCAAGATACTTTAGCATACATTAAGTGTTATGGATGATTATGTTAAGGAATCTTAAGTGTTCCCTGGCTGAAATGTAACAGCTGCATTGTGGGCACATGAATTTAGACATCTCAGTCTATAACTGAATTGCAGCTTCTAAGGTTGGGTGAGCTAAATCACAGCTAAGCTATTTAACTTTTATATTGCTAAAGTTAAGTGTGATGAATCTCACACTTATGAATAACATCCTCAGGATGGAACTTTCAATTAAAAATAAGAATGCACAGATATAAGTAGGCAGCCGAATACTATTGTTCAAATATTTTTTTTCCCCTCTCAAATCACAATTTATTAAAAGAAAACCAAAATACTACAGATTATACATATAATTGATTATCTTTGGTGATGTTTATTGTAACATTAGGACAGAGATGGATATATATTTGCTTGTAAAGTTTTTACACTGTATTAATGTTTAATGTTACATTACTTCATATGAGAAAATAGGATAATATTCCAGTAAAATCACAACAGCAACAATAAAAATGAGGCTTTTTGTGATTTTTTTTATTTTTTTTCTTTTTTTTTTTTTTTCCTCAAGAGTGTCCTTCTGTTTTCTTCAAGAGAACATCCTCAATTTAGTACAGTACAAATGGGATCAGAGTAAGACAAAGATTATCAGCTAACTTACTTTCATAATATCACAGTGTGCTTAATTATAAAATAAGTAATCATTTGTGTAATATTGCCCCCAATAAACAGGGTAAAATTTTGCTAATTTTACTAACATCAGTCCAATAAAAAAATAATAAGTAAATAAAGGAGAAAGATGAAAATAACTGAGCCTGAGTCCTTTTTAGAAAAGTAGCCTTAATATTTAATTCAGTAGTGACTGAAAGTTAGAAGACACGGACTTTGCTGTAGTATCTGAGTTTGTAGAATGAGTCTAATTCTAGGTAGAATCCATAAAGTACACAGATCAATATAACCACAATTGACATTAATTGACAAGTCAAATTGACAGTATTAGGGCAGAGGCCAAGAAACCAGATACTAAAGCTTCCCCCCTCGCCGTCCCCTTCTCTCTCTATGACGCACTGATTCTGACAAAAGATCTAAACTGTCTGAAAATACAGATCATACATTATATACGTCAGATTAATAGATGCGGCTATTAAGAGTTTTTCGTCATTAGATTCTGAAGTGGAGTTTCTGTATACTCATTTTGCTGATTTTCTCACACCTGCAGCATAGAGGCCTCCTGCTGAGCGAGTCACCCCTGGCTTTCTGCATAGTCAATGGGGAGAAATGGGAACTTTTAAGGTTCACATCACATTTTGAGATGCTAAGAAAAGTTCCACTGTAGACTAAGAAACAAAATTTAGGTGGCTAAATACTGTCATATGGATGTGAACTGTGTGTCTAAACTCTTATGACCGTCACCAAAGACATAGTTGGTACAGTCAATAGAGAATAGAAAGTGTTACAGCTGAGTTTAAATGACGCTTAACACGGAACTCAACTTTTAAATGTAGTATTATTTTGGGTTTCCTGGGGTATCCCACTTGGCTTCTAGCTGCCACTCTAGAGGTTTTAGTTCTTTCACAGGTCCTGTGTCATGCCTTTGAAGTCCATGAGTGTCCTGGATGTCTGAGATAGCCTAAGACATCTCAAATGGTACCAGTCATTTATGCTTCGTCCAAGACTAAGTTTTCCACTGATTATATCTGGAACTTAGATACTTAGTTCACATTTAGACACCTATGTTTGGAAATCTTAATCTTTAAATAAGCCTTTTCCATATTTAGGAAGAAATAAAGCATGTGTTAAAGGTTTTATTTCTTTCCATTGACTCTAACAGGAATCTAGGATACCTAGTCTAAATGTGTATCTACAACCATAAACAGCTGCATTTCCTCGAATTATTTCACACTTTGAGTATTTCGCTTGGATATATGGATCATATATTCCTTTGCTGTAAAATGGCATATTTTCATTGATCTTCCTGAATGGAGAGGCCAGGGTTCAAGTGTCTGGCCTCTCCCTCTTCCCTCTTGTCCCAGCAGCCAGCACCACACAGAAAATACCAGCATACATCTGAGCTCTCAGACCCCAAAGGGACTGTCCCTCACTTCAAGTAATCTGACTCCATGAGGAAAGACTCCTACTGAGCACAGACTTCCTTGCTCTGGATTATATTTTTGGGTGTGGGAGGGGAGTATGCACAGGGGAGGCATGTGGAAGTTTTAGCTCTGAATATCTCATAGATATTAAAAATGAAAACGAAAATATGAAAATACATGGAAGTAGTTTGCTGTCTCAGAAAGAGCTCAAATATGCAGAAATGTCATGTCACATCCATAAATCATGCTGATGGCTGCTAATGAAAGTATTCTTTTCCTCCTTTCATGTATCCATGTGGTATTTATTGGACAAAATTGCATACTATTACACAAAAGTCTATGGTGAAGAAAAGTTTGAACATTCCTTCTGAAAATAATGTTGAAGTTACGAGAAGGACTAGTGGAGATCTCGGCAGACTGGAGCACAAGTTGTTAAGAGGGGTCAAAACTAATAAAAAAGTTCCCTTGCATGGTTCAGAAACAAATTGTAAAATCCATTTATGAGTTGAAGTCACTTGAAATATCTTTAGATTTATAGTAATTAACTATATGGCCTGTTACCTTTAGCCAGATTTAAAAGATTACAAGAAACAGAGTTAAAATGAGAATTAATTGGCCTAAGTTATTTAGCTTCAGAAACATCAGCAATGGTTTTAAATAAAGTAAATGTTGTCATCTGCCTTATGTCCCTCATGAACAAGGCTGTACAACATAACCACCATACATAATTCATAGCAAATGATTTGGAAAAAAAAATCAACTCCCCAAAAGTCTGCACTGAAATAGAATTTTCATTTGAAGAGAAGTCTGAGCAGGGTGAAGGAGAATGAAGAATTTCATGCTGGATTTTTCACTACATTAGGCAGCCTGTGTGTGACAAACAAAAACAGCTCAAGTTTTCATTCCTAATTGACTCTGATTCCTTGCAAATTATGCATATGAACATAGTTCTGTAAGCAAGTTTTAATTATTTTTCATGTTAATATAATACTTCAAACCAGATATTGTACATGACTATTATGTTCATCATCACACTATCTTGCTTATCAGGTTCAGTATGTTATTAAAATTTTCATTGAATTGCCCTATAGGATGGTAGAACAGTTTCAGTTCATTAACTTTTCTCTTATTTCTCCATCTATCAAAGTAAAGTTTCAAGCTTGAATTCTATCGTATAATTTGTGTAACAAGCTATTTGTAAATGACTGGGTAGATCCTGCAACAGCTTTTTAAACTGAGTGTTATATTTTTAGCAGTTTCCCAGTATTTTGAAATAGTCACATGGAAAATCAATTCCAACATGTAGATAAGTCTTCAAAAATATGAAGGAATACTTTTTCCTGGTCAGCTCAACCGACATTATGATAATAATGCATTAGTGCAAAATCTGAAAGTCGCTTTACAAAATGGGAATCTTTGTTTTGTACTCAAAGTTTGAGTTGTTTCTGAAATTTCAGACCATATGCATAGACAAAGCTAATTCAAAAGCACTCTTACTTCTGTGTATCTGTATTTTGATACCGTGTAATAGAAAATCAACTCAGATACAGAATTTCAATTCAAAAGCAATAATAAGGTTTATAATAGAATGGAGAAAGGTAAATAAATGGTATTGTATTTAAGTTAAAAAGAAAAAAAAAAGACTTTGTAAATTGCCAAACATGTGAAACAGGATTTAACTTCTTCCATAATCGCTTTCTTCCTCCTGATCTTTACATAAGAATGTTGTTAACATGCATTTAGTATACCACACACCCACCCACATACAAAATATGATAATCTGATTTTACTTTGATGTATAGTTCTGTAAATTGGCATTCAAATCAAACAGTGTGAGACTCTCTAATAGTAGAATTGACTTAAGCCTATTTATGGCATTTTACATTAATGGAAAAATCAACATAAATGAGGCCTAATCAAAGTTAACACTCTGTTTGCTTGGCCATGTTAATACTATAGTCCTATATTCATTGCACATTCAAAAATTCCTTGTATTCAGTGCAAGTAATGTGGTAATGGTGAGCAAATCTTTGACCAATAGATTCTGTTCTTAGTTAAGTCCCAGTGTTGAATTATATTAATATAATATCTAAAGCATATGTTTTGAATTGGAGACAATATAATTATGAGTATTCTTGTTAGTGGAGAGAAGGGACATGTTCATCACCCAGTTACTTCTTCCTGTTTTGGGAACTGAATTACTATATACAGGGAAGAAATTTTGTCAATGTTGACATCAGAAGTGTGGAATAGAGCAAGTAAATTGGGAACCTAATGTATGTGCCTAGCACCATTTAAGATACTTTAGGGTAGCTGAGAAATCTTTATAGTAATGGTGGATATGACACAGGACTTATGAGAACCTCATATCCTTCTGGAGAGAAAGCTTGAGACCAGATACCATGCTCTAAAACACCTAAAATGTCACTGACGCCTATGTTAAAGCACTTGAATGAGAAGGACACACTGACACTAATACCAGTTGGTTCAAGATTCCTGTCTCAAGTCTCTGAACCTCAAGGCAGGTATTGGGGGAACAAGTACCTCCCATCACAGGAGAAGGTCCAGTTCAAGACCACCCGAGGAATATGAACATATACAACTCCATGGGATCTGATGAGATGCACCCCCAGGTCCTGAGGCAATTGGCTGATTTAGTTGCCAAGCCACTCTCCATCATACTTCAAAAGCCATGGCAGTCAGACAAAGTCCCTGGTGACTGGAAAAAGGGAAACATTGCACCCATTTTTAAAAAGGGTAAAAGTGAGATTCCTGGGAATTACTGGCCAGTCAGCCTCATCTCTGTGCCTACTAAGTTCATGAAGCACATCCTTCTGGAAATCGAAACATATGGAAGACAGGCAGGTGATTAGAGACAGTCAACATGACTTTATCAAGGGCAAATCATGCCTGACCAATGTAGTGGCCCTCTATGATGGAGTGACTGCATCAGTGAACAAGAGAAGAGCTACTGTTGTCATCTACCTGGACTTCTGTAAAGCCTTTGATAGAGTCCTCCATAATATCCTTGCCACTAAATTTGAGAAGAGTGTGTGTCCTTGTTTGAGGTAGAACAAAACCAATTTTCCTTTCAGTAATTTTACTTTTCAGTTAAGTCTATTCTAACTAACTGCACTCCCAGTGTCTGATTCTAGCCCTCCAACATGGCACATTTAACAGATGGGCTGTTAGATGGATAAGGAATTGGCTGGATGGCCATGTCCAGAGAGTTACAGTCAGTGGCTCAATGTTGAAGTGGAAACCAGCAACAAGCAGTGTCCCTCAAGGGTCCATACTGGGACCAATACTATTTACTGTCTTCAGCAATTATATAGACAGTGTGTTTGAGTGCACCCTCAGCAAGTCTGCAGATGACATCAAGCTGAGTGGCACAGTTCATTCTCTTGAGGGAACATGTGCCACCCAGAGAGATCCTGAAGTGTGGGCTCATGCAAACCTCATGAAAGACATCCCTGACCATGGCAGGTCACTCGGAATAAAGATCTTTAAAGGTCCCTTCTGACCCCAAACGTTCTATTCTATGACTGTATGATTCTAAGATTCCTAACCAGAACTTCTCTTAATCTTTTTAAAAGTTACATGGCTTCTTTTTTTTTTTTATTCTTTCTCATTAATTAAGCTTTTATTTAGAGGTAAACTGCACATAGGAATTTTCTTTTCACCTCGTGATGGAAATGATATATGAATTACAAGTACCTTCTTCTTTTGTGTCTTATAACTAATTGTAATAGCTTTACCTTGAAAGCTTTGAAAAAGGTAACAGTATCAGTCTCAGTATTAACCTAGCAAGGCATGCCTTTTTACAAAAATGTAAAACCATATAGTTTTAATTAAAGCAAAATACTTACGGTTGTGCAACCAAAATAAAGGAATGAGATGTCAAAAATATACGAAACATACAGGCTAACGAGAAAATATTTATGTTAGAAGTGTATGTAGTTTTAAAATTCACCATGAGGGGTTAGAGGAAGTAAAACAGAGTTTAGACTAGCTAATCTTTTTAAGCTTTTGGGCTGGGTTCATAGCAAATGAATTATGGCATCTATCAAAGGTACCTGAATTAAGTATCAAACCATTTATAGATATTTCTGTGGTCAATAGAGAGCAAAAGAGGTATTACTAAAGGCTGATTTTACTAGAGGTGAGATCTTAAGTAAGCAGAGGTGCCTAACATTAGCCTGGATGAATCTGTGACTTCCTATTTAAAAGCTTAGGATTTTCTGTTTAACTACGTAATTATATATTTTTTTCTTTTTCTTTTGAAAATGTCACCTTCTTTTACCCTCACTGAAACATATATGTGTAGAGATTCAATTCTTTTGAATATCAAAGTCCACACACAAACATACATCTGAAAGTCAAAAATTAAGCACTCAGGTTTGAAAGACGTGGCTTTTGACTTTCACTATTACCTGTACAGGATTTGTAGTATATTGTATTTTTCTCTGACTGCAGGAACTCATTTGCCTTTTATTAAAGTCTTATCTAATAGTCTTAGTGAATTATTTGTTATATCAAATAATTTTTCAAGCTGATGCATTTTCTGTATTCAGTTGAAGTAATTCTATGCTTTTATTCCCAGACCCGTTTCATTCATTAGCTGGATATGGCATATTTCAGCGCAGTATAACTTATGTCTTAATATTTTCCTGTGTGTTTGTAATGCACATAACAGTTCTTAATATTTTTATACTCTAGTTTATCTGTTTTGGGGTAGATTTAAAGGTTCATATAAGACAGGCAGAGAGATAAAATCTCATAATATTTTTTTTTTCAAAGTGTGCAGAAACTGTCTCAGAAATAATCCCAACATCTGTCTAAATTTCAGTGAAGTTCTTAAAACAGTTCATGCCCAAATCTTGAAAGACAGGTTCTGTGTTTGTTCTGAATCCTTTCATAGGCATTTCGATTGTACACTGTGAGGCATTTCAGATTGTACAGTGTAGACTTTTCCTAAAGAGGTAAATTAAAATTCTCCTTTTAAGAAACTATTAAAATATGAGCTGGCATAAATCTTTTTCCTTCCTTCCTTCCTTCCTTCCTTCCTTCCTTCCTTCCTTCCTTCCTTCCTTCCTTCCTTCCTGATCATCATGAAGTATGACAGATCCACCAGAGTGAAGGGGAATATGGGCAAAATATAGCAGACACTTCTGTGTCTAAGCTCATGAAACAATCCCAGAGAAGTTACCTTTTCGATGTAAGAGTTCAGGGAGAAGACAGAAAAGGCAGGCCCAACTACCTATTCATCTTACTTCCAAGGTGTTTGAACAAAGGAAACGCACCCGTGAATGTTGTTCCTGAGGCTTAAACACCTACTTCTCTTTCTGCTTTTGAAAGTAGGAAAAAAAATCTTATTTAATTCCATGTGCTTAGGATCAGTTCCTAAATTTCATCAGATAAAGAAATTACAATCTCACATGATGGGAAGGAGAGATCTTAACAATATTTTTGTTGTATCATGAATATTCCAATTATAAAAATATGCATTATTATTATTATTATTCAGAATTATTGTTATCAAATAATTTAATACTAATTAGTATATTAATTAACTAGAAATCATTAATAAGGGATTATTTTAAAACACTAAAAATAAAAATATTGAAAACTAGAAATATTATATATGCCTTCTGTCTATAACATGCCTTAATAAATCACAGAAACCAGAGATCAGAAGACACACAGCTACTGATGCCTGTCCAGATAATCGGTATGTTTCTACAGACTAAAAAAAAAAACCCAAATCGTTAAAAAGGAATGTTTAGCTTTCACAAAGAAAAATTCCATTTCATCTAGTGCGTTGTTCCTCGACTGTATGTTTGGCTCTGAGAATGAAAGCGAGATAATATATTTTTGGAAAAGCTTTTACAAAACACGTAAGATTTGTAGAACAGGAAACCAGGGGGTATTTGTATGGAAGGAAGATAATGGTTCTCGTTAATTCATCAGGGATACACAGAGAGTAAAGCTTGTACAGAATGTGGCAAACTTATTCTAGAGAACTGAGAGTTTACAGAAACAGTGTCTGTCTGTCTGTCTACCTGTCTTTATCTGTTGGACATCTCTAGGTGCCGTGGGCTAGTCTACTCTGTTATCACTGTTCACTAGACATTACTCAATGCAATGGGCTGGTATATTCTAATATGGTGGTATATCAGGAAAAACATCCACGCTGCTACTTCTAAATATTTAAACCAGTTCTCTCAAGGTCCCAGTGTAGTGATGAATAAATGAAAGAAGCAAGTTAGAGCAAAAGCAGGATTTCAGGATTTCACCCTTATTGGACACATTTATTTTATTTCAGATTTTGCATACTTGAAACAGTGAGATACTTTTAAAAAAAGATGGTAATGCTAGAGCTTGCATAAGTTCATCCATATAGATATTTAACATTTAACATTTAACATTATTTTCAAAATTTCCACAAAATACTGATAATTTTATTGTCTCAAGTAAACAACCAGATTTTTAATTTGACTCAAAATGTTTATCCCAGAAAACCTTTCTTCAGGCTAAAGCATGGCATATGTCCCACTGCTAAGCAAAATTTTTAACACAGAAAAACCTTAATTTTTATTTTATAGACCTGCAAACATAAGGGAAGATAACATTTTCAGGATTTCTGAATTCAGCTAACCGAAGAGCTTCATTTTATAGTACGGATTATAAATTGTGCTTGCAATTAATCTGTAATGTGACTAATCCTTTTTATTATCTTAATAAAAAATAAAATATGTTTCACATCCTCAGTGAAAAAGCATTTCAGGAGTTTTTAGCACAGGGACTCAGCATGCTCATGTGCCTTCTCCTACATTTATCTACAAGTTAATACCTTGATCTTGCAATAAAAGTCATGCAGGCAGAGCATGGCTTTTAATCCTTCAGTACAACTGAAAACTTATGTCTATGAGGGCTTATTTTAAAGGCGAGTGCTGTATTTGGCTACCTTTGCTGCTGAGGAAACAAGAAAAAAAAAATACCCCAAAGCCCACAGCCATGAACTCTTGGTTGATACAGGCAATCATCATTTTTTGTTAGGCAGAAAAGCCTGTCAAGAAAAGGAAGTGAGTTTTCTCAGTATTTTAATGAGGACTTAAGTTATAAGAGTAGGCAAAAAGTCCTGTCCTTCTGGCACTTTCCAGAATGGTACAATCCCTGATAACTGCACAACTGAAAACGTAACAAAATGAATAAATGCAAGTATTGGGCTAATACGTATTATTAAGTTAGTTTATAATATGTTTTTATAAGTTCATCTATGTTGGTTTATTACATTTTTTCACAGTTAGCTAGCTGAATCGAAGTAAACCAAATAATAATATAAGCAAAAATATTGATATAATTATTGCTTTAAAAAAAAGTAAACAGGTATCTATAGCTGTGATGGTGAGTGGACGTGAGCAGATGCTGGCTTTGCTAGCTACTAGATGCACCTCTTTAAAAAGCTGTGCGGTAAAGCTGTGGGAACCTTACAGTTGAGTATGGACGGTATTTCTATGAACATGTTAATTTCCAAGAAAACCAATGCAGAGCTTTTCTCAGAGGAATAAAATATATTTCTATCTGAAAACTGCAACACATTAAAATATTTTTTTTAAAATTTTGTTTATATTGAATTCTTTAATAAGTAATTGAACAACTTTGTTTCTTTGGTGAAGAGCTACCTTTGCAGGGAAGACACTTGATTCACTTATTATTTTTCTACCACATGAGAAAAATATCCTACAAGTAATTTTTTCTCAAGAACCAAATTATTTTCTTTTTCTAGGTCAAAAAGAAAAGATTTTTTTTCCGTTTTTTTTGTAATGAGAAAATTCAGGTGTACATATTTCAACAAGCATACCTATTTTCAGATCATTTGATGAACCAAGTATTGTGTGAAAATTTTGTTGTTTTTTTTGACTCCATATGGGTTTTTTTGCTACATTATTGGTATGTAGCAAATAGTTAATATGTTGTGCTGTATTGTCCACAGAGCTTCAAATCATCAAAATACTGGAATGAAAAAGTTTACAGATGTATTTTCTGTTGTCAGGGTGTTCTGTTGTTATGTTTATATACTATCATACTAACTGTTCCTTAGTAGATAAATCAACAAGTTGTGGTTTAATTCCATTTTCTATTCAATATATTACTCAAAAATACTTACCTCAGAACATTTACCCTAGCATTACTGTTGTCTGGACACTTACACCATGAAAAATTTATCAGATGACTTACTTCTCATGCATCTGTCTCAGTTCTAACTTTTCTTAATACTCTGCAACTACTATCTGTTAATACTTCAGATGAATAGGTTTAATTTGACACAATTGACTTGAGGGGTTTAAATAGTTGTAAATACAGTAAATGTGTCACCTGAAGTTTAAAATCTTTTCAGGTACCATAATTTGTTCTTCTACTGTCCATACTATTTGTAAATGTAATTAACTAACTTTGTTCACAGGAGAAACTTGAAGTATGTTGAATAAATATTGGTAGCTGCTGATAACACAATGTTTCTCCAGCCAGCTGAACATTGTACATTTTTTTCATTCAGCATTGTGCCAAGTTCCGTAAATAGAAATGAATTGACTAAGGACTTTTTTATTTTACTATTAAAAAAAAAAATTCCTCTATTGGAAAAAGTCATTTTTCTTTTTTACCTATACTTTATTCACTTTCAGAGTGACTTTATAACTTGATGTGTCCTTGCTATGCTTAGCTGCTTTTTTCTAGGGCTTGATTTCATATTCTCCAATGAATTTTTTAACCCATATTTTAGATACACTATGTATCTAGATAAAAATTCTACCTTTTAGCAGCTGACGGATTTTCCTGAACAGTGACGATACTCTGCTATTTCCAACTTTTAATCTTTTTACAACAGTTATCCATAAGTCTAATTTATAGAATCATAGAGTCATAGAATGGTTTGGGAAACTTTGATTCAGTGTGAGTGAAATTCAGATGTGACTGTTAGAAGCAAAGGGCTGTGAATTTTTTTTTTCCCCTCAAACCTGGGATATTCTATTCATTCACTCTCTCTCATCCATTCTCCATTCTCATTCAGGTGGAGAAATAGACATGCAGTAAAAAGAAATATAGTATAGTCCCACTGAGGAATGAAACCACAATTTGTCAAATAAAATAGTTATTATTTGTATAGTATTTATTTTTTTTTACATTTTTTCTGTTTCTCTTCAGTCTCCCTCTAAACTTGCACAGGTTTTCACTGAGTTTTAGTCTACTGATTTTTACTAATACAAAGGAGTTGATACACGAATACAATTTAAATTTGGTGAGTAGACATATGTAAAACTTGGAAGGTATAGTAAAATACAAGAAATAAGTTGGAATAGTGCCCTCAGGGAACCATTTTAGTGTTCCTCAGAAAAGTCAGGTTTTGAGGAAAACACTGATAAACCGAACCATTATAAAGGGCTCAGAAATGAAGGGACTTACTTTCCATTTTTAAAAACCGTGACAATTCAGATATGTAAATAAGTGACCAACAGTTGATTCTCATTGACTGGGCACCTGTGCAAAAATAATTCTTCACTGAAAGCCTTGATTAATTAATTTTAAGTAATTATGCAAGTTTCACGAAGGCGTTACTTCCTTTCTTATTCCACCCATAAGATTTCCTGTTCCTTGCATTCTCTTAGGTTTTTCCTCATTATTTTTTTTTTTTTGGTTCCTACTAGTTTATTTTAGTTTCAAACCCTAATCAGCTTAGCAATGTTAAGATAGACCTACTTTTTTCTGTATTGTGTAACATGTTGGGCCAAGAGAAAAGAAAATCTCTTTTAGTCAAAGCATGACTACCTTCACGATATGGAAAATAACCATCTCTCTTTCTTGATTAAGAGGCAGAAGCATTCAGTTTTCTACAGTTAGGCATGTCTGAAGTGGTCTATGATAGTCTACTGGGCCCCCAGCAGGTCCTGTGACCTGTCTGTCACCTCTGCAGGTGCCTCCAGTGTTCCAGTGGTGTGGGATGTCTGCTGGTGGGTAGCTGAAGCATACCTACATATGTGTTGGCTGAGTGATATTAGGCACCTATTTAATCTGTAGCCATCTACATGGTAACAGCTAAATTTGAGTAATTTGAAAGCTGAATCCCAGCCTGAAAGACCTAACTCAACAGATACATGGGAAAAGCTATTTTATCTCCTTCTTTACCTGGATTCTTAACATGAGGATACATCCATGGGTTTTCATCTGCTTGCAGAAAGATGGGGGTCCTCCAGCACAAGTCTTTCTGTAGAATCTCTTGTTTCCAAGAAAGTAAGTGTACTTATATTATAAAGGTAAGAGAGTTTGGGTCATGATTAAAGAAGGTGAATACTGTACATCTTGGTTAGTATCAGGGACAGAGAGTTACCTAGCAAAAATAATATCTTAAACAGTCTATTTGGACACATAGAGGTGTTGTTTGATGACGAAAATAAAAGTGAATAGATATGAACGATGTGGTACCTTATAAAAGTATTTTAAATACTTGATTTTGGGTGACTGCATTATTCATAGGAAACAAATATTTTCCCTAATGCAACCCAGTGACACCAAAGATTTTAGGACTTTCCCCACAGCTGGGGAAAAAAAGTAGGAAAAAGTAGGATTTTTCTAAAAATATGTAAATTTTATTTATATAAAAAAAGAAGTTTTCACATGCTCATCATAAATGGCTTTGCAGCAGCATTAAAATATATCATAAATACATCTTAAGCTCAGTGAGACATATTTAGACAAATGCACATTCAGGCTCTTATATTTGTAGTTAAAATGAGAACAAAGAGTAGAGAGAAGCCATAAAGTGCCTGAGGCTTTTGCATTATTATGAATTTGAGGAAAACAAAGTGGTCTGCTGAGGACACCTGTGTTTCTGTTTCTGTGCAGAACCATAACTCTTAAATGTGGAAGATAGAGTAGATCTTAACAAATCTCAATAGTGTGCAGGTGAAAAGAAGCACATGTCCAAGTCATTTAATTGCAATTTACCACTGCATAAATTACTGCACTTGTAATTGGCTTCCACAGCAAGTATCTTTACCTGCTACATTGGTCAACCTACTGCAAAGCTAGGACTGAGGAACACCTTTACCAGCTTCAAATGACTGCAGACAAAATCTAGTGGCAGCGAGTTGTCTGATGCCCTGTTTCAACAGAAAGACCATATGTTTAAATAATGTTTTCTCCCTAATTTCTCAGGGAATGAGGTTCCATAATGATAACAAAGCTAGTTTGTTGGTTTTTTTTTTTTTTTTTTTTAAAACTTTTTATTTTCCAAAGCACCAAGACAATACAGAAATACATTTCATTAAAATCAGAAAGGATGCTTCATTAAGAAATACACTCAGTGTTAACACAATGAACACGTTGATTATTCAAAGACATTTATGAAAGTTTTGCTAAAACATTTTCTTTAATGTCAGGAAACAAAAGAATTTGTGCAGCACTTTGAAAAGTAAGGGTCAAAAGTTCCACCTGACACTTCCAAGAATAAAAAGAGGATTAATAGATGAGCTCAAATTTTGTTTCTTCATCTGGTTTTGCTATGTATAATGTCTTCTCTTTAATATATTAGATAGGTGACTATATAAGTAACAGAAAGTACATTTTTATGACTTCAGATACAAATGCTTTCTGATATTTACTGTCAGGTTACATTCACATCATTTACCCTGTGTAATTAGGCAAATGTGCTAGATGTGTGAGAGTGGACTTTTGCTGTTGACAGTGAAGAGTGTACCTCTCTGTTGTCAAAATAACAAATACTAAGTTTCGCTGTCAATCTTCTCAAGACCATGCATAATAATTATTGCATGTATATAATAGAGGCAAAAGTGTAATATGAGCCTGTTCCACTATGCAGTTCATGGGGGGTATATGCAAAGAACTTCCCAGGTATGAGAAATATCAGAATTTGGAACATCTGAATTTAGTAGACTTTCTGATATGATATCCTTAAAATGCTAGATCAAAAAGCCATTGAAGTTAATATCAGTCTTTCCACCATTTACAGTAGGTATATTATCATATGTACAGATTATATGTATATTATGTACAGAGATTAATTGATTCCCAAACCAAACCTGTCTTTATATTTATTGAACTATTGCAAAACGCATTGCACTCAGTCTGAAGACTCCCATCACTTCAATGAAAAATGAATGAGATCCTTAAATGGTAGAGATAGAATGTTATAACATCAGAGAAAACAGTAGTGACTGTAAATGTATTTTGTATGTGCAAAGTATACTGCATACTACAGAAGTACATGCTCAGATCAATTAATATTGTTGGCCAATAAATTACCTTTTGAATCACTTGGGCATTATGAAGA
This sequence comes from Sterna hirundo, assembly GCA_009819605.1. NCBI lineage: Eukaryota > Metazoa > Chordata > Aves > Charadriiformes > Laridae > Sterna > Sterna hirundo. Next base: position 168,533,184 of record CM020437.1, read on the forward strand.
GTATGCTTTTTGTCTGTTTTCCGTCTATTTTATCTATAATTTATACCAGTCTAATCAAAGTGATGTTAAATGTACACATATTTTCCATCACGTAACTGTGAATTTTAAAGATGTCTGTTACTTACACATAATTAATACTGTTATATACTTTTAATTTAATAGTACTTACTAATGACTGCATTATTCTGTTGACAAGATTTTATTTTTCTATTTATATTGTGATAACTGTCCTGGACAAGTATGCTTTTTATTCATTTGAATTTTATTAGCATGTGCCTTCTAAAATTAATGCCATATACAACTATACACTTTTTTGGTAAAACCTTAGCCCATGGATAAATATGGATAAATCAATGTACAATTAAACATTTTTTTTAGGTGTTGATTACCATGAAAAAACCAAACAAAGCAAACACACACACACTACCATCTGCATAGTACTTAGATGCTTAGAGAATTTTTCAAGTTATTTTTGAAATTTTCAAAGGATAAAGAAAATAAAATTTACAGCATCTATATTCTATTAGTTTTGTACTATAACATTCAATTCCTTACTGTAAGCATCTATATTTTACATTACAATAAACTTTTCTTGGGTAAGATGACGTTTCACATGTAGGTTGTCACTAAAAGAAAATTGAATATCTCTCTTAAAGGAAGGAAAAACAAATATAAAAGCATTGCCATTTCTGAATTGCAGAAGGACCAAGAAATTAAGTTATAAATGTAGAATAACCATGTGGAAAAATAACAATATGGACTACAATATGTGGTCTACCACAATTTAGAATGTGATTACACTTCATAATGAACTATGACTTTGCTAACATTCAGAAAAGATGAGGTGTAAAATAAAATTTTAAAAACATATTTTGGATCCCAAATTAAAGCAGTTGACAGCGAGTGTTATCTGAAAGGAAAAGGAAAACGACAACCAGTAGCATGGTGTATGTTATTAGAATAAGATGTATTATATGGTAGCTGGCTGATATGCACATGACATAATTCTACAAAGACTGAAACTATAAGCCTGAAGTGGTCTAGAAGCAAAATTATCTTTAAATAATGACCTTCTAATCTTTTTTTTTTTTTTTTTTTTTTTTTTTTGCATTTATCACAGGAAATAGTTTTGCAAAAATAAACATGAAAATTTCAGGCAGAATTTAATGTATTTTAAACAGGTTCTCATCTCATGTTTAATTTCTTATTAGTGGAATTTCTGACTATTAATGTCTGTCACTAGATTTCAAAGATATTTCTGAAATATTTTCTTCTTTATGAACACTGTCATTACACAACTATGTCACTTAACTTGCTATGGTTACCTGACTGGGACCTTACTTCACTATTCAGCATACAAAAATGTTTCCTAAATGTATTGCTGGTACGGGCAGTTGAATTTACACATAATTAAATTTAATGTGCATTGATCTGAGGGTATAAAATTTGTTTGGTTTTTTAAATGCAAATATGTAAAATGCTTATTTGACTGGCTGATTTACATGCACAGAATAGCTGTATGCAGAAACAGGAGATACTAGTTGGCATTATTCTCTTTAATATAGGGAGCATATCTAAACTTCATCATGCATTGGACTACTTCTGGTACTGAGATAATGCAGTGTACCTAGCAAAGCATCTCTCTACCTAGAAGTTGGTTGGAGGTGGTTGGAAAGGATGAAGTTATCATCTGTACTGCTAACATAAACCTCAAGTCTTGTCTCTGAAGTCTGGTATTTGATTCATACCAGCACATTCAGTACCTCTGTCCATTCATGGGAGCCTTTCCTCTGGTAAGAAAATTCACTCATTTCAAAATATGGTACAGCATACATATGAAGATACATGCTGTACCCACATTTTTTTGTTTGTTTGTTTGTTAGAGATGTTACCTCAGAAATGGGAAACCTGGACTTATTGCTGCTTTCAGGCAACTGGAATTCAAGACCGTATTTTATAGTCTGAACAGGAAAGTTGTCCATTTCTCTATGCATGAATCACTGCACGAAAGACTGAAAAACTGATAGAGTCACATGGAGATTAATCAAGAAGAAACATGACTCTGGAGCATGCAAGCCTGTGGCATAAAAAAACAGGTTTCTACTCACTAGTCCCATAGTTTGCAGTCTTGTCTTTGCCCATGGTGTATTAGTCATTGAATTAAACAACACCATGGCAAAGAGGAAATAGTGATAAAGTCTGCTACTTGCTAGGCATTATCATTTATGTGATTTGATGAAAGTTATGCATGATTTTTTCTGATTTCAATTTTTGTTTCACAGATAACAAAAAAGACAACTCCCGTGGGCCAATGTAGAATTCAATAGCCTAGGCGCAGTATTGACACCTATTGATTTACCAGTCTAAATAAATAGGACACACTGTGAAAAAGAATTGCTTTTCAGACTAGGTAGCTACTGAAATTAGACCTTTCTGGATCACTTATTTGGACCTATGTACCTAAAATTATTCATTTCCAATATAGGGATCTAAAATACAAATTTGTTATCAGGCACATTCATTTCACCTCTGACTACAGCCATAAAGTCTGATTTGTAATATATTATGCATAGTTTCTTGAGATTCTTAGCATTCTGTGGGTTTCTCTGAAAGATAATACCAACAGTGAAACTTTCAAAGCCTCCTCCTAGATTTGAACATGGCTTAAAAGTCTAGAACTGTATTCATCCATACAAATGCCTTCAGCAAACAAGACAATTGGATCTATGGCTCTATTTTTCTCATTTAATAAGACACTATATAATACATGTGTTGTGAAATAAAATCATTCCACATTATTCAAAATTAAATTGATGAAAGTATTTACCTTTTTGCTCCAGTGAAAAGTTAGGATTTTAATTCTTCAGTGCTATAAGTGCTTTTGTGGAAAGAGAAAGCACGCGTCTTTTAAAGATGCACAAGTTTCCCTGTAATCAGTGTTTTGTTGCTCTGATCCTATAGATATGCTAAAAGTATTCCTCACTGATCTTGCTGGGAGAGCCATATTCAGAGCAAAGGGAGAACAGACCCTTATTATTTACCAGGTCCTTCATTTGTCTTAAGCAGTGATATGAGTACTATGTTGTATCTAGCTGTGTATAGATAAATGTTATCTTTTTTACATATCTTTCTATAGTTGGAGAAATTTCTTTTGGTTCCTTCCTAAAGTCATATCCAAACGTTGCTTGACAATGTATGAATTTAGTATAATCTGCATTACCACAAGTGATTTTTTCCTGATATAATGGAAGGGATATTTCGCACCTTCCTCTTAACTCATTCATCTTTTCTCCATTTGTTTCTATTTCTCAATTTCACCATTTATTTTGCTTCTTATTTCTTCATTGTTTTTCTTTTCTGTGACATAGAGATACTCTTTTTTATTGTCTTGACATATTGCAAAGTCCATTTTAGCTGTATAATGCTTTTCTATTTCTGAATCGAATGCGTGATTTTTAATATTTTTTTTATCTACAGGGCATATTTAATTACACTGATTTTTAAATATAAGTATATAAATGTGTTTACACACTCATTTACCTATGTATATAAAATCCTGGGACAACATACCTGATAGTTGTTGAAAGATCCCTAGTTATTCAACAATATTTGCTTGAAATTTTCTCAGTAGGTTCTAGAAAAGTTTTATACCAAAGTTTCACAGTTCTACTCAGTTTTCCTTGAGTGTTTATATAACTTACAGTATGTTGCCATAGACAACAAAAGACGTACCAGGGAGCTTTACTTTTGCCTTGGAGTGGCAACTGTGAGAGTCCCAGACATCATCCAGGATTCCTGACACCCAAGCATCCCACACAAATGAGTAAAGTGTGCCATGCATTCAGCTGCATTTCTATTTGGAGTTCCCACACAGGAATATGGGATTCATGTTTGACTGTGATGCCTGTACAAGTTAAATATGTATTGCATATATATTAATGTAGATGTATTCCATTTGCTTTTTTATAAGTTACGTTTGTAATTTTTAAAAGCCTTTCTCTGCAGAATGATATATTTATTTTTTCACTCTATAGCCTTCCAGAATGCATCACATCTCTTCTCATCATAAGCAAAAAGAATATATTTTTTTAAGCCTGTTTGCCTAGGAGCAGGCACCATCAAACCATATTTAGGTATTCAAGGAAGTGGCCTGATTTTCTGAGATGGTAATAGTAATGGACACAGTAAATGAATCTCAGATGGTAATGACAGGGGTTTATACGCATTCTTTTATTTTTATGACATAGAATTATTTCTATATTAAATTTATTTCTATGATCTTAAGATCAAGCCCAGCATTCAAAAAAATAGTAAATGCTTTTCCTGTTAAGTCTTGAAGTAGAAGGGGTAATTTTAGAAAGGCAAAATGTCTGTTTGAAAGCTAAGGTTATTTGCCGCCTTCCTTCTCTTTCAACTTCCTCTTTCCTTCTTTCACCATTTACAAGCTATTAAATTTTTCATTGTGCAGGTCGCTCATCTCCTGTCTGATCACCTGCCTTTTCTGGTGTCAGTTCAGCAGTTTCAAAAGCAGGGCCAGCTAAACAGCTTGTACATGTACCAGTTCTGTTTCACAACAGAACAAAGCTACTCAAAACCGATTTTTGCAGGTAACTTAGCAGAAGTTTTGACAGCTCTTGAGGCCAAAAAGTACCAATAGCACTGTTATTATTTTTATGAAGTAGAAGTATGATGGATCGTAGTTGTTTTAAATGATCCCACAGTATTGTTTCAATGCAACGATCTATGATCGCTTAACACGCACATTGGTCTAGTCAGCGCTTAAGAGAAATGAAAGAGTTCTGTTATGTTGTTGTTTTATGTATATATTTTCCCCAGTAATATTAACTTAGTTGTTGAAAACATTAAAAAAAAAATACAGTTAGCCTGTCAGACAGACAGACTGCACACTTGTGCATATACACCCACAGAAATAACTACCTTGGATAGGTTTCATAATGTTCTCTGCTACGAGATGTAGAAATCATGTATTACATAACCACCTTTTTTTTTCTTCCCCCCCCCCAATATCTGTGGCAACAATTCAAAAAAATTCTGATTTAATACTCATCACAAATGGCAGACAGCCCCGTGGGTCAGCTTCTGCTGTTTCTGCAGAACTCCATACAAAGGGTACCATCAGTTTGAATGAACCTATACTCACTAGAGTATATAATTCTGATAAAAAACATAAAACCAGCATCATAAGTGACACAACATTCACCTCTTTAGTCAGTCTTACTAATTTACAAAATGGACAGACATCATGAGAAACATAAATCTATATATAAATAAAAGCATATAAATCTTATGTAAATAAAGTAATTTTATGAGTATCTATTGTGACTTATTTCACATCAACAAAGAACTTCACATTTTCATTTACACATTGTGTCTCTAATGAGCTAATTCTATTGGATCAGAAAGTTTAGTATAGCATCAGGAATTCATAGCACAAAGAACATCATAGTTTCACAGTGTCATATGTTTTATTCCTATACAATATGGTCATAGTGGATGGCTGAAAAAAACCTCTACAGTACTTCAGACAACATTTTATTAGCTTTCCTTAATTAACAAAATCTAAAGTGTCATCAACATTTTGAAGCACAAAATTTTTACTTTTTTAAATATTCACAATTTGTAAACACTTCAAGGGGCATGAATCATGCCAAATCCAGCGCGGGCCTATCTCTCCCTGATGACTGTCGAAAGAATTTACTAAATTTTCATAAGACATCTGCAGATAAGATGAAGTCTTCACTGTAATACCTCAATTAGATAAAATCAACAAAGAACTTTATAAATTCATCACTATCTACCTGTTATAAAGGTAATTCTGCTTTATAAAGACTGGTTTATCAGGTAGTACATAAATGAAAAACTAGTCATCTGAAATTACATTCAGCAGTGATTTAAGCTAACCCTGTGACTTTGCACTGAAATGGATTTGAAGTAGTCACATGGTTTATTTTGCAGTCACAGCTGCCAGGACAGTACCTTCCAGCTGACGAGCGTAGTGGCATCTTCTTAAGCGGTTCCAGCTAAATTGCTAAGACTATGTTGTTTTTCTCCCCATCAGAAGCCTCCTGCTGTATTTATTATGAAGACTGCCAGCCAAAAAATCATGCAAAAAATAGCTAAGTACTTTCTGACTATATCTTCTCAAGGTACCTGCAGCCTTTCCAAATTATGTTGTCCCAGGAAATCTTCAGTCATAAACTTGAGAACTTTCCGATCTAGTTTTGTATTTTTTTCAGAAGTTCCCTAGGATATGACTTAAAAAGCTGTTGCTTTTTAGAGAAGCCCCAGATAAAGGGAAATTAACTTTCCTTGGCTATGCTAAATACAGATAGCAGAGGAACAAAAAGTCATGCATGGCTGACATTGAAGTGGAGTACAGATCTATTTTATACATAATACATTGATGACATTTTTCAGAAGCTGTTAATTTTGTTAATCCTGCAGTGCTGCTGAGGTCCATGGGTCTTTGTATCCTCCTGCATGTTCCAGTCACGTTAGCAAGCATTATCTAGATGCAGTTTTACCTTATGCAGCCAGGTGCTACAATATTGTGCAATTTTTCATGGTTTTCAGAAAGTGGATTTTCTTTTCTTTCCCTAGCCTGGAATGGACTTTTATATCCTACTACACAATTGTGACAAAAAATCCCTATTGATGATGAGGAAGTCAGATGCATAACTTAGAATGGCCTGGACAGGCTGGAGAGTTGGGCAGAGAGGAACCTTATGAAATTCAACAAGGGCAAGTGTAGGGTGCTGCACCTGGGGAGGAATAACCCCATGCACCAGTACAGGTTGGGGGCTGACCTGCTGGAGAGCAGCTCAGCTGAAAGAGACCTGGGAGTCCTGGTGGACAACAGGATGACCATGAGCCAGCGATGTGCCCTCGTGGCCAAGAAGGCCAATGGCATCCTGGGGTGCATCAAGAGGAGTGTGGCCAGCAGGTGGAGGGAGGTCATCCTCCCCCTCTACTCTGCCTTGGTGAGGCTGCACCTGGAGTACTGTGTCCAGTTCTGGGCTCCCCGGTTCAAGAAGGACAGGGAACTGCTGGAGAGGGTGCAGCAAAGGGCTACCAAGATGATTAGGGGACTGGAACATCTCTCTTATGAAGAAAGGCTGAGGGATTTGGGTCTCTTCAGTCTGGAAAAAAGACGGCTGAGGGGGGACCTTATCAACACTTATAAATACTTAAAGGGTGGATGTCAGGAGGATGGGGCCAGGCTCTTTTCAGTAGTGCCCAATGACAGGACAAGAGGTAACGGGTACAAACTTGAGCATAGGAAGTTCCACCTAAACATGAGGAGGAACTTCTTTCCTTTGAGGGTGACAGAGCCCTGGAACAGGCTGCCCAGAGAGGTGGTGGAGTCTCCATCTCTGGAGACATTCAAAACCCCGCCTGGACGCGTTCCTGTGCAACCTGCTGTAGGTGACCCTGCTCTGGCAGGGGGGTTGGACTAGATGATCTCCAGAGGTCCCTTCCAACCCTATGATTCTACGATTCTGTGAATTTCTCCTTGCCATTTTCACATTAAATGACTTGTAATTGCACTTTTGGAACTAAAGAGGCTACTATATATATACATACATGGATAGGTAGACAGACAGATAGATAGATGGACCGGCACTTTCTGTATATGTGTGTGTGTGTGTGTACATACAAACAAAAAACAGAAAGAAAAAGAGTAGTTTAATGTTTTGCAATGGAGAAAGGTTTTTGGAAGTTTTAAGACTTAAGAAGTTTTAGATTTTAGGAGAAAAGCTGTGCTTTGTTAGTTTAATTTTCAGCATTTGCAATGAAAATACTTGAAAATAAGAATATTCATACACTATCATATATAATTTTTTGTCTGGTGTCTGTAGAGTTTGGAGTTCAGAGCTGACCCAGGCAGTCTGGGTGGTCTTGTAAACAGTAATCCTCACAATAAGGAAGAACAGGACTTGTTTGTTTGTTTGTTTCATAATAAACAGAATATGAAGAAAAAGAACACATCGCCATGAAGAGTGAAGCTTTCTATAAATAGAAATGTATATTTCCTTGTATACAGTGTACAAATACTAGTTAAAGGTAACATCTAAGTGGTCACCACATTTCTACAGCACAATAACTGTTTTGGGTTTTTTTTAACTTTAAAGAATACTTCTGTATGAAAGCTCATAGAACATTTGATTGTAGGCAATTTATGAAAATGGAAATCTTACAAACATAACAGCAAAATTGTGGTGAATTCCTGCAAGTGACACAGCAACAGACTTCTACCTGTACCTACTAGGTAGAAAATGGATGCACCACAACTCAAATAGACAGCTGCCAGAAGTATAGTGTTCCTAGTGATAATGATGATGCTGGTATACAACAGAAAACTATATCTGGTATTTTTAATGATGTGCAAAACAGATGCAAAATACTTTTTAACTTGTGTAATGCTGTCCAGATGGTAGCCACTAGATGCAGTAACGGATAATACCCTTCCTGACACTTTCCTTCCTCATAAATCACTTAATGTCCCAAAGCTGGAAATAAAAGAAAGCCTGTTAAAAAGAGGCAATAGTTGGAGTCAAGAGTTCCTCAGAATATGCATTATTCCCTGCTTGTATGCTGTGGCAATTACTGCAAATGTGAGAGGAGGCTGAGGGAAGATTCAGGAATGATTTTCTCTTTCCAGCCTTTTCTTTGTGGATGCTGACTGAGTTGACTGGTTGTGGAGGGAATTAGTACATTCTGCTAAGGGACAACATGTGATTGACTTAATCGGTTGTAATTTAACATCTGAAAGTTAGACATCTAAAATCTGAGCCAGGCATTTTTAGGATCCCTTTATAGTTAATGGAGAAAAATAGGCTCCTCCAGGGATATTCATCTGTTCTATCTTATGATGAGATTAATGACTCTCTAGAGGTGCCTGTTCCTTTCCATTAGCTATAAAGAGAACAACCACAGTCATAGTACTCCCTAGGATATGGTGGGGATATTTTACTTTAACCAGACATTCCCCTTGGAGAGCAAAACTTGCTATCGCTTTTTCTCAAGGCTCAGTATACTCAAGCTCATGTTCCAATTTGTTGAGACAACACCCACTAAATCAGTTTGTGTGAGCAAAACTGAGAACTAAGTTTCATTGTTTCAAAGCATCTCTGCAGTTTAAGGACAACAGCTGTATTCCAGAACTGGTGATAACTGGCACACACCAAAAAAACAGAGTTTTGTCTTGAATTAAAGTTCAACCTCTACAAATTTAAACAAGGGAAGTTCAAGAGATGCAAATTAGGACATTATGTCTGCTTAAGGCATAATGGTCTGGCTGCTTCTTGAACTCTGAGACTTCACACAGTTCAAATGGGCAAGATTTTTGTTGGGGCTGGTGTCTATGCCTAGTAAAGGAGCATGAATATATTTACATTTAGCATTAGCAAATGTAAACATACCCTGCTCATACTTCTAATTACTCTGTACTCTAGTTTTGTTCCAA